>CM062608.1:13180575-14596575 GCA_031470985.1 Agastache rugosa
CGATCGTGGTGGCGACCGTGGCCACGGTCACCACCGTGCTCACGATCGTGGGCACGACCGTGCTCACGATCGTGGGCACGACCGTGCTCACGATCGTGGGCACGACCGTGCCCACGATGGTTGTGACCACCGTGCCCACGATCGCAGCCTCGATCGTGGGCACGATCGTACCCTTCGATCGTGGGCACGGCAGACCCCTCTCCAATTTCTTGTGTTTTGTTGCTTTGGTTGGTTCCAACACATGATGATGGTCCTAATGTTTTGTTGCTTTGGTTTTTGTAGGTTAATTGTTCTTGGAAGAGACCTACATTGCTCTATGTCACTCGTGGAATCAATCTTTACATGCGGGTTGAAATATTCCGAGAGGTTACAAAGATTTTATCTGAAGTTGGTGGTAATGAAGCATTGGAGATATTTAAATCCGGCATTGTGGGGCGCTTGATTGACGTGAGAAGAAGTCACAGTGCAAGTAATGCCCTACATCACGTTCTAGCCCGACAGTTGAAGGGTGATGATATACCTCAGATCGAGAGTTGGTTTCAGATTGGTGGAGAGACTATTCGTTTTACGGCGAGGGATTATGCCCTCATCACTGGGCTTCATTTCGGACTCTCCGACTTTGATCCACACTCAAGTCATCAAATTCCTAGCGGCGGCATTTACTACACATATTTCAAAGGTGAACCTACAAAAGTAAGTGAGCTACGCAAGAAATTCAAAAGCAAAGAGTTGGGCAAAAACGTTGAAAACTATTTGAAGGCGGCTAACTTGTTAGTTTACTATCTCTTCCTCTTATGTCGGGACGATCCCGAGATAGAGGATTGGGCATGGACATTAGTTGAAGACTTTGAAACTTGGGATAGTTTTCCATGGGGCTCGTACACGTATGGTACGTTGTGTTACTATATAGACAACGTGGCGATGCGCCCTAATCAAGCAGAAAGAGATTACCACTTCTACGGTCCGAGTTTGGGCTTTGCGTATTTGGTCGTATGAGGCCATTCCAGCACTCGGAGACGTGTGTGGATTGCGAGACCCACAAGTCAGATTGCCCCGATGTTTGAGGTGGAGCACAAGGCAGATGAAAATGGTTGATTTTAGTCGTTTCTTGGACAATCCACGGGTACATTTATTTTATTTTATTTTATTTTATTTTATTTTTTAAATTTGATTGTATGATTCAATGTTGAATATGTAATATTAAATTTTTATTATTTTTTGCAGCTTGTAGTATATCCCTCGTTGGAACCTATTGCTGAAGAGCTAGAAACGTGGTACATGATGAGCTTTGACAACGGAGAGGAGTTTGATGTGAGATACAAGCCTCCTGTACGAATTGCAACAAGGAAGGACCCGAAAGGAAAGTCAAAGGCTATGGGAAAATTGAAGAGTATAGTGGGGAAGGTGTTGACTCCTGAGGCGAGGCGACCAATGCCCAAGCGTCGCCGTGAGAGTACTCCACTAGGTGCTACAGACGAGCTGCTACACTCAGGACAGCCAGACAGGGTTTGTTGTGTGCACGGACGGCCTTGTCCAGACCACAAGGAGGGCACTAGCGGCGGGGATGACATAGAGCGCCGGCTGAGGGCAGTTTTGAACGACGACTCTGATACTGGCTTCCTTGCTCGACTTACTCGAAAGATGTTTGCTCAGATGAAGGACTACTTCATTCCTAGGAGGTCTATCAGTCCTCCACAATACTCTCCACAGCACTCGGTTGGGAGTCACAGAATGAACAGAGAGCCACACCGTCACTCTACGTCAGCCGTTGACAGACACAGATGGTCTGGTGCGCAGGAGCCCATCCAGGATCGTCCCCGTCACTCTTTTGGTGTCAGTCTGCAGGGGCGCCATTCCCACCACTCTCAACAGGGTGCCCCTTCCCACCATTCTCAGCACGACCGTGCCCCTTCCCACCACTCTCAGCACGACCGGGCTCCTTCCCACCACTCTCAGCACGACTGTGCCCCTTCCCACCACTCTCAGCACGAGCAGGCTCCTTCCCACCACTCTCAGC
The DNA here is from genome assembly GCA_031470985.1 of Agastache rugosa. NCBI lineage: Eukaryota > Viridiplantae > Streptophyta > Magnoliopsida > Lamiales > Lamiaceae > Agastache > Agastache rugosa. Next base: position 13,182,593 of record CM062608.1, read on the forward strand.
ACGAGCAGGCTCCTTCCCACCACTCTCAGCACACGCAGGCCCCTTCCCACCACTCTCAGCACGAGCAGGCTCCTTCCCACCACTCTCAGCACGAGCAGGCTCCTTCCCACCACTCTCAACACACGCAGGCCTCTTCCCACCACTCTCAGCACGAGCTATTTGTTGAGCTCTTTCGGCCCGTGCAGCCTACTTACCCGCACTTTCAGTCTGAGGGGCCATCTTATCAGAACTACCAGTCGTTTGGGCCCGAAGTCTCTAGTTCACTGACGCCTCATCCCATTTTACCTGATCAGTATTCATCGCACGAGCTTCAGGATGAGGATGATGATGAGGATGAGGATGATGAGGATGAGGATGATGAGGAGGTGGGTGACAGGAGCTTGGGTCTTCGACAACCCAGACCGTCTGCTGCTCTAAAGACCCCTTACAAGGGCAATGTTCCGTCTGATGCCGAGACGTTGAGGATTGAGTACAGAGCCTTTAGAAATTCAGGACCCGAGGCCTATGCAATTACTTATGAGACAAAGCACGTGCTAACTCAAAAGTTCTTCGACACTCTAGAAGATCTTCATCAAGACTTCACTGCTGAGGTAACATCCTTTATATTATCAGAAGCATAAATTAAATTGTATTTATATTGTCATCTAATATAAGTTTTATGTTTGTTAGGTAATAGACTTGTACGTGTCTTCCACTCGCGCGAGGATCCGGCGGAATCTCAGTACTCGGTCAAATGTTGGTGCAACTGTCACGATCGTCGTGGGCTCTGCATTTTATGTAAGTTTTAATTAATTTATTTTTGTTATTATTATTTTTTATAAATAATATTGATCTTGGTCATGGTTACTTTTCTAGGCGGCTTTAGTTTCCGAGCTACAAAAGCTGCATCCGAAGGATCCACAATTTAGACGAGTGAAGGGAAAGCCAACATACAACAAATGGAGAATGCCTGATGGAATAGATGAGTTGGTAAAAGGGCTAGATACGCCGACCGCAATTCCATGGTCAAATGCCTATCATGTAAGTATATAATATTTTAATAATATTTACATATACTGAATAACATGTTACTTCATTGATTTATTTGAATATGTTTTTGCTTGAACAGATTATTGCAATCTGTTGTATTAATGAGAATCACTGGGTCACTGTGAGGATTTGTCTTCTTGACTGGAAGGTTGAGTTGTATGACTCAATGTCACACCAGTATGACAATGATCGTGTGACAGAGCGCGACTTCCAGATGAAGCCCATTACTCGTCTTGTGCCTCGTATGTTAGCTCTTTCGGGTTATTGGAGAAACAATTCATCAAGAATCAGGAGAGACGATGAAATGGAGCTTGTTAAGATGCCAACTAGTGTACAGTTCGCCCAAACAGATAGCCACAGCTGCGGCCCCTTCGCTTGCATGTATTTGGATCGTCTGGTGGCCCGTAGAACTTCCAAAGTCAGGCATTCGGGTGAAATCGATGAAAAGTACGTTAGAAGATATCGATGGCTCGTAGGGTGTAGGATTTTTTGGCTTAGCATTGATCCACGATAGATATGTATTTACGTTTAAGACAATATTTTGCTCCGTGTTTTGACATTACCGACATTACCTACATTATATTATATTTTCTTAAGTGTTAATCTATGTGTTAATCTATATGTTAATCTATTTTTGAATACCAGTGTATATTTATGGAGTACATAATTAAATAGACAGTGGGCTGCCGATCTCACGACCGAGGCCACGACCGTGGCTACGGTCGTGAGCTCGATCGTGGCCATGACCGTGACCACGTTCGTGAGCTCAATCATGGCCACGACCGTGGCCACGGTCGTGAGCACGATCGTGGCTACGGTCGTGGGCACGATGTATTTTCCACGATGGACACCCACGATCATGCACCATATTCGTGGGGTTCTCCAAAATCGACCAATTAACGACATTTTTTTTGTTTTTTCTACCTTGAACGTATTCTTAACCCCTTAGTATCATGTTTATACATCATTGATCGAACAATATCATCTTAGAACACATAATTTAATATTAGCGTGGACTTTTGTAATATGATGGTAACATTAGAGAAATGTTACATAATATATACTAAGAATGTGAAAATCGCAATACATCAATAAATGTTAAGTTTTTTAGTGTTATTTGTATATTACAATTCGAACTTTGTTAGCATAATGATGTTTGAAACATGATATAACATACGAAAAGACATTAATCATTGTTTATTAGTCGGAATCGGAGATTGTTCTTCAGCTCACGATGGTTGGGCATACGACCGTGATTACAGTCGTGGCCAAACCACCGTGATCACGATGGTCTACTCACGACCGTGATCACGATAGGGCTGCGTGATCGTGATCACGGTGGGTGTTCCATCGTGACCACGGTCGTGGGCGGCTATCGTTAGTCACGGTGAGTTTGTCCATCGTGATTTCGGTAGGCGACGACAAAAAATACTCATGCAACACAAAACTAATCAAACTCAAAGATAAATGATTATAAAGAGAGATATCATTGACGGAAAAGGTCACAAAATATGATACATTGCCCTCAAACACAACAAGTTCAATAATTGCTAAATTTCTTCTCGGCGGGGAAAAGGACATCCTCTTATATCATGATCTTCTCTACGACAATTGCTACATTCTTCCGTCGTCTTTGCCTTGATTGTTCTCCACATGTTTCTTCAGGGGGGACGTTTAAATCGACAACACCTATGGGAATAGATGTTGTGCAAGATTTTCTGTTGTGGCCGGGTCCCTTACACCTAGAGCACACCTGATTACGTCGTATGGTTGTCCTATCTTCAACTGCTGACCGAGCACGACTCATTCTTGGACGGCCGGCCTGACGCACCTCATCTGGAGGGAGACATACGATTGATGAAATCGAAGGCGGCGCATTCCACTCATCAGGATATGGTATTGGAAGAATATGCTCCGCATAAGTTTGTCTAAAATTGTGTTGTTTGAAATAATGACTAACGAAATCGTACACAGACAAACCATTGCTAGCGCGCCTGTTACAATAACAAAAATATTATTAAATAAAATTTAAAAGAAATTATAGCCAAAGATAAACAATTACCTTATAACGGCGACGACATGCTTACATGGAATCTGATCCTCATCAAACTCCCGACACTCACATGTCCAACTCTCAAGGTCGACTTGATAAGGAATATTATCTTCTTCGACTTTATAAATATGTGTTGTTGTAGCTCGAACAGTTAGATGAACACTAGCTTGCACAGATAAAGAAAGCTTATCGAAAGTATTCTTTGTCAACTCATGATCTCTCGATGCAGCTTCTTCCCGCCTCTCATCAAACCAATTCTCCATAATTCTGCGAAATATTTCAAGTAACGAGCAAACTGGTAAACGTCTGGCCCACAACAAACGAGAGTTCAAGACTTCGGCTGCATTGGAGGTCAGAAAGCCATAGCGTCGTATGGCACACTTCGACCTAGCCCACCTCTCCGGTCCAATTTGAGAAAGTCGTCTGTAAGCCCCATTAGGGCTTTCAACATGCAGCTTCGAAAAGAGATTTTCGAACTCTTCAACCCGATAACAGTATGACGCTTGTTTGAAGAGTGTGGCAACAGTAGCGCCGTAGCCTATTAGATTTTTCTGTAGATGGTGGTAGCACAACCCATGCACTGCATTCGGATAGACGGCTTGAACAGCATTCTCGATGCTCTTATGTTGGTCACTCACAATCAATAAATTTTACGGAGGATTGAAGCATCTCGCGGAGTTGTAGAGAAAATAAGTCCACGACTCATCGTTCTCTATCGGACCAAGTCCAACTGCAAGCGGAAAGATTTGTTTGTTCGCATCTTTTGTGACGGCGACAAATAAAACTCCTTTGTTTCTTCCCTTAAGATGGGTCCCATCAACTACAATCACCGGCCGAAGATGCTCAAATGCTCGAATACTCTGTCCGAGGGCAACGAACATGTGACTGAACACTCCTTCACTAGTCATCTGCAAGTCATAAATAGTCCCCGGATTACGCTGCTTCAACAAATACAGATACAATGGGAGCCTCTGATACGACTTGTCAAAGTCGCCGTACGTCTTCTCTATCGCTATGTTCCTCGTCCGAAGAGCGAAGCTGTATAACATCCCAACGCCGTACCTACTACGCATCTCTGTAATCATCTCTTTTGGCCTCAAAGTGACACCCTCACCGACTAATTTTTTAGCAAAATAAAATGCAGCAACCTCAGAAGTCACCGACCGTACAGCAACACGATTCAAGTCCGTGTGACAACTGTGATCCAATGTCAACTTACTGATTCTCCAAAGAGTTGCTCCCTCACAAGCACACAATCTAAACGTGCAATTTTTTCTACCACTCCTGCAGATGAACACTACACGTTTTTCGGCGGAACGATCAGTGGCACACTCTAACATGTTCTCCAAATGATATATTCCTACAGCTATCCTCAACTCTTCCTTGGACCGAAATATAGACCCCACCTCGAGCTGACCAGTGACTGGCGGAGGCTGCTCAACCCATCCTAATGGTAATGCGCTGTCATAGTCGGGAAATGGAATGATCCAATTGCGCAGTGAATGCTGACTCTCAGCATCGGTTCCAGACTGATGATGGTCCGATGAGAAGTGTCGTTGCCCGATAATTCTATCCATTTGTGCCGGTTGTCGAACCCAAGCAAAAAACTCTTCTGTCAGTGAATCAATCAAGTTTTTGCGACAATCTTTCTCTTCATCTTCGGATGTAGACATTGCCTCGTCTTCATATTCCTCGTCTTCCTCATCTTCAGATGGCATGCTATGTTGTGGCATGTTATGGTCTATGTTGTCGTGCTCTACTCCCGAACTGCTACCTCCCATATTAACGTCGGGGACGGATGAGCCACTGTTCTCAATCACATATACCTCCGGATCTTCTTTGTGTTCCACTAGCAATCGAAGTAATTCGGTATCGCCTCGCAATAAAACTTTTACTTTGTTGCCGTTGGCCATGCGTGTCAAATACCATAATACGTACTCAGTCTCATTTCGACCACCCAAACCATCTCTAATAACATCCACGAGGTTAGCTCGGCTAACTTTGCCCGCATCAATGTAGCCAAAAAATGAATCTCCATCTATATACGTTGAGCGCTCCCAGCGACCGCCGTGATGTATCAAAACACGCTGCCACGACATCTGTGATTAACAAAAAACAAAAACAATCGTCAGCAATCAATTGAATTCATTTTTAGGGCTTCACCTGCCATGCCCACGACCGCTGTCACGATCGAGGGCACGATCGTGGTCACGATCGAGGGCACGATCGTGGTCACGATCGTGGGCACGATCATGATCACGGTCATGGCAGCGGTCGTGGGTATGGCTGAAGCCGAGAAAAAAAAAACTAAAAACCCTAGATTGTGAGCACGATACTCTTAGCCTTTTGAACTGATTTTACCCTTGCATAAACATGAAATTTATAATCCTTTATCTAACAAATAAACATATTTCATGCAAATATTCCTAGTACTAAAACCCTAATAGTATATCTTAAGAACGTGCCATTAAAATCTAAAATCATGTGCGGCCTATTTAACATAAAATAAGCAATATTCATGCTCAACATACATATCATCATGAAATCAAACCAACAACACAATCATAAAAGCCGACAATAAATCACCATCGTGGGGTTTAAATCATCATCGTGTTCACGGTCGTGACTACTATCGTGACCTTAAGATCACGTTCCTCAAAAATATATTTTTCGACTACTATACGTATTATGCGTACCTTTATATAAGATGGAAACATGAAGACACCCCCTTGAAGTTGATCTTCCCTTTTGGCCGATGTTTCGAATGGTTTTTATGAGGATTTTCGTTTCTTTTTCTTGTGTCTTTTATCTATATTTTGAAGAGAATATTGGTTGATAAATGTTGATTTCATTGATGTTATGTGATTTAAATAATAGCTCTTTGCACCAACAAACTCTCTGACAAGAATTTATTAAAGTAGCTTCATTAAATACGTAGTACATCCGAAAATCTTCATCAAATCCGAATTTGCAGGGTCAATAAATGGAGGGTTTCGGAGATACGATGCATGACACGACCGTGGCCACGATCGTGGCCACCATCGTGGCCACCATCGTGATCACGATCGTGATGACAATCGTGGCCACGATCATCGCACTCCGGCGTGACCACTGTCGTCCCGCGTTGACTAAGGGTTATTTTTGTCTTTTGAGTTATTTTGGTATACAAAACATCTACTTTTATGAATAGGATATATAACTTGTGGCTTTTATGCTTTGCCATTTAAAAATAGATTAACTCTTAAATAAATTCTACACGATGTAGTGAAATTCACGTCAATTTGCAAAAATATTAGAAATATTATTTGATTCTAGGGGTGTAAATTCGGGTTACGGGTTTCCGGGTAACCCGAACCCGTCCCGTAATTTTCCGGGTATTGGGTACCCGTTACCCGAATTTGTCGGGTACGGGACGGGTTACGGGATAGAGGATTGAAGTTGTTCCGGATAACGGGTTACCCGTCCCGTCCCGTATACCCGGTCAACTACCCGGTTAACCGTTTATATATTATATTCTTTTTATATTATTCTTAATTATTTTATGAAATGTTTTACAAAATAGAAAATATGCACGTTGCATCTTTCTCTCTCTCTCTCACGCTCAAACTCCCAATTCACAATTTCTCATCTCCTCTCTCTCACACCTTCGTCGTCGTTCCACTGTCATTCAACCCATCCCTCTCTTATCGTCGATGTCGTGCCACTCCTTAGATTTCTTTATTGAAAAAATATGAAGAAAACAGGTAGGAAACTATCCAAAAACAAATTTTGATATTTTTTTTTTTTTAAAACGGGTACATACGGGTACCCGATCCCGACCCGCATAAACCCGGTCCGGATATTGGGTACCCGTTTTTTTAAAACGGGACGGGTACGGATAGCAAATTTTGAGAAATTTAGATACGGGTACCCGGAAATTCCGGGTAGGGTACCCGTCCCATCCCGAATTTACACCCCTATTTGATTCCATGGGGGCCTTTCTGTTAACATGTTCTGCTATTAGATGTTTCCTTGAGCCGAATATGATTCCATTTCCATACCCATATTTCCATAATTACATACATTCTTTGCTACTAATTTTTATTCTATTTCATATAATACCAGTAAAGCATATTCCATTATTTTGAGAGAGAGAGAGAGATAGAGAGGGAGAGGTCTACATATCGTCACGACAGTTTCTACAATGAGATTTCTAATCCACAATCAAGATTTTTGGGAAGTGGGCATTGCAAGAGAAACTCCAGCAGCAGGTAAATCCTTCCACTGTTGAGTCACAGTCTTTATCTGTGTGTAAAACTGAACTCCAGCCTTACCTGATATCCATCACCCCATAAATTAACCAAAATTAGCCATTTTTCTCACACAGATTCTTTTCTAGCACACACAAAATGCTAAAACAAGGTAGGCTTTTACCATAGAAATTGAGGTCCCCAGCAAACGAAGCCTTGGAGCCAGTAAATGAGAAGAAGGGTAACGGAACAGGAATTGGGACGTTTATACCCACCTGAAAGACGAAAGCTTACATCACAAACCAATTTCCCGAACTTTAAAGAGACAAAAGTGGATTCAGTTACAATCCATCTGTACAAGATGATGTTTTTCCACCGTTCAGCTTAAAACTCGTAAATTTAAATGGCACGACTTGGTACCTGGCCTGCCTCTATCTCAGTTTGAAACTTTCTTGCAGCAAATCCGGATGATGTAAAAATAGCTGCACCATTTCCGTACCTGCAGTAGAGGGATAACATCATTACTGCATTGTAGTTCTTGAATAAGTAAAAGTTGATTATTAAAGAAAAAAGAACAAAGACGAGAAGTTGATGATTTGAATTGAAAACAAAATAGGAAGTACTTGTTTCTGTTGACTATGTTTATGGCCTCGTCCAGACTGTCGGCCTGATAGGAGGAAGAAGATAATATCAATCAGCACAAGAAGCCAAATAATGGAATAGAATCAGAGCTGTTAACTGTTGATATACCTGCATGCAGATAAGGACAGGACCAAAGATCTCCTCCTGGAAGCCACAGTGATAGATTAATATGCATTCATACAAAAGCTTCGGAAAAAACATTATCAGAGAGAAAGATGGCAAAGATTTATACCGTATAACATTCCATATCAGCTGTGACACCAGCTAAAATGGTGGGACCAACAAAGTTGCCTTGTTCGTATCCTGGAACCTATAAATTGTGATAGAAGACAATATAAGCTATTGGGTTTTTCAGCTAAACCACTTAAGATCATGCAATGTAATATTTATGGGCAAATTACACAGCATTACAGCTAAATCTATCACAAGACTTCAATATTATTTTGTTTATTGTTAATTGATCAATTTGGGACTTTGGCCTAAAAAGGTACATAGTAAGGGAAGAGCCCTGCTGCCCCAGCACCATTTTCATCACTTTTATTGATAATTAAGATCATGTTCCACACCTCAAGCCCTCCTCAGCTTCCTCTGAGAAGGTGAGAGTCGTGAGATATATTAGGTTTTATACCATCTCCTTTACTTTTCTGCTTCAGAAACTTATATTTCCACCTTATCAAGGTGTTGTGACTTGAGATACACTTGACAAGCTTCGATGAAAAAAGACCATTACAAATAAGAAAGTCTAGACAGCTAAGCATCTCATGAAGCAGCTGCTCAAAAGCTTTCAACGTGCAATTCGAGCCATTTGGTGATTTGGGAGAAACTTGAATAAGAAAGTACCTTAATGTTTCTTCCATCAAGCAACAATCTTGCCCCACTTTCAACCCCACTCTGAACTAATCTGCATACTCTTTCCTTTGCCTGAGAAAATGGACAATTACTAAGTGAAGCAGGACTGGATTCATAATAATAATAAAAATAGACAAAGCTTCCAAATTTTATCAGCTAACAAGCGACTTAAAGAATTGTAGATAAACATCTCCATCAATTCAGTATGAAGACTGGTAGGTCACCTGCTTACTGATGACTGGACCGAGGTCAGCTTCTGGATCTGTTCCTGCACTTACTTTAAGGGCTTTGGCACGCTCCACTATCTTTTCTTCCCTACAAAGATTTAATGGATTAGCACTCATGTAAAACTTCTCATACTAACAAGACTGGAGAAAGGCATGTATGTTTTGAATATAATGTTTTCCCATTTTCCCCAGGTATAAGGAAGGTAAGAGTATGCTGGATGACACAAAAACTCCACATAGCAGCAAATTGAACCGAGCAAGCACATCACTAAACAAATGTACTGCTTCTCAGAACAAAGCTACTTAACCTTTATACGGTATCTGGCAATTAAGACGATGAATTGAGAACAGGATGGTATAAAATGGATGGGAATACCAGAATTTTGAGTCTCCAACAAACACAACTGTGCTAAGTGCCATGCATCTTTGTCCAGCAGCACCAAAACCAGCTGCAACTAAAGCATTTAAAGTTGCATCTACGTTGGCATCAGGCATCACGACGCCATGGTTCTTTGCTCCCATATTGGACTGAAGGTGTTTGCCAGTGGGCACTTATTTAAGATCATTTGATGTCATATTTATCTTAGAATGAGGAAAAATAATCATAATGCTCAACAGCAGATCAACACACGGACCTGAACACGTTTTCCGCTAGCTGATGCCCTGGAATAGATATGCATGCCAGCCTTAAAAATGAGAATATGTCAGCCCCTAATACATAATTATCACATAACAATGGTTTTCCAAGCTTGGTTAGTTGTGATTAATAAGAGAAAGTTCAGAAAAAGTCAATCAATCTCAGGCTAAATCTCTTGTAGTATGGTTTCTTCATTAGCCATAAATTCCCAAAAGAAAGTAAACGGTAACAAAACTTGTCACTTTCTGAATAACCAGTCATTAAGAGAGTTGCAACATACGAGAAACAGGGAAGCAAAAAATTACAATTGTCTATATACAATTACAACCTTATACATGAATGCCTCCGTGTGTGTGTGTGTGTGAAAGAGAGAGAGAGATGAACAAGGTGGTGAAAGTAAATATTGTTGCAAGTTGATGGTTTATTGTTGCTAAACATAAAATAAATATGAACTTACATGTTAAATTTCCATTTAAGATAAATAGATATACCGAAAGTAAGAAACATTAGGGGAACAGGTAATGTCTACCAGACACCAAATATGAAACAGAAGGAATACTCAATATGGAGGAGATTACTAACTGTATTTGAACCAACAAATGATACAGCTCTTATATCTTCATCGTCACAAATTGCATTAACAGTATCCTGAAAGAAAGAGCAACAAAGTTTTTATTATAACAACACAGAAAGTGGTGTTTCCTTGATTAGCCAAACATTGTTTTTTTTTTTTAAATATCATTACAAATATTAATACTCACACACCCCACCTAGGGTTTTTTTGTGGCCGAGAGTACTCGAACCTCTGACCTATTGGTCAACAGGCAACCACTCCACCACTAGGCCATCCCCACTGGGACAAAACATTGTTTCTTGATGTGAAAAGATTGCTGATGGCAAACAAGAGAAAATACTTAAGAAGATTGAAATATGTGGACATACATTGGTGCCATGGATAATGTTCAGAACACCATCAGGCAAACCAGCCTCCATTGCTAACTCTGCGAGAATCATTGAAGCCCCTAGAAAGGAAGAAAGAAAAATGAGAAGCACAGAACAATAAAATAATAGCAAGTGGAGATAACAGCACAGGCATCAACACAATGTAAGAAATATTCCTGAAATGAAGGGAAGTGAGACCTATGTTTAATGATCTCATATCATCAGAGAAAGGCTAATAGACATTGAAAGCAAGATGATAAAACTTAAACAAAATTGAAGTAATATTTACATGATTTATTTAAAAAAAAAAAAAACAAGAGATGAAAACAAAACTATAAATCACAAAGATGTGGAAATGTATAAATTGGAACTAATAAATTCCCGGGAAGTCAGTCAACCTCTTGTTAAGTTTGTTAGAACATTGCGCCTAAAAAATGCCTTTTCAGATGTTATTTTGCTCAGAAAAGAAAAGTTAGGGGGGGATCTGCTCTTCCAGCAAAAATGTCGAGGGGGCTTTTGCACTTTACGTCTTTAATACTGATTTGGTCAATAGTCACTATTGGATCCAAAATAGTAAAAGAACAATAAACTGATCTTTTCTATACATCACGATTTACATGCATGAGATAACACTAATAGTTATTTCCCACTGAGTAACTTAAGTCCACAATGAGTTGTCATACATCCAAATAAAAACATGACTACACTAGCATGCAAGCGACAAGCTTGTGTCCGAGAACTCCGGTATGATCTCAGCCCCATATGAGATAAGATTGGTTGCTAAGTTTACATCTACAGACACATAAGTGCTAGTTATGGATAACATAGTCTAAGACACTAACGCTCCCGCCTAATTTCTTCCAAGTTTTCATGCACCAAAAACTATGAATAAGATATCACTAGAACAGTTGTGCAAAATGTCACCTGGATCCTTTTCAGATGGCTTTAGAATAAAGGTGTTTCCACACGTAACTGCAACAGGAAACATCTGGCACATGATATTAAAAAGAAATCACTCTGTATGACTGTATGAACAATTTTTTTATGTTTGTACTTCTATATCAAACTTTGAACAATTTCCAGAAGATGGTCAAATGTATACATTTGAATTAAAGAAGAAACACAAAATGCTTCAAATTATTGAAACACTATCAAAATAATATTAAAGAGAGGCAAACATACCCATAAGGGAATCATTGCAGGGAAATTGAAGGGGCAAATTCCAGCACATACACCAAGAGGTTCTCTAACGCTATAGGTATCAATTCCACTCGACACGTTGGATACATACTCTCCCATCTGCAGAGTTGCCATGCCACACGCATGTTCCACCACCTCTTCAAGGAAGATTATAATAGCAAGGACTCAGTAACAAGCAATATATTATCTATCTGAGAAATACAGAGCAAACAGAGTACTAACCTAGCCCTCTGAACACATCTCCTTGAGCATCCTTCAATGTTTTTCCTTGTTCTGTTGTAATGTTCAAGGCAAGCTTATCCTACATTAGGAATCCATCCTTCTTTGTCAATACCAACCACACATAAAACAAGAATTAGTTGATAGAACTGACCATGTTTTTACGAATAAGCTCTTGGAGCTTCAACATGACGCGCTGCCGAGTTGTAATAGGTGTGTTTCGCCAGGACGGGAATGCCTCTTTTGCAGCAGATACTGCAGATTTGAACTCCTCTTTTGTTGTCAATGGCACTTGTGAAACAACCTCTTGTGTTGCCTATGCCAAAGATATCAAGTAAAACGAAGTCAATGCAAAATGATCAAAGAACTGTTGCCAACTCAAACAAGCAAATGCTTACTTACCGGATTTATGACATCAATGGAGTCAGATGAATGTGAATCTACAAAGCTACCTCCGATTAGATTTGGGACCCTCTGCACAGACATGAATTCCCAGGCACATGAGCAACGGAATATACAATTAGAAATGACGACTGACACTATCGAATGCTAACATCCTCTTAAAGCTATAAATATTAAGAGAGGAGCAGAGAAAACATATCTAAAGTTGTTGTTTTTATGTGCAGCCAGAGACAATCAATACTAATATTGTGTGAACAAGCCACCATGTACAGATGTCATCTTTTTTTCAACTTTAGAACGGAGAAATTCTCTGTAACTCGAAGCATTCATGATGTCACTTTGGGACATCCCTGAGGTTGTAGCCCATGATAACCATATAGCCTATGAATTAAAATGTTAAAAATTGAAAGGAACACTTGCTTGAGGCTGACACAATCACTCTTTTTGGTAGGACAATAGGAGGATCATTCATTCCAGCAACCAAGGTGTAAATATTAGTAAAAGCCCTAGGCCAGAAGGGCTCGAGCTGAAAAAGAAAGCAAGAAACAGCAGCTAGCCAAGGTGATTCCGACTTTCGTAGGGCCGGTACTGCTGTTGGGGGGACGGATGAAAGTCCCCTAAAGTCAATTGGTGATTCGACAACCTGCCGGACTATTCCTCTACACCTAAAGGCAGGGAGAAAGTTGCCTCAGGTAGGCTGCAACTCTGCATGAAGCCGGAATCACTAGTCTGAACAAGCAATCAACAAAATACTGGCACACGGATATTAGGCAGAGCTACCAGAATCCATGACGAATCTTCCTTCGCACAGTTCATCCATCCATTCCTTTCTTTAGCTTCTCTTATGCCGGCTTCAGGTGAGAAAGAATCGAATATGGATGTTACACTAGATTCGTGCATACCCTATTACAGTCACTACTTCGAGCCCCTCTGGGAAGTGCTCAACAACGTATGCTTAGCGGGGCTGCAAGTTCTTTCTATTTGTCCTTTTTTATTCTTCTAAATAATTGTGGATATGAAGGTAGAAGCACATTCAACAATCTGCTTCCATTCTAATTTCTCTCTAGTACATAGTTCTTTTCTTCAAGTGTTCGTTCTTAATTTCACTCACTATTTAGACTGAGAAGGATCCTGGCTATCTTTTCAACTAAGTCTAGCAATGGAATGGGCGAGCTGGTGATCGAAAGTCACAATTTCAAATCCCAAGAGCTATTCTAGGTCCAACGGGTTGTGCAAGGCTTACCTACCACAGTTTGCCTCTCCAATGTGATTTGCAAACTATTCCAAAGGAGCCGAGTTTACGTAGAGCGCAACTATGGATAACAGGTGCAGGTTTCTCTTCATCACACACACACACTCTCAAAAGCACACGTCATATGATTCAAGCACCTGCACTCTAACCTTCAATTTTGCCATCTACTCTTAGTTCTAACAGCCAGAAATGAAACAGAAAAGCAACAATTACCAGTACATCCCCAAAACTTCGGAAAATTAAATTAAAAAAAATCCAAGAAAACACAAAAACTCACCAGAGAGTTGCCATGCCTCCAAGACTGCTCAGCAAAGGTCGAGAAACGAGAATTTGCAACCCCAAATATGGCGGGACTCAACCTCCTCATGTTTCTCACTGCATAAACCAATTTCAGCAACACACATTTTTAATAAAGCAGCACACACAGAACAGCGAAACAAAGCAAGAAAAATAAAATTCAAATTTGAAGATTAAGGGATTAATGATGCTACTCAATTAAGCCATCCTAAACAACAATCAATACTAAAAGTACAAAAAACGAACCCATTTACACAAATTCATCCAACTCCACACAAGACATCAATATTCGTGAATTGATCAAAATAGAATCTTGTAGTATGGAGATTGAACTGGTTACCTCGTTGGATCGTAAACTGCAACATCTTGAGTTTTGCTGAAGAAGTGAAAATGCAGTGCGCCAGTCTCTCTCTCTCTCACACACACACTTTGTGTGTGCTCACTGGTTAATTGCTTATTTTGAAACGTTTATTTTGGAATAATTTATTCCGTGGTGAGTTGGATTTCTGTTGTAATGTTTTGTATATCCAAATATTATATTAACAATTAGTCGAAACCGAATCTTTATCCATTCAATTGTATAAATCATTCTATTCTAAAATTGTACTATGTCCCGTAATAAGTGATCACATTTTCTTTTTGGATTGTCCCGGAATAAGCGATCACTTTTCTTATAAGGAAATATGCATCTCTCACAAAAAATTGTGGACTCCACCACTTTCTATCTTTTTACCCTTGAAACATCATTCTCCTTAATACCCGTGCCGAAAAGAATGTGACCACTTATCATGGACGAAGTTAGTATTATCTTCCTCCATCAATCTGGATTTTGGTAGGTGGGCAACGTATGTTAAGGAAAGTAAGATAGAGTAGAATAAAGTGTGTTGATCATATCTTAAAATAAAAAAACTACACTCTTAATAAAATAACCAAAACATAATACAAACCACACTTTTTGTGGATGGAGGGAGTAGTTAATTACATTTATTGTGTATGATTTAAGGTCTTTAATTTTTAGGGTCATGATTTTGAGCCATAATGGCTAAGCCATAACAGGGTTAAATTGGTAATGTTACATTTCTTTTAATTTTTATTTAATTTATTATAATAATTAAAAATATGTTTATACCATATTACCCTCATGTTATTTTAGGATAAAAATTATGAGTATATTTGACTTTCCAATTACAAATACTCAATCTATTTCATAATTCAAGTTAGTTTATAATCAAAATCTTGCTTTTTTTTATTAATATAAAAAATAATAAAAATTTCAACCATAATTGGACTCACGGAAAAGCACAAATAATATTCTCACCACCAGCCGGCACCCGGCGCCCCATGGCTCACGGCTCTCCGCCCACCAGCAGTGGTGCTCGGCGCCACATGGCTCCCCGCCTACGGCCCCTGGCACACCCGACGCGTCACGGCTCCCTGCCCGCGAGCCGGAGCACGCTCGGCCCCACGGCTCCCCGCCGCAGCCCCTGGCACACCTGGAGCGCCATGGCTCACGGCTCTCCGCCCACCAGCAGTAGTGCTCGGCGCCCCATGGCTCCCCGCCCACGGCCCCTGGCACACCCGACGCGTCACGGCTCCCTGCTCGCGAGCCGTAGCACGCTCGGCGCCCCACGGCTCCCCGCCGAAGCCCCTGGCACACCTGGAGCGCCATGGCTCCCCGCCCCCAGTCACACAGCCCGGAGAAAGCAAAATATGTCGCATAATGATTTCCTTCATTCATTAACATATTAAATATACATAACTATACTAATTGAAGTTTAATTTGTCACAAATTGACGAAACTTTAGTACAATTCCATAAAATGGAGTATAACTAGTTCAAGTGATGGTAATTAAACCTAGTTTCATACTGGGGATGTATACGAATCAAATAATTTTGGTTCGGTTCGGTTCGGTTCAGTATTCGATTCGAATTTGATATTCGTAAATTTATTATTCAAATACAAATACAAATACACTTTAATAATATTCCATGAAATTAAGTATAATATAGTTCAATTGATGCTAATTATAAACTAATTTCAAAAAAATTGAGATACTATAGTTTAATTTATATTAATTGAGTCTATGATGCACAGTTTCTTCTAAAAATACTACATTGTAGTATCGGATACGCGTAAGGCGTGAGTGCGGGTGCGATTCGCGTCGGATTCCTGAAGAAAAACAAATTAAAAAAATCAAATACACGAATCCGGTGCGTGGAGGGCAAGAATCCGATACGTGGAGGGTGCATATGTGCTTATTTTTTAAAAAATTATTTTTTTTAGGCATTTTTGCAATTTAATAAAACTTTATTTATTATAAAATATGATTAATTAGACACTTAATTATAAGTACTTAAATTGTGGCTATAGAAAAATGTAAAATAAATATATTTAATTTTAAATTTTTTAAATTTCTATATATTTCAGAGTTGAAATATATAATAAAATATTAATAAATAGATGTATCATTGCCGAATCGCACCCTATAATTTTTTAAATCCATATCTCCGTACCCGTATCATATCACTCCCGCACCCACTCCCCCGCACCGATGCAACATAGATTGAAGTTCACTTGTATAATGAGTCCACTTAGACAAATTTATAAAATTGAAGTTCCATTTGTCACAAATTGATTACACTTTAATAAAATTCCATGAAAATAAGTATAATATAGTTCAATTAATGGTAATTATAAACTAATTTTTTAAAATTTGAATTATAAACTAATTTTAAAAAATTTGAGATACTATAGTTTAATGTATAGGATTAAGTTTCTCACTAATATATTGAGTCAATTGTAGACCAATTTATACCTAATTAATTTCATATTTCAAATTTCAACTAGGTTCAATATGTATTTGTCTCGACTCATTTAGTGTATTTAATCGAGGGGGGCGTCATAGTGGGATGTGTGTCCATGGTCAGGGCGCCATGGGTTGTGCAC
The DNA here is from genome assembly GCA_031470985.1 of Agastache rugosa. Classification (NCBI taxonomy): domain Eukaryota; kingdom Viridiplantae; phylum Streptophyta; class Magnoliopsida; order Lamiales; family Lamiaceae; genus Agastache; species Agastache rugosa. The sequence continues at coordinate 13,199,518 of CM062608.1, forward strand.
TTGGGAGCAGGATGCCGTGGCGTGCGCGCCCACGGGCGGGGAGCCATGGGGCACTGGGCGTCGTGGGGCGCTGGGCGCCGCAGGCGGGGAGCCGTGGGGCGCTGGGCGCTGCAGGTGGGGAGCCGTGGGGGCGTTGGGCGTCGTGGGGCGCTGGGTGCCATGGGCGGGGGGCCGTGGGGCGCGGGGCGCTGGGCATCGTAAATAATTTTAGTCAATTAGAATTAATTAAAATATATGTTATATCAAAATATATTCATCCAAATATATCTTTCCAAATATTCATTCAAATATCTTTCCATGATTATAGGAATATTTTTATATCAAAATAGAATAGGGAAAATTAGTCAACATACAAAATTAATTTAATACAAAACCAGAAATTATTTGAACCGGATTTGATGAACCGATTTTTAAAAATTCAAGGGTATTATGGCTTAGCCATTATGGCAAAAAATCTTTTTCCTAATTTTTATTGTTATCTCCTCTAGGATTTTTATGTAATTTTTATCTATTATATTTGCTGTGATTTTCTTTAAACGGAGTTTGTATTATACTCCAATATAATCAGAAATATACAAATATTTCTTACTCCGTTAAGTTAAGAAATTTTATGTCAAATAATTGGATTTTATTGCACAGTAAATTGTGCTAAAGAAAGAATTGCCCTATTAACACATCTACAAGTGTGGGAAATCCCAATAATTAAATTATTGCGTAGCACTATCTATGATATCACTAATATTGTTCAATCTCTTTTAGGTTAGGGCAATAAAAAATGAGTATGTGAATATTTCGATAGGACTAATCTGGTGCTCAATACACACTGTAATTATATAGTGGCAAAACACAAAATCGGGTCTTTGTACTTTTATTTTTTAATTTATAAGGTTCTTGTAATTTTTTTTGTTTTAATAAGTTTTTCTACTTACGTATTAAAACATCATAAGCCTAGCTGAGTAAAAGAATAGTACTTCCTCCATCCACGATAAGTATATCACCAGTGTATCACAATTTCTTTTTGCGTACATCCACAAAAAGTATAACACTTTCCTTTTTTGGAATAATACATCACACTTTTTTCATTTTAAAACTCGCAACAGTTCATTATAATGATTTCCAATTATTTATTAGAACCCTTATCAAATCCAATGTGATACACTTATCGTGGACGTGGAGTAATACGTTTACAATATAGGCAATATTTTAGATTAGCATTCCTTCTGACTGGTATATATATCCAAATAATATATCATATCCAATTATGATGTAGACAATCCGCGCTGGACATGACTCGATAGTGTTTAGAGATATTAATATCAATATTCGTTCAACTATAAATAAATGCATTTTTTTTTTGGGTGGTGGGTGGGGGTGGTTGGGATGGGGCATATCTGTTGAGCAAAATAAGGGCAATTGAGATTTAGCTTTTCTTCAGAAATGAATTTGCAAAAAGCTTGAATATAAATAAGATTGGAACGAACATACAAATGAAAGAAGCACAATATGAACCACATCTTCTACAAGACTAAGCTACTCCGTTGTTACTGTACTTGGAACCTAAATCCAGATCACATAAACTCGAATAATCAACATAGCTACAACTGAAGGCGGTAGCTCCGATCCCATTTCCACAACTAACGAGCCGAGTATCGACAAACTCCGACCCATACTGCATCAGAAGCCAAGTATTGCAGTCTTGATTCACCAGATAACCGTTAGTACGGCAGTCGAACTCAGAAACTAAAAGTGTAGAGTCCAGTGGGAGCCATCCAATTGCGGAATCGAAGATATCCCATCATTATTTTGAATATCTCTAGATTGTTCTACGAGAGATTCCCCGTCACTGCTCGGGAAATCCTTCGAAGCTAATGGCAGCGACATGCCATCATGACTTGGAAGATCATCATGCAACGCTAGAGGCACCCCTTCTCCATCTTCATTCGAGTAATCCCTCAAATGCAACCCCAGTGAGACATCGTTGCTTGTGAAGTCGATGGACTGAAACGCATGATGGCCTTCTCCACTGATGCTCGGTGCATCATATGCATTCATCGCAGAAGATACTCCGTTGCTGGGGAAATCCTTCCACTGCTGAGTCACGGTTTTGATCTGTGAGTAGAACTCAAGACCAGCTTTGCCTGCAGCGCATAAGAACAATATTTACGAGGTAGGTAGAGAGTGAAACATTGCTTAGCAATGGCTATCAGAAGCTTCCTATTTAGTGTGCCTACCGTAAAAGTTGATATCTCCTGTAAATGAAGCTTTGGAGCCGGTAAACGAGAACAGAGGTAACGGGGCTGCAACTGCCACATTCACACCAACCTGGATTCGACTAAATTAAAATCACAAATACTATGCAATAATATTTCTGTGTGAAAAGCCACTAGTGCATTTCTAAAAACACGGAAAATAGATGAACTAAATCTGCTGCATAGATGAAGTTGAAATTGGTTTTAGACCACGGTAAGCTACTCAAAGCATTGCTGAAAAACGATTACCTGTCCAGATTCAATTTCAGTCTGAAATTTCCTTGCGGCAGCACATGAAGATGTGAAAATCGACGCTCCATTTCCATGTCTGCTCCAAGTAAATTAATAATTTATGTCAAAGAATATGAAAAACTGAAGCTCCAGAAAGAGGCAAGGTCACTGAATTACTTGTTTCTGTTAACAATGCCTATCGCCTCATCTAAACTCCCAGCCTGAGCACAAAGAAGATCGAGAAGAGAAAACATTATTTAATCTACCAAATAGTTGCAGAAAATAAAACCATGTTACAAGATCGGAATAAACACAGACCTGCATGCAAAGAAGAACTGGACCCAAGATTTCTTCCTGCATACATTGAGTTTTAACATTAAGTATAAACATCTTTCCATATAAACTCAAGCAGTAGGTGTATTCTGAGAAAAATCACATACCTTGTAACAATCCATGTCTTCAGTGACATCAGTTAGAATCGTAGGACCAACAAAGTTTCCAAGCTCATAATTAGGAACCTATTTTTTCATCATAAAACTACAAGTAAATCAACCCATTGTTACCTAAAAAAGACCACCGCATTGTTCATAAACAGAAGATATTTAATTATTTGTAGTTTGCTAGGAATTCAATATAAGGGGAAAATAATTCTTATTTGGTGACTGTCCAAGCATTTGTGACACTATTGAATGAATATTAGGTGCCTACACCCATCATATAGGAATTCATAAAAGATCTGAAGATATACCACAATCTTTCTCCCGTCAAGGACCAACATAGCACCATTATCTACAAATGTTTGGATCACCCTGGATATCCTTTCCTTAACCTGAAAGATGTAAGATAGCAAACTGTTTAAATCAGTAGAGCCTCATTACTAGCAGCAATAATTAGAGCCTGATAACTGATTCAGATGCACACTTTCACAATACAATTTTAAATTATATATACGTATATATATATATATATATATATATATGTGTGTGTGTTTGTGTGTGCATGAGTGCACCTGCTTGCTGATCACTGGACCAAGGTCCACTCCTGGTTCAGTTCCAGCATCTACTTTGAGTGCCATGGCACGCTCCACCAGCTTACCTTCCCTGAGGAAATTGAGCCAGAACTTACGATTAAAAATTTCTCTTAGTAAGTGCTGTTGGCAATCAAATAAAACACAAAAGATATAATGCAGCAGAAGTAATAAACACAACCACTATAGCTGAGAAATGAATCATAACAAAACAGTCTTATACAAATATGTATGTATAAAAATATACAGATTGTTGCTAAAATAAATTGTACAAAATGTTTGACAAAATTCTTACGGGCACTCCTGGCCCCTCCCGGTCCCCACCAAGAGGTTTCAATTTGATAATCACAAATAAAGAATTCTTCTTCAAAGATTAAATCAAAACCACCAAAAATTACATTGATGAGGGGCATACCAAGACTTTGAGTCTCCAACAAAGATAGCAGTGCTGATTGCTGTACACCTCTGTACAGCAGAGCCAAAGCCAGCAGAAACCAAAGCATTTAAAACAGCATCCATATTTGCATCTGGCATAACTACTACATGACTCTTGGCACCTACATTGGTCTGAAATGACAGCAAAAACAGTCAACTGCAAACGAAATAGAAATTATCAAGAGCAAACATTGATACACATGAAGTGAACTTTCACCTGAACACGTTTACTGTTGATAGATGCCCTTGCATGAACATACATCCCGGGCTGGAAACAAAAAGTCATGTGGTCATATATAGAAGAAAAAGTGGTGATGCTGTCAGGGAGAGTTATCCAGATGAGACTTCATGTGTTTCCAGATGCTATAATTAGTTATGCTCTATACTTGTACTCTTCTTTAAATCAACATAATTTTTTTCTAGCATCGACCAGAAAAAGGTTAAAAGAGATGTTTTAACAAACTCTGGCTACAATATGAATGAGATAAGCCACTATTTTTAGCATTGCGATATTAAGAAGTTATATGTGAACCAGATTATCGGAATCAAAAGATGTTGCAAGAGCCAATAAATCAAATCATTGTGAATGAAATATAATACAGGTTCTACATACACACTTCCAGTTACAATTGAAAAGAATATGCCAAAACTGAACTCACTGCATCAGAGCCAACATATGACACCGCTTTGATTTCATCATCATCGCATATGGCATCAATAGTGTCCTACAAAATCTCAAAACAAATAACTAAGCTGAAATATTTGTCTGAATGCCCAATAAAATAATTAAAATTTTCTCGAACACATTGTCTAAAGCAGATTTTTCAATAGAGAGCCAGAATCACCATGGATAAACAGTATGCAATGGTTAAGGAAGAATTCATACAACCAAATCATCCTAAAAAATAAGATAAAAAAAGAGATATTAAAGAGCATGATCGCAAAGACAAACTGAGAGCTTACATTGGTGCCATGTATGACATTTAGGACACCGTTGGGCAAACCAGCCTCCATTGCCAACTCAGCAAGATGCACGCAAGCTCCTGAAAGCAAGGAAGGATCAGAAAAATGGCCACTTACCAAACATGCCGGTGTTTCTCTGAAAGAAAAAAAGAAAAGAAAAACCATAAAAAGTACATGCAATCCATAATAACACCTAAACGTATGGAAAAACAATGATATGTTTGCCAAAGGTATATCATCACACAAAAATGTGGGAACTTCCTACATATAAAATGCTGATGAAAAATATTAAACAATAAGAATCACTAAGGGTGTGTTTACTTTGATGGTAAGGGGAAACGAGGGAAAAGAAAATTTTCTCCCTTTAAATCTCTCATTTTTTATCCTTCCTTTTCAATAAATTAGACTTTCACCCTTTTTTATTCCTTCTTTTCACTCCAAGGAGAGAAAATATTATCATGAGGTACTTGGTGTGATAATATTTTCCTTCCTTGGAGTGAAAAGAAGAAATAAGAAAGGTGAAATTCTAATCTATAGAAAAGGAAGGATAAGAAATGAGAGATTTAAAGGGAGAAAAGTTCCTCCTTTTCCCTTACCATCAAAGTAAACGCACCCTAAAAGTCTAAAACCAAATATTCTTTTAAGTTAAATGTGGCACCCTATAAATATACCTGGGGCTTTCTCAGAAGGTTTTAATATAAATGTATTGCCACATGTAATAGCAATTGGAAACATCTGCAGAGAATTTTCAAGCAGTGAGAATAAGAAAGTGCGGAAACTACAATATTGAAAACAGAAACAATTGATAATACGAACGAGTGGATTTGAAAATTGAAGTGGAGCATCTGCATAGTCTACACCATGCAGCGCACATAGTCAGCTCAAGAAACATGAAAATTTTGATGGATCTACATTATGAACGATATTTGTAATTAACATGAAAGCAATCTATCTTCTATGTGGGAAACTGGTTTCAACATCTTATTGCAGGAATTCCCATCCTAGGAAGCTACAATTCACAATCCCAGAAGGTTACTGGTATTCGACATAAGAAGCAATGAAAATTTTAGTAATTCCTACGCATAAGAATAAAATTGTAGTGTGAGAAAGAAACAAGCAGAGAAAATAGAAACAAACCAATAATGGAATCATGGCAGGAAAATTGAAAGAGCATATCCCAGCACAAATACCAAGGGGCTCACGGATGCTATAGCTATCAATGCCATTTGATATATTTGAAAAGAAGTCCCCCGTATGCAAATTTGCCATTCCACAAGCATGTTCAACAAGCTCTGCGTGAAACATAGCTATCAGAATGATCCATTGGGAGCATTGCAGATTGCTGAATTTCAACAATGAAAGAGATCTTCACATTTGAGAAGTAATTCTTCTTTGGTATCATGATATCTTTAAGCTAAATCTTTAAGCAAATACTAGATAAACAATAATCAGAAAACCAATTGTACTCTCAAAGCCTTCCTAAAAGTTTCACGAAGATCAGTAAATGTATACTTTTAATGGAATTATGGGATCAAATCAACCAATCCTGCTATGTTCTGTCCAGCGGAGAGGTAAACTATCTCAGAAATATATTTTAATTCAACCTATCAATATACACGAAGGCGCCTAATAATTCGACTCCAAGTACCATACGAGTCAATCAAGTAAAAAATTGCAATAGAGGATGAACTCACCAATCCCACGGGAGACATCATTAAAAGCATCCTTTAGTGTCTTACCCTGCTCCGATGTTATGCTACTGGCAAGCTTATCCTGGAAACAATTATAATGTATCTAATGACTTCACTTCTAAAAATTGAAACAGTGAAGAGGTAAGAGTGCCAAAATTTTACAATATCACGTCGAATAAGCTCTTGAAGCTTAAACATAATGCGTTGACGAGTTGTAACTGGGGTATTTCGCCATGACGTAAATGCTCTTTTTGCTGCAAACACTGCAGCCTTAAGTTCCTCATTTGTGGATAGAGGAACTTGTGCAACCACTTGCTGTGTGGCCTATAATTATCGATAAACTATTAGCAATTGAAACTTCAGAAAAAGGAGAGTGGTGACTCATGACACACATAGATTGTAGCACTCACTGGGTTTAATACGTCGATAGATGTTGATGACTGTGAGTCAATAAATCTACCACCAATGAGATTTGGGATTCTCTGTGAGACATAAAAAGCAAATTCCAAAAGTACAAATCAGATAAAATCCCAGATCTGGATTTCATAGCTGTCAATGATACCGGCACCAAGAAAACCCAATCATAGATAATCCTCCGCATAAAAGTTTATTGAATAAAAAAACAAGCATAGCATTCATTCATCAGTGTGGCCATACAAATTTAAGAAGCGATGAGTTATTTTGCAATTTAGAAGTTGGATGATGCGGAATTACCGGGGGATACCGTTTCTTCCATGATTGCTCTGAAGACGTTGAAGGTTCAGAGTTTCCCTCAGAAGCTGTATGAGTCTTCAACGTCTTCAATCTCCTCACTGCTGCACAAGGCAAATAACATTTAACACGAAAGATATTCTGCCGTTTTTGTAATGTGACAAAATCAACATACTTTTTACGAGAGTTCCAGCAATACAAGTCCTTAAGTCCAGATGTCCATGTTAAGAAATGAAAGCAAAGTTTTCCTTTTATTTCTTATATGATGAACTTAATAAAAGACGAGCTCTTCATTTCTTATCATCTCTGCAAGTCCTCCCGGCTTTTAAATGATTACCGTATATGAGATTTTAGATAGTACGAAATGGAATAAATGATAAAATTTTATCTTTATCTCTGACAGCTTACCTGGCAAACTTTAATGTGAATTACCCTAATCTTCTAAAACAACATCTTTTGAGAATCACTTGATTCAGGATGGAATATCTTCTATAACTTCCCCGTGGGCCAAGATGATATGTTCTTTGGTTGTTAATCTCCATTTGATACGCTTCAATAATATACAAATACCTTCTTCTTTCTTATGTTTCTATTCTCAGGCATGATCTTCTAATCAGAAGAAAGATTAGTAAAAGACATACCCTTTTGATTAATTTGAAGGCTACAACCAATTAAAATATGAAGGATTATTATTGCCACAATTACAAAAGTAATGAACTTGATATGTACACCTAATCCGGAAGAAGGTTTAAAGGACACTTAAACCTGTAAGATTCCCTTGACGGAGTTTGGCTTTCACATTATAAACATGCTTTGGTGTAGATAAAAGCTCTGGATTTGTTTGTCTAAGTCTTTTAAGTATCTGGCGTGGTTTTAGACCTGCATCTGTCATTTCCTTAATTAGCATGACCTCTTTCTCATTGAAGCGACGAGCAGATGGATGTTCCGATATGTCCTTCATTGGTTCGTGATTATGTGAACCATTCTTAACTGTGAGAACCCACAAGCCATCCTCCTTCTTACCCACAAGCTCAAATGGGCAGTTCGTAAGTCGAGAACCAGATTTCCTTTTGCGCAGTGGTTCACCGGTGGCCTCATCAATAGGTTTGCGCCTATCTCGATAAACACCTCCTCTGTCACAACCAAGGACTACAACTTTTTCCTTCTTAGACTGTTTAATGGTGACAACATATCCCTGAGAGACGGCGAACTCCCCAACATGCTCAATAAGTTCTTCACGATCAATGAAACTCCCAGGTGGAGGTGGGAGCATCTGTGGAGTTTCATCGAACTCCATATACTAATCAGCACAGATTCTGGAAAGGGCAAACCTATATACACTGAAGTTGGAATAAACTCTCGGAACCATGGTGACTATTTTTTTTTATCAGATCATACAAAACCAGTGAGGGTTATGAAATAGCTGAACATAACATAACATAACAACTATAACAATAATTACGCTATTAATATATACTAAAATTGACAGTATCGATGATTATCACCATTAAAATGGTGAGTAGGAAATGAAGAGTTCACATGGTAGTATATAATACAAAAACGGAAGATGTGGCTGACATTGCTAACTACAATCCTCATGTTCGAAAATTACCGTAATCTATCTTGAGGATACCTAGAAATTGCAACAGTTATACATATCAATCGATTGTTTTGATAGTTATCTAGACATTCCACTCTACATACGAAATCTTTAGAATGAGTAGGAAAAACCCACAACTTTTTTCCTTTTTCTTTTAATTTCTCGGCATAACCGTTTGCCGCCTGCATTCAACCATCTATAAAAGGTCGGGAAAACTATCAAGTAGTCTTCTGTATAAAAAATATTGATCCATATTATCACAGCACCAGCTGATCCGCCAAAAAAAGGTTATTTAAATCATAAGAAACAGTCCAGTTTTAAAATAAATTCAGGAACTCACAATTTCAGCTTCATGGTACCTACATTTCACAAATGCAAGAAACAGGCAAACACCGCTAAATATAAGCATATATGTATATATATGCAGTTATGTAAGTTGTAACAGCAATGTACCCATTGATCCTAAAATTGTAGATAGAGAATATGCGACTCATGTAGCAGCTGAGAAACGCAAGAAGTACAAAATTCACTAACATAAACAACGGTTTCAAGCATTACAATCATAATTAGTTTATAATGCTAAGAAATAGTAAATCATAAGGTTACTGATCAAATGGGATTCATTGAAAATTTCCAAAATTAGTAGTGAGAAAATAAGAAAGGTTTTACTTTACCGGCGACGGAGTTTAGACCGAGATGAAACCGGCGGCACGAATGCTGTCGGAAGTGAAGCGGCCGTTTGCCGTTTTCTGTTTTCTTTATTTATTTTGTCTTTTCTTTTTATTTTGAAAAAGAAAAAGAAATCTTGTGAGAAGAGAGTGGAAGCAACGACGGGGAACTGGAGATAGCTATAACCCTAGTTCTGATTTTTGGATCAAAGTTTTCTGAATCAAGGGCATTTTTGTCAAACTGGCCGGACCGCCCCATAACCCGAATTGTTGGCTCCAATTGATTTTTTTCTTTCTTAAAATATAATTTATTTTTATATAAACGGTAAAAAAAAATTTATTAGAGGCAATCTCATGAACCTAAAACAGTAAAGTATAGAAGATTCATCCTTAAAAAATATATCGAAGATTCAAATTTGATTATAAAGTATTACTTCTGCCAAGAATTTATTTTGCCACTCAAAAGCACTAATTGAATTTCAATCCCATGAATTTCAACCCGCAACATGATATGATGATAGGAGACGCACTAAATAATTTATTGTATCAGAATTTTTTAGGAACAATTTGAATTCAATTGTGGCTTTAACCATAAGTTATTGTATCTTTTTTGTGATGAGATAGATTTTACATGCCTTTTTTGGGATAGTTTGCACACTTTCGAAGAAATAAGTAATAGTGTCTTCATTTTGGGTAAATATAGTTTCTATATAATAATTTTCAGACAAAAAATATATGAGAGTAGTGTGCTCCCATTTTCTATGTTATTTGTGAGAATAACACGAATTATCTTGTATGTCTAATAAACTACTTATTAAGTTTGAAGATTACCAAATAAGGAGCATACAAATACGACTTGCATATAAGATTTAATTAATTGAAATCTTTTAAATTGCCACCATTTTCAAGTATATCATGAACTAACAACTTTGACCAAATGATTCCACAAACTACATAAATTATGCAAATCTATCCTGAAAAAATTTACCGGTATCTACAAGGTGAGTAAGGTCGTTGTGATTACGAAAATTGAGTAAAATCGTTGTGAATATGACATGGCTTGACATGTAGATATGGAAAATGATTTTTTTTTATATCATGTAAGCTCAAAACAATGTTGTTTTGAGGCTGAAAAATAAAATAAAAATTCAAATGACTTTTTACATATTTATTTCCACATCCACATTTAGGCACGACCTAACTCAACTTTCAAGCATAAATTTTTTTATCAGTAAATAAATTTGAATAGTTTTATGTAGTTTGTCTATAAATGGTCAAAGTGTATATTTTATGATAAAATAAAAAAAAAATGATGATGATTCAGGATGTATTCGAGCATTTGGCCTTTTTTATTTAAGAATATAGTGAAAAATGCGTGTCAATTTTACTATTTCACATACATTTATTACATTTCTTAGACAAAGTATAAAATATAATTCCTGTATGTTGGTGTATGGTTCAATGTGGAATATGCATTTATCTACAATCTCTCTTTTAGCAATTATTCTCAAAATTACAGGGGAAAAAAAAAACTCTTTCGCATTATTTGAAGGAACTCATGGTTCAACTCTGTCTGATATTTCTCATGACTCAAGTTTCAAACAAGAAAAAGTGAATATCATGAGCTGGGATGGGATTTGATATAAGGAATAAATACCTAAACAATAAATTAAGAAATCTGTAGATGATTATTCACAATATCTTACACTTATCAAATGTTCAAAAACAAATTTTTAGAAATAAATCTGCAAGAATACAAGATCCTGAGGAATTGGCTGTATCTACATTGGCAGCAGCAAATTAGACTAGTCTAATACCATCAAATGAAAGCTAGTAATACAACAGAATCTCATGCCAGATTATGATGTGTTCAATAGAAAATCTCAGGCAAAAAATATATCCACCGAGATGATATGCAATTATCCTAAGACTTAGAAATCAAGCATGTTTTTGTTGCTATTAGCTTCATCAAACACATTGATAAGCCTTTTGCTTACTAAAATTTGTTGTTTTCAATCTTCATTTCTACAGCAGTACATAGAAATCAGGGAAAAGTAGAACTTAAGAAAGACTCAAAGATCCACAACTCTCGAGAGCTGCAAGTTGCATTCATGGTTTCAAGAAAATCTTCACAAAATGCAGCTATTGTCTTTATTATCTTATTTTCTTTCATGTCCTACCTTCACCAGAAGATGATCATTAATTTGAACATATACCTCCATGTAGTGTAGTTTATCGAGTTAAAACGAACCAAATTCTCATTTATTCACATAATTGAACGGTATTAGCATGAAGAATCACAATTGTAACTAGAACATTTGGCCAAGATAAAGTTTTTATAGTAAAATAAAAACAAAAAACAAAGTTTAGAGAAGAGTTGGGACCACAAGTCCACAACCGCACTAAGTGTAGATGATCCAAACTTCAAAACATCCTAAACTACATTAATAGTATAAATTTTTTTGTCTTTTTTCCAATCATCAAGAAAATATTCTGGGGGACCAGTATGATATATGATTTGTGATATATGCATGATAAATGATGATGTTCTTTCTCTATTTCAATTTTCAACACAAGATGTTCTCCTCAAACAAAAAATGCTTTTTAGTATATTCAGTTTTCTGATTCCACCGCAGCACAAATACAAGAATCTATACTAGCTAAGGCGACAAGCAATCCGAATCACGGGAGCTATAAAGCACATTTTCAAGAGCATCTAAAATGTTACCATTGAAACAAGTCTGAGCTTCATCAGACTCTTGATTATCCTTCAATTTGTACCTGCTGCAAGGTGTTGCTGGCCGGTCCTCCTCCGTCTGGAACTCGTGCTGCCACACGAGCCACTGCAACGACCTAATCACGTGCTGATCGTGGATCTGCTTCTCTTCAGCCAGTCTTCTGTACTGACTCCACTCCATTTCAACCAAGCTCTTATCATTCTGCAGCCGCAGAATCATCGCCATTGCCTCCTCCGCTGCAGTGGCCGCCGCCGCCCTTTCTTTCGCAAGCTCTGCACAAAAATCATTCACTTTTTGCCGCTCAATCTTCAGCAATTCCGTCAATCTCGTGTCAGATTCAACATCTTCATCTTTGTACTCCTTTTCATGACCCTCATTATTCTTAGCATCAACAAATTCATCATCAGATTCAGAGTCAGTTTCTCCGTCAAGACCAGTGCAGGAATTCAAATTTTGTATCTTCTCCATCTCTATTTTACCCGCCTTCAAAAATTTTGACATTCCATCAACAACATTTTTTGAACAGAACCCAATTTTCAAGTTCCCTGATTTCCCACTCAAACCGCATAAAAATCGAACTAAACAGCAGTAAAAATGATTGGAGAACAGAAATTTGAGCCCTAATCCAAACAACAAAAACAGCCCTAAAATTCTGTACACCTCTTTAAATCTCACAAACGGAATAACCCCACACCCCTGTTCGTGCTTCAAACATGAAACGCAATCCATCAGAACAACACCGCCCGGAATAAAGTTGCGAAAACCCTTATGAAATCCAAGAACAGAGCTTACAATCAGAAAAGGAACAAAAATCTGCATGTGGACTGCAATTTCTTCAAAATGCAGAAAACTTGCGCAAGTATTAGTAGTTTTTTTTTTTTATAATTTGCCAGTGTGCTCTTTGAGACTTGAGACAGAGAGAGGAGAGAGGGGGGGGGGGGGGGGTTATTGTTGAAGTTGAGGAGCGAGTAGCGTGGCGCAGAGAACGATGGCGAAGATTTGGTTTATCAGTGGCAACGACGGGAAGGGAAATATAGGATATATAGGTTGAAAGGGTTGTGATCTTTTTATAGCCGTTTATGTTTTTCTTTATTTAGTGGCTATTTTGGTCATTTCAAAGGATAATTGAGAGAGACGAGAGGAGAGGGAAACTGAGGTTTTGGATAAAATGAAATCTTTTGAGTTTTGATGGCCCAAAATAATTATTCAAATTTGTGCACAAATTAAAGATTTTGGCGGAGTTCGTTATTTTTTAATGCGTCAGATATGAGATGATGAACCCTTTGCTGAGATTTTTCGAAGCAATATTCTTTAAAATTATTAATTACTAGTAAGTAGTCCGTCAAGACTCGACGAGAAATAACTTTATGCTTTAATTTACATGTATACATTTTAAAAATAATTTTATATCTTATTTAAAAATTGTGATATTGTTCGCTTTAATTATTACTCAAACTTAGAAAATTAATTTTATTTCACGTATTTAAATTTATTATTAGGAATGACAATGGATCGGTATATTCATTCATTATGTATTTTCTAAATCTAAATTTGTTTAAAATTTTCTACATGTTCATCCTAATCTCGGTTAAAATAGTGACTTTACTGTACATACGCGTTTCAAATCCGTTGAGTAATACTTGATAAAAATATGAACACTCCAAGTAAAATTAATTAAAATTAGTAAAAATCCTTCTTTCTATGTTATTTGAAACGTCTCGTTGGTTTATGCTAAATTACTCGATAAAAATCTAAACAAAGTTAATATTAATTAAAATTTGTAAAAATTATTCTTTTTAAGTATATTTGAATCGTCTCGTTGGTTTATGCTAAATCGATATCTCTAATCTATGCCAAAATGCGAAAAAAAAATGTTTACATCTTCAAAATAATTAATTAATATTAGTAAAAATCCTTCTTTCTATGTTATTTGAACCGTCTCGTTGGTTTATGATAAATTACTCGATAAAAATATAAACAAAGTTAATATTAATTAAAATTAGTAAAAATCTTTCTTTTAAGTATATTTGAACCGTCTCGTTAGTTCATGTTAAATCGATATCTCTAATCTTTGCCAAAATGCGAAAAAAATATGTTTACATCTTCAAATTTTTTGTTCTTTTTTTTAGCTACCTATCCCACATTTGATTCAATGTATATATAATCTAGAAAGCACTAATCGAAGTTTTTAGAAAAACATGAATGAAAAATGAAAAGGATTCCATATAAACATGTAACATGTTGATTAAATATATTTATTTAGTCTTCATAGGGATTTTCATTTACAAATTTTCTATATATTATTATATATGAATTAAGAATGTATAATTGTTCATTTTTTTAGCTACCTATCCCACATTTGATTCAATGTATATATTTTCTAGAAAGCACTAATCAAAGTTTTTAAAAAAACATGAATGAAAAATGAAAAGAATTCCATGTAGACATATTGATTAAATATATTTATTTAGTCTTCATAGGGATTTTCATTTATAAATTTTCTATATATTATTATATATGAATTAAGAATGTGTAAAATAAGGATTTATAAGAATGCATTCCGAAATTGTTATTATTTTAATATGCATAATAGAAATAGAGGGAAAGATAAATATGAGATGCGATTAATAGATAAACATGTGATATTTCAAAAATATGAAATTAATAAAAATAAAAATTAGAATATATATGAATTAAAATTAGACAAATTGCCAGAATAAAGGAAAATCTGAACAGAGCACCGTGGAGGGGCAGCTTTATTTTCGTATCTATTACTAATACGAAAATAAAGCTGTCTTATCCACGGTGCTCCGTTCAAATTTTCCTTTATTCTGGTAATTTGTCTAATTTTAATTCATATATATTCTAATTTTTAGTTTTATTAATTTTATATTCTTGAAATATCACATGTTTATCTTTTAATCACATCTCATATTTATCTTTCCCTCTATTTAATTAAATTCTTCTATTATCCATATTAAAATAATAACAATTTCGGAATGCATTCTTATAAACCCTTATTTTTATACATTCTTAATTCATATATGATAATCTATAGAAAATTTGTAAATGAAAATTCCTATGAAGACTAAATAAATATATTTAATCAACATGTCTATATAAAATCCTTTTTATTTTTCATTCATATTTTTCTAAAAATTCGATTAGTGCTTTCTATAAAATATATACATTGAATCAAATGTACATGGGATAGGTAGCTAAAGAAAAGAACAAAAAAATTTGAAGATGTAAACATATTTTTTTCGGCATTTTGACAAAGATTAGAGATATCGATTTAACATGAACTAACGAGACGGTTCAAATATACTTAAAAAGAAGGATTTTTACTAATTTTAATAAATATTAACTTTGTTTATATTTTTATCGAGTAATTTAGCATAAACCAACAAGACGGTTCAAATAACATAGAAAGAATGATTTTTATTAATTTTAATTAATATTATTTTGAAGATGTAAATATTTTTTTCTTCATTTTGGCAAGGATTAGAGATATCGATTTAGCATAAACCAACGAGACGATTCAAATATACTTAAAAAGAATTTTTTTACAAATTTTAATTAATATTACCTTTGTTTAGATTTTTATCGAGTAATTTAGCATAAACCAACAAGACAATTCAAATAATATAGAAAAAATAATTTTTACCAATTTTAATTAATTTTACTTGGGATGTTAATGATTGAGTATACCCGATCCATTATCATTCCTAATTATAAATTTAGATACGTGAAATAAATTACTTTTTGATTAATAATTAACGCGAACAATATCACAACTTTTAAATAAGATATAAAATTATTTTTAAAATATATACATATAAATTAAAACATAAAATTATTTCCCGTCGAATTCCTACAGGATCCGTTCAGATTTTCCTTTATTCTGGTAATTTGTCTAATTTTAATTCATATATATTCTATTTTTTTTTATTAATTAAAATTTTATTAATTTCATATTCTTGAAATATAACATATTTATCTATTAATCACATCTCATATTTATCTATCCATCTATTTAATTAATTTCTTCTATTATGCATATTAAAATAATAATAATTTCGGAATGCATTCTTATAAATAATTATTTTATACATTCTTAATTCATATATAATAATCTATAGAAAATTTATAAATGAAAATCCCTATGAAGACTAAATAAATATATTTAATCAACATGTCTATATGGAATCATTTTCATTTTTCATTCATGTTTTTCTAAAAACTTCGATTAATGCTTTCTAGAAAATATATACATTGAATCAAATTTGGGATAGGTAGCTAAAGAAAAGAACAAAAAAACTTGAAGATATAAACATATTTTTTTTCCGCATTTTGGCAAAGATTTGGATATCGATTTAACATGAACTAACGAGACGGTTCAAATATACTTAAAAAGAAGGATTTTTACTAATTTTAATTAATATTAATTTTGTTTAGATTTTTATCAAGTAATGTAGCATAAACCAACGAGACGGTTCAAGTAACATAGAAAGAATGATTTTTACTAATTTTATTAATTTTACTTGGAGTGTTCATATTTTTATCGAGTATTACTCAATGGATTTGAAACGAATATGTACAGTAAAATCACTATTTTAACCGAGATTAGAACGAACATGTTGAAAAATTCTAAACAAATTTAGATTTTAAAAAAATACATAATGAATGAGTATACCCGATCCATTATAATTCCTAATTATAAATTTAGATACTTGAAATAATTAATTTTCTAAGTTTGATTAATAATTAACGCGAACAATATCACAACTTTTAAATAAGATATAAAATTATTTTTTAAATATATTCATATAAATTAAAACATAAATATATTTTCCGTCGAATTTCAACGGGCTACTTACTAGTTAGTAATAGATTTGATTGGAACGATGTATTTACATAATTATTATATCGTCTTTCTTTTTCATACTTATTAGTTATTAAATGATATTCCCTCCGTCCCCCAAAAATGTGGTGTATTTTGATTTGATTGTGAAGTATAAAATATTAATTGAATCACACCAACCTAGGACGGAGGAGTAGTACATGTCAATATCATTTGGTAGGAGAATAATATTATGCCCGACTTCCTTTTTTTTTTAATAATTAACAATTACTAAATATATAAAGGATAAAAGTCAAGAAATAAAATTTCATCGGTAATATTTAATGTATTTAACACTTTATACTATGTATAAAGAATATCAACTATATTTGAAATTTCTATTAGCATTTTCTTTAATATATAAATCATGTATGTTAATATCTTTTTTTTTTTTCAAATGTGAGATAAATATAAGGACTACAACATACTAAATGAATGTAAATGAGTTAATAGTTTAACTTTAATTCCAGTTTTCAAAAATTGTTAATATAATTTTAATGGATGTAGATTGAATGTAAATGAGAAGATTTATTTTTATTAAGTAAACACAAATGAATTAGAATGTATAATTAGGTTTTTTTTCCCGTATTGTGTTATAAAATATTAGGCCCTAATCTTACGAATTTTTTTAAAATAAATCATGTATCTTAATATCTTTTTTTTTCAAATGTGCGATAAATATAAGGATTAAAACATAATATTTTTAGTTCAAGTTTTTCATTTTTAAAACAAAAATAATTCCTCCTTTTTAAAATTGCTTTCATATAATTTTAATGGAAGTAGATTGGATGTAATTTGAATACTTTTATTTAATATAATATCACAAATGAGAATATTTATTTTTATCAAGTACACACAAATGAATTAGGATGATAATTAGCTTGCTTTTTTTTTGCCCTAGTGTTATAAAAAAAATAGGCCCTATCTTAAGAATTTGATAAAATAAATAAATTGTTACGAGCAGCATTCGATCCCACATAAGGTGTTTAAAGTGGCTTTTCTAGTTCTCAATATAAATATATATATATAGCGCGCGAATCAAATAGAACACCTTCTTAGGTGTGAAATAATAACAATCTGGACCTTTGATCTTTGTTGATTTACGGTTTAGATTTAACCGTACATTTAGTTATTGTAATTTATGTATTTAAATGTTCACTACAAAAAAACACATATTTAACGACGGAAATTTTCGTCACCGCTGCCATAAATTCCGTCGCCGATTTCACATCCCGACGGATCGGCGACGGATCAATTTCGACGTTGATTTCTTGGTCGCCAGTGAAATTAACGACGGATTTCGTGTCCGTCGGGAGATTTAACGACGGATCGACGACGGAATTTTCCGTCGTCGAGAACGGTCACGTTTTGGTCGTCCTGGAATCGGCGACGGATTGGCGATGGACTAGTCCGTCGTTAATCGACGACGGACAACATTCCGTCGGCGATTTAAAGGGAGTAACGACGGAATATCGGTCGCCAATCCGTCGGCGATGGACGACGGAATTTGTCCGTCGTTAGATTTGAGCTTGTTCGTACTATTACTTTCTGTCGCCAGTCCGTCGGAAATTTTTATTTTTTAGGTCAATAATTTGTTTTATTTTATTTCCAACCACCTGTTCATATTATTATTATTATTATTATTATTATTATTATTATTATTTTTAATGATATGCTGTAGTTTTAGTTTAGCAAAGAAACAGAAAATATCAAAACATTCAACTTCAAATATATGAAATACAATACGAAAACTATTTATATATCCACAAGAAAAGTAGCATAATTAAATTTGTTAACTTAATACATAGAGTGAATTCGTACATTGAACTTATTAAAAACTACAAGCAAACTAACGTACTAACAAGTATTCTAAATTCAGTCGGTACATAAGAATGAAGAGAGCTTTAGTCAACCAAACATTTTCTCCCTCGCCATCAGTATCTGCCAATGGTGTTGTCGTTGCCCTTCCCTTTGTAACAAATGAACATTAGTTATAAATAGAAACATAGTAAGACAAGTTGTCCGAAATTCTGAATCAATGAGTATTTCCCAATATAACAACAATACTAAGCAAAATTGAATATAAAAAGTAAAATTCCCCTATACCGACATCTAATTCACCATATATAGCCATATTTTCCTAAACCAAAAAAATTAAGCTCAAATACTTGTATTAAGGTAAAGTAATCATTTTTTGCCACTGAATGAAAGAACTAAACAACCTGAAGAAACATTTATCATCCAACACATGTCACATCACATATATCAACAAAAATACTTACTATTCAGAGTTGAATTGTCGTGTTTGTACAAGTTGAATATCGTCTACCAAATGTAGTATGTCTTGTTAAGTCTAAATCGATTTGGATCTGCATTAGATTAAACAAAAATTCACTTAGTTAGAAGGGAAAACATGTCAATATATAAAGTAAGCAAAACCAGTTCTCAATTAAGTTGTAATAAATGAAGGTTATGCCAATAACAAAATCAATCAAGGAAAAACTACAAACCTCCCATCATATGTTTGAACAAACAACAATTCATCTGCATACAAATTAGATAAGAAAAAAAAGGAAAAAAAAAATAAACAGCAACGTAATACTATCTAACATTTCTATATCCTCTTCCAATTACCAATCAGAAAAACATCTAAAGCCAAATTATGCACTACAAACACATTAACTCAACAAGTAAGAGTTCATCACAACCAATTAAACCATCAATGAAGATTCTCTCCATTAATCCAACCCCACTGTAACACACACACACACACACATATATATTTACAGAAAATTCCACTCCCAAATTTTAATATTTCAGCATACTACAAGCATCAACCAATGAATTAAGAAAAAAGAATAAGAAGAAATGCAACTTAGCCAAAGTGATTTTGAGGCCTTCCCCAATTATTCGAGATATGGGGATAAAACTTTCTGAAATTTCGTTCTTCCTTCATTTCAGAACCCAAACACCATTTTCTTCTTCCTCCACTCAAAATTTTCAGCAGATCTTTAACTTTTAACACCACCTATGTCGCTAAAATATCTAATTAACTCAAAATCGAACCCACTTTTCTATAGAATCAAACTCAATCTTTTCAGAAAATCGAAACATCTACCAAATAAACAATCAAAATCTTACCCAGTCTGGCCTATCAGGACGAATGCCTTCGAACTCGACCAATCCACGGGCACCTCTGCATTCCGTTCCGCCTTCGTTTCTGACGAAGGCGAACTGTTTCCCGGAAACAACTCCGGGGACAATGAGGCCAGTTTGGGCTGCGAGCTCCGACGATGAAATTGTTGTTGAGAATCAGAGTCTGAAGATTCCCACCGTTGATGCAAATGCCTTCCGGGATTTC
This sequence comes from Agastache rugosa, assembly GCA_031470985.1. Lineage (NCBI taxonomy): Eukaryota > Viridiplantae > Streptophyta > Magnoliopsida > Lamiales > Lamiaceae > Agastache > Agastache rugosa. The sequence goes on from CM062608.1 coordinate 13,220,095, forward strand.
ACCGCTCAAATTGTTCGCCCACATAACCACGTCCGACAGCGCCGGCAGCGTCCAGATTTCCGGCGGCAGCGAGCCGCTCAAGGTGTTGAAGCTGAGATCAATGCTCTTCAAATTCTTGCAGAGGCCGAGCTCCGGCGGCACTGCTCCGGAGAAGTAATTGTTGGCCAGCAACAGTTTTTCGAGAAGCGAATCACCAGAGCAGAATCCGGCCGGCACATTTCCGGTGAGATTATTAGAATTGAGGTCTAAAACCCGAAGCTGCGTGCAGTTGGTAAGCGAAGACGGCAGCTCCCCAGAAATGCTGTTGAAGGGAGGAAGTGGTGCAGTGAAAGAAAATGAAATTAGGGCAATGGAAGGGAGACGGCGCGCAGCTGATTTGTATATTAACACCGGCGACGAACACGTCCGTCGGAGTAACGTCGCCGGAACATTAACGACGGACTACGTCGGGAATTATAAAAAAAATTAATTTAATAAAAATGATTAACGACGGATCCATTTCCGTCGCCAATATTCAGAAGAAAAAAATTCACGTTAACGACGGACCTGTTCCGTCGGCATCGGCGCCGGAAGTTTAACAACGGACGATTTCCGTCGTCATTTATAAAAAAAAAATTCGGATTAACGACGGATCCATTTCCCTCGCCAATATTCAGAAAAAAAAATCACGTTAACAACGGACCTATTCCGTCGGCGTCGGCTCCGGAAGTTTAACGACGGACGATTTCCGTCGTCATTTATAAAAAAAAAAATTTCGGATTAACGACGGACGGATTCCGTCGTTGATATTAACGACGTCCATTCCATCGTTAATTTTGGCGTGAGTTATTCCCGCGAATATCCGTCGCCAATCCGTCGTCACAGCTGGTATCTTTTTTCCGTCGTGTGTCCGTCGTCGAGTGACGACGGAACGTTTTCCGTCGCGAATTCCGTCGTTATTATGGTGTTTTTTTTGTAGTGTGTTAATGCATTAAGTTATTGTAATTTATGCATTAAAATATTTATGCATTTAGTTTCTGCATTTTATGCATTTCCGATGTAATAAAAATGTATTATTCTTACGTTCTTATATAAGATGTGTTCAGATCCACTCCCTATATATATATATATATATATATATATATATATATATATATATATATATATATATATATAGGGGATAGATCAAATAAAAACTTATTCTCATGTAAAAACTAAAAACTTTTTTCTACCGTTGATCGTCTATGATCTATGGATATAATTAATCCAGATTTTTTCCTTTATTTTATATGCTTTTTATATTTATAGGGTCAATTTTGTCTTGTGCTTTATATTGTAACCGTTTTAATTAATGGAAGGTCATGATTATAGCAATTAAATTTGTAAGTTACATTTCATAATTCTCAAATCATTTTTATACGTTTTGAAATTCGTGACTAGTTTATATTTAGAGTTAATGGTCTAGAATAGCCACATCACTTAATAAAACATAATAGTTGTCAGTAAACTTAGTTTACACAAATTCTAACAAACTTTGGGGTGATGTACCTAAAATACCCTTACTTTGACTAAATTCACTTTTTCTCTCACATACTTTTTCTTTTCTTTTTGATGGAGATCCTATCTCCTCTCTCCTCTTTCCTCTCTTCTTTCAGCTATACGTATCTATCTCTCCATTCTCTATTTTTCTTTGCTCTCATCTTTGTCGGACTGCACTTTCCGGCACCCCAAAATTAAGCATTTCGACTGTACTAGACGGACGATTCTTCTCCATCGTTTATCTTCGTCGCCGATTTATCCAGCGGATTTCTTATCAATTTTATGTCGTTGATTCTGTAATTTGTTGATTTCGATCGAGGTAATGTCCCATTTTTTCCAGTTTTTTTTTTTAATCTTTTTTCATGGTATGGTGGATGAATAATTGATTTTAGTGTACATTTAGATCTACTTTTTTTGCCCGAATTTTTGAATCTACAGTTGGTACGAATTTGGTAAGTCGTACCTTCGTATCAATGTTGGTTGTTTATACACACCGGTTCGAGATTACTTGTATCGGTAATCGGGTACGATTATCCGTATTCGTACCAGAGTACCCGAGCGACAATTTCTCTGTAAGTTCGTACCATATCTGGGTACGAAATAGGTTATTTCGTATCGTATCTGGTACGAAATATTGAAATTTCGTACCGGGATACCACATTATAGATTGGTAACTTGGTACGAAATAACCATTTCGTATCGGGGTACCGCATTATAACCTGGTTATTTCTTACCTACCGTATTATTAGTACCCAACCTAATTGTTTTGACTTATTTCATGCAGCCGAGGTCATCTTCTTTAGTTGTTGTCCATGAAGGAGAATGGAATGAAAACATATACGAGGGTGGGAGAAAAGAGTATATTCATATACACTGTTGGCACGAATGTTTGAATTCGTACCTTTTCGTACCAGCACACCAACACGACGGTATGAATATTGTGTGTTCGTACTAGCATGCCAACGTTAGCTATGCACCTACGCCCGGTATAATGGTACGAATATAGTATGTTCGTACCGGCGTGCCATCACGATGGTACGAACATTGTATATTCGTATCAATGTATAGTTTGTACCATTAATTTTAAACTGATTATTTCATATTTATTTCATGCAGACGATGTCATCTTCATTGTTTGTTGTTCATGGAGGAGTATGAAATAACACATACGAGGATTAGTTTGATTTTGGACTATATAATTAAATTGAGTAGAATAATATTAATATTAATATTAATATTAATATTAAATTATCTACAAACGATAAATTGTAGCAAATTGTCATAACTAGAATTATTCATTCAATAAACCCTAATCTAGTTAAATATTTATTGTCAATGTTCTTTCATCCGTGTTGAGATGCTCTCAACAACGTGTGCCTGACATTTTTTGATTTATTTCTTTGTCATCTGCTTCTCAAGTGCACTGCTTGTTAGTTAGAGCTCGGCGTACTTCAACTTGAAAGGACCACATCTGACACTATTCTTTTGCACCTTGTGTGATGTCTAAGCCATTGCAAATATCTTATAAGATCGTATAACCTACAAAAAAAATGGGTAATTTTAAACATAGCCCCCAAATCTCTCACTATAACCCCTAATTAAATATAATAATTGTTGGGAAAATTAATAGAGTTTTGAAGTGATACCAAAACCCAGCTGACCCCAACCGAGTAGATGTTTGCACAAGCCCAAGTGTTTTCCAGCTCACCTGTTTGAGCTTATAGATTTTCTATGTTTACAGGTGGTCGCTGAAGACAGCAGAAGACCCAGCTGAGTACACAGCAGGGTAAGCCAAGTCGAAGTGTTAAGCAACGTTATCCAGATCCAAGATGATAAAGTTCTTCCAGACACAGCTGTAAGAAAGACCCAGCTCGTGTGACAACTCAGCTCAGCGTCAAGACCCAGCAGAGTTCAAGACTCAGCTCAGCGTCAATGATCCAGCAGAGTTCAAGACAGCTCAGAGTCACCAACACAGCAGAGTCGAAGTGAACTTTAGATAAAGTCAGATCTGATCTGGACCATCAGGAACTCGACACCTCAGCACCTAGAAGTCAAACCTAGGATTGCTTTACGAGGAAATCAAGGAAGAAGACATGTCAATCCTGTCAGAAGTTAGGTAAAGATTCAGAACGGCTCTTTCCAACGGCTAGTTCTAATCTCTCCCTATATATAGAAGTCTTCTTCATCATCAGAAAGAGAGGAGAGACGAGAGAATAGATTGAAGAGAGATCAACATACTTCATTGAAGGAAGTCTAACCAAAGATCAAGAGATCTCTCAGAAAAGCTTCAAAGATACAGCAGCCTTCATTCTTATGAGTTAGTATTCATTCTCAGGCTGCTGAAGCTCTCTCCCACTAGTATCTAGGCATATAATCCTTCCCATCTTAAGCCTAGTTTGAACGAGTTCATCATACTCAAAGTTCTTCATTGTAAGAACTCGTTCATAGTTGGAAAACCCCAAACCCAAACTCAGAAAAGGTTAGGTAAAGGTACGCTTGCTCGAAGCGCGTAATTCGAGTGTTGGTTCTGTAGTACCCGCAAACTACAGGTTAGGCTTCAGCTGTGCCCGTAAACAGTGGTTACGTTTCGATACAGTACACGTAAACTTGTATCCAGCTCGAGGAACTGAGCTGCAATGCTTGCTGACTGCGGGAAAAGTCAGTGGTATCCTTAGTGGATTACCAGAGGTTTCTGGTCGTGGACGTAGGAGTAGTTTCTCCGAACCACGTTAAGTTGCTTTGTTCTTTCATGTTTATTTATGCATCCAGCTAACCCATCATAAGCATTATTTCAAGCTGCATAAACTGATTAACTGAAAAGAGAAACTAAGCTTTGCAATATATTTGAAGCAACAGACGGACTTTCCAAAAACCCACCACTTTCCGCACACAGCCAGCTGTGTCGATCAAGCTGCCTTCCAGCTGGATCGAACACAGCCCGCTCACTCAAAAGAGTTTTAATTGGAAAAGTTTTTAAACCTTGGTGTATTCACCCCCCCTCTACACCAAGGTATCCGTCTTGGGACCATCAATTGGTATCAGAGCAGTGGTTCAAAAGATCACTGTATCTGTCAAGTCAGCCTCTTTGCTGATAGTGGTCACCTGAACAGATCCTTCAAAGTTTCAAAATCTTTTTAAAAGTCATTATATTGCATACTGTCATGGAATCTTCCCTGTGCAGGAATCTTCCGACATTCTCTGTCGATGATTATCAGATCTGGAAGTTCCGTCTCAAAAGCTTTCTGAGTGCGCATCACGACATGATGTGGGATGTTATCACTGACGGACCCTTCATCATCATGAAATCAGAAAGACAAGCAGAAACCTTACCTGGAGCTGAACCAGTACTCCGGCAAGTTGTGAAGCCCAAAAGGGAGTACTCTCCAGAAGAAAGAAGACAAGCTGGATTGGACAGCTACGCTCGTAACGTCATCTCCTCAACGGTGACGAATGCTTATCTCAGCAAGATCATCAACTGCGAGACAGCTAAGGGGATGTGAGACACTCTAGCCAAGCTGTGTGAAGGCTCAGAGGAAATTCAAGAAAACAAATTCTCAGTTGCATGCCAGAAATTCGACAATTTCAAGCAACTCCCCTATGAGTCCATCGATCAAATGGAGCTCAGATTCTCCAACCTCGTCATCGAGATCGAGACGATCCGAACTGGAAAATATACAGTTCGAGACAAGAACTTGAAAGTTCTTTCAGCTCTCTCCTCAGAATGGTGTACACACAAAGTAGTTCACCAAAGCAGAACTGATCTTGGCAGCATGGAGACGGAAAAATTGTTTTCCATCTTAAAGGCCAACGAATTTGATCTGGGGATCACAAGCAGAGATTCATCCAGCCAAATGAATGAAGCAGAGCTGAAGATCAAGCCGAGAAAAGAAGCTCAATCAGCTCAGCTTGGAAGGACCAACAAAGAGCTCAGATTTATGAGCAAAGAAGATTTGAACGAAGAAGTTGCCCTGCTTGTACGAAGCATTAATCAGCTGGAACAAAGCAAGGAAAAGTACAAGAATATCGTGAAGGTTCATCACGACAAGCAACTCTACCCAAAGAGCAACCCAGCTGAGTCATCCTCCCGGAGAGAAGATAAAAGGATCGAATCGAGCGAAATGGATGATGATCAAATCTCCTTCTCCGACTCAGATGAAGATGATTGCTCTGATTAAGATGTCTGAAACATCTTAGAGAAGAAACCCAGCTAGCTGACTGGGACCAGCTGTGAAATAATGACAGCTGGATACAAATCTGAAGAATCAGCCAGTCATACAGCTGAGTACATTGGTCTCAAGAGAAGTTTAGAGAAGCAGCAGATGAATCAGCTGGATTTGGGACAGCTGACCTTAACAAATGAATGAGCCAATGATGAGAAAAATCCGCTCAAAGGAAGTAGGATGCAGCTCAAGAAAAAGCCACCTACTGACAAATCAAGGGGGAATTCTACATAGCTGAAAAGATTTAGTAAAATCAAGTAGAATACCCAGCAGGATGCTCTCTCCAAAATAAACACAGCTGGAGTCATCAGCTGAAGAGAAACCTGATCCAGCAGGAAAAACAAGATGATCCTCTAACCCAGCTGACGACATGAAAGCATCCAAGAGTTATCTCAACATCTGAAAGAATCCATTGTTGAAAAAAAAAAATCACACAAAAGCACAACATGCTGAAATCTAAATCAAGATGATGTGTGAATTATTTGGACTGCTCAAACCGGGTGAAGAAAAACCATCCAGCTGAGGGGGAACAAACACAGCTGGATCCCAAAGCTCAGTTCAGAAGGATTTCCCAGCCAAAAAGGGAATCAAGCTCAGCTGGACATCAGTCGAAGAGATAAAGGGAACTCAGCTGAAGGAAATTCAAGCTAATCTCAAAATACTCAGCTGAGGAAAACTGTCAATCGAACAAAGGAGAAGACCGCTGTGATAACAGCTGGATACTGTGTCCAAGCTGACCGGTCTGCATCTCATGCAATAAATGCTCTGAGGAATATGCTATATAAAGTCCAATTATTTTGAATTCATATGTTAAGTGGACAGACATTCCTTAGTTAAATTGTTTGATAAGTTTCCTTTCCCATCGCATTAATTATAAAGTCTGCATAGTACTGTAGCACGGCAGGATCGAGGCAGAACGTCAAACGTTTGAAATACATCACGCGCGGTTGTAATACACTCGCCGAAAGCACGTCAGAAAAACGTGATGAGTGAATCTCTCCCAGCCGTTGATCAGAATATCAACTGTTTCAATCTTAACCGTTGATCCGTTATGGCAGTTGATATATATGGAAAAGATACGCAGATCCTTTCTTCCTTCATCTTTATCTCTGCAAATTTTCAAATCTCCAGAACCTCCATCTTTTGTCTGCAAGTTCTTCGCAAGATCTAAAATCAACAGATTGCAGAAATGGCTCCAAAGAAATCAACTGCAGGGATGAATCAGTTTGAAGCCCTAATGACAAAGCTGTCATTTGAGAGTATTCTGTCCACCTCCAATCTCCATGTTTCAGAGTTAAAAGAGATGGTGGATATAGTTGCAGACTCCGGTCTCCTGCTGTGGGCAACCTCCATGCCCAAGCTTTTGCTAAAGAGAGATGCCGCACTGTTCTACCTCAACATTATTGACGAAGATGGCTTCTACTCATCTTCATTTGACATGAGTGTCAAAGGCGAAGATGGAAAGTTTGATACAGCAACCGTCACCATCAAACTCAATAAGATGCTACGAAAGGTGTTCAACCTTCCCAGAGAAGGAGGATTCATCCCAGATGATTACAGTCGGGAAGAAGTAGATGAATTCCTCAGCAGAGAGATGCTTATCTCCCCAGAGCCGTACAGAGCAAGCATGTCAAAGCTCCTGCTCAAGCCAAAGTACAGGCTGCTGCTGGATATTACTCAAAAGTGTATTCTTGGGATAGCTGGATCTCAAGGAGAGATCAGCATTCCAAAACTCAAGCCGATGATTGCCATGATCAAAGGCGCAAACGTCAACTGGTTTGATTTCCTACTCAACCGACTGGTCAAGGAGTCAGAGAAGATAAAGTTCAACTCCACCAGGACGACGTTTTCAGCTTCAGAGCCACTGTATCTCTGCTCCAAAATTTCTTTCTTAATAGAGCAAGCAGTGAAAGGGCACACAGTAAAGTGGGCTGATTCAGAACCGTTTCCAGAAACGAAGATTCTTTTCCAAAGAATAAATCAAATCAATGATCTTCTGAAGAAGCGGCTTCGTGAGTAAAGGCAAGAAACTGGAAGGAATCGAGGCGAAGTTCAGTGAGAAGAAACAAAGAAAGAGGAAGGCAGCTGACCATAAACCAGCTGGAGGTCCAGCTGAGAAGAAAAAGAAAACAGCTGTCATTCCTAGTCAAGCAATGGTGATTCTCTCCTCACAGCCAGTGTCGGCCTTCGATCAATACGGATCAAACATCCTGGCCGAGATGGGATTGAATGACGGATTGTCATCCAGCTCAGAGGACGAGCTGGATAATCCAAGAAGCTCACCCCAGCCCTCACCTCCTCTCAGCTCTCCGCCGAAACAGCCTTCCCCTCCACCCAGCTCTCCAACCAAAGAGCCATCTCCTGCAAGAGAGCTGGAAGATATTCAACTGGCTGAAGCTCCTTCACAGCCAGCTGACACCCATGCTGAACCCTCTTCCACTTATCCCAGCTCACCCCCAAAACAGCCTTCACCCAAAGCTCAAATTCCCACACAGTTGGCTGATACTTCTTCACAGCCAATTGTGAACCCTTTTGAACCTGCTCCTCAAATCTCCAAAGAATCAGAGGAGAGTGATTCTTCTTCCTCTCCTTCTCTCAACTCTACTGGCTCAGCCTTTATGGAAGCCATGTACGAGGACTTGCGCATTGCAGGGATCAAGAGTGCTCTAACTCAGTATCCAATTCTGGCGCACCTGCCCATTGCCCTTGTCAAAGTTGGAGACCTCAAGTTCTATCTGGCTACCAAGATGGCAACTTGGTACCAGAATGAGCAGCTGATAGAGACTTTCTCCTTAGAGAAACTGAAGACTGATGAAGCACGCCTCCAGCACACTTTTGGCTTTGGAAGTCTGGAGGATGCATATTTACATCAAGATGATCTCATCAGAGGAATAATTGAAGTGTCTCAGCAGTATCCCAAGCCGCACCCAGCTGAAGTCTGGGAATCAGCCGATAAGCTTCTAACAGCAGCGGGGTGGGAGACACATTCTGGAGCTGACAATTCTAAAGAAGTCTCAGCTGAGATTACCAAGGAAGCTGTACCTGTTGAAACAGCTGAGGTAATGATCATTGAAGAACCAGCTGTTGCATCAACTGAACCAGAGGAAGCTGCCCCACAGAGTCCAATTGCCGATGACACTCGCTCACTGGTCGAGATCGAGGCAGTAAAACCCAGCCAAGCCGAATCCGGAACCCAGACGGATCATGTTGAGCTCTCTGATGCAATGAAGGACGAGATTGCCAAACAAGTCGAGGAAATCCTTTTTCAGGATAGACTCAAATCAAATGTGGATACCCTTCTGCGCATCACAGCTATAGAGTCGCAAGTCCAGAGCAATGGACTGTCCATTGACGACGTTCACAGATTCGCTCTCAATCTGCAGGAAAGCACCAGCAGAGATCTCAAACAATCTCTTGTTTCTCAACAAATTGATCAGTCAATTCATCTAGAGAAGAGAGTCCCTGAGATCATCTCAAACCTTCAAGCTCCACTGGTTGACGACATTGCAAATATTTCAAGCCAGCTGGAAGCTCTCAAAAAGACCACTCTCTCCAACAGCTCTGACATCCACCATCAATTCAACTTATATAAAGATCTGGATGCTCAGTTCGGAAGCAGACGAATGCCCTTGCCGAATCTCGTCACAGCTGACAACTCAGTCAAGATCGCTGATGTTGAAGGTATTCTCTCCAAGCTCAGCGCAACAGTTGCCAACCTCTCTACCTCCCTTGTTGATAATGCCAAAAAGGGGGAAGATCAGAATGAAGCTGGAAAAACAAGTGAGAGGGAAGCTGCAGCTAAGGGGGAACCTGTGCAGCAAATACAGAGGGAAATCGACGATTTTGCAAAAGAGCTGGATGAAGAAAAGACAGAGCCAACTGCTCCAGCCAAAGCTGTCAAAGAGACATGGAGAGAGAAAATGGTCGCTCTTGCCAAAGCATGTGGACACAAGCCTGAAGAATACAAAGACTATCACTGGCTGTGTAACTTCCACAACGAGCAAAGAAAAGAAATGCAAGAGCAGAAGAAAGCTGAAGCTCTCAAGCCTGCTGAGAAAAAGCAGAAGAAGAAAAGGCAGAGCTACAAGCAAGCCAAGAAGAAACAAATCCAAGCAGCCTCAGCTGACAAGAAGAACCCAGATGATATAAATGAAAACTGGGAAAGATGCAAATCAGAATTCATCAAAGAATTCTACTACTTAAATCAGTTCAAAGGCATGGATCCGTGCTGCTTTCCAGACTATTTCCTCGAGCTTCATGAGACGGATCCAATGATGGCAAGGTCAATCGCTCTCTATGCCAAGAGCAACAACATCCACTGAAGGCTCCAAAAGTCAAACAACCTAAAGCCTCCATTTCTAGCCGGAACAAACCTTCGACAAGGCCCAAATCATCAAAGAAATTAATAATCGGGCCAAAATTTGGTGAAAGAGGAATTTCAAAGTCGAAGAATCAAGCTGAATGGAAGGAGCTGGAAGAGTTCATCTTCAATAGATATGGTCTAAAGACTGACCATCAAATTGATGAACAAAGGAAGCAGTCAAGCTGAAGACCCAGCCAACTGGGAATTTTTATTTTGAACTTTTGTATTTAGATAATTGTACAAATTCTTCCTATTAATGAAAAGTTCATTTTATCAAAATCAACTTTGAAGACAATCTCTCTTTGTCCGAGCTGCGAATATGTTAACTTTCTTGTGAGTGTTTAATTCGTTGAATCCCCGTTTCTGTTAAGGGAAGCAATTTTTGTTTTTCCAACTTGGGGTTTTGGCATCATCAAAAAGGGGGAAATTGTTGGGAAAATTAATAGAGTTTTGAAGTGATACCAAAACCCAGCTGACCCCAACCGAGTAGATGTTTGCACAAGCCCAAGTGTTTTCCAGCTCACCTGTTTGAGCTTATAGATTTTCTATGTTTACAGGTGGTCGGCGAAGACGACGAAGACCAGTGAGTACACAGCAGGGTAAGCCAAGTCGAAGTGTTAAGCAACGTTATCCAGATCCAAGACGATAAAGTTCTTCCAGACACAGCTGTAAGAAAGACCCAGCTCGTGTGACAACTCAACTCAGCGTCAAGACCCAGCAGAGTTCAAGACTCAGCTCAGCGTCAATGATCCAGCAGAGTTCAAGACAGCTCAGAGTCACCAACACAGCAGAGTCGAAGTGAACTTTAGATAAAGTCAGATCTGATCTGGACCATCAGGAACTCGACACCTCAGCACCTAGAAGTCAAACCTAGGATTGCTTTACGAGGAAATCAAGGAAGAAGACAAGTCAATCCTGTCAGAAGTTAGGTAAAGATTCAGAACGGCTCTTTCCAACGGCTAGTTCTAATCTCTCCCTATATATAGAAGTCTTCTTCATCATCAGAAAGAGAGGAGAGACGAGAGAATAGATTGAAGAGAGATCAACATACTTCATTGAAGAAAGTCTAACCAAAGATCAAGAGATCTCTCAGAAAAGCTTCAAAGATACAGCAGCCTTCATTCTTATGAGTTAGTATTCATTCTCAGGCTGCTGAAGCTCTCTCCCACTAGTATCTAGGCATATAATCCTTCCCATCTTAAGCCTAGTTTGAACGAGTTCATCATACTCAAAGTTCTTCATTGTAAGAACTCGTTCATAGTTGGAAAACCCCAAACCCAAACTCAGAAAAGGTTAGGTAAAGGTACGCTTGCTCGAAGCGCGTAATTCGAGTGTTGGTTCTGTAGTACCCGCAAACTACAGGATAGGCTTCAGCTGTGCCCGTAAACAGTGGTTACGTTTCGATACAGTACGCGTAAACTTGTATCCAGCTCGAGGAACTGAGCTGCAACGCTTGCTGACTGCGGGAAAAGTCAGTGGTATCCTTAGTGGATTACCAGAGGTTTCTGGTCGTGGACGTAGGAGTAGTTTCTCCGAACCACGTTAAGTTGCTTTGTTCTTTCATGTTTATTTATGCATCCAGCTAACCCATCATAAGCATTATTTCAAGCTGCATAAACTGATTAACTGAAAAGAGAAACTAAGCTTTGCAATATATTTGAAGCAACAGACGGACTTTCCAAAAACCCACCACATTCCGCACACAGCCAGCTGTGTCGATCAAGCTGCCTTCCAGCTGGATCGAACACAGCCCGCTCACTCAAAAGAGTTTTAATTGGAAAAGTTTTTAAACCTTGGTGTATTCACCCCCCCTCTACACCAAGTTATCCGTCTTGGGACCATCAATAATAAAAATATTATTAAATTTACTATTATACCCTTATAGCCCCTTAATCCACCTTCTTCCACAACCGTATCAAATTAACGTACAACCCCTTCCTATTATTTTCTCACAATGTCGCTACCATCTCCGGTCGCAGCGCTAACCAAAAATTTAATCCAAAATCAACATTCGCAATTCGACATTGAAACATAAAAAATCAAATATTTCATGAAGATAAAGATCTCTTTCAACAGACTACGCTTAACCCACTCCTGCCAAATTTCGAGGCGAATTTGTTTGAAAAATTGAAATTGAATATTAATTTGTAGAAGAATTCAAAGATTCATGGGCACAGAAATCCCAGAATACCCTCATCTGCCAATCAAATTGGGTAAACATCTTTCATCTGCAGCGCAAACATCTTTTATCACATTAATCAAATTTTCCCGAGCGCCATAAACAAGCCATTGTTTTCATTAAATAAGACTTGAATCAGTCGCTTAAGAAAATGGTTTCTTGCTTATCAATCTATTTAAACAACTTGGATTAACATTAGGAAAATTCAAAACCTCCGCCACCAGCTTCCACGTCACTGGCCACATCTGATCATCTACTATGTGATCTCTCCCAATGAGAAACAAAATTCTTCGCTAAAATGAAGAATCTTTCATACTTTATCTCTTGGGTCCCACTTATGGTGGCCGAACGGTGGAGTACTTTTTTAGAGCTATCCGCTCGCAACGGTGGGTCGGTTCTATAAGGGTTGGCGGTGGCTCTGCAATAAGATGGGATTTGGAGGCTACAAGGATATAATAGTAAAATTAACAATATTTATATTATTATTTTTAATCAAAGGCTATAGTGAGAGATTTAGGGGCTACATTTAAAATTACCCAAAAAAAATAAACAAAACAGTTTTAAAAACAGTACAATATTATATAGTTGCACCCAGTACAATAGGTACGAATGCTCTCACCATTTCGTATTGACATACTAAGTTTGTGCCGGCGCCGGCGCATGCATGGTACGCTAGTACGAATAAATCATGTTCATTCCAACTTACCAATACAGCGTGTCGTGTCAGTATGGTACGGTAGTATGAATACACTCGAACGTACCAACAATCAATCACGAAACCCTCCAAAATTACCCATAAATACAACTAAATCAATGCATATAACCAAATCACCATAAATCAAGCACAAAAACAACCAAATTACCCTGAAATAAACTATAAAAATACCCAAAGCACCCATAAATCAAGCACAAAAACAACCATAGCACGAAATCAAGAAAATCGTATCAATGCATGGTACGTCGGTACAAATAAATTATATTCGTTCCAACAAGAAAATAATAGGTTGCGCGTTATTGGTACGAGTTACTACTGGTACGAAGACACTCATTTCGTACCAACGAATTTTGACAGCAAGCAGAAACCTACTAAATCAACACAAATGAACCAGAAATCAACACAAAAATACCTAAATCACCCAGAAAATCAACCCAAATGTACCAATAATCACCATAAATAATAAAAAAACCTATAAATCATCAAAAATAAATACGAAAAACCATAAATTAACAAAAATTCAAAAAAAAACAATAAATCATCAATTTCAGATCTGTTCATGGATCTCGAGTATAAACATGCCATGGATTCCGGCGAGAAGATTGTCAACGGCACGATGGTTTGTGCGGGCTTGCGGCGGCTATTTCCGACGAGATCTAGAGTTTTCTAGAGAGAGAGAGGGGGGCAAAAGGAGATGAAAGAGATCTATGATTTCCGACGGTGGTTGGATCTGAGCAATGGGTGACGTGGTGGCGTTGTGAGTTGCAGAGCACGACAGGAATGGGCGGAGATTGGCGGCCGGAATGCTGGTACGAAAATCGCTAGAGAGAGGAGAGGAAGGGAGAGAGAAATTTTGTGAAATCTGAAAATTTGAAAATGGAATGGAATTTTGGTCAAATAGAATATAAAGTGAAAATTGACTCCCCATCCCTTCTAAGGGTATAATAGTCCGAAAATTGAAAAGATGGCTAGAATTTGTGTAAACTAAGTTTGCTTGACAACTATTGATTTTTACTAATTGATTTGACTATTTCAATTTTTGCCTCTTATATTTATATATTACTTGGCGTTAAGTATTTTTAGTGTGTTTCTGGAAACTAATAGGTGAAAAATGCATTAAAATAATTGTTATGCACATAATGCATAAATAATACAAACATAATGCATAATCAACACATATATAATGTAAATATAATCACCAAAATTTTTATTTATACATGTCTCCGCATTTAAATTTAAATAAATTTTCATTATGACACCAATTGATATATTTCCAGGAAATGCACAATGTATGATTTTAAAATGCATATTAAATTGTAAAAATGCATAATAAATGAAAAAAAGTTCTATTGTATATTCTACGAACCACTCAAACTGTAAAATCAACAATAAGGATACGTTTATTGTATATTAAATAAATAACAATCAAATGCACAAAGAAAAATCTATTAAGAGTATAGGAACAATTAAATGCATAAATATTAAATTATCAAATAAACACATTATCTTCATGAATATGCGTAATGACCGATCGAAATATGCATAAAGAATGAAAAATAAGAGTTCAATGATACAATTAGCCTGTTTGTTTGTTTGTTTTTTTTTTTCTTTTTTTAAGAATATATAATACATACTGCTTGCTTAGAATATGCATAATAGTTAAGTAAAAAATGCATTATTCAACATATATAATAAATTTGTAACTAAAATTATGCATAATCTATACTGTAAAAATGCATAACCAAATTTGTATCAAAGCATAATCAACAAATCAAATGATTATTATTAATTAGGAGTCCGATTTTTGTGTAATATTTTTATTTTTTGAAAGGAGTTCAATTCTTGTAGATATTGAATGTCTCAATTTTTCCTAAAATAGATTCTCAATCCTACGCCTGAACTTTGTTTATGCAGGATTGTAATTGATTAAAATTGACAAAATTATCCTTTTTCATCTATTATAACATTAGATGAAAACATTCATCAATTCTTGTATTATCGATGTGGCATAATCTAATCCATCCATTTTATTAAAATCTAGGGTCTTAGTAAGTTTCTAGTTTTTATATTAGGGATGGTTTCTACAAAAACTCATCCCTATATATATATATATAGCTTTAATCTTCTGGAAAAAGAAAAAAAAATTAAAATAAAGAAAGGCAAAGTCAAAGATTCAGTGCCTGGTAGAGCACAAGAAATTGGATTCTTTTAAGGACATATCCAAATCTTAGGAATACTCTTTCTCGTATGATCTTCTGATACGATTATCAAAGAGAAAAGACTACTTCGAGTGAGTCGAACTCCAAAAATTAGAGAGAGACAATAGAATTAGAGAGAAGATAGAGAAATAACCAAAACATTCATTCCATTCATTCATGATGAAGAACCAGGGGTGGTGCATATATATATATATACTACTATGGCTTTTGTGAAATTCTTATACCTAATGGGCCATCTAGTGTCTCGTTTGAGCCTTACAAGGCCAATTACATTTGGGCTTGGATCATTCATATGGGCCTTGGTTGTGGGTGTAACATTCCCCACTCCTTCACATTCACCTTGTCCTCAAGGTGAAGCTGAGGAGAATAACGACGGAAGGTCTCCGGCGGCGGTTCACCGCCAAGCTGAACTGTATGAGACTGAAATTTGCCACTGCATAAGACCTCTCGAACAGAGCAGATCGCTATAGGAACAAGAATCGGTTGAGCTCCTTGGGAATCCGGAGGCAGAGAGCATGATTTTTCTTCAGCAATTCCTTTGAAGGGTTTGAGAGCCGAAACATGGGAAACAGGATGAATATGACGTATCGAATAAAGCTCAAGGCAATATGCCACAGGCCCAACTTGCTCTGTAATGGTAAAGGTTCCATGGAAGCGGCGAGCTAGTTTGGGAGCAGCTAGACCTGAGACTGAAATTTGTCGAGAAGGTTGCAAACGAACCAACACCGTATCACCTACTTGGAATTCCTCTACACGGCGAGGACGACCAGTTTTCAGCTTCATTCGGTGCTGAGCTCGGCGTAAGGTGGGTTTGAGTTGCTTCCGGAGTTCGTCCCGCTCAAGCAAGATTTCTTCAACAGCTGGAATCTTTGAATTGTCTCGAACAAAGGGCGGAATGGTCGGTGGTAATCTCCCTCCTAAAGCCTGAAATGGGGTCATCCCACTGCTCGAACAATACGAAGTATTGTCGGAAAATTCTGCCCAGCTAAGAAATGAAGCCCATGTTGTTGGTTTCAAGTGAGTAAAAACTCTCAAATATTGCACGGTGCTGCGATTAATGATCTCCGTTTGGCCGTCGGTTAGCGGTTGGTAGTCCGATCTGTGATGTAAGTGAGTACCACACAACAGAAACAAGCTATGCCAGAACTTGCTAAGAAAAATAGGATCTAGTACGATAGAGGCTGGGAAATCATGGTGAAACAAATGTATGAATTTCTGCCAAATGGATTGCAGCTCCGGAGGGCTAACGTGAGATTGTTGTATTGGGCTGAGATCCAACAAGAAAAAATAAGTGGGCTCGCCTTCTGAAAATTTGGGCCGGATATAAACCTCAATTGGCCCATTAATTAATACTTGGGATGTCATAATCTGTAATCGCAAAAACGAGACAAGAGGAGTCTCCGGCGGCGGTTCACCGCCCAGCTGGACTTGATAACCAGAGACAACAAGCACGTCGATAGCAATCGGGAAAGTGTAAAAACTGGAAACGACGCCCTCGGTAGTAATATCCTCAAAGCGCGCCTCGTCAGCTCGAAGGAACTCAAATTCCACCATGGGAGATGATGGTTTGAAGCCATGTAAAATTGGTGGTGCCGGTGGATTAGGTGGCGGCGGATTTGGTGGAGAGGAAATTGGCGGTGAGGTTGCAGAGAGAGGCGGTAAATCTGGTGGTACCATCGTCATCGAGCCGAGGAGATGAGAGATATCAGTGAAATTGGGTGGTAGATCTGGTGGAAATTTCTCTTGTAGCAGCGGCTGAATATGAGTAGCGTGTGGAGGGGCTTGTATGTGTAGTGAGTCTGGTGGGGGTTCGGTGGGTGGAGGCGGAATTGGAGGGGGTAGTGTTAGCGGCGGCGGTGGCTGGAGCAATGAAGGAGGTGCAGCCAAAGGCTGAGGGAATGGCGGCGTATGGCGGAGGGCAGTGATTGTTGGTGGTTGGTGTTGTGGTGGTTGTGGATCTGGTGGCGGCGGCGGCAGTTGCAGCTTTGGGGGGGATGGTGCTGGCGGCTGAAGCACTGGAGAAGGTGGTTGTTTTGGGGATGAAAGTGGAGCTCGAGTATGAGCGGTAAGAAGAGGTGGATATGTCAAAGAAACAGGGATGATTGGATGAGGGGAGATTGAAGATGAAAACGAGCAGGGAGGCGGCGAACGAGTAGCAGCGGAGGATGAAGGTTTCAGCGGCGAGGAAAGTGGAGGAGATCTGTGGAAGAACAGGCGTTGTGGAGGAGGAGGCGGCTGGGCAGATAGGTGTGGAAGATGAAACATGGCAGGAGGAGAAGGCGAAATGTGGTGGTGCGAAAAGAGTGTCGGACCCTCCAGATCTTCGAATTTCGATGAACCAAAATGAAACTTGACAGCTATCAAGAAGTCACTCCAAGTCGTTAATAAGCAGTTCGTCTCTAGCCATTGAAACCACATCAGTGCCTTTCCATCCAAGTGATAGAATACCATAGAAAGACGTTGCTCATCAGGGACATCTCGTAAAGTAAAATAATGATCTATCCGAGACGTCCACTCATAAACATCATCTTCTTCTCCACCAAATCTAAGTGTATTGGGAGTTTTGGAAAATGTTGCTCCATCATCTGTAACGCTCAAATCCATATTGAATCCGTTCATATCTCTCAATGAAAGCACCAATTGATACGATTATCAAAGAAAAGATTACTTGAGTGAAATAACTCCAAAAATTAGAGAGAGACAATAGAATTAGAGAGAAGATAGAGAAATAACCAAAATATTCATTCCATTCATTCATGATGAAGAACCAGAGGTGGTGCATATATATATACTACTTACACGCCTTTTTGTGAAATTCTTATACCTAATGGGCCATCTAATCTCTCGTTTGGGCCTTACAAGGCCAATTACATTTGGGCTTGGATCATTCATATGGGCCTTGGTTGTGGGTGTAACATCTTCATTCTTCAACTTGTTTTTGTGGAATATTAATTAATTAGGCTTTCGATCACACATAGAAGTTTTATAGTTGCTTATTCTCAACTATTCTTTATATATATTCGCAATATTAAACATCGGCAATAATTTTGCGACTTTGTATTTTCTTTTTACAAAGAAATGTTATTGATTTTCCTTGAAAAAAATGGCAATTCCACTTTAGTTTGGTGCTGGAATTGAAAGTTGATAATCCTTAACTCGTGGTGATACTGATAATCTACAAATACAATAAACAAAATAATAATGATAATAATATACACTAAGCAACTCAAACTTTGCATAATGTGGTATTGCTCGATTACCAACATCTCAAGTCAATGGTCCTCAGCAACAAGACAAAAATTCATAAGTATCCAACTTTTCCTGTCCACTTTAATAATAAGTTTGAACATAAATTACATTCTAAATTACAAAGTGAACTCAAGCTTGAGCTTGGTAAGTAACAAAAGATAGAAACAAGTGTGGAAAGACAAATATACTTGGATCGATTAAAATTTATTTAATTAAGCTCGATTCAATAGATAATCAAGCAAGTCCAAGCATAACCTTTAAGAAAATATTTTTTATTTTATTTTTTTGGATCATAAAAGCCACGTAAAAGAATTCCAATGTGCAATTAGAAATTAGGCACGCCGTATTTCCATCACCGAAAAATTGGGTGTGATCCCAAATGCAAAAAATCAGTCAGATATATCATTAAAAATAAATTTCTTTAATTTTTAAGATTCTTATAATTTTTAGAGGCAAAACTTAGAATAGCCAAAACACATAGTAAAACACAAATGTTGGCCACAAGTTTAATTTTCACAAATTATGGCAAACATTTGCCTTTTTGATCGAAAATACCCCTCCTCCTTGTAGATGGAAGTTACTTTTTAGTTTTCACTTTTAACTTTTCAGATTTCACTTTTTTTTTCAAATAGTCCAAAACAAATTATCTCTCTTCTCTCTCCTCTCTTCCCGTTTTCTGCTACCGCGCCTTCTCCATCACCGCGCCGTCTCCGCCACCGCTCCGCCTACATCACCGCAACCGCCTACTATCAACAAATATATTATCCACCACCACACCGTCCCCACCATGGTACGAGCAAGCAAAAAGAAGAAAATCGTTCAAGAGAAAGCGGCGACCACCACCGCGCCAACCGAAACACGAGAAGCAAGCTTACCGCCGGAATCTATGGCGCACGAACCAGAAGAACAAAATCCGACGACCTCGGCGTCGAGATCTGAGGAAGCAGCGGCCACCGAACCGGACAGATCTGGAACGGACGAAGACGCACAACCAAACTACCCGCGAAACGATGATCCTTTTGGTGAATTGTTGGTAAGATTTCATCAATTTTGTAGATCTGGAAAGTGGAAAAAAAGTTTTGAATTTTTTGATTTCGCGGGTTTCGTACGATTTATTTTTGAATGTAGATCTGGAATGATTTAGTGGTAAGAAATGTTAAACTTCTTACCTGAATATTGAATTGTTTGGTATGAATATGTTCTTCGTACTTGAGTATCGGTACGAGGTGTCAAATTCCATGATTTGATATATTCGTGCTTGGTTAATGGAACGAACTGTAAATTCTTACATGGTATTTGGTAGTACTTGGTAAGAATTTCACATTTCGTACCATGATTTCGTATTTGGAACGAAATATGAAATTCTTACATGGTGATTAGTAAGAATTTCGTAATTCGTACCAAATCATATCACTTGAAACCTGGTACAAAATGTGAAATTCTTACCATGATTTGATATATTCATGCTTGATTAATTGTACGAAGTGGACAAAATTTCATATTTCGTTCCAGCGTAAAATTCCTTGGGGCTTGACTATTGGTACGAAATGTAAAATTCTTACATGGTAATTAGTAAGAATTTCATAATTCTTACTAATAACTTTAAAACCTGGTACGAAATATGAAATTCTTACCATTATTTAATATATTCGTGCTTGATTAATGGTACGAAGTGGTCATAATTTCTTATTTCGTACCAGCGTAAAATTCCTTGGAGCTTGATTATTGGTACGAAATGTGAAATTCTTACATGGAAATTAGTAACAAATTCATAATTCTTACCAGCGTATCACTTGAAACCTGGTACGAACTGTTCAATTCTTACCATAATTTTATATATTCGTGCTTGATTTTCAGAGTGCTTCTATGTGCAAGGTTGTGTGGAAATACAAGCGGCTTGCATTAGCCGAACGCCCTCACAAAGTAATGATGGCAGGTTATGAGTCAATGGTTGGTGATATTCGTGTCTGTTTAGAAACATTTGACGCTTCTGCTTTGGAACAGCTCAAGAAATCAGTTCTAGGTTCCTTCATGGACCTAACGGACTACAACACCCGATCCGGGAATGCGGTACACTACATTGTGTGCCGGCGTGGAACCAACACCTGATCTTGACCCAACCACACTTTGGTTCAAGGTCAATGAAAAAGTTTTACGGTTTTCCCGTGTTGAATTTGCGTTGGTCACTGGGCTTAGATTTGGACCAGCAAAATTCAACCCGTACACTGCACACAATGTCCCACAAAGCTCAGTGTATACAAGACTCTTTGGCAACAACCAGACCACGACAACTGCAGACGTACGCACTGCCTTCATAAATAAGAGGTTTGAAATTGACGGCGTGAGAGTGCGAGCAACTGTAGCAGACTACATCAAGTTGGCTAAGTTGCTACTTGCTTCGAATTACGTCATAGGGTTTGATACTACGAAGAAGAAAATTCCAACATGGTTGTGGGTGTTGCTCGAAGATGATAAAGCTTGGGAGGAATTCCCGTGGGGTAGTATCTCCTACCAAGTATTGTTTGAATCAATCACGAAGGCTGTGACAAGAGATAAGGGGACTAAATCGGGTGTCTTAAGCTACCATGTGAAAGGGAACACACTTGCTCTGCTTGTAAGTCAGTACGCCTGGTACGAAATTTCATAATTTGTACCTTAATTTGAAAATAATTCCGTCATTTTTCAAAATTCAGGCTTGGGTGCATTCTGCTATACCAGCTATCGGGAGGACAATTGGAGGGAAGAAGCCACAAAGAAAAATGCCTCGTTTCTTGAGGTATCGATATGTCAAGGACAACGAATTTCCCAATGACAAGGAGATAGGAGAGGTACGTATTACTGTTAAATTCCAACATTCGTACCATGCCTACCAGTATACTTAGTACGAAATTCTAATATTCCTACCATACTTATCGGTATACTTGGTACGAAATTCCAAACTTCGTACCATGCCTACCGGTATACTTGGTACGAAATTACAAAATTCGTACCATACCTACCGGCATATGTGCTACGAAATTACTATATTCTTACCACACTTATCGGTATACTTGGTACGAAATTCCAAACTTCGTACCATGCCTACCGGTATACTTGGTACGAAATTCCAATATTCGTACCATACCTACCGGCATATGTGGTACGAAATTACTATATTCTTACCACACTTATCGGTATACTAGGTACGAAATTCCAAACTTCGTACCATGCCTTAACGGTATACTTGGTACGAAATTCCAAAATTCGTACCATACTTACCGGCATATGTGGTACGAAATTACTATATTCTTACCACACTTATCGGTATACTTGGTACGAAATTCCAAACTTCGTACCATGCCTACCGGTATACTTGGTACGAAATTCCAAAATTCGTACCATACCTACCGACATACGAAATTACTATATTCTTACCACACTTATCGGTATACCTACGTGTACCAGTTTGAAAACACAAATCTAAACAGATCTATTTTGTAGGATCTTGTCCCCCTGTTGGTACCATACAACCTGGAAATGGCGCAAGCGTACTGGAAATCTTTGGAGCAAGACCCAGAGAAGGAGGCATTTGCATTCCAGTACGATGCAAATGAAAGCAAGAAGAAGAGGCCGCGAGAAGAAGAGAACGACGATGCTGCCCCTACTGCTATCAATGCCCCTACTGCTGCTTCTACCGGCACTGCAGAGAGGATGACCCTATTGAAAGTAATAGAGGGTCTACTCCAAAGACTACCATAGGCGGCTCGTCATTGAAGTAGGAGACTACGTGCCGAAGAAGCTTCGTGAAGCCGGGCGGGGCTTGGTGCAGCGGCGAGCCAAGAAGAAGAGAGAGCAAGCGAGAGGCCGCAGAGCCAAGCAGAGAAGAAAGCAAGACAGCAGAGCAAGCAGCAGCAGGAGAAGAGTTTGAGCACGAACAGGTATAAAGCCATATGTGTGGAGGGATAAACAATTTAATTTAAATTATGTATGTGTTAACAATTGAATTCATAAACTATAATGTACGGTTTGGGGCTGAGTTTTGGCCATTTGATTATGTTACAATTGTGTTCTTTCATTCATATATTGTGGCTATCTACAATTGGTACGAACTATACCATTCCTGACTTCCTGTCGGTGTACTTGGTACGAAATTTTAGTATTCGTACCATTCCTGACGGTATAGTTGGTACGAAATTATAATATTCGTACCATACAAACCGGTTACTTGGTACGAAATTTCAATATTCGTACCATTCATACACGTGTACTTGGTACGAAATTCTATTATTCGTACCATGCATACCGGTATGATTGGTACGAAATTCCAATATTCGTACAATTCCTACCTGTGTATTTGGTACGAAATTTCAATATCAGTACCATTCATAACGGTGTACTTGGTACGAAAATCCAATATTCGTACCATTCATTCAGGTGTACTTGGTACGAAATTCTATTATTCGTACCATGCATACCGGTATGATTGGTACGAAATTCCAATATTCGTACAATTCCTACCTGTGTATTTGGTACGAAATTTCAATATCAGTACCATTCATAACGGTGTACTTGGTACGAAAATCCAATATTCGTACCATTCCAAAATGTGTGCTTGGTACGAAAATCAATTATACGTACCATTTCATACCATTAAACTTGGTACGAACTTTAAATATTCGTACCATGCCTACTAATGAAATCTCAATACGGGAGTCATAATTGATGCCATTTCCTGTGCAGGCCGATGCACAGGAAATACCGACCGACACACAACTAAATATGATGTATGACTATATCCTTGGATCTGACGACGTAACGCCACTCCAACAACAAGTCGCATCAGAGAGTGCTCCTCCAGTCAGTGTTCCCTTTTTGAATCAAAGGCCGGTGAGAATTAAATTTCCGGCAGCAGCTGTACGGAGTCCATTCCTAGTTGATGATGTGCGAGCTGGACGGGATACATTCGAACGTTTCTTGAGCTCAGAAAAAGGAGTGTAAGTTCACTTTTAGATATTTTACGATAAGTGCATTAGACAAATAATAATTAAATATCGTCAATGAAATAGGAGGAATGTTGGATTGGCTTGGGGGGCTGAAAAAGACTTTTTTGAGTACATACTCAAGCCCACTAATAAGCTAGAAGATGATCACGTGGACTCCTACCTTGCCATACTTGCATCAAACCCGGTGTTCGCAGGTTTGGGTGAAGTTCACACCAACATAGCGCTGACCTCTACTTATTTTATGGTAATTCCTCCTTCAGAAACTGATTTTAATTGATTCAAAATATCAAGCAGCCTTGGTACGAAATTGCAATATTCGTACCGCGTTACAAAGTTGTACAATATCGTTGTACAATTTAGCTTGTTCCACTGTTATTTTATTGATATATATATCATCGTTTATTTATAGTGCACCGTTGAAAACGTGTTTGACTCGATCCATGACGGCATGAAAGTACCCTTTGAGGCATATGACTCTGATTTATTCGACCCAACAATTGAGGAGGTTATTCCAAAAAAGGACATGGAAAACCTGTTGTCGTATGCTGAAGCAATTCGACCATGTTGGGGCGCAAACATGAAACCTTGGATCGATTGCGACAAGGTAAAACAATTCAACTGACTTTAGAATTACAGTTATTTCGTAATCAGCGTGTCACACCTCGGTACGAATTTATATATAAATTCGTACCGCATGTGGCATCACTTTGCACGAAATACTTGCAATTCGTAACAATAGAGTGTCAATTTCTGGGTACGAATTACAGTTATATCGTAATTAGCGTGACACACCTCGGTACGAATTGTAATGAAATGCGTACCACATGTGGCATCAGATTGCACGAAATACATGCAAATTCGTAACAAGAATGTCAAATTCTGGGTACGATCTTTACATATTCGTACCGTGTACTATAAGAAGTCAGAAGTTTATATATAATTTTTTAATGGTTTGCGTTGTTATTCTAGGTTCTTGCCGTATGCCATTTCAAATCTCATTGGGCCACACTTCTAATAGATCTTAAACAGCAAAAGCTATGGCTTTATGATCCCAAAGCATGGCAATTTGAAGAACACCACATAAAAAATAGAAGGGACATCTTCCTACCGATGGCAAGAGTAGTCCCTCAAATCTTAAAGGCAATCGGGTACTTCGAGCTGCATGCAATAAAAAATCCACAGTATGCCCAGTGGGAGCTATGCTTTCCACCTGCTAAAGGCAAGAACACATTCAAGCAGCAAGACGACGTGAATTGTGGGCTCTATGCATTGAAGTATGTCGAGCAAATTGTATCAAAGAAGCCATTGCCAAAGAGTTTGAAAGACCAAAAGCAGCTGGAACTTTATCGAGACCACATTGCAAGGACCATTTATGGTCATAGCACAGATGAAGCCCCTGTTCCAATTCTTATGGAAGCACTTTAGTATGTCGAACAAAAACTATATATATTTTGCTAGTAATATGCTGAATCTATGTTCAACTTTTGTGTATTACGATGTTGTATATTTTACTGTGATGTTATGATAAGTATAAATATCTGGGAAAATTATTGTATTTATTCTGTATTTATTATGTAAATTATTGTATGCATATTACGAGGTACGAAATGTATGTTTATCAAAACTTCAAAAAAGTTGCATGGTACGAAATTCAACCATTTCGTACCACGATATAAAGGTTCTACCTTTGGTAGCACGGTACGAAATTCAACCATTTCGTACTACGATATCCGTACGAAATTGAACCATTTCGTACGATATAAAGTTAGAATCTTTATATCACGGTACGAAATTCAAACATTTCGTACCATGATATAAAAGTTCTAACTTTGGTACCACGGTACGAAATTCAACCATTTCGTACCACGATCTAAAAGTTCTAACTATGGTAACACGGTACGAAATTCAACTATTTCGTACCACGATATAAAGGTTCTACCTTTGGTAGCACGGTACGAAATTCAACCATTTCGTACTACGATATCCGTACGAAATTGAACCATTTTGTACGATATAAAGTTACAATCTTTATATCACGGTACGAAATTCAACCATATCGTACCACATTGGATTTCTGCACGAATGGTACGAAATTTATCAATTACTACAGAGCTTGTAAGTATGAAAATGGTTCAACAAATAATTCATCAAAAATATAGAAAACACTAGTAGATAATGGAAAAAGTCATCAATGTAACCTATTTGGGTCTTTACAAGTTGCGCGAGTGTGCCCAACTACACCACAAATACCACATTTCTTCGGTTTGCGGGTCCAATTAACACTTGTTTGACTGCTACACACTTCTTCTCCCTGACCAATGTGTACGAATGCAGTACATGTATTATGATAATGACCTCTTTGATGACATCGAGAACATACACGACCATATGTTGTATGGGATCCAGACTGAATCCTCTTTGAACGTGGTCGTCCCGCTTGTCTAGGATTAGAGGGGGTCACTACAACCCTTGAAGCAACATCAGATGGGACGCGCCAATCATGTGGGTCGGGGACTGGCATCACCTCTGCAGCATATGTTTCACGCCACGTCTCAGTCGTATAATAAGTATGAACATATGACAATGGAGATTGTCTCACATAACTGAAAAATGACAAAAATATTATCAAACATATTATCAAACTTCTGCAGTTATAGTAAGAATGGTACGATACGTACGCAAACAGTATACTGGTTATGAATTCTTACGTGTTACTTGATACGAAATATGAAATTCTTACATGGTACGTAGTAAGAAATTCATAATTCTTACCAGCGTACCATTTCTTTGTGCTTGGTTATTGGTACAAAATATGAAATTCTTACATGGTACATGGTAAGAAATTCATAATTCTTACCAGTGTACCATTTATTTGTGCTTGGTTATTGGTACGAAATATGAAATTCTTACATGGTACGTGGTAAGAAATTCATAATTCTTACCAGCGTACCATATATTAGTGCTTTTGGTACGAAATATGAAATTCTTATATGAACCTGACGTAAGAACCAAGTCCAAGATAAATCGTTTTCTTTGTCACCAACTCCAAATGCTAAGGGAACTATTTGTTCATTAGCATCCTTTGTTGATGCAACAAACATAACGCCTTTGTATTTTCCTTTCAAATGTGTGGCGTCAATCACAATCACGGGGCGACATGCACGAAATGCTCTTACACATGCAGCAAGAGAGAAGTAGCAATACTGGAAAGAACCGTCAGGATATGTCTGTAATTCCACAATGGAGCCAGGATTCAAATGCTCTAGCATGTAAAGGTACTTGGGAAGCATCTGAAAATCATGAAAAAATATATAATCACATCAGGTACACATTGGTAGGAAAGGTACAAAATAATGTAAATCATACACAAACGAAGTACGAAATATCAAACATTCGTACAACTAGAAAGTACGAAATACGAACTCAACAAATTCGTACTTCGTTTTACAGTCTTACATGATATATGGTAAGAATTACATATTTCTTACACAGCGTACCATGCTTTGATTTCTTTATGCTTGGTTATTTGTACGAAGTGTGAAATTCTTACATGGTACTTTGTAAGAATTTCATATTTCTTACCATCTTACCATTCTTTCATTTATTTGTGCTTGGTTTACTGGTACGAAGTGTGAAATTCTTACATTATACTTGGTAAGAATTTTATATTTCGTACACAGTGTACCAAGTGTACCCAAATTTAAATGTTCTTACGTAAAGATGCAGTGGAGACAAACCTGAAAAGACTTGTATGGATCGCCATAATTCAAGTTCATCGCGTAATTCCTACCAGCCAATGCAGTTGCATATTTTACATTAACACCTAATTCCCTTAATACTTGTCCCTGTATATCTCGCGGCCTAAGAACAAAACCATCTTCTGCCAAATTTGCGCCTACGTGTGCAGCTAAAACCTTCGAAGACACCTTTGGATGCGATTGATATCTCAAATCTGTCTCACAAGTGTGAGCACTCAATTCATATATTCTCCATGCATTACCAAAAGATCTCGCTCGCAAGATAAAATCGCATCTGTCTGCAAACTTGCAAACAACCTGATATCTGTTTGAATTTGAACGCACTGTTACAAACTCCACACGATTTTTCAGATGGTATACACCAAGAGCTGTGGTCATTTTCTCCTTACTATAGAACATGGCACCACTAACAACTTCACCGCAATGTGCTCGTACGGTATAACCAAATCTTCACATGCAACGGAAGCTTGGTATGTTGCACTGTGAATCACCACCGACCGGGTTTTTCTACGCAGTTTGGTCCGTAATTTCTAATGCGGGCACAGTGGACCTATCTATACCGTAAAAGTCACCACAATCATCACCCTCATCATCGGAACTGCTATCATACATGTAGTCACGATCAAAAATAAATTCTGAGTCATTGTCATCATAATTCTCAGCCGCATTTTGCAAATTCCGAGCACCCAACGGATTCGTCCGGTGTGAAGATTCGTTACTTCTACGTGAAACAGACACATGTATAGTAGACAATTCCAACAAACCCATCAAACAAGACCACTCGAAATCATCTGTTATCTTCATTCTCATAGTTTCACCCGCAGGGGACTGGACTAACGCGTCTATATCAAAAATATACAATCTCTTATCCTTCTTCAATCGCACTTCAAGCTTCTTCAACAAATCTTCAAATGTTATACCACTAGGAGGTACAGGGATATACTCCTTCCTCCCACCCTCGTATGTATTGTTATTCCAATCTCCTCCATGGCAAACAATTAATGAAGCTGGCACCTCTGCATTAAATAAGTAAGTGGATAGTCAGGTACACATGGTACGAAAAAATCAAAATTCGTACCTATAATAAATCTAACGAATGGTACGAATTATATTTATTTCGTAACCAGCGTCTCACACCTCGGTACGAATTTAATATAAATTCGTATCGCATGTGGCATCAGATTGCACGAAATACATGCAATTCGTAACAAGAGTGTCAACGTCTGGGTACGATCCTTACATATTCGTACCGTGTACCATATCAGAGTGTGGCATGCAGATTAGAATCCATTTGGTGCGAATGGTACGAATTAAATTTATTTCGTAACCAGCGTCTCACACCTCGGTACGAATTTATATTAAATTCGTACCGCACGTGGCACCAGATTGCACGAAATACATGTAATTCGTAACAACAATGTCAACGTCTGGGTACGATCCTTACATATTCATACCATGTACCATATCAGAGTGTGGCATGCAGTTTGGAATCTAGCGAATGGTACGAATTACATTTATTTCGTAACAGCGTGTAACACCTCGGTACGAATTTAATATAAATTCGTACCCCATGTTGCATCAGATTGCACGAAATCCTTGCAATTCGTAACAAGCGTATCATCTTCTGGGTACGATCCTTACATATTCGTACCGTGTACCATATCAGAGTGTGCCATGCTGTTTAGAATCTAGCGAATGGTACGAATTACATTTATTTCGTAACCAGCGTGTCATACCTCGGTATGAATTTAATATAAATTCGTACCGCATGTGCCATCAGATTGCACGAAATACATGCAATTCGTACAACAAAGAATGCCAACGAACTGTAAATTCGACGAACTGTAAATTCATGAGAGAAAGCCTAGATCTAAATGTATAATTACCTCCATACAATTACAAATAATTACAGAAGCAGTTGTGGGCAAAAATTTCAGAGGATTCGCCGCCGTATCGCCGCCGCAGATCGAGAAAATTGACCGCCGCCGCGCCGTGAATTAAACCACCGCAGATCGAGAAACCACGCAGAAAAACCACCGCCGTATCGCCGCCGCAGATCGAGAAAATATACCTCCACAGATCTATAAATACGCCGCCGTGTCGTCGTTAATTAATGCACCGCCGCCGCCAACCAACTGAGAAGAAAAAAAACGAGAAAGATGAGCTTGAGCTGTGGGAAAAAAAACGAGAAAGATAAATATGAGGAGAAGGCGGAAAAAATAGAGAGGAGAGATTATGTGAGAGCTGTGGGAGAGAGAGAAAAAGTAGGTGGGTAAAGTAAAAAGTAAGGGTATTTTCGACCAAAAAGGCAAATATTTGCCATAATTTGTGAAAATTAAATTTGTGGCCAACTTTTGTGTTTTACTATCTTATGTGGCTAAAAAGGTGTATTTTCTCTAATTTTTATGATACAAAACACTTATAAACACGTGCGTTACTGCATTTTACTCAGAGTTCACTTGCACTTTTTTCAATTTCGTGTCACAATTATATAGTATCATTTCTAGAGTATACTTGCACTTTCTTTGGAGAAGGGACTTGCGTTTGATTTTCCCATAACAAATTTGTAAAAGCTAAAAATTATGGCCAACCAAAAGGATTTTCCAATAATAAATTGGGTAATTTTAAACATAGCTCCCAAATTTCTCATTATAGCCTCCTAACTAAAATAAGAGAAAATGTAGGATTATAGTACTTTTAGGGAAAAAAATACTAATAATACCACCAATTTTTAAAAGGACAAATAATAACATTTTTGGACATTTTTGCCCTAATTCTTTTATCTCAATCTATTTTCATCTTTTTATTTGTTTATATGCATCTTCTTCATTTTTTTCATACATGACCATCTTTGCTCCGCCGCAGTGAATTTCAAAGTCATCGTCACCAACTCACATGGCGTAGTCGCCGTTGTCGTCTCCCTTCCGACGACCTTCTTTTGTAGATTTACCACTTGAAATCTATGCTGGAACTTAACTATATCAAAGATGAATTAGGAACTTGAGAACAAGAACGAAAATATAAAGAAAAATCACAGCAGTTTTACGTGGTTCGGCAATGTGCCTACATCCACGAAGAAGATGACTGAAATCTTATTACTTCGCCGGAGAATACAACGACAACTTCTAGCGTCTCTCTCTCTCTCAACTTCTCTCTTACTGTATCACCCTTTCACTCTCTATACTTGGAATGAAAAACACGTACACCGCAAGAGCTAAGAAGCAGCTAGTATATTTAAGCTATGAGAGATCTCAGCCCTATAATTCTGACGGCTATGATCAAACCTTGATCAACAAGCAACTAACAAATAATTAACTTTGTAAGCTATTTGCAAACAAGTCCTCACCACAATTCTAATTATAGAAACTCCTCCAGCTCTCATGCAAGCACATCTCACAATCTCCACCTTGCTTGCATCAGCATCGATCCAGCCATCTTTTCACATATCTTTGTTACATCATCTTCACAATCCTAAGACAATGCCTAAATTTTACTTTAGGCAAAGCCTTGGTTAATGCATCTGCAACATTGTCTTTAGTCGGCACCTTCGATACTTGAATGAGCCCATTATTTACCAAGTCTCGAACAAAATGGTAACGCACATCAATGTGCTTTGACCGCTCATGAAAAACCTGGTGTTTTGCTAAGTGCAAAGCACTTTGATTATCACAGAAAATCTCAACATTCTTCTGAAAAATACCAAAATCTCCAAGTTTTCCTCTAAGCCACACTCCTTCCTTTACTGCCTCTGTCATAGCCATGTATTCAGCCTCAGTGGTCGATAAAGCAACAACCGACTGTAATAAAGATCTCCATGAGATTGATGTTCCATATAGTGAGAAAATGTAGCCAGTTTGAGACCTCCTGTAATCAACATTTGCTGCATAATCCGCATCCACAAAACCTTGGAGCGGATTACCTCTGAAATTATTATCTTTCTAAAAAATGATTCCATAATCCATTGACCCCTTTATGTACCTAAAAACTTGCTTCAGAGATTCCCAATGAGTTCTGCTTGGGTTGGCCATATACCTGCTCAGCACACTAATAGAATAGGCAAGATCTGGTCTTGTACACAGCATCATGTACATTATGCTTCCTACTGCATTAGAATATGGTACAGTCATCATCTCTTTCTTTTCTGATTCAGACCGAGGGCTTTGAGTTGCAGATAACTTGATTTGTTGTGCCATAGGAACAACAACACTCTTAGATTCATGCATCTTGAATTTATTAATAACCTTCAGAGCATAATCATTTTGCAATAAACACAACCTTCCTTTGTCTTGATCTCTAATGATGTCCATACCAAGAATTCTCCTTGCATTTCCCAATTCCTTCATCTCAAAAACTGACTTCAGTTTTTCCTTCAAGAATTAAATTTCCATCTTGCTCCTACTAGCTACCAACATATCATCGACATACAAAAGCAAGTAAACCACAAGCCTCTTCCCATCCTTTTTCAGATATACGCAACTATCATACCTTGATATGGTAAAACCAGAATCTATCATGAAATTATCAAACCGGATGTACCACTGCCTTGAACTCTGTTTCAGACCATATAGAGATCTCTTCAACAAACAAACCTTCCCTTCTTGTCCAGGCATAATAAATCCCTCAGGTTGCTCCATGTATATTGTCTCTTCTAAACTGCCATTGAGAAATACAGTTTTGACATCAAGCTGCTCCAGAAACATCTCTTCCTTAACAACTAGAGACAAAAGAATTCTGATGGAGCAATGTTTTACAACTGGAGAGAAAATCTCATTGAAATCTATTCCTTCCTTTTGTGTAAAACCCTTTGCTACAAGTCTAGCTTTATATCTGATGAACTCTTTTTCGTCTATGATCTCAAATTTCCTTTTGAAAATCCACTTACAACCAACAGGTTTCTGATTTAATGGTCTATCAACCAATATTCAAGTCTTGTTCTTGATTAAAGAATCAAGTTCCTCTTTCATTGCTTGAATCCAGTGCTCTTTATCTTTGCTCTTCATAGCTTCCTTGTAAGTACAAGGTTCCTGGTATTCAATATCTTCTGCTACACTAAGAGCATAAGCAATCATATCAGCATGACCATATATGTCTAGTGGCTTGATTTCTCTTCTATCTCTGTCTCTAGCTAACTTATAGTTGCTTAGATCATTGTTATTTTCATCATGTGGTACATGCTCCACCTCTGAACTTGACTCTTCATCTGATGAATCTGCCATGGTCTATGGCTCCACCTCAATTTCTGTACCCTTGTTTTTCTCCATTGTTGGCTGCATCTTTACCTTCTCCTTGTTGAAAGGCATGATGTCTTCCTTGAAAACAACATCTCTGCTAACAATGATTTTATTCAAGCCTTATTCAGTACACCACAATCTATATCATTTAACTCCAGGTTGATAGCCAAGCATCACATACCTAAAAGCCCTTGGCTGTAATTTGCTTTGCTTCACATGAGCAAATGCCTGACATCCAAAAATCTTCAACCTTGAGTAATCTGTAACATGGCCACTCCATAATTCATCTGGAGTTTTAAACTTGACTGCTGAGGATGGACATTTGTTCACCAGAAAAGCTGCAGTAGACAAAGCTTCACCCCAAAACTTTTCAAGTAAGCCTGATGTAATCAACATGCATCTCATCCTTTCCAACAAAGTCCTATTCATTCTCTCCACAACTCCATTCTGTTGTGGATTTGCTACTACTGTTCTGTGCCTCTTTATTCCCTTGAGCTTACAAAACTGATCAAACTCCTTTGATAAGAACTCCAGCCCATTGTCAGTCCTCAAGCATTTGAGAGTCAATCTCTTTTGATTCCCCATTTCTGCACACCAATCTTTAAAACAAGTGAAAGCATCTGATTTGTGTTTTAAAACATATACCCACACCTTTCTGCTATAATCATCAATTATACTCAGAAAATATCTAGCTCCACTCATTGTTGGTGAGTCAGAGGGACCCCACAAACCAGCATGAGCATAATCAAGAGGCATCTCAGATATATGTTTTCCTGTAGGATAAGGGAGTTTAGTGCTCTTACCTAGTAAACAGGGCTCACAGTGATCTATCTTAAACATGCTTGGATTATTCAGAATCTTCTGTTTCAGCAATTCATTTAAAGTTTTCTCTCCAACATGTCCTAATCTAGCATGTCATTTCATGGATTCATCATTTTGAGTAGATTAACTCTGACCAACTAACATCTCAGCATCTAGATAATAGAGATTATTTTTCCCTTGAGCTCTCATCACTAGTTTACTGCCCTTATACACATGTACTTGGCCATTAGAAGACATAAAACTACAACCCTTCATTTCTAAGATACCTAGAGAAATCAAATTTCTCTTTAAATCAGATATATATCTAATCTCAGATATAATTTTGACAGTATTATCATGCATTTTGAACTTAATACTGCCTATGCCTTTAACATGACATACCTGATTATTTCCAAGCAAAACAGATCCATAATCTCCAAGCTGTAGATCAAGAAACCAACTCTTATGAGGTCACATATGGAAACTACAAGCTGAATCAAGAATCCAAGAGTCTTCTACAGCTTCTTGCACAACATTATCTTGTGTAATATCAGCAATATTGCCAGACTGAGCCTTCATTTCTTGCTGCTTCCTCTTCCATATGTAGCAATTTTTCCTTAGATGCCCAGGTTTTTGACATTTAAAACATTTCTTGGCCTCTTTATCATTTGAATCCCTTCCATTTGGCTGGTTTTTCTTCTTGTTGTCTTCATATGGCCTTTTTGCCTTTCCCTTAAACTTCTTGATGTGCAAGCTCTCTGATAATGCTTCTGGTTTCCCATCATTCATCTTCTGCAATTCCTTTGCGCGAAGAGCATTCTGTACTTGATCAAGAGAGATTGTGGTGTCTCTACCAAAAATCAAAGCGTCCTTCATGTGTTCATAACTCTTTGGTAATGCATTGAGAAGCAAGATTGCCTTATCCTCATCATTGATCTGAACATCTATGTTCTCAAGATCATCCAATGACTTAAAAAATTCTTCTAGCTGATCTTCCAGCCCCTTTTCATCTGAGAATTTCAAAGAATATAGGCGTTGCTTCATATAGAGCCTGTTCGCCAATGACTTAGTCATGTATAATGACTCCAGCTTCGCCCAAGCAGCAGCTGCCGTCTTCTCCTTCGCTACTTCACGAAGAACTTTATCGCTTAAACACAAGAAAATTGTGCTTAAAGCCCTCTGATCGATCTGCTGTTTCTTCCTAATTTCTTCGGAGCTGGATTCATCGACCTTATCTTTGCCTTTCTTGGTTTCATTTTCTTCATCTTCGACTAAGGCATCGGCAAGCCCTTGTTGAACAAGAAGAGATCGCATTTTAATCTTCCACAATGCAAAATCGTTCTTGCCTGTAAACTTCTCTGTTTCGAATTTTGCAGAATTCATCATCGCGGACTGAATTTGCTCCTATCAATTTCTTCCCGATCGATCCGCTTTCTTGTCAGATCAATCTCGTGAGATCGTTTCCTAGGGACGGCGCCAATTGTAGATTTACCACTTGAAATCTATGCTGGAACTTAACTATATCAAAGATGAATTTGGAACTTGAGAACAAGAACCAAAACAGAAAGAAAAATCACAACAGTTTTACGTGGTTCGGCAATGTGCCTACATCCACGGAGAAGATGACTGAAATCTTATTACTTCGCTGGAGAATACAACGACAACTTCTAGCGTCTCTCTTTCTCTCAACTTCTCTCTTACTGTATCACCCTTTCACTCTCTATACTTGGAATGAAAAACACGTACACCGCAAGAGCTAAGAAGCAGCTAGTATATTTAAGCTATGAGAGATCTCAGCCTTATAATTCTGACGGCTATGATCAAACCTTGATCAACAAGCAACTAACAAAATAACTAACTCTGTAAGCTATTTGCAAACAAGTCCTCACCACAGTTCTAATTATAGAAACTCCTCCAGCTCCCATGCAAGCACATCTCACATCTTTCTTATGCGTGAAATCACATATTAAAATTAGTGAATTCACAAATTAAAACTCGTGAATTCACAAATTAGATTTTGTGAATTTGTCAATTTTCGAATTAATATTTTAAATTTGAAGAAGATGTAGTGTGAAATCACAAATTTAAATTTGTGAATTCACAAATTTGAATTTGAGAATTCTCAAATTCTAATTAGTGAATT
Organism: Agastache rugosa; assembly: GCA_031470985.1. NCBI lineage: Eukaryota > Viridiplantae > Streptophyta > Magnoliopsida > Lamiales > Lamiaceae > Agastache > Agastache rugosa. The sequence continues at coordinate 13,255,473 of CM062608.1, forward strand.
CACGCATAATGATGGAGGGATAGTGAGATAAAGGGGTAAATATGTACAAAAGTGCTATTATTAATATTTTTTAAAAACATGTGCTATTATTAAGATTTTTAATCTTAAAAGTATTATTATCCCATATCTCTCTTAAAATAATAAGCAAATAAATCATGAATGTACTAATATATCCTTATAGCCCTCAGTTTAAGACTAATTAAATAATAACTATAGCAGCAAAAAATGAAGGAAAAAAGCGCAATGGGATCCAAAAATGCGAAGAACGTGAAATTGTGATGGTTTTTTTAAATCGGAGAACACATAAATTGGCAGCAAGAAAAGAAAAGAAAAAATACTCGATGAATACATATACAAATACATATACATATATGTGTGTATGGATTTATATAGGATATCATAATTATGCAATGAATTGAGGAAATGAGAGATGCGCATGCCAACTAAGAATGAGAGGAGAGAAAGATTGGCGGTGGATTCTTTAGCCATTTAAACCCTCCCCAGTCCCCACCGGTCCACCACCTCAACTTTCCCAATCCAGTATTATTTCGCGCCGTATTGTACTTCTACAAATTTCTGATTTTTAGGGGCGTTTACTTTGTGTGACAGGATAGATAGATAAAAATAGTATAGGTCAATCCACCATTTACTTTGATGGATTGATTACTTTTCAATTTGTTTGATTATCTAATCCTTCATATAGTCAATCATATGTTTTATCAATCTATCATATCATGCAAAGTAAGCGCCTCCCTAAGGTATACCGTGGTTGTAGAACTCATTAGGAGCGTTTACTTTGCGTGATAGGATAAATTGATAAAACATATGATTGACTATATGAAGGATTAAATAATCAAATAAGTTAAAAAATAATCAATCCATCAAAGTAAATGGTGAATTAACCTATATTATTTTTATCTAACTATCTTATCACACAAAGTAAACACCCCTAAACTATTTGACACAAAAGGGTCAGTGTTGAAGAGAATTAATAGAGAAATAAGTATGAAAGATTCATACCCATCTTTCACTTGCAATTTTTTTTTTTTGCCAATTCACGTTACGAAGAGGGAAAGAGATTGGTATTGGGGTTGGGGGTATATGGAATAATAGATTTCTTTAAGTCGGAGGTTATGGAATGAAAAAAATTATAAGAATTTTATATTGGGGCTATAAAGAATATAATAGTATATCTATTAGTATTTATTTAATTATTATTGTAATTAGGGGTTATAGTGATAGATTTGGAAACTATGTTTAAAAAAATCTGAGCCCAACAAAAAGCTATAAATAGAAGCTAAAAAATTAGGGCCCGACTAAAAGGATTTTCCAATAACAAATTTGCAAAATAAAAAAATCTGAGCCCAACAAAAAGCAATAAAATAAGGGTAATTTTAAACATAGTCTCCATTTTGGGTAATTCTAAATGTAGTCCCAAATAACTCTTTGTAGCCTCCAATATAAATAAATAATTAAAATTAATATAATTTTACAATTTTAACCATATAACCCCATATAACCACCATTTTATTCTTCATAGCCCTTATTTAATATTTATTAATAAACTTGGCAACAATTTCAAGCGTAATCAAGAAAATGATATAATCTTTTCCTTTAACACATGGTTTTTTATTCTCAAAATCAAAACTCAAGAAGATTACAACTCTCTCTCTCTTTTCTCTCTCTCACGCACACAAGAATTATTGAATCGATACATAACAAGGCTCAAGAAGATGCTCATCAATACAGAAATGTTGATTTTCCTCCACTGCAATTTATGGTTCTTAAAATTTAAATTGGAAAAATCCCATCATAATAGCTCTTTATATAAATGAAGTTTCATAGCCTTCACCCCAACATCTCCAAGTGTGAAAAATCCAAGCTATCATCACCACTTCTAAAAAAAAACTATAACTCCAAATAATAAGAAGAAAAAAGAATATAGCCCCCAAAAAAACACCTGGTGGTTTCCCAAATTAATCCAGATATTTGAAGGGAAAAAAAATGAATAAATGGCAACTTGCCAGAGCTATGGAGTCGGATGCACTACATACATGGAAAAATCTACAGCCGCCAATTGAGAGAGAGAGATAGGGGAATATAATTGTACGAAAAAATTAAATGATTCAAGTAATTATTCATTTTAGTATCTTTGTTTCCGTCTCTATTTTTGCCGATTTATGATGCGGTGAACTCGAAAACTCCATCGTTGCCGTAAACGAGATTGAGGGGGCAGTTTCAACAACAAAAGAGGGGCATAAACGACATTGTTCGAAGCGGCGGAACCATTGGCGGAAGGGTTGACCTTTCCTAACCACCGTAGTAAGGTCAAGAAAGTCGGTGATTTGTACGAAAAATTGGCGAGGAGAGACGACGGTGAACACCGTGAGTTAAGTTTACAGTTCTTTCATAAAAAGTGTCAGGGAGCTACAGTAGATCAACTGCTTATTAGTATTATTTTAAAGTTTATATTATTATTACAATTATAATTTTATATTAGACTGTCGTAGGGATGAAGTAGTACAAATAGTACTCCCTCTGTCCCATTATTCTTGTCTTGTATTCCCTTTTGGGCTGTCCCGTTATTCTTGTCCTGTTTCCATAAAAGGAAATATACTTCTTTCACAAAAAGTTATGGGCTCCACCACTTTCTATCTTTTTACCCTTTAAACACCCTTCTCCTTAATACCCGTGCCTAAAAGAAATGAGACAACAATAATGGGACGGAAGGAGTATTATATTTTATTATTGTTTAAATATGGGCTATAGGGTTAATATTGTAAAATTATATTAATTTTAATAATTTATTTATATTGGGGGCTACATTGGGGGCTACATTTAGAATTACCCCTCCATTTTTCTCTTCATAACCCCATTATTTAGAAAAATTATTAAAAATATTAATAAATTTACTATATTATCCCTATAACCTCACATAAAATTCATGTTATTATAGCCAAAATTGAAAGAATATCCAGAAATTTGACCGTGAGTTTTTTCTTTCTTTTCTTCAATTCTCCTCAACTCTTCAATTTTTCTGTCTCTGATTGCATTTCATCTGACTTTAAATACAATCAAATAATGAGACGCACTCCTGTGCAGCGGCTGCACATACAGCCGGGCCGGGTCGGGTCGGGTCAGACTTGACCCGCATCCGACCTGTATAACAAAGTTATAAAAATATACGCTGAAAGTGAAACATATGCTTCATTTGGCCAAGTGGTTTCGGTCTTTGCCTATTATTCAAGAGGTTGCATGTTCAATTCTTGGTAGCATCGTTTTAATGTTTCTTAACTTGATTTAATTATTTTATCTCTCTTTCTTATTTTATTTTTATTCTTTTATCTTTCTTTTTTATTCTTTTTTTCTCTCTTTCTTATTTCATGTCTTATTAAGTTTTTCTTCTTTTTTCATTCTTTTAAATATATTACAATTATTATTTATTAATTCAATCAATAGAATTTATTAATTTCAATTTTTCTTGTATTTGTCATAAACAATTATCATAAACAAAAATAATACTTTTAAAGTAATATTTAATGTGATAAAAAGTAACAATTGTTTTTCTCTCTTTCTTATTTTATTTTTGTTCTTTTTTCTCTCTTTCTTATTTTATATAAATTTCATGTCTTATTTTTTTTCTTTTACGTTCTTTTAAATATACTACAATTATTATTTATTAATTCAATCAATATAATTTATTAATTTCATTTTTTTCTTGTCTTTGTCATGAACAATTGCCGTAACCAAAAGTAATACTTTTAAAGTAATATTTGATGTGATAAAAAGTAACAATTATCGTAAACAAAAGTAACATTTTTCAAAGTAACAATTATCGTAAATAAAGCAATATTTTCCAAAGTAATATTTGATGTGATAAAAAATAACAATTGTCATAAACAAAAGTAACAAATATTATCGTAAACAAAAGTAACATTCGAAAGTATCAATTATCGTAAACAAAAGTAACATTTTCCAATATAACAATTATCGTAAATAAAGGTAACATTTGATGTGATAAAAAGTAACAATTGTCGTAAACAAAAGTAACATTTTCGAAAGTCACAATTTTTGTGAACAAAAGCAACATTTTAAAAGTAATATTTCATTTGATAAAAAGTATTCCCTCCATCCACGATAAGTGTAATACTTTGGGTTCGACACGGATTTTAAGAAATGATTGGTAGATTGGTTTTAAGTACAGAAAGAAACCTACCATAATGAATTGTTGTGAAATTTAAAATAAGAGTAGTGGGTGGGGTCATTTCCCCAAAATGAAAATGCTACACTTATCGTGGACGTACGCAAAAGGAAATTATGCTGCACTTATTGTGGACGGAGGGAGTAACAATTATCATAAACAAAAGTAACATTTTCAAAAGTAACAATTGTCGTAAGCAAAAGTAACATTTTCAAAAGTAACAATTGTCGTAAATAAAAGTAACATTTTCGAAAGTAATATGAAAAGTAACAATTATTGTAAACAAAAGTAACATTTTTCAAAGTAATAATTGTTGTAAATAAAAGTAATATTTTTCAAAGTAACATTTGATGTGATAAAAAATAACAATTGTCATGAACTAAAGTAACGCAAATAATGTCGTATACAAAAGTAACATTCGAAAGTAACAATTGTCGTAAACAAAAACAACATTTTCTAAAGTAATACTTTCAAAGTAATAACATTGTCGTAGTAATATTTGTGAAAGTAACATTTGATGTGATGAAATGTAACAATTTTCGTGAAGAAAACTAACATTTGAACGTATAATAATTCATCCAAATACGAAAATTAATATTTATTGTGGAAAAAAGTAACAATAGTTGTGAACAAAAGTAATATTTTTCCTTAAAAATGTAAAAAAATTTAAAAATGAATTTCAAATTTTTTTTTAAAAAAAATAAGAAGAAAGAATTAAAAAAAATGAATAAAATATAATAAAACAAAAGAAAAAAGAAAGAGATAGAAAAAGACAAAAGTAATATTTTTCCTCAAAAATGTAAAAAAACTAAAAATGAAATTCGAAAATTTAAAAAAAAATGAAGAAGAAGAAGAAAGAATTAAAAAAATGAAAATAAAAGATAATAGAACAAAAGAAAAAAAAGAAAAGGAAATTAAAAATGAAATTCAAAAATTAAAAAAAAAGAAGAAGAAAGAATTAAAAAAAATGAAAATAAAAGATAATAAAACAAAGAAAAAAAGAAAAGGAATAGAAAAGGCCAAAAACTAAGCCTGCAGTTTGAGGGTGTCGAACACGTGACCTCCATGTTGAAAGAATAAGCTTTAACCATCACACCAAACAACCAAATATGCTTATCATTTCCATTTTCTCAATATATACATACAAACACGCGCGGGTCGGGCGCGGGTCAGACGCGGGTCGGGTCGAACCGGATGTATGGTACATCATGATGTACATGAGTTTTTGCCTCAAATAATTATGAATATCATCTTAATATTTTGTCATCACCAAAGCAAAAGAAAAAAGAAAAAAAAACCTCCCCAATAATTTATTTTGTATAAAAGGCAAAAATCCCAATAATTTTCTCAAAGAAGATCATCTTGTCTCCTAGCCAAAGCCATCAAGGAAAGCTCGATAATTCCTCCACGAAGCCTCAAATTAATCCAAATTTGTATAGCCCAAATTCCCTGGCTACTCCTACTCGTTTTGAATATGTAATTAGAGAGCAAGCGGCCATCTTCCAATTTCTTTACCAAAAATAAGACGTTGCTGACGAAATTCCTTCTTAACGTTGGATTTTGGCCTTTAACATTGTCGATGGTGTCTTCTCAAAAATCATTGATGGTGTCGATAGATTTGACTTCGAGTGTTATTGTTTTCCCAATTAGGGTTTCCATGAAGATTTCAATTTTCTCCCAATTCTACAGTTGCCGTTCTCTCTCCTTCTGTGGGGCTACTACAGCGTGTTATTGTTTTCTAAATTTGAGGTGGGTTGTGGTAATGAATTTATTATTGATAAATAATTTTATTTGGGGTTATATAAGGAATTAAGGATAAAATGGTACATCTATTAATATTTTTATTATTTTTTAAATAGTGGGACTATGAAGAGAAAATTGGGGGCTACATTTAGAATCACCCTAAAATAAAGAGTGATTCTAAATATATAGCTCCCATTTTACTCTTTATAAATTATAATCCCCGATTAAGAAATAATTATATTTAGGGGGCGTTTATAGATTGATAAAACATAGGATTGACTATATGAAGGATTAGATGATCAAACAAGTTCAAAAGTAATCAATCCATCAAAGTAAACGGTGGATTAACCTATACTATTTTTATCTATCTATCCTATCACCCAAAGTAAACACCCCCTAAGGTATCAAATAAATCCTTCATGTATTTTTTAGGTATAACATTAATTAAGCCCTTAATGTTTATAATTCTTAATATCTATGCCCCTCCATACAATTTATTACCACACCAAATTATATTTGTGTCAAGCTTTCTTCTATTAATTTAATTTTTAAAGAATTAAAAACTAACTTATAATATTTCCATCCAATTATTTAAGACTCTATTTATTTGTTAATTTTATGAAAAGTTTCATATAACTTTTTAATATATTTTACATTTATAAAGAAATATATATGTAAATATTTTTGAACACTTTTTAGTAAATTATATATAGTTTTACAGAATATTGGACCGAAATATAATTTTCACAATTCACATCATAAAAAAATACCTCGATAACATCTTGGCAAGATGAGCCCTTTAATTGTTAACACGCACGTCCTTAGCTCGATAAGAGAACTTGGTCCAATATAAGATTTTCAAGAGTATTTTTTACAAAATTAATAATTTTTTCTTTCTACTCTCTAGATCTGAGAATGGGTGTGACTGAGAGTAAATTCAAAAGTTCAATCTAAAAAGTTCATTCCTCTTAATGAAAGTTCGATGATAAATATATTTTAATTGTTGCAAATCCTACGTTCTAAAAAAAATGTTGCTAATCCTAGGATAATTCGTGTATTTAGAGATTTGTTCTAACATAAAAGTATCTTAATGTGAAAAAATGGCAGGTAATCTCATTATGTTGCCAACATAAAAATGTTCTTCAATGCTTCAAAACTATTCCCTCCAACCCCCAAAAATGTGGTGTATATTTGATTTGTTGTGAGGTATAAAATATTAGTTGAACCACACTATAATGCTAACCTGGGATGGAGGAAGTATAATTTACTAAAAAGTGCTAAACATATTCATGTATATATATATATATATATATTTATTTATAAATATAAAATAATAAAAAAAAGTTGTATGAAATTTTTCATAAAATTAACAAATAAATAGAGCTTTATAATTGGATGGAAAAATTATAAATTAGTTCTTAATGCTTTAAAAATTAGATAAATAGTAGAAAGCTCGACACAAATATAATTTGGAGTGGTAATAGCAAGGAGAGATATGAATGTTAAGAATTACAAACATTAAGAGGTTAATTATACCTAAAAATACATTAGGGACTTATTTAATCTCGAGTATGTGTATTTCACATTTTCCCATTATATTTAGATTCTCTCCCCTCTCTCCAATCCTAACTTTGTTCATAATATCTAAAAACAAAAAAAAACTTGGTTCATCTCCAGCAACTAAGAAATAAAAAAGAAAAAGAAAACTTCGTCGTCTCAATGAATGCTCAATTTCAAGATCAAAGTTAACAATTTCAAAGGACAAAAGCAAAGGTTTATTTTTTGATGTTCCAAGTAGAAAACCAATCCTTCAGACCTAAAATTTCTGCAACAGAAATTTGAAAAAGTAAATTTTTCAAATTTTAACGTGTTTGGCTGCAAAAAAAATGTAAAGTATTTTATTAGATCTGAGGAAGAAACATATGCAAAAATGAGTTATAAATTCATTTGGGCTCATATCTTAGGGTGTTTTGCAATATTGGGCCACATTTCTTCGGGTCGATCAAATTGAGCCATTAAACTAAAAGTATGGTTATCCTAGGCCAGTTTCCGGTCCGAATAGTGAAAACAACATACTCACAAAGCTCATTCAAAGATAGATTACACATTCAAGTTAAAACGATAGAAAATACTCAAGTTTATCATTTTCTTCAAATATTGATCCATTTTTCAATTAGGAGATAATTCATTTAATGCAATCAGGCCCATCACACTTCCGTATAAAAATCCTACGTATACCAAATTCATACCTTTTTGACCGTAATGCTGCCGGGTATTTCCACCGGAAGTTTTAGGGACCCCGTCCAACCACACGATCGCAACCGATGGTTTCCAGACGCAGACTCTTTCAGCTACACTCAGCACAGCCTTCGATCGTTTCCTACCCGAGGTGTAGGGTAATTAATTTGGTATACAAAGAATAATCAGCTACTGGAAGGGATGGACAAAAGCCCGAACTTTATTTAGGAATTATATAATTTTTATTACAACATAAGTATATCTCCTTTAGGGAGGAGACAGACTTGTTTAGCTACCTATGGTAGCGGAATTGAAATACATAAACTAAACTATACTAGAATATGAACTATAACAATATTTTATTTTGAGAGAGCAGAGAAGATGGTGTGGAGGATTTCCGATGTTGAATGCTCTCTTCAATCCTGGTTTATATAGAGGTCTGGGTGAAAGGCCTCTTTTCTGCATTATTGCCTTGGATGCTCTTATCCTTGGCCAGCTTGCTTCCACGTGAATGAGGCCCTCCTTTGTCTTCCATTATTGAATGAAGACAACTAACTTTCGGTGTGAGGTCCCTTTCTCGTGAGTCATACCGCATTATCTTTAATTGATAATGCTTCTCCTGTGCCTTTACCCATTTGGATTCTTATGGGTAATTCCTTTTCATCCACCCACTACTGTCGTTTTCTTTTTAGTGGGTGGTTCTCCAGCTTAGAGTCACATGACTCCACCAACCTGTGTCGGGAATCTACTTTTTTCCCGGGGCCCTGGGCGTCCTTGCTTTTGACAGCGCCTTATGCTCGAGATGCTCGTTGGACCGAGCCTTCTCTTTTCCCTTTCTGGGTAAGAACCCCTTTCCGAACTCTGGTTCCTTCTGGTTCTGACAATCCGAACAAACGCGCTCAGACTAGTTTCCAAAATTAGCCATGTTGTAGTATTTGCGATGAGTTTCTTTACTCGTCGCAATCTTGTTTTCCCATATCAAGGTTCTCTTTCTTTCGAAAGCTTTCTCTGCGAATCTTGTCGATTTTCCTGTCATAGTGTTTAACAGGAATGATCCGTTTACTGAATTCTGAAAGAATTTAAACGGAAACTTTACTTTGTCCATCTCTGTGAGACAGACCCATAATCCCCATGCTCATCTGGTGGAGATGAGGTCTTCTGGTAATGTAGAGACTAGAGTAGTCTCTTTCTCTATAAACGCCTTGATCTTTTCGAGGGCGCGTGCATCTGGTTTTCGAAGCCTAATATAGTGGAAGGCTTCATGGTTTCATTTCCCTGCTGGTTATGGGGCTGCACTAATAAAATACAGCTCCAAAATGTCACCTCGGCTAAGCTGTGGATTGTTAGCCCAGGTATAATACACCGCTTCTTGAATCCATTTAGGTAGATTCTTGATTTCGGCGAATGATGGAGATGTGGTATAAACCGAAGCAAGTGCTCCAAATTCATACCATCTTTTAACTTCGTGTGGATCTGAATTTGGCATCATCCACACCCGATTATATTTCCCCGAAACATCAACCCTTATCTTTTCTGGGTTGATTCCAGTCCTTGTATTGAGCTTCTCCCAGCTAGCTTGATATATCTGCCAAGAAGAAGAAACCTCAATCTTATCAGTATTAATCTTAGAAGTGCCAGTCATTGGCCTAAGATTAATCTTTCCCTCTTTTTCCCCAGATGTGGTGGGTTGACATGATGGTTTAGAGTGTGACCCCTGAATATCATCTTTTTCTTGGGGCAATGGTTCCGAAGATACCACCACCTTAGAACTTGGGCAAGTGGTATTTGAATCCTCTGCTACAGGTTTAGAGCCATGTACTCGAAACTCTTCTTTTACCAAAGGATCTTTGGCCACCCGAAGGATTGGTGTTTGACATGCAGCCCAGAGTTGCCCCTGAGACCATATGCAAGCTCGTATTCTCTCGGTGACTTTCGTCTTGTCGAAAGTTTGCAATCTTCCTGCTTGTTCAGCATTCAGAACGTACTCGTCCCACTCTCCCGTTAACATCTCCAGATTTTCTCTGAGATTCCTATGGGCCAGTAGAATGGAGTTTACATCAGTTTGCTCCATCTCTTGTTAGGAAATCTGCAAGAACATTTTCGTGAGATTTCACAATGACAATATCAAAAATATAATATTGGCATTCAGCTTGCCATCTAATTAATCTAGCCTTTTCAGGCTTAGATTCCATCTTGTTTCTTAAGAAAGCCTTAACCTGTGTGTTATCGACTTTCAAAGTAAATTTCTTTGCTAATAAAAATAAAGGCCATTTTTTAAACGCCTTTTGGACTGCAAAGAATTCTTTTTCGTTGATGTGCCATCGTATGGCCTCATATTCTGAGAATAAACTACTACAGTATCTGCAGGGTTCTTCTCCATTAGAAGTGATCTTGGTTAAGATTGCTGCCCACCAATAATCACTTGCATCTGTATACAGGACTCAGTCGTCTTCATCCTGCGGTATCGAGAGTTTTGGGAGATTTCTGCAAACCTCTTTTAACTCTTTCATTCCCTGTTGATGTTCTTCCGTCCAGATGAACGGAACATCCTTTTTCAATAAAGTACTGAAAACTTTTCTTGTTTTTCGAGATTCTTAATGAATGGTCCCGCAAAATTAACAACTCCCAAAAAACTCTAAAGTTGTTTCTTTTCTTTTAGATCTTCAGGAAAATTCTGGACCTTCTGAACAATATGGTCCTGTAGAATAATTCATGCTTCATCGATCTCGATACCCAAAAATTCCATTTTCCGAGTTGCAACGACTGCTTTCTTTTCAGACAGTACTAAACCTTCTTTGTAGCAAACATCTGTAAAGATTTCAAGATGTTTGATATGTTCCTCTATATTTTTTGATGCAATTAAAATATCATCAATATAGACAAACATAAAAGAAAAATAATATTTGAACAGATTATCCATCTTCCTTTGAAATATTTGGGGCGCATTAGCCAACACTATTGGCATTACTTTCCAAACATAATGCCCTTGTAGAGTAGAGAAGGCTGTAAACTTCTTACTTCATTCCTCCATGCGAATCTGGTAGTAACCTGACTTGCAATCAAACTTAGAGAATACCTTAGCATTTCTAATGCAGTTAATAAGGTGTTCCCTACTAGGGATAAAATATCCATCAAACTCCAGAATATCATTAATTCATTTGTAATTAATAACTAATCTGGATTTACCTCGTTTGATCTCACCATGATTCCTTACCAGAAATCCAGGACTGCTGTAAGACGAGTTCCCTGGTTCGATCAACTTTAAATCAAGGTGTTCCTTGATTATTTCCTTCATATCCTATTGATCTTTGAGGTTCATCAGGATTGGTTGTATCTAACAAACTCATACTCCTTTTTTGGCTTCACCTTCAAAATAGCTTTGAGCTTGTTTCTATCCCACCATGCCAAAGGATTCTCATTGTAATTCCTTTTAATCTTCCTTTTGACATCTTCTAGGGACACCTGCATCTTGATGTGTGTGTATTTTGATTGTTCAGAAGTTAAGTTTTTTTATAATTTTATATGGATATAATGCACGTTTGGGTGTGGTTTTTATGCAGGAAATGCAGATTTCGGTTGTTGATATATTTGGATGAAAGAAGTCAAAAATGATGGATTTGTGTCCAATTATAGAAGATCGAAGTTGAAGATGGAAGATAATTTAATGGGCCGGGCTTTATTATTTTATAATACTTAAACAATATATTTTAATACCTATTATATTTAGAATTCTATTATTTAATTATTTTCTAGGTTATATATATATATTTAGAATTAGCCGCAGCGAGAGAAATGAGTTTTTAGTTTTCAATTCCTTAGTTTTAGTTTTTATTTTTAGTCGCATAGGTTAGGGAGATTAGTTTTTTTACATATATACTTTTACCTTTTCTTAATTGGAGCCGCCAACTGGAGGAGGAAAAAAACGTACGCAACAGATTACGTTTTGGAGAATAATTTAGATTAGTTTTTTGTTATCTTAAGTTTTGAATTCTTGGAGCAGACATCTTTGGATCGATTTTGTCAAATTCTGGTGATAGAGTTCTTGTTTACTTTGTTTCAATTTCATAGATTAATTATTATGTTTGCTTTTTATTATTTATTTATATTTAGTTTCATTATTATGAGTAGCTAGTTCCTTAATTCGGCGAGAATATTAAAGCACTAGTCTAATTAATCTGTGAGATCTAATTGTTCGTATAATTATTTTCCTAGGGATTCGATTTATTCCTTGTGTTTAAAGTTAATTCCGATTTTATTTAAGCCTGATCAACTTAGATTTAATTAGATTCCAGTCAATTAGTTCCCCCAATCCGTAATTGTTGGAATAAGGCTAATTAGTGATAAAGCTACCATGTTCGTAGTAGGAATAAATTGGTAGACGGGTTATTACTTGCGTTCTTGGGTAATTCGTCTAAATTGGGTTCCTTCAAATCTAAAAGCTATTAGAGCATTAAATCTAGGTCTGGCGTCTCCAGCTAGGTTGTGTTTTAATAAGGAAAATAGTTAGGTCTGGCGTCTACAGCTAACTATCGATAAAGTACGTGGGAATTGGGGTATGTCCGCTGCGTTCACGGTACCCTATAACTGGTTGGTTCTTGGGAATTAATTAATCTTTGCGTCGATGATCAGAGCCCTAGACTAGTGTGGATTTATTCGAAGCCGAATACTTTTCTTTTGATTACATTCTCGTTTGTTATTTAGTTAATTTACTGCTTTCTTAGGTTATAATTAAATTTTCACAATTTAAGGCGTGGTGGCTACACCAAAACTAGATTTATAGGAAAAATAGGTGAATTCCCGTTCTCTGTGGTTCGACCCTGCTTGTTGCTATACTAATTTAATTCTGAGCAGGTTGCAGGAATTATTTGGTGGTATACGACGTCCACCACATCTCTTCCTTAATATCTTGATGAGATATTAAAGATGCTTTGAGGATCTAGATCTCTTCATCTTTGAGATCCTCTTAGCACTGCTTCGCTGAATCTCCTTTGATCCTTCATTTTTTGGTGTCGAAGTTTTCCTTCATCACCACGCTTGCTGCGAAAACTCAATGGTATCTGGCGATTAAAAGTCCCTTTGAGCCTCTGGACAATGATTTTGTGGTCGCAAATTGTTGTAAACACCAATTGCCTTCTTTCATTATCCTGCATGTATCTTTTGAACATCTGTAGGAAATTGTTTCCTAACAGAATATCTGCACCTGTATCATGGAAATAAATTGGTGGAGTTTTAAACCTTATACCAAGGTGTACTTCTGGCTCCGCCGATTAGAATTTCCGTCTCTTTTACTCCTTTAGTCAAGAGCAAAATCTTCTTTGAAAAATCTCTTCCTGCAATTCGGAATAGATTTTCTTCTACCTCTGCTAGAAAGACTCCTCGTTTTGCAGTACAAATTCCTGCACCTGAATCAATATAAGCAGCAAAATATTCTGCCTTATATTTTTCATATAACATCCCTATATAGATGTATATGGAGAATGGACTTGTCATTCGATTAATAGCTTTTTCCCATTAATCGTGATTTCCATTCCATCTTCTTTATTCGCCCAAGGTTTGTGATCCTCAAGAAAATCCAATCCTAATAGCAAAACTGCTTCTCTTCCGGCTCTGCCTTTGATCTCCATCACTTGTCCCCCAATTTCCAGGGTACCTTTGTAATGATTGATCTCTGGCTGCTGTAGATAATAAAGAACATTACAAGGGAAGTTGGTTTTCCACCTTGTAGTGTCAAATTTTACTATCACTTATCTCCACCCTTCGGGACATTTCAGATTCACTGGAACCTTGTTACTCTGAGATGTTTGAGGTTGTGCTTCTCGAATGAGACTCCGACTCCTCCCATATGGTAAAGACATGATTCTGTCTCCTTGGAAGGATAATCTCCCTGAAGTTATCCTGAGACTTTGGTCGTGTCTCATGACTTCTCTATCTCGGATTTGAATGTCAACGTTTCTTAACCGAGCAATTTCCACTTTATCGGGACAAACAGTTATTGTCACCTTGTTGAAGATATCTGGTATCTCAATGAACTTCTTTCCCAAAAATAACTCAGTGTGATGTGAGTTGGAAAGAGCATATGATACCTGATAAGTAATGGAGTAAGGCCTATTTCCTTCCTCCAATAAATCCTTGCGTTTAAAGTCCTGATACAGCGTCAGGGCTTTGCTGAAATGGGTATCATTAAGATTGTAGGCAATCTTTGGATAGATGATTCCCACTACTTGTCCCGCAATTGTTCCCAATACGAAATCTTTCAGATTTCTAACTCTTTTAACGCATATAGCGATATCGATCGGCGTGTGAACTCCGGTGAAGAGAGCCGATTTTAACATCAACTGGATTGCTCCAATATGGATCCAGTTCATCTTTTCAGCGACTTCGGGCTTCATTTTTGATAGATCTTTCCTGATGTCACTTGCTGGAATCAACTGCATTTTCACTTGATTCCCAGTAAGCTCTATAGGAAGCGACATTTCTCGTCTCGTAATTCCATAGACAATTTGTTGTTTCCTGCTCCGTAGATTAAAGTTCATCAGAACTTGATCTATGTTATTTGCTGAAAAGCCTTGATACTTTTGTATATTCAGACTTTTCTTCATAATCTTGTCAATCAGATTTTGAGAGAGAGTTGTGTGACTGGAGAATCCCGTCCTGTCCTCTTTCTCCTGATGAACAATCTCTGGATCAGTCTGACTCCGATCTAGTTTCATCAGACCATTCTTAATCTTCTTCGCTGAAGACTTCTTCTTGTTCATATATACTCTCATCCGAGGGTATATCTTCGAACTGATATACTTGTATCAGTTCTTGGTAGTAGATGGCATCTTCGATATCCAGAGTGGATTCGAATTTGTTGATACCTCTTCTCTCGTTGTTAGGGCAATTTGTGGAAATATGCCTTTTTGCACCGCACGTCTGTTGGTCCCAAGACGGATACCTTGGTGTAGAGGGAGGGGGTGAATACACCAAGGTTTAAAAACTTTTCCAAGTTTGAAACTCTTTTGAGTGAAGTGGTGTTCGATCCAAATTTGGATGATTACTTGATCGACACGGTATTTGTGTGCGGAATGTGGTGGATTTGGAAAGTCCGTCTGTTGCTTCAAATATATTGCAAAGCTCTGTTTCACTTTTCAGTTAGTCAGTTTATGCAGATTGAAATGTATGCTTATGAGAGTTAGTAACATGCATAAAACAAAGCGATAAATAACAAGAGCATTTTTAACGTGGTTTGGAGTAACCCCTCCTACGTCCACGACCAGATTCACTGGTAATTCACTACCACTTGGTTTCCAAGTACCAAGCAACTTCACAACTCTAACCCGAGCTGTGTTCCAACAATTTGCCGGCACTGTCAAGCCTACACCTTCAGTTTCCGGGTACTGAAGAACCTAGCCACTCGAATTACACGCTTCGAGCAAGCGTACCTTTACCTAACCTTTCTGGGTTTGGGTTTGGGTATGGGGTTCCAACTATGAACGAGTTCTTACAATGAAGAACAAGGAGTATGATGAACTCGTTCAGACTAGGCTTAAGATAATTATTCTGATCTATTCTGCCTATGACTGAATCTGTGAACAACTAAGAACACAACTGACTGGCTGGGTGTTCTAGAAATATTTGGCTTTGAAGATCGTTGTTCATTTTTCTGTTTTCTTCTATTTCTTCAGTCGTCTTGCCAGCCTCACCAACCTCTTTTATTCAATGGTGAGGAGGTATATATATAGGTGGAGATTCAAACTAGCCGTTGGAAGAGAGCCGTTTGAATCTTACCTACTCTTGTTGACTTCTGGCCTTGACCTACGAAGTAGGTCTGCATCTGCAGAGGCTATTCCTTCTCCGATTGTTGACCGTCGAGACAAGATCTTCGACATTGGGATCTTGTCTTGGAGAAGGTCTTCGTCTTCGAGCCGTCAAGCGTCTCTGCTTGTGTCTTCGGCGTCTTGGACTCTGCGTCTCGACTACGAAGCCGTATCTTAGACACTGTCTTGTATCATCAACTTTGGTGTCTTCAACTTTGGTATGTCACGACCGAGCCGTATGTCATCGACACTAAGCCGGGTCTTTTACACCTTGAGCCGGGTCTTTGACAACCGAGCCGGGCTTCCGTCACCGAGCCGGGTCTTGATCTTTGCGGGATCTTTGACTCGCTCGGTCTTGTTCTTGGTCTGCTTTCGCCGAGTTCTTAAGGCATGTCTGCTTGCCGTGTCTTCCTGTCTTCGTGAATCTACCTGTAAACTAAGAAACTCTATAAGCTCAAACAGGTGAGCTGAAAAACGCTTAGGCTTGTGCGATCATCTACTCGGTTGGGGTCAGCTGGGTTTTGGTATCCAATCAAAACTCTATTAATTTTCCCAACAACGTCCAACAGTTACAATCCTTGAAACTTTCATTAACTCTAGTGTGAGTTCTCCTGAAAGTTTTCTTGGCGGGTGTCCTTCCTTGGGATTTATTTTCTCCTCGAAAAGAATACCTATTCCTTGATGGTCCACTCATTTTGCCTGATTTATAAGATCTGGCCTTCTGTCTTGACCATCTGGTTCTTGGTTTCCAAGAATTTCTTTTTGGATCTCCACCTTTATGATAGGGCTGAAACCTATTTTTCTTGCTTCTTTTCAGCCTCGGTGGTTCTCCACCAATGATCATTGGTAGATCATTATCATCACAGTTTAGAGGAGCGTATTTGTTAATCCTCCTCAGTTTCTTCATGTTCATCAGAGCTGTTGCTTGTTGACACCACTCTGAGAGCTTTCGATGTACATAAGACATCCTTCTTGCGACATTTTCAGGATCTCCTGGTTCGTAATCCCAAATCAGCATCTCCTTCCATGAGCTTGGAAATTTTAGAAAGAAAATTTCCAGTGCAACTCTATCATCAATTTTAGATTGATGTTGATAAAGAGTAAAGAGCTGTAAAAACTTGTAAGCGATTGTTGATCCAAGACTGTCAGTCTTAGATTATACAATGCCATCAAGTATTTCTTTCTCTTTTCTTGATCAAATCCTTCGAAATATCCTTCTCTCAGAAAATGGCTTTTAAATATCGTTGCCATATTCTGAACATGTTCAGTGAAGTTTTTACTTTCAAAACATGCATTCTTGATGTCCAGAGGAAAGAATTCCCAAGCAATCTTGACAATTCCTGCAAGGCTCATTTCGAGGATTCTCACAAATTCTTCCTTGTTCAGATCGAGAGTTGCTGCCGCAATTCTCAAAGCTGACGTCCACTCATCAATTACAGATTCCCGATCTTTGAAATTTACTTCATCTAGATCGAGCATTACTCCGTAAGGATGGATTGGATCCAGCGTCGCCTTACCATAAGGTGTATCTTGCACCTTTGGTTGCGGCCTCCTTGCCATTGTCATTCTTGCTGCCATATATGCATCATTTGGATTATGTTGATCATACCTTGCTCCAGTCTGAAAATCCTGGACAGTATTAATGGCTCCGGGTGTATTTTGAAAATCTTGTTGATTTCCAATGATAGCTCCTTGTGAAAGTTGATTCACCGGCTGTGGGTTTTGGACCACATTCTGGTTCATTTTTAAATCAACCATCGCCATGTTAGCAAAAGATTCTGCTAACTCCTGGAGGTCGTCAAGATTGATTCTTTCGAGATTATTCATCTTTTCTTTTCTCGAATCATTCTTATCAAGGCCTCCATGTTTGGGTCCTTCTTGGTTTCTCCCACTGAAAATGGATAAGTGGGTTCATTACCAAAAGGATTCCTTATTTGACTGGAACGAGGTTGTTGCTCCAGTTTTTCGATCCGTGACTGGATCTCCTTCAGGATATTGTAAATTTTATCATGTTTCATAGCAATCTTGTAAAGATCACGTGGTACACCATACAGGCTATCACCATAATGTTGTACTGTTTTCTGTATTTCTCTCAGATCCTCCGATATCTTGGATGAATCTGGAGTAATCTCTTGATATAAAAGAGTAGATGACACTCCTTTATCTTTCTTTGGTTCCATCATAGATGATTCCAATATATTCCCAAATGAATCCAATGGTCTCTTCTCATAGCATGTTCTATCTCCCATTCAAGGCAGATACAACTATGGAGAAGATCTTCTTTTCTTTTGATTCCTTGGAGGCATGAATCAATTAATTCTTGCTCCTAGTTATGTTGAATTAAGAGATTCAACATATTTCTCCAGTGTGTTAGAACACTCTGGTGTCTCATTCTTCTTTTCTCCAAAATTCGGAGACGTTCCTGGAAATGTCCACACCTTGGACATCCTTCTAGATCCATCAGATATGATTGTTCTGATGGTTTCTCCTCATGGTGTTTATCACCTCGAACTGGAGGGAACTTAGATTTGCATCAAATCTCACCTTTGCCTCAATTTCTTGAATGAAAGGCTCCATGTATTCAAGCATTCTTTCTCGTACGACTAGAGAGTCGAACAATTCTCTCCAGAATGTCCATAACATTTGGTTTCTTTCTCTTTTTATCTCCAAATTTTGGAGATAATTCCTGTAACACTCGCATCTTGGACAATTGCCCGGATTCATGTTTTCTTGATGTCTCCTCCGTTAGGATAATACTTAAAGCAATAAATAAAATATAATTCCCAGATAAACCTAAGGCTCTGATACCATTTTTGAAAGCGTGGATCTTTAAGCATAAAATTAGGGCAGAATGGTAAATAAAAACCTTGAGTATTTTTAATTGATTCTATCTTAGATGTGTATTTCAAGTTTGTTCCAGAGCAAGTGAGTATTGATGACTTCGGGCCTTAAATTGCAACTTTTCTAAAACATTGTGGCCTAAATTTGCAATTTCAAAATTCAAATTTCCATATCTTTCAAGTCCGATGGCCCTTTTTTGCAAGCTCGCCGAATTATGGCCCAAATTTGCAAAACGCACTAAGTTAGTGGCCCATAAAAACTTTGAACTCTGCAAAAATCGTAAACTAAATATACTTTGAATTATTTTAGGCTGCTGCTATTATGCATATTAATTTCCTTTTCAGATCTAATTAATTATGATTAAATACATATTATTTCCTTCAACTTGCACATTTGGCAATCGGCGGCATTGATTAATTACCACCTTTGTGACTTTGTCCTGGCATGGATTGTTTATTTACTTCTATGCTAGCTATATAACAGCTAGCTAGCTTGCAAGTAATTTTCTACTTACAGTGCCGCTAGATCTTCTCTTGTCATTAGACATGATTAATGCATTACTAATCCTCATTCTTAATTTAACAACTCTAGCTAGCTGTTGTTTTGTGTACGCGCGTATGGTCAGTTTAATTTCATCTATTGCAATTAAACTAATTAATAATAATAAATAATAATTAATTTAGTTTACCTCGTTATTGTGTAATGTCTTCTTTTTTACTTGAGTGAATTTATACTTCTAATTAATTAACCTTTTCTTTTTTTTTTTGGGATCGATGCCATCACTTCTATCTTTACTACATGCAACTTAGTAACTCATATTGATAATTTTATTAAATTGTTGATGATTTTTATAGATTTGATTCCACAGCCTATCCTATCCCTGGCATATTTTAGCCCAAGCCCCTCGGGCCGGGCTGGCCCTTTGCCAGCTCTATTATTCGGTGTATATATTATATATGTGCACTAACTTTGCGTGTACGTTGGTGTTGAATTGTGCGCGTGCAAGTAATAATATGGATGGACGTGTAGAATTCCTTACTCGATCGTACTATATAATGTTTCTTTGTATGATAATTATTGAACATTTGAAGATTCATGATTCCAATTAGGGGAGGGGGAGTTTTTATTTGTCCCATATATATATATATATAATGTTCATCATATCATAGTTAATGGTCAAAGAGTTTGGTGGCTAGCCATGTACGATGTAGGGTGTCGGGCATTGTTAGTTTGGTCCGTCTTATATTTTTCTTAATCGGAAAATTAAATGCTGCTCGCCTCGTCGTTTTCTTGCCGCTGCTCCGTCGGCTCTTGTCGGAATATAATTCAGCAGCGTTGGGTTATACATGTAATCGCTGTCTCTTTTAATTTGTCGGATCTCTTTTGTACGTGCACAAAGATGATTTTGAGGGAGGAAAAGTTGTTCAAAATATAAACATTATTAAGTTTTGAGAAAATAAATGACGTGAGGATTGTTGAAAAGAGAGAATGGTTGTAGCTAGTTATTATCTGATGACATCCTTTGTTCCCAACTTGTGTCCTATTATGATCCGTGTCCCATTATTAATTTTACTATTTAAAAAAATTATTTATAAATAAAATTCTAATATTATGTTCTAATTTAATCCTAAAATATCGACAAGGGTAATATTGTGAGAGAATAAAACATTAAATTATAAGAAATATTTAATTTATAATTATAACAAAATACGGAGTTACATATTACTAAAATATTTATGGCAGCCATAATTATGGTCGTTTACCTCAACTCTTTAATCTGTTTCCTTATTTTTTGGCTATGGTCTCTTGGATTTCTCTGCATGAAATTAAATCTGGATTATTTGATTGGCTTAGGTTGCTGCTCGAGGCTCGTTTGCATGATAGGAATTCTCTTTAGATTCTTGTTTGCAAAATTCCATCACAATGACTACTTTTTGGAATCTGATTAGAAGTTGTTATTGCGAAATCAATAAATTGTTATCTAGGTTACTTTTTTTTTTCTTTCTTTCTTTTTTAATGAATGACTCTAGGGATGTCAATGGGTCGAGTTTTTATTGGTACCCGGCTTTACCAAACCCTAATGGAACGGGTTTGGAAATTATTAAATGG
This sequence comes from Agastache rugosa, assembly GCA_031470985.1. NCBI lineage: Eukaryota > Viridiplantae > Streptophyta > Magnoliopsida > Lamiales > Lamiaceae > Agastache > Agastache rugosa. The sequence goes on from CM062608.1 coordinate 13,276,404, forward strand.
TTTTAGGACGGATTTGGGTAGAAACATTCAAACCCGTGACGGGTTTGAGTCGGGTTTGGAAAATTACCTACGGGTATCCGCTACCCAAACCCAGTTATATATATGTAAGATTATATATATATATATATATAATTTATAATATAATTATTGATATTAGTATAAATATTGTTAATTTTAGGATTTTATATATTCTTTTTAACCTGCATACAAAGAATTTCTAATTTTAGTAATTAAATATTTGTTTTATATATAATTTATATTATTATAATTATTAATAATTTTAGGATTTTATATTATTCTTTTAACCCACATATAATTTAATTTGATGAAAATTTCTATTTATACTTATGTTAAAATTATGTTTATAATAGTTTGTTATTTCTACTATTTAACTAATTGTTGTTGTGGAATAAGAATCCTTCGTATGTTAATGCACATGTTTAATTTCTGAGAAAAAAATAAAGCATTTGTTATTGGTCAATCTAATAGTTCCTATTATATATTAGAAGTCGTCAAGTTAGTTAATTAGAAGAAAATATAATTAGAAAAGACAGTTTCTCTTATTAATTCTCGTATTTATTTCTAATAATAATGTTGGTGCTATCCACATCTTGTGGGATGGAAAGGACTGAGATGCACTTGCATGTTCTGGTCATCAAGTAATTAATTAGATGAGGCAATTCTTTGTTTTTTGGTTTTTGAGAAGAAATAAAGAAAGCATAGGGTGTGTCGGGCTCGGGCATTGTTATTTAATTTTCTTTATAGATTTTTAAAATAAAAATTTTGATTGGTAAATTTATAATTAATATCTAGAATGTAGGATTAAAAAACTAAAAAGTGCGAATATATATATAGATACTGATCCATAAATGAATAAAACACACATGCATATTTTAATTTTTTTAAAGTTGAATACACATTTTTATGGTAGCAATAAATTTTGTAAGAGTTGCATGAGTATGTATTCCTGCGAAAATGATAGTTGAATCCATAGCATTTGAATTGCAAGCTCCCAAATGCAAATTGTCTCCAGGCGAGAAAATTAATTTTCTAACAAATTAATTAAAACCATTAATTCCTGTACGTACATGTAAATAAGAAAATACTCCATATTACGCCGCATTAATTAATCAACTGATTACTGATGTTGAGAATGATGAATGAATGAATACACCACGCCATTATAAATAGAGGCATGAGATTCTGCAAATATTAATTTCATTCGATTCAACAGCAACAATTAGCTAGTTAGTAGAGTACGTAATTAATAGTAATGGAGGTCGTGGAGGTTTGTTGGGCGCTTATTCTGGCTGTTTCATCCTACATCATCTTGAAGCAATGGAGAGAACTAAAATCCCAAGAAAAGTACTCGAAATTGCCCCCGAGCCCGCCCAAGGTCCCGGTGATCGGGCACCTCCACCTGTTCTGGAGAGAGCTACCGCAGCACGCGCTGTGGCGCGTGGCGGAGAAATATGGGCCGGTGGCGCACGTGCAGCTGGGAGAAGTGTTCACGGTGGTACTGTCGTCGGCGGAGACGGCGAAAGAGGCGCTGCAGACATTGGACCCAGCGTGCGCGGACAGGTTCGACAGCATCAGCAGCAAGATCATGTGGTACGACAACAAGGACATCATCTTCAGCCCTTTCAACGAGCACTGGCGCCACATGCGCAAGATCTGCGTTTCGGAGCTGCTCAGCGCCAGGAACGTCAGGTCGTTCGGGTTTATCAGGCAGGACGAGATGTCGCGTCTCATCCTGTCCCTCCAATCGTCATCGGGCTCGGCCGTTGACATGACGGAGAAGATATGCACCATGACGTGTTCCATCATCTGCAGAGCGGCGTTCGGCAGCGTCATCAAGGATTACGAGGTGTTGGTGGACTTGGTGAAGCAGGCGCTGAGCATGGCCTCCGGGTTCGAGCTGCCCGATCTCTTTCCTTCCTCCAAACTGGTGAATATGCTCTCCTGGAACAAGAGCAGGTTGTGGAAAATGCGCCGCCGTGTGGACGCCATTGTTGAGGCCATCGTGGAGGAGCACAGGCTGAAGCAGAGCGGCGAGTTTGGGGGTGAAGATATCATCGACGTTCTGCTCAGGATGGAGAAGGACAGCAATGTCAAAATTCCCATTACTATAAACGCCATCAAAGCGTTCATCTTCGTAAGTTGACTTTCTTGTATAAATTAAATTACAAATCATGCATGCATGCTTTCAACGGACATGGGGGCGTATGTATGTGCAGGACACGTTCTCTGCAGGAACTGAAACCTCGTCGACCACCACCCTCTGGGTGATGGCGGAACTGATGAAGAATCCGGCGGTGATGGCCAAGGCACAGGCGGAGGTAAGAGCGGCGCTCAAGGGGAAGAGCAGCGTGGACGTGGATGACGTGCAAGAGCTTAAATACCTGAAATCGGTGGTGAAGGAGACGATGAGGATGCACCCCCCAATCCCATTGCTGCCAAGACAGTGCAGAGAGGAATGCGAGGTCAACGGGTACACGATTCCCAAGAAAGCTAGAGTCGTGGTCAACATCTGGTCCATGGGAAGGGATCCCAAGTACTGGGACGAGCCCCACACGTTTCGCCCCGAGAGATTCGATCATGTTTCAAAGGACTTTATGGGAAATGATTTCGAGCTCATCCCGTTCGGGGCTGGAAGAAGAATCTGCCCCGGCTTGAATTTCGGGCTCGCAAATGTTGAGGTTCCGATGGCTCAACTGCTCTACCACTTCGACTGGAAATTGCCTCCCGGAGTCAATCTTGCTGACATCGATATGGATGAGACCCCAGGCCTTACTGGAGTCCGAAGGGAGAATCTTGTATTGATCCCCACGCCCTACAATCCTTAACCTATTCCTATTCCTCCCACACATATTTAGTCCTCCTATCTCATATCAATAATTAACCAAACCTACCTACTCTCTCTTAATTTCTTTTCAGTTTGGGAACTCAATAAGCTACCAAACTAGCATACATATATGTATGCATCATGATGTACTGTTGAACTTCACTTATATATATTCTCGATCTTGTTCAGCATCTAACACATGGCCCGGTTTATACGTACAGGGCCTCAATAACTTATGTGTTGTAAACTTAGAATTAATATTTCAACATGAACAGTTTGCAAATACGTAATTATGAAATACTAGCGCGGATCAAATAAGAACACTTTCTTAGGTGAGAAATAAGAACAAATCTGGACCTTTGATCTTTGTTGATCTATGGTCTAGATTTAACCGTGCATTTAGTTACTGTAATTTATGCATTTAAATGTTAATGCATTAAGTTATTGTAATTTATGCATTAAAAGATTTATGCTGTTAGTTTCGTGACACTGAACCCTAAATGTCTTTTTATTCTTTTCCTAAACTATACGTCGACTTTTTGGGGAAGAAAAGAGTTTAGAGAGAGAATAGAAAGACATTTTGGATTCCATCGTGCAAGCTATACGTCGTATGACCTTGTTAATTTTTAATTTTGCTCAAACTGAAACGACGTTGTTTCGGTACATTTGGCATTTTAATATCCACATTAGATAGTCGGTCAGATGAAAAGTCGGGCCTTTTTTAGATAAAATCATAAAGTACATGGTTTTTTTGGAAAATTTTAAAGTTCAGCCACAAACAATAAATAACCCTTAATTTTTTTGCTGACTGGTATGCAATGTGGCATCCACGTCAACATCGAGCTCTACGTGTCAAGTCATGTGAGAAAAAAAGCTCGAAATTGTCCTACGGACGAGATAAAAAAAAGTTTTAGTCCACATTTTAAAGGCCCTACAAAAAAATCCATTTTGTCAAATTGAAAAAAGTTGTGGTCTTGAAAAACCGTCTAGCTCTAATCTACCTAATCATCTTAATTAATTACTTAGTGTTTTTTTTAATAATTAATCTCCTTACAATATTGCTGGTCGTTTAATTAATCTGCTATGCTCCTCAATAAGTTTAATTTCACACATTATTACCATTGCTTAAAAAAGTAATTTTACATACTACTAATATTAAATACATATTTTTTACACGCACGAAATCTTATTACTCCTTCCGTCCCACAAAATTAGTCCTTTATTCTTTTTTGGATGTCCCAACTCTTAGTCTACTTTCCTAATTGAAATTTAATTAAAATATTATTTTACTAAAATGTCCTCATTTAAAGAAATGTGAAAATTATATGCATTGAGTATTAAATAAGGGCAAAATAGAATAATAACATATAGATTTTGTTTTCCAAAGCAAATTAAATGTATTTTCTTAATATATGTGAAAATTGATAGGGGACTGATTTCGTGGGACGGAGGAAGTAGTTGTTTTGATCAAATTAATTCATTTATAAAATAACTAAAGATGTTGTGTGTGTGTGTGTAGGATGAAGCATCATTAGGATCAATTTGCTGATTTATTGAGAATTTGAAATATTATTGGTTAGGTTGCAAGCGCCCGGGGCGCGTATCGAGCAATCGAACCGTTTGTATGACCATGAATGAGCTATTTGTTTAGTTGCCCAACATCCAAAATTTGGGCTTCCTTTCGGCTTTATCATGATTCATCTTGGCATTTATTCTCGTAATTAACTCTATCAAATCTTTTTTCTCACATACTTCCAAAAAATAAATTTGTTCATTATTATATTTTTGTGGTAGCTGAAAAATATTATCAACAAATAATAATTTAAAAGATATTAAAAATTACGTAAATAAATTATATAGTGAAAATAGATTACAATAAACGAAACATTATGCTTAAATTAATAATTTTCTATTTTCAATCCAAAGAGTGAAGAAAAAGTGATTGGAATAGTACAATAACTATCAACAAATTAATGTTGTTTCAAACAAAATACAAACTAATAATGCAACTTAAATGATATTGGTTAAATATTTACCATATTTAAAATCTCTCTCTATATATATATAGGGGAGAGATCATATAAGAATAGATCTTAAACTAAGAAATAGGAATAGATCCCTACCATTAATCCTTCAACATCTATGGCTAAGATCTGATCTAACTACTTAACTTAGTTACCGTAATTTATTTTTAAGTAGGGGTAATTTAGTAATTTAGAAATTTCTTCTCTTACATTCTTATTTCTTCTGCAATCGCGTTAAACTCAGAATCACCATTGTTCTACTCTCTGATTCTGCCTCGCGATTCTGCTTCGAAATTCTTCATCGCAATTATGCCTCGCGATTTCACTATTATTCCGACCTTGAATTCAATATCCAATCGAAATCTGCAATCAACAAGTATCACCAATATCTCTTTCGATGATGCGTTGAATCAAATCGAAGCAAAAAGTAGTGTCCCGCCACCAGATGCGATCGGATAGTCGAATTTGAAGTAATTGGGAGCAAAATCTACAGTGTCGTTTGCGATTGCTCGCACAAATTCTGTTGGAGCTGCATAGAAGAGCGCCACAGTCTCGTTGGGTGCAAAATTTGGATAAGTTTTATAGCTTTGTTGATAAATTTTCATTTGGAAAGTACAAATTATTATTGTGTGTGTGTGTGTGTGTTTTGTGTAGGTTAAGGAATTATGATATTTTTTCTATTGTGTTTCAAAATTTGTGCTTAATCTAATGAAGTAGGATATTTGTATTGTATATGCATGTGTGAAAATGTATGTGTTGTGAAACTTGTGCTTATCAGAAATATTGTTTTCTCTTTTATGCTATAGTTTGCCTTGTTGTGGTTGTTTTTAATTAGTGTGTATTTGTTGTATTGATATGCTCTAGCTGTAGATATGAATGGTGTCGTCGATAAATATATCAACCAAGGTCAGGATTTGTGGACGATAAAAATGAACACTTGATTGATCTTGAGTCGACGGACTTGATCGAGCTATGGCTCATTCATTGGGTGATTAATAAGGTATATTATTGTTTATATCTGCATTCTATGTACCATTTGAAGGATATTGACATTTTTTCAAGTAACGTATCGTGTGATTGTTCGAGTACTTGTAGGGATAGGTGGAGGAGGTGTTGGGCGTGGTGAGATGTCGTATGCAGTCCTAATTCAAGATGAGACTTGGTTTCCGAAAGCTTGTTGAATTTAATATGGAGCTAAACAAGTGTGGCGCCTAATCAAGTGGCTTTACTCGCTCATTGTGAGGTCATTGAAAGAGGGTATTATTAGAATATTGATATCATGGAGGTAAAAGTCTCGTCTAATGCCTTCTATACGTGGAGATCTAGGTGTTGGAGCTGCGACTTGTTAAATAATGGTATAAGGTGGAGAGTTGGTGATAGTACAAATATTAAGATTTTCAGAGATACCTGGGTTCCCAATTTGGCTAACGGCAATATCCATAGAAGTGTGTAGAGAGACGATGATATACGCTTTCTTGATTTGCTAGAATCAGCGATGGATTGGGATATGGACAAAGAGAAGATGCAGCAATTGTAATGAAATGGCTAATCATGATGCACATAATTGTGATGAAAAAACGAAATAGTGTATTTTTAATTATCTGCTTTTTACTTTTGGATCTTGTAGACAGATGTTGTGTTCGGAACAACATTTTTATTGTTATTTGACATTCATTTGTTATTAACTTTTTTACTATTTTATATATTTTTTCTGTTTATGGTTGTCTCTTGATATATTTCATAATTTGATTATGTTTATGTTTGTCTGTTTCGATAAAAATCACCAGTGTGTAAACTTATTTCTTATTTTAACTGATTTGTATTTCATATCAATGGCTAAGATATTAACTTTATTTAAGTTCATTAGCGCATTTTTTTTTTGTAAGTAGGGTTAAATTAGTAATTTAATAACTCATTTCCTCTCAATTTCACTCAAGCGATCGCAGATTCATTAGCTCAGATTCTTCCCTCTTCTTCATCGTTATTTCTACTTGGTGATTCTCTTCATCACGATTCATCTGCAATTCTTCTCACGATTCATTTTTGTGATATCATTGTTCCGACGTTGAATTTCATATGCAATTCGCAGGTATTGTTCTTCACGAATTATTTCATTCTTTATTTTATCTCTTTTCATGATCTCTGCATTTTTCTCCTTGTTATGCTAGTGTATAGAATCTATGCGAATTTCATCTTTTTATTAATTTTTCTTTTTGTCGCAGCAATTATTTTATTTCCTATTTTGATTCTCAGTAATTATTATTTCTCCCAATCTTCTTTGTTTAATAATGTTTAATTGTTGATCATAATTTTGATAATGAAATTCCTACTTTAGATTTAGGTATTTCCTGTTTTCTGTGTTGAAAGATAACTTTGATTTGTTGAAGGGATAGGACACCTCGTCCACCGGCGGCAATTCGAGATTTAAGAAAGGAATGTGAATTTCTTTTCTTTTTTTCTTTTCTCAATTGAATTCTGTGCATGTGATTTATTTACTGTATTTTATGAAAAAAATTTGATACATATGCATATGTCTGTGTTTTTGTGATATTGTTATATACTTGTTGTTTGGATTTTATTATTTAGAAAGTCTAGTTGAGAGAGGGATTTGCAAGAAATAAATTAGATATATATATATATATATAAATATTACGAAATTAATTCTTGATTGTTGGATTGATAAGTTTGATTGTCAATTTCATTAGTTTATGTTGATCAGATGCTATTAAAATGAGCTAACAATAGGAATCGATTGATTTGGGATGTCTATTTTGCAGCAGCAAGATTATATTATTATCTGTATTTTTTTGTTTAGGAAATGCCCAAATTATGCAATTCTTATGAATTTTATTATGCTACTCAACTTATTACAGCAAGATTTTACTATTATATGTATCTTAATTTGATCCATGGAATATGCATAACAGATGAAGAATGTGTTTGGGCTAATCTTGATTTATGATTGATGGGCGTATTTCTTGATATATTATCATATCAATCTTCAACTTTGTAAGTTGGTGTTTAATCTATGACGCTGAATTGTATATTTACCATTGATGGTGAGTTTTGTTGATATTTATATGTGGTGATTGCTTGTTAATTTGGCTGTTAATATAGATATTTCTGTTGTTGTTGAGGCCGAAAAAAGACTACAAATTTAGACTTTACTGGAATATTTACTATCACGGTATTTGATATTCAGTTCTTGTTCTTGACATCATCAATGTGTTTAAAGATTTCACATATGTGTTGTCATCTTGATTCTTGCAGGCATTGCCTTCTTGTTCTTGGTTCATTGTTTTGAGGAGGAAAATGTTTGATAGATCAACAAACTGTATGGAAGCTACAACATGAACACAATAGGCAATAAAAGAGAAGGCTTTACAAAGGTTTAGACAAAACGAAGCGGCACTAGGTTGAAGTCAAGAAATGAGGCTCAAACAAACCAAAGAGATGTAGCAATTGCAAAAGAATGACCAATCATTATTCATGGAATTGGGACAAGGAAAAGAAATAGTCTTTTATTATCTGATTTTTATTTTTGGATCTCTTGTGTAGTTGTGCTCAGAATAATAGTTTCACTTTTATTTGACATTTATTTGTTATTGATTTTTTTGTATTTTCTACATTTTTTGTTATTACTTGTGTTTTAATATATTTGTAATATGATTATGTTTATGTTTGTATGTTTCGATAAATAAACGCTAGGAGTTAAACGGATTTCATATATTTACTGATTTGCATTTCGAGTAGTTTGTGATCGAATGTCATGCCTTAATGAATTACACAACCAATAGAGATGCATCACAAAACATTATAAGATGCACCACATAACATTGGGAGATGCATCACAATTATATTACTAGATGCATCACAGATAGTGATGCATCACATAGCATTATGAGATGCACCACATACCATTGGGAGATGCATTATTAGATGCATCACAAAATACTTATAATTTTTAATAATTATGTATTTCATAGAATTATTTGCACATAAAATATAGGCGAGTAACTAGTTCAATTCTTTCACACGATAACTAGTTCAAAATATACATTCGAACATTATTTTCTCATGTATTTTTCAGTTTTCTACCATACATTATCAAAATGTACATATAATTTAGAACTTTGCTTCTCTTTTGACTTTATCATTCAACGTGTTGTTTTTCTAACCACGAAGTAATGCACTATACTTGACTCTATGCATCTTTATCAATTTTGGCGATTTCTTCACAAGGCATGTCAGCTAATAACTGGATCACCCATGAAAATCTCCATGCGTCTCATTGCAAATATCTCACTGTCTGTTTGATTTTTCATGCCTCCGTGTCGTATTCACAATGCAAAACTTCGTCTTTCCTGTATCTTTCTCTATTAAATTTCTGTTTCTATCGTTGTTTCTTTACTTCTTTCTGATATGACAACACAAATAAAAATATGTATTAATTCAGATGAATCACATTGACTTATCAGATGCATCACAATGACTACCTTGATGCACCACAATAACTAGTCTGATGCACCACAATGAATAATCAGATATCAACACTAGATCATACTACCAATTAAAGATATCATAATGAATTAACAAATAGTTCAAAAAAAAAATTTAAATTGACTTTGTCAAAATTGGTTCATTTTTCATGCATATACACTAGTAAATTACAGAATTTACTGATGATCTAATTCACATTCTAATTCACACATACCACATATTTCACCCATCATCTCATAATCAAAGATAATATTTCCACCATTCATCATCATCGTAATCATCTCATTCCCAAGTTCACATATACCAGACTAAAACTCAAATAATCTCTCTCTTACAGGATCTCATGGTGTCCAAATACCTTTCAGGACAACTGAGTATGAAGATTATAATTCATTCCTCAAAACTACCTAATGCATTGAAAAACTCCAAAAAAATCGAAGATAATTATGATTTGAAACTCCAAATTATCTAATTCATATGTATGATCTAATTTTTCACTAGAAAAATTACCTAATGCATTAATTATGTTACGTGTCTCAGATTTATTTTGAATTTATACAATTAATACATGATTTGAAGAGCGAAGAAGTCTTTCAAATTAAAAAAAATTACTGAATTAATCACTAACCTTCGTTCTATTTTTGATGTTGACATTGTTCTTCACTTCGATTTCTTCTTTCTTCGATCTGGATATCGCCGCACAAAAAACAAACCAAACCCTAGGTCGATTTAATGCTCAAAGAACTGAATTTTAATTGTATTTCTGTTTTGGTGAGTTCTATCAAACAAATCTACAGATTTTGGAAGAAATTGTTTGAGTTTTCGCAGAGGTGAATCGTACCTGAAATCTCTCCAAATTTTAGGCTGGAGAATCACGTTTTGCTGGGGTGATTTTTACTTTTACTTTTATACCCTTATAAACTAAAAATGCCATTTAACTATTTTCTTGTATTTTTTGTGCGGGATTAAATCTGGCCCTTAATTTAGATGAGATCTATGGTATATGATCATTCATATTTCTTATTTTAAGGGATTTTTTTTCACTAGAAGCAATATATATATATATATATATATATATATATATAGGAAATGGATCATATAAGAATAGTCCTTATAGTGAGAAATAAGAATAGATCTAAGTCATCCATCCTATAAGATCTATGGATATGATTCAATTCCATAGTCAACAAGTCAAACTCGTTTTTTTTTTGTCAAACCCACTTGTTTTACTTAAGTAGGGTTAATATTGTAATTTTTTGTTGTTTAATAATTTAGTTTAAAAATAAGATGCATCACACAATGTAATGAGATGCACCAGACAATATATATGGATGCATCAGTTGATAATATGTTATAACACCAACAAAACATTTCTAAATTGGCTTTAGCTTTTGAATTGTTCTTATAGGAACGAATGGAAGTAAGGAGCGTCCTTATCTGAGCTACTGAGCTGATGAGTTAGACGAAGAAACAGACTAAATGACCAAAACAACGGCCCTTTTTGTCGTCTGCGCATTCTACCTTAATTCCACGCATGAAGGGTTGGATGCACTTGTTTTATTCAAGGATCAAAACCAGAAGCAAGATTTGTAGATGAAACTCTCCAAGAAGAAATACACATAAAATTGCCTCAGTTTCTTTTTCTCTATCGTTACTATTTTCTAATCGTTAACTCTCTAATTTTTGTGTATCCAATTACATTAACAATGAACAATAAAACCACATTATACATGAATACCAAAACTAATCTCAACCGCACAGAAATGACGCTCGAGATCGCTGCATAACCTATCTCAATACCTGTTGAGATAACCACCTACAACAGCTAACTAACTTATAAGCTGTAGAAACCATATTTGCATACTAAATCCTTCCAAGCTTCATTCCTTGTTGATTAGTCCTCATGCATATTATAATGAATTTATAGTCACAATATTCATAGGGGTGGTGGTGAAGAGAGAAAGAGAAAAGAGATGTGAGAGAGAGATCGAACGTAAGGTTAGATGCATCAGCAGTGTAATGGGATGCATCACACATTGTAATGAGATTGCATGAGGGATGTGAGAGAGAGAGATCGAAAGTGAGGTTAGATGCATCTCCCAGTGTAATGAGATGCATCACACAGTATAATGAGATGCATCACACAGTATAAAGAGATGCATCAGTGAATGCATCAGTGGTGGAGGAAGATAAGATAACGGTGGTGATGACGACGGTAGTGTCTGGGAGCGGTGGGAACGACGTCGATGATGATGGGTGTTTGTGGTGGTCGTAGGGGGAGAGAGAGAGGAAGAAGAAAAAGAAGAAGAAGAAGAAGAAGACAAAACCATAGATTTTGAAGCAGTGACGTGCGGCGACAACGACTGTGACGAATGACAGCGGTGATGGGTAGTGGTGTGTCATCTTATATTTAGGAAGAGAGAGAGAGAGAGAGAGAGAGAGAGATGTGGTGGTGTTGATTACGGTGTCTCACGGTGGTGACGATAGTGATGGTGAGTCCGGCGGTGGAGGTGGTGGCAGAGTCTGACGGTGGGTGGTGGTGGTGAAAAAAGAAAGAGTAAAGAGAAGGAGAGAGAGATCAGCTGGAGCGATTTTTATTCCCAATTTAGCCCTTATTTCCTTTGTTGACTAATCCATATCAATATTTAGACTTAATTCTGACCACACATTCCTTACAAATGAGTGGTCCTGATTCATTCTTATTTCTCGCTTTAAGAATTATTATCACCAGAACCACTCCATATATATATATTTCTCGTATCTTATATCAATAATTAACCGAACCCACTTTCTTTTCTTTTTCGTTCTCTTTTTCTTTTTCGGAACTCGATCAATAAACTAGCATATCGTAGGTTTTTCACAAAACCAAAACTAGCATAGCATGCATTATGTACTGTTGAATTAATTTTATTGACATTCATATAGATGATATATATATCTTACACTATACAGAATCAAAACTAAATATTTATTGATATAGATATATAATTCATGTTACAATGTACAATAATTCATTACCCTATTCATTACAAAAACTAAACTTTGATCCTAAAGATACTCTCTCACTCTTACTCTACCCACAATACATCTATCTAACCTACTCTCTCACTCTTAAAACCCGTACCACTCCCTCCGGACCACACTTATCGTGGACGGAGGGAGTATAATCTCATCCTATCCTATCACATGTTATCAATTACATTCTCCAAACCAAACGCCACCTGAGTGGATTATGTCAATAAACCATGGAAACATCAAAACCACAACAATTCCACATTACTTTCATGACTATCATCTGCTGATATTTTATGTTTTCTTTATGTTGCACTCGGACAAGTTCGTGAGAATAAGTTTTTTTACTCCTAGCTATATGATCAAGGAGTTGCAGCTAATTTATGTAGGTGATATATAATATATACAAATTCACTCATCTTTGATCCATGTGGTATTGACATTTGAGAATAATCCAGAAATCCTTTTAACTTTCTTCTGATTTATAAGAATACAAACAACAGATGCAACTCCATTTCTCTTCTTATGAATCATATTACCATTAGTATCAACCATTACCTCTTATTTTCTAATTGCTCCTCCAATTATAAATACCATATGATAAGCTCACTTGTTGGCGAACAATTAATCTTCGAAAATGTAAATAGAGTTAAAATGGAGGTAATTTAAGCCACAATAACAGCCAAGTTCGCAAACCAAAGTTCACCCAGCCATTCAAGTTCAACTCACACAAAAAACAATAAAAAAGTTCGTTGGGACATTCGTCGAACAGATGGTGATCACTAAACCATATTTACAAAAGATCAGAGTTGGAAAATCGAGATACCGTACCAGAAATGTAAGTGGAGTGCCTCATTCGTCGGATTTGGATATCTAATTTCAAGTAAAATTGTTGCCGACGAACTAACCCAGGGCTAGCGATGTTGAAGGCGCACTAAAAGAGAAGTAGAGTGAGTGAATTCCGATGGTTACGGAAAGGATTCAACGACATCAGGAGGCGCACTACAACAAAATAAGGATGTGGGGACACTTATATGGGGACGCTCACGATATAAGTGTCCTATTAAGATTTAATGGGACGCTCATCTATAATCTGTCTTATTTGAGATCTCTGAAGTGTAACAAATTAAAGAATTTCTTTTAAATTTTCGAAATTAATATTTTTAGTTATTATTAAAATAGAAATTTATTAAGAGGGAGTTTGAACGCAAATCCTCAACAACATTACACTATTTACACTAGATACTAGAAAATCTCTCGCAAAATCTGTAAAACCTCTCCAATTTTCGTCTCTCCCTCTCATCCATTCTGCCTCGGTGCCTGCTGAAATCGAAGCTCCAAAGTGGCGGTTTTCGCAGCTCCCACCGTGCCAATCGAAGATCTTATGTATCTTAATCGACACATCCACATCACAAATTTCACTTCGCTGTTAATATCTCAGATCAAGTAAGCAGAATCAATTCACTGCTTTTTGCATGCGAGATTTCGTATATAAAATCTCGATATTAGTCTTGCATTTTATTAGGTTAGTTTTAAATTTTCATTTTCATTTGGTCGATGTTTGGGAGTTTACTTCTTCCGATTGCGCCGGGAGAGATTAGGGTAATTTTTATTTGGTCGCGGTTTTAAATTTTCATGTTGTTTTGCATTATGATTGTTGTATTTTGGTTGGATTATTGACAATATTCGTCTTTATCTTGCAGAGTAATTTAGGATTTATCTTCATTCTAGATTTTAGCTTGTATTGAATAATGAGTATGTTTTGGATTTAGGATTTAGCTTAGTTTTTTTTAGATATTTTTGCTTGTATGCTCACCAAGTGTTTGATGTTTAGTTTGCTTTGAATATTGATTATAACGCTACTAGGGTAGTTAACTCAAATTGATGAATTTTAATTTGATGACAACCTTGTTTTATCAGATGCAATCATGCAACAGTACTACCGGGTATATCTACTTGAATGAGTGTGATCGCTCGTCAAGTATTAGAACATCAGATGGGTAAATAAAATCTTTCTCTCTATGCTGCATCATTCTCTTATTTATCATTTTGGTAAAGCTACTTATTTTGGTGTGATGTGCTGCTTAAATATTGTGCTGCAGTGAGGAGCTGCTTAAAGGATATGTTGTTTGCCCCATTTTTATTAACTCAATGACTATCCAAATGGTAATCTCGACATTAACTTTCATATCAGAATATTAATTAAACTCGATATGTCTTTAGTCCATCTTGTTTTCTTGTGATCATTATGTTTTGTGTAGTATACTCATTGAAGTTATTATAATCAGTGACACATTATTATTGTTTTCTTTATTTTTGACTGTTCATTTAGTAGTAGGAACTATAATAAAGGTAGGACTGGCTGGATAGAGAGGTAAAGACATGGTTGTTCTGTTGTTATGCCATTTCTTATTTTTAACATTTGAGGAAGAAATGCTAATATGGAGGATCATACATGCCACTCTTAAAGGCAATATTAAAGAACTTCAGACTGAAAAGATGCTCTAGCACAGACAGAGGTGGTCAAAACTTTAGATTTAAAAAAAAAAATATTATTGCTTTTGAACTTCTAGCTTCTCTTTCTTATCTTTTTATTGTTTTTGATTACTTTCTGCGGGTGTGTATTAATATCATCTTACGTAAAAATGAGGTACTTTGCATGTGGGTTTCTAGTGAACGTATTCGTTCAGAGTTGTTAATGTCTCTTTTGAGTCGTGTCATCGGTTCTTTTCCCTGGATGAGATCATGACTATTTTACTTTGACAGGCTACTCAAAGTGAAAAATTTAAGGAGTTGCATGATGAAAATAATGCATTTTTGCAGAACGGGGTATAAGGATTTGTTCACAGAAGTCAGCTTTCTCTTAGAATTTTACTCTTTTATCTAGACAATCACTCATAACTCAGAAGGGTAGCAGTATGTGATCTTGTTGGCTTTTACAGGCTAGGTTAAAGGAGGAGAGGCTGACAGAGTTGGAAAAGGTTTCCATTCTCTTCACTCTGTCTGCTGAGACTTTTCATTTCTGCTCTTTCTTTTTCAATATATATCCTTTGCCTGAAGACTTGCTTTGTTTTTGCAGTTCTGCCAACTTTTCTGTATAGAAATCTTCTGATGACTTTGTAACATATATATGCTTCACTTTTGATGTTTCATGTGCAAAAATGAAGTCAGATTCATCATAGACCCTCTGTTACAATGAATTCTGCATATATATCATGCTAGCTCTTAAGTAATTAGTAGATTTGCATTTCCTGTATTTAATAGTCAAATATCAACATAACCAAGAAACAATGTTGCTTATTATTTATTCATCTTTTAACCACTTGATTTAGGAAAATTTATAAGCAGTTTCCACATTGTCTCTGTCATATAATCGTATTTTTCTGGTCTTATATGTAGATTATTGCTGGGTAATTAAACAGTTGTATTGATTTTATTCAAAATTTATATTTTCTTTAACAAACAAATTAATTAATTGAAATATAATAAGGATTATATAGGTGAGAATAATATTTTTATTACTTAATGTGAGTCTATTAATTTTCAATTTTCTGGTTATTGCAACTGTGTGTAGACTGATATAATATTACTTAAGGTTAGCTTCGTACTGCAAATATCATTTGACAAGTAGATTGATATAATACTTGGTTTTGATTTGATGTGATGTATTTAATAGGTATTTGCATGTTTAAGCACAGTTTATGGAGGGACTCACATGTTAAACAAGCCAGACTGTAAGGTATTTAATTTTTACTTTCTAAATGATTTGTATTTACTCGCCGTCCGCTCATGTTGTTAGGTGATGCTCAGAAAGAGTTAGCCCCATCGATGTTCATGTTCTTCAATCACCTTCTGTCTATGCTACTTGCAATTCATTCTTACTTTTTTGTTTCTGAAGATTTCACTTTCAACTCCTTTTTCATTTGATCTTTTCATTGATTAGTTTAGTTCTATGTTACTCGGACTTGGGTGCGGGTGTCGGACACGGGTGCGGGGATATGTTGTAACGCCCCAATTTATTTAAATAAAAAGGAACTTTATTAATGAAAACTTACTAAAATATTTATCTAAAAAAAATACAGCGGAAAATAAAATAATATAAATTGTCCAACTGAAAATATAAACCCTAGGATTTATTCTTAATATTTCTTGATAATCGACCATCATCACGCGCTACACCGATCATCGCCCGAGTCCTCTCTTGAAAAAGATATAGTTTTGGGGAGAGTACTATAAACTCAGTGGGGTGCATTTATCCAAATTATATAAGTTACAACAATAAAATACATGGAAAAACTGTAAACTTTAATCACATTGCCCGAAAGCAAATGTTTAACTGGTAACCCGAAGGCTTAACTGCTAGTCCGAAGGCTTTAACTTTACTGTCTCGTAGTCCGGAGGCTATAACTGCTTAGTCTCAAATAGCCTGAAAGTTAACTTCTTTTACTGAATTAGCCCGAAGCATATCACATGTATAGAAACTGTGCAAATTATATAATAAGGATAAATATTAAATGCAACTTAATCCCACCTTAATTTACCGCCTTTGTCAATTCGGAACACTCCTTTCATCGGCAACAACCTTAGAAATACTTTGTCACCGACTTCAAAATGGAAATCTCTCCTCTTTAAATCGGCATATGACTTCTGCCGATCTTGGGCTACTTTGAGGCGATCACGAATTTTACTAATCACTGCTACCGTCTCCTCCACTATCTCCGGTCCTAGAACTCGTTTTTCACCGACTTCGTCCCAATGCAGTGGCGACCGACACTTCCTCCCATACAGAGCTTTATACGGGGCCATGCCAAGAGATGCATGGTAACTATTATTGTAAGCAAATTCCACCAATGTCAATTGTTTCTCCCAATTTTCTCCAAAATCCACGGCACAAGCTCTCAACATGTCTTCAAGGGTCTGAATGGTCCTCTCTGATTGCCCGTCTGATTGTGGGTGATACGCCGTGCTGAAATTTAGCTTAGTACCCAGGGCTTCTTGTAGACTTTTCCAAAAGTTCGAGGTGAATCTTGTGTCACGATCCGACACAATGCAAGCTGGCACTCCGTGTAGTCGCACAATCTCCTGAATATCAACATTTTCAGAACATAAACTTCAGCACAAGGTTGTGTTTGGGCAAACTGAACGATAAATAACGCCTTTTTCTCTAAAAAAAACACATGGATGAACTTTCTAATTTGAAACATGCACAATAGGGCCAAGAGAAAGTAAAAAAATGGTCTTGGTTAAATATTTAGTAGCTTAAATGAAATAACATAGTCAAGGCTTCAAAGAGGCTCACTAGGGATTAATGTAAATGTTAGACAATGAAACTCAAGCCAAAATTGGTTCATCCTAATGCTTTCTATCATGCATTATAAAATGGCACACTCGATATTGCAACCTTGTGAATAAACACTCAGAAAGAAACAAAGTAGAGAATGATCTACTATCTTAAAGCTCAAATCTTATATAAGTGTGGATTAAAAAATTAAATTATTTTCCTTTTTCGTCATCCCAAGTATCATTCAATAATTCCTCAAAAAAATTAAATCACATTCCACCATTTAAAAGCATATTGAATCGCCGAGTTAATCACAAGACTCAAACGACAGAGTATATCCACAAACATTAACAAATCTAGCAATACTTGGCTTTACTTGACACCAAAAACTTGACTCAATAAAAAAAAAATAACAAACGAACTAATGTAAACACACAAAGACAACTTCATCACACTTAAGCTTTGCTTGCCTTCAAGCAAACAAAGAAAAGCATAAACAAGGAGAAAAAACACATTGACGCAAACACAAAACTAAAGAAAGATAAAATTGAATAAAAATAAAGAAAAAAAAACAAAAATCAAAATCAAAATCAAAATAAAGAAAGGGAAAGAAATCACCCAAGCCTTCTTCTTGCGAATTTAAGCGGCTTGAGCTCCAACATGTGTAGCTTCACATCCAATGGCACTGATCTGTCGCAGGGGTCCTGTTTGGCCAGTCTCAAGGTATTCTTGAACAGTAGGGGAGTCAATCACATCAATGGCATATGCATTATTAACATCAAGAGGATTATTCATGATATCATCAATATTGAAAGTGAAATTCTCTCCATGATAATCCAAACAAATAGTACCATTAAAGACATCAATGACCGATTTAGCAGTCCTTAAGAAAGCCTAACAAAACACTAGCTGAATCATTCGACTGCATATTACTCATTTTCACCACATAGAAATCAGCAGGATAAACAAAATCATGCACTTTCACAAGAACATTCTCCAACAGACCCTCAGGATAAACACATGATCCATTAGCCAACTTCATCACAACTTTAGTATCTACCAACTCCACACCAGTTAAGCTATTATAAATAGATAATGGCATGACTTTAACAGATGCTCCTAAATCACACATAGCATGCTTAAGCTTTGTACCTCCAATGTAGCAAGGAGAGAATATACCTAGGTCTCTGCATTTGGGTGGCAACTTTTTCTGTATCACAGTCGACACGTTTTCACCCATCACAATCTTTCCAGAATCCTTAGCCTTACCAACAATGAAGTCCTTGACGAATTCGCTCAACGGAGGAAGCTTGATCGCTTGAAGGAATGAAGGGTTAATCTCCAACTTTCCAAATATCGAGATGTAGTCCATAGGATCTTCCTCCGACTTTTTCTTAGCTAATCTTCTGGGAAAAAGAGCAGGTATCACAATGTTAGGATCATATAAACTTAAAGGTTTATGTACCTTAGTCGGCTCCTCAGATGCAATCTCATTTTCCTTTTCCTTCTTATTAAGCACAACTGCCGGATCAGTGTCCGGTTTGTGCAAACGGGAAGTATTTTTACCCTGTTCAGCAGAAACTGCTATTATGTCAAAATCGTCCAGTTTGGGCAGACTGGACCCTTCTCCAGATTCACTGCTCAAGCATCCACGTGACTTCGTGATTGTGGGGTCACTCAACTTCTTGCCACTCCTCAAAGTAATTTTGTTCACATTCTCCCTTGGATTAGCCTGAACTTGTGATGGCAAACGGCCTTGATTCCCCTTAAGCTCGTTCACAGAAGTCGAGAGTTGAGACATTTGATGAGCTAAGCCATTTATGCACACTTTTTGCTCAGTTTGAGTCTGTTGGAGTTGCAGAACGTGAACCTATCAACTCCGCCATAATCTCTTCAAGAGACTTCACTTTTTTTGTGGAGGTGGAGTAGGTGATGTTTGCTGAAATTCTCTTTGATGAGGTGGTCGGTAGTTTTGTTGCTGTTGCGGCTGTTTTTGCGCTTGATCTCGCCAACGGAAATTAGGATGATCCCTCCAACCAGGATTATAAGTGTTCGAGTGGGGATCTCTCTTCGGCGGTGGGTCTTTGCTGCCATAAAAGTTATGCGACGAGTTTACTTGAGCATGGAGATTTTCTTCGTTCCCATCGCATTGCAAGCTTGAGTGGCCAAAATTACCACATGGTTTCTCCACTGGTCCTGCAATTGCAGTCTTCTAGACCATAGTATTCAAAATCTTTTCTATCCGTCCCATTCTCTCTTCGAACTTCTCGTACTCCCTTATTGCTTCTATCAAGTGTTGAATCAGTTTCTTAGCTTCACTTATCATGCAATGCGAAAATCCGCCTCCACTTGATGAGTTAACTAAGTTCTTCGTGTCAACGGTCATTCCTTGGTAGAAATACTGCAACAAGTCTCCATCGGTGTACTTATGATTTGGGCAGCTATCCACCAATCTCTTGAATCTGGACCAATAAGTACTCAATGACTCATCATAGTCTTGTTTTACTCCACTAATCTCCTTCTTCAACGCATTAGTCGTCGTTGGAGGAAAGAAATGCTCTAAGAACAATCTCTTCATGTCAGCCCATGTAGATATGGAGTTTGGCGGGAGGCTTGTGAACCAGGCGTTCGCCTATGCTGCCTGAGTGAAAAGAAACGCCGCTAACTTGAATTGTTCCTTAGTAACTCCAGCTGGTCGTTTCTACACTTTGCATATCTTGACGAACTCACTCAGAAAGTTGTATGGATCCTCTCATTTTTTACCATAGAACTTAGGTAAAACATTCACCAACCCCAACTTTATCTCAATCGACGTCTCCAAGTCTGGTATATATATCGGTGTTGGAGGATCGTCTTCTAGATGGCTCGAAAGTTCACTCAATCTCGGATCTTTATCTGTCATGTCGCCTTCAGTAATCGCGACGAAAGTAAACTCTACTTCTTCGATTCTGTTTCTGCTTCAGAAATACCTTCCGTTTAGTCAAACAGAACACTTTCAGCTTCTGGAACACTACTGTCAGACTCGTAAACAGATCCTGTCTAGGCAGACCGATCACCTTGTGGTTCTAACAGATTCTACTGCTTCTTAAGCTTGGCCTCCTTCCTCAACCGTTTCGCGAACTTCTCAATTTCAGGATGATATAAAAGGTCCGGGTTAGAGGCCCTGCTCATAAACAACAGAAAAGTAACCAAAAATCAATAGGAAAAATAAATTAATAAACACCGTTCCCCGGCTACGGCGCCAATTTGGTAGACGTCGTTTACCACCAAATAATTCCTGCAATTCGCTCAGAATTAAATTAGTATAGCAACAAGCATGGTCGAACCACAGAGAACGGGAATTCACCTATTTTTCCTATAAATCTAGTTTTGGTGTAGCCACCACGCCTTAAATTGAGAAAATTTAATTATAACCTAAGAAAGCAGTAAATTAACTAATTAACAAACGAGAATGTAATCAAAAGAAAAGTATTCGACTTCGAATAAATCCACACTAGTCTAGTACTCTGATCATCGACGCAAAGATTAATTAATTTCCAAGAACCAACCAGTTATAGGATACCGTGAATGCACCGGACATACCTCAATTCTTACGTACTTTATCAATAGTTAGCTGTAGACGCCAGACCTAACTATTTCACTTATTAAAACACAACCTAGCTAGAGATGTCAGACCTAGATTTAATGCTCTAATAGCTTTTAGATTTGAAGGAACCCAATTTAGACGAATTACCCAAGAATGCAAGTAATAACTCCTCTACCAATTTATTCCTACTACGAACATGGTAGCTTTATCACTAATTTGCCCTATTCCAACAATTACGGATTGGGGGAACTAATTGACTGTAATCCAATTTAATCTAAGTTGATCAGGCTTAAATAAAATCAGAATTAACTTTAAACACAAGGAATAAATCGAAACCCTAGGAAATTAATTATTCAAACAGTTAGATCTCACAGATTATTTGACTAGTGCCTCAATATTCTCGCTAAATTAAAGAATTAGCTACTCATAGTTAAATTAACCATAATTAAATAAATAAAAGAAAGCATCACAATAAATTGAAGTAATTAAAAGAAAACAAGAAGCTGTCACCCGCGCGAATTCCTAAATGTTGATCAAGAAGAACAAATTGAGTATTATGCAAAATAAGTAAAATTAGAACCAAAACAATTCTTCTCAACTCTCTTTCCTCAAAATAACCTAAATAATATTAAGTCATAAAATCCTAAATAAAATAGACATCTAAATATATTGTTTAAGTATTACAAAATAATAAAGTCCGGCCCATTTAATTCTCTTCCATCTTCGACTTCTGCTAATAATTGCATCGAAATTCTTCTTTCTTGATTTCTCTCGTCCAAATTCCTATGCTCACATAATTTCTCTGAATCCTGCACAAAACACACATAAACGTGCATTATACTTGCATAAAACGATAGAAAACCACAACTTCTGAACAACCAAAAATACACACATCAATAGGATTTGAATGCCGGAGTCCCTTTTTACTCATCACGCTCCCAACAAACCTTTCCCTTACTTATTTGGCGACACACCGTCAGCTCTCTACTCTGGGCAATACCTCTGTCGGAGTCATCATTCAGTCTCTTGCCCAGAGAGCATTAATAACTAGATTGACCCAAAAAGGAATAATCACGTCTTGCCCAGCACGTCAAGACACCTACCGTCCATGTCAGTCAATCTCAACCAAGAATAATTATGGAAAATTCTCCTAACCTCTTGATTAATTTGTGATTTAAACTACTCAATTAATTAGTGATCAGTTAATTAACCAATTGCAAAGATCATATTAAATAAGACCTAACACTTCGAGAATACTCGCATGTAGTTATTAAACTTAGATTAGACCTCTCGAGTTCATTAGTTCATATTCAATTCATCGTTGTCCAAACCAGGTTAAACAAACTTAGCTAGACATAATTAAATTAACAAAAGCAAAAGAGATAAAAGAAAACATACTTGAATTGCAATAAAACATAATCTGGACGTCTAGGGCAACGACAGACTCCAATGTCGCTGGAAAGAACAAGAACAGAAATATAAAAATGCTAAACTAAAAGTGAGTCGAAGCTCCAAACTAAGAATGAATAAAAACTAAGATAAAAACGCCCCCCAAACTAAGAATGAATAAAAAACTAAGATAAAAATGTCCCCCCTTTGAGCATGGTTTAAAGAAGTATTTATAGAGGCATGTGTAGGGTTTCTGACAGACCCAACCCAGATTCTTGGGCTTGGCCAAGAGGTGTCTTCTGCTGCAAGACTTTATTTTTTTAGCGCTGCCCAGATTTGCTTTCCTCCTTTAGCGCTGCCCAGATTCGTTTTCCATCTTTAGCGCTGCCCAGATTTGTCCATCCTTATCTTCAAGAGATTTGATGCAATCTAAATCTATATGGATAAGAAAAAATTGACTCGGTTGATTTTCTTCCTTATTTGCTTCTTTGGATAAGATGGATTCTTCCATTGCCCAAGTGCAAGCTCTGGATGGTCAACGAACTTCCGTTGGGAAAATTAATGTGTTGGGCAAAATGACTCTGCTGAGCAGCGACACTTTTCATGCTAGCAATGTTCTTCAAGCTCATGTTTCTGCAGCTACTCATTATCTCGTATTTGCAACTTTGGCCTTTTTCACAAAAAACATCCTTATATTGCCCCAATGCACATGTCCTGCTCAGAACGCACCTGTTGCCAAAATAGTGTCATTCTAGACACGAAAATACACAAAATACTAGACAAAGACATGATCTAGACACTTTAAACACACAAAAATATGTCAAAATATGGGCTCATCATACCCACACACTTAACCCACGCTTGTCCTCAAGTGTGTAAATTAGACTTGCCGAAGACTCTCAAAACAAACACTCAAAACACAAGACTCAAATTGAAGAAACAGGACAAAAGACTCAAAACAAAATCATCATGGTCAGAGCATTAGTCAAAACCGCACAATAATTCTTATAATAAAATATGCAAGTAAAGAGAAGAGGCTATGCACAACTATCAAACAAGTCAAGATAGAATCGTGAACAAAAAGGATATCCTCACCACACTCTTCACTCTTGTGTATAGGTTTATTATAAAGCTCTCTTGATCATCTCAACTTCGGTTTCACCATAGGCTTGCCTGCCCTTTAAGTCTTAATCTCCTAAATTAGAATTCAGAATTCATCATTAGGTCTTTTATTGGGCTGTAATTTGGCTTAAGGCAATAGGTAGGAAGTATTTAGATCTGGGCTAAGGTCATTTGAACTCATGCTGGACAACAGATATATCCCAGCTCCTTCTTGTTTCCTTGCCTCACTCTCCAGGGCCCTAAGCACAATAGCTACAATAGGGGAAAGTTTTTATATTTTTTTTACATATTTTTTCTTCTTTTTTTTTCTCTTTTCGTTCCCCTTTTCTTTCACATAATTTTTTAATCTTGGGCAATAGACCCAACCATCAGCTTAGAAAATTTCATCTTGCCCAAGAATGTACCCCACCATTTCCTTCATTCCATTTCTTCTTCTTTTGCATTGAGTTCCCATGACCGGGTAAAGCTATGTTCATCAAGGCAAAATTTAAGTAATAGAAAGAATTATTTCGACTCAAAGCGGCTAGTCAAAGGATCAATGATAAAGGTATGATAATTTGGCTCATTGGGCTAGCGAAAGCATCTCAAGTCCCTAAATCCAATTCAGAAATCATCAACTAAAGTACATGCAAGTTCTAGTTATTCCTAATTGAGAGGTCATATTCACACAAGAAAAGAAATCATGTATTGTTCAATACATCAATTAAGCTCAAATCCTCACATGGTATGCTCACAATTCATTCCATCATACAACTCATCTTCTAGTATGCATAAACTCAACACTGTTCAACAAGCATCGATTAAGCACAAAGAATTTATCATACCATCTTGACCAACTCGTAATATGTTGACCAACTAATAGACACAAAATCAAAACACATAAAAACAATGACCCCTACCCACACACTTTGCCTTCGGCAAAGTGGGTGAAATGGTGGTCTAAACACTACTAAAATAAAACTAACTCAACAACGATCCCTACCCACACACTTTGCATTGAGCAAAGTGGGTAAGGTAAAGGTCAAGACCGAACAAACACGACTAAAAGAAAAAATGAAGAATCACACAAAAATAAAATACTCAAACTAACTAAAATGACTAAACAAAAGTGAGGAAACACTTTTGAGAAGGTATAGCGAAATACCTGGATGTGTTGTGGGCAGAGTACGCATTGAAGGCAAAGTGAATGACTTGGAGTATTTCCCTATGTGCAACGAAAAACTTCTTCCAAACTAGTCAATGATCTCAAGGTCTACAACTTCTTGCTTCTCGGTAGACAGGTGTACAACTTGCCCACCACTGATGGTTGTGAAAAGGATGTTTCGTAAGCATGTTGTACCCTTGCTGGTGGCACGTTGCGCAAGCAAGCTCTCATAATGTGCGACAAGATTCTCCTTCAGTTAGCTCAGATTGCTGACCTCCATGTCTTACAGCCTAGAGGTAGCAGACTTCTTCTCGCCCATTACAGGATGGTTCTGGGCGAGAAGGCCGTGCTGGTGGTTGTGCCCTCGCTTCTGAATGACTCCATCCTTGCTTCTATGCCCAAGCTCCTGTCCATCATGAACAAACCATACCCTCTACAAAAATACTACCTAGCCTAGGGTTAGACAAGAATAAAAATAAAATAAAATAAAAAAGGATAATACCAGGTTGCCTCTTGGCCAGTGCCCTATTTTGCATCCTAGGCATGACGTGGGATTCTCTTAGTGTTCCTCAAGGTCAAGGAGATCTAGAGCCTCCTTCTGACCATGGTTGTGCCCATAGAAAGAATCCTTCTTACAAATGATTAGGTCTCGAACTTTCCTTCTCCATTGGCTAAACTTCCGATAGTCAATACATTCTCTCCGATCACTTTGGAATCTCATTGACACCATCTTTTTCTCCTTTTTCACCACATTGGTGGCTGACTTATTGGGCAAAGTCTGTGCCTTAGGCAACGAACGATCACCAGATTCTGGGTAGATTATGCCCAAACCCAAGAGTTTCAGTATCTCCTTCATCACTTGGTTCAGCTCTCTTCCAGGTTCCATTGTGGGCACGCCGTCTTCTTTCATCAGAGGGTGATGCATACAAATGATTGGACTTATGTCTTTGGAATTGACAAAAGTCCAATCAATTGCCTCCTTATTCATATCCAAGACACTCTACACATTTTCTCCTTCTTTAAATGTCAGCTCACCACTTATGATCACAGACAGAGTCTCATCTTGCCCCATGTACACGTTCTTCTGATGGTTGGGCAATAACTTACCCTCCAACTTCGGTTCTTGCTCAGTTGATGGCAACAATCTGTCCCAAGGGCACATCGTGGGTATGTTGAGTGGCTCCATCTTGTGCTTCCCGTCAATCTTAGCACTTAAATAGTTGACCACATGGACAACTTTCAAATCGTCTTCTTGGGCACAGTCCTCCGTATTTTTCTCTTTAACAGGATCATCAATACCACTCTGTTGCCCAGACTCCTTCTCAGCTGGCTCAAGTTCTTGGGCAAGTTCTTCTTCATCCGCTGACCCCATGTTGTCCTCTTCTTGGACAGGATGTTCCCCTTGCTTCTTTTCCATCCCGGTCAATGTTTGTGCAACTTGAGAAAGTTGACTATTTTTGTCATAATGGTAGGGCGGGACATATAGTTGTTGCTGTTGACGTGTATTCTGCCCAATGTTCCAATTCTGCCCATGTTGTTGCCCAATGACAACTTCTTCTTCATCCTCGTACCAAGATGGATATTGGTCAACTTCCTTCTTCAGTGTTGGGCAGACAGGAGAGCTCATGTTGGCCATAAACTTCTCCATCATACGGCACAATCCCTCAATTTTATCATCTTCTTGGTCAATTTCAGTCGGTCTTTGCATCTCCTCTTGATTCCTTCGATTGTCTGCCATTACAGCAAACAACTTGAAAACTTCACTAGGAAACTTATTCAAAATAGATCCTCCACATGCTGCATCGATCCAATCCCTATCTCTTTGCCTTAATCCATCCATGTAAGCTTGAATAAGGTATTGGTCAGCAATCCCGTGGTGTGGGCATCTGACCAACATCTGCCTGAATCTCCAATGATAATCATAAAGTGACTCTCCTATGCCCATCTTGATCGTAGTGATGTTCATCCTCCTTTCCCGTAGCTGGGAAATAGGTAAGTACCTCTCGAGGAACCTTTGCTGCAGTTGTTGCCATGTAGTGACACTCCCAGCGGGCAACGTGTAAAGCCATCCACGTGCTTCATCTTGAAGAGAGAATGAGAATGTCAACAACCTCACGTAGTCTGCAAAGTGGGGGTTGTTGGGTGTCACATCTCGTATTGTCCAGCAAACCATCTCGAAATCTTGGAGATGTCGAATGGGATCTTCTCCGAGAAAATCACTGAATTTTGGCAATATCTGGATCAAACTGTGCTTAAATTCCCAATCTCCAGTGATTCTGGGCAACGTAATGCCCATGGGTTCCAGACTAATATTGCTCGGGAGCAACATAGCCCTCAGGGTTTCCTCCTCAGCTTGTGTTGCCATCATACCTATTGATGGTCTTCTTGACCAGAGTGGTCCTCCTCTTCCAGGGTGATTTCTGGAAGCTTATTGCCCTCAACTTCCAGATTCTTTATTGCTCGTGCTCCTCGCCCCAAGAGAAAGTTACAAAATCAGCTTCCCGGCAACGGTGCCAATTTTGACAAGGCCGTCGTTAGCACTCGACAAAATAAATTTGTAGCCTATGCCCACATCTATATAGATAGCGGTAAGAACAGAGTCGATCCACAGGGAGTTGATAGTATCTTTCTCTTGCCTTCTTCCACCGGTGTTGCTAAAGGTTTTGGTTTTGGTCACAGTTCCCTTCGTGGGCAATACGCAATAAAATAAATAATTGAAACTAAACAGAAGATTGATCAATAGATAAAAGTAACCTGGTCTGGACTTGACTAATTAAATATGAACGTTACTCGGTCATCGGTGCAAATATATTTACTATATGTTCATATAATTGGTTATAGGATTTGAATGCCGGAGTCCTTGGTTACTCGTCACTCCCCCAACGAACCCTTCTCTTATCTATCCTTACTTATTTGGCGACGCACCGTCGGCTCTCTACTCTGGGCAATACCTCTGTCGGAGTCATCGTTCAGTCTCTTGCCCAGAGAGCATTAATAACTAGAAAGACCCAAAAAGGAATAATCACGTCTTGCCCAGCAGGTCAAGACACCTTCTGCCCATGTCAGTCAATCTCAACCAAGAATAATTATGGAAAATTCTCCTAACCTCTTGATTAATTTGTGATCTAAACTACTCAATTAATTAGTGATCAGTTAATTAACCAATTGCAAAGATCATATTAAATAAGACCTAACACTTCGGGAATACTCGCATTTAGTTATTAAGCTTAGATTAGACCTCTCGAGTTCATTAGTTCATATTCAATTTATTGTTGTCCAAACCAGGTTAAACAAACTTAGCTAGCCATAATTAAATTAACAAAAGCAAAAGAGATAAAAGAAAACATACTTGAATTGCAATAAAACATAATCTGGACGTCTTGGGCAACGACAGACTCCAACGTAGCCGGAAAGAACATGAACGGAAATATAAAAAATGTTAAACTAAAAGTGAGTCGAAGCTCCAAATTAAGAATGAATAAAAACTAAGATAAAAACGTCCCCCAAACTAAGAATGAATAAAAAACTAAGATAAAAACGCTCCATTTGAGCATGGTTTAAAGAAGTATTTATAGAGGCATGTGTAGGGTTTACGTGTCACGGGGCGCTCGTAGTGGTAGCGTTAATTTAGCGCACCGTGTGGCTAGTAATCGTCTCCAACGATTACTTCCGCCTCAAAATCGTCTCCTTCGAAGGTTTGTGCGGAGACGACGCAATTGCACTCGAAGGTGTTTTAGTGGTCCTGCGAAACAAGAAACATTTGTACAACGGCAACTTTCATTAATGCATAAAAGATGTACATTATGGTTTCAATAGGCAACGTTTACAATGTATTGGCTTGGAGAGGGGGACCCCAAAACAATACTAGCACTCAATCTTTGCTCGTGTGCTTCCTTATTCAAGGGATCGACAATTTCTTCTAAGCTTTGGATTTTAGAACATGCTTCATTTTCACCCGGATAATCCAATAGCTTGGGTACTATAAGGGTAATTAGCCTATAAATTACACAACTTTGGTCAATTTCTAGTTTGCACACCAGTAAAAGATTTCGCCTCTAAATTTGCCAAACTTTCGATTTTATCTAATTTTGCTACTACCATCGGATTTCGAGCAAATTAGGATTAGGGATTTTCTGATGTGACTTAATTAAATCGTGTGGCACTCGCGTGGCAATGAAATTAGGATTGGACAAACCACGTCGTATTGAGAAATCATGGTTGCTTAGAATTAATCTAGTGTATTAAGTCGCTTATCATCATCATTAATCAGAAAGTCAAAGTCCTAATTCTCCCTCTCTCATCTTTTGTGTTTCTCATTTTCAGCACCTACGATTTGCGCCTCCGCTTCAATTGAGCACCTCCTCTTCTTCGCTTTAACTCTGCAAATCTCTCATTGCCCTAAATATAAGTTATTTCAATATTTCTTAATTTTTTTTTTCCAAAACGGTGTCGTTTGGGTAAGTGTAAACCGACATCGTTTTGTTGCCTCGCCAAAATATCTATGTATGATTTTCAGGCGCGCGGCCTGTCATCATCAATTTGGGGAATCCGACGGTAGTAGCAAAATCAGATAAAATTGAAAGTTTGGCTAATTTAGAGGCGACAACTTTTATTAGTGTGCAAACCAGAAATTGGTCAAAGTTGAGTAATTTGCAGGCTATTTACTCTTAATAAAAACCTTAATAGGATATTAATAAATTGTAATTGAGGAAAATAAATCCTAATTGGGAATTAAAAAATCCTAATTAAGGATTAATAAACTCTAATTAAATATTAATAGATTCTAATTAGAAAGAATTAAAGAAAAAAAAAAGTAGAAACGTATCATGCACGCTCCCGTTAAAAATAAAAAGTAAAAAATATATGGGCCAAAATTAACCTTTTTTTATGGATGTGTGATGCACGCACTGAGCTACCTAATTGATGTTGAAAGGGCGTGGATGCTCGACGTTGCGTCAATTCATATTTTACTTAATTGTACATATTATTATTATTATTAATTGAGCCTCTAAAAAATATTTCCGGCTTCATGGCTGCACATCTATATCTATATCTTATATTAAAACAGAATTTTTGATCTTATCCGAACAGTAGTTATTTGGTAATTTCATTTTATTTTAATTTTACAACCGCCGAATGGCTTCTTTAGATTCAAATAGCTTGAATTTTTTTTACAAAAGACGTGTCCTTTAGATTAGATTCCTAACCCTATATAATAAGCAGCAGAAATAGTTGAAATATAACGAGGATGCGGGAAAAGGATTGTGGGATAAGAAAGTAGAGATTTAGGGCTCGTTTGGTAGATATATTAGGATAAAGTAAGATAAATAATATCAAGATAAAAATAGTGAATAAAGGGGTGATTATTAGTGTATCTTTGTGTTTGGTAGATAAGATATATAATGTAGATATGATAAATTCGTTGTTTGGTACCCTAGTTTAAATTCAAGATTAAATGGGAAATGACAATTTTACCCTAACTATAATTAATTATTATTTATAATCATTTCTCTCACTATTTCTCTCTCTCTCTTTACTCACCCATCTGCGTCCTCTCTTCTTCTCTCTCTCACTCCTCTCTCCACACACCACCGCCACCTACCACCACCGCCGTCATCCGCCACCCCCACTTACCACAACCACCACTGCAACCCACATCCATCTTTCTCTCCCTCTCTCTTCTTCATCACCCTCTCCCCTCTCTCTCTCGTTCAACGACATCCACCATCCACCACTGCCATGGCCGACCACCGCCACCGCCACCGCTCATCATCCACCACTGCCATAGCCGACCACCATCCACCACCGCCACCGCTCATCTCTCTCTCTTCTCATCTCTCTTTTTTTGCCAATTTATGTCAGAAAATTGCCGAAGATGGAGAAAATTATCCTACTGCGTATATGTGAAGTTAATTTTTTTTCATCCCTATGTTTACAAGTCAATTATTAAAGGGTGGTTATTTGCAGTTGATTTTGGAGTAAAATTTTTTTTGGGTTTCTGCTTTGCAGACGGAGGGAGAAGAGGGAGGAGAGAGAAGAAGATGAAGAAGGGAAGGGTAATTTTGTCTTCACACACATTAATCTGTGAAACTGTTGAATTTAGCTTAGATATCGGAGGGTGGGGGTGAGATTGCTTCACTGGAGAGAACAGTAATTTAAGAAAGGGCTTTCATGTTGTAACGGGCTTGGGAGTTTATTAATATAGGATACCAAACACTAGTTAAGCCTAGTTACATAAGCAATCTTGGCCTTATCTCTCCTACCAATCAAAGCCTTAGAGGTACCAAGTTGTAATGTACAAGAAGATTGGATGTGGGACACGTGTAAATTGTTTTAATTTGAAATTTAAATTTACAACACATTAAATTAAAATATTTTACAAGTGTCGCACATCCAAACTGCTTGTGCACTACACCTTGGTGCCTCTAAGTCTCTACTATGGATAAGAAGTCGTCTGAAACCAAAGCAAAAGTCTCTCACAACACAAATGATGCCGCAAGAAATCAGGTCGCAATTAACCATAACACCACTGTTTGTTTGTTTGTTTGTTTTTGTTTATTTTCATGATATCCTGCCAACATGTGTTTTTAGTTGTTTTCTTTTTTGTTTTTCTGATTTTATAGTCGTTAAATGCCTCTTCATTACTTAAAATATGTAATTGATATTGATTGCTATTGTTTAGTCCAATTCAGTCAGTGGTACAAAATCGGAATTAGATTGTTTTCTTTTTTTATGTTTGGTTGTTCCTTCGTTACTAATCAATCAAGTTTGAATAAAATTTGTATCAGATTCTTATATAAAACTATTGAAAAATGATGCATTCATCTAAAATTATCTAAATAATATAATCTAGAATATTCTAGAGTAATCAAGATTATATGAGTTGTATGTAGAATCTAGAAATATTCTAGAGAATTCATTAGTATAGGATATTGATGTAGAATCTAGAGATGATCTAGAATATTCAAGAATAGAGAATACATAATCTAGATTAGATGAATTTAATAGTAACTAGTAGAGAATTTTAGATTCCTATCTAGAGAATTCTCTCAACAACTATAAATAGAAGTTTAATTTTGCACCATATGTAACCAATCAAGCAAAGCAATAACAAAGCTAAGGTTTTAACAAGTTCATACTCTCTATAGCCTTCTTGGAGACAAGAGCTCCTTTCTAAAATTCATCTCTATATTCTACATACACTACACTTACTATATTCATCTTCACCACTTCACCAAAATTACCCACCATATTCAAACCACCATATAATCACCTCCATTTTCTAACAAGTGGCATCACAGCTCTGTTCGATCATAAGCGGGTGTTATGGCAACATCAAGTCTCTTAATATCGACTCCGATATTCAATGGACAAAACTACGACTATTGGAGTGTCCATATCAAGACTTGCCTTGAATCTCATGATCTTTGGGAAGTCGTTGAAGAAGGAATCACTATGCCGAAAGAAGGAGAAACCACGCCTAAAGGAGGAAGCAGCGATGCATCATCGTCCGAGGTACGCAAGAAATTAAAGCAACAAAATGCTAAAGCTCTTTATCTTCTTCAACAATCAGTCAGTGATTTCATTATGGCAAGAATTATTCAAGCTACTACGGCAAATGAAGCTTGGAATATCCTTAAGGAGGAATTCCAAGGAAATACTAAAGTTCGATCCATTAAACTACAAAGTTTAAGGCGTGAACTTGAGAATCTAAAAATGAAAGATTCTGAGGCGGCAAAGGACTATTTCTCAAGAATAATGGAAATAGTAAATGAAATGAGATCTTACGGAGAAAAGATCTCTGATGAAAGAATCATACAAAAGGTTTTGATCAGCCTCACCGAGAAGTACGACCCAATAGTAGCGGCTATTGAAGAATCGAAAGATTTGTCGACAATGTCCGTCGCGGAGCTTATGGGTTCTCTAGAAGCACACGAGCAAAGATTGGGTAGGCTACATGAAAACTCACTTGAAAGCACCTTTCAATCCAAGCTCAACGTCAAAATAAATGGTGGAAACTACAAGAATCATGTCCTTCTTTTCTTTTTTAAAAAAAGAAATAATATTATTCTATTGAGATGCATAGAAAAGTAATACTAGTATTACTTAATGTTGTTGTATTAATTTAATTCTTTGACCCAAAGTATTAATTGTAAGTTATATGATACTCCCTCCGTCCCGTCATAAGTGGCCACATGTTTTGCTTTTTGTGAGACAAAAAGCAAAACATGTGGCCACTTATTGTGGGACGGAGGTAGTATTGAGTTTATTTATATACTTTTATACATCATAATTACATAACTTTTCCATTTATTACTTACAAAAATTATTATATGAAATTTTAGCATTACAATTAAATTATTCATATAAAATATTTATTTAGCATGTGCAAATCTGTATTATTATGTCGACTTAAGTCTCACAAGTATATTTGCATGACTAAAAAAATTGAAGTTTTTTTTTTTTTGAGATGTAGAAAAAAAATAATATTATTATTTTGAGGAATTATAAATGTTAAAAAATTGTTAAAAAGGAATATATCAATGTGAGTAGGTTAATACAAATTTTTAGTGGTATCTCTAAATATTTTCAATGCGCAAAAACTTCCATGAGACCGGTCTCTTATTAGAGACCGGATTCGGGTCGACCCGACCCGGAATAAACCAATAAATAGATAATGTGCACCACATCTCACAATTGAAACTACTAGCCTACCGGTCAGCGCCTCCGCCTTCATAACTTCATGTCGAGGCTTTGTTTATTTTTTCAATTTTTTTTCATTTTTTTTTAAATTTATTTCCTCCAATAATATTTGTTCATTTCCAGTTCTGGTTTATTAATCCTTAAATATTACTTTTCTTCATGTTAATTATTACTTTTTATCCTGACAAATATTACTTTGAAAAATAATACTTTTGTTTACGACAATTGTTACATTGAAAAAAAATATTACTTTTCTTTTCGTGAATTATTAATTTTCATCCCAACAAATATTACTTTTATTTAAGAAAATTGTTACATTGATAAAATATTACCTTTTTTTTATCGTGAATTATTACTTTTTATCCCAACAAATATTACTTTGAAAAATATTCATTTTGTTTACAACAATTGTTAAATTGATAAAATATTACTTTCTTCTCGTGAATTATTACTTTTTATTCCAACAAATATTACTTTGAAAAATATTACTTTTATTTATTATAATTGTTACATTGAAAAAATATTACATTTCTTCTCGTGAATTATTATTTTATCCCGAAAACTATTACATTTATTTTAGACATTTTTTACGTTGATAAAATATTATATTTTTTCTCGTGAATTATTATTTTTTATCACGACAAATATTACTTTTTTAAAAATTATTTTTGTTTACGATAATTGTTATATTGATAAACTATTACTTCTCTTCTTGTGAAATATTACTCTTTATCCCGACAAATATTAGTTTGAAAAATATTACTTTTGTTTACGATGATTGTTGCATTGAAAAAATATTATTTTTCTTCCCTTGCATTATTATTATTTATCACGACAAATGTTACTTTGAAAAATATTACTTTTGGTTACGATAATTGTTACTTTGAAAAAATATTACTTTTTTTCTCGTGAATTATTACTTTTTATTCCGATAAATATTACCTTTGAATAATATTACTTTGTTCACGATAATTGTTACATTGACATAAATTATTACTTTTCTCTCGTGAATTATTACTCTTTATCCCGACAAATATTACTTTTGTTTACGATCATTGTTACATTGAAATATATTATTAATTTTCTTCTCATGAATTATTATTTTTTATCCCGATAAATATTACATTTGAAAAATATTACTATTGTTTACGATAATTGTTACATTGAAATAAACAATTACTTTTCTTCTCGTGAATTATACTTTTTATCCCGAGAAATATTACTTTTGAAACATATTTTTTTTGTTTATGACAATTGTTACTTTGAAAAAATGTTACTTTTCTTTACGATAATTGTAAACTTTTATCCCGACAAAAGTTATTTTTAAAAAATATTACTTTTGTTTATAACAATTGTTTCATTGAAAAAATCTTACTTTTCTTTACAATATTTGTTACATTTTAACTCGACAAATGTTACTCTTGAAAAGTATTATTTTTCTTCTCGTGAATTATTATTTTTTTATCCTGAGTCTCCTGACAAATATTACTTGAAATATATAATGACAATTGTTACATTCAAAAATATTATTTTTCTTTCCGTGAATTATTACTTTTTATCACGACAAATATTACTTTTGTTTACGATAATTATTATATTAAAAAATATTACTTTTATTTGTGACAATTTATTTTTTAACTCGATAAATATTACTTTAAAAAAATATTACTTCTATTTACAATAATTGTTAATTTTGCTAACCATGTACAATTATTACTTTTAGATGAATTTTTTTTAAAATAAAACAAATAACAAGTGAAAACTAAAAAAAGAAATAAAAGTAAAAGAAAGGGGAGATGAATTATATTTTAATATTTCTACAAAAAAATAAATAAAAAGTGAAAATTAGAAAAAGGAAATAATTTTGAAAGAAAAAGAAAATAATAACTTTTCTCAACCACAAATGTTACTTTTAGATGAATTATATTTTAAAGATAAAAAAATAAAACAAAATGAGAAGTGAAAACTAAAAAAATAAATAAAAGTATAAGAGGAGATGAATTATATTTTAATATTTCTAAAGAAAATAAATAAAAGATGAAAATTAAAAAAAAAAATTGTGAAAAGAAAAAGAAAAAATATAAAGACTACATGATATTTTAATATTTCTACAAAAAAATAAATAAAAAGTTAAAAAAAGAAGAAAATACATGAAAGACCTTGCTTTAGTGGGGAATTGATCCCAGGCCGTTTCCAAGAAAAAAAGCGGCAGGCGCATTCACGTTCCACTAGGCTAGTGGTATACTTTAAATATATCTCAGATATTATTTATATATCCTCTTAGTAAAGCGAGTCGACCTGAATCCGATCTCTTATTAGAGACTGGTCTCATGGGAGACCTACCCAAAAGTATAAGGGAAGTGAAAAAAAAAAAAATACATGAAAGACCTTGCTTTAGTGGGGAATTGATTCGAGGCGGTTTCCAAAAAAAAAAAGCGGCAAGCGCATTCGCGTTCCACTAAGCTAGTGATATACTTTAAATATATCTTAGATATTATTTATATATCCTCTTAGTAAAGCGGGTCGACCCGAATTCAGACTCTTCTTAGAGACCGGTCTCACGGGAGACCTACCCTTTTCAATGAACTAAGCTGATGCATATATTTATTGTGACATTAAAAACCTTCCTTTCCTTCAATCTCTTGAAAGAGTATGAATCTGTGTTTGCATTTTATCCCCCGCCGCCAAGAAGAAAACCGAGAAGCCAAACACGAAACCTTTCCCGGAATCACACCCATTTCCAATCTTGATCCAGACAAATCTCCAGCCCCAATAGAAGAAACAAGCATGCTCTAGAATCCATGGCAAAAACGGCACGGAATTCAAGATTTTTGCGTCCCTTTGGAATATTCTCGGTTCCAGTTGGAAAGCGATTGATTTTGGTGTGAGAGTTTACAAGCTCATCCCGGAGCAGAAGCTCTTGCGCAAGAACGCTGGCATCGCGTCGAAGCTTCTGAGGTTGTGCGCCTGCAGCCCACAAGGTGTTTAATGAAATGCTTTACCGAAACTCTTGGCTTTTCAATGGAATTCGCTTTAATTCTGGGTATGTACGAAGGTGCATTGGCGTATTTTCTCCAGATGTTGGAAGAGGGCGTGCACACTTTTCCGAGGATGTTGAAAGCTTGTGGAGGAGTTGGAATAATTCAAGTAGTTCATCGATATATGGGTGATTTAAACCAGATGGCATTACATAACATTCGTCTCCTTATTGTCTGAGTGCGCTCATTCAGGAATGGTTAAGCTAAGGATGGAGAGAGTTAATTTGGTTTGGACGAAGATGGAAAAGAAATGAGATTAGGCGGTGGGCATAATTTCCAACTCGTGATTAAGATTTATCTTAAAACTGGCTGTTTAGAGGATGCAGAGAGAATAAGAGGTCTGATGATGGAAAGAGGCCTTGATTCTTGAACTGTTGACTACGAAGATTGGATTACTTGAAACGTACATGTGAAGTTTCTTTTCCGTTGGTGATGCCGTTGCAAAGGCTAGCTAGCTAGGGATCATCATTTGGCTATATGATCTCGGGGGGAGGAGCGAGAGCGTGCATGCTTCCATGAAAACTTGAAGGTAATCTGTAGATTAATTTTGAAGGATTTTACTATGTTTTTTTCTTTGTATAAATGTGGTTTTTTTTTCTTTTTCTATTTTGATTCATAATGTGTAGATATATATGGAGATATGAAGTAGTGCCTGCATGTGTCATGAATCCGAACTGACATGACAAAAACACACACACACACAAAAACACAAACACACGGCCTGTAACATATAGTATAATGGATGTCATGTCAACCTGAAGAAATCAAGTGGTATATATATATAGTACTCCCTCCGTCCCATCATAAGTGGCCACATTTCCTTATTGGGCTGTCCCATCATAAGTGGCCACTTTCCTAATATGGAAACACCCTATCTCACACAAAAGATGTGGGCTCCACCACTTTTTATCTTTTTACCCTTTAAACACTCTTCTTCTAAATACCCGTGCCCAAAAGAAAGTAGCCACTTATCATGGGACGAAGGGAGTATATTATAGGGAAGGACGTACACAAAAATTAATAGAGTTGAGTTTTAGTATATTATTACCCAAGCCAAGAATCAATGGGGGAAGAATTTAGTTTGTGTAATAGTTTTCCTCTGAAAAGGAAAGCCACACTACACTACACCAGATTCAGACTGGCAATACAATAGGTGAGTAACCAGCTGTTATTAGGGTATACAGCACTAAAATTACAAATTAGATCATGAGAAGATTTTATACTAATTTGGTTTTTCAGCATCAGATTTGAGGAAGGGGTAGTCAGTATATCCCACAACAGGATCCTGGGTATAAAAGGTAGCCCTTTCGTACTTATTGAAAGGCGCGTTGAGCTTCATTCTGGTGACGAAATCCGGGTTTGAAATGAAGAGACGGCCATAGGCGACCAAGTCAACATCCCCCGCAGCCACTGCTTGAATCCCTAGCTCTCTGGTGTAGCCACCACTACACATGACTGTTCCTTGATACGCGTTTCGCCAAGTCCTCAGCAGCTGTGTATCCTCATCTTCACCTTCGCTGCCAGTGCGAGGCCTGCCCAGTTCTGTTGGTGTCGCCCCGTAGACTGTTAATCGCGGGTAAGTGAGATGCAGATAGGCCAGCTTGGAACCGTAGCGTAGCTGTAGCTTGTTGAGTCCGTCAATGATAGCAAGTCCCAGGCTGCGTGGATCAGAATCCATTGCGTCACCATAATCGACCTTGGGTGATATCCTGACACCTACTCGGCCAGCTCCAATTGCGGAAACAGTTGCTTCAACTACCTCAAGAATGAGTTTGCAGCGATTTTGGAGGGATCCGCCATACTCATCTGTTCGATCGTTGATCCCGTCCTTGAGAAATTGATCGAGGAGGTAACCATGAGCTCCATGGATCTCAATGCCATCAAATCCTTAATTTCAATTCGTTGCAGGTTAATTTAATTAGATCATGAGAACACCATATATATATATGCACACTGAGCATGCATACATCATAATATATAATTAATTTGAGAGAGATCGAGAGACCTGCTTCAATGGCATTAATCGCTGCCTGTCGATACTGGTCTACGATTTGAGGCAATTCATGTGTCTCCAATCTGCGGGGCTTGGGAAAAATCCCGTGTGTCCCATCCGGAAGAAGCACGCTCCACTTCTCGGATATTGGCTTGTCCGTGGAGGAGATAGGCGCAATACCATCAGGCTGGTATACTGGATGAGAAGCACGGCCGACATGCCAGAGCTGAACAAAAACAACAGCGCCCTTAGCATGCATTCTTTCCACCACCGGCTTCCACGCCTCCACTTGCTCCTTGGTGAAGATCCCCGGCACGTGCGGATACCTGTACGTTGTCTTGTGCTTGTTTCAGTCGCTCGAATTCACACACAAATAACACAACATAACATAGCAAACAAATTGAAGAAGAAGAAGATTATAAATTACCCCGAAGCATAGGGGGAGATTATTGCGGCCTCCGTGATCATCAGCCCCCCGTCAGTTGCTCTCTGCTCGTAGTACTCACCTAGGGCAGAATTGGGCATGCCGTTTAGCGCTCTGCATCGAGTCATCGGCGCCAAAACCACCCTAACGTACGTATATGATATGTTCACCTCATAATTAATCAAATCATAATACCTTAATTACTTTAACCAACTATAATATATACTCCTATATATATTCACAAGAAAACTAATAGGAGTACGTATTACAAAAATAATTATTAATTAAACAAACTTGCAGGATAAGAGAAAATTAATTAATTAAATTACAAATTAGTGAGGTGCATGCCTATGAGAGAGATTGAACTGGCCCATTTTGTAAGGGGAGAATAGTGACGCCGCCGTCGTTTCCACCATTGCTGCCTTTGAATTTGTTTCTCTCTGCTGCATATATAATATTGCATTTTCTACGCCAACCGCTACTTACTATTTAAAGGAGGTGCATGGTGTAGGTATGCACAGTGGAGTTAGAGGAAGAGGAGGAGCTTGGACCAAAGACAACAACAATGGCAGGAAGACGAGGACGACGACGACAACGACATATGACAGTGGCGGGGAAGAATATAGTATAGAATAGAGGTTAATTAGTACGTAGATTATACTTACTCTTATAGGCGCGGCGGAGGAGGAACAGTCTAACTGAAGCTAGCGTACGTGGGGTTGAACATTAACTCATAAATTGGGGCCCCCAGATCCGTCACTGGTGCATGCTTATTTTCTTTTTAGTGGAATTTTAGGTAGCGGTGGGAAAATGGGTTCCGGGTATACCCAACCCGAACTTGATACCCGTTAGGTTAATGGGTACCCTAGTCCCTATACCTGGGTTTTATGGGTTCAAGACCGACGGTTGGCGGATGTGATTATTTTGTTCACGCGGGTGTTGGTTTTACCCGATCACTTTTAAATTAAGGGACGTTTACTTTGAGTGGTAGGATAGATAGATAAAAATAATATAAGTTAATCCACCGTTTATTTTGATGGATTGATTATTTTTTAGCTTGTTTGATCATTTTATCCTTCATATAGTCAATCATATGTTTTATCAATCTATCCTATCACGCAAAGTAAACGCCCCCTAAAAGTTGATTAATATTTTAAATTTTCTTAATATTATGAAATTACTCCTTCTGTCCCAATATATTCATGGCTTATTTCTTTTGGACATGGTATTAAGGAGAAGGAAATTAGGGATCAAAAGGTGTGTAACCTACATGTTTAGTATATTTTTTTATTCCATATTCAATCCTTTAGTCAATAAAGTATTTTTTTTATCAATAAAGTGCTTTAATTAGGACCTAAGTAAGCTATAAATTAGCCCAAAAAGGAAACAAGTCATGTTATATGGTACGACCCAAAAAGGAATACAAACTAGGGGTGAGCAAAGAAAACCGAAAAATCGAACCGACCGACAAACTGTATCGAAACCGTCACAAAAATATGGTTAATCGAACCGACGGTTCGATTTATTTTTCTAATTTTAAAAAAAATCGAGGGTAACGGTTAGGTTTTTATTTTTATATATAAAAACCGACGGTTAACCGAACCGAACCGAAACTCATTTAAAATTATAATTTTACTAATTATATTTTATAAAATTATTATACCAACTAATTACATGTTATAAAATTATTATACCAACTAATTATATGTTATAAATTATAATATTAACTAACTTATTTTTACTACTTTGACTTGAAAACATGAGAGTGTTTAATTTATTATTTATACTTCTTTAAATGTATATTTCGAATCCACATTTTAAGATATGAATTTTTGTTTTTCATGCTATGAATTATAAAAAAATTGAAACTCTTCTTTCTACGTGGTTAACCATTGAATATCCGAACCGATTTTTAGGTTAACCGTTATAGTGGTTTGTGGTTTTTATTTTCTACATTTTAGCGGTTAACCGAACCGATTAAAAACTATATGGTCGGTACTTTTTTGTGGCAAACGGTCGGTTAACCGAACCGTGCTCATCCCTAATACAAATCATAAATATTGGGACGGAGGAGTAATATTTTAATTTTTTTTTAAACATAACTATCCTAATTAAATCTTAAAAAATTCCATGATAATCTTTTCAGAAAAAAAATTCCATGATAATTGGAAGGCTAATTGTTGTAGGAGAAGAGAACAACTAGATTAATTACAATTCATTACATGCGTCTGATTTTCCATTAAATTGTTAATTGAATTTATTGAGCCATTAAACAATGATTATAGTATTGATTTTTTCTTATTATAGTTTTGAGTTACAGGACTTGGACTGGGGATTGAGGAGCAGTGGTACAACAACATTTGCTCCCATCTCTCTACGGAACAGTCAACTGAAGCGCGGGCTTCAAATGTATTCCTTCCGTCCTAATATTCATGGCCTCTATTTATTTTTGGACCGTTCCATATAATATGACATGTTTTTTTTTGAGCTAATTAAGAACTTACTTAAGTCCTAATTAAAATACTTTATTGACTAAAAAAAGTACTAGACAGTCTCGACTGCATTAAATAAGTACGAGACAGTCGAGTTTGACAATATTCATAATCTAGGTACGAAATAACCTAATTATTACTTACAAGCGGTACGAATATACATATTCGTACCCGTGTAAAGCGACGCGTTGCACTGGTACGCGGGTATGAATATACATATTCGTACCAGTCAGATGCATAACCCAGCCAGTACATAAAACAACATTGGTACGAAAGTCAGCAATTCGTAGCAACAGTATATTACACCAACAAAAATTTCAAACAAAAAACTGGATCTAACTTATACATGCTCTTATTCTTCTTCAATCATATACATGTTCTTATCCTTCTTCGATCGCACTTCAAGCTTACTCCATGGGCAACAACTAAAGAAGATGGTCTAGCCTGCATTATACAATTACGAGACAGTTAGTGTTGCTTATATTGATAATCGAGTTACGAAATGACCAAAATCGTACTAATAAGCAGTCCGAATATGCATATTCGTCTCGCATATAGCTCCATATTATACTGGTACTCGGTACGAAAATATATATTCGTACCCGTATTTGGCACAATTAGTTGATTGGTACGCTGTACGAAAATGTATATTCGTACCACCTACGCGGTGTGAATATACATATTCGTACCAATAAGAGGTAAGAAATTACATATTCATATTAATAGATCTCGTGGCTGTGTGATCTCCAAATAGATCTCGTTCAAATCGGATCGTCCCTCCGCAGCAGCCCGGTGATGAACCTCGGTCTAATTCATAAATATAAAAGTGTTAGAAAATATATTGTCATCAATTATAACAATTAGAAAAACTTAATTAAATACTTACATCAATTTTTTCATCCCTCGGCGTCAGATAAGTTCCATCGGCGTTCACGTGCAGTCGGCAGAAACTCGCATAATTCAATGCATCCGGTGCGACACCCTGCTCTGCTGCCTATTCATGCATTATTACAAAATATCATATATAAGTTTAAATTATAAATTAAAAAATATAATATATATACATACATACATATATATATATATATATATTGGTTAACAAGTAAATTAAAAATTACGTACCAACGACTGAACGAGGAGACGAGTGGATCTTGATCCTCCCCTATACTTGCTAATCCCTGTGCCGGGTCCATCGGGCTCAGCCAACCGATTTGCACGAGCTTTTTTTGATCTAGCAATCACATCTGGATTCGCCCAATACTCTTGCAAACCCACCCAAAACTCATCAGTCAAGTAAGGGGGTTTGGTGTCAAGGTTTTTGATCCACAGTTTCTTCATATCGTTCACCCACCCACTGTATCTGACACGTATCTTGGCCTCCCACATTTATACACATCTGCTTCCCACTCAGCTGGCCAACTAAAATATTTCTGTTGAACAAAATATTAATTAATAATTTAATCACATTTCACCAACAAAGTTCTAAGTTCATCCCCAACTTATAAATCATAAATAACGGCATCTATCCCAAATTTGTTGGGAGACGATCCTTAAGATGTAATTAATTTCTATCCCAATGGGAGTAGATCCATAAGAAATTAATTACATCTATCCCAAATTTATACTTACACAATTGCTACAAACTTTAATATATACATCTTAAAACAATCTCATGCTATTAACATCATAGATCAAAGTTACACTTATACAATTACTATAAAGTTTTATTATATATAAATCATTTTATACAACTACACTATATATACAATTAGATCATCATCTTAAAACAAACTCATATTATTTACAATAAATTAATTTACACTTATCAATTATACTTATACTTCATCATAAATAAATTTCATGCTATTTACACTTATACTTCAACATCAAACAAACTCATGCTAATATTTACATCATAAAATAAACTTATGCTATTCAAATCATACTTCATTGGCAAATAATCGAACAAATACACAATTCATGAACTACAATAATTTAACTAGATTCAAATTCTAATTATTTATGTAAACTAATTTGGAAACGATGGGATAGGGAAACTAACTTGGAGGGTTGACTATTGCAGAAGCCGACGACGATGGCTGCAATTATGACGACAGTGGCGACTGCAAATCTGGGCCGAAAGAGAGAAACAGAGAGAGAAAGACAGTAATTAAGACAGAAATGGAGACACAGAGAGTGCATACCGCGATGGGATAACCCGAAATGGACACAGAGAGTGCATATATTATTACTTGAATAAATTTATATTTATGATTAAATTGGATTGGTAGAAAGGTAGGTAG
The DNA here is from genome assembly GCA_031470985.1 of Agastache rugosa. Classification (NCBI taxonomy): domain Eukaryota; kingdom Viridiplantae; phylum Streptophyta; class Magnoliopsida; order Lamiales; family Lamiaceae; genus Agastache; species Agastache rugosa. The sequence goes on from CM062608.1 coordinate 13,320,260, forward strand.
ATTATGCAAACATATATTTGCAGTCTTATGACTAATTAAGAAAGCAATAGCACTACAAGACTCTCTTTAGCGAGAGGTTTTGGGTTCAGTCCCGTCTGCGCGGTGTAGTATATTTTTTACTTTATTTGGTGGTGTAGTTGTCACACTCTGCATGGTGGTGTGGTGATCCCACCTTTATATGATGTAGAAATCCTGCCTATATGATGGTGTAGTGCTTGATTTGATTCCTTGTAATTCTCTAAAAAAAGAAAAGAAAGAAAGCTGTAGCAGAATTTGATGTTTTTTCCGCCTCTCAAATTCCATCTCTACTACAATTCGTTCATCCAGTATATATTTATAATTTTATTGGATTGGTGGTTGGGGTAGATCTTGATTTCAGTTTTGTGAATGTGATGTATATATGATTTGAAATTAATTGTGAAGTCGTGAGTGTTTCATTATACTGTGTACATATATATTTTATATTAACAAGTACATACAGTAATTTTTTTATTTTATTTTATTTTTTTATTTTATTTATTTTTTATTTTTATTTTTATTTTTTGCGTTGGCTAACTATTTGGTCTGGAGGCACACTTGGATGCAACCTGCGCCACTAATAAGCGAACGGTCAACATCCTTTGACTTTATTTTGGAAAAATCAATTTTTTTCTACGAAATTAATTTTTGTAATTACTATAAACCCTAATTGAAATTAATAAATCTTAAGGTAATAATATATTCTAATTAAGGATTAATAATCTTAATTAAATTAATAACTCTATATTCTATAAGGGGATTTCCTAAAAAAAAACTATAAAAGGGAATTAATAAATTCTAATTGAAGATTAATAAATTCTGAGGAAATTAGAATAAACTCTAATCGGAAATTAATACATCCTAATTAGGGATTAATAAATTGAATAAAACCCAAAACTACTATTTTCGTTGTTGTGGAATAAGAAGCCTTCGTATGTTAATGCACATGTTTAATTTATGAGAAATAAAGAAAGTATTTGTTAGTGGTTGATCTAATACTTCATATTATATATAAGAAGTCGTCAATTTTAGTTAATTAGAAGAAACTATAATTAGAAAAGACAGTTTCTCTTATTAATTCTCGTAGGACTCGTTTGGTACAAAGTATGGGATAAGGCCTGATATGTTTGACTGAGATGTCTTATAAATATAAAGAATTAATATTCCGTTTGGTATGATGTATTAAATTCTCTGCAACACATAGTAATTATTGTAATTTATTGCTATAATTAGTTGCAGTATTATTTATACCACCTCATAGGTAGTATACATAACAACAAAAATAAGTATTATTCATAGGGGCCCGAACTTTATAAGGGCCGTATACTTCATACCAAACAAGATATTAGGGTGTCATAGACATATTATACACCCTAATCACCCCTACCAAACGAGCCCGTACTGTATAGTGTTTTTTTTATGATAATTATTAAATATTTAACGATTAATGATTTCAATTAGTTATTAGTTACTAGGGGAGGGGGAGTTTTTATTTGTCCCCCTCTATATATATATATAGGGAGAGGATCAAATAAGAACTCCTATTTATATGAAAAATAGGAACCAATCTAAGCCATCTATCCTCTAAGATCTATGGATATGATTTAATCTAATAACTAATTGGTTAAACCCACTTTTTTTACTTAAGTAAGGTTACTATGGTAATTTTCGCTGTAATATCCTGTGCAAAATCGAGATGAACAAAATAGTGTAAAGTGATCCATTAATTAGTATAAAGTGATGCATCAATATCACATTTCTGATGCATCAATTTTTTTTTATTAATTTGGATAATAGCATTTACATCCCCATTTACAGTCTATAAAGAACAAACAACATCTATAAAGTGTGTATCCTCAAAAAATAAAAACTTATAAAATGTGTACCTATACAATTAAAGCATTATATATATCGTATTCGTATTTGTTACTTAATATTCTGGACACAATTTTATAATACATTAATACGATTAACGTGATGCATCAATATGAAATTGTATATGCACAGAAGCAAAGGACTCATTACCAGTATTAATGCATTGCGCATGTGATATTTGTGCATTATATTGTTTAGATTTATGCATTAATTGTGTATTTTTTTTAAATGTATCATTTATTATATAGTTATTGATCCTCTAGTGCAGGAGATACCCATCATCACAATTAATGCATTATGTATATAGTATTTGTGCATTACATTGTTTAAATTTATGCATTACATTGTGTATTCTTTATACAGTAATGCATCAACTTATAATGCATAAACAATATTAACCTAATGCATTAATATTAATAACGTAATGCATTAATATAAATAACATAATGCATACCTTCGAAAAGTCAATGCATTAGCTGATTAATAACCTCATAACATCGAAAATTAGAATACCCAACATCAATAAATTCCAAATCTTCATTCTCATCCAACGAACAAACTCAACTGAAAATGAATTACATCATTGTTTAGGATTTAATTTTGTTTTCTAAGTATAAATGCAGAAACATAAATTACTTTCCAGAATTCAATTTTCTTCTTTCCGCCATTTCGATCACATTGTGGCTTATGCTTCTGAGTGATTTCTAATGTGAAATTTTAATTTCACCAAAAAATCCGACCTAATGTTTCTAATTCCTTGTTCCAATAAATTAGCTATTTTAGTATCAAAGTCCTCTAATCTTAAGCAACTAAACGAATTCTTCACCCATTTAATACAAACCCATTTTCTAGATAGAGAGAAAAAGAGAGAGTTGTGGTGTGTAGCGGCGGTAATTGCAGAATTCGACCACCTGTGGTGGTGGTGACAACGGTGTCCGGCGGAGACGGTGGTGGTGGTAACAGCTGCAGCAATGATGGTGGGTGGCGGTGGTAGAGAGAGATGGTGCGTGGAAGTGTTGTAGAGAGAGAGAGAGAGAGAGAGAGAGAGAGAGAGAGAGTTGTGGTGTGTAGCGACTGTAATTGCAGAATTCGACCACCTGTGGTAGTGGTGACGACGGTGTTCGGCGGAGACGGTGGTGGTGGTAGCAGCTGCAGCGATGATGGTGGGTGGCGGTGGTAGAGAGAGATGGTGGGTGACGGTGGTGTAGAGAGAGAAGAAGATGAAGAAGAAGAAGAAGAAGAAGAAGAAGAAGAAGAAGAAGAAGAAGGAGAGAGAGGACTTACGTGAATTGCAAAAGAGGGGAATGAATTTTTTTCCCAATATAGCCCTACATCCCTTATTTTTAAATCCATGTCAAAGTTTTAGATTTAATTCTAGCCACGCATTCTTGGCAAATGAGTGGTCAGGATTGGTTCCTATTTCTCATATAAGGAGGAGTTCTCACCAGATCCAAACTATATATATATATATATATATATATATATACATATATGGAGTGGTTCTAGTGAAAAGAGCCCTTAAAATAAGAAATAGGAATAAATCTCAACCCTTGATTCACAATAGATGGATGGCTAGATTTGAAGCGGATCGGATCCGGGTCAAACCTGGTCGGACCTGGGTCAACCCGTTGACTTTTCAATTTTTTTTTTCAAATCATTGTATTCATATCATATTAATAAGCAAGTGTTTGGGATTTTTTTTGTCTCCGCCTTCGGCTCCGATTTTAATTTATAGATAATGATTGTGGCAACATTATATATTTTTTAGCTCGCTCCGAGGCCTTCGGCTCCCCTCGCTCGACTCTTGAAAAAAAATAAAACATAAAAAATAAAAATAGTGAAAAAGAATATTAAAAAATTAAAAATGGTGCATTCCAATACACTTAGTGGTGCATCTCATTGCACAGTTTGGTGCATCTCATTGCACAGTGTGGTGCATATCATCTGACTCTTAAAAAAAATTCGAAAATTTTAAAAAAAATTGGGAAAAAAAAATCGAAAGTCAACGGGTTGACCGGGTCCGACCCGTTGACCCGGATCCGACCCGATTTGACCCGGATCCGACCCGGTTTCACTTGGGTCAGATCTGACCCTTCATCCCTTGTATATGTATGGTGGAGATATATTCCTATTTCTTAGGTTAAGATTCATTCTTATATGATGCCTTTCCTATATATATATATATATATATATATATATATATATATATATATATGGGTAAATTGTCTGTAAATTCCTGAACTTTTCACAAATTCTGGTTTTGCTCCCCACAAAAAAATTATGCGTGACAATTCCCAAACTTTATATTTTGTCTGATTTTGCATCCAAGGTCGGTTTTTCTCAAATTGTGTGCTGACTTGGCATCCGGAAATCCTACGTGTCCTAGTCGGCCAACGAGTAAATAATTATCCAAACAACGAATTCCCTATAAATTCCTGAACTTTTGTGAGATTCTGTTTCTGCTCTAAAAAATTAATTTGTGCAACAAATTCCCAAACTTTTTAATTTGTCTGATTTTGCATCCAATGTCGGTTTCCCACAAATTATTTGAAGGATGACACACATGAACCGAAGTCCTATTTTGCATGCCATTTTTGCTTTTGGCTTAGTGATGTGAACAGAAACTATATACTTGTATGCACCTTACAACATAGACCCAATTTCCAATAGCAAGGTCTCATTTCTTTTGGGCACGATTATTAACAAACAAGAGTAAAAAGATAAAAAGTGGTAGGTCCCAAGTCTTTTGAAGAGTTAATTATTTCCATTTTTGGAATGAGACCTTCCTATTGAAACAGAAGAAAAAGGAAAGAGGGACCTTGCTATTGGGACAGAGGGAGTATTTTGTAATGAATGGAAGTCATGGAAGTTTGTTTTGATACTTTTTACAGTCTTTTGCATCTTGTACTCATTTTTTTTTTTTTTTGCAATTTTTTGCATTCTTTTGCAACCTCTAATTTGTGTCAGCAATTTGGGGAAAACCGACCTTGGATGTAAAATCTGACAAATTAAAATGTTTGGGAATTTGTTTCACAAATTAATTTTTTTTGGAGAGCAAAAACAGAATTTCACAAAAGTTCAGGAATTTATAGGCAATTTGTTGTTTGGATAATTATTTACTCGTTGGCCGTCTAGGACACGTAGGATTTCCGGCTGCCAAGTCAGCACACAATTTAGAAAAAACCGACCTTGGATGAAAAATCAGACATTGTGGAGAGCAAAACCAGAATTTATGAAAAGTTCAGGAATTTACAGGCAATTTACCCTATATATATAATGTTCATAATATCATATAGTTAATGATCAAGGAGTTTGGTGGCTAGCCATGTACGAGAGCTAACCGTAAAAACATGACCGTATCTTTTTTCAATCTGAAAAATGGGACTTATTTCGACGGGCCCTATAAAGTAGGACGAAAACTTTTTTTATGACGTTTGTAGGACAATTTTGGGCTTTTTGGCCCGTTTTTCTCACGTGGCTTGATGACTGGAGCCCAATGCTGATGTGGATGCCACATTTCACACCAGTCAGCAAAAAGATGAATAAAAAAAAGAAAAAATTAAAAAAAGGAAAAGAAATGAAAAGAAATGAAAATTTTTCCCTCTACTCTCTTTCTCTCGCCCACCCGCCTCCCTCTCTGTTTCTTCTCCTCCGCTACATCCACCGCCTATCACCACCATATTCTTCGTCTTGCTGCACTCCATCAGCCGCCGCAGATTCAGACGGTTATCGCTAATCTACAACGAGCTACGACGTGGTGGGTTAATAGCAGCAACGATTGCTTCTTCTTCTTCTTCTTCATCGAACTCCGACGGTGTGAAAAGTGGCTGAGCTTAGCAGCGGAAGACCGGTGACGGTGAAGAAATGTGTCACGGGTGTGAGCTTGAGCTCGCTGGCACTGCATACGACGAGGGTTCAATCCGAGCAGCAACGACGACATCTTATCTTCGACGGTGTTAGCTGTGTAGCATTGTACAACAGCGGCCGTGGGGGAAATGATCGGTGGATATTCCTGATCCGGCACAGCGAGTGAGGGCTTGGCTGGTGATCTTCGAAATGGTGGAGGCGACCGCAATGGCCTAAGACAAGGCGTTTATTGAGATTTGTAGCCCAAACGCTGTCGCTAAGTTTTTAAGACCGTCGCAGAGGTCGGTGGAGTCACTGACAGGGATTATTCCCGGTGAAGATTCTAACAAGAAGGATGGTTGCGATGATTACGGCTCGCCGATTTCAGTTTTGGGGTTTTCGTGATTTTCCGATGGTGTTCAGCCTCGCGGTGGCAGAAGCTTTTCTGATGCTGCCTTTCATCATCGCTTCACGCGAAGCGGCGTTGGTGGAAATTTGACGGGTACTCGCCGAATTTCCGAGGTTGGAGGAGAGGTTTCCGATCTAAAAGAAGAGAGAGGGGAGAGGGATGGTGCTGCTGTGTTTGAGAGTTGTATTGGCGGTACCATTTGCGACGACGAAGGAAAATGAGATGATGGTGGTCTGCGGTGGCAGTGGTGGTGGTTGGTTGTCGGGCAAAAGAAAGAGGGTGAGGGGGCTGCGGGTTGGAGAGAGAGAAAGGCAGATTATTTTTTCTTTTTTTCTTTTAATTTTTCTTTTTGCTAACTCGTATCAAATATGACATACACATCAGCATTGGACTCCAGTCATCAAGCCATGTGAGAAACGGGCCAAAAAGCCCAAAATTGTCCTACAAACGGCCTAAAAAAAGTTTTTAGTCCTACTTTATAGATTGAGAAAAGTTATAGTCTTGTTTTCACGGTTAGCTCCCATGTACAATGTAGGTGTCGGGCATTGTTAGTTTGCTCCGTCTTATATTTTTCTTAATCGGGAAATGAAACGCTACTTGCCTCATCGTTTTCTTGCCGCTGCTCCGGCGGCTCTTGTCGGAATATAATTCAGCGGCGTTGGGTTATACATGTAATCGCGGTCTCTTTTAATTTGTCTGATATTCTCTTTTGTACGTGAACAAATATGATATTTTTTTTGAAAAGTTGTTCCAAAAAATAAACATTATCATGTTTTGAGAAAGAAATGACTTTAGGATTGTTGAAAAAGAGAGAATGGTTGTAGCTAGCTAGTTATTATCGGATGACATCCTTTGTTCCCAACTTTTATCTCATTGTCTATGTCCTAATATTAATTTCACTATTTGAAAAATATTTATTTATAAATAAAATTTTAGAATATAAAATAAATCTTAATTAATTAAAAAATTATATACCCTACGTTTGAAATAATGGACACTAATAATAAATTCAAAATTCAAAAAGTGCAAATTAAATATAAATAAATATATAAATATATATAAACCCTATTATGATGGATGAATCATAGGTAATAATTGTAATTTTTTCTAAAACATTCTATATAAAAATTGAAAAGAAATAAAAAGAATGACGAAAAACTAAATAAATATAGGCTATGGGACACAGTGCCACCAAATTTGGAGATAGAGGATCCCAAGTAAGTTATTACTCCCTCCGTCCCATTCAATTTGTCTATATTTCCTTAAATGGATGTGCCACTCAATTTGTCTACTAAATAAGAAAATAATTAACCCTTCAAAATCCTTCAAAAATGGTGGGACCTACCTACTTTCTTTCATTTTACCCTTATTCTTAATCTTCGTGCCGAACAATAGGTAGACAAATTGAATGGAACAGAGGGAATATAATTTAAATATGGAAATATCAATCTAATTTATTAGGAGAGAGATATGATATGAAATTTAAAATTTGAAAATATTATGTTCTAATTTAATCCTAAAATATCGATAGGGGTAATATAATGAGAGAATAAACCATTTATGTTATAAACTAGAGAGAAAAGAGAGAATACTGTAGATAATTAGAAATTTGTGTATTCAAGTGTGTCTAATGTATGTACAATATGAAGACCAAATGCCTTTATTTATAAAGATACATAGCTAGTGTTTTAGGGTGGATGGCTTGATCAACACTCATATGATATCTATACTATTAATGATATATTCACAACACTCTTCTTGAATGACCATCCTTAAAATAAATATTGCCTCATTGAAACCTTGCCAGGAAAATTCAGTGAGACAAAACCTGATCGAAGGAAAAAAAAAGTACAACACTCCGCTTGAACTTGATCATTGTAGTCTTTGAGTCGTTGCATACCGATCTTGTGTACCAAATTTCTTAATGTCGACATCGACAATGCCTTTGTGAATAAGTCCGCCAAATTGTCACTTGAGCGAATCTCCGCTGAAATAATGATATAAGTATAACACTCATAATTGCCATTATTGTTGCGATGTGCATGCCTCGTTAAAAACCTCTTCAGAAAAATACTGTGGGAAAAAAACTCGATAGTGAAAAAAATATTATATGACATACACTTATTCAAGTGTTGCATTAGTTGCCTCGTAAAATTAAAAACCTTGACTAAGAAAATTCACCGGAGGAAAATACTTAGTAAGGGAAAAAATACGAGTACAACCATTTGACCTTTAGAGTATAATCTTTAGGATTACTCAAAATTAACTTTCATGGTCAAATATTCATAAATATGTACTAGTTTCTCATTCTCCCCTAAAGATAATAATATTCAAAATCAGCATATTTCAGTACTATAAACATATTTTCGTATATAGATTAGGAAGAGATTTAGTGAATAAATCTACAAATTTATCACTAAACAAACTTTTGTGGCCATAGTTCCTTAATTTGGAACTCATTTGTGCAACACAAGTTGAATTATTCTATAGAGAATAGTGGGGTATATCTCATATCATTACACCAATTTGAGATATTGAAATCATGGGATGAGATAAATAACCAACATCCTAATAGCCACCAATGTGAATCTCAATCTCTTTCGTAAAATAGACTAAGGTCTTTTAACCTTAAAGATAACGAATGATATGCTTAATATCATTTCAATGCTTCCTTATGAGAGCATAAATCTTGCTAGCAAGTTATTTTTAAATGCAATATCATATCTGATAAAATAGTACTTCAAACACTCAAAGTAGGGAACTTCTAGCCCCATTATATAATCGTTATCTTTTATATTCACTTCAAATCGAGTGAAGAGACAATCATTTGGTGTCTAACTAGATGTGATTTATAAAAAAAATAAATATCTCTCTACAACCTTTCCATGTAAGTCGATTGGTGTAAAAATAATATGCTCCTTTAGGAAATGCTGGATCTTCATATATATTGAGTCAATACTTAGGTTTAGCTAAGTCTTCCATTCCAAAATTCTATCTTTATGTACGAGTTGGCTTTTTCATCAATATAGATAAAAGTGATTCAAAGATTTTTTTTATGATATATACACAAGTACATATATCATTATTCACATATCCTTACTTCAGAAGGATTGATTCACAATTGTTGTGAATTTATTTATATTTCTCTTTTTTAGAAATATTGAGTCCATCAGAGACTTTCATATATATATTCACGTACAATGACCCAACCAATATGTGGATCAATGATATCCATTACTGTCAGAGATATTAAAAAATGGAATGTAATGCCATATTAGGAGAGGATATATATAATCAAAATCAATTTAGGATCTCTGCCTAAATCTTTGAGCTATTAATATCGCTTTATTTCTTATCATCTCATCAATTTCTTTTCTCTTAGTACAAATACTCATTTGCCCTATTGGGACAACATTATTTGACATATGTACTATAGAGCAAAAGATTATGTATTTATTTAGCGAGTTAAGCTTTGTCTCAATTGCTTCTTTCAAATTTACTCAGTGCTTATGGCACTTCTATTCCCTTTGATTCTAGATCCAGAATATCATTTCAAATTGATATAAGCAATTTTGTCGAGGCAAAAGTATTGTCGATAATTATAGTATTTTTCTATTGCTCGTTTCTCCTGAATTCACAGAATTCATGGCATTTTCAATCAACCAGATCTTCATCTTTTCTTAATGATATTTTTCTTTACTGGTTGTTCTGTAATCCCAGTCTTTTATATTTGGTGATCGATCGTGCATATGCACTGGGATTTTCGTCCTTAAGACGATCCTCTTTAGGAGATTAATGGAGTGATATAATTTCTCTATTCAAATTTTGTATTCCGCAGATCTTTATATTTATCACCAGTAGATCTCTCACGCTTATGGCGTTAAAGTGTATCATCGAATTTATTTAGTTCACGGGGAACTTCAATTCTCTTTGGTGCATGTACAATATGTATATGAGATTTGATCACTCTTTTGATAGTAATAACTTGTTGAACATCAAATTCATCGAGTGTATATTTAATCCAACGTATATCTCAAGTATTCTTGGGGACCCATATTTTTTAGGGTGCAATTGAGACTTGAATTGCGCAACCATGTAATACAAGCAATTTTGGTATTAGGATGACCTAATACGAACTAATGTTGTCGCATGTAATATTTGCAAAGATATTCATTATTATCTTCTGCTACTGTCTCAATATAGTATCCATTGTAGTGGATATCATAAAAAATTAGTGTCTTTTTGACTTAATAACATTTTATATTGTTAATTTAGTATCAAAATAATGATTCTGGAGCCATTTGTCATTTGTGCAATATATACGCACAAAAATCAGGGATAATCATATATTATCCAAATATTTAATTTATTTGCTCTTTAAAGCATGTAATATTCTTCAGGAATATTAATTGTGCTACTCAAATAACAATAATATATAATCTTTAAGATTATATGTAAATTCGTGTTTCTTCAAAAATAACGATTATTGTAACATAAGAAATATAGACATAATATATAATCATATCACAATATATGCGCAGTATAACATATCTTAAATATATAAACAATTCGTCTCGAAATTAAAAATGTAAATAATTTTTCATCAAAAGCCAATTAATAATATTATATTATTCCAACGTATTGGACTAAAGACATAAACATGTTTTCTTTACTTTTCATAAAGAAATCGTGAAAGATGAAAATTGATGTTTACCAATCGAAAAAAATTACATTTGATATTTCGAATAAAGAAAAGAATACCTTCGAACTAATAAAATGGAAGGGGTAGAGAATTATAATTCTGTGTATTCAGATGTGTCTAAAGTGTGTACAATATGAGGATCAAATGTTTGTATTTATAATGGTACAGAGTTAAAGTTTTAGGGTGCATATCTTGATCAACACTTTTATGATATATAAAATATATTTACAACACCATTTAATTATAAGAAATACTATTTATGACTAGACAATTATGTGCTTAATTTTTTTTTCTAACAAATAGGATAAGAGATAGTAAATCTTGATCTGAGCAAAACATGAGGCATAGATTCTACAACCTACAAGCTAACATTTTGAATTATTAAAGCTGCATTTTTTTACACCATCTGATTATGTACCTTATGATACTTCAATGTATTTCTCCCAAAATAAAAACCAATGTGTAGTCACAAATACTAATAGTTGATACTCCTGTGGAAACAAAGAAAATATAGGTGATAATCCAACTAGGAAAAAATTACGACGTGAATAAACATTTTCAGAACGGAAATAAGAATTTAGGAAATGCCAACATGAGGCATTCACATCATTCAAAGTTTTAATTCTTTTAGCTACTAGTTTCTTCTTACCACACCCTCTCTGATCCACAAATGACATAGATTCTATGTTTCTACCACAACCCATGTTTAAGAAGCTTCAGCATACGCCTTACTAATAAAGTTATTGGGCACACAAGAATACTTCAACTCAATTAGATTAGTTAATCCCAAAATATTCGTACAAACCTTTCCCATATCACCTAAAAAGTTCATAAAACGATAATAATCTTCATTTAAACAAAGAATTAAATAAAAGCCCCATTTTTTCATTAAGAATTTCTCCATGGCTCATGGCTTTAAGATACAACATCGATCTCATAGATTAAGAATTAAGATCCGGGGAACCAGTGTAACTCTTAAAGCAATTTGAGTTGAACTCGTGATTTTTATTTTGAATGGAAGAGGCGTAGCAAACCCTCTTTAACAAAACGAACACAAATTAGAGAGATAAATGTGAATAGATAGATGAAATCGAACAATATATTGTCGATGACCGACGGTGTATGAACTTACCGTTCTGATGATTGACGAACATCCTCTGTTCGGCTCCAGTCGTCAGCCCTCAGCTCATACGTTCGTCGTTTGTGTTTCATGATTTTAGTTTTGAAATTCTGTTTGTTAAATTTAATTAATCAATTTCTTTAAATAATAATTAAAAGCCATTTCGAAAAAAAATAAATTAAAAGATTATTTCAGATTTTCAATTGGCAAATATGTTTAGTTAGTCTTGTTTGCCACGTAGGAATGGCAAGGGTTGTATTATCACCTCATTTTCTTTTTGGGCTAAATGCCGGAAAGATCCTGACCTTTTTTCAAATTCTGGTTTTTTCCCTCACTTTCTATTTTTGCGAATAAATTCCTCACCTTTTAATTTTTCTAATTTTTCCCATGGCGAACATTTTCGATCAAAGTAATGCTGATGTATTAATTTTATTTGTTGACGTGGCCCAATATTTTTACACGTGGCACGGGTTAATTGCCGTAAAAATTCCGACCTTTGGTCAAATTTTAGTTTTCCCCTGACTTTCTATTTTGGCCTACAAATTCATCACTTTTTAACTTTTCTCATTTTTCCCACGCAAATAACTTCCCCCCAAATTGATTTTGAGCTGAACGACAAATATTCATACATGGCAAATCGGCGTGACTAAACAAATGACGTAGCTTTAATAAATGACATACGTCATCGTTTCATGGTAAATGAAGACTATAATTTGAGGATTTTAGGGCACATATCGATTTCATGGTTTGTAGTCTCTATTTTTTGCAGAAATAGCTCACTTTTCTCTCTCTTTCTCCTCCTCTATCCATCCGAAATTAGCGAATACTTTGTGGGTAATTCATGTTTCTGGGTAACTCGAGGTGATTGGTCCGTGGATAATTTGAGGTGATGGCTTCTTCTTTTTCACGAACGGGCTCAAGGAATAATCCTGGACCTCAAAGACCTTACACAGTACTGAGGTGAATCCGAAGAGGCGCTACTACAAAAAATGAGCAATAGAGGGGGAGAAGGAATGAGAAAAGTGAGTGATTTCTGCAAAAAATAGAGACTACAGACGATGAAATCGATCTGTGCCATAAAATCCTCAAATTAGAGTCTCTATTTGCCATGAAACGATGACGTATATCATTTATTAAAGCTACTTCATTTGTTTAGTCGCGCCGATTTGCCATGTAGGAATATTTGTCGTTCAGCTCAAAATCAATTTGGGGGAAATTATTTGCGTAGGAAAAATCAGAAAAGTTTAAAAGTGATGAATTTGTAGGCCAAAATAGAAAGTCAGGGGAAAATCTAGAATTTGACCGAAGGTCGGGATTTTTACTCCAATTAATCCATGCCACTCAAGTGCCACGTGTAAAATATTGGGCCACGTAAACGAATAAAATTAACACATCAGCGTTACTTTGATCGGAAATGTTCGCCGAGGGAAAAATTAGAAAAATTAAAAGGTGAAGAATTTCTTCGCAAAAATAGAAAGTGAGGGAAAAAATCAGAATTTGAAAAAATGTCAGGATTTTTCCGGCATTTAACCCTTTCTTTTTCTATACGATCTAAAATCAATGATGTCACTAAATGAGATTTATAACGACACCTATTTCATAATTGTCTTATCAGCTTTCAATAAAATGTAGTTATAGATACCTGTATACATAGAGTGTCTATGGTGACAATTTTGTCAACGTGTCCTAAAATTAGTGTAGTCATAGATCATTTTTCTAGTAGTGACGGAGTAACATATTACTAAAATAACCCTTTATGGCAGCCACAATTATGGTCCGTTGGATTTCGCTGCATGAAATTAAATCCGGTTTGTTCTGGATTATTTGATTGGCTTAGGTTGCTGCTCGAGGCTCGTTTTGCATGGTAGGAATTCTCTTTGGATTCTTGTTTTCAAAATTCCATCATAATGATTACTTTTTGGAATCTGATTAGAAGTTGTTAACTTGTTATTGCGAAATCAAGAAATTGTTATCTAGGTTACTTTTTTTTCTTTTTCTTTTTTTAATGAATGACTTAAATACTGCCATTTTTAGTTTCATTATATATGAATTACTTGATTAATTAATTGAACATAACCCAAAACTACCATTTTCGTTGTTGTGGAATAAGAAGCCTTCGTATGTTACTGCACATGTTTAATTTCTGAGAAAAAAAATAAAGCATTTGTTAGTGGTCGATCTAATACTTCCTATTATATATAAGAAGTCGTCAAGTTAGTTAATTAGAAGAAAATATAATTAGAAAAGACAGTTTCTCTTATTAATTCTCGTATTTATTTCTAATAATAATGTTGGTGCTATCCACATCTTGTGGGATGGAAAGGACTGAAATGCACTTGTTCTGGTCATCAAGTAATTAATTAGATGAGGCAATTATTTGTTTTTTTGGTTTTTGAGAAGAAATAAAGAAAAAGCATAGGGTGTGTCGGGCTCGGGCATTGTTATTTAATTTTCTTTATACATTTTTAAAATAAAAATTTTGATTGGTAAATTTATAATTAATATCTAGAATGTAGGATTAAAAAACTAAAAAGTGCGAATATATATATAGATACTGATCCATAAATGAATAAAACACACATGCATATTTTAATTTTTTTAAAGTTGAATACACATTTTTATGGTAGCAATAAATTTTGTAAGAGTTGCATGAGTATGTATTCCTGCGAAAATGATAGTTGAATCCATAGCATTTGAATTGCAAGCTCCCAAATGCAAATTGTCTCCAGGCGAGAAAATTAATTTTCTAACAAATTAATTAAAACCATTAATTCCTGTACGTACATGTAAATAAGAAAATACTCCATATTACGCCGCATTAATTAATCAACTGATTACTGATGTTGAGAATGATGAATGAATGAATACACCACGCCATTATAAATAGAGGCATGAGATTCTGCAAATATTAATTTCATTCGATTCAACAGCAACAATTAGCTAGTTAGTAGAGTACGTAATTAATAGTAATGGAGGTCGTGGAGGTTTGTTGGGCGCTTATTCTGGCTGTTTCATCCTACATCATCTTGAAGCAATGGAGAGAACTAAAATCCCAAGAAAAGTACTCGAAATTGCCCCCGAGCCCGCCCAAGGTCCCGGTGATCGGGCACCTCCACCTGTTCTGGAGAGAGCTACCGCAGCACGCGCTGTGGCGCGTGGCGGAGAAATATGGGCCGGTGGCGCACGTGCAGCTGGGAGAAGTGTTCACGGTGGTACTGTCGTCGGCGGAGACGGCGAAAGAGGCGCTGCAGACATTGGACCCAGCGTGCGCGGACAGGTTCGACAGCATCAGCAGCAAGATCATGTGGTACGACAACAAGGACATCATCTTCAGCCCTTTCAACGAGCACTGGCGCCACATGCGCAAGATCTGCGTTTCGGAGCTGCTCAGCGCCAGGAACGTCAGGTCGTTCGGGTTTATCAGGCAGGACGAGATGTCGCGTCTCATCCTGTCCTCCAATCGTCATCGGGCTCGGCCGTTGACATGACGGAGAAGATATGCACCATGACGTGTTCCATCATCTGCAGAGCGGCGTTCGGCAGCGTCATCAAGGATTACGAGGTGTTGGTGGACTTGGTGAAGCAGGCGCTGAGCATGGCCTCCGGGTTCGAGCTGCCCGATCTCTTTCCTTCCTCCAAACTGGTGAATATGCTCTCCTGGAACAAGAGCAGGTTGTGGAAAATGCGCCGCCGTGTGGACGCCATTGTTGAGGCCATCGTGGAGGAGCACAGGCTGAAGCAGAGCGGCGAGTTTGGGGGTGAAGATATCATCGACGTTCTGCTCAGGATGGAGAAGGACAGCAATGTCAAAATTCCCATTACTATAAACGCCATCAAAGCGTTCATCTTCGTAAGTTGACTTTCTTGTATAAATTAAATTACAAATCATGCATGCATGCTTTCAACGGACATGGGGGCGTATGTATGTGCAGGACACGTTCTCTGCAGGAACTGAAACCTCGTCGACCACCACCCTCTGGGTGATGGCGGAACTGATGAAGAATCCGGCGGTGATGGCCAAGGCACAGGCGGAGGTAAGAGCGGCGCTCAAGGGGAAGAGCAGCGTGGACGTGGATGACGTGCAAGAGCTTAAATACCTGAAATCGGTGGTGAAGGAGACGATGAGGATGCACCCCCAATCCCATTGCTGCCAAGACAGTGCAGAGAGGAATGCGAGGTCAACGGGTACACGATTCCCAAGAAAGCTAGAGTCGTGGTCAACATCTGGTCCATGGGAAGGGATCCCAAGTACTGGGACGAGCCCCACACGTTTCGCCCCGAGAGATTCGATCATGTTTCAAAGGACTTTATGGGAAATGATTTCGAGCTCATCCCGTTCGGGGCTGGAAGAAGAATCTGCCCCGGCTTGAATTTCGGGCTCGCAAATGTTGAGGTTCCGATGGCTCAACTGCTCTACCACTTCGACTGGAAATTGCCTCCCGGAGTCAATCTTGCTGACATCGATATGGATGAGACCCCAGGCCTTACTGGAGTCCGAAGGGAGAATCTTGTATTGATCCCCACGCCCTACAATCCTTAACCTATTCCTATTCCTCCCACACATATTTAGTCCTCCTATCTCATATCAATAATTAACCAAACCTACCTACTCTCTCTTAATTTCTTTTCAGTTTGGGAACTCAATAAGCTACCAAACTAGCATACATATATGTATGCATCATGATGTACTGTTGAACTTCACTTATATATATTCTCGATCTTGTTCAGCATCTAACACATGGCCCGGTTTATACGTACAGGGCCTCAATAAGTTATGTGTTGTAAACTTAGACTTAATATTTCAACATGAACAGTTGCAAATACGTAATTATGAAATACTAGCGCGGATCAAATAAGAACACTTTCTTAGGTGAGAAATAAGAACAAATCTGGACCTTTGATCTTTGTTGATCTATGGTCTAAATTTAACCGTGCATTTAGTTACTGTAATTTATGCATTTAAATGTTAATGCATTAAGTTATTGTAATTTATGCATTAAAAGATTTATGCCGTTAGTTTCATGACACTGAACCCTAAATGTCTTTTTATTCTTTTCCTAAACTATACGTCGACTTTTTGGGGAAGAAAAGAGTTTAGAGAGAGAATAGAAAGACATTTTGGATTCCATCGTGCAAGCTATACGTCGTATGACCTTGTTAATTTTTAATTTTGCTCAAACTGAAACGACGTTGTTTCGGTACATTTGGCATTTTAATATCCACATTAGATAGTCGGTAAGATGAAAAGTCGGGCCTTTTTTAGATAAAATTATAAAGTACATGGTTTTTTTGGAAAATTTTAAAGTTCAGCCACAAACAATAAATAACCCTTAATTTTTTTGCTGACTGGTATGCAATGTGGCATCCACGTCAACATCGAGCTCTACGTGTCAAGTCATGTGAGAAAAAAAGCTCGAAATTGACCTACGGACGAGATAAAAAAAAGTTTTAGTCCACATTTTAAAGGCCCTACAAAAAAGTCCATTTTGTCAAATTGAAAAAAGTTGTGGTCCTGAAAAACCGTCTAGCTCTAATCTACCTAATCATCTTAATTAATTACTTAGTGTTTTTTTTAATAATTAATCTCCTTACAATATTGCTGGTCGTTTAATTAATCTGCTATGCTCCTCAATAAGTTTAATTTCACACATTATTACCATTGCTTAAAAAAGTAATTTTACATACTACTAATATTAAATACATATTTTTTACACGCACGAAATGTTATTACTCCTTCCGTCCCACAAAATTAGTCCTTTATTCCTTTTTGGATGTCCCAACTCTTAGTCTACTTTCCTAATTGAAATTTAATCAAAATATTATTTTACTAAAATGTCCTCATTTAAAGAAATGTGAAAATTATATGCATTGAGTAGTAAATAAGTGCAAAATAGAATAATTACATATAGATTTTGTTTTCCAAAGCAAATTAAATGTATTTTCTTAATATGTGTGAAAATTGATAGGGGACTGATTTCGTGGGACGGAGGAGGAAGTAGTTGTTTTGATCAAATTAATTCATTTATAAAATAACTAAAGATGTGTGTGTGTGAGGATGAAGCATCATTAGGATCAATTTGCTGATTTATTGAGAATTTGAAATATTATTGGTTAGGTTGCAAGCGCCCGGGGCGCGCATCGAGCAATCGAACCGTTTGTATGACCATGCATGAGCTATTTGTTTAGTTGCCCAACATCCAAAATTTGGGCTTCCTTTCGGCTTGATCATGATTCATCTTGGCATTTATCCTCGTAATTAACTCTATCAAATCTTTTTTCTCACATACTTCCAAAAAATAAATTTGTTCATTATTATATTTTTGTGGTAGCTGAAAAATATTATCAACAAATAATAATTTAAAAGATATTAAAAATTACGTAAATAAATTATATAGTGAAAATAGATTACAATAAACGAAACATTATGCTTAAATTAATAATTTTCTATTTTCAATTCCAAAGAGTGAAGAAAAAGTGATTGGAATAGTACAATAACTATCAACAAATTAATGTTGTTTCAAACAAAATACAAACTAATAATGCAACTTAAATGATATTGGTTAAATATTTACCATATTTAAAATCTCTCTCTATATATAAGAATAGATATTAAGCTAAGAAATATGAATAGATCCCCACCATTAATCCTTCAACATCTATGGCTAAGATCTGATCTAACTACTTAACTAAGTTACCGCAATTTATTTTTAAATAGGGGTAATTTAGTAATTTAGAAATTTCTTCTCTTACATTCTTATTTCTTCTGCAATCGCGTTAAACTCAGAATCATCATTGTTCTACTCTCTGATTCTGCCTCGCGATTTTGCTTCGAAATTCTTCATCGCAATTATGCCTCGCGATTTCACCATTATTCCGACCTTGAATTCAATATCCAATCGAAATCTGTAATCAACAAGTATCACCAATATCTCTTTCGATGATGCGTTGAATCAAATCGAAGCAAAAAGTAGTGTCCAGCCGCCAGATGCGATCGGATAGTCGAATTTGAAGTCATTGGGAGCGAAATCTACGGTGTCGTTTGCGATTGCACGCACAAATTCTGTTGGAGCTGCATAGAGGAGCGCCACAGTCTCGTTGGGTGCAAAATTTGGGTAAGTTTTATAGCTTTGTTGATAAATTTTCATTTGGAAAGTACAAATTATTGTGTGTGTGTGTGTGTTTTGTGTAGGTTAAGGAATTATGATATTTTTTCTGTTGTGTTTCAGAATTTGTGCTTAATCTAATGAAGTAGGATATTTGTATTGTATATGTATGTGTGAAAATGTATGTGTTGTGAAACTTGTGCTTATCAGAAATATTGTTTTCTCTTTTATGCTATAGTTTGCCTTGTTGTGGTTGTTTTTAATTAGTGTGTATTTGTTGTATTGATATGCTCTAGCTGTAGATATGAATGGTGTTGTCGATAAATATATCAACCAAGGTCAGGATTTGTGGACGATAAAAATGAACACTTGATTGATCTTGAGTCGACGGACTTGATCGAGCTATGGCTCATTTATTGGGTGATTAATAAGGTATATTATTGTTTATATCTGTATTCTATGTACCATTTGAAGGATATTGACATTTTTTCAAGTAACGTATCGTGTGATTGTTCGAGTACTTGTAGGGACAGGTAGAGGAGGTGTTGGGCGTGGTGAGATGTCGTATGCAGTCCTAATTCGAGATGAGACTTGGTTTCCGAAAGCTTGTAGAATTTAATATGGAGCTAAACAAGTGTGGCGCCTAATCAAGTGGCTTTACTCGCTCATTGTGAGGTCATTGAAAGAGGGTATTATTAGAATATTGATATCATAGAGGTAAAAGTCTCGTCTAATGCCTCCTATACATGGAAATCTAGGTGTTGGAGCTGCGACTTGTTAAATAATGGTATAAGGTGGAGAGTTGGTGATAGTACAAATATTAAGATTTTCAGAGATACCTGGGTTCCCAATTTGGCTAACGGCAATATCCATAGAAGTGTGTAGAGAGACGATGATATAAGCTTTCTTGATTTGCTAGACTCAGTGATGGATTGGGATATGGACAAAGAGAAGATGCAGCAATTGTAAGGACATGGCTAATCATGATGCACATAATTGTGATGAAAAAATGAAATAGTGTATTTTTAATTATCTGCTTTTTACTTTTGAATCTCGTAGACAGATGTTGTGTTCGAAACAACATTTTCATTGTTATTTGACATTCATTTGTTATTAACTTTTTTACTATTTTATATATTTTTTCTGTTTATGGTTGTCTCTTGATATAATTCATAATTTGATTATGTTAATGTTTGTCTGTTTCGATAAAAATCACCAGTGTGTAAACTTATTTCATATTTTAACTGATTTGTATTTTGAGTAGTATTTGATCGAATATCCTGCCTTAGTAGATTGCACAATGAGTAGTGATGCATCACATAGAATTAAGAGATGCATCACTGATGCATTATTAGATGCATCACCAACCATTCATAGATGCACCACAAATCATTAAGAGATGCACCACAAGATGCTCATATTAATTTTTCCTAAACAATTTTGTGTTTTGCATAATTAATTGCACAATATATTATATGATGTAATTAATTGCACATGATGCAGACTTAGGTGATGATAGAGTTCTGTCGAGAGTAAATATCGTGAAGAGAGAAGCTGATGGAATAAATAAAATTTCAGATAATTATAAGGTAGATTAAGTTGTTGGGAACAAACTAGTTCAAAACATTACATTCAATTATTCATGTCTCGTGCATTTTTCAGTTTCTATCATATCTAATTTGTCCAAAACAGATCATATTCATTATACTCTAACTAACTAACACATTTTCATTCAATCTATTAGCCATTTTTCCGCGTTAAATTTTTGATTTTCACATGTTTCCTTGTAGTAGTATTGTGCTTCTGCTAATTTTCTCCTATAGTATGTTGTTCTTTCAACGAACAATAGATGCACAATACTTCACCCTAAGCATCTTCATCTGTTACTTGATTTCTTCATCATTTCTGTCCTCCAACTTGTGATTGGTTCACCCATGAAAGTTTTCATGTGCCTCAAAATCATCATCTTCTTCAATTAATCTTCTTCCTCTTTAGATTTTGATTTTTATCATGCCTTCTTTTAGTTCTCTCTGATGCAACACAAACACACAAATATATACAGTTAGATGCATCATAATGACTTCCTACATGCACCACAATGACTATTAAGATGCACCATATTTACCAGTCACATGCACCACAGACAAATACATAACCCCATGTTGCATTAATATAACTTATCTATCATTATGAAATAGTAAATACATGCACCACAATGCCTAACTAGATGCACCATACTGTCTTGTCAGATGCACCATACTGCATTTTTAGAATGAATTAATATTTTTCACAAATTGCATACTATCATTCCAGAGCACAATCCACTACAATTACGAGACAAATTATTTAAGATTGATAAATGCTATTTTTGCATCAAAAAACCAACATATCCAAGAACAAGGTTTCATATTCCCACAAATTATCAAGTTACATTAGCAATTCTAAACAACAAAAATATTTCTTAGTTGACATGCATCACACTTAGTTGTCAGATACATCACACTTATTTATCCGATGCACCATAATGCAATTTACATTCAAAAATGTGCTACGAAGATTATAATGATCTAAATATCTAATGGTCTCTGAGATGGGTCTTTGGTGTAGAAGGGGGGTGAATACACCAAAGATAGACTTAAATTTTTTTTCACAAATTTAAAACAGTGTGCATGAGCTCAGTTATGAATCTAGCAGAAGATGGTCAGCTGTACTTATAACTCAGCTGGCGGTGCGAAAAGTGGTGGTTCTAAAACTTAGCTCGTTTGCTTAGAAAAACTCAACAATTTTCCCAACAATTTCCCCTTTTTGATGATGCCAAAACCTAACTGAGACAAACTATAAAGCTTACCCCTACGTTTAAGAGTGGGAAAAAAAATTCAGTAGATTTAATAAAGTTCAGAGTTCAGAGTTTGGACAAAAGGTTATTATCATCAGGGTGAGCTTTGAGCAGCAAAAAAAATTTGTTTTATTAATGTAAGAAATTACAGCAGTTAAAAAGATAAATCGAAAAAATTTCAATTCTTCAATCTTCAATCTTCAATCCCAGCTGGCTGGGTCTTCTCTTCTGCATCCGCTGCTTCTTTATTTTGACTCCGTTTCTCTTTCAGCTGGTTCCTCTAGCTCAGCAGTTTTGCCTTTGCTTAATGAGGACATTTCTTCGTCTCATTATCTTCCCCCTTGCTTAATGAGGACATTTCTGCGTCTCATTATCTTCCCCCTTTTTTGGCATTATCAACGAGGCGGGAGAGGCAAACTATTGTCTTATTGAGTTGTGTAATTTCCTGAATTGCGTCAGCGATCTTCGTTGTGTTGTCAGCTGTTGCGATGTTCAGTTCAGCTGTGCTGCGGCTGTCAGTTCTGAACTGTGTTCAGATCTTTATAGAGTTTGAACAGATTGTGAATATCCTTGCTGTAGGAGAGATTCCTTTGATTGATGACTTCCAGCTGGCGTGAGAGTTGAAAATTTTTCATCCAACAGAGTCTGGAGTCTTGGTGGCTCAGCTGTTGCATCGGCTGGCTCTTCTTCAATAGCAGTAGCCTCAGCTGTGATTGCAGGCACAACTTTCTTGGCTGATTCAGATGGGGCGGTCCAGCTGAGTGCTTGGAGGTATGAGTTGGCTCTAGAGATGACATCTTCTGAGTAGTGCACAACTTCATTCCTTAATTTATGAATCAAATCATCTTGATGCATGAAGGCATCCTGTAGGCTTCCAATATTCAAAAATCTCTTGCAATTTGGCTTTTTCAGACTTCATATGATTGAATGAGAAAGTCTAAATCCGCTCTTCAGTTGCGTACCAGGTGCTCATTTTGGTAGCAACGTAGAACTTGAAGTCGCTAATGGCGACTAATGCGGCTGAGAGCGAAACTAGCTCCGTATTTTGTTGCAGTGCGCTTGTGACTCCTTTAAGCAAAAGGTCTTCGAACCTTGAGATGGAGGCATCATGTGCAACTCTTGAGGGACTTTAAGTATTCCCCTTCCACTTCTGAAGTGGGGGTAAGGGGTCAGCTCTGTTTTCATCATCCAGCTGCAAGTGATCATCGGCTGGATGGTGCTTTACCACTTGAGCTTTGTGCAGGGGCTTGAGCTCCAACTTTTATAAGTTGATCTTGAAGTTGGTGTCCCTGTCGAGCTGAAGGAAATTGAGGAGAAGACTGTTGAAGTATTCTATCTGTTGTGAGGTTTAAGCTTATTTGATTGGGGTCTAAGCTTAGTTGATCAGCTGGAATACGTCGTTGGGGTGGTGGCGATGATGATGTCCACGCTGGCACATGAACTTCTTCTCCACCATAAGAAACCACCGCTTGTGGACCTTCTGCTCCTCGCAGAGTAGTTACGAATTTTCTCTCAATATCAGCTGGCTTCTCGGCTGACTGACTGGGCACCTTGAACTTGAGTCTTCTCTTTGAAGATGGTGCTTCAGTTTGTTTTGTCTCCTCACGTAGTTTCCTTTTCCTAACTGGGAAGGGAATAGATGTCTGTTACTTTGTCTCCTGCATCTTATTCTTTGCTTTTTGTGGGGAAGCAAGAGTTTTGACATGTTTGCTCTAAAAGGCTCCGGCTTTATCAGCATCTTGTCCAGTTCTGACTGGACTTCCTCTCTGGTGTATCTCTCTGGGAGAGATTCCCATATGTCTTCAGGTTGAATTTCTTCGTCAGGATCCTATTGACGTTGATCTCCGCATTCCAGGGAGTTGGGTGTCCTGTTCTCTCTTTTGTTTTGAGAGAAACATTAGAGCGGAGGCGGTCCTTTTCCTTTGACATTTCTAGGAAGAATTCTGCAACTTCCTGGTGAATGATGTTCTTGGGCTTTGCAGTCACTCACTGCGTTAGACCGGATCTGTCGATGAGCTTCATTATCTCCTGGAACTCCGTCTTCTTGCGGTTCTTGAGAGTTAAGCAACTCTCAAAGTGAAGCTTTAACAGTAACTCTTCATGTTGATCGGCTCCTGAAGATATCTTTCTAGATTCAATGTTCTTCTTCTGCAAATTTTGTTAGTAGAACAAATAATATATATAGGGGAGGAAGAAGAAAGGGTGCCGAATCAAAACTTTTTAGGGTTAAGGAGAAGATTTGCGTATCTCTTCTAGCATATATATATCAACTGTCTTGATGAATGGACGATCAAGATTGGTAGTTTGATATGAAGATCTACGACTGGGAGTGATTCTCACGTCATGTCAGTTTCTTGTTCAGAAAATGCGATTTAATGCGCGCGTGAGAACGGTTGAGGCATTTTGACTTCTGCCTTGAAACTCTCATGCTTCAGATCTTTGCAGACTTTTAATTAAATTTGATTGGATATGACGTGATATGATTTGACTGAAGTCTGTCTAAAGCAGAATGAATAGGTATGTATTGATGTTGCAAACCTCTCAGCTGATACCTCGGTTATGAATAGTTGTATTGAGTGGGCATTTTTCCAGGTGTATTTTGAGTTGGTTTCCCCCTCAGCCGAATAACCCTTCAATTTAGGCGTCTGGCTGAGCTTGGTTCTTCTCAGCTAGGTTCTCCTTTGAGATTGAATCTGATTTCCAGCTGGGTCTGCTTCCATTCAGTAGGATGTGGCTTCGTCTGGGTTGAGTAATCCAAGTAATCCGCACAACATCTTGAATCTTGCTTCTACCAGCGGCTTTGTGAGTATATTAGCACGCTGTATGTCTGTGTGAATTTTCTCAACAAGCACATCCTTCTTTTCCACGTGATCTCTGATGAAGTGATGGCGCACATCCACATGTTTGCATCTTGTGTGATGTACTGGATTTTCTGATATAGCAATAGCACTTGAGCTATCACAGAAAATTGGAACTTGTCAAGTTTTCACTTCGTAGTCATCCAGCTGATGTTTCAGCCAGATAATTTGTAAGCAGCAGCTTCCAGCTGCCATATATTCTGCTTCTGTTATGGAAGTTGCGATGCACGTTTGCTTCTTTGAAAACTACGAGATCAACTTGCTTCCTAGGAACTGGCATGTTCCTGAAGTTGATTTTCTGTCCAACCGATCTCCAGCGAAGTCTGAGTCTGAATATCCAGTCAGATGTATATTGTCTTCAGCTGGGTATCACAGCCCAACATTCTGAGTTCCTTTGAGATATTTGAGAATGTTCTTGGCTGCTTGCATGTGTGCCTCCTTTGGATCAACTTGAAATCTGGCACACACTCCAACTGCGAAAAAGATATCTGGACGACTGGCTGTTGAATACAGCAGGGAACCTATTTTTCCTCTGTACTTGCTTGAATCAACTGATTTTCCTTCAGTTCCGGGTTCAATCTTCCAATTGGTATTTATTGGTATCTTCGCTGTTCTGCTTGACTGAACTCCATACTTCATGATCAAGTCCTTTACGTACTTGGATTGGTCTATGAAGATTCCATCTGGTGATTGATTGACTTGAAGTCCTAGGAAGAAACTCATTTATCCTATCATAGACATTTGGAACTGTTTTGACATCATTTCTCAGAATCGTTGGCATATGAATGTTGATTTTGATCCGAAGATGATGTCGTCTACATAGATTTGAACAACCAGGATGTCGTCTCCCAACTTGATGGTGAAGAGTGTTCTGTCTACTGAGCCCTTCTTGAATCCTTTGGATACAAGGAAATTTGATAGAGTATCATATCAGGCTCGAGGTGCTTGTTTCAATCCATAAAGCGCATTCTTTAATTTGTAGACTTTATTTTCCTCTACTTCAAATCCTGGTGGTTGTTCAACATTGACATCTTCCTTGATTTCTCCATTTAAAAATGCACACTTCACATCCATTTGATAGACCTTGAATTTGTGATGTGCTACATAAGCGAGAAATAATCTGATTGCTTCCAATCGTGCTACTGGAGCAAATGATTCTTCGAAGTCAATTTCTTCTTGCTGTGTGTAACCCTTGGCAACGAGTCGAGCTTTGTTTCTGATGATGACTCCAAGGGTATCCAGCTTGTTCTTGAAGATCTATTTGAGTCCGATGACTTTGACTCCTTCAGGTCTGTCGATCAATTCCAAGACACAATTTCCGAGGAATTCATTTAGCTCTTCCTGCATGGCGTTTGTCCAGGATACGCTGTTTAAGGCTTCTAGAATGGTTTGAGGCTCTGGAACTTGAGCTACATAGCACGCCATTAGAGCTGTGTCTTTATCATAGACAGTCAGTTCAAGCTTTACTGAGAGTTGAGCTGTGTCAGCTGCTTCTTGATGATCCGATGTAGCTTGAGCAGCTGAGCTTCTGGTTCTGACTCGGTCAGATGGTTCTCCAATTATTGCTTATGTTGGATGATCTTCGATCTATCTTCTCCTTCTACGAATTTCTTCTTCCAGCTAATTGATGCTAGAAGTGGCTAGATTTCGTCTGGCTTGGAGTTGTCTGGAGTTAAGTCTTGACAATGATACTCTACTTGGATTGAGTTTTGCGGTGACTTCTGTAGGAGCTCTGCTGGAGATAGAGCTGGGGATTCAGCTGTGTTTGAATTTCCAGCTGATGGCATTCCCCCTTGATTTGGCGTTGGAGGTTCCTCTTGATTTCCAGTTGGTGAAACTTCTTGATTGATTTGAGGTTCCTCCTCTAGCTCATCATCTCATATTAATGGTTTGGCCAGATTCCTGATTCGATCTCTTGAGCTCTTGTCTAAATTTTCCTTAAAGATTCTCCTTCATTTCTTCGTTTGATAGAATCTCTGTATTCGAATGATGATTCGTCAAAGGTAACATGTGGAGTTACTTCGACCGTTTGAGTTCTTCTGTTGAAGACTCTGTAAGCTTTACTCATAGCTGAGTAACCAATGAATACTTCTCGGTCAGTCTTTGCATCGAGCGTTTTGAGCTGGGTTTTTCCATTATTTAGGATATGACATTTGGATCCGAAGACCTTGAAATATCCAATGTATGGCATTCTGTTATTCCATAGCTCATACGGCGTCTTTCCTTACCTTGATGTGAGTAGAGAGCGATTCTGAGTGAAGCAAGTTGTGTTGATTGCCTCGGCCCAGAACTTCTTTGGAACGGCAGAGCTGGCAAGCATCGATGTAGCCACTTTTTTGAGTGTTCTGTTTCTCCTCTCTGCTACACCATTCTGCTGGGGTGTGTGCGTTGCTGAGGTTTGATGTTGAACTCCGTTCTTCTCGCAGTATTCATATATAGTTTTGTTTAGAAACTCCGTTCCCCGATCTGATCTGATTGACATTATCTTGCACTCCTTCTGAGTTGAGAGTCTTTCCAGCAGGAATGACAGCTTAGTCTTTGTTTCGCTCTTCTGGTACAAGAATGACACCCATGTGAATTGATGTGTATGTTTTTGGTTGTTCAGAAGTTGGGGTTTTCTATCGTTTTACGCGAGTATAATGCACGTTTAAGTGTGTTTTGTACAGGATTTTGAAGAATTGTGAATATGTAAGTTTGAACGAGAGAGATCGAGAATGGAGTATATTTTGCACTATTTTGCTGTGGATTAAGGATGCAAGGAAGATGGGTTGTAATTAGTTTTAGATAGTTATTTTGTTATTATTGGGCTAATTAAAAGTGTCATAATTAAGCCCAAGCCCTTATTTTTTGGGGGCAGCCGTAACCTATTTAGTATAGGTTTAGGAGTTTGTTAGATATATATATATATACCTTATTTCTTTTCCAGCCGCACTTTTGGACCATATCTTATTCCAGCCGCATAGTTTAGGAATTAGTTTATATCATATACTTTTACTTTCTTTTCAGCGGCTAATCATTTAGGTTTTTTTTTTGGACTTTTACTTTTGTGAGAAGTACTCATTCACACGAGATTTTGTAAGCAGAGACACTTGAAGTTCTCATTAATTTCATATCTTAATTTCTGGAGTTCGATTCTTGGCATCACAATTGGAGTAATTTCTGGTGATTGATTTTTACGTTCTTTAATTTAATATAATTAGGTTTATGCTTTCTTTAATTTCTTTGATTATGTTTAGTTTTAATATTATGAGTAGCTAATTCTTTAATTCGGCGAGAATATTGAAGCACTAGTCTAATAATCTGTGAGATCTAATTGTTCTTATAATTAGTTTCCTAGGGGTTCGATTTATTCCTTGTGTTTAAGGTTAATTCTAATTTTATTTAAGCCTGATCAACTTAGATTAAATTGGATTACAGTCAATTAGTTTCTCCAATCCGTAATTATTGGAATAGGGCTAATTAGTGATAAAGCTACCATGTTCGTAGTAGGAATAAAATGGTAGACGTGTTATTACTTGCTTTCTTGGGTAATTCGTCTAAATTGAGTTCCTTCAGATCTAAAAGCTATTAGAGCATTAAATCTAGGTCTAGCGTCTCCTGCTAGGGTGTGTTTTAATAAGGGAAATAGTTAGGTCTGGCGTCTACAGCTAACTATCGATAAAGTACGTAGGAATTGGGGTATGTCCGATGCGTTCACGGTACCCTATAACTGGTTGGTTCTTGGGAATTAATTAATCTTTGCATCGATGATCAGAGCCCTAGACTAGTGTGGATTTATTCGAAGCCGAATTGCTTTTCTTCTTATTGAATTTCCATTTATTACTATTTTGTTAACTTATTGTTCTTCTTAGTTTTAATTAATTATCTCAATTTAAGGCGTGGTGTCTACACCAAAACTAGATTTATAGGAAAAATTAGTGAATTCCCGTTCTCTGTGGTTCGACCCTGCTTGTTGCTATACTAATTTAATTCTGAGCATGTTGCAGGAATTATTTGGTGGTAAACGACGTCCACCAAATTGGCGCCGTTGCCGGGGAACGGTGTTTATTAATTTATTTTTCCTATTGATCTTTGGTTACTTTTTCTGTTGTTTATGAGCAAGGCCTCTAAACCGGACCTTCTATATCATCTTGAAATTGAGAAGTTCGCGAAACGGTTACGGAAAGAGACCATGCTTAAGAAGCAGTAGAATCTGTTGGAACCGCAAGGTGATCCGTCTGCTTAGACGGAAGTTATTTACGAGTCTGACAGTAGTGTCCCAGAAACTGAAGATGTTCCGTTTGCCGAAACGGAAGGTATTTCTAAAGCAGGAACAGAAACCGAGGAAGAAGTAGAGTCGACTTTCGTCGTGATTACTGAAGGCGACATGGCAGATGAAGATCCGAGATTGAGTGAACTTTCGAGCCATCTAGAAGATGATCCT
This sequence comes from Agastache rugosa, assembly GCA_031470985.1. Lineage (NCBI taxonomy): Eukaryota > Viridiplantae > Streptophyta > Magnoliopsida > Lamiales > Lamiaceae > Agastache > Agastache rugosa. The sequence goes on from CM062608.1 coordinate 13,349,450, forward strand.
CCAACACCGATATATATACCAGACTTGGAGGAGTCGATTGAGATCAAGTTGGGATTGCTGAATGTTTTACCTAAGTTTTATGGTGAAAAAGGAGAGGATCCATACAACTTTCTGAGTGAGTTTGTCAAGATATGCAAGGTGCAGAAATGACCAGCTGGAGTTACTAAGGAACAATTCAAGTTAGCGGTGTTTCGTTTCACTCAGACGGCAGAGGCGAACGCCTGGTTCACAAGCCTCCCGCCAAACTCCATATCTACATGAGCTGACATGAAGAGGTTGTTTTTGGAGCATTTCTTTCCTCCAACGGAGACTAATGCTTTGAAGAAGGAGATTAGTGGAGTAAAACAAGACTATGATGAGTCATTGAGTACTTACTGGTCCAGATTCAAGAGATTGGTGGATAGCTGCCCAAATCATAAGTACACTGATGGAGACTTGTTGCAGTATTTCTACCAAGGAATGACCGTTGACACGAAGAACTTAGTTAACTCATCAAGTGGAGGCGGATTTTCGCATTGCAGGGTGAGTGAAGCTAAGAAACTGATTGAACACTTGGTAGAAGAAACAAGGAAGTACGGGGATCCTGGTTTGCATAAGAGAGTTGCACAAGCAAGTTCCTCCAATTTTGAAGAGAAGTTCGAAGAGAGAATGAGACGGATAGAAAAGATATTAAATACTATGGTCGAGAAGTCTGTAAGTGCGGGACCAGTAGAGAAACCATGTGGCACATGTGGTAATTTTGGCCACTCAAGCTTGCAATGCGATGGGAACGACGAAGATCTCCATGCTCAAGTAAACTCGTCGCATATCTTTTATGGCTGCAAAGATCCATTACCAAAGAGAGATCTCTACTCGAACACTTACAATCCTGGTTGGAGGGATCATCCTAATTTCTGTTGGCGAGATCAAGGGCAGAAGCAGCCTCAGCAACCGCAACAGCAACAAAACTACCGACCACCTCATCAAAGAGGATTTTAGCAAGCATCACCTACTCCACCTCCACAAGAAAAACAAGAGAAGTCTCTTGAGGAGATGATGACGGATTTGATAGGTTCCCAGCAATTTTTGCAAAACAATGTGCAGCAACTCCAACAAACTCAAAATGAGCAAAAGGTGTGCATCGATGGATTAGCTCGTCAAATGTCTCAACTCTCGACTTCCATAAATGAGCTTAAAGGGAATCAAGGCCGCTTGCCATCACAAGTTCAGGCTAATCCAAGGGAGAATGTGAACAAAATCACTTTGAGGAGTGACAAGGAGTTGAGCGAACCCACAGTCAATAAGTCATGAGAAGACTCGAGCAATGAATCCGGAGAAGGGTCCAGTTTGCCTAAACTGGACGATTCTGACGGAATAGCAGTTTCTGCTGAACAGGGTGAAAATACTTCCCGTTTAACCAAACCGGATACTGATCCGACAGTTGTGCTGAATAAGAAGGAAAAGAAAAAGGAGATTGCATCGAAGGAGCCAACTAAGGTACATAAGCCTTTGAGTTTATATGATCCTAACATTGTGATACATGCTCCTTTTCCCAGAAGATTAGCGAAGAAGAAGCCGGAGGAAGATCCTATGGACTACATGTCGATATTTGGAAAGTTAGAGATTAACTTCCATTCCTTCAAGCGATCAAGCTTCTTTCGTTGAGCAAATTCGTCAAGGACTTCATTGCTGGTAAGGCTAAGGATTCGGGAAAGATTGTGATGGGTTAAAATGTGTCGGCCGTGATACAGAAAAAGTTGTCACCCAAATGCAAGGATCCAGGTATGTTTTCTTTACCTTGTTACATTGGAGATACGAAAATTGAGCATGCTATGTGTGATCTAGGAGCTTCTATTAATGTCATGCCTTTAGCTGTTTATAATAGCTTATCTGGTGTTGAGTTAGTAGATACTAGGGTTGTGATTCAGTTAGCCGATAGATCATGTGTTCATCCCGAAGGCTTGTTGGAAAATGTTCTTGTGAAGGTGCATAATTTTGTTTATCGTGCTGATTTTTATGTGGTGAGAATGAGTGACATGCAATCTAAGGATTCGTCCGGTGTTCTTTTAGGTCGTCCTTTCTTAAGGATGGCTAAGTCCATCATTGATGTTTGCAATGGCACTATATGTTTGGATTAGCATGGAGAAAAGTTTACTTTTAATATTGATGATGCCATGAAAAATCCCATTGATGCTGAAAATGCTTATGCTATTGATGTAGTTGACCATCTTGTCCAAGAATATCTTGAGACTGAATTCATGCAGGATAAGTTAGAGCTCACCTTAATGCAAAGCTGGACTGATTTTGATGCCCAGGAGATGAGTGATGAAGAGATCAAAGAGGCTATTATGTCTCTTTACGCTCAACCGAAAGTTACAAGTACTGGAAATACATTCTATTTCCAAAAAATGACCCCTCGGACAGACCACTGCCTTCCGATGAGAAGCCGCCGGTGTTGGAGCTTAAGCCCTTACCTGCGAATCTGAAGAACGCGTTTCTTGGGAAAAATGAAACTCTGCCAGTTATTATCAGCGGGGAGTTGACCATGAGCCAAGAGGAGCAATTAATCATTGTGTTGAAGAAGCACAAGAAGACAATTGGATGGACTTTAGCGGATATCACCGGAATTAGTCTCGATGTGTGTGTGCACTATATTTTTTTAGAGCCTGATGCTAAACCTTGTCGAGATCCACAACGGAAATTGAATCTGAACATGAGGGAAATAGTGCTCAAAGAAATATTAAAGCTTCTCGTATTAGGGATCATCTACCCAATCTCTGACAGCAAGTGGGTGAGTCAGGTTCATATGGTTCCAAAGAAATCTGGATTGCAAGTGGTAGAGAACGAGCAGAATGAGTTGGTACCGATACGTCTTGTCATTGGATGGCGCATGTGTATCGATTACCACAAGCTAAATACAGCAACTCGCAAGGACCATTTCCCTTTACTGTTCATTGATCAGATGTTGGAGTGGTTAGCTGGGAAAGTGTACTTCTATTTTTTGGATGGTTACAGTGGTTATTTTCAGATTTATGTCAACCAATAAGATCAAGAGAAGACCACATTTACGTGTCCTTTTGGCACGTACACATGCAGGAGAATGCCGTTTGGATTGTGTAATGCACCAGGGACTTTTCAGAGATGTATGATGAGTATCTTTTCGGATATGATCGAGAAATGCATAGAGATCTTCATGGATGACTTTACAGTATATGGAGATTCGTTTGATGATTGTCTCGACAATTTGGATAAAGTCTTGACTCGTTGTGTGGAGAAAAATTTGGTGTTGAATTACGAGAAGTGTCATTTTATGGTTAAGGAAGGAATTGTCTTGGGCCATGTCGTTTCGGAAGGGGGAATTCAAGTTGATAAGGCGAAGGTAGATCTGATTGCACTGCTACCCTATCCCACGAATGTGAAGGAGATAAGAGGTTTTCTAGGACATGCCGGATTTTACAGAAGGTTTATCAAAGATTTCGCCAAAATTGCACAACCTTTGACTCGACTGCTCCAGAATGACGTCCCGTTTACCCTAACGGATGACTGTAAAACAGCTTTTGATTTGTTGAAGACCAAGCTGACCACTGCTCCTATTATCCAACCACCCAATTGGGATCTTCCCTTCGAGCTTATGTGTGATGCCAGCGACTATGCGGTGGGTGCCGTTCTTGGACAAAAGATAGGAAAAGAGAGCCACGTGATTTATTATGCTTCGATACAATTATGCTACCACCGAGAAGGAGACGTTGGCCATTGTTTTTGCTTTTGAGAAGTTCAGGTCCTATGTCTTGGGTTCTAAGATAATTATTTACACGGATCATTCGGCGTTGAAGTTTTTGTTGGGAAAATTAATAGAGTTTTGATTGGATACCAAAACCCAGCTGACCCCAACCGAGTAGATGAATGTACAAACTTTGTGTTGTTTCCAGCTCACCTGTTTGAGCTTATAGAGTTTCTTAGTTTATAGGTAGATTCGCTGAAGACAGCAGAAGACACATTAAGCGAGGACTTAAGAACTCAGCAGAGCGACCAAGAGAGCAAGACCTAAGCAAGAGTCAAAGAGCTGCAGATCAAGACCATCGACGCCTGATTCGAAGCCCAAATTTCGTTGTCAAAGACCTGAAATTAATAAAGACCCACTTTAGTATCGATGACACAATTTCAGTCTAACACAAATGTCTGACACACCAAAGTTGAAGACACAACAAGTTGATGATACAGACAGTCTAAGATACGCAAAATCGTAGTCGAGACGCAGCAGAGTCCAAGACGCTGAAGACACAGCGGAAACGCTTGACAGCTCAAAGACGAAGACCTTCTCCAAGACAAGATCCCGATGTCAGAAGATCTTGTCTGACGCAGTCAAATCAGAGAAGGAATAGCTTCTGCAGATGCGTACCTACTTCGTAGATAAAGGCCGAAGTCAACAAGAGTAGGTAAGATTCAAACGGCTCTCTTCCAACGGCTAGTTTGAATCTTCACCTATATATCTCTCCTCCACCATCAGAAGAAAGTAGGGAGGCTGGCAAGACGACTGAAGAAATAGAAGAAAATAGAAAAATGAACAACGATCTTCAAAGCCAAATCTTTCTAGAACACCCAGCCAGTCAGCTGTGTTATTAGTTGGTCACATACTCAGTCATAGGCATAATAGATCAGAATAAATATCTTAAGCCTAGTTTGAACGAGTTCATCATACTCCTTGTTCTTCATTGTAAGAACTCGTTCATAGTTGGAAAAACTATACCCCAAACCAAACCCGAAAGGTTAGGTAAAGGTACGCTTGCTCGGCGTGTAATTCGAGTGGTTAGGTTCTTCAAGACCCGCAAACTCGAAGGTGTAGGCTTGATAAAGGCTCCGCAACCGTTGGAACACAAATCGGGTTAGAGTTGTGAAGTTGCTTGGTACTTGGAAACCAAGTGGTAGTGAATTACCAGCGTAATCCGTCGGACGTAGGAGGGGTTACTCCGAACCACGTTAAAAATGCTCTTGTTATTTATCGCTTTGGTTTATGCATGTTACTAACCCTCATGAACATTCATTTCAAACTGCATAAAACGGACTAACTGAAAAGTGAAACAGAGCTTTGCAATATATTTGAAGCAACAGACGGACTTTCCAAATCCACCACATTCCGCACACACACACACAGCCAGCTCTCTGAAAAGAGTTTTAACTTGGAAAAGTTTTTAAACCTTGGTGTATTCACTCCCCCCTCTACACCAAAGTATCCGTCTTGGGACCAACAATTGGTATCAGAGCAGTGGTTCAAAATATCACTGTATCTGTCAAGTCAGCATTTCTTTGCTGATAGTGGTCACCTGAACAGATCCTTCAAAGTTTCAAAAATTTTTTTTTAATCATTATATTGCATACTGTCATGGAATCTTCCCTGTGCAGGAATCTTCCGACATTCTCTATCGATGATTATCAGATCTGGAAGTTCCGTCTCAAAAGCATTCTGAGTGCGCATCACAACATGATGTGGGATGTTATCACTGACGGACCCATCATCATCATGAAATCAGAAAGACAAGGTAAACCTTACTCCGGAGCTGAACCAAAGATTCGGCAAGTTGTGAAGCCCAAAAGGAGTACTCCAAGAAAGAAGACAAGCCGGATTGATGCCTACGCTCGCAACGTCATCTCCTCAATGATGACGAACGCTTATCTCAACAAGATCATCAATTGCAGACAACGAAGGAGATTTGGGACACTCTAGCCAAGCGTGAAGGCGTTCGGAGGAAATTCAAGAGAACAAATTCTCGCTGCATGCCGAAGTTCGACAACTTCAAGCAACTCCTCTACGAGTCCATTGATCAAATGGAGCTCGTATTCTCCAACCTCGTCATCGAGATCGAGACGATCCGAACCGGAAAATATACGGTTCGAGAGATAAGAACTTGAAAGTTCTTGCAAGCCTCTCCTCGTAATGGTGTACACACAAAGTGGTTCACCAAAGCGAGAACGATCTTGGCAGATGCGCATCGAAAAAATTGTTCTCCATCTTGAAAGCCAACGAATTTGATCTCAGGATCATACAAGGATTCATCCAGTGAATGAATGAAGCAGAGCCGAGGATCAAGCCAAGGAAAGAAGCTCAATCCGCCTCACTTGGAAGGACCAACAAGGAGCATGTAAATATGAGCAAAGAAGAATTGAACGAAGAAGTTGCCATGCTTGTACGGAGCATTAATCACCGGAACAAAGCAAGGAAAGGTACAAAGAATATCGCGAAGGTTCATCACGACAAGCAACTTTACCCAAACAGAAACCCAAATTAGTCATCCTCCCAAAGAAAAGATAAAGAGTCAAGTCGAGCAAGATAGAAGAAGATCAAGTATTTTCTTCCGACTCGAAGATGAAGCATTTTATTGAAGATGCCTCGCTTCATGGGATTCTCAAACCCAGATTGAAGAATCGAGCTTACCTAGGCCTAGTCGTCCGAATAATCATGAAATGCAAACACAAATTCGGACACACAAATGAGTAAAATGGTCTCAAGAGATGAAAGAAGAAGCAAGCAGATCACCTACCTGACTTGGCACAGCCGCATGCTAAAAGACCTCATCGAAGAAGTGCTCGTCGACTTCAAGAGATTACTAGAAATCCTTGAAATCTAGCCTACCGAGAATTCGAGCTAAGGAATGAGCTCAAGAAGAAGAATGATCAGAGCAAGATGAGAAAACACAACCGATCAAGAAGCCGAAGATGGCCAAAGCCGAATCGTATCAAAGAATGACTCCAGCCCAATACAAACACACAACTGAACCAAGCCAAGGATGTACCAAAGAGGTCGTACATAATCAAGCTACCAAGCTCGATCTATCAAAGAAGAAAAGCAACAACTCCAAGCCCAAGAAAAGAAGAACTCCCTAAACCGATCACACAGAGCTCAAAGGCAGCAGATAAATCCAAATTGGATCAGAATCAAAATCAAAGATGTATGTCATCCAAACATTTACATCAAGGTCAACTAAAAAGACAGTGAAGGATCTCAAATGGTTATAAAGCCGAAAATCAACCGAGCTTCACAACAAGATTCCAAAACAGACAGATATCAAGCTAGATATCAAGCCGACGATCATATGAATTGGACCTCATCAAAATGGAGTCAACAAGGTCCAAAGAAGAAAGGACCATTTCAAGGACCAATCAAGTATCACTCACAAAAGATAAGGACAAATCAAGTTATCAATGGAACCCTCAACAACAAAGTCGGACCCAATCACAACCTGGTGTCGAAGGAGTGATAACAGTCAAAAGAGGACATGCGCGTTTTGAGGAGTCATCAAGCGTATCATGAAAGAAAGCATTTGGTGATCAAAGCTCATTACTTACCTCAAAGCTCTTCAAAGAATATGTCAAGCGTATCGGTCCTGTAACCTTTGGTGATATCTCGAAAGGATACGTCAAAGGATTTAGCTCATTTCAGACAAATAATAATAATAATATCAAATGTCTCTTATGTTGATGGACTTTAGCATAATCTTTTGTCCATCACCAATTGTTGTGATTACGGTTTTCCCCGGTGAGTTCAATGCGCAGGAATGCAATGCAAAGAACAGGAAATCGAAGATTCTACCCCGCAAAATAGCAGTGAACTCAGCTGATCATGGAACAGACTGTCTTCTCAAGATCAGAGATCAAGTTGACAGATGAACGTAATTGTTGAGAAAATCACTGGCTCAAGTGAAGTAAGTAGCCGAGAAAAGAAAGCCACCTACTATCAAATTCGTAACTCCACCGAGCTTGAAATCGACACAACTTGTGATATCAGCTGAGGGCAAAGTCAATCCAGCATAATATTCAAGTGGAGAATCAAGAGAGAAATCCAGCTGAACTATCAAATGTCATCCTCTGGATATCAAACACAGCTAGATCAAACATGGATCGCAGAATCCGTGCTGGAATCAAGCGAGTGAACTCGATTCACAGATTCACCATCAATTGGTATCAACAATTGATCTCATCCAAACTCCAAGAAGATCTTCAAGAAGAGCATCCACAGAAATACTCGGCTAGATCACCGTGTGTCATCAAGAAGGAATCGGACACGACTGACTAACTCGGCAGAACCCCAAGGATTTCAAAATGAATTTATCAAGTCGCAATCAAACCCACCTCGATAAAACACAATTGGACCATCCAATTGAGGGGAACCTTGCAAACGGTGCCTTCCCCTCGTAGGAAGAAGGTCAAGATGACTCACTCCAAATCGAGTCATACAAAGAGAAAGACCATCAATTGGTATCACCGAAAAGCGAAGAGCTAAAAGTGCATCAATTGGTATCAACTCCAAGCCGGACGTGGAGTTACCAAGAACAGCTTGCCGTAACGCCGCCGCCGTACCTCGACTCTCCTTCCTTCCCAATATCTTTTTGATGAACCAAAAGGGGGAAGGATTGAACAGAAAAAAACGAAAATAAAAAGGAAAGGATTGAACAGAGGAATCTAAAAGAGGCAAATGGCGAGCTGGAAAGATAACCTGGAGAAGAGTGCAACTCTCGTCACAAGGCATGTGAGCACGGAAGAGTTTCGTTAGGATTTTTGTTTTGTGTTTTTCTGTAAAAGTGTAAAGGTTTGGGCATCATCAAAAAGGGGGAAATTGTTGGGAAAATTAATAGAGTTTTGATTGGATACCAAAACCCAAACGACCCCAACCGAGTAGACGAATGTACAAACTTTGTGTTGTTTCCAAATTTCACCCGTTTCGAACTTATAGAGTTTCTTAGTTTACAGTGGGATTCCGCCGAAGACAATGAAGACAACAGAAGACACAAATTTGCCAGATAGCTTAAGAACTCACAGCGACTCAGCAAGACCAAAGCAGTCAAAGAGCCTGCAGATCAAGACCCACTCGATGACGGAAGTTCTCACAAATGCAAAGACTCAAAGACCCGAGTATCGATGACACAAACCGGTCTAAACTCGCCGTTGACACAAACAGCTCGAGTTGAAGACACGGCTCGGGTTGATGATACAAAGACAGTCTAAGATACAGCTCGTAGTCGAGACGCAGCGAGTCCAAGACGCCGAAGACACGGCAGACGCTTGACAAAGCTCGAAGATGAAGACCCTTCCAAGACAAGATCCCGATGTGGAAGATCTTGTCTCGACGATAAATCGTAGAAGGAATAGCTTCGCAGATGCGAACCTACTTCGTAGGTAAAGGCCGAAGTCAACAAGAGTAGGTAAGATTCAAACGGCTCTTCTTCCAACGGCTAGTTTGAATCTTCACCTATATATATCTCTCCTCCACCATTGAAGAAGAAGCGGGCGAGGAGGTCAAAGACGATCAAGAAATAGAAGAAAATAGAAAAATGAACAACGATCTTCAAAGCCAAATCTTTCTAGAACACCCAAATTTTATGTGTTCTTAGTTATTCACATACTCGATATAAGGCGAATAGATCAGAATAAATATCTTAAGCCTAGTTTGAACGAGTTCATCATACTCATTGTTCTTCATTGTAAGAACTCGTTCATAGTTGGAAAACCATACCCAAACCCAAACCCAAACCCAGAAAGGTTAGGTAAAGGTACGCTTGCTCGAAGCGTGTAATTCGAGTGGTTCTTCAGCACCCCAAACCGAAGGCGTAGGCTTGACAAAGGCTCCGCAACTGTTGGAACACAACTCGGGTTAGAGTTGTGAAGTTGCTTGGTACTTGGAAACCAAGTGGTAGTGAATTACCAGTGAATCTGGTCGTGGACGTAGGAGGGGTTACTCCGAACCACGTTAAAAATGCTCTTGTTATTTATCGCTTTGGTTTATGCATGTTACTAACCCTCATGAACATTCATTTCAAACTGCATAAAACGGACTAACTGAAAAGTGAAACAGAGCTTTGCAATATATTTGAAGCAACAGACGGACTTTCCAAATCTACCACATTCCGCACACACACACACAGCTAGCTGTGTCGATCAAGCTGTCATCCAGCTGGATCGAACACAGCCAGCTCTCTGAAAAGAGTTTTAACTTGGAAAAGTTTTTAAACCTTGGTGTATTCACCCCCCCTCTACACCAAGGTATCCGTCTTGGGACCAACAGTTTTTGCTATCCAAAAAAGAGTCGAAATCGCGATTGATCAGGTGGATACTATTATTGCAAGAGTTCGATTGGAAGGTTCGAGGTAAGAAAGGAGCAGAAAATAATGTTGCTGATCACTTAAGTCGTTTGGTTCAAGGTTATGATGCTATGCCTATCAAGGAAACATTCCCGGAGGAGCATTTATATGCTGTCAGGAACAGAATACCACTAGTTTGTCTAAACGAAGCCTATTTCCAGAATCAGAATTCTGTGCAGCAGCAAGTAAGTTTCCTAAAGACCCTTGGTTTGCGGATATTGTTAATTATTTGACAACCGAGGAGCTCCCGCCAACTTTCACACGAGCTCAAGAACTTAAGTTGAAGAGTGATTGCAAGTATTATTTCTGGGATGAGCCTTATTTGTGGAAGGTTGGAGCGGATCAAATCATTCGAAGGTGCATTCCTGAGGAGGAACAAGGTGATTCTCTTGCACTGCCATTCACTTGCTTGTGGTGGGCATTTTGGTCCAAAACGTACTGCTCGGAAGGTGTTAGATTCTGGTTTCTTCTGGACTACATTGAATAGAGATGCATATCTTTTTTGTAAGAGTTGTGAGCGGTGTCAGTTCACAGGAAATATTTCCAAGAGAGATGAGATGCCCCAAGTTTGAATGATTTTTTATGAAATATTTGATACGTAGGGGATGGATTTCATGGGACCGTTTCCTAGCTCGTTTGAAAATTTATACATCTTGCTTGTTGTGGATTATGTGGGTGGCAGCGAAAGCCACACGCACGAATGATTCTAAGGTAGTTGAAGCATTCTTGAAGTCTCACATCTTTACAAGGTTTGGAGTACCGCGAGCAATGATAAGTGATCAGGGAACCCACTTCTGCAATCGCACCATTGAGGCATTAATGAGGAAGTATGGTGTTCATCATCGGTTGGCTACTCCTTATCATCCACAAACGAATGGCCAAGCTGAGGTTTCAAATCGAGAGATTAAGCAGATCTTGGAGAAAACCGTCAACCCCTCACGAAAAGATTGGAGCTTAAGGTTAGATGATGCCTTATGGGCCTATCGAACAGCTTATAAAACTCCTATCGGTATGTCCCCTTATAGGTTGATTTTTGGGAAGATGTGTCATTTGCCGGTCGAATTAGAGCAGAAGACCTATTGGGCGGTGAAGCAAATGAACATGCAATCACTCAAGTGTGAGGAGGAAATGAAGTTTCAACTTCAAGAGTTAGAGGAGCTTCGTCTCGAAGCTTATGATGCTACCATGTGGTACAAGGATCGAACAAAAATGTGGCACAACAAAAATCTGCGAGGGAAAACATTCCAAGTCGGCCAAAAGGTACTTTTGTATCAATCAAAGCTGCATTTGATGCCCGGAAAGTTGAAGACGAAATGGATTGGTCCTTTCGAAATACTGACGGTTTACCCAAGCGGAGCAGTTGAAATCATGAGTTTGGAAACGGGGAAAACTTTTATGGTCAATAGGCACCGATTGAAGCCGTACTATGATAAGTCTCTCGTTACGACAGTGGAAGCAATCTCACTGTTATCCCGACGTGCTCCTAGATGCATCGGAGAGTCTAGCCGAAGACTTAAAATAAAGGCGCTTGTTGGAGGCAACCCATATTTGCTTTATTATTCAGTTTTCTTGATAAAAAAAATGGCGTTTCAATTTTCCCTCCCAATTTAGTCGTCCCTTTTTCTCTGCCCTAATTCAATTTTCTTTCTTAATTTCTACAGCAACAGCACCCTTCAACTTCTCTCTATTCTTCCATACAGCTCACCACCGCCGTCCATCTTCCACACCAATCCACCGGCAATTTCGAGCGCCTGCTCTTTCGCCGGCAATTTCTACCTCTTTTCGTTGTTGTTTCATATTACATCCGCCTCCTTTCTCGGCTACCCTCTCGTTTATTTTTCTCCAGCACCAGCCATCCACCACCCACCACTGTTTTGCCGTTACAGCCGCACTCTACTGCCGGCGCTCTCTCCAGCTCACCGCTCTCTACTGCTGCCTACTGTTGTTCCTATTCCAGTCGACGAAACCACCACCATGCCTCCCAAGTCGAAGCGAAGAACCGCTGCTGCCAAGCGGCTGAAGACCGTCGCCGCCAAGTGCCAGGAAACCTCCAAGGATACGGTGACGTCAGCTGCTCCACCACCGGAGACGCCGACAACCACAGTTGCTCAGGCTGCCGAACGACGACCCTCTGCTCGTCGTCCTCGTTCTCCACTTCCAGCGGCTGCCCCATCTTCCTCTTCTAAAATTCCAGCGACTACCCCCATTAAAGTCGCCGGGAAACGCAAGGCCGCCGCCACTCCTGCTATGCCGAAACCTTCCCCGTCTTCTCCTACTGAGATTCCGGTGAGTACCTCTACTACAGTCACCGGAGAATGCAAGGTTGCCACCGCCTCTATCTTGCCGGAGTCCTCTTCTCCTAGCCGGCAGCGCATGTCCCATTCTGCCACTGCGTCCGAGTCTTTCGACTCCGATTATGAGCTCGAATCAGCCCCCGCTTCTTCGGAGGAGTCTGTTGTCGATTCTGCCGCCTCATCAGTGCAACTCGATGATGCTTTAAGTACCGGCCGGATGCCGGTTGAGTTTAATGATCCTGTCGAAATTGAGCAGCTGCTCATTTTCAAGAAAGCAGCGTGGACATCATCTTTTCTTGCTCGGAAGAACAAGAAGTTCATCTCTGGTAAAATTCTCCATGTTTCTTCTTTAGAGAAATTGGGTATTTATGACAAATTTATGGATTATTTTGCACGCATTGGATGGTCTTGGTTGCTTTCCCTTCCGAGAGTTGATGTCTATAGTGAGGTTGCTCTTGAGTTCTTTACCACATTTTATTTTGTTGATACGGATGATGTAGATGTCAAGTGCATTTTGTTTAGATTGTTTAATATGCATCATCATCTTTCGTTAACTGAATAGAATGTGAAATTATGTATCTGTACAATTGAGGATGCATTGAGTGATGCACATAGGCAGGCTGCTTGTGGTTTAACTTCGATTCGAAATTGTGTGGGTTGTTCTGAGGAGTCTTGGAGTTTACTAGCTAGTAGTGCTGCCAAGCCTTTTGAAGCTTCTCATTCTGTGGTGTCTGATATTCTTGATCCTGTTTTGCGCATTTGTCACTTGTTCCTTTGTTATAATTTGACTGGACGAACTACTAGTTTCGCTAAACTTGGTCGTCATGATTTGTTTTTCTTAAGGTGTATGCATGGCGGTGTTAAGGTTAATTTAGGGTATTGGATTGCTTCTGCTATGCATTTGATCAGTACACATCCTGTTCGTCATATCACATTGTGTCATATTTTGGATGTTTTTGTGACACGTAATTTTGATTTGAGTGTGTCTGATTGTCTGACTCTATGTAAGCCCCCTGCCCAGTTTGATTATGCTACACTTGCCGATTCTAGGATGTTTGCCCTTAACTCTGAGGGTAAGCCTCGATTTCTTGAGTCGGGAGAATGCCTCCCGAGCTGTTCTCTTAATGCAGGTACGCCGACTCTGGATACCTTAGCTACGGACGTGCAGAATCTCAAGGAGCAGGTCACGCAGTTGAAGGATGACGTTGCTTCCGTGAAGCAGGACTTGGCTGCTATGGGTGCATCTATACTTGCTGAGCTTCGGCAACAGAGATCCCGGTGACATCTTACCCCTTCTTCTTTAATTTGTTTTGTCAGTTTTATGTGTGTATTTGTTTCCCTGTGTTATGCTTTTTCTTTATTTGCTTGCGGGCAAGCAAAGTTTTAAGTGTGAGAAGGGTGTTTAGTTGTTCAGTGTTAGTTGTTAAGTTTATTTTTGCTAGAGTTGTGTCAAGTGAGCCAAGTATTGCCGATTTGTTTGACTTTGTAGACGTATTCTGCTTGTTTGAGTCTTGTGATTAACTTGGTGATTCAATATGCTGTAAAATTGTGGAATGTAATTAATTTTTCAAGAATTATTGAATGATACTTGAGATGACGAAAAAGGGCAATAATTGAATTTTAAACCCACACTTATATGAGATTTGAGCGTATGATAGTAGAGCACTATCTACTTTGTTCTTTTTGAGAGAATTTAATTCACAATGTTGCAATATCGAGTGTGCCATTTTGTAATGCATGATAGAAGGCATTAGGGTGAACCAATTTTGGCCTGAGTTTCATTGCCCAACCTTTACATTAACCCATAGTGAGCCATTTTGAAGCCTTGACTATTTATTTGATTTGAGCTACTAAATATTTAACCAATGCCTGTTTTTTACTTTCTCTTGGCCCTATTGTGCATGTTCCAAATTCGAAAATTCATCCATATGAGATTTTAAGAGAAAAATACAATCTTTATACGTTCAGTCTACCCAGACAGACCCTTGTGCTGAAGTTTCTATTCTGAAAAGTTGTGATTTAGTTCTGTTTGACCAAACAGAGGCAATAACTGTAACTGTGTTGTGTTGATTATCTTTGGAGGGTATTATGAAGTTGTGAATTGTATGTTTGTTCGAAATTTGAGAAAAAAGGTGCTGAAAGAAAAAAAAAGAAAAAAAAGAAAGAAAAAAATGCACCTAAAGTTGAGTTGAGCATACAGTTTGATGGTGAGTTTGTTGAGATGAGTTAGTTGTTCTCCTTATGATGCCTATTTTGCATGGATGGTGATTCGGTTTGGATATGCATGATACTTTATTTTTATTTTCTGAAGCCTAGGAATCCTTTTAGAGCCTTCCAAACTTTTGAATGGTCCCTAGCCCCGTTACGCCAAATGAGAAAAGTCCTTCTTGAGTTACATGTTGGCTGCTTTATATCGCGATCGAGTGAAATTTGTTTATCAGTGGCTGTCCTGGAATAGTGTAGGGAGTGAATGAGTGAATCCGTGAGATATGTTTGATTGTTGCCCGATTTTGACTAAGTTGATGATAATGAGGCATACTTGAGATTACATTTTGTTCATTTGATGGTTGAGAATCTCTTGTTTGTTGCTTGACTCTTGCTTGCAGAAGTAGTTTGCAGTTGGACATGTTGGTATTTACTTGGCTGTTTTGTGTGTCTAGTTAGTTCGTTCGCGTCTAATCTCTTACTTTCCATTCTTCTTCTTTTTTTATTGAGTCGTGTATTGAGTCTTGGGGGATTTGATGTTTCTAAACAACCATGTTTGATGATTTAGTCTTATCTTCACTTCATGCTTGAGGACAAGTATGACTCAAGTGTGAGGAGATTTGATGTGTATGTTTTTGGTTGTTCAGAAGTTGGGGTTTTCTATTGTTTTACGCGAGTATAATGCACGTTTAAGTGTGTTTTGTGCATGATTTTGAAGAATTGTGAATATGTAAGGTTGGACGAGAGAGATTAAGAATGGAGTATATTTTGCACTATTTTGTTGTGGATTAAGGATGCAAGGAAGATGGGTTGTAATTAGTTTTAGATAGTTATTTTGTTATTATTTGACTAATTAAAAGTGTCCTAATTAAGCCCAAGCCCTTATTTTTGGGGGCAGCCGTAACCTATTTAGTATAGGTTTAGGAGTTTGTTAGATATATACATACCTTATTTCTTTTCCAGTCGTACTTTTGGACCATATCTTATTCCAGCCGCATAGTTTAGGAATTAGTTTATATCATATACTTTTACTTTTTTTTCAACAGCTAATCATTTTGGTTTTTTTTGGACTTTTGCTTTTGTGGGAAGTACTCATTCACACGAGATTTTGTAAGCAGAGACACTTGAAGTTCTCATTAATTTCATATCTAAATTTCTGGAGTTTGATTCATGGCATCGCAATTGGAGTAATTTCTGGTGATTGATTTTACGTTCTTTAATTTAATATAATTAGGTTTACGCTTTCTTTAATTTATTTGATTATGTTTAGTTTTAATATTATGAGTAGCTAATTCTTTAATTTGGCGAGAATATTGAAGCATTAGTCTAATAATCTGTGAGATCTAATTGTTCTTATAATTAGTTTCCTAGGGGTTCGATTTATTCTTGTGTTTAAGGTTAATTCTGATTTTATTTAAGACTGCTCAACTTAGATTAAATTGGATTACAGTCAATTAGTTCCCCCAATCCGTAATTATTGGAATAGGGCTAATTAGTGATAAAGCTACCATGTTCGTAGTATGATTAAATTGGTAGACGGGTTATTACTTGCGTTCTTGGGTAATTCGTCTAAATTGGGTTCCTTTATATCTAAAAGCTATTAGAGCATTAAATCTAGGTCTGACGTCTCCAGCTAGGTTGTGTTTTAATAAGTGAAATAGTTAGGTCTGGGGTCTACAGTTAACTACCGACAAAGTACGTTGGAATTGAGGTATGTCCGCTGCGTTCACGGTATCCTATAACTGGTTGGTTCTTAGGAATTAATTAATCTTTGCATCGATGATCAGAGCCCTAGACTAGTGTGAATTTATTCGAAGCCGAATTGCTTTTCTTCTTATTAAATTTCCATTTATTACTATTTTATTAACTTATTGTTCTTCTTAGTTTTAATTAATTATCTCAATTTAAGGCGTGGTGGCTACACCTAAACTAGATTTATAGGAGAAATAGGTAAATTCCCGTTCTATGTGGTTCGACCCTACTTGTTGCCATACTAATTTAATTCTGAGCAGGTTGCAGGAATTATTTGGTGGTAAACAACGTCCACCATGAATGTTGAGAAGTCATCCACTACGACCAGAGTATATTTTCTGCCGTTGAAGCTTGCTGGAGAAACTGGACCAAAGAGATCCATGTGAAGGAGTTGAAGAACGCGATCAGTTGACTATACTGGCTTGAGTGAGAATGAAATTCTTGTTTGTTTTCCTTGTTGGCATGCGCTGCACATATGACTTTTGTCATATACTTGATCTGGAATTCCATTAGCGAGCTGGTTCCTAGCCAGTTTGTTGATTGTCTTGAAGTAGAGATGATTCAGCCGTCTGTACCATAGCCAGCTGATTTCACTGCTGCTTTTGGATACAAGACAAGTCTCAGGAGGGCTGCTATTCCAGTCAGCGAAGTACATATTTCCTTCTTTTTTCCCTCTTAGTAGTATCTGCTTGGTTTTCCTGTGCTTCACTGTGCATCCATGTGCATCAAACTTGACAGAAAAACCGTTGTCGCAGAATTGGCTAATGGAAAACAAGTTATGTTGCAGTCCTTGTACATATGAAACATTAGAGATTATAACATTTTTAGTTTCAAATGTACCATAACCTTTGGTTAGACCTTTGGAGTTGTCACCAAATGTTACTTGTGGGCTTGGACGCTCGATGTACTCCTGGAGTAGATGCTTTAAGTGGGTCATGTGCTTGGAACATCCATTGTCCAAGTACCATAGCATTCTCATCGACTTCTCAATGATGCGTCGTTCCCTTGCAACCTATGACAAAAATTAAAATTTAGGTACCCAGTTTTAATTGGGTCATTATGGGTTAGACAGAGATCATTTCACGACCCAGATCTGTTTGATGACTCGAATTGGGTCATTTGATCTGATGATCCTTCCAGCTGAGTCGATGTACACATTCTTTGTGTTCTTCGGTTGTTGCTGGTGGGGTCTTGATCTCTGTATTTCCCAGTTTGATTTTTTTGTTGATGTCCGGGTTTTTTTCGGTATCCAGCTGAGACGTTCCTTTGTCTCTGCTGTCTCTTGTGATATCTCGGCTGGAACTGGTACTCCAGCTGGTGATCATATGAGTGATATCCAGCTGGGTATCTCCTTTGATATCTCGGTTGATATCTCTCGACGTGTTGTTGATGTTGCTGGTATCTGAATTGTCCAGCCTGCTGTCTTTGTTGAGTTTGAGCACGTTGCTATCTGATCTGTGCTTGAGGTTGTCTCACAGCTGGCCTTTTTTATGCCTGTTGTGTCCTCAATTGTTGTTGCCGAGCGCTAGAATTGGGTTTTCCTTTGCTTTTACAAACATTACCTTTGTTCCACTTGTGGAAGTGATGTTTGTAACGTCTTTAGTTCCAGTATAACCCAATCCTGTCTTGAGTATTGTTGGACGCTGAACACTTATGATTTTGTCCATTGTTGTGGTAGCTTTGATTAGCGTCACCATCTTCATAGTTAGTGCCTCTTCAGATTTTCTCAACACTAAGATCTCAGTTGTCTTTCTTTCTGATTCAGCTGTGGTCTTTTCCAGATCTTTCAACAGTT
The DNA here is from genome assembly GCA_031470985.1 of Agastache rugosa. Classification (NCBI taxonomy): domain Eukaryota; kingdom Viridiplantae; phylum Streptophyta; class Magnoliopsida; order Lamiales; family Lamiaceae; genus Agastache; species Agastache rugosa. The sequence continues at coordinate 13,367,605 of CM062608.1, forward strand.
GTTTCTTCTCATAGTAGAACTCTTCCATTATCTGATTTTGTTTCACTATTTTGTCCTTAAGTGAAACAACATCCTCTTTGAGCTGTGTTGTATCAGCTGCTTCCGATACCCTTTTCTTTTCCAGTTCCACCTTCAGCTCGGCATTTTCACTCATTATGATGTCAAGGATCTCTTGAAGCTCCTTGAAATCATTCATAACTTTCTCTACTAAACTCCAATCAGGTAGCCCTGATTCTGAAACCTGTGTAGAGTATTCGTGTGATGGTGAGGGGTTAGATAGATTTTGAGTTCTTGATATTACCTCATCCTCATCGATTCCGTCTGTCTGTCCCATGAAGCATGTATCCCATTCAGGTTCATCATGGGCCATCAGTGCTTCTCCTTCTGAATCTGAAAATGACATGTCATCTTCTATTTTGTTGCACTTCGACTCCTCGTCGGCGATGTAAGCTCTCCTTCTGTCAGTTGCCTTAGCTTTCAGTTGGTCTTTATCTTTCTTGGATAGCTTGGGATAGTCTAGCCTGTAGTGTCCCGGTTCCTTGCAGTTAAAGCAACCTTCGTATGTTCATTTGTCAGCTGACTTCTTATCAGCTGCTGCGTATTTATCTCTGTAAGTTCTTGTGAATTTCTTATACTTGCCCTTGCTGGTGTTGAGTCTGTTGTAGTTTTTGACCAGCATGGCTATCTCTTCAAGTAGCTCTTCCTTTTGCTCATGTCCTTCTTGTCCTTCTTTGAGGACTCAGCTGACTGCATGTATGTAGATTTGTTAGAGTTAGCTCTGAACGCAATCTCCTTTGGTGCAGGTGTCAACTCTCCATCATTTTAATTGCTTGAAGATTCTTTCATGGTAATCTTCAAGTTGTATTCGTTGGCTTTGAGCAGGGAGAATAATCTCTCAGTTGAAAGATCACCCAAGTCACTTCGACTTTGGTGTACCACCTTGTATGTGTTTCATTAAGCTGTGAGCGCTGAAAGGACTTTTAGGTTCTTTTCACGCTGGGTGTATTTCCCAGTTCTGATGGTTTCAATCTCTACCACGATATTTGAGAATCTGAGCTTCATCCCTTGGATGGATTCGTTGACAAGCTACTTGAAGTTATCAAACTTCTGGCAGACAATCGTGAATTTATTTTCTTTTATCTCCTTTTACCCTTCGCATAGCTTGGCTAGGGTTTTCCATATCTCCCTTGCGGTGTTGCATTTGATGATCTTGCTGAGGTAGGCGTTGGAAACAGTTGATGATATGGTGTTCCTTGCGAAGCTGTCTTATCCATCTTGTTTCCTCTCTTCTGAGGTATATTCATTCTTTGGCTTGAGAATGAACTGATACGTAGGCTGTCCACCATCTTGAGCAGGTACAAGCTCATTTCCTTGCTCGTAAATGAGAATGGGTCCGTCTGTGATGACGTCCCACATCATGTCATGATGCGCACAAAGAAAGCATTTCAATCTGAAATTCTAGATTGCATAGTCATCAACCGAGAAGGTGAGAAGATTTCTGTTAAGATAAGAATCCATGGAGATATGCACAGTATGAAATAATATGAGTTTTTCCAAAAGAGGATCTGTTCAGTTGACCACTGACAGAGTTTCAAGACAAATCTCTTGATTCAGAAACAGCGGTCTTTTGAACCACTTCTCTGATACCAATTGATAGTCCATGCGCTAGGTCTTTGGTGTAGAGAGGGGGTGAATACACCAAAGAGACTTAAAAACTTTTTCACAAGTTTAAAACAGAGTGCGTGAGCTCAGTTATGAATCTAGCAGAAGATGGTCAGCTGTACTTATAACTCAGCTGGCGGTGCGACTAGTGGTGGTTTTAAAACTTAGCTCGTTTGCTTAGAAAAACTCAGCTTGAAAATATTATCTTTATATTTTCAGCTTAATCAGGTTGTGCAATTTTCAGAAAAACACAGCTGTCTTTGGAGATCAGCTGCGTATGCAGATATGATAAAATAAAATGTGCCAATAGAGTTAGTACAATAAGTAAAAATATCGAGAAAGAAAAGAACACGTAACACCCAAATTTTTAATAAGGTGTTAAAACTTAAATTTAAATATATATTTGATGCGGAAAGAATAATTTTTTTTTTATCTTACTTTAACAAAACTAAATGAAAATAAACTTTTGACATAAATATTTAAAAATGAATTAAAATGTTAGAACTTAGAGTAACAAACATCTTTTAACTCAAACCATGAAAATAAGTAATTCTTAAAAATTTTAAACCAACTAAGTTCAACAAAGTTAAGCATAAACTAAAATTTATAGTCTTAAAATCTTAAAGAACTTATAAAGCAAATACAGAAAACTGAAAATCCTAAGATAACTTGACACGTCATTCGACCCTCCACGCACCTCCAAACTCAATTACCTAAAAATGTTAAAGATTTGGGATGAGCATGCGTGAATATACTCAGTGTCGGCAGTTATGCTGAACTTGTCCAATTTAATAAAATAGAGAGCCACGTATGAATATTAAAGTCAACATGATAGTGCGTTAATGAGTGAGAGCAAAGTCAAATGGACAACTTGAAATTAACGGTCCTGCTCAATCACATGATATCCAATGAATTGTACGCAAATTGAGTGAGAGCAAAGTCAAATGGACAACTTGAAATTAACGGTCCTGCTCAATCACATAATGTCAAATAAACATACGGCAAGTCACATGATATTAAAGAGGACAAATTCAAGTCATGCATAAAGATAAATAAGATCCCACACCTTAGTTTCGCTTGAAAAATGGAATCGAACAACTCAAAGGGAGTCTAATGTCATAGTCGCGCCGCACCTATATATATTAATAAAATTAAAGGCGATAAATGAAATTACGATTTTTATATTTATATTTATATCTATATGCACATGAAAATTGAAATTTGATAAACTAATATGAATATGCATGTACTGATTCTAACCAAAACCTCCATCTCTTAATAAAACTAAAATACTAATTTCTTAAAATACTTATTACTCATTTTTTTTAAGCAATTAAGTTAATAAGAAAATGTAGAGATAAATTAAATATATATATATATATATATAAGATATTTAAAACATAAATCTAACTTTAAATAAAACCCACTATCTATATCTCATAATTTCTCTCTCGGCAATGTCCAAAGAACAACAATGATGCATGAAATCTCAATTTTTATCTAAAAACTTAAATTCCCATTAAAATTAAATCCACGTAAATTTTAAGTCTTGAATTAATAAATCTTTAATTAACATCAAAACTTCCCTAATTAAATATATACATATAAAACTTGAACAGTAAACATGAATATTTCTACAGAATAAAATCCAAAAATAAAAGTTTCCGGCATGCTTTGGTATACAAACAATAAGAACAATTTCTATAGAAATATTTAAGTTATATATATATATATATATATATATATATATATATATATAAAGTTTACCTTCAAATCAGGAATAATCAGAAACTTTGTTCTGCAAAGTTAGAAATGCCCAAAATACCAATTAAAATCCAAATTAAAATTTGTAACCCTGAAAACTTGAAAGAACTTGAATAAAAGAAGAGAAGATAATTACCTTTAGATTTGTATTTGAGAAACCGTAGATTTGTACTTGAGAAACCGTAAAAGAAAAACTGACTTAATTACCTTTTATACTAAAAAAAATGGTTAAGATTTAGTGGAATAACTTACATTCCTAAAATTACTCCACCCTCAAACGTGGTGTTTAAAACCAATCATGTCAAAAATTTAAGTTTGAGATTTAAATAAATTAATAATAAAAGTTTCGTATTATTAAACAAAATAAATGTTTCATGCATAAATATACATATATTCATAGTATTAATTTAAGAAATTCTTAATATAAAGACATATATACACACACATAAATATTTAACTATATAAATTTCAAATAAATTCTAAATAAAATTATTTCATTATTATTATTATTTTACTAAATAAATATAACATCATATCTAGAAGCGCGACTTAGACTATATCAAAGCTCGATTAAATTTAATTTCTCACATTTGTAAAATAAGAAACACATTTAAAATGATTTAAAGTATATTTAAAAATCGGATTGTTACAACCCTACCCACTAAAAGAAAATTTCGTCCTCGAAATTGAACGTACTTGGTTCTAGGTTTGGATAACGAGCTAAAATTTCCTCTTTCAGTACGGTATGGTTCGGGGACGAACCAAGCGGAAGCTGGTGGGCCTGTGACGCCTGGGGCAGAAGTACGGAGTGATCGCCGGTGCAGAGGCACGGACAAGGAGCGGCTCCGATAGACTTCAAAGCGGAGGGGGCAGGAACGAACCGAAACACACCCGAATGAGAGGGATTCTAAGAATATGTCGGAATGGGACGACATATTCGAGGAGAGCTTAAAGGAATTGATTGGGCTACTTATACCATCAAGATGCATCTTCTTTTCTGGGGTCATTGTGGAAGAACTCCAAGGTTAAGCGTGCTTGACCTGGAGCAATTCTATGATGGGTGACCTCCTGGGAAGTTTTCTCAGGAAGCGTGTGAGTGAGGACAAAGCACGCTAGAAAGGACTTGTGATGGTTTGTGGAAATTTTACGTTGTTTGGAGTAACACCTCCTACATCCACGACCAGATTCACTGGTAATTCACTACCACTTGGTTTCCAAGTACCAAGCAACTTCACAACTCGAACCTGAGTTGTGTTCCAACAGTTTACGGGCACTGTCAAGCCTAAACCTTTCAGTTTGCGGGTACTGAAAAAACCTTACAACAACTTGAATTTCGCGCTTCAAGCAAGCGTAACCTTGACCTAACCTTTCTGGGTAAAGACAGGTTTGGTTTAGGGATCCAACTGTGAATGAGTTCTTACAATGAAGAACTTAGAGTTAGATGAACTCGTTCAAAATCTAGGCTTAGGATATACAATGATTTCTGCCTAGGAATCAGACGAAAAACTGGGCAGTTTCTGAACTAGAATCACTTTAAGATAAAGTGTTCTTTGAACTATTTAGAACTGTTAAAGAGCTTTTGAAGGCTTGATAATTTCAGAGAATGAAAGCTTGTAGAGAGTTTTTCGTTTTTTCTAATCCTGGGGTTGAAGACGGGTATTTATAGGTAGAGATTCAAGACTAGCCGTTGGAGGAGCCGTTTGAATCTTACCTACTCTTCTTAAATTCACAATCTGTCGTTGGGCGTTTCTGCACATGTCTTCATCAGTGTCACATTCTAGGTTCTGAAGTTTAGGATGCTGATTTGGCAATCCCTCATTGGTCGAGATAGATTGATCTCTTCTGACACCGGGATTTTTATCTTCAAGCTATTTTAAGAATCTTGGAGCTGGATCTGATACTCTGACTTGAACTAATGCTTTCAGAGTTAGCATTCATTTGTTCTGTACAGCTGGATCAGCTGTGTCTTGAACTCAGCTCGATTAATCTTCAGCTTAATCCTACTCTGTCTTGAACTCAGCTCAGCTGGAAAACTCAGCTGATAGTTGACTCCTGCTGTTAACACAACTGGATCTTCTGCTGTCTTGAGCTTCTGCTGTCTTCAGCTTCATGAACCTGTAAACTTAGAAAATCTAGAGCTCAAACAGGCGAGCTGGAAAATACTACTTAGGTTGATGCAATCATCTACTCGGTTAGAGTCAGTTGGGCTTTGGTATTAAATTAAAACTTTATAATTTTCCCAACAATATCCCTAAATTCTCATACACGAGACTCTTACGTACAATTGCAAAGTCATAATCCCACAATTTATTGATTTTTCAATATCATAATTCATAGATTCTCAATCACACCAAATTCTAGATTATGAGTTGATAAAATATCCTAAATGCAAATGATAACATCTATAACAAAGAAGCTTATTTGTTCAAATGCATACGGAAACGTGATGGAACATGAGAAAGTTTGAATTGAGGTAGTGTAGTTGGATTTAATCTCATGCACCAGAGATCTCAAATAAGTAATACGATAAGTAATTTATCTAGAAAATCACTAACCTTCACTCGATTGTTTTGTTGACATTGTTCTTCACCTGAATTTGATGTCTTCAATTTGTTCTTTAGTAGCCAGAAAGCAGCAACGTTTCCGGCTTGATGGCGTAACTGAGCTGTGTTGCGGCAGCAATGGTGGCGGCGTGGTACAACGGCTGATCTTGGCGTGGCTGTGGTGTGACGCAATTCCGACGAGTAGCAAAACCGCAACGACAATACAGAAGCGGCAGCAACTTGATGCTGGCGAAAGGAGCAGAGGAACGGCGAGATGGCGGCGGATTTGGGATGGAGGTGATGATTGGGGTTGGCCGGCGCCGCGGAGAAGGTGGCTCGGTCGACGCCGGCATTCATCGCGGGATTTCCGAAGCAGGTACGGTATTTCTCATTTTCCGGCAAGGCGGCGCCGGTGGTCGGTGGAAATCCGGCGAGGACGACGCCGGAAAGGTGGCTGCATCACTAGGGTTCAAACCATAGGGCAGCAGGGGGCTTTGGGCACGGGTTCGGGCTCCAGCTGTTACGTCACGTGCTATTCACGTGCGAAAAAGCCCAAACCACCTCGTTTGGGCCCTAAATTGGCGTATGGACGCAAAAAAAAAAGTTTTAGTCCGCTTTTTATCGGCTCGCAAAAAAAAGTCGGTTTTCTCAAATCAAGAAAAGTTACTGTCCGAAAAAACCGTCTAGCTCATAAAAAAACTACGTCATCGTTCCATCGGAAAAACAACATGAGGTTTTTAACTATCTTATCTATTGGGAAAATTAATAAGAGTTTTGATTGGATACCAAAACCCAGCTGACCCCAATTGAGTAGATGATTGCACAAACCTAAGCGTTTTTCAGCTCACCTGTTTGAGCGTATAGAGTTTCTTAGTTTACAGGTTGAATCGCTGAAGACAGCAGAAGACACAGCTTAAGAACTCAGCAGAGCAGACTCAGCAGAGCAAGACCAAGCAGAGTCAAAGATCCTGCAGTATCAAGACCCAGCTCAGTAACGGAAACCCAGCTCAGTGTCAAAGACCCAGCTCAATGTAAAAGACCCAGCTTAGTGTCGATGACACAGCTCAGGTCTAAAACACAGCTCAGGTTGAAGACACAGCTCAGGTTGATGATACAGCATAGGTCTAAGACACAGCTCAGAGTCAAGACACAGCAGAGTCCAAAACGCTGAAGATACAGCAGAGACGCTTAGCAGCTCGAAGACGAAGACCTTCTCCAAGACAAGATCCCAATATCAAAAGATCTTGTCTGACGCAGTCAAATAAGAGAAGCACTAGCCTCTGCAGATGCAGACATACTTCGTAGGTAAAGGCCAGAAGTCAACAAGAGTAGGTAAGATTCAAACGGCTCTCTTCCAACGGCTAGTTTGGATCTCCACCTATATATATCTCTCCTCCTCCATTGAAGAAAGAGGACTGGTGAAGAAATAGACGACTGAAGCAATTAAAGAGCAAAACAGAAAAATGAACAACAATCTTCAAAGCCATATCTTTCAAGAACACTCAGCCAGTCAGCTGTGTTCTTAGTTGTTCACACATTCAGTCTTAGGCAGAATAGATCAGAATATAAACATCTTAAGCCTAGATTGAACGAGTTCATCATACTCCTTGTTCTTCATTGTAAGAACTCGTTCACAGTTGGAAAACCCATACCCAAACCCAAACCCAGAAAGGTTAGGTAAAGGTACGCTTGCTCGAAGCGTGTAATTCGAGTGGATAGGTTCTTCAGTACCTGGAAACTGAAGGTGTAGGCTTGACAGTGCCCGCAAACTGTTGGAACACAGCTCAGGTTAGAGTTGTGAAGTTGCTTGGTACTTGAAAACCAAGTGGTAGTGAATTACTAGTGAACCTGGTCGTGGACGTAGAAGGTGTTACTCCGAACCACGTTAAAATTGCTTTGTTCTTTACTGTTTTGTTTTATGCATTTTGCTAACCCCTCATGAACATTATTTCAAGCTGCATAAACTGACTAACTGAAAAGTGAAACAGAGCTTTGCAATATAATTTGAAGCAACAGACAGACTTTCCAAATCCACCACATTCCGCGCACACACACAGCCAGATGTGTAGATCAAGCTACCATCTAACTGGATCGAACACAGCCAGCTATCTGAAAAGAGTTTTAACATGGAAAAGTGTTTAAACCTTGGTGTATTCACCCCCTCTACACCAAGGTATCCGTCTTGGGACCAACAATTGGTATCAGAGCAGTGGTTCAAAAGATCACTGTATCTGTCAAGTCAGCATTTCATTGCTAATAGTGGTCACCTGAACAGATCCTTCTTGTTTCAAAATTTTTTTAATCATTATATTGCATACTGTCGTGAAATCTTCCTTGTGCATGAATCTCTCAATAGAGGAGCTATTGAGAAATCATGAATCCAGACATTTGTCCAAGATGCGAATGTTATAGGAATTATCTCCATGACTTGGGGGTACGAATAACAAGATATCAAAGTATCTTGGAGCACTGGAGAGAGGAATTTCACTCAGCAGCAAACCGGATGGACTGTGATGCAATCGTCTAAAGCCACCAGGAGTTGAGAAGTACAGAAAGGTTGATTGACGATTTGGAACGTCTCATACTCAGAATATATGACACCATGAGAGACAACCACCAAAGTCATCACAATATCTGATGAATGCTTAGAAGAATGTCCAAGAGCTACAACCAACAAAATTGATCTGGGGGTCACATGAATAAGAATCATCCAGCCAGATGAATGAAATAAAACTGACTCCCAAGGCAATAGAGACAGACTTCAGAGCGCAATCAAAATAAGAAGCTCAATCAGCTCAACCTGGAAGGACCATCAAGGAGCAAAGAAAATGAAGAAACCCAACTAGCTGACTGGGACCAGCTGTGAAATAAAGACAACTGGATGCATAACGGAAGATGCAGCCAGTCATACATCTGAGCACAATGGTCTCAAGAAGAATAAAGAAGGAGCATATGAATCAGCTGGATTTGGAACAGCTGACTACCTGCTATACAATCTGAGACCTCTTCAAAGAAATGAGCTGATGGTGAGAAAATCCGTTCATTAAAAGGAAGTAGGATGCAGCTGAAGAAAAAACCACCTACTATCAAATCGAGGGGGAACTCTACATAGCTGGAAAGAATCAGCAAAATCAAGTAGAATACCCAGCAGGATGCACTCACCAAGATAGACTCAGCTGGAGTCATCAACTGGAGGGAAAACTGATCCAGCAGAGCAATCAGGATGATCCCCTAACCTGCTGACATCATCCATGAGATTTCTCAACCTCTGAAGAAATCCATTTTTGAGAAAATTCACACAAAAGCACCTTTGCTGAAATCTAAGTCAAGATGGTGTGAATTACGTACTGTTCAATCCGAAGAAAAGAAAAGTTCATCCAACTGAGGGGGAACAAACCCAGATGGATCCCAAAAGCTCAGATCAGAAGGATTATCCAGCTAAAAGAAAATAAAGCTCAGCTGGACAACAATCGAAGAGCTAAAGGGAACTCAGCTGAAGAAGCTTCAAGCTAATCACCAAGATACTCAGCTGAGGAGAACCTTTAATCTAGCAGAAGAGAATACAGCAGTGGTATCAGCTGACTACAATGATCAGCTGACGGGTTTGCAGATTTTGTTTATTATATTTCTTGTTGTAATATACTATGTAAGGATAAAATTATTTCAATTTAATTCAAACATCCAAACATTCCTTAAATGGATTATTCTGCAAGCTATCCATCTCATCGCATTTAATGAAAAGCATGCAGAATACTGTAGCTCGAGAGAACTGAGTCAGAAGTCAGAACGTTTCGACTCCCTCACGCGCGCGTGACCTACACTCAATATTCACACGTCATAGGACGTGTTGCGCAAATCGTATTTGGCTTGTTTTTGGGGCAAATGGAAGACAATCTCTCAGCCGCAGATCCTCAATACAATTGCCAAGATCTCAACCATTAATCAAAATGGGCAATTGATATATACATCAAAAATTTGCAAATCTTCGCCATATTTTCTATCACTTATACTTATCTGAAATTCTTATCTCAGACTATTGATTATTTCTTTTTGCTAATACGCCCCCCCAAGTATCATCGATTCTCTAAACCTCTTGCAACAGAAGAAAACAATGGCACCAAAGAAGACTACACCAGGAGCAAGCAAGACTGAGAACTTGATGTCAAAGCTTCATTTTGAGAATTGCCTGACTCTCAAGAACTATCAGAACTCAGAGTTCCAGGAAGTTCTGGATCTCATCAAAAATACCGGATTCTTGCAGTGGGCGACTGCAAGACCGAAGAACATCTTCCGCCGGGAAGTAACAGAGTTCTTCTTAGAGATATCTAACCGAGATGATCGACTCCGTTCCAACGTCTCTCTGCAAATCAAGGAGAAGACTGGACATACAACTCCGTGGGACGTTGACATCAACATCAACCGGATGTTGAACAAGTTGTTCGGCCTGAAGACTCTTGGGGACCGCTCTCCAGATATTTACACCAGAGAAGAAATCCAGATCGAACTGGATAAGATGCTGTTCAAGCCAGAACCGTACAGGGCGAGCATGTCCAAACTCCTGCTCAAACCCAAGTACAGGTTACTTCTGGATATCACCCAGAAGTGCATCCTCGGTATCGCTGGATCTCAAGGAGAGATCAGCATACCCAAACTGAAACCAATGATAGCCATCCTCAGAAATGACCCTGTGGATTGATTCTCATACTTCATAGGAAATTGGAAAAAAAATCTAAAAAGATTCATTTTGAAGATGACAGCTTCACCCGGTACAGCTGTAGAGAGACAATCTATCTATGCACCAAAGTAGCGTACATAATAGAAAGCTACTCTACCGGAAGGCAAATCAAGTGGCATAACGCAGAAGAATTTTCTGTGTCCAGAATACTGTTCGAGAAGCCAAGTCAGCTCACTGACTTGTTGAAGATAGCAGCCCTTGAAGGGAAGAAGAGGGCGCAAGAGGCAAAGCAGCAGACTGCCTCTCCCTCTCAAGCAAGAAAAAGGAAGCAACCAGAGGAAACATAGCCAGCTGGATCTCCGCCTGCCAAGAAGAAGCTGAAATTCAAGGTAGCCAACAAATCAGCTGAGGAGGCAGCAGAGAAACCAGTTGTTGAGCCAGCTGGATCGGAATCCACTCCCACAGCCTCCCCTGTCCAAAAGAAGAAAACTGAGTGAAGACCAGTTACTGAGGAGACAGCTCAGGGATCCTCCTCCAGCTCAGACAATGGAAGGGAGTTCGTGAGAACATCACAAGAAGTGGAAGAACGTCAAATAGTGGTCTCTCTCTCTGACCCAGATGATGCTATTCCCCTTCGCCAAATTCTTCAAGCATTCTCACAACCCACTCCAGCTGACTACAAATCAGCTGGAATCTCTCATCAACAATCTCCTCTTCCAATTCATCCTCAGGTAACCATCTTAGACTTCCCTCCCAATTCTCCATTACTTAAAACCGCCCTACTCTCTCACACCCAAATATCAGCATCCAGCTCTCCCCTCAAAGAACCATCTCCGTTAAGAGAGCTGACAGATATTCAGTTGGATAAAGCGTCTTCACAGCCAGCTGACTCCCAAGCTGAACTCTCTTCTCTTTCCAACTCACCCAAGCTCTCACCGCCTCATATCTCTCCGCCCAAACAGCCTTCTCCCAAAGTACAAATCTCCACAGAATCAGAGGAAAGTGACTCTAATGCTTCTTCATCACTCAACTCCTCTGGCTCAGCCTTCATGGAAGTTATGTACGAGAAGTTACGCATCGCAGGGATCATGAGTGTTCTAAATCAGTATCCCATCTTGGCGCACCTGCCCATTGCCCTCGTCAAAGTTGGAGATCTCAAATTCTACCTGGCCACCAAGATGGCAACCTGGTACCAGAATGAGCAGCTGATCGAGACCTTCTCTTATGAGAAATTGAAGACGGATGAAGCATGCCTCCAGCACACTTTTGGCTTTGGAAGTCTGGAAGATGCTTACTTACATAAAAATGATCTCATCAGAGGAATTATCGAAGTGTCTCAACAATACCCCAAGCCGCACCCAGCAGACGTCTGGGAATCAGCCAACAAGCTTCTAACAGCAGCGGGATGAGAGACATCTTCTAGAGATGTCATATCCAAAGAAGTCACAGCTGAGATTACCAAGAAAGCTGAACCAGTTAACACAGCTGAGGTAATAGTCTTGGAAGAACCAGCTGTTGCATCAGCTGAACCAAAGACAGCAGTTCCATCAAGTCCAGTTAAAGAAATTCTTTTTCAGGACAGACTGAAGTCTCAAGTAGATGTCATTACGCGATTCACAGCTCTAGACTGTCAAGTTAGAGAGTAACATCAGACAATTGATGAAGTCCATAAGTTTGCTCAAGATTTACAAGAAAGTACAAGTCTAAATCTCAAACAATCTCTTGTCTCTCAAAGCATTGATCAATCGCACCTTCTAGAGAAGAGAGTTCCTGAGATTGTAACCAGGCATCAAGCTCCACTGGTCGACGACATAACAAATATTTCAAGCTAGCTAGAAGCTCTCAAAAAGTCCACTCTCTCCAACAACTCTGACATCCGCCAACTCTTCAACTTATATAAAGATCTGGATGCTCAGTTCAGAGCTGGAAACAACAGCACTGCTCAGCTGAACATTGCCACAGCTGACAACTCAGCCAAGATCACTAATGTTGAAGCCGCTATCGCCAAGCTCAACGCAACAGTTGCCAACCTCTCTGCCTTTCTTGTTGATAATGCCAAAAAGGGGGAAGATAAGAATGAAGCTGGAAAAATAATGCCGAGGGAAGCTGCAGTTAAAGGGGAACCTGTGCAGCCAATTCAATTGGCAATCGACGATTTCGCCAAAGAGCTGGATGACGAAGAGCCAGAGCCAACTACTCTAGCCAAAGCAGTCAAAGAGACATGGAGAGAGAAGATGGTTGCTCTTGCCAAAGCCTGTGGACATAAGCCAGAAGAATACAAGGACTATCACTGGCTGTGTAACTTCCACAACGAGCAAAGAAGAGAAATGCTAGAGCTGGATAAGATTATCAAGAAGAAAGCTGATTCGTTCAAGCCTGCTGAGAAAAAGCAAAAGAAGAAAAGGCAGAGCTACAGGCAAGCTAGGAAGAATCAAGTCCAAGCAACCTCAACTGACAAGAAGAACCCAGATGATATCAATGAAAACTGGGAACGATGCAAGTCAGAATTCATCAAAGAATTCTACTACTTGAATCAGTACAAAGGCATGAATCCAAAAACTGCGTTCCAAGATTATCTCCTCGAACTTCATGAGACAGATCCAATGATGGCAAGATCAATTGCCCTATATGCCAAGAGAAACAACATCCAGCTGAAGGCTCCAAAAGTCAAACAATTGAAGCCTCCATCTCTAACTGGAACGAACCTCCTGACAAAGCCTAAATTATCAAAGAAGTTCATCACTGGGCTGACGAAAGAGGAATTTCCAAAACGAAGACTCAAGCAGAATGGAAGGAACTGGAAGAGTTCATCTTCAACAGATATGGTCTCAAGACTGACCATCAGATTGATGAACAAAGGAAGCAGCTCAGTTGAAGACCCAGCCAACTGGGAATTTTTTGTCTTTTAAAAGTTTTGTAATTGTGAATTGGTAAAATATCCTTTTATTAATGAAATATCCATTTTTGCTCTCAAGCTCATCCTGATGACAATAACTCTTTGTCCAGGCACTGAACTCTGAATTTGATTTACCTGCTGTGTATGTTTAAACTTTTGAAAACCCGTTTCTTGTTAAAGGGGAAGTAAATTGTTTTTCTTAGTTAGGTTTTGGCATCATCAAAAAGGGGAAAATTGTTGGAAAAATTAATAAGAGTTTTGATTGGATACCAAAACCCAGCTGACCCCAACCGAGTAGATGATTGCACAAACCTAAGCGTTTTTCAGCTCACCTGTTTGAGAGTATAGAGTTTCTTAGTTTACATGTAGAATCGCTGAAGACAGATGAAGACAGCAGAAGACACAGCTAAGCAGACAGCTTAAGAACTCAGCAGAGCAGACTCAGCAGAGCAAGACCAAGCAGAGTCAAAGATCCTGCAGTATCAAGACCCAGCTCAGTGACGGAAACCCAACTCAGTGTCAAAGACCCAGCTCAGTGTAAAAGACCCAAATTAGTGTCGATGACACAGCTCAGGTCTAAAACACAGCTCAGGTCAGTGATACAGCTCAGGTTGAAGACACAACTCAGGTTGATGATACAGCACAGGTCTAAGACACAGCTCAGAGTCAAGACACAGCAGAGTCCAAAACGCTGAAGATACAGCAGAGACGCTTAGCAGCTCGAAGACGAAGACCTTCTCCAAGACAAGATCCCGATATCAAAAGATCTTGTCTGACGCAGTCAAATAAGAGAAGAACTAGCCTCTGCAGATGCAGACCTACTTCGTAGGTAAAGGCTAGAAGTCAACAAGAGTAGGTAAGATTCAAACGGCTCTCTTCCAACGGCTAGTTTGGATCTCCACCTATATATATCTCTCCTCCTCCATTGAAGAAAGAAGACTGGTGAAGAAATAGACGACTGAAGCAATAAAAGAGCAAAACAGAAAAATGAACAACAATCTTCAAAGCCATATCTTTCAAGAACACTCAGCCAGTCAGCTGTGTTCTTAGTTGTTCACACATTCAGTCTTAGGCAGAATAGATCAGAATATAAACATCTTAAGCCTAGATTGAACGAGTTCATCATACTCCTTGTTCTTCATTGTAAGAACTCGTTCACAGTTGGAAAACCCATACCCAAACCCAAACCCAGAAAGGTTAGGTAAAGGTACGCTTGCTCGAAGCGTGTAATTCGAGTGGATAGGTTCTTCAGTACCCGGAAACTGAAGGTGTAGGCTTGACAGTGCCCGCAAACTGTTGGAACACAGCTCGGGTTAGAGTTGTGAAGTTGCTTGGTACTTGGAAACCAAGTGGTAGTGAATTACCAGTGAACCTGGTCGTGGACGTAGGAGGTGTTACTCCGAACCACGTTAAAATTGCTTTGTTCTTTACTGTTCTGTTTTATGCATTTTGCTAACCCCTCATGAGCATTATTTCAAGCTGCATAAACTGACTAACTGAAAAGTGAAACAGAGCTTTGCAATATAATTTGAAGCAACAGACGGACTTTTCAAATCCACCACATTCCGCACACATACACAGCCAGCTGTGTCGTTCAAGCTGCCATCCAGTTGGATCGAACACAGCCAGCTCTCTGAAAAGAGTTTTAACTTAGAAATTTTTTTAAACCTTGGTGTATTCACCCCCCTCTACACCAAGGTATCCGTCTTGGGACCAACATTATCGACTCCGAGTTCGTCAATAAATTGATAGCCAATTAATCTAATTCAACTTCCAAACGTCAAACTCTCGTATGCGTGTCTCATTTAAACAATAAATGAAAGTTCAGGTCATAATATTTGAAAAAATCTTTAAAATTCATAAACTATTCTAACCCTTAGAAATTACGAATATTGTAAAATGAAAAATAATAATTAAATAAGGTGTTGGAATTGAAAATGTTCTAAAAGTCATATGAATTATGTAAATTCGGATAAACATGTGTATTTTTGAGTGATATATGTTAGCTACGAAAATCAATTTCCTTGCTATATACGTATAAATGCTGAATGCAAGAGATGAAATAAATGTTAATTTCAACCCGTGTTTAATTTAATTTTTGTACCTCAATTAGGTATGCATAACTACAACTACTACGTACCATTTTTTAATATGTCGGCTAAAATTAATTACTCAAGAGTACGGCAAGGAATTGAACATTCATCATCAACCTATTTGTTTGATCGATGGTAATTGGTACTATAAGATAAGAAAGTAAGCATTCATGAATAAGATTCCTCTCTAAAAAACAAAGCATTCACCTAAGATAAATTATGACCCCTTAATTTATGAGTTAATTTTTCAACCTCCTCCGCCGAGTCTATAATAGTAAGTATAATATACGTAATAACCTCTATAATATAAATTCTTCCCCGCCATTGTCATGTCGTTGTCGTTGTCATCCTCGTCTTCCTGCCATTGTCGTTGTCTTGGTCCAAGCTCCTCCTCTTCCTTTAACTCCACTTTCCATACCTACACCATGCATGCACCTCCTTTAAATAGTAAGTAGCGATTGACGTAGAAAATGCAATATTTATGCAGCAGAGAGAAACAAATTCAAAGGCAGCAATGGCAGAAACCACGACGGCGTCACTATTCTCCCCTTACAAAATGGGCCAGTACAATCTCTCTCACAGGCATGCACCTCACTAATTTAATTAATTAATTTTCTCTTATCTTGCAAGTTTGTTTAATTAATTAATTAATTTTGTAATACTCCTATTAGTTTTCATGTAAATATGTAGGAGTATTATAGTTGGTTAAATTTATATATTAAGCCATAATGATTTGATTAATTATGTGATGTATGTTAGGGTGGTTTTGGCGCCGATGACTCGATGCAGAGCGCTAAACGGCATGCCCAATTCTGCCCTAGGTGAGTACTACGAGCAGAGAGCAACTGACGGGGGGCTGATGATCACGGAGGCCGCAATAATCTCCCCCTATGCTTCGGGGTAATTTATAATCTTCTTCTTCTTCAATTTGTTTGCTATGTTATGTTGTGTTATTTGTGTGTGAATTCGAGCGACTGAAACAAGCACAAGACAACGTACAGGTATCCGCACGTGCCGGGGATCTTCACCAAGGAGCAAGTGGAGGCGTGGAAGCCGGTGGTGGAAAGAATGCATGCTAAGGGCGCTGTTGTTTTTGTTCAGCTCTGGCATGTCGGCCGTGCTTCTCATCCAGTATACCAGCCTGATGGTATTGCGCCTATCTCCTCCACGGACAAGCCAATATCCGAGAAGTGGAGCGTGCTTCTTCCGGATGGGACACACGGGATTTTTCCCAAGCCCCGCAGATTGGAGACACATGAATTGCCTCAAATCGTAGACCAGTATCGACAGGCAGCGATTAATGCCATTGAAGCAGGTCTCTCGATCTCTCTCAAATTAATTATATATTATGATGTATGCATGCTCAGTGTGCATATATATATATGGTGTTCTCATGATCTAATTAAATTAACCTGCAACGAATTGAAATTAAGGATTTGATGGCATTGAGATCCATGGAGCTCATGGTTACCTCCTCGATCAATTTCTCAAGGACGGGATCAACGATCGAACAGATGAGTATGGCGGATCCCTCCAAAATCGCTGCAAACTCATTCTTGAGGTAGTTGAAGCAACTGTTTCCGCAATTGGAGCTGGCCGAGTAGGTGTCAGGATATCACCCAAGGTCGATTATGGTGACGCAATGGATTCTGATCCACGCAGCCTGGGACTTGCTATCATTGACGGACTCAACAAGCTACAGCTACGCTACGGTTCCAAGCTGGCCTATCTGCATCTCACTTACCCGCGATTAACAGTCTACGGGGCGACACCAACAGAACTGGGCAGGCCTCGCACTGGCAGCGAAGGTGAAGATGAGGATACACAGCTGCTGAGGACTTGGCGAAACGCGTATCAAGGAACAGTCATGTGTAGTGGTGGCTACACCAGAGAGCTAGGGATTCAAGCAGTGGCTGCGGGGGATGTTGACTTGGTCGCCTATGGCCGTCTCTTCATTTCAAACCCGGATTTCGTCACCAGAATGAAGCTCAACGCGCCTTTCAATAAGTACGAAAGGGCTACCTTTTATACCCAGGATCCTGTTGTGGGATATACTGACTACCCCTTCCTCAAATCTGATGCTGAAAAACCAAATTAGTATAAAATCTTCTCATGATCTAATTTGTAATTTTAGTGCTGTATACCCTAATAACAGCTGGTTACTCACCTATTGTATTGCCAGTCTGAATCTGGTGTAGTGTAGTGTGGCTTTCCTTTTCAGAGGAAAACTATTACACAAACTAAATTCTTCCCCCATTGATTCTTGGCTTGGGTAATAATATACTAAAACTCAACTCTATTAATTTTTGTGTACGTCCTTCCCTATAATATACTCCCTTCGTCCCATGATAAGTGGGCTTTTCTACATCTTTGGGCACGGGTATTTAGAAGAAGAGTGTTTAAAGGGTAAAAAGATAAAAAGTGGTGGAGCCCACATCTTTTGTGTGAGATAGGGTGTTTCCATATTAGGAAAGTGACCACTTATGATGGGACAGCCCAATAAGGAAATGTGGCCACTTATGACGGGACGGAGGGAGTACTATATATATATACCACTTGATTTCTTCAGGTTGACATGACATCCATTATACTATATGTTACAGGCCGTGTGTTTGTGTTTTTGTGTGTGTGTGTGTTTTTGTCATGTCAGTTCGGATTCATGACACATGCAGGCACTACTTCATATATATCTCCATATATATCTACACATTATGAATCAAAATAGAAAAAGAAAAAAAAAAACCACATTTATACAAAGAAAAAAACATAGTAAAATCCTTCAAAATTAATCTACAGATTACCTTCAAGTTTTCATGGAAGCATGCACGCTCTCGCTCCTCCCCCGAGATCATATAGCCAAATGATGATCCCTAGCTAGCTAGCCTTTGCAACGGCATCACCAACGGAAAAGAAACTTCACATGTACGTTTCAAGTAATCCAATCGTCGTAGTCAACAGTTCAAGAATCAAGGCCTCTTTCCATCATCAGACCTCTTATTCTCTCTGCATCCTCTAAACAGCCAGTTTTAAGATAAATCTTAATCACGAGTTGGAAATTATGCCCACCGCCTAATCTCATTGCTTTTCCATCTTCGTCCAAACCAAATTAACTCTCTCCATCCTTAGCTTAACCATTCCTGAATGAGCGCACGCAGACAATAAGGAGACGAATGTTATGTAATGCCATCTGGTTTAAATCACCCATATATCGATGAACTACTTGAATCATTCCAACTCCTCCACAAGCTTTCAACATCCTCGGAAAAGTGTGCACGCCCTCTTCCAACATCTGGAGAAAATACACCAATGCACCTTCGTACATACCCAGAAATAAAGCGAATTCCATTGAAAAGCCAAGAGTTTCGGTAAAGCATTTCATTAAACACCTTGTGGGCTGCAGGCGCACAACCTCAGAAGCTTCGACGCGATGCCAGCGTTCTTGCGCAAGAGCTTCTCCTCCGGGATGAGCTTGTAAACTCTCACACCAAAATCAATCGCTTTCCAACTGGAAGCGAGAATATTCCAAAGGGACGCAAAAATCTTGAATTCCGTGCCGTTTTTGCCATGGATTCTAGAGCATGCTTGTTTCTTCTATTGGAGCTGGAGATTTGTCTGGATCAAGATTGGAAATGGGTGTGATTTCGGGAATGGTTTCGTGTTTGGCTTCTCAGTTTTCTTCTTGGCTGCGGGGGATAAAATGCAAACACAGATTCATACTCTTTCAAGAGATTGAAGGAAAGGAAGGTTTTTAATGTCACAATAAATATAGAGGATAATACATGATTATAGCACTTTCAGGAAAAAAAATACTAATTTTAGCACTCATTTTTAAAATATACAAAATTCTAGCACTTTTGTATATTTTTACCCTTCATTTTTTTTCTAAATTATCTTTGATTTTAAATGAATTAAAATAACTTAACTAAAACATGTGCATCTCTCTCTCAATTCACGTTTGTCATTCTCTCTCACTCACCTTCCCTTCTCACGACTCTCTCTCTCTCTAATTCATCTCTGCAACTTCACTATTCTCCCACCACCGCCCCCCTTCTGCAGCCGCCGCCGCGCCTTCCTCCACCTCTCGCGCGTGGGTACCCTCGACGACGACTTTTTCTCCAACGATTCCGATTGCGATCGCTCCTTGTACCATCCTTCCTCCAGAAAGCACGTCGCGAATTCAACTTTCGTCATTCTCTCTGATTTCAATCCGGATTATGGATTCTCAGATTTGGTCATGGATAACGGAATTTCCTTCCCCAAGATGGTCAAGCCGGGCGTAGTTAGCTTCAAGCCTGAATTTAGGAAGAATGTTACTCTGTTGGAGGAAGACGAAAGCAAATTTGTGGAGAGCAGGTTGGATGATAGTAAGGCAGTATTGGATTTGGATTTCTTGATCAAGGGTTTTGAATTGGGGAATCGAGATGTGTCGTCGCTCTTCTTCTTAGCTGACGTTTTGTCGGCCGCCTACGTTTATGTTGTATTAGCGTTCATTGTTACACAGGGACGGAGCCAGAAATTTTATATAGGGGGGCGAACTTTCTCAAAGCATTAATAATATTTTTCGCACAATATTATACATATTTTATACACAAGCATTCAAAAAACATTATAAAGATAAATTACCTAGTACTCCCTCCGTCCCAATAGCAAAATCTCAATTTTCTTTTTCGTCTGTCCCAATAGCAAGGTCCACTCAAAAAATGAAAATAATTAACTCTTCAAAAGACTTGAAGCCTACCACTTTTTATCTTTTTACTCTTGTTTCTTAATAACCGTGCCCAAAAGAAATGGGTATGTGCTATTGGGACGGAGGGAGTAATAATTAATAAAAATAACTAATTCCAAATCTGACCAATTATACAGAAATAGCAGAGTAAATACATAAGGTTAATATTGTAGTTTAGACTTCTGTAACTAATTTCAAATTTGACAATATAATTTTAGATAATAAACATGCATTTCTCACTTAATCAATTTAACACCATTGCCGCCCTCCGCCATATTCAATCACATATAAAAAGTTCCAAACAAAAATACTTGTCCTCCTCCAATTAAATCTCATTGTTGATTCTATCTATTCAAATATATAATATGTTATTTAATTAAGTAAAACCCAATCTATTTCAATTAGAAATTTTAAATCATTTTGAGATTGAGCTTGAATAATGAACTTAGAAATTTATTTATAATTAGTCTTATAATATATATATATATAAATATATATTTTTAATTACACAAATTTATAAATATTTATAATATGTACATATATATAAGTAAATCAGAAAATTTGAGGGGGGCGGCCGCCACCACCAGCCACCCCCTAGCTCCGTCTCTGTTGTTACATATACATAGCACCGCCGCCGTCGTAAGTTTTCCGTGTCATTTTTTTTTTAGATAGAGATGAACAATTTCCCATTTTTTCACGTGAATTCACATTATTTTTCATGTGAATTCAAGTTTTTCACTTTTTTCATTTGAATTACCATGTGAATTACCATTTTTTTCATGTGAATTCCCATTTTTCCCATATAAATTTACATTATTTTTCATGTGAATTCGAGTTTTTCTCTTTGGTGGGCGTCGTATACCACCAAATAATTCCTGCAACCTGCTCAGAATTAAATTAGTGTAGCAACAAGCAGGGTCGAATCACAGAGAACGGGAATTCACCTATTTTTCCTATAAATCTAGTTTTGGTGTAGCCACCACGCCTTAAATTGAGAGAAATTAATTAAATACTAAGAAGACAAAGAAATTAACTAAAATAGCAAACGAGAATATAATCAAAAGAAAAGTAATCCGGCTTCGAATAAATCCACACTAGTCTAGACTCTGATCATCGATGCAAAGATTAATTAATTCCCAAGAACCAGCCAGTTATAGGGTACCGTGAACGCAGCGGACATACCCCAATTCCTACGTGCTTTATCGATAGTTAGCTGTAGACGCCAGACCTAACTATTCCCCTTATTAAACACAAACTAGCTGGAGACGCCAGACCTAGATTAAATGCTCTAATAGCTTTTAGATCTGAAGGAACCCAATTTAGACGAATTACCCAAGAACGCAAGTAATAACCCGTCTACCAATTTATTCCTAGTACAAACATGGTAGCTTTATCACTAATTAGCCCTATTCCAACAATTACGGATTGGGGGAACTAATTGACTGTAATCCAATTTAATCTAAGTTGATCAGGCTTAAATAAAATCGGAATTAACTTTAAACACAAGGAATAAATCGAAACCCTAGGAAATTAATTATAAGAACAATTAGATCTCACAGATTATTAGACTAGTATTTCAATATTCTCGCCGAATTAAAGAATTAGCTACTCATAATAATAAAATTAAAGGCAAATAAATAATAAAAAAAAGCATATATCTAATATATTGAATTAAAACAAGTAAGAACTTGTCACCAGGAAAAAACGAAAATCTCTCCACAAGAGAATGAGTATTCTGCAAAATAAATAAAACTAATCCCTAAGCCAATCTTCTCGTCTAATGCTCCAAAAAGTAAAAGAAAAATTATGGAATAGAAACTAATCCTATGAAAGTTGCGGCTGAATAGAAATTAAAAGCTACGGAAAAAAAAATCTAAACTATGGAATGGAAAAATATATGTCATAATCCACCGCCAAATCTCTCTTAAATAACCTAGGAAATAATTAAAATAATAGAATTCTAAATATAATATGTATCTAAATATATTGTTTAAGGATTACAAAGTAGTAAAGCCCGGCCCATCCAATTTTCTTCCATCTCTGACTTCGATCTTCTATAATTGGACATAAAATCTATCATTTTCGACTTCTTTCATCCAAATATATCAACAACCGAAATCTGCAATTCCTGCATAAAAACCACACCTAATCGTGTATTATATCCATATAAAATCACAGAAAACTTAACTTCTGAACAACCAAAATACACACTCATCACTCTTTTTTCATTTGAATTCAAATGTTAATTCCCATTGTTCTTCATGTGAATTCCCATTTTTTCCTCGAGAATTCACATTATTTTTCATGTGAATTCGAGTTTTGAATTCCCATGTGAATTCCCATTTTTTTAATGGGAATTCCACGTGAATCCACGTGAATTCCACAGGTCAGTCATCCAGCAAAATGTGGGACACGTGTCAAAAGGATGCTTGAGTATGCAGTGGATGGGGTTCAGCATCGAATCTACCAAAATCACTGTCTCCTGATTCTCATCCCAAAATCTCACTTTTTCTTCGATTCCACCCCAAAATCTCTCTCTCTCTCTCCATTTCTGAAATATCTCCAGAAATGCATGATGATTCCCCG
This sequence comes from Agastache rugosa, assembly GCA_031470985.1. Lineage (NCBI taxonomy): Eukaryota > Viridiplantae > Streptophyta > Magnoliopsida > Lamiales > Lamiaceae > Agastache > Agastache rugosa. The sequence goes on from CM062608.1 coordinate 13,390,550, forward strand.
ATCCAGAAATGCACGACTTAATCTCTATTTTACTGGATCGAATTTGTTGCTGCTTATTGATTGATCTTAATTTGCGAAATTCTGGTATGATATCTGAAATTCTTTGGGTGTTGCTCTGTATTTTTGCATATTTCGATCAATTCCTAGTTAAATAGCTTGATTTTTAGTGGGATTGCAGAAAAAGGGCTTGTTTGATCTTTGCAAAATTCCGGTATAATATCTCAAATTCTGTGAGTGTTGCTCTGTATTTCTGCTTATTTCGATCAATTCCTAGTTAAATAGATTGTTTTTAAGTGAGATTACAAAAAAAGGGCTTGGTTACCTTTAGCCCATTATTCTTGTTTTGTTTAACATGCCCTTCCAAGAATGCAAATTAGTTTAGCAAGAAAATTGCCTAATTCCATATTCCTTGATATGACATGGTTTCGTTGCAGTAAGTGAATGCTTTGTTCATAACACATGTTGAAAATTTGTGCTATGGGACTTTTCGGCTCAGGAAATTAGTAATCGGCTAAAATTTGTGCATTTTGTAAACTATATAATATATTTACTTTCACACACTTAACTTGCAAGAAAACTGTTCTCACCAAATACTGTAGTCTGATTGTCCATCATCCACCAACTCAAAAGTTTTTCTCAATATTTTGCCTCTGCCAATTATTGCTGCGAGTTTTCAAGCTTTGCGATCACAATTTTAGCAGCAAATTCCCCAAACTAATCCAAAGGTAAATTCTCAATCCAATTTTTAGGACTATTTTATTATTAAAAATTATATTGTGTTTTATTTCATTCGAACAGACACAGAAGCTCAAAACCAAAATTTTCTCAAGTTTTGTAGCTGTGAATTGAATTATACTCACTCCGTCCACGAAATATAGGTCACATAGGGTGTGACACGGGTTTTAATAAATGTTAGGTAGGTAGTGTTTGAGTGGAGAAAGGGACCACTATAATGAGTTGTTGTGAGGTATAAAATGAATGTGTGTGGAGTGTTGTCTCCAAAAGGAAAGTGGTAGAAATATGGTGGACGCTCCAAAAAGGAAATTGTGTCCTAAATATCGTTAACGGAAGGAGTAACTTCTACTAAAAAATTCAACAAAAATATAGATATCGATCTGACAAACACGCGCACAGGAGTTTTAAGGTTGTTTAAAAAAAATCTGGAGAAAAGCTATATAAATTACTAGTGGGCCTGGCTATCAACTCCTTCGCCTATTGATCCTCAACGTTGTGGCTCCATCACCTAATATAATAAATATATACTCCCTCCGTTTCACAATAAGTATCTTGTTTTTTTTCAACACGTGTATTAAGGAGAAGGATTAAAAACATTGAAAGTGGTGGAGCCACACTTTTTTGTGAGAGAATGTGCTTTCCATATTAGGTATAGGACACTTACTGTGGGACAACCCAATATGGAAAGGAAGACACTTATTATTGGATGAAGGGAGTATTTAATATTTAATAAAGGAACAAAAGCAAAAAGGGCCATTTGTAGGGTTGAAGAAATGGTTACCGGGTATTAGGGTTACCCGGACCCGACGGGTTAAAAGGTATACATTACCCAGGTAAACCGGGTGCCGGATGGGTATCGGACAGAAAATTCTGGCTGGCTGGGTACCGGGGTTTACCCGACGCGTCTCGTATGGCCGGCCAGCCTACTACCTAGATAATAAAAAATATGTACTTTTTTAGTTATTTTATGTTATATTCTATTTTCTCTTGAATTAATCAACGATTAAGTGCTAAATTTTGTGACTAAGTAGTTTTGAGCGTCTGAGAAATTTGATTTTGTGTTTTGGTTAAAGCTTTACTAGTTAGAATAGCTTTGGAATTTTTTCTGAAATTTTGTTCTACATTTTGCTATTTTAGTAGGAGTTCTTGGTGCTTTGTGTCGCGAACTGTATAGATTCTACTTGAGCTTTTGAGCTACTTATTTTCTGCTATTTTGCTATAGTTTGAATGGAAATTTGAAGCTTAATTTATTAAATCTTGAATTCTATCTTCTAAAAATGATAAAGAAAATTGTATTAAATTTAAAGTAGTTATGCACTTGATACAGGGGTAACCTCACGAGATATTTTTTTTGGGATGAGATAGATGCTGAGAAAGTATGTGCTGGTTGCGGCGCACTTCTGTTATCTTGTAAACCATCCGGTACATTGAGATAATATAGTTTTGTTGCATATATCTTCCGGTACACTGAGAAATATACTTGTCAATCATGTCTAGTGTTGATTTTGAAGAAGCGGGGCATAAGTTATTATAAATAAAACTAGAGCCTCGTCAGGAGGTTGGTATCACAATCTCACATATCATAATCATTTCCAATCTGGCTGTACATAATTTGAAGTTTTGAACTAGAGTTTGCCATTTATATATTGGTACTCGCAGATTTGTATGAGTTATCTGTGTACATCATTTGCTTGAATCTGTTACTTGATTCTGTTTTTATTTGCTAGAAAAAATGAGGAAAATGCCACTATTTTATGCTGGTGCCATTGTTGGATGATTGTAATCTAGGCTGCTCTTTTGAACAAATGTGGGCCTTTTATTTTCTCTTGGTATTAGCTAGGAGATAAATTATATACCTTGCATTCTTGCACAGAGCCACTTAATTGTTTATAACATACTGTAATAATAGGAACATACAAAAGTCGAATTTCATTATTTGATTTGGTCCTTAGTCGTCCTTAATTAATTACCATGAAGATACATACTGTCACGCAAAAGGCTGGAACAAGCATGCGGCGATTTGTTGATGTATTTTAGGGTGTTGTGTGCCATGGCCATCTCCATAGTGATACATAAACTGCGCCATTCTTCCCAGATCCTCACAACATCTGATAAAATCTCTGCAAAACGGAGAATCCTCCGACACCCTTTCCACATTCATCTTCTTCCACATCTCTCTTATCAGCCCTTTTATGTGCTGTCGTGCCTCTTCTTCCGAAGCATTGTTGTCATGCATGTAGCACTGTATTGATTTTGGCACGTCACCTCTGCTCACCTCTTCCTGCACATTAACATACGCATGTACGTGTCATGTGTGTGTGTGTGTATATAGGGAATAAATAGTGTATGCATATGTAAGTGAATGAATGTACGTACAACGGAGGTTCCTAAATCATCAGCAAGGCGCAGTAGGTACGAGGACCAACGAACTATATCGTGGTATTCGTACAGAGAGTCGAGTGTGTCCTTTGCAAGTGAATCCGTTACTCCAAAAAATTCATGGGTTAGAACACAAGGCCCACTGACTGATATCCACGAGTTCTCCAGATACTCTTCGAGACTTGGTTTGTGGCCGCTGTAGTACCATTTTGACTCCATCAGATAGTTCTCTGCTTGATCCACCCACTGCATGCATGCAACACCAACACCAACACCCACACCCAAATTACTAGCTAGCTAACTAATTTATATATATATATATATATATATATATATATATCTTCATGAATTACCGATTTTCGGAGATATGTCATAACATTGACACCACTCTCTTTCAGAACATTGTATGCCGTGTCGTCCACAAAGTTGTTGATTGCAAGAAAACACAGTTGCATGTAAGTAGGAAGTTGGTCGATTGAACTCACATCCCATCTGAGAGAGAGATATATATTTTCATCATTTAATTAATTAATTAATTAATTAATTCCACAATTAATATTTTTAACTAACTAACCTTCGAAAGGCCTCTGTGAATTGTTCGAGTTCTTCTAAGGTACCATAGACATCGTAAATATCATCCATGACTGTTATAAGAGCGATAACTTTGGCCATAATTATCCTTGCGTTTGCATGCTGACGGGGCTCTACCATCCCTGTACTCCAGAAGTAGCTCTCTACAAGCCTATCCCTCGCGAACGGGAGCTTCTCAACAAAGCACGTATTTCTCCACCACCTATATATATTTATTTATATACGACAGAATAACATATAGTAGAATTAATTAACTTAATTAATTTGATATATATATATATATATATATATATAAGTAGTAGTATTTGCACGGTTTGATCGATCGAGAGGAGAAATTAATTATTTCTAATTAATTACTAAAATAAAATAAAACAATGAATGTAGCTAGCTAATTATACGTACGGTACCTTAGTGATTCTTTTAGTTCTAGTTGCAATTGTGCTTGAACAATATTTGCGTCCAGTATGGCGAGCTCCAACACCACTGGATTCATGTCTGATCTCTTCCTATATTCATCAATCCACACACTTACATTCGGCCTTACAACACTCCAATAGTTTGGGATCTCTAAAGAATATCTAATGGATGATAAAAGGTTGTCATCAATTTCATCACCCTTCAGTTTTTCCTGCAGAATTTTGGTGGTGAATTCTCTAGCTATCTCGAGTGTGTTTTCGCCTTCCTTGAACAAGAAAGAAGCTTCATACAGCTGCAACAATCCTCTGGTGTCGTCGATCAGGCTTGCTTTGAAATCACCCTCCTCGTTCTTGAAACACTCAAATACCTCTGCATGCATGGATGCCAATAATACAAAATGAAACCAATTAATTAATTGATGTTAAGCTTCAAGATGAATTTAATTAATTTAATTAATGCATTAACTAACCTTGAGCAACTTGAAAACCATGTTCTCGGAGGAGTCTGAAAGCAAGAGCAGTAGAGTACAAATCCCTACTCTCCTCTCTCATAATATTAATATTGTAATATTTGTTGTCCAAATATATAGTGTTTAAGATTTCTTTGAATTCATTCTGGAAATGATCAGATAAACCCAGCCTCTGCAAGTCGTCGATCAACTCAAGCTGTCGAATGGGATCGGTTGTTTCTTTCTCCATCAACATCTTCACTTGCGTAATTAGCTCACTAGCCCTTCTCGTGTGCCTTTCTTCCTACGTACACAAATAAATATTAATTATTTAATTAATGCCTACAACAACACTTAATTAATTATCTAGCTAGAATAATATACCTGATAATCACTGTTGAGTGATTGAATAAAGTCGACATCCCAACGGGAAGGGCTGTAGTTTCCAGATCGTCGTTCGATAGTAGGGAGTTGCGAGGAAGAGGACGAGGACGAGGAGCAACACACCGGTAGGCGGAGGCGAGGGGTAGCTGCACTAGTACAAGTAGTAGAGACATTGCGCAGCAGTTTCAAAGACTTGTTGTTGTCTGAGTTATGAACAAAATTTGCTAGCTTTGTAGGAATCGCCATCTGCATTACGACGCTAGTCATTTTGAGAGCCATATATAATTAAATCTTTATAAGTTTTCTTCTTCTATTTTTTTTTTTCTTTTTTTTGCTATCTCTTTCTATATATAGCTTTCTTGATTTGCATAACTTATACATACATATTTATAGGGCTCCTATGATGCATATATTTCCTTTTCGCACCTCATTAATAAGATACTTCAACTTCCACATTCGCCAATTGGCTTTAATTTGCCTTTAATTTGTCGTCGGCTAGCTGCTAATTATTCCTTCCTATACATGCTACATATGCACCAGCTGCCAAGTTTTCTACTTATTACAGTACTACCATTCTTCCCTTGTCATTAATGAAAGTAGTATTAATTAATCCTCATTCTAATTAATTAACGCACGATTTTTGAATATATATATATATATATATATATATATATATATATATTGTACAACAATAACATAATTCATATTTTTGATCGATTGAAATTGACGTGACACAAGATCGAATATGCATGTAACCTCGAGCCATGTGGACACTATCCCCCCTGGACATCTCCTTTCTTCGTTTTTAATTGGTCGAAGTTAATGTTATAATTGCAGAAACTCCAAATTTCATGCATGATTAATTAATTTGTTTGCCGAATTTATAAAGTCATGTTCAAAACAAAAAAATAACCAAAATTTTGTTTATTTACGATAATTGTCCCTAATATTTCTCTGGTAGAATTTAAATGTAATCGTAAATTAATTAGTTTTAATGAACATTAGAACGAGAAATATAACAAATTATTCATTAAAAAAATTAACCTTTTTCTACTAGTACTAGTATTATATAAACTAGAAACATACTCATATAAATGAGAAGACTACTCACACACTTTTGATGTTATATCTAGTTGGGCCAATCAAACACCCCCCAAATATATTCTAAATATTTCAATATTACATGATTAGGTGGACTATATCAATTTAATTCACATTTGAATATTAATTATAAATAGTTAATTATAACAGCTGAACATACGTTTAATAATGTTGAGTCGAGTTGGAATCTCGATCGGCATATAAAATTTATAAAAATGAGAAGAAATCAAAATATAAGAGTGAATAAATTAAGAATTGTGTAGAAATGTTTTTTCAAAGGAAGAACTTGTAGAATTAGTTACATTTAAATTACAAATTTTGATCATTTTTCATAATTTCAACATAACTTTTTAAATGTTTCAAATAAATTTTACAACAGTTTCAATTCCTTTCGTTCAAGCCCTCGACGTAATAAGTCACAGGCTCTGGTTGATGGGTTCAAGGAAATAAATATTTTGATATATTGTTCCACGTTTAGTACTTGCCGACGACAATTGATTTTGACATCAAGTCTAACGATAACTACTTAAAACTGCTCTGAAGATGTTCATCAGTGTCAACAAGGATTGAGTATCAATCCAAATGCCACAGTGTTCCCTTCATCCTCGAGCACGTCAAAGTTCAAAGCTAATTTGAAAGAAATATATGTGAATTACATTATGTTAATTTGAAATTTAATAAATATTATATCTAATTTGCAACTATCCTCAAAGGATGTATCTGATCTACTAACTATATATATTCCCAATAATTGTGATTATTACTAACAAAATTTATTTTAATTAAAACGTTATTTTTGAAGGAAGCTATCTCAACGTACGTTGGCCATGCCAGCTTCTATCCACGTCCATGCCACCATATAGATTTGGAGATGTTTAATATTTCATGATACGCAAATTAAAATTTATGTGACTATTGCATATATTTATAGTTTCTCTATAATTTGCAACTTTTGTCTATAGTTTTAATTTTTAATGACTAACCCGTAAAATATAGATTAATCTATACCTATTATAAAAGAGTGTTTTTTACAAAATTTGATTTATCTATTATACCCTTATTATATTATTTTATTATTAATATCTATTATCATATGATTATTTTATGTTTAACATATATATATGATTAAAATATATCAATATACACGCATCGCACGAACCACTCCATTAGTTAAGAAAAAAAGGACTACAGAGTTATTTTAGGACTTTAACTTTTGTCCTTTTGCAAAAGTAGGACACATTTTTTCGGGCTTCCAATTATAGGACAAAATTTAAAAAATTAATCATCATCAGGACAGATTCTGGCCCAATTTATGATGGTCGGGCTAAGTTCCACGTGTGCTCAATTAAAGGGCCCGATGCCCATGTGTCTGCCTATGTGTCAATTTCATAATAAAATTTAAAAATCAAAACTAATTAATTCAAAATTAAAATTAGTAAAATTAGTAAAATGTGTCTGCCCATGTGGATGCCCACATGTGCTCAATTAAAGGGCCCGATTTTTCGCGCCTTGCTTTCACCTTGTTTAAGAGTCGATTATATCACTTCGATTTAGTCTGGGCAATCGATTTGGGACTAGGGTTCTTCGAATTGGGGGTGAGATATGATTTGGGTTTCTTTTTTTTTTCTGCAACGTGATTTCTTTTTATGGGAGTTAATATTGAATTTACTAATTTAAATTTTGAATTAATTAGTTTTGATTTTTAGATTTTTTATTATGAAATTGACACATGGGCATCCACATGGGCAGACACATGGGCATCGGGCCCTTTAATTGACCACACGTGGAACTTAGCCCGACCATCATAAATCGGGCCCAAATCTGTCCTGATGATGATTAATTTTTTAAATTTTGTCCTATAATTGGAAGCCCGAAAAAATGTGTCCTACTTTTGCAAAATGACAAAAGTTAAAGTCCTAAAATAACTCTGTACTCGAAAAAAAGACCATAGCATGCACCCACTCACTACACCTAGGGATGTCAATCGGGCCAACCCTTTCGGTTTCGGGTCAACCCTATCGGGTTATCGGGCTATTCGGTCCGGGTTAAATCGGGTTGATTTTTTTTCGGGTTGAAAACATTCAACCCTAACCCTAACCCTTCGGTTTTCGGGCTGACCCGTCGGGTCACAAAGTTTGTAAATAAAAATTAAAATGTATATATTTTCTTGACTATTCAATATTTGTCGCAAAAAAACTACACACAAAAAAATTAAAAAGTAACAAAACAAGAATATGAGTGGCCCAAAAAATAGAAACTTGATTAAATCCAAAAAATAGCATCCAACAAAACAAGTCTAGTAGCACTACACGACATGAAAAATAACAATAATATTCAACATTAATTCGTTATCTCACAAATGAAACTAAACACTTGAATGACATTCATCTTCTATGATTTCTGTGTAGAGCAAAAGAGGGCGCGACATACAACTACTACAAGTAATTAGTATTATGTATTATTTATTTTATTTTTTTAAAAATACATCAGGGTTATTCGGATTGACCCTAACCCTGATCTGGCTAGCCCGGATAACCCTTCAACCCTAGCGGGCCAACCCAAATAGCCCGATTATGTATTCGGGTTGTAAAAAATCAACCCTAACCCTTTATTTTGTTTGGTTTATTCGGGTCGACCCGTCAAGTTCGGGCTCAATTGACATCCCTAACTACACCCTACATCGTACATTAGTTATGAAAAAAAGACCATAGCATACACCCTACATCGTACTTAACCACCAAACTCTTTTAATGAGAAATTCTATTCTTTAATTATGTGGGTGTGCTTATTTTGGTTGTAAATTTATCATTGGAAAATGAGGGATGAGAAAAAATAGAAAAATATTATCATTTCTACCATTTTTTATCACATGATTACTAGGGTGAAAATGAAAATTATATTACATGGTCCCCCCACTTCCTCCCCATTTTTATGCCTTTACTCCCATGGAAAAATATTATCACATCTATCCTCCATGTTAATATTTTCCACAATTGGAGTGAAAAGGAAGGAAAAAGGACTGCTTGCAGAAAATTAACAACTATAGTAAACATGTGAAAATAATGAAAAAAGTTTGAAAATACTTGTATTCCACCTTTTTCCATCAAAGTAAACACACCCTATAAGTAATAGTTGATGAGGCTTAACTGAAGTGACAAAGTTAATGCACCACAAGACTGTCCTTGCGAGAGGTCTTGAGTTCAATCTCACTTGCATGCGGTGTAGTATATTTTTCCATTTTGTTTGATGGTGCAGTGGTCCCACCTCATGTAGTGGTATAATAGTCCCACCTTTATGTGGTATAGTTCAAAAAAAAAAAAAAACTATACAAGTAGTAATTAGTATACACATGTATTTCTAATGGAACGGGACTAGAGATCGATGCTAATTACATCATATAATTAATTACTTCACCAAGTCAAAACAAGTGCATCTAATCTCACAGGATATACGGATAGCTAGCACAAATTAAGCAGTTCATTAATTAATGACATGGGAAGAGACAACTTGCAAGATGTTGCATTATGCATAGCAAGGGAATAAAATCAACACAGGACAAAGGTAATTAATTAACCACCAAACTTTTTTAAACTAGAACTTTCCATATATAATTAAGTAGTACTCCCTCCGTCCCGTGATAAGTGGCCACATTTCCTTTTTGGATTGTCCCGGGATAAGTGGTCACTTTCCTTATAAGAAAATATACCCCTCTCACAAAAAGTTATGGGCCCCAACACTTTCTATCTTTTTATCCTTTAAACACATTTCACCTTAATTCCCATGCCGAAAAGAATGTAGCCACTTATGGTGGGACGGAGGGAGTATATATAGGGAGTGGTTCTAGTGAAAAGAGCCCTTAAAGTAAGAAATAGGAATAAATCCCAACCCTTGATCCACAATAGATGGATGGCTAGATCTGAAGCGGGTCGGATCCGGGTCAAACCGGGTCGGACCCGGGTCAATCCGTTTTTTTTTTTAAGTTTCAAAAAAGAAATTTCGAAATTTTTTTTTCGTTTTTTAAATAAAGTGTGGTGCATCTCAATACACTGTGTGGTGCATCTCATTTCATATTGTGGTGCATCTCATTACACAGTATGTTGCATCTATACATTGTGATGCATCTTATTATACATGATGGTGCATCTCATTAATTACATATAGTATTGTATCTCAAAATGCATTGTGGTGCATCTCATAATACATGGAGATTTATCTCATACACTATGTGTGAGTGTATAACTATATCAAAATGAGAGAAAATCTTGGGGTGATTTGGTATGATGAAATCAAACTATTTTTCAAATCATTGTATTCATACCATATCAATATTTGGAATTTTTTTTTTTTTTTGTCTCCGCCTTCGGCTCCAATTTTAATTTATAGATAATGATTGTGGCAACATTAATATTTTTTAGCTCGCTCTGAGGCCTTCGGCTTCCCTCGCTCTACTCTTGAAAAAAATAAAAAATAAAAATAGTGAAAAAGAATATTAAAAAATGGTGCATTCCAATACACTTAGTGGTGCATCTCATTGCAATAAAAAATCGAAAATAAAAAAAATTTCGAAAAATAAAATAAAATGGAAAAGTCAACGGATTGACCAGTTCCGACCCGTTGACCCGGATCCGACCCGGTTTAACCTGGATCCGACCCGGTTTGACCTGGGTCAGATCTGACCCTCCATCTCTTGTAGATCTATGGTGGAGATCTATTTCTATTTCTTAAGTTAAGATCCATTCTTATATGATCCTTTCCCTACACACACACACACACACACACACACACACACACACACATATATATATATATATATATATGGGAGTGGTTCTAGTGAAAAGAGCCCTTAAACTAGACCTGCCCAAACTGGAGGGCCCGGCGGGCCTAACCGGAACCGGCCCGCCGGTCAACGGTTTTTTAACCGGCCCGGCAGTCAACGGGCCGGAACCGTAACCGGAACCGTGAGCTCAAGGGCCGGTTCCGGGCCTGCCTTCATTCAAACCGTGACCGCCGGTTAAAACCGGCGGTTAACCGGAATTTTTAAAAAAAAAAAAAAAATGTGACGTGGCGCCGGTTCGAAAGGTCAAAACCGGCGGTTAACCGGCGGAACCGGAACCGCCGGTTCCAACGGGAAGAAGACAGCAAGCACAACAGCACAGCAGCTGCATCAATGGCAGCAGCTCAACGGCTAGAAAAATAGCCGTTGCTGCTGCCCTCTCCCCCCTCCCTTCCCCCCCATTTTACCCTATAAATACCACACTATAATCTCTCAAATAATCACACCAATTCTCATATCTCTCTATTTAATTTCAAGCATTCAATCTATTATTTGTTGCTCAAATTCTTCATTTTTGTGTTAATTTTGTGCTCAAGTTCTCAACTTCTCTCACCACACACTTCACCAATCCATCCATAACAATATTCCATAATGTCGACCTCCTCTCGTGTCGATAAGGGCAAAGGCGTTGCCGAAAATCAAGATGATGCTCCTCGTCGATCCAAAAGAGGAGGAAGATCGGCTCGGCAAGCTCAAGCAATGGCCGCCGAAGAAATATCAAGGGCGTATGCGGAACAACTTCAACAACAAGAGGATCGAGAGTTTGCCGAGCAAGTTCATCGTCAAGAGGAGGAGATGCTTCGGCAATCTCAAGAACAATCCAACGAAGAAGAAGAAGAAGAAGTCGAAGCGCCGCCAAACAAACCGACGGCTCGACCTCTTGTGTCGGATATCTTTACTAAGCATTTTAAAAAAATGCCTAGAGCCCCGGCACCTAGCGACAAGCCCGGAGATCCTCCAAAATACAACGCCTATTGCAACTATTGCAATAACGTCTACAAATGGACGCATGGAGGAGGCTATGGCACACTAAGGCGACACATGGAGACGTGTCATCCGGGAGAATACGGGATTGCATCAACACAAACTCAAATTCGTGGCACCGCTTTCTCGGCGACGGGTACGTCTTCTCACCCTTTATTTAAATATGATCATCCACATGCCGAAGATGTTATGGCTAGATATTGTGCTATGGAAAAACAACCTTTTACATTTGCCGATAAAATAACCTATCAAGAAAGTATAAAAGATGCATATTGTCCCGCCGCTAAAAAAATTAGTAGAAGTAATATGCTTAGACGAATTAGAAGACAAGCTTTTGATAAAAAAATGGAATTAATGAAATATTTGATAAACTTAGACCATAAAGTTTTTATTTGTGCCGATATTTGGACGGATTGTTTTCATCAAAATAATTACATGGGAATAACATGTCATTGGGTTGATGATAAATGGATACTACAAAAACGTTTAATTGCATTTAGGGAGTTCGATGATCCACACACGGCCACTAATATTGCTTTAATAATTATAACCGTTTTAAATGAATACCAATTGATTAATAAAGTATTTTCGGTTGGTTTTGATAATGCATCCGCCAACACCGCTAGTATTCCCGAACTCATTGAAGCATGTAATCCATCTTTCCAAGGAAAATATTTTCATAGTAGATGCATTTGTCATATTTTGAATTTATGTGTTCAAGATGGACTTGAAATTTTTAATGAATCGGTTACGCCAATTAGAAAAGCCGTTGCCCTTTTGCATACAAATATAACTTTAGGTAAAAAATGGCAAAAATATTGTCGTCATAAGAATATTCAACATAGGAGTTTTGTTAGAGATGTATCACATCGTTGGAATTCCACTTATGAAATGCTTAATTCTACTTTAGAGTATAAAGATTATTTATGCGAATTTTTTAGAAAAGAATTTGCGACGGTTCAATTGACTTTATTACCTTTTTATTGGGACCAATGCATGGATTTATATCAATTGTTAAAGGTTTTTAATAATGCCACCGTTCAATTATCGGGTGTTTATTATTGTACTTCCGTTCGTGTGTTGGAACATTGCATGTATATTGCACTTAGCTTTAAAAATTGTTTTAGTAAACCCAATTTGCAAGGTGTGATTTATTTTATGGTTCAAAAATGGCTAAAATATTTTAGAAATATTCCGGATGTTTTTCTAGTAGCTAAGTGCTTAGATCCTAAATGAAAATATGATGGTGTTTGTCAAATGTTAGATATTTATTATAATGCTTTTAAGCAAATGGACTTTTTAAATGTACGAATTGATGGAGAAATAATTTTCTTTGATATTCCTAATGTTACTCAAATAAAAGATGATTTAGAAAGAACTTTAAGATCTCTTTTTGCCGAATATAGGATGACTCATGGTATTGATCTTGACATGAATGCACCTATTTCTTCTACTTCTACCTCTTTATTTATACCACTTGATTTAAACTCCTTAGATCCCTTAGTTCAACAATTAAGTAGCATGTACCAAGATAGATCTTATGAACTCCCTAGGGGCCAAGGTAATAGTGAATTAGATATGTATTTGGGTTGTCGTTTTGTTTTTGGTGTTGAAGATAGTGCTCCACAAATCGACGTGATGAAGTGGTGGTCAAAGAGAACGGAGTATCCCGTACTCTCTATCATGGCGAAAGAGTTGTTTGCCGTCCCCGCATCCACCGTCTCGGTCGAACAAGCTTTTAGCATTGGCGGACTCATGTTGGACCAAAGAAGATCAACGATGAAACCAAGAAACATTGAAGCCACAATGTTGCTTGATGATTGGTCGAGGGCCGACCTTAGAGCTCAAGAGCTCGATTGGGATGATCGCGACGAGAGCCCAAACGAAGAGTTCACCGAGAGTGATCGATCGGTGGACGAGAACTACTAGGGAGGAGGGAGTAATGTAATGTAATCGAACTACGTGGACTTTGATTCCTCTATGAGGATACGTAGGCAACTCAATTTTAATATTAAAATTGAGCTCAAGTCCTTTTTTCCTTTTTTTTTTTCATTTCAACTTTTCAAGTGTTGTAATTTCAACAATATTAATGAGAAATGATTTAATATTTTTATTCAATGACTACTAAGTAAAATTTAATTTTTTTTGCTTATATTGTCTTAAGATATATATATACAACAATTAATTACAAAAAAAAAATTACAAAAGTTGAAAAAAGTGCTTCAAAAATACAAAAACAATCTGTAATTAACCGCCGGTTTTCGGCCCTGAACCGGCGGTTCGGCAGAAACCGGCGGTTTTTAATTATTATTATTATTATTTTTCCAAAACCCTAAATTCTATCTATAAATACCCCCCCAAGCCCAACCCTTTTCTCACTCACTCTCACTCCCTCAGCCGTCTTCACCTTAATGATCTATCATTCAATCTTCCTCATCTCTTCACCTTATCTATCTTCTTTATTTTTTCTTCTTTTTTAATTTTCTCTCTCAAGACTCAAGTTTCAACTTCAATTCTACAAAATACAAACAACAATGCCTCCTAGATCTAGTATTAAGGTTGATATTTTCAACAAGCACTACACCCGTAGTGCTCCATTGCCCGACTATTCTAATCCAACCTATGAAGTTCATTGCAATTATTGCAACAAAGTTTTCAAGTGGACTCAAAATGATGGCTATGCTTTCCTTGTTCGTCACATTCAAAAAGCACATCCGACCGAAGCTATGGGAAATTGAGTATGTAATGTTACTAATGCAATCTCTATTTTGTAGTTGAAAATTGAAATATGTATTTTGTAATGTTTAATTTAATTTTCAAGTACTTGTAATTTCTATTTAGTCATGTTTATTTTAATTTTCAAGTATTAATGAAAAACTAGTTCATTTTCATTTATGTTTCATTTTCTTAATTTTCAATGTTTTATATATATATATATATAAGAAAAAAAAAATTAAAAACCGGGCCGGTTTTTAACCGGAACCGGCGGGTTTTAACCGGGCCCGGAACCGCCGGTTAAAAAGCCCGGCCCGTAACCGTGTACAGTGTACACGGGCCGGTTACGGTTCACTCTCCGGTGAAACCGTAACCGGCGGGCTCGAGCCCGGAACCGCCGGTTCAGGGCCCGTGGGCAGGTCTACCTTAAACTAAGAAGTAGGATTAAATCCTAACCCTTGATCCACAATAGATGGATGGCTAGCTTTGAAGCGGGTCGGATCCGGGTCAAACCGGATCGGACCGGGGTAAACCCGTTGACTTTTCAATTTTTTATTTTTATTTTAATTTTTTTATGTTTCGAAAAAAAAAATTTGAAAATTTTTTTTTCCGTTTTTTTTAATAAAGTGTGGTGCATCTTAATACACTATGTGATGCATCTCATTTCATGTTGTGATGCATCTCATTACACAGTGTGTTGCATCTACACATTGTGATACATCTCATTATACATGGTGGTGCATCTCATTATACATAGTGTTGCATCTCAAAATGCATTGTGGTGCATCTCATAATACATGGAGATTTATCTCATACACTATGTGTGTGTGTATAACTATATCAAAACGAGGGAAAATCTTGGGGTGATTTGTTTGATGAAATCAAACTACTTTTCAAATCATTGTATTCATACCATATCAATAAGAAGTGTTTGAGACTTTTTTTTTTTGTCTTCGCCTTCGGCTCCGATTTTAATTTATAGATAATGATTGTGGCAACATTATATGTTTTTTAGCTCGCTCCTAAACCTTCGGCTCCCCTCGCTCGACTCTTAAAAAAAATAAAAAATAAAAAATAAAAATAGTGAAAAAGAATATTAAAAAATTAAAAATGGTGCATCCCAATACACTTAGTGGTGCATCTCATTGCACAGTGTGGTGCATATCATCTGACTCTTAAAAAAAATTCGAAAAAAAAAACGAAAGTCAACGGGTTGGCCGGGCCGACCTGTTGACCCAGACCCGACCCGGTTTGACCTAGGTCAGATTTGACCCTTCATCCCATGTAGATGTATGGTGGAGATCTATTCCTATTTCTTAGGTTAAGATTCATTCTTATATGATCCTTTTCCTATATAGATATATATATATATAGGGAATGGTTCATTTAGAAATTAATCTCCATGTGGGAACTAGGAACTCATCTTACCCATCCATTTTTTTAGATCTACGGTTGTCAATTATAGATGATTAATATGCTAATTTTGGCTATTTAAATTAATGTAGGGTCACTATAGTAATATGGATTATTTCATAATCTTCTATATTCCTACAATCGTGGGATTTATTCTCTCTTTCATTGATTATGTAGTTAACTAATTTTGGACGGTTTCTTCCATCCATTACGTTACAATTTTTTTTATTCAAAATTGTTTGTGTCTCCATTTTAATTTATTTTTTGCTTTCAATTTATTTAACTTATGATATTATGAACACAATTTTGATGTGTGTCATTATGTTATTTTTTTTGATTTTGGATATATCATTAACTTACTTGTTTCAAATATTTATATTTATTTCTATTATCTTATCATATTATCCAATCTCGTAGCTTTATTATTATTCTATTGTTATATCATTATGTTCTAATGTTTCAGTGTTCATTAATAGTGTTAAAAAAATATTGTTGAAATATTTGTTTTGGTAAGTATTAACATCACATCTTATTGTTATGCTCGTATTCTTTCAATTAAGCATCAAATTTATGTGATTTAAGCATTTCCATGTTTCATGTTAAGCGTAGATAATAGTAAATTACAGTACGATTTAAGCATCTATTATTATGCACGTATTTTTTATATTAAGCATCAAATTTATGTGATTTAAGCATTTGCATGTTTCATGTTAAGCATGGATAATAATAATAATTGATTATATGATTTAAGCATCTATTATTGTACACATATTCTTTATATTAAGCATTAAATTTATGTGATTTAAGCATTGACATATTTCATGTTAAGCATGGATGATAATAATAATAATAATAATAATAATAATAATAATAATAATAATAATAATAATAATAATAATAATAGATTGTAGGATTTAAGCATATATTATTATGCATGTATTGTTTATATTAAGCATCAAATTAATGTGATTTAAGTATTTGCATATTTTATTTTGGAACGAAATGTCTTTAGAACTATCTCTTAAACTTGAAGATTTTTGACAGTTTTATGATTTAACTGCATAATTTTTTTGGATGTTTAAAATAAAGAAATTAAGCAAATACAAACATAGAAATTTGAAATGAAATTATTTTAATTTGGTTGAATCATGAATAAGTATGGAGATAGAATTTTGGAAAAGATTGGTAAAAGTTTTGGGGAGATTGTGGACGTTAATTCCGGAAGAAGAGGATTTCATGGAATAAACTAAAATCAATTGTTTCGATAATGCCCTTATAAGCATAAAAAAGTCAGAAATATTATCCATATTAAAGATGTGCTAATAACTAATTTGTGATGGATAAAGGGCTAGGACGTGTTCCTAGTTGCTACATGGGAATTCATTTCTACAATAACCCATCCCTATATATATATATATATATATATAGAGGGATTGGTTCATATAGAAACTATTCTTAGTGTGGGAACTAGGAACCAATCTGAACCGTTGATCTTTGTATGATCTATGGTATATGTATATATATATTTCTGGTGGAACTGGAGGACTAGAGATCGGTGTTAATTACTTCATTTAATCTAATTAAAATGCATCTCATCCATCTCATAAAATGTACGGATAGCTAGCTAGCACCAATTAATTAAGTAGCTAGTTCATTAATTTTAATTAATAACAAGGGATCGAAAAGAAAACTTTCAAGCTGTTGCTTAGCACAGCATAGCATAGAAAGGAATAATTAGCAGCTAGCTTGCCGACGACAAATTGAAGGCAAAGCCAATTGGCAAATGTGGAAGTTGAAGTATCTCATTAATTAGGTACGAAAAGGAAATATATGCATAATAGGAGCCTGGCCTATAAATATGTATGTCTAAGTTATGTATAATAAAGCAAAGAAACATATATAGAAAGGGAGCAAGAAGAAGAAGAAGAATACTTATAAAGATTTAATTATGGCTCTCAAACTGACTAGCGTTGTATGCAATTGGCCATACCGAGCAAGCTAATAAATTTGTTGTTCATAACTCAAACAACAAGTTTTTGATTTTTTTTTTTTATTGTTCTACAAGAAATTTTATAAAGGCCATGTGACGGTGGATTTGAATCCGAAACCTTTAACATCGGCATTAACCACTCTATCACTACACTAACACACACAAACACAAATAATAAGTCTTTGAAACTGCTGCGCAATATCTCTACTACCCCTCACCTTCGCCTACCAGTGTGTTGCTCGTCCTCGTCCTCCTCCTCAACACTATTACAGTAGAACCTCTTTAAATTAATATTCGAAAAATTAATAACCTCTTTAAGATAATAATTTTTTTCGGTCCCGAGTTGGGCTCCAAGTGTAAATTAATAATTTCGATAAATTAACACGATAATAATTTTTCAAAAGACCCTTGTATAAGTTTATGGTCTGTACATCATAAATTAATAATCTCCTAAAATTACAAAGATAACTATATGATAACTTAGTAAGATGCTCAAATGATATTTTAAGTGTGTTTGCATAAAGCATTCATTGACTAACTTTCAAATAAAAATATTGATCAAGCCAGCACTAACAATTCATTTTGCGGTGCATGATGGGTGATCGATCTCGTTTATACACACATAATACCTCGTGTATTTGGTTTGTCATAATTATTATTTAACACTTTTTAGATTATAAGTCATCATATTGTTGGGCATGAATTTAAAACCTTGCTTTGTATATATAATAATCCGTTTATCAATATGCAACATTTTTTTTTACAATATGAATATGCAACATTTGTAACACCCTAATCTATTTAAGATGTTAAAACTATATTTAAAAAAAATATTTAATGCGGAAAAGAGAATATATTTTTTTTTTCCCAAAATAAAACACGAAGAAGAAAGATTTTCTGAAATAATTAAATAAATAAAACCTAACTTCTAGAAATATGACATCTTATTAAATAAAACCATGAGTAGCCAAACCAATTTAAATAAAAGAAAATAAAGTAAATATAATTCATTGTCTAAACGGTTGATACCCAAAATGAACAAAAGTAAATTCAGTTTATTAGGACTCATCATTCGACACTCCACGCCTCCAACTTCAAGTACCTGAAAAGTTTAGTTTGGGAATGAGTATACGCGAATATACTCAATGTGGGCAATTATACCAACGATTTGTCCAATTTAATAAAATAGACACACGTAGTGAATATTAAAGTCAAACGCGTCAATAAATATGAGCAAAGTCAATGGACAACTCAACACGGTCCTGCTCATCATATGATATCAATGAATTGAACGCAAATAAGTGAGAGCAAAGTCAATGGACAACTCAACACGGTCCTGCTCAACACTTAATGTCAAATAATCACACAGCAAGTCACATTATATTAAAAGGGACAAAATCAATTCAACGGTATAAAGTTAAGTAAGATCCCACACCTTAATTCGCTTGGGAAGACGAACCGAGCAAACTCAAAATAAATTTAACGTCTTAGTCGCGCCACACCTAGATAGTTATAAATTAAAATCTATAAATGCAGAATAGAATCTTAGATGCATAGATGGATCGATTTTTATGATTAGAAAATGATATTTCTACGCATGCAGTATGTATACAATATAAATTTCAATAAATTTTTCTAAATAAAAGAAAATTATGTATATTACGGTCCTGTTGAAAAGAAAGATGTTACAAGTCCTAATAACAAGCTTAGTTATTAAATAGTAAACACTTACGTGTACATATAAGAGAATTCAACCAATTTAATTTACCAGAAGAATATATGTATAAATAAATAAATAGAAATAAATTTTCAGTTTGCATAAATTTAGAAAAATAAAACGAATCCAACATGTGATACCAATCTACAACAAACAAAACATAAATATTCAAACCAATTCATCTCTCCTTCTATCTACTGGAACACACTCCTAACTTATTAATCAAACTCGTTAATTAACTAAAACGGAATAATTAGTTAAATTAATTTATGAAAGGTTAATTATTCTATTCCCAAATTCAACTGACCCACATGAATAATAAAATGTTTTTTTTTCTCAAACATTTTCTCATTTACGTGTGTGTGTATATATGCAATAAAATAAAAAAAAGAACTTACGACAAAAGAAAAAAAAATACTTTACTATATTAATTCCATTAAACCTTCATGTCAGACAATATGTTCTAAAGAAGAAAATATTTAAATGCAAACTTAGTTGATTAGTACAGTATCTCTTATATGCGTGTTTATATACATATAGATTTAATGTGCAAAGGTATTAAAATTAAAAGAAAGCAGTGTGATTACCTCTACTCAAATTCGGAAGAGCACCCAGACAACTTAAAGGATTCCTAGATTAAGTAAAACAACACCATTTATTTAGAAGATGAACAAAAAGTAAGAGCTTTAGAAATCAAAAGAAAGAAAACTAAAGTTACAGCCGTCAAACCTTGAGGGAAGAAACAAGTTTGATTTGAAAAGTGAAAATTCTCCAGACCAATTATTTATACCTCAAAATTTAGGGTTTAAACTTTCTTTTTTGCTACACTTTTAAAATAAGGAGGATTTTTATGAAATTGATCTTCATTCCAAATTTTTTCAGCGGATTTGGAGTATGGCTGGACATCCAAAAGTTGACCCATAATTTTCCTTCTTTACGCATCTAACACAGTTTTTTTTTTTTAATCTAAACATAAATATATATATATATATATAATTTAGAAATTATTAAGATTGCAGATTATATGTGGATGTATATGCACATGATCTAAATTTACACCCTATGGTTTAAATATAATAATAATAATAATAATAATAATAATAATAATAATAATTATTATTATTATTATTATTAGCTTAGTGATAATATATTATGAAACTTATATTCGTCTAGGGCGCGACTTAGACTACGTCATAACTCGAGTATAAATTTACACATTTAGGAAAATCAAGAGATAAGAAAATTTTACAATTAAAACTAATATAAATAAATGACTTTGGAAACGGGTCGTTACAACATTGGACGTACATATCTAGTCATAATACATTGGATAGCTAGATTCAAGTTCTTAATATTTAATATTCATGCATGTTTCTATGTATATTAAAATTCAAGTTCGTTGAAGTATAATTCTCCTTTAATTAATTTAAATTCATTGAATGTAATGAAATACCTCTTTTAATTAATAAATTATTAATTTATCGATTAGTTAATACCTCCATAAGATAATAAAATTTCACGGTTCCAACATTATTAATTTATATAGGTTCTACTGTATTTTAAGTAATATTTATATCTATATCTATATCTATCTATACCAATATAAAAAGTGTCTTGTTTACAAAATTTGATATGCATATTATATCCCTATAGACATAATAATGTAATAAAATAATAATGTCTTGTTTAAGAATAATAATGTAATAAAATCATTGAGATTATTTATTTATTTATGCATCATAATTATATTATAATATTCAATCACAAATCATAGTAGGTTAGGACTCTTCATTATTTTATTCGAGTAATAGAACTCTTCAATCTTTCACTAGGATTATACCCATAAACCAACATGTTTGCAACATATTTACGATAGTGGAATTCTTAAATTATACTCCCTCCGTCCTAAATTAGTGTGGTTCAACTAATATTTTATACCTCACATATAATCAAATATGCACCACACTTTTGGGGGATGGAGGGAGTATTAATTTTATGATCTTACTAAGGCAAAAACTTACTCAACGTTAACTACAAGAAATTTAACTTTTAGCCACACATAGTTAGCCACACATACCAATATGTGGTAGTTTAGCCATACATAATTAGAAAATGTGTGGGTAAATAAATAAGACAATTTTCATTAATTATTGACATTTAAAAAGTGTGGCAAAAATTTTTTAGTCAGATTTTTATTTTAACTTTAAAATTTTATTTTATTTTCTATTTAACCAAATTTATTTTTAAATTTATTGTGTCTGTGGCGAGTTAAAAAAATTATTAGGCACACATAATTATCAATTTATGTATGTGTGGTTAAAGACCTTTTATTTTCTTAAATTATTGACATTTAATAAGTGTAAGGAAATATATTTAACCACACTTATATTTTGGCCATTAATTTATTTAATCTTTTCAATTTAACCATATTTCCTTCCGACTTTCTTACGCCTACGTGCAGATTAATAAAATTTATTAGCCACACACAATTATCAATTATCTATGTATGATTAATGATCTTTTATAATTACTAATTATTGACATAATAAGAGTGAGCACACATATTTAGCAACGTATATATTATATTTTTTTTAGTTAACCGTATTTCTTTTAGACTTTGTTATGCTAGGAAAAATAATAAAAAGTATTAGTCAACCATAGAAATTTAAATACACGCAAGCAATACTTTTAATTAGTATATCTTGTTCAAATTATTTTTTAATCAATTCTTTTTTTGGGGGGGAAGAAAGAGGAAAAAAATAAATCCGTTACAATATTTTAGGATTGATAAGATACATTAAATCCTTTTGTAACTAAATCTCTTCACAATTATATAATTTACGTACAATTTCATATAAGCATGTATGTCCACTAAATTACTAAGTTATTATGTTAGTAGAGACAATATATAAACTTATTTACTAGTATTAGGTAATAGTAAAAAATGATTTTAATATTTGTGATGTGCAATTGTTAATAAAGAAAAGTATTGAGTATATTTTAAGTATATTCAATTAGGATCAACTAAAATAACAACTTTTGCCTCGAATTAAAAGTTCAAAGATAAAATTTTAAAAATTGAGCAACATGAAAAATATCTCGTAATTTAATAAGGGGTTATGCCATCGACCACAATGTGATCGGTCATAATCCGACCTAATAGGTAAAAACTGATCAATTCAGGGAAAAATCTATTCACCTAAAATATACATTTTTGTGTGACAGTTATATTCCTGACTCAAATTTTGTAACTAAGTCCATTATAGTCTAATTGATGAAATTAAAACTCAATTTGTCAAACATCAAGTTCAATGTAGTTCAATTGGTGAAATTGAAGTTCTATTTGTCACTAATTAAGTCAACCAGACAACTAAAGTTCAATTGATGTAATTAAACTTCAATTTATCATTAATCTAGTTCACTACAATCTAATTGATGAAATTGAAGTTCAACTTATCGCCAATTGAGTCTATTATGGTCCAATTCATGAAATTGAAGTTCAATGTAGTCTAATTATTCCCTCCGTCCACAAAAAGTGTGGTAAGTATTCCATTTCGATCCATCTTCAAAGAGTGTACACTTTTCTTTTTAGGACATGATCCACCATGCACTCCCTTATATTTTATACCTCATAAAAATTCAAAATAGTGGGTCTCTTTCTCCACTCAAATAACATTTATCTTACTTTTTTAAAAACTCGTGCTACTCCAAATGTACCACACTCTTTATGGACGGAGGGGGTATGTAGCAATAACGAAATAGTAATAAATTAACAAGTTTGACAAAATTTTTAGTTTTACAATACCTATATACACACATGATTAGAACCCCAACTTATAAATTTGACAATGTTTTAAATTCCATCCTATAATTATAGGGTAGGTGAGAATGTTTCAATATACACATATATAGGTTACGTCTAGCTTATAAAGTGTGTTCCAGCTTATAAATAAATATTCCGAGCAAACGTACTCCTATTACTGAAACATTTATTGAATACGACTATTATAATTAACTACTCATGAAAATTAATATTCATCACTTAACATAAATGAGAATTAAATTGATATAGTGCACCTAACCATGTAGTAATATTGAAATATTTAGAATATATTTGGATGGTGTTTTTTGGTAGTACTGTAATAAGTAGAAAACTTGGCAGCTGGTGCATATGTAGCATATATAGGAAGGAATAATTAGCAGCTAGCCGACGACAAATTAAAGGCAAATTAAAGCCAATTGGCGAATGTGGAAGTTGAAGTATCTTATTAATTAGGTGCGAAAAGGAAATATATGCATCATAGGAGCCCTATAAATATGTATGTATAAGTTATGCAAATCAAGAAAGCTATATATAGAAAGAGATAGCAAAAAAAAGAAAAAAAATAGAAGAAGAAAACTTATAAAGATTTAATTATATATGGCTCTCAAAATGACTAGCGTCGTAATGCAAATGGCGATTCCTACAAAGCTAGCAAATTTTGTTCATAACTCAGACAACAACAGGTCTTTGAAACTGCTGCGCAATGTCTCTACTACTTGTACTAGTGCAGCTACCCCTCGCCTCCGCGTACCGGTGTGTTGCTCCTCGTCCTCGTCCTCTTCCTCGCAACTCCCTACTATCGAACGACGATCTGGAAACTACAGCCCTTCCCGTTGGGATGTCGACTTTATTCAATCACTCAACAGTGATTATCAGGTATATTATTCTAGCTAGATAATTAATTAAGTGTTGTTGTAGGCATTAATTAAATAATTAATATTTATTTGTGTACGTAGGAAGAAAGGCACACGAGAAGGGCTAGTGAGCTAATTACGCAAGTGAAGATGTTGATGGAGAAAGAAACAACCGATCCCATTCGACAGCTTGAGTTGATCGACGACTTGCAGAGGCTGGGTTTATCTGATCATTTCCAGAATGAATTCAAAGAAATCTTAAACACTATATATTTGGACAACAAATATTATAATATTAATATTATGAGAGAGGAGAGTAGGGATTTGTACTCTACTGCTCTTGCTTTCAGACTCCTCCGAGAACATGGTTTTCAAGTTGCTCAAGGTTAATTAATGCATTAATTAAATTCATCTTGAAGCTTAACATCAATTAATTAATTGGTTTCATTTTGTATTATTGGCATCCATGCATGCAGAGGTATTTGAGTGTTTCAAGAACGAGGAGGGTGATTTCAAAGCAAGCCTGATCGACGACACCAGAGGATTGTTGCAGCTGTATGAAGCTTCTTTCTTGTTCAAGGAAGGCGAAAACACACTCGAGATAGCTAGAGAATTCACCACCAAAATTCTGCAGGAAAAACTGAAGAAGGGTGATGAAATTGATGACAACCTTTTATCATCCATTAGATATTCTTTAGAGATCCCAAACTATTGGAGTGTTGTAAGGCCGAATGTAAGTGTGTGGATTGATGAATATAGGAAGAGATCAGACATGAATCCAGTGGTGTTGGAGCTCGCCATACTGGACGCAAATATTGTTCAAGCACAATTGCAACTAGAACTAAAAGAATCACTAAGGTACCGTACGTATAATTAGCTAGCTACATTCATTGTTTTATTTTATTTTAGTAATTAATTAGAAATAATTAATTTCTCCTCTCGATCGATCAAACCGTGCAAATACTACTACTTATATATATATATCAAATTAATTAAGTTAATTAATTCTACTGTATGTTATTCTGTCGTATATAAATAAATATATATAGGTGGTGGAGAAATACGTGCTTTGTTGAGAAGCTCCCGTTCGCGAGGGATAGGCTTGTAGAGAGCTACTTCTGGAGTACAGGGATGGTAGAGCCCCGTCAGCATGCAAACGCAAGGATAATTATGGCCAAAGTTATCGCTCTTATAACAGTCATGGATGATATTTACGATGTCTATGGTACCTTAGAAGAACTCGAACAATTCACAGAGGCCTTTCGAAGGTTAGTTAGTTAACAATATTAATTGTGGAATTAATTAATTAATTAAATGATGAAAATATATATATCTCTCTCAGATGGGATGTGAGTTCAATCGACCAACTTCCTACTTACATGCAACTGTGTTTTCTTGCAATCAACAACTTTGTGGACGACACGGCATACAATGTTCTGAAAGAGAGTGGTGTCAATGTTATGACATATCTCCGAAAATCGGTAATTCATGAAGATATATATATATATATATATATATATCTAAATTAGTTAGCTAGCTAGTAATTTGGGTGTGGGTGTTGGTGTTGGTGTTGCATGCATGCAGTGGGTGGATCAAGCAGAGAACTATCTGATGGAGTCAAAATGGTACTACAGCGGCCACAAACCAAGTCTCGAAGAGTATCTGGAGAACTCGTGGATATCAGTCAGTGGGCCTTGTGTTCTAACCCATGAATTTTTTGGAGTAACGGATTCACTTGCAAAGGACACACTCGACTCTCTGTACGAATACCACGATATAGTTCGTTGGTCCTCGTACCTACTGCGCCTTGCTGATGATTTAGGAACCTCCGTTGTACGTACATTCATTCACTTACATATGCATACACTATTTATTCCCTATATACACACACACACACATGACACGTACATGCGTATGTTAATGTGCAGGAAGAGGTGAGCAGAGGTGACGTGCCAAAATCAATACAGTGCTACATGCATGACAACAATGCTTCGGAAGAAGAGGCACGACAGCACATAAAAGGGCTGATAAGAGAGATGTGGAAGAAGATGAATGTGGAAAGGGTGTCGGAGGATTCTCCGTTTTGCAGAGATTTTATCAGATGTTGTGAGGATCTGGGAAGAATGGCGCAGTTTATGTATCACTATGGAGATGGCCATGGCACACAACACCCTAAAATACATCAACAAATCGCCGCATGCTTGTTCCAGCCTTTTGCGTGACAGTATGTATCTTCATGGTAATTAATTAAGGACGACTAAGGACCAAATCAAATAATGAAATTCGACTTTTGTATGTTCCTATTATTACAGTATGTTATAAACAATTAAGTGGCTCTGTGCAAGAATGCAAGGTATATAATTTATCTCCTAGCTAATACCAAGAGAAAATAAAAGGCCCACATTTGTTCAAAAGAGCAGCCTAGATTACAATCATCCAACAATGGCACCAGCATAAAATAGTGGCATTTTCCTCATTTTTTCTAGCAAATAAAAACAGAATCAAGTAACAGATTCAAGCAAATGATGTACACAGATAACTCATACAAATCTGCGAGTACCAATATATAAATGGCAAACTCTAGTTCAAAACTTCAAATTATGTACAGCCAGATTGGAAATGATTATGATATGTGAGATTGTGATACCAACCTCCTGACGAGGCTCTAGTTTTATTTATAATAACTTATGCCCCGCTTCTTCAAAATCAACACTAGACATGATTGACAAGTATATTTCTCAGTGTACCGGAAGATATATGCAACAAAACTATATTATCTCAGTGTACCGGATGGTTTACAAGATAACAGAAGTGCGCCGCAACCAGCACATACTTTCTCAGCATCTATCTCATCCCAAAAAAAATATCTCGTGAGGTTACCCCTGTATCAAGTGCATAACTACTTTAAATTTAATACAATTTTCTTTATCATTTTTAGAAGATAGAATTCAAGATTTAATAAATTAAGCTTCAAATTTCCATTCAAACTATAGCAAAATAGCAGAAAATAAGTAGCTCAAAAGCTCAACTAGAATCTATACAGTTCGCGACACAAAGCACCAAGAACTCCTACTAAAATAGCAAAATGTAGAACACAATTTCAGAAAAAATAATTCCAAAGCTATTCTAACTAGTAAAGCTTTAACCAAAACACAAACTCAAATTTCTCAGACGCTCAAAACTACTTAGTCACAAAATTTAGCACTTAATCGTTGATTAATTCAAGAGAAAATAGAATATAACATAAAATAACTAAAAAAGTACATATTTTTTATTATCTAGGTAGTAGGCTGGCCATACGAGACGCGTCGGGTAAACCCCGGTACCCAGCCAGCCAGAATTTTTTGTCCGATACCCATCCGGCACCCGGTTTACCAGGGTAATGGATACCTTTTAACCCGTCGGGTCCGGGTAACCCTAATACCCGGTAACCATTTCTTCAATCCTACAAATGGCCCTTTTTGCTTTTGTTCCTTTATTAAATATTAATTACTCCCTTCATCCAATAATAAGTGTCTTCCTTTCCATATTGGGTTGTCCCACAGTAAGTGTCCTATACCTAATATGGAAAGCACATTTTCTCACAAAAAAGTGTGGCTTCACCACTTTCAATGTTTTTAATCCTTCTCCTTAATATACGTGTTGAAAAAAACCAAGATACTTATTGTGGAACAAAAGGAGTATATATTTATTATATTAGGTGATGGAGCCACAACGTTGAGGATCAATAGGCGAAGGAGTAGATAGCCAGGCCCACTAGTAATTTATATAGCTTTTCTCCTGATTTTTTTTAAACAACCTTAAAACTCCTGTGCGCGTGATTGTCATATCGATATCTATATTTTTGTTGAATTTTTTAGTAGAAGTTACTCCTTCCGTTAACGATATTTAGGACACAATTTCCTTTTTGGAGCGTCCACCATATTTCTACCACTTTCCTTTTGGGGACAACACTCCACACACATTCATTTTATACCTCACAACAACTCATTATAGTGGTCCCTTTCTCCACTCAAACACTACCTACCTAACATTTATTAAAACCCGTGTCACACCCTATGTGACCTATATTTCGTGGACGGAGTGAGTATAATTCAATTCACAGCTACGAAACTTGAGAAAATTTTGGTTTTGAGCTTCTGTGTCTGTTCGAATGAAATAAAACACAATATAATTTTTAATAATAAAATAGTCCTAAAAATTGGATTGAGAATTTACCTTTGGATTAGTTCGGGGAATTTGCTGCTAAAATTGTGATCGCAAAGCTTGAAAACTCGCAGCAATAATTGGCAGAGGCAAAATATTGAGAAAAACTTTTGAGTTGGTGGATGATGGACAATCAGACTACAGTATTTGGTGAGAACAGTTTTCTTGCAAGTTAAGTGTGTGAAAGTAAATATATTATATAGTTTACACAATGCACAAATTTTAGCCGATTACTAATTTCCTGAGCCGAAAAGTCCCATAGCACAAATTTTCAACATGTGTTATGAACAAAGCATTCACTTACTGCAACGAAACCATGTCATATCAAGGAATCTGGAATTAGGCAATTTACTTGCTAAACTAATTTGCATTCTTGGAAGGGCATGTTAAACAAAACAAGAATAATGGGCTAAAGGTAACCAAGCCCTTTTTTTGTAATCTCACTTAAAAACAATCTATTTAACTAGGAATTGATCGAAATAAGCAGAAATACAGAGCAACACTCACAGAATTTGAGATATTATACCGGAATTTTGCAAAGATCAAACAAGCCCTTTTTCTGCAATCCCACTAAAAATCAAGCTAAGTAACTAGCTTGATTTTTTTGTTGATTGCCAAGACCAGCCAGGTAGCCTTACCTACCTGCTGTAGCTAAAGAAAAAAAATATAACCATCGACTTTTCATGTCGTCTATGTTTCCGCAGAGATAAGTCATGAGTCGGGATCAGACGACTAAGGAGGAGGTCCGTAATGGTTGGGAAGTGCCTCCGTTGCCAGATCTTAGTGAAAGCTCCGTAAGTAAGATCAACTTGAGAGTTTAACTTGCCTGATAAAAATAAATTCGAGGGCGTATCTCTTCCAAATTGGATTATGGTGTATGTGCTTATGTTTTTGGAATATGTTAGTAAACTAAAATGAGTTGAGGTCTCTTGTAATTTCGTTAGTGGGATCTCTTTAATATAGGAGTTCTCGCCTATTTGCATTAATGTGTACTCAGCTTTGGTACAAAGTGAAAGAAAATGAACTTGAAAATTGCTTGTGATAGTACCGGCCTCATCCTGGGCCCGACCTAAGGCTATTTGGGCCTATATATTAAAGCTCGGCCCACAGAGTTCGGCCCAAACAAAGTCCACATCTGCCTTGAAGACCAAGTAACGAGACCCTACTTTGGAAGAAGATAGAATTCTACTACGAATGGGAATCGGATATGCATGTATCAAGCAACCAGATATGTATAAGGAGTCCGATCTCTAGAAGGATTAGGGCTTAATCCAAGGCTTATAAATAGATGCAAGATTAGAGGTGTAAAGGACATTCAATACTCATTGTACTCTCAAGCATAATAAAGGCTCTCTATATTCTCTCTCGTGGACGTAGATCGCATCGATCGAACCACATAAATCCTTGTGTCATCGTGTTATTGTCTCTTTTAGCTACTTTCGCAAACCCTAGATCTATCATTGGCGCCGTCTGTGGGAACCTCATCAACGGTTCTTACGTAGCTGATTTATGATGGTAACGCGATCACAAAGCGTGCGGGAGGCCCAAAGCCAACGAGGGAATCCTAATGAAGCAGAAAGCTGCCCCATAAGCCAAGAGAATCGCCAGAAAGGCAGTTCGGTCCCAAAGGAGAGGCACGCCAGGGACCCAATAGAAAGAAATCCCTCCGAAGGGATGCCCGCGCTAGAGTACATCCCTCAGAGAAACCCGACGCAAAAGCGGCATCTGAGGACACATAACGGACAGTCCTTCAGAACGGGTGATACCCAGAAGGGTACGTCGAAGAAATCAACGACGAGTCGGAGCCGAAAGAATCCGAGTTGAAGGAGGATGGTCTTTCCAGAGACTTTGACCTTGCCACCACCTACGCTGCGGCCGAATTCGCCAAAGCGAATAAGGAGCGTTTCAAACGCTTTCTTGCGACGACCCGGATGTCTCCCATACCCGAAGCCAGGGAGAGTTCCACGCAAAAATCTCTGCCTAAAGCTCCTCGCTACACCGAGAGACCGGAACCGGAGCTAAAGGAGAAGCGCGATCCCCGGCGGGGTTCAGTTCGACGTCGGAGTCCAAGCTCGCAGAGTAGCCCCAGGCGACATCATATCCAAAGGCGACCTCGGAGCCCCAGAAGGTATCGAAGTCCGAGCTATAGCGAGAGTCGCAGTCCCCCGAGGAATCAACACCGACGTGAAAAGGAACCAGCCCGACTTGTCAGCCCGTTCACCGACGAGCTGCTTGACACCAAACTCCCCACGGTGTACAAGTTGCCAAACATCCCGGCCTACAATGGGCTGGATGACCCCCTTAACTTCCTAACGCGTTTCCGGTACAGCATGCACAACCAGGGTCTCAGGGAGGAACACATGTGCAAGCTATTCCCCGAGATGCTGATCGATTATGCCCGAGCTTGGTTTGACAGCCTTCCAACTGGCAGCGTGGGGTCCTGGACCTATTTAGAAAAAATATTCAAGCAAAGATTCCATACAAAGGTTCAGGCTCGCCGAGACACAGCCTACCTCCTATCGGTGAAGCAAAAGGACAAAGAATCTATAAGGGAGTACGCTTCCAGGTTCATGCAGGAAAGCTTGAAGGTCGATAAAATCGACGATGTCTTCCTCATCTCGGCCTTCCGAAATGGAGTTGCCCCCGGGTCCCTGAACCAAGAGCTCGCTAAGCAGAAACCTGAGACAGCCCAGGAGATGTGGAAGATTGTATACCAGTTCGCCGATGGCCAGGATGCGGACCGATTGAAGCGGGAGGAGACCGAGAAGAAGAGAACTGAAGGGGATCGAGGTCGGAGCGATCGTGATCGGAGAAGTGCCCACGAGCGCCTCCAAAGAGGACCTATCCAGTCCCGGCTCGGATCAGGACCAATCCAGTCCCGGCTTGGACCTCGGGTGGGACCAGAGCCGTCCCAACGACCTCCTTTTATGAAAACGAATGCCGAGATCTTCGCACTCCACGAGGACTGGTTCGCTAAACCACGTCCCATGTCAAAGTCTAAACCTCGGGACAGAAACAAGCACTGCTCCTTCCATGATGACCATGGGCACCACACGGAGGATTGTCGCGACCTCGCGGAACAGATAGAGAGGTTAGCCCAAGAGGGAGCTCTGAAGAGATACGAAGCCGGGGGGAAGAAAAACACAAAAGGAAAACGGAAAGGAGGACAAGGTCGCTGTGCTCCCCACAATAAGCGAGCTAAGGTCGATCACGACGAGGAGGATGACGACCCTCCGTACGACGCACAACAGTACGACGGAGTGGTCTCCACCATCACCGGGCTACCCCCAGGCAAGACAAAAACTAAGCTGAAGGCAGAAGCTCGCAGACCACCAGTCCCATCGGGTGACGAGCAAATGAAAAAGAGGTTCAAGAAGGGGGAAACCGTCACATTCTCTGAGGATGACCCTGTGCCTACAGCTACACCACACAATGACGCCCTGGTGATACAGGTCGGAGTGGCCAACAAGATGGTCCATCGCGTATTTATCGATGGTGGGGCCAGCGTGAGCATCATCTTCCAACACTGCTTGGATAGGATGGGCCTCGACCCAGCTCGGGTGAACTCCACACCCCTGCCTCTCAAGAGCTTTACGCAGCAAGAGACGCGACCTGAAGGGACCATTGCGCTCGATGTTGCCATTGGCAGCCCGCCGACCAGCGTCAATAAACTAGTTCAGTTCTATGTGGTTAAAGCGAACTCCCCCTACAACATCATACTAGGTCGGGATTGGCTGAATGCAGTCAGGGCCATCATTTCGCCCTACCACCTGCTGTTAAAGATTCCGACCTCGGCTGGAACCCTTACTGTCCGAGGTGACCAGATAAAGGCCAAGGAGTGCATGCAGGTTGCTCTACGAGGTCAACCCCAGGCATAGCAATCAAAGTATCCCAAGGAGCCGGACGAAATGACGTCAATCCCAGACACCCCGGCGGAACAGGTTTCCCTATCCGGCGAGATCCAGCGAAGGTCGTCAAGGTCGGCTTTGCCGGGGGACCTCAAACACGCATGCAAGTAATCCAGCTCCTAAGAGAATATCAAGACGTCTTCGCCTGGTCTCCAACGGACATGACGGGGGTGTCGTCGGAAATCATTACGCACAAGCTTAACATTAACCCGAACTCGACCCCGGTCAAACAGAAACGGCGATCATTTGCTGCCGAACGAAATCAAGTTATCTACAACGAGGTGCAACAATGGTTGAAGGCAGGGCTTCTGTTTGAAGTCAAGTACCCGATTTGGCTATCTAATCCGGTAGTGGTAAAGAAAGAAGAAGGAGAGTGGAGGATGTGTGTAGATTACACCGACCTCAATAAGGCTTGCCCGAAGGACTGCTATCCTCTCCCCAACATCGATGAAAAGATCGAATCCTTGGTGGGACACGAAGTATTCTGCTTTCTCGATCTCTACAAAGGATACTATCAGGTTCTAATGGATGAGGGGGATGCAATCATGACAGCTTTCGCAACAAGCTTCGGGATCTTTGCATTCAAATATATGCCTTTCGGGTTAAAGAATGCCGGGGCGATCTACCAGCGAATGGTCGATTTCCTCTTCCGAGATCACATCGGCAAGATTGTCGAAGTATACGTAGACGACATTGTCGTCAAGAGTAAAGAAGAGGCCTCGGCGGTGAGCGACCTACGAACCACGCTCCACATACTAAGGCAGGCGAACCTCAAGCTGAACCCGAAAAAGTGCACTTTCAACGTGCGATCTGGAAAATTCTTAGGGTGCTGGATCTCGCCAGAAGGTCTCAAAGCCAACCCACTGAAGATTAGAGCCGTGCAGGAGATGAAGGTACCTCGAACTATCCGCGACGTGCATAGGTTGACAGGGTGCATAACCGCGCTAAGTCGTTTCCTCTCCAAGGCTGCCGAGAGACAGCTCCCATTCTTCAAAATTCTCAAGAAAGCCCCGGAATTTGGATGGGGACGAGAGCACGAGCTAGCTTTTGAGGAGCTCAAGCGCCACCTCGAGGACTTATCAACCTTGTCAGTCCCCCAGAAGGAAGAACCTCTCTCTCTCTATACCTCGCAACATCTGAGGAGGCAATAAGTGCAGTGTTGGTCCGAGACGAAGGAGATCGGCAGCTACCGGTGTACTTTGTCAGCCGAGTTCTAAAAGACCCAGAGACGAGGTATCAGCCTCTCGAGAAGGTCGCTCTAGCCCTCATAAACGCAGCTCGGCGCCTAAAGCCCTACTTCCAAGCTCACCCGATACAAGTTCTGACCGATCTACCACTTCGGCAAGTTCTCACTAAGCCAGAAGCTTCAGGAAGGATCGCGAAATGGGCAATCGAGCTAGGAGAACATTCTATATCGTACGGTCCCCGTCGAGCTATAAAAGGCCAGGCTCTGGCAGACTTCCTTGTAGAAGCTACGTATAAGGACCTCGTGGAGCCAAAAGAAATCAAAGCCAAAACCAGGCTCCATGAAGTCCCAGAGAAGACACCCCCGGACTGCTGGGAGATGTACGTGGATGGAGCTTCAGGAAAGAAAGGAAGTGGAGCCGGCATACTCCTCATCAGCCCAGAGAAAAAGGAACTAACATATTCGCTGCGATTCGAGTTCTCCACTACGAATAACGAGGCGGAATATGAAGCTCTCATTGCTGGACTGCGTCTCGCCCAAACCCTCCAGGTACGAGCTGTCCAAGCCCATTGTGATTCCCAAGTCGTGGTCAACCATGTGTTAGGGAAATACGAGGTGAAAAGTGAGAAGCTGAAGAAGTACCTAGAGAAGGTCAAGCTCCTTGAACAGTCTTTCCAGTTCTTCAAAATAGTCCGCATTCCCAGAAGCCAAAATACCCGAGCTGACGAGCTAAGCAAGCTGGCGAACTCCCCATCCAGCTCGACGCTAGTGGAAGAAGTCCGAAACAGGAGTATAGAAGAGGCAGAAGTCAATGCAATCATAGAGGACGACCCAAATTGGATGACCCCCCTAATCAGATGTTTGGGAAACGGGGAAGTGCCCGAGGACAAGACGGAGGCTAGAAAAATTCTAGCTAGATCCACGCAGTATGCCCTCGAGGGAGGGGTCCTCTATCGAAAGTCTTACTTACAGCCTCTCCTCAGATGTGTTGGACCAAAGGAAGCGGACTACATATTAAATGAAGTGCACGCAGGATCGTGCGGAAGCCACATTGGAGCTCGGGTGCTAGCTCAGAAAATCATGCGATGGGGGTACTATTGGCCAACAATGGCAAAAGATCCGGAAGAGTTCGTGAAGAAGTGCCTAAAATGCCAACTGCATGCCAGAGTGACGAGACTACCCCAAACCGACCTCTCTAGTATTCAAAGTCCGTGGCCATTTATGGAGTGGGGCATTGACATCGTAGGGCCTTTCTACCCGGCACCTAAGCAAAAACGGTTTCTAATAGTCATCGTCGACTACTTCACCAAGTGGGTAGAAGCTGAACCTTCCACAAAAGTCACAAGTGATAAAGCCGTTGACTTCGTCTGGAAAAACATCGTGTGCCGGTTCGGGGTACCAAGAGTCCTCATCTCGGATAATGGAACGCAATTTACGAGCAGGGAATTCAGAGAATTCTGTGAAGGACTCAATATCCAGCAAAAGTTCACCTCGGTCAACCGACCTCAAACTAATGGCCAGACTGAAGTCACCAACAGGACGATAATGAACAGACTCAAGGCCCGCCTAGAGAAGGAGAAAACAGAGTGGATCCACAATCTCCAAAATGTCCTGTGGTCGTACCGGACTACGCCCCGAACTCCTACGGGAGAAACCCCGTACCGTTTAGTATACGGGTCAGAAGCAGTCATACCTGTCGAGATCGGAGCACCCAGTCCCCAAACTATCAATTTCTCCGCCGAAGCTAACGAAGAGCAGCGCCGAACCGACCTAGACTTATTGGAGGAAAAAAGGGAACTAGCCAGCATAAAAGAAGCTCGGTACAAACAGCAGATGGCTCGGTATCACAACCAAAGGGTTAAACCCCAACAGTTCCAGGTCGGTGATCTTGTGCTTCGAAACAATGAGATCAGCCTCTCAGAGAAGCTCGGCAAGCTCGAAGCTACGTGGGAAGGACCCTACAGAGTACACGAAGTCCTCGGCAAAGGAGCTTACAAAATCGCCTATCTTTCGGGCGAACTAATACCCAGAACGTGGCACATCGCCCATCTAAAGAGATTCTTCGTATAAGCAGCAAAATCTTGCATATAGAGTCTTAGGTTTTCTTTTTTGTCTTTTTTGTCTTTAATGTTTTGTTTTTAACGAGCTCGTCAAAACTCTTTTTACTTTGTTTTTGGTCATTTTTAATAAAATTTCTTTTTTGTCTTGCATCTTGAGTCTTTTGATTTGCTTATACGAAGTATCCATAATATCAAAAATCCCCTCATAAGGTCAAACTACGGTTGCCTTGCGTGGTCAGTAATGACCCGACATGGGGTAATAAATTCCTATAATGCGCAAAGGAAACCCTTTCCGAGGTCCGAGCTCATCTCCCTCCAAAAAGGAAGATCCCACGAGGTCCGAGTCAAACTCCCTCCTAAGGATAATTAGTTCTCAACTGGGGTCGGAACCAAGTTCCCCCGGGAGGATGAAATACAAGGTCCGAACCATGGTTCCCTTGTCAACACAAAGAGGTCTGAGTCCAACTCCCTCAAAGATGCAACATGCAAAAAACCAAGGAAGCAATCTTCACGAAGAACAGGAAAGTTCAAAATCCAATATATAAACTTTTATTTCTAACTCTTTGGAAAAGTTTGTGTGTACATAAATTACAGGCAGAATCCAGCTAATCTATGAGGGAGGGTGTTTCTTGCAAAAGCTGAGCCAATCTTCCTCGAATGAGGAAGGCCCCAGGAGATCATCTATCGATATTCGACCTCGCCCCCGGCCTCGACCTCTTCCAGCAGGAAAACTTCGACCTCGCAGGGTAGCCGAACCGCGACCTACAGTTCGCCTACCTTGGCTCGGACCGACCTGATGTCCCCACGATGCCGTTTTCACCTCGCGAGCAGGCATTGTCCGAACAGAAGAAGAAAGGTCTGCCCCCGGACCACGTGCCAAAAGCGCCCGTAACTTAGGTCGGCGGTCCAAAATACACTTATACCTGCCCGCACTCTCCTTCAGCATCTCAAAAGCACCCTGAAGCCCAAAAGACTCGGACCCGAGTGCTTCCTTTAGCGCGATATACTGTTCCAAGTCCTCTTTTGCCTTTAATTCCGCCTCGGAGATGGTGATACCACCCCCGCGATGGATAATATCTTCATACTCGGCATGCTCCTCGACGATCATCTCGTAATCTTTGGGAACGCGGCCAGCTCGATCTCGGGCAACTTCCAACTCCTCCTCAGCCTGAAGAAGCTTGGCCTGAAGCAAATCGGTACTCTCTTGAAAAGCGAGACGCTTGACTTCGACCTCCTCACAAAGTTCCTCGAACTTCATCTGCCACCTCGTCAGCTCGGATTCTTGGGATTTCAGCAGAGTACACTTATGGCTGAAAAGCTCCTCGGCTCGGCAGCATTTGTCCTTCCATTGCTCAGCAATGGACCGTTGGTCAACCAGGTCTTGTGAAAGGAGAGCTATTTGTATGCGCAAAGTAGAAACACCGACAGAATCCAAAATCTACACTCAAGAAGAAGAAAAACAAATTCATTGATTTGGAGATGTTCCGTACAGATATACAATTAAAAAGAAGAGGGACATCAACAACTAAACTAAAACATCGCCGACCTCCTTGTCCTGAGAAGGTGGCTGCTCGGAGGGGGAACCATCCAAGTCCTTGTCAGCGGCCGGATCTTCACCAGTCCCAGCCTCCTGCTCCTCCTCCACTTCCTCTTCCGGGCCCTCGCCTTCTTCTTCCTCGTCGCGAAGGGCATCGAAAGCAGAGTCCAGGTCGAGGTCCCGGTCTACCGAGCAGTCAGCAATCTGCTCGGCAGATAGAAGCGTGGACGAGCCGGCAAGATTCTCCAGGAGGGGAAACTGGCCGAGGTGATCTCGGACCACCCTGGCATACCGAGAAGGTAGGGCTTCATCCCCTAGCCGCTCGAAGCCGTACTTGGATACGTCCAGGCCGGGGAAGTCCTTGGCAGCCTGCTCCAAAGCAGCCACGGCGAAGTTTCCGTTGATGAGCATGGCCAGGTCATTGGCAAGCTCGGAGAAACTCTCCGACAACAGAAACCTCTTTGTGAAGGCCCGGAAGAGCTCACCTTGGCTAGCCGCAAGTTTGACCTCACGGTCCTTCGCCGCAATCAGCTCGGACTCAAGCCTACGAGCTTTTTCGGCCTCCGCCTCGGCCCTCGCGAGCTGAGCAACCAACTCGGACTTGGCAGCTTTTCTGCCCTCTTCAGCCTTCACCAGCTCGGCCTCAGCTTTCTTCGCCCGGGTAATAGCCGACATCAGCTTTTCGGAGTATCGGCTTTTCTCTTCCTCGTGTTTCGAGGATATCTCCTCGACGTCGTTCTTCAGCCAACTGACGAACATATCAAGGCCCTGAAAGAAGGAATGCAGTTAGATACACAGGCAATGTTTAAGGAAACTTATGTCATGAAATCAATCACTAAGTCCTTACCTCGGGGAAAGGAAGGCCAGCCAGTTTGTTCGAAGGAGCTACGGGACTCGCATCACTTCCTGTAACATCAATGATGTCCACCTCGACTTGGTCCCCGACCCGTGCTCGTTTCAGAGGTGGTGTGGAGGAAGGACAGCGAACATCTGTCGCTCTAGGATCTCTCACCTCAGCTCGCTGAATTTGATCAGACGAGGAAGCAGATCGGCCAGACAACCTCGGCCTCTTACCCCCACGAGCTGCGGCTTTCCCATCAGCTCCCTTGATCTTCCCGAACTTCACTGCAAATACAAATCACGAAAAGAGTTAGGACGATAAATAAACACAGCACAACAATCCTAGTAGCACTAGCGGGGCCTCACCCGTCGCCGGATCCACCATACTTTGAGGCTCGTACGGGCTCAACCCCGCTTCAGCTAGGGAATCTTCATTATAGCTCGCCTCAAAAGGACCGTGATCCCTCATCGCTTTCACAGCGGACTCCAAATCCTTATCGACCTCTTCTATTATCCACTCGCAAGGCTTTTCTAGCCTCCAAATCAGGTCGATGAAACTATTGTGGCGGCAGAAGAAGAATTTCTGGTGCCACTTATCCACCTTATTTTGAGTTCGCCCCTTGAACTCAGTCCGGGCTGCAGCGTAATACCAGCCCCCCACCTTTTTGAAAACAAATAGCTCGTGAATGAGCTCGGCGGATATTTGGTGACCCTTATCAATTGCTGCCACACCCAAATCGGTGAACTGCCTAAACGAGTTCGGCATTATCTGCCCTAACGCTAAGCCCAACTTCTTCTGGAGCTCAGAATAGGGCTCAGGGAGGGGTAATCGAAGACCAGCGTGCAGGCTGTCTTCATAAATAGTAACAGACCCCATTGGGGGAGAGCATGCCCTATCCTCGGGGCGAGGTTCTATTAATTCCGCGTCGATTGGAAAATTATACGTTTGGGCAAGAAACCTAATTCTAGCCTCATTTAAGGTCGATGGGTAATCAGCCACTTTTCCCTTCACACACGGGGGACTATTAAAGATTCGACAGAAGGAATAGCAGATCCTAATGAAAAAATGCTAAAAGCAACACTTCTACTCGAGTCGACTGACGGAGGCAATTCGATATCACTACTACTAGACTGAGAAGGGGAGGCCATACTTACTTGTTAAAAAGAAGGTAAATGCTCCGGCGGATGATTTGAAACTGGGCGCAGAGGAACAATGGAGTGAACACCGGCGGTATAAGAACAGTAAATTGGGGGATTTTTGGGGAAGAAGAAGCTTTTCTGCGCAGGAACTTTTTTCTCTCAACGACGGCGGATGTGAAATAATGTGATAGGGGAAGAAACGCTTCAACTTCTGTGAATATACCTTTGAATCCCGCCGTTGCATCTGACACACGTGTGACCGTGGGCCCTCCTTTCTCGGAATATGTACCGCCCCTCAACAAAATTCAAATAGACCATTGTTTTTTCCCGCCTTCTGCATCGGGTATAGGCCGTGTAAATTAATCTACCGACCCCAGTCAACAAGGTCGCCGACACCCAGCTCGCTCCTCCTGTTCCCCCGGCTACTTCAGCTCGGCACATCAGCTTGGTAGGAGCAGCTCGTACAGGTGATTTGCGCGATCAATCACCTCGGAAATAAGCTTTCATAGTCTGCGTCTACAAGTCTTCTTTTCTCTTTTTTTTGGGGGGGGATGTGATAGTACCGGCCTCATCCTGGGCCCGACCTAAGGTTATTTGGGCCTATATATTAAAGCTCGGCCCACAGAGTTCGGCCCAAACAAAGTCCACATCTGCCTTGAAGACCAAGTAACGAGACCCTACTTTGGAAGAAGATAGAATTCTACTACGAATGGGAATCGGATATGCATGTATCAAGCAACCAGATATGTATAAGGAGTCCGATCTCTAGAAGGATTATGGCTTAATCCAAGGCTTATAAATAGATGCAAGATTAGAGGTGTAAAGGACATTCAATACTCATTGTACTCTCAAGCATAATAAAGGCTCTCTATATTCTCTCCCGTGGACGTAGATCGCATCGATCGAACCACGTAAATCCTTGTGTCATCGTGTTATTGTCTCTTTTAGCTACTTTCGCAAACCCTAGATCTATCAAAGATCAATCAATAAGCAGCAACAAATTCGATCCAGTAAAATAGAGATTAAGTCGTGCATTTCTGGATCGGGGAATCATCATGCATTTCTGGAGATATTTCAGAAATGGAGAGAGAGAGAGAGAGATTTTGGGGTGGAATCGAAGAAAAAGTGAGATTTTGGGATGAGAATCAGGGGACAGTGAGATTTTGGGCATTTTAAAGTCTTAAAATTGACTACTGTTTCATTAAATATATTTAACTTAATGTGATGCTTCAAATATCTTAAATAAGACAAAGGGTAGTGATATTCGGCCACCCGGTGGCCAGCCACCAGTCGGTTTTTTTGTCAAAAACCGGTCGGTCCATTTGTTTTTTCTGGTCGTTTTTTTAGTTTTTTTTTGTGTGTCAATTATGACCCTAATCTAATTTCCCTCCTTAATATTTCATTTATGTGTCAAATCTATCTACATTATTTCTCCCTCTCTTTTTTTCCCCTCCAAAATGGCCGAAATTTTTGTCTAAAATTATAACATATTTATTTTAGAAAAAATCTTTAATATATATAATGCTATTAAAATGATATTAAATCGATTTCATAATATTCCTACCATTATAAATAATTAAAAAAATTATAATACATTTTATATTTAATTATAGATTTAATATAGCAACATATATTTTTTTCTAACTAATATTTATAAAGCAAATGAAATTTCATTAATTCAATTTCATAATATTCCGACTACAAGTTGAATATTAAAGAAAATAAAATAAATTAAAAAAATAATTTTTTTTCTCAACTAATATTTATAATGCAATTTTAAAGTAGATTAATTCGATTTTAAAGTATAGTATTTAAATAATTAAAATCAATTAAATTCAATTTAATTTTGATTACTATAATGAATTTAAAATTTAAAAACATAATATTCCTTGGAAATACTATACAAAATATCTCTCGCCAAGTAATTATTTCCCTTCCATATATTAGTTCCTAAATTAGTGGGATTATATTTTTTCCCTCCCACGAATTAGTTCCTAAATTAGTGGGATTATATTAGGATTATATTTCCCTCCACAAATCACAAAATAATTCCGAAAATAAATTAAAATTCGAAATATGAATTAATTTTGAAGAATTCCTAAATTAGTGGAAATTAGGTATAATAATGGAAATAAAATCAATAATTAATTATGGATAAAAATCAATCACAAAATAATAATACCGAAAATAAAATAAAATTCGAAATATGATTTAATTTTGAAGAATCCCTAAATTAGTGGAAATTAGGTATAATAATGGAAACAAAATCAATAATTAATTATGGATAAAAATAATATCGAAAATAAACTCAAATTCGAATTTTGAAATTTGAAATTCAAAATTCGAATTAATTTCCTAGATTATAGCGGAAAAGGGTAAATTAGACAATCAATAATATAACCTAATTTTCGAATTTAATTAAATTAATTAACAAATCAAAATATTTACAAAAATGCCATGGGTGGCCAACCACCTAGTGTCCAAAAATCTTTTCCCTAAGACAAATTGGATGCAGGAGTCCTATCATAATATGACTCTTATCTTGTGAGTGTTCCAATATAAAGGTTCACATGTCCATTTTTTGTTGTAGTGTATATTCTAAAGTCTAATTTTGAATTAAAAAGTTATCTTTTAAACTATAGGCGCGACTTGAATAACACATGTTCACTTTTAATAAATTTCACAATTAAATAACTGTAAATAAAATAATAAATAGATACAGGTTGTGACAACAAACACATAGGTGTCATCAAGATTCTAAGAATAGACACCACTGCACTCTTCGGTGAAAATTAACCAAAAAAACTCAAGGTGAAAATTACAGGAAGCACTCCCTATATATATATATATAGGTTGGTTCACATACAAAGCATTTTTTCCGTAAAAAATTAAAAATAATGTATTTTATGTAATATTACAATGCATCGTCATAGTAATGCATTTTCGGATTACTATAATGCATTGTTATGATAATGCATTCCATATTCAATTATAATGCATCGATCAATAACAACTGTAGATTCACAAAGATAAATGGTCCAGAGCGTTTCTCATTTCTTACGGGAAAAGTGTTTTGTATATGATCCTTCCGATAATATCCTGAGATATATTATATGAACTAGGAAGTAATAACTATCTGCTAAAAACTAAGAAGAGGAGAGTTTAGAAACTCATTCTTGATTTAGAATAAAAGCGGGTTGTATTTTTCTTCGGTGTGTTTACAATGAAAGAGCAAAGCTCTTTATATATATATATATATATATATATATATATATATATATATATATATATGTGGAGATGATCATATAGGAACTTATCTTTCTACAACAAATAACGATATGATAATTATATCGTTATTTACCATTTTATAGTTTAGATTTATGCATTACATTATGTATTTTTGTTGTGGTGATGTTCAATGGCTATGATGGCGGTGTCCAATAGCGTCAGTGGCGACCGCGATGTTAGATGGTCGTGGCGACAACGAAAGTGATGGTGGGTGGTGGTGGGGAGAGAGAGAGAGGGGGGATATATGGATGAGATATAATGATGAATAGATGCATAAATTACATGTTCGGTTTATCTTCTTGTTCAACAATATTTGGACAATTTTGTTCAAAAAATCAAATAAAGACACTCCAATAAAGAAATCAAAAGGATGAAAGACTCCACTATTCGCACAATTCTACACAAAAGGACTAAACAATTTTGTACAATCTTCTCGAGATTTTAAGAAATCAAAATAGAAAAAGTCCTCCAAGAAAGGACAAGAGAGTGGACAGAGAGCTATGGTGGTTGTGACGGTGTGTATCGACGGTGGTGGTGGTGACGACGGTGTTCAGCAGTGGTTGTGGTGGCTGCGGCTGCAATGGTGATGGTGGGTGGTGGTGGTAGTGAAGAGATCGAGAAAAGAAAGGAAGAGAGATCTGTAACATGAGGAACAAAAGGGAAGGATTTTTTTTACACACAATAGCACACACCCCCTTGTTTTTGAATCCATGTCAAATTTTTTGAATTAATTCTAACTGTCAAGATTAATTCCAAGTTCTCATATAAGGAGTTGTTCTCAGTAGATTCACACCCAATATATTTATACACACCGATATGTACCTTCATCCATTTACATTCATTAATTCCCTATGAATCATCTGAATAATTAATACTCCAATTAAAATCTATTCAGATATAATTAACGTTTATATAATATATATGCAGGATAAGGTGAGCAGAGGCGATGTGCCAAA
Organism: Agastache rugosa; assembly: GCA_031470985.1. NCBI lineage: Eukaryota > Viridiplantae > Streptophyta > Magnoliopsida > Lamiales > Lamiaceae > Agastache > Agastache rugosa. The sequence goes on from CM062608.1 coordinate 13,434,056, forward strand.
ATCAATACAGTGCTACATGCATGACAACACATAAAATGGCTAATAGGAGAGATGTGGAAGAAGATGAACGAGGAAAGGGTGATGGAGGATTCACCATTTTGCAAAGATTTTATCAGATGTGCGAAGGACCCGGGAAGAATTGCGCAGTTCATGTATCACTATGGAGATGGTCATGGCATAGGCATACAACACCCTAAAATACATCAACAAATGACCACCTGCTTATTCAAACCTTTTGCGTGAGAGCTGAAATAGGCCATCTCCTATGTATGTATACGTAATATGCCACCAATTGTATGCAGGCAATATATACTAAATTGTCAAGGACCAAATCAAAATTAAGGAAAAATCGACTTTGAAAAATGAGCATATAAGAGTCTATTTTCATATTTTATATTCCCTCCGCCCACTAAGAGTGTGGTTATTGTTGATGGCACGAGTTTTAAAAAAAGTATGGTAGATGGTATTTGAGTGGAGAAAGGAACCCACCTTGAATTTGTTTGAGGTTTAAAATATATGAGTATGTGAGATCAATTCCTTAAATGAAAAAACCACACTCAGGTTTAAAATATATGAGTATGTGAGATCAATTCCTTAAATAAAAAAACCACACTCTTGATGGACGACGAAAAATAAAATATGATCACATTTTTTGTGGACGTAGGGATTATGACCAAATCCTATAAGAAAAATTGACTTGAAAATGAGCACGCGATAGTTGATATTGTTCGTATTATGTCAACCACTAGAGCACTTTAATATTTTTATTAATCCATATCGAATAATTTTATTTACATGCAATCTTCATAACTTGAATATATGTATATAGGGATAGGAACCTATATATGAGAACTAATCCTCCCGTGAGAAGGTAGACACTTTGTTTTTTTGTCTACTAGCAGGGAATTACGTACGTTGCAAATATAACCTCTCATTTAACATAATTAATTTATTATGAATAAAATATATTTGATGACAATTTTTTTAAAGTTATAATTTATTAATTATTGATTATTAACATCAACAAAATGTTAGCAAGTATGTGTAAATAATAGAAAAAAATGAAACAAAATTTCTTATATGGTACAATTATCAAAAATTGTATGTGTAAATTTCTTATGCACAATTATCAAAATGTTAGCAAGTATGTGTAAATTTCTTATGCACAATTATCAAAATTGTATGGTACTTATAATAATCGTTTCTTATAATATACTTATCTAATTACAAAATGTAGGGTCGTGTATATATATATATAAGCGAAATGTTCCAAAAACAAAAATTTTGGTATAATAAGCTTCTACCTCATAGCCGAACCTCATTAAAAAAAATTACGGGTAAAATCCTAATGGAAAAACCCCATAAAAAAGTGTCTTATAAGTAATTGAGTAACCTTAGAAAAAAGCAAAAATACATATTATATATTTTCAATTACAATGTGGTTTAAGTTGCTGCCATCTTATACATCCCTAATTTTTAAATCTTATAGGTATTTACTATGATGACTTCAATTACACTATAAGATTAATTATCGAAAAATACGTAATCTTACATGACTTTTGAAATTGGAACCACCATCCACCCCCCTCCTCCCTTTCCCTCTCACAACCACCACCACTGCGACTACCACCCTTGCCCCTTCTCCCTACTCAGCTACTCCCTACGTCCCAATAGCAAAGTCTCATTTGTTTTGGACACGCTTATTAAGAAACAAGAATAAAAGATAAAAAATAGTATATCTCATAGCTTTTGAAGAGTTAATTTTTTTCATTTTCGGAATGGGACTATGCTAATGGGCTTTTGAAGAGTTAATTGTTTTCATTTTTGGAATGAGACTATATTAATGGGACATACAAAAAAGAAAAGAGAGACATTGCTATCGGAATGAAGGGAATATTTTATACAATTAAACTTGAATAAAGTCTTTAATAAATGAGTTTAGCTTAATGGTACTCAACTTAATTCGATTCGACTAAACATTATCAACAATAAAAACCGTAACGAATAATAAATTACAAAAATAAATTAAATAAATAAAATATAAAATAAAGTTTTGTAAAGAGATGGGTTGTTATGAGTGGCTTCAAGTTTCTATGGTAATGCATAATAGTCCATTCATGAATTTTCTCCAACATGAAACGGTTTTGGGAAAGAAATGTGAAGTAGTGATATGCATTTGGTTGTGTGTGATTTGAGCTATATGGAAAAACAGAAATGATCATATCTTCAAAGGCATACAACCAAATCCAGATGGCGTAATTGATGAAATAAAAGTAAGATCTTGGTCTTGGTTAACGGCATCGGATTTGGAGTTGAAGTCTTTTACTTTCTCGAGTTGGATTCTAGAACCAAGAACTTGTTGTCGAATTAGGAGTGTATTGTAATTTCATGCTTGGTGTACCTTGAACTTTGATTTGGGGGTTGGAGTATTTCTTGTACTCCAATTCTTTCATTTGTATAAAAATTCATTTTAATGATAAAAAAACTGAGAAAAAATTGAAATATAAAGTATGAAATTTAATAATAAAGACGGCATGTTAATTATTAAAGATAATAATTATTAAATTGTTAACTTCATAAAAATATAAACTTTTACCAAAATTAATATACTACATTAATAATATCCTGGTAAATCTTAGCACAATTTTCTCTTTCACTTTTGAGTTATAGTACGAGTAGAACTATATTATTAATTAATTCATTAAGTTGAGTCATAGTGGAGTAGGAATATTATTAATTTATTAAATTTATAATAAATTTAATATATAAATTTGTACCATTGCCCTTAAAATAAATATAATAATAAGGATATATTAGGCAAATCCAGTTTTGTACGAATCCGCTCTTTCATAATAGGTATAGATATAGATATAGATAGTCATGCATTTTTTATATATACAATGTATGTTGCTTAATACAATCATATTTTTTATATAAATAATTATGCTATTATGCTTTTTTACGATAATGACATTTATGTATTGTTGAAATTCCACATTTGTGTCTCACATCGTCCCACATCATTACATCAATTTGGTAAATGTCTTTCATTCTACATATAGGTTGGATGATTCTACCCTTTAATATCACCTTTTAAGGGGATGAATGGTCCAATTGTAATATATGTTGCAATTATATATGCTTTTTTCATGACAATCTTAGATTACACATAGATCATATAGAGAGGGATTTCTGTGAGAACTAATCATTCCATGAGAAACTAAGAACCTTTTTGTTCTAACCCTATCTTTCCTTCCATAACCAACAACGCTTGCTATTATCATATCTTCAAGCTTAGACGAGAAATCCTACCCTTTGCACTTTTTGTAAAGGATTTCTCACTTAGTTGGAAACCCTCAAACACTACCTAAGCGACTGTACGTTGTGGAAAGTAGTTGTTAGTGTGAGAGTTCGAGTTGTGTTGGTACAAGTCGCGTTGATCCTAGAAAATGCAGGAAGAAAGTTTGTAAAGTGTCTCAGTTCGCTCTAACTAAGGACCTGAATACTCAGTTGAGGAATATTTGGATGACTACACCTTGGCAGTCTACAACAAGAAATTCCAAGTTGAAGGAATGATATAAAATTGTGATGTTTATAGTATATAAGTCAATTAATTCATAATTGTAAGTTATAAGTCACTTCAATATACAATTCAATACCAATACCAGTACAATACCAAGTGAATCGAGTATACAGTATGCAATTGTGATGTTTATAGTGTATATATATACAAGATCAAGTATTATTATTAGTTTATATGCTATAATACGGTATCAGAATTCATTATTTTAAATCTTTATTAAAGATTTTAAATATTGGCAGAATGCCAATATTTTAAGTATGCAAGTATATAATCTGTATAGGAAGAATGCCATACCTCGACAATATCATCAGTCTCTTTAAGTATCTCCTTAAATAAAGGAACAGCTGCTGGATCCCAACACAAGTGTACATATTCCCAGCTAAGCTCTTCTAAATAAAAAAACCCTTGTTCTGTACCCAAACATCTGTGAGAAATTAAGAAGAGAGAGTAAACACAGAATATGTCGTGTGCACATACTCAGTAATCAAGAACAGAATCCATATAAAATTTGAAGTTGCCAAAAGAACTTGGATAACGATGCCTAAACTGTCACGAGCTCCGCTTCAAATGCGAACATGGAAAACAAAATCAATCAAGTGCACACCAAACGGCGGTATCAAAGTAGAAAGAAAGGAAAAGTAAAGAACCAATTCAAAAAAATTATATAAGAATAGTGTAAAGTTCTTTTGTTCTGCCCAGAACCTTAGGATGTGAAACTAGGATGCCTTGGTAGAAATTTCATCTAATATAAAAAGATTAAAACAAAATGGATGAGATAACCAATGCAATACTACCAGCTAAAAAGGGCTTAAAAAATCTTTTTGAAACATATAATATGTTGCCAATGAATCTTGAAATATTATGTTCAACTCCCTCCGTCAGCAAGAATTGCGGTCTTATTACTATATTTGTCTGTCCACAAAGAGTGCGGTCTTTCATTTTTTGTGCACTACCCCACTCATTTTCTTATATTTTAAACTTCACAATAAATCAAACGAGGTAGTCCCTTTCTCCACTCAACAAACATCTACTAAATGTTTTTTAAAACCACAATTTTCGCGGACGGAGGGAGTACTATCCATCCTAGTACTGATGAATACGAAGCTGAAAATCGATAGCACATGACTTGCTTTTCTTTACTAGGTTTTACTCAATGGAAGTACTATCCCCACCAAAATTGTCACTTCCATATAGCTAAAATTATACATAAGACATTGGAGAAAACATCATCATGGTCATTTTGAAGGCATCAAAAGAATAATCACATAGTTCAACAATCAACAGTCCAAATTGGAATCTACTTTCTACGAGAGGAATAGTTTTTATTTGATCATTCCCCTATATGAGTCCAGTTTTTATTTGATCATTCCCATATATATATATATATATATATGGTGTGGATCTGGTAGGAACTCATTCTTATATGAGTCCCTAGCAATCATGCATTTTTAGGACCTCGGAAATGCACAAAATGTAGTACTTTAATGCACAAACATAGCAAATCAATTTTTTTCCGTCTCTCTATCGTCTCCGATTTTAATTTATAGATAATGACTGTGCTCGCTCCGAGGCCTTTGGCTCCCCTCGCTCGACTTTTAAATCAAAACTTTTAAATCAAAACATATGTTTATGCATTATTATCACGTATAAATCACTTTTCCCGTAAAAAAAAATGAGAATAGTGCATTTTATGTACTAAAATAATGCATTTTATGTATTATTACAATGCATCGTCATAATAATACATTTTTGGGTTACTATAATGCATTGTTATAATAATGCATTCTGTGTTCAATTATAATGCACCGGTCAATGACAATCGTAGATCTTTAAAAATCAATGGTCCAGATCGCTTCTCATTTCTTACGGAAAAGATGTTTTGTATATGATCTCTCCCCTATATATATGGATGGGTTCATGTGAAAACTAATCATAGTGTAAAAACTAAAAACCTTTCTAGTCCATAGATTAGAGAAAACGAACGGTCAAGATATTTACATGTGGATGAGAAATGTAGCAACTAATTTATTTTAAATAATTTTTTAGTGTAAATAAGTGTTGTATCGGTTTTTTAATCTGCATATAACATACTACTATAATAATCCCAAATTATTGCCGTCAAATATGGGATCTCAATTTCTCATTCATAAATTTGATTCATCCAAGAAATCTCCATTACACCAACAATTTAAAATATCTCATTAATCAAATTTTGTGGGTTCATTTTTTTGGGACTGACGATAAGTCTATATAAACCGCCTACATCATATTATGTATTTTTTATTAAATTGTTATGCATTTTTTAATATATTATTGTGCATAATTGGTTGTTTTAATATTATTTCTTATATCATGCATTTTCAGGTAATATTATTTATTATATATTATTGTAAAAAAATACGTATTAATGCATTTTATTTACAACGATGATGCATTTCTTATAATCATGCTACAAATCATTAATATAGACTTATAATGATAATGCATTTGTTTACAATATTAATGCATATATTTCCATTGCTATGATAATGCATTTTTACTACTACGATAATGCATTTTATTTACAATGAAAATGTATTTCATATGATTACTTTATATATTAACATGATTCCATTTCTTGAATAAAACTATGTTAATTTATTAGTAAAAGTTTGAAATGAAAATAAAAACAAACTTTATATATTAACATGATTCCATTTCTTGAATAAAACTATGTTAATTTATTAGTAAAAGTTTGAAATGAAAATAAAAACAAAGATAAAAAAAAATTTAATGAAAACAATCGTATTTCAAAAAATTGAATAATACACATATATGTATATATAATGAGAAACGAAATATTAAAAAATGGAGTAATTAAAAACATATTTAATCAACAAAAACCCAGTGATATTCATTGTTTATACAATAAAATAAAAAATAAATAAATTGAAGAGATTAGAAGATGAACAAAACTGACTAAGCATAAGTCAACGAATAAAAAAGGATGAAAACTGTCAAATGATTAGTGAACACATTTTATATAAGAACGTAAGAATAATGTATTTTTATTATATCGGAAATGCATAAAATGCAGAAACTAAATACATAAATATTTAAATGCATAAATTACAGTAACTTAATGTATTAACATTTAAATGCATAAATGACAGTTATTAAATGCACGGTTAAATCTAGACCGTAGATCAATAAAGATCAAAGGTTCAAATTTATTCTTATTTCTCAGCTAAGAAAGTGTTCTTAATCCGCGCTATATATATATATATGTATATGTATGTATGTGTGTAATTATAGAATGCCTAACATAAACCATAGGCACACTTGAATTTCATCTACAACTGCACAGCTATAATTAGATTTAGCACCCGTCATTTCTACAGTAACAGCTTTATGCAAAAATTGAATCATCTCAGTAAGTTAATCCAAGGCATATTGGAGCCAACCCTCCACTAAATAGATCCATAAATCACCAAAAACATTATGCCAAAGATAAACGCTCTCCAACAATTTCTCCTTTTACCACCAAATTAACAAAATACATAAGCAAAAATCAAAACATTATATATGTGAAACTTCATCAAATTGCCGGGGCTACAGAGAATATATATAATTTCTTCAAACTGGTGCCTGCACTTTCAGTGAGCAAATTCATCGAACAATGTATATTCGAAATTTAGATTGCAGGAATTGAAAAATAACATTGTAGACATATAAAATTCACGTTCAATTAAATTGTGACACGTGGAAAATAAATAAATAAATATCAAATTATATCTTTTATTTGTATTTTAGGAATTTAATTAAAGATAATTCCTAAATTAAATAAATATAAATTGATATTTAAAACATGGAGATTTTCGGCCAATCAGAAATCGACAATTGTCAAATCTGCATAGAAAATCAAATATTTGATTATGATAATTAGGGATGTCAATCGGTTAGCCCACTCGGTTTTCGGGTCAGCCCAATCGGATTCGGGCTAATTTCGGTTCGGTCCAATCGGTTTTTTTTTTTGCGGGCCAAAAATTTTCAACCCTAACCCTAACTCATTCGGTTTCGGGCTAACCCATCGGGCCAGCGAGTTTTGATAATTTTTTTTATCATTTCTAAATTTTCTTTGATGTTTCTATTATTTTGACAAAGAAGTAGATAAAAAAAAAGGGAAAGGTAAAATATACAATCATAATTACTGCAAGTCATGCATAAACTTAGAATTTGTCTAGTTCAAAAAAGGACAAATATCCGAGAGCATTACCAAAACAATTCAAACTACATCATATATAGATTCAAACCAAAATGAAATAGTTTGCTAAGTATTTGAATGATATTCCTCTGGTTCTTTAGAAGCATTCGAACCTCCTTGAGCTTCATCACTATCTTCAACATCGTCTTCCTCATCTATTAAAGAAAATATTTTATAAAATCAGAATATATATATATATAAAATTATATAAACTTAATAAAGAATGAAGTATTACCATCTGAAGGATATCCATGCATCCAATTACGCGTATAAATTAGAGCTTGCACTTTTTTGGGAAGGTGTCTATTTCTGTATCTGTTCAAAACATGAGCTCCAACACTAAAAGTAGATTCTGATGTTACCGTTGTGATAGAAATTCTAAGCACATCGCATGCTATCCTAGCAAGCTCTCCAAATCGAGATCCATTAATCTTCCAGTAATCAATCAGATCTAATTTAGCTGCTTCATTCAATGGTTCTTCATCCAAATATATATCCAAATACGACTTTGCATCACTAAAACCACCTATATAACTCCTATACTCCTGCACCAAATGACATTGATAAATAAATCAAATAATAAACAAATATAACTAAATATTAATAGATGCAAAATATTGAAATAAAAATATGTATAACTTACATGAAGCTCAGATGCATCCAAATCTAATCCTCTTCTCGCACCTTGTCTTTCTTCTTTTTTGGAAGACTGCCCAACTTGAGAACTAGATGTGAGAATTTTAAAAGATGAATCAACACCCAATTTTTTATACTCATCATACAACAAGTATAACTTGTTCTTCAACTTAACAATTTTCTCTGTGCTAGAATCGGGATCAACCGTTGAATAACAATACTCCAAAAATTTCAATTTCAATCTTGGATCAAAGACGGCTCCCATTGCAAGTATTTCACTATACTCCTCCCAGTATTTCTGAAACTTCTCTTTCATCTTAATACTCATATCTCTCACAACATCATCATGACTTTTTATATTTCTTTCTAAGAAACGTGCAATTTTCCAAACTTCCATAAAATACAAATTAGAAGTTGGATAAGACGAACCTGATATCAAGCAAGTAATAGCATGAAATGGACGCAAGAATTCACAAATGCGTTCCCCTCTTTCCCACTCTTCTTCTGTAGGACATTGCTTATACGCCAAATCATTAATGCTAGCATACTAAAAACACGGCGATATTTAATCGCACTAGCAAGCATCAAATATGTGGAATTCCAACGTATAGGCACATCCAAGCTGACAGAAGAAGTGATTTTAATTCCAGTTTTTTCACCACAATCTCTAAACTTACTCATCCTTACTTCTGATCCTCTCAGATATTTGATGCTACCTCTAATCTTATCCAAAGCATCATTAACAACTTTCAATCCTTCTTGAATTATAAGGTTCAAAATATGTGCACAACATCGTACATGAAAATAATCACCATTGCACATCAAAGAATTTTGCAATAAAAGTCGTGTCTTTAACAGTCTCACCATATGATTATTGGCAGAAGCATTATCCAAAATTAAAGAGAAGACTTTCCTATCTATTCCCCAATCAACCAAATAATCATAAATTTTTTGAGCCAACTCAGGACCAGAATGTGGAGGAGGCATCTCACAAAAATGCTAATATCTTGCTATTTAGGTTCCAATTTGCATCCACATAATGTGCAGTAACACAAATATAACCTATATTAGTACAAGCAGTCCAACAATCAGAAGTTAAGCACACGAAATTGGAAATATTCTTCAAAGTCAACTTTAGTTTCTCCTTTTCAGATTCATTCATTTTCTCAACATCATTACCAACAGTATTTCTAGTTACAAATCTTATATCCGGATTCAGTTACTTCAAAAACCCTCTCATATTTTTGTATTCAATCCACTTCAAAGGTAAATTATGTGCAATTGAAATCCTGGTTATCCATTCCCGATATGTTTTTTGATCAATAAATTTACCTCTAGCCCTCAATTTTCCTTCATGAACAAGAAACATAGAAGAGACGTCTCCAAACCTTGGTTTCTTCGCACACTTATCTAAATGACGAGTTAAAGTAGAGGTTCCATATTTAGTACCTTTATATGCATATATTGTCTTGCAATGATTACATTTGGCGCTTCCATTTCCATCTTTGTCTGTCTCAAGAGAAAAATGATTCCAAACTTCTGATTTTCTCTTCTTGGAGTTGGAATCACCTAAATTCTCCAAATCAATGGTGTCAATAGTTTTCTTAGTGGGATTTTCAGATGAACCTTCCATTGAAACCTAAAATTAAAGAAAAAAAAAATTTAAGACAAAAGTTGAACGGCATATCATTCAATTTCCTTCCTAGAGTATATATTTAATACGTCTTCAAAAATATATATATAAGACAAAAGTGTCAGAAAAATATAAGATTCAACCAATTTTTGCAATCTTCCTTCCAAGAACTTGCAACCAATTTCAGCAAAGAGTATTGAGCTAACAACTTGTTGGTCAGTAAAATTTACTAGGTAAGTTGTGTTATAGTTCTTTTAATTCTCTTTCTCTTGTAAATTGCATATCCACCACATGTACACGAATTCATCTATAATAATTATCGATTCCCAGATTCAAAAGAATAAATCAAATCTATAATTAAGTTTTCAGACTAAACTCCAACAAAATTCTACAAAAATAAAATACACATGAATAGTCTGTTTACAATTTCAGAGAAAGTAATCTACATATTACTGTCTTAACCTCAAGAATCCCTTCTGTAAAACATTCTGATTTTGAGCAAAATCTCATATTTTGATTTTGAGCAACTTGCGTAGATTTCTAGGCCATAGGAAATCAATAGAACAAAACAATAATCGATAAACAAAATAATATAATCATTGACCAGATTTAAATTTAACACATAATGAACTTACAAGAATGGATTGATGAAATAAGCTCTGTTGCAGCGACGATCTTCAGCAAAGGAGTCTATGGAGAACAAGGGGTTTACTAAAATTCCTCCCTAATTCGAAATTTCCCAAACTTTGATCTTGAATTCTTGATAAAAGGATGTGAGATTTATTGAATATTGATGACAAATAGAAGGCACTCGTCATCGCCGGTGAGTGAGATTTGAGAATGTGAGATAGAGAGATATGAGATTAGGGCAAATCGCAGATATGATGTCTTCTGCTTTTCACACGTTTTACCCTACTAATACTACAGCTATATTGTATGATATATATATATATATATATATATTTTAAATTAAGTCAGACTGATGGGCCGGACCGAAGCCCGATCGGCCTAGCCCGACTTTACCCACAGACCGATCGGCTGGCCCGAAAAGCCCGAATTCATTTCGGGCTCAAAAAAGTCGACCCTAACCCTCTATTTTTCGGTTTATTTGGATCAACCCATCGGTTTCGGGCTTTATTGACATCCCTAATGATAATTATCAAATTTGATTGTGATAACTACAAATTTTGATGAGCCAATAAGATTGTGCCACCTCAACCCCAAAGCCCAAGATGGAACCCAAAAGCCCACCAAATCTACTCTATGTTCACCTATAAATAGAGGTGATTAGACAGGTCATAAGGACACAAAAAAAAAATCATATTGAAGAGCTTAAGAGTTGTAGAGAATTTCTCTAAGAATCCTCTCCAACATTCAAGGCGTTCTTCAAGGAAAGCAAGGCGTTCTTCGTGGGAAGCAATGCGTTCTTACCAAAAGCGTCCAAAGTCTAGCGTATGATTCAGAATTAAGGCATCGGCCCTCTGGATTAACGTTATAATGTCAAACATCAAATCCGATAAAGATCAAGAAGACGCTAAATCTCCGAAAATCCCGGAAACTGTTTGAAGATCGTTCAAGAACAAATCGAAGAGACGAATCAGAGGATAAAGATAGAGATCGCAACCCGCACTTCTATTTTGATCTACAAATATTTATTTGTACACAATTGATTGTGTTTATTATATTAAATACATAAAATTTGTGTTTACAAATTTTGGCACGCCCAGTGGGACCCCTCTACCTCTCATCTCTACTCTTCACCAAAATCTTGAAGGATGACTCCAAAAACTAAAGATGCTAGTGAATCTATTTCAAAGGCCTCTATGGAGAGTGATGACATCATCACGCGAAGCAAAGCTAAGAGAATACAAGAAGCTGCTAAGCTAAGTCAATCTCTGTCACGGAAAAAGAGTTACACCTTACTGCTATGAATGAAGAAGGCGACGACATAGAAGATGGATCTGCATCGCCCAAAAGCCACTCGGAAGAAAGTTACTCATTTGAGGCTCCTGTTATGAAAACAAATGCGTCTACAATAGAGGAGCAACTTGCAAATCTAACAAGGATGATGGAAAACATGGACAAGCATATCCTAGAACAAGATGCCAAGATCTCAAAACTCATAAGAGAGAAAGAAGAATCAAGTTATAAGGGTAATAATGAAGATGACGAGAAAGACGATGATGAAGCCTCCGAAAAGCAGGAAAAGCATGAAGAAAGAAAGTCGCATGATAAAGACTTTCAGTTCTCTTCGGATGGTTTTATCTCGGTAGACTAAATTAAGGAGCTTATTGAAGGAATCATAAAGGACAAATTTGATAGAAGCTCCAAGTCTTCTTTGGTTTACTCAAAACCCTACACTCAAAGAATTGATAACTTGAGGATGCCTCTCGGCTATCAACCACCCAAATTTCAACAATTCGTTGGAAAGGGTAATCCGAGACAACACATAGCTCACTTCATTGAAACTTGTAATTATGTTGGCACCTTTGGAGATCATTTGGTCAAACAGTTTGTTCGTTCACTCAAATTAAATGCTTTTGATTGGTATACGGATTTAGAGTCGAACTCAATTGACAATTGGGAGCAGCTTGAGCACAAATTTCTCAATCTCTGTAGTACTAGAAGGACCGTTAGCATGGTAGAGCTCATAAGTTCCCGTCAGTTCAAAGAAGAGCCAGTGATTGACTATATCAATAGATGGAGGAATCTTTGTCTTAATTGCAAAGATAGATTATCTAAATCATCTGCTATTGAGATGTGCATTCAAGGGATGCGTTGGGGCCTGCAATACATTTTGCGAAGGATTCAACCAAGGACATTTGAAGAATTGGCCACAAGAGCGCATGATATGAAATTGAGCATGGCAGCAAGTGGAATTGGAGGACCTCCAATCCAAGAACCTCGTCGGGTGAAGGAGAAGCAAGATTTCAAGAAAGGAGCCAACTCTTTTGACAAAATCCCAAAGAAAGAGTCAATGGCGATCAAAGCAACTTCTGTCAAGTTTTCAAGAAAGGATACCAACAAAGAAGATAAGCATAATGTCCCTCAAGGCATGAGGCAAAGAAGGTTGACCCTAGAAGAAATGCAGCAAAAACAATATCTCTTTCTAGACTCTGATGTCTCTGGGATATTTGATGACTTAGTCAAAGAAGGACTTATTGAATTGCCAAAAATGAAGAGACCAAATGAAGCAGGACAAACTGACGATCCAAAATACTGCAAGTACCATCGACTCGTGGGGCATCCCATACATGATTATTTCATTTTCAAAGATAAGATCATGCAACTTGCTCGACAAGAAAAGATATATATCGCTTGAGGAAGACAATGCCGTCATAAATAATGTCACTTCCGAAAACATAGAAAAAGGTACTAAAACCTTGTGCGGTATGGTGAGCCAAGTAGAAGGTCAACTCAAGTCAAGTATGGCCGATGATGAAGATGTCCTGATGGTGACCTTTTCCGATGAAGACTTGCAGCTTGGAGCCGAACCTCATAACAGACCTTTGTTTGTAAGTTGTTATACTAATGAGCAAAAAGTAAATAGAGTACTCAATTATAGAGGATCCGCGGTCAATATTTTGCCACTAAGGACTCCTAAAAAGTTGGGCATTCAAGTTGGTGAGCTCACAAGTAGTCGGTTGATGATTCAAGGTTTTAATCATGAAGGATAAAGAGCTCTTGGTACAATAAAGCTGGACTTACTAATGGAAGATATGAGTTCAACTGCATTATTCCAAGTGATTGATGCTAAGACATCTTACAACATGCTCCTTGGCCGACCATGGTTGCATGAAAATGGTGTTATTCCTTCAACGTGGCATCAATGTTTTAAATATTGTCGAGATGGCATAGTGAAGAAAGTGGTTGGTGGTCACAAGCCCTTTACAGAAGCTGAATCACACTTTGCCGATGCAAAGTACTACATGACAAAGACAAAGGCTACCAAGGAAGAGCAAGTCGAGTGTCATAAAGAGCCTGAAAGCGGCCAAAAGAGCAAGAAAGAGGCTTTAACCACTAAGGAGAAATCTTTAGATGGACTCATTATGCCTTTGACAAAGATTGATACAACAAAACCAACTCATCCACCACTTGAAGAATTTGTTCATCCAAAGCAAGGTGGTGCTACCAAACATGGTGAACTTTCGAGCCCTGAAGTTGCTAAATGCTTCGGCCCAAAAGCATATGAACTTCTGGTCAGAGCCGGATATGATCCCAAAGAAAATCCTAATTTGAAGTCCAACTTGAAAGTTACATACCAAGATGATCATGGACTTGACAATACCCAAAAACTCTTGAAGAAAAATGGCCATATTGTCCAAAGTACCAAGACAGGCCTAGGATTCGTCCCACGAAATCCCATTCGTATTGCCATCAAAAGAGCAAATACCAATCACATATTTGAGGTGGAGGTACCATCTACATCAACAAGCCTTCCCCATGAAAGAAAAGTTGAAAGAGTATCAGCCTTCAAGAGACTAGGAGAAGGATGGATCGAAAGAGTGTCTGTTTTCAAGAGATTGGGCAAGGATAAAAGCGTGAAGAAAAGCATGTCAAAAGAAAAGCCGCAAATGACTCGGAAATTGTGGAGTCTAATCCTATCTCGAATGAAGAGAAGTACTATACTTTCTGTGTCATGTGGAAAAGAGTTGAAAGCTAAGATGAAAACTGTTATCCTCACCCAAGGCTCTAAAAAAGATAAAAATGAAGAAGATAGAGAAAGTGTGGCTTTGTCTTACCACACTATCGAAAGTATCCAAAATCCTACTTCTCACAGTAGATTGCGTCGAGAAGTCACCCATCTACTTAGAAATGGTATTATTAGAGGAAGCGATATAACAAAGATAGATAGAGTAAGAAAGAAAGATGGAACAATGAGAATGTGCATAGATTTCAAAATTTTCGAGCAAAGAAATGAAAATGTCGCCTCATCACACCATATCACTCTCTGTGAAGAAGTGAGCATTGAAGAAGAAGATGCGGACATAGCGCCCCCACAATTTGAAGAAGGTGTGAAGTCCACTATTGATGAATTGAAAGAAGTTAACTTGGGCACTATAGATGATCCACGACCCACTTACATCAGTGTTTCACTAACTGCTGAGGAAGAGCATTCATATGTTGAACTCTTGAAAGAGTTCAAAGACATATTCGCATGGTCGTACAAAGAAATGCTAGGATTGAATCCGAAGATAGATGTACATCACTTAGCTGATAAGAAGGGGGCACGACCTGTCAAACAAGCTCAACGTCGATTTCGACCCGAGTTAATTCCATTGATTGAAGCCGAAGTGAACAAGCTCATTGAAGCTGGATTCACCAGGGAAGTAAAGTATCCAACATGGATCTCTAGTATTGTCCCTGTAAGAAAGAATAATGGACAAATTCGTGTTTGTGTCGACTTTAAAGCTCAATGAGGCATGACCTAAAGATGACTTTCCACTGTCCATTACTGAATTGATGATTGATGCTACAACCATACATGAAGCTTTATCGTTTATGGATGGATCTTTCAGTTACAATCAAATTCGTATGTCACCAATTGATGAAGAAATGACGGCATTCCGAAACCCAAAATGAATATTTTGCTACACAGTTATGTCGTTTGGATAGAAAAATGCTGGCGCCACGTATCAAAGAGCCATGCAAAAGATATTTGATGACATACTCCAAAAGAACATTGAATGTTATGTGGACGATGTGGTGGTGAAGTCAAAAGTAAGAAGTGACCATTTGCAAGACTTGAGAATAGTCTTTGAACGGTTGATAAAATACGAGCTAAGGATGAACCCATTAAAATATGCATTTGGAGTAAAGTCTGGAAAGTTTCTTGGTTTCATCGTCCGCTATCGAGGGATTGAAATCGAGCAGGCAAAGAGTGATGCAATTTTAAAGATGCCGGAACCCCGGAATATTTATGAATTGAATAGTCTACAAGGAAAGTTGACATATCTACGAAGATTCATCTCGAATCTAGCTGGACGATGTCAACCCTTTAGTCAAATAATGAAAAAAGGCATACCATTTGAATGGGATGAATCATGTAAAAATGCCTTCAGAAGTATCAAGACTTACTTGATGAAACCTCCTATTCTGGCTGCACCTGTCACGGGACGTCCTTTGATCTTGTACCTTGCCGCTCAAGAACGCTCTATGGGGGCATTACTTGTACAAGAAAATGAGAATAGAAAATAGAATGCTCTATACTACTTGAGTAGGTTGATGACGCCAAATGAGTTGAAGTATTCTCCAATTGAGAAGTTGTGCTTGGCTTTGATATTCTCTATCCAGAAGTTAAAGCATTATTTTCAAGCGCATACCGTGCATCTCATTTTGAAAGCAAATCCATTGAAGTACGTCATGTTTAAGCCCGTACTCTCAGATAAACTTGCGCGTTGGTATCTATAACTGCAACAGTTTGAAATCGTATATGTTCTCCAAAAGGCTGTAAAAGGACAAGTGCTAGCAGATTTCTTAGCTGATCATCCAATTCCTGCCGAATGGGAATTAACTGACGATCTCCCAGATGAAGACGCACTTTTAATTGACATTTTCCATCCTTGGATGATGTACTTCGATGGAGCATCTCACAGAGAAGGAGCCGGGGCAGGAGTTGTGTTTGTGACACCCGAAAGACAAGTACTGCCATATTCCTTCACCTTGACTGAAAATTGCTCCAATAATGTAGCAGAATATCAAGCGCTTATCATCAGCTTGGAAATGGCGGTGGATGCAAAGAGATTACACATGAAGGTATATGGTGATTCTAAATTGGTGGTGAATCAAATACTTGGATTGTACGAAGTTAAGAAGCCAGAGTTACTTCCATATGTCAAGTATGCCTAAAGAATCATCGTATGGCTTGGAGATGTAGAAATTGGGCATGTACCAAGAAGTGAAAACAAGCAAGCCGATGCACTGGCCAAACTTGCTTCTACTATAGCTATGTCTAAAGATAAGGTCTCTATACCAGTTTGCCAAAGGTGGGTCGTTCCACCTCTCTTTGAAGAAGAAAATTGTGAAGACAATGATAGCAATGTTGTTGAAGTCTTTGAGATAGAAGAAGAAGATTGGCGCCAAGTATTTGTTGATTACTTGAAATACGACAAGGTGCCAAGTGATCCACGTAGAAGAGTTGATGTCCGTCGTCGGGCTACTCGCTTTATTTATTTCAAAGTCACACTTTATAGGCGCTCATTTGATGGAGTTTTCCTGAGATGTTTGAACAAAGAAGAAGCTACAAAAGCCATGAAGGAAGCGCATTCAGGTATTTGTGGCGCTCATCAATCTGGTCCAAAGTTACACTTTCGGATCAAAAGAATGGTTTACTACTGGCCAACTATGGTGAAAGATTGCATGGAATATGCTCAAAGATGTCAAGCTTGCCAGTTTCACGCAAATCTCATTCATCAACCGCCCGAGCCCCTACACCCCACAGTCGCTTCATGGCCTTTTGATGCTTGGGGCATGGATGTCGTAGGGCCTTGGACACAAACATCAAGGGGGCATTTATATATTTTGGCTGCGACAGATTACTTCTCCAAATGGGCTGAAGCAATACCATTAAGAGAAGTAAAGAAAGAAAACGTTGCTGATTTCATCAAAGGCCATATCATCTATCGTCATGAAATTCCTCGATACATCATTACTGATAATGGAAAGTCTTTTAGTAATGCCTTCATAGATAAGTTTTGTGAAAAGTTTGGTTTCAAGCAGAGAAAGTCATCCATGCACAACGCAGCAGCTAATGGATTGGCTGAAGCTTTCAATAAAACACAGTGCAACTTATTGAAAAAAGTTGTGGCAAAGAAAAAGCGTGATTGGCATGAAAAAATTGGAGAAGCATTGTGGGCTTACAGAACTACCCATAGGACTCCTACACAAGCAACTCCATATTTCTTGGTGTATGTCGTAGAGGTTGTAAATCCCCTTGAACAACAAATTCCATCATTGAGGATTGCTATCCATGAGAGCTTAACTGAAGAAGAGAATGCTCGTCTACGCCTTGAAAAGTTAGAAGCCTTGGACGAAAAGAGACTTGAGGCACAACAAAGACTAGAATGCTATCAAGCTCGTCTTTCAAAGTCTTTCAATAAGAAGGTCCGACCACGCTCTTTTCAAATTGGAAACTTCCCGATTATCACTACTCATCGTGTTGGAAATAAATTCGTATCGAGATGGGATGGTCCTTATGTTGTCAAGAAAGTCTACATCAACGGCGCATACAAGTTGATCTCCAAGAAAATGTGAGAGTTGGTCAAATCAACGGGAAGTTCTTGAAGCGCTACTATCCTTAAAAGATAGAAGTGTACCTAAAAAAAAGGAAAAAAGGGTGTACCTGCAAAAAAAAAGACAAAAGCCAAAAAGATAAAGAAGACAGCTCCATAACGCACGAGCCTAAACTGCATGTTACTCCTAGCCCGCATGAGTGTAAACTGTGAAAGGCACCCACCAAAGAAAGTGTACGTGGTTAAACTGCTAACTTCTCTACCAAGAGTTAAGTTAATGTGGCTAAACTTAATTATCCCACCAAAAAGTAAATTTATGTGGTTAAACTGATATATAATCCACTTTGTCTATATAGTAGTTAAAAAAATGGTCACTCGTGGCCCGCATGAGTATAAACTGTGTACAACACCCCTCTCTTAAAACACAAGTTGATCTTTTGAACTACGTTTTGACTTGATCCTTTTTATATAAAAAGGTACGTAGGCAGCTTAGATATATTCAAGTTCAGTCATGTTTTGTGTTTTCCTTCAAATTGGATGATTACAATCATATTTTGGATTGTGATTTATATTGGATAGTTGTGGTGAAATAGCACAAGTATTCAAAGAGAAGTGGTATTCAAGTATGAGAAGAAATATGAAAAAAGAAATATCAAGTACTTTATTGCATAAATGTTTACTAAAAAAATGCAAAAAAAAAAAGAAAAGAAAAAGAAAAAGAAAATAAATAAAAAGTACAACAAAGCAAAGAAACAATGTCTAAGCAAAAGGATTTTGGTCTTTCAATGATTGTTGAGCAGCCTCCAAAAGAACCTTTGCATTCTTCAAGTTCTCCAAGACTTCATCACCAATTAAGGGGGCATTCTTGAATTTGTCAACTTTTTCTTTAAGCTCCTTAATGTCAGCATGAACAGCATGAAGTGCTTCTTGTTGTTTCTTCACAGAACTGGCCAACTCATTCTTACGCCTCTCCAATTCAGCGAGCTCTTTTTTGTCGGATTCCAATTTGGTAGCATCAACCTTTACTTTGGCACGAACTTCCCGAAGGCGAGCTTTATTCTTTGGTATTGCTGTGCAGAAATTTTCTCCAATTTCACGAGATGCGGATCTTTCTTTATCATAAGCAGTGGCTCTAGCAAAAAATATGTTAATGCTATCCTCAACATAAGAAAGATCAAAGCCAGACTTGAAGCTCTTCATGCGAGAAAAATCACTTCGTATCTCATCCTCAATTGATGAAACAAAATCAGCTTCAGTTTTTGTCATCTTGCTACGAAGTTTGTACCAAATTCTTTGGAGAAATAACCGTAGCTCATCATCAATCGTGTTGCTGCCATAAAACCTCTGAAACAGCTCCAAGTTGAGGTCTACGAACCTGCTTATTAAGAATATGGGTGTCTTTTGGTTGATCAAGTTCAACAGACGTAGGACTATCTTCCGAACCTTCTTCATCATCCATCCCAAGACTCTTTATCACCTAAAAGGAAGAACATGTTAAGGAAAAAATAATAACAAAAGATAACAACATATGAACAAGGCAGAGAAAAACCTCATATGCAACTGCATTTGATTGGTGATGATCACTTTCAACATGATCATTGATAAGTTCTTGAGACTTTGCACGTTTTTCATGTCTTCAACAATGCTCGGTATCGCTAGCAGAGTCTGATACAATCGGAGTCGTTTTTCGCTTACCATCAGAATGGCTAACCTCAATACGTTTATCTTGTTCCTCGAAGACATCAATTGCTTTCTGGGTCAAGATTGGAAGCTCCTCATCTATAAAATTTTTGTATTCTTGATCCCACCAATTCCTGTAGACAATAGAACAAAGCTTCTTTGCATTGGAAGTTAAGCTTGGAAAGCGAGCCCTTGATTTGGATTTATACAATGAGCATGCACGCCAATATTTGATTCCATCAGTCAAAGATGCTTTGCGAATATCCTGAGTAAGAATGCCCGACACGTCTTGGTAGTAGCCAAACTGACGGCTAAAACGATGCGGACTATATGGCTCAAGAATAAAACCATCATTTAATCTCCGAGTCAAGTAATTGGAGCAAATGGCCATGAAGTAACATCGTTGGGATTCAACTGCTTGTTCAGTATCAACATGCACGATGTCTTTGTTCTTGGTACGCATAGTACAATTCCAAAAGATTAGATCCCACTTGTGGACTCGCTTACGAACTTCGCTATGATCATAATATCTCACACCTCCTTCACCCGAATACTGAATCATGCTAGGAATGCAGAAATCTCATTCAAGAAGGAAACGAGTCTTGAAGTAGTGTGACATCCAACTATAAACAAAATGAATTGAAAATACTGCTCGAACTTCTGAAGGCTTTTGAGAGTTTGAAATAAGATTCAAACCTCGGAAGATACTCGCCAAGACTGGAATAGTGAGAGATCCTGTCTTTCCATTTGCCATCATGCTCGCCATTTTGAAAGTAGTCGATCTAATCACCTTAGTATCATCATCAGGAATAACAAAAGCATAAAGCCAACAAGCAATGTAGGCAGCCAAGTATGTTTCATCCCAATTCCTATCTTTCACATTAAGCTTTGCAAATAAAGCTTTCTCTATGGAAGTCCATGGCTCGTGACTCTTGATATCACCGGTGGGATTGTGAGTGGACTTGGGGCGTCCTGATTTCTTTTCTTTGTGCGAAGGAGACGGTTGATATCTAAGCTCTTCTTCGACCAAAATTTGATCCAAGCCTCAATTGTGACTGGCCTATTCTAAAATCCATCGTTGCTCTTCCCAAGAAAATGATAAGCATGAAGTAAATGTCGACAACTCATAGGGATATGTAATTTATCCCTACTCATACCAAGAAGTTCTCTCGTACGGAGAACTACTTCATCATAAAGTGTTCCAAGGGAGGGGAGCCCAGACAAGTAATGCAAATCCCATAAGGAAATAGACAATTCACCGAACGAAGCCAACAGAGTATTTGTCGATGGACACCAAGCTTCACAAAATGCCTTCATCACTTCGGTATTCCGATCATAAGTAAACAAGGATGCATACACGGAATCATAAATTCCAACACGGCGGAGCTCCTCTTCGTAGCGACTAAGGGTGTCTTCACTCCATTCTCAATATCCCGCAATATGGTGGAATTCGCCGAGAAATTTTGTCTTTTCTCCCCATTTGGCACTGCCTTCAACGATGCTTCGACCTAAAGTTGACAACGGACTAATCTTTTTAGTTTGTCGATAGTGAGCATATTGTAGAGACCACAACACCGATGTTTTGGTAGCAATGACCTCACGAGTCCACCCCGATTCATGCAAAAGATTTGTAAACGTAGGCCACTCACTAGCATATGTGCCAATCAATGACTTGTATACTTTGAGGTGGGTTCCTCTCTCCAAAGTTTGCTTCTCATTGTCTAGAATCACCAAATAATCTTGTTCATCAACTATGGTGTTTTTGAAGTAAGCCATATTCCAACTGCAAGGAAAAAAAGATGAGTTAAAATCTTATCAGAGTGGTAAGAAATATACAAAATATCAAGAAATACATAAAACTCTTGACCAAAAATTTGGAAGTTTAAATTTTCCATTTGAAATTGAGACTCAAGAAAGACATCTTGAGATAATATAGAAATTCAAGGAAGTCACCTTGAATTGATGAAAAGATCTCAAGAAAGACATCTTGAGATAATATGGAAATTCAAGGAAGTTACCTTGAATTGATGGAAAGATCTCAAGAAAGACATCTTGAGATAATATAAAAATTCAAGGAAGTCACCTTGGATTGATAAAGAGATCTCAAGTAATGCATCTTGAGATAATATAGAAATTCAAGGAAGTTACCTTGAATTGATGGAAAGATCTCAAGAAAGACATCTTGAGATAATATGAAAATTCAAGGAAATCACCTTGAATTGATGGAAAAAAATCTCAGGAAAAACTTCTTGAGATAATATGTAAATTCAAGGAAGTCATCTTGAATTGATGGAAAAAATATCAAGAAAGACATCTTGAGAATATGAAGAGTTCAAGGAAATCACCTTGAATTGATGAAGATATCTCAAAGAAGACACTTTGAGATGATACAGAGCATTCAAAAAGGTCACCTTGAACCCCTTAAGAATACATATGTGTATATATATATAATATATAAGTATACGCCTTATACTTCTATATTAATATACATTATACTTTTATGTCATCATGGATTTATTTAAAAATGGACATAGCAGGAAAGGCATAAGGATGACAGTGAATATATTCCCACATACGTGCAAGACGATAAAACATGTTGTAAGAAAGACGAGACTTGATTTCTAACAAAGTGACTTACCTGTGATTTGAGTCTGAAGCTTTGATTATGATGAAAGACTTGTTTGGTACTTTAACAAATTCAGATTGTTCGTTCACTTTTATGATTCCTGCAGAGCCAATAAAAGGAAAAAAAAAAGGGTGTAATTGAAAAAGAAAAACAAAATAAAAATCAAAAGAAGAAAGAAAAGCTACTGCTCTTTTGACAAACTTATTAATCGAGTATTGTGGATAAACAAAATTGAAGGGTGATTTTTTTTTAGATTTGAATTACTTCTGCCGTGTCCCTGCAAAATCAGAAGAGGGATTTAAGGATTAAAGAAGAGTGGAAGATGTGATTTTGACGCAGGAATTTCGTTCAGGAGTTTTATCAAACAGGTAGAGTGCATAATATAAAAGATGGAATTTGGAAAATATGGATGATAGAACTCACAAAAACAATCGACCAAAACCCAACCAAAGAAGAAGATTGAATGCTAAAGATCTCTCAAATTCTGTGTGTCGTCTGAAGAAATCAACAGAAGAAGAGGGTATTTATAGGCTTTGGATTGAGCAAATAAATCTGAGTAAACAAGAGTTCTTGCATAAGAATTCAAGAGGCTCAAGAGTTTTAGTTCGTCTCGGAAATTGGATACAAGAATTGGACGTTTTATTTAGATTTTTAAATGATCTTGCGCTAATCTGCCGCTGAAGAGGAGTTATCCATAAGTTTCGAACTTGATAAATAAAGATTTATGTATTTTGTCTTAACTGCGGTATTCGTCCGTACGAAAAAGAAGAATCATTATACATGTAGATTCCTATACGGAGTTTAGATAATATGAGATCTTCAGAATTATGTTTCATATCTATCTATTGCGGCTATAACTTCAAAGTGTGGAGAGAATTCTACAACTTAAATGTAATTGACGAATTGCTTAAAGAGGTGGGCCATACAAAAAGAATGATTAATTGTTTAAAGTGTTTGTTGTGTCAATTTGGATGAAAAAAATAAAAATAAAATTCAAGCCTATTTATTTAAATTAAGCTTGTACCATGATTTCTATCAAATCATTGTAAATCGACTGATGTGTGTCGGCTTAAACAATCAACTTTGGTTGTCCTAAATTGAAAAAAAAATAGGCCCAAGTCAAAATAGCGTTGTGAAGCCCGATTCTCAAATTCAAGAACTCCTTGACACGAGTTTAAACTATCTAATACATTTTAAGTCTTGAGACTTATTTATTTCCAAAACAAATCGTTTATAAACAAGTCTCAGGTGGGCATTTGTAGACATATAAAATTCACGTTCAATTAAATTGTGACACGTGGAAAATAAATAAATAAATATCAAATTATATCTTCTATTTGTATTTTAGGGATTTAATTAAAGATAATTCCTAAATTAAATAAATATAAATTGATATTTAAAACATGGAGATTTTCGGCCAATCAAAAATCGCCATGTGTCAAATCTGCATAGAAAATCAAATATTTGATTATGATAATTATCAAATTTGATTGTGATAACTGCAAATTTTGAGGAGCCAATAAGATTGTGCCACCTCAGCCCCAAAGCCCAAGATGGAGCCCAAAAGCCCACCAAATCTACTCTATTTTCACCTATAAATAGATGTGATTAGAGAGGTCATAAGGACACCAAAAAAATCATATTGAAGAGCTCAAGAGTTGTAGAGAATTTCTCTAAGAATCCTCTCCAACATTCAAGGCGTTCTTCTTGGAAAGCAAGGCATTCTTACCAAAAGCGTCCAAAGTGTTGGGAAAATAATAAACACGTTTTGAAGTGACACCAAAACCCAGCTGACCCCAACCGAGTAGATGAATGTACAAACTTTGTGTTGTTTCCAGCTCACCTGTTTGAGCTTATAGAGTTTCTATGTTTACAGGTAGAGTCGCTGAAGACAGCACAAGACGCAGCTAAGTAGACACAGCTGAGGAATTCAGCAGAGCAGACTCAGCAGAGCAGACCAAGCAGAGTCAAAGACCCAGCAGTATCAAGACCCAGCTCAGTGACGGAAACCCAGCTCAGTATCGAAGACCCATCTCAGTGTAAAGGACCCAGCTTAGTGTCAATGACACAGCTCAGGCTAATGACACAGCTCAGGTTGAAGACACAGCTCAGGTTAATGATACAGGATAGGTCTAAGACACAGCTCAGAGTCAAGACGCAGCAGAGTCCAAGACGCTGAAGATACAGCAGAAACGCTTAGCAGCTCAAAGATGAAGACCTTCTCCAAGACAAGATCCCGATGACAGAAGATCTTGTCTGATGCGGTCAAATCAAAGAAGAAATAGCTTCTGCAGATGCAGACCTACTTCGTAGGCAAAAGGCCAGAAGTCAATGAGAGTAGGTAAGATTCAAACGGCTCTCTTCCAACGGCTAGTTTGAATCTCCACCTATATATATCTCCTAACCATTGAAGAAGATGGGCTGGCAAGACGGCTGAAAAAATAAAAGAGCAAACAGAAAAATGAACAACGATCTTCAAAGCCAAATCATTCAAGAACACCCAGCCAGTCAGTTGTGTTCTTAGTTGTTCACATATTCAGTCATAGACAGAATAGATTAGAATAGAAATATCTTAAGCCTAGTTTGAACGAGTTCATCATACTCCTTGTTCTTCATTGTAAGAACTCGTTCATAGTTGGAAAACCCATACCCAAACCCAAACCCAGAAAGGTTAGGTCAACGTACGCCTGCTCGAAGCGTGTAATTCGAGTGGTCAGGTTTTACAGTATCCGGAAACTGTAAGTCAGGTTTTTTCAGTACCCGCAAACTGAAAGGTGTAGGCTTGACAGTGCCCGTATACTGTTGGAACACAACTCAAGTTAGAGTTGTGAAGTTGCTTGGTACTTGGAAACCAAGTGGTAGTGAATTACCAGTGAATCTGGTCGTGGACGTATGAGGTGTTATTCCGAACCACGTTAATATTGCTTTGTTCTTTACTGCTTTGTTTATGCATCATGCTAACCTCTCACGCATACATCTCAAGCTGCATAAACTGACTAACTGAAAAGAGAAACAAAGCTTTGCAATATATTTGAAGTAACAGACGGACTTTCCAAACCTACCACATTCCGCACACAGCCAGCTGTGTCGATCAAGCTGCCTTCCAGCTAGATCGGACACAGCCAGCTCACTCAAAAGAGTTTTTAACTGGAAAAGTTTTTAAACCTTGGTGTATTCACCCCCCCTCTACACCAAGGTATCCGTCTTGGGACCAATAATTGGTATCAGAGCAGTGGTTCAAAAGATCACTGTATCTGTGTCAAATCAGCCTCTTTGCTGATAGTGGTCACCTGAACAGATCCTTCAATGTTTCAAAATCTTTTTAAAATCATTATATTGCATACTGTCATGGAATCTTCCTTGTGCAGGAATGTTCCGACATTTTCTGTCGATGATTATCAGATCTGGAAGTTCCGACTCAAAAACTTTCTATGCGCACAATCAAACATGGTGTGGGATGTTATCACTAACGGACCCATCGTCATCATGAAGTCAGAAAGAGAAGCAGAAACTACACCTGGAGCTGAACCAGTACTTCAGCAAGTTGTGAAGCCCAAAAGGGAGTACTCTCCAGAAGAAAGAAGACAAGCTGGATTGGACAGCTACGCTCGCAACGTCATCTCCTCAACGGTGACGGACGCTTATCTCAGCAAGGTCATCAACTGCGAGACAGCTAAGGGGATGTGGGACACTCTAGCCAAGCTGTGTGAAGGCTCAGAGGAAATTCAAAGAGAACAAATTCTCAGTTGCATGCCAGAAGTTCGACAACTGCAAGCAACTCCCCTACGAGTCCATTGATCAAACGGAGCTAAGATTCTCCAACCTCGTCATCGAGATCGAGACGATTCGAACTGGAAAATATACAGTTCGAGATAAGAACTTGAAAGTTCTTGCAGCTCTCTCCTCAGAATGGTGTACACACAAGGTGGTTCACCAAAGCAGAATTGATCTTGGCAGCATGGAGACGGAAAAATTATTCTCCATCCTGAAAGCCAACGAATTTGATCTGGGGATCACAAACGGAGAATCATCCAGCCAGATGTCTCAAACAGAGCTGACTTCTAAAGCAAAGGAGACAGCTCAGAATCAAGAAGATCAGCTCAATCAGCTCAGCTTGGAAGGACCAACAAGGAGCACAGAAATATGAGCAAAGAAGAATTGCACGAAGAAGTTGTCATGCTTGTACGGAATATTAATAGGCTGGAACACAGCAATGAAAGGTACAAGATGATCGTGAAGGTTCATCACGACAAGCAATTCTACCCAAAGAGAACCCCAGCTGAGTCGACCTCCCAAAGAAAAGATAAAGAGCTCAAGTCGAGCAAGATAGAAGAAGATCAAGTATTTTCTTCCGACTCAGAAGATGAAGCATTTTATTGAAGATGCCTGCTTCATGGGATTCTCAAACCCAGTTGTTGAAGAAACTGAGCTTACCCAGCTAGCTGTCTGGGACTAGCTGTGAAATGCAAACACAACTGAGTAAAATGGTCTCAAGAGATGAAAGAAGAAGCAGCAGATCACCCAGCTGGATATGGCATAGCTCACTGCATGCTAAAGAGACCTCATCGAAGAAGTGCTCAGCGACTTCAAGAGATTGCTAGAAATTCTTGAAATCTAGCCAACTGAGAATTCGGAGCTAAGGAATGAGCACAAGCAGAAGAATGAGCAGGAGCTTGAAGATGAGAAAACACAGCTGATCAAGAAGCTGGAGATGGCCAAAGCTGAATCAGATCAAAGAATGGCTCCAGCCAATGCAAGCACAGCTGGAACCAAGGCCAAGGATGTTCCAAAAAGATCGAACATCATCAAGCTCAGCCCTGCCAAAGAAGACAAGTTGCTCGGCAACCTCAAGACCAATAAATTCAGCGACTCCCAGTTGATCACAAAGCTCAAAGGCAGCAGATAAATCCAGCTGACTGGAATCAAAATCAAAGACAGAATGTCATCCAGCTCAGACGTCAAGGCCAACCAAAAAGACAGTTGAGAAGAGGATCTCAGATGGTTATAAAGCTGGAAATCAACCGAACTTCACATCAAGATTCCAGCAGACGGGATATCAAGCTGACATGCTCCCAGTTTGAAAATGGACTGCATCAAAGAAGATGGAATTCAAGCAGCCATCAAAAGTCCAAAGAGAAGTGGACTCATTCAAGGACCAACCAGAAGTATCACTCATAAAAGATAAGGACAAATATGGGTTATCAATGGAACCCTCAATCACAACTGGGTGCCGAAGGAGTGATAACAGGTCAAAGAGGGATATGCGCGTTTTGAGGAGTCATCAAGCGTGCTGTGAAAGAAAGACAGTTGGTGATCAAAGCTCATGACTCACTTCAAAGCTCTTTGAAGAATATGGAACAGCTGACTGTCTTCTCAAGATCAGAGATCAAGTTGACAAATGAACGTAATTGCTGAGAAAATCACTGGCTCAAGTGAAGTAGAAAGTAGCTGAGAAAAGACAGCCACCTACTATCAAATTCAGGGGAAACTCCACCGAGCTGGAAATCGACACAGCTGTGATATCAGCTGAGGGCAAAGTCAATGCAGCAGAATATTCAAGTGGAGAATCAAGAGAGAAATCCAGCTGAACTATTAAATTTCATCCTCTTGATATCAAACAAAGCTAGATCAAAACTTGGATCGCAGAATCCAGAAGAGGAATCAAGCTGAGGGGGAACTCAGATCAGCAGATTCACCAACAATTGATATCAACAATTGATCTCATCCCAGTCCAGCAGAATCTTCAAGAAGAGCATCCAGCAGGAAATACTCAGCTGGATCACTGTGTGTCATCAAGAAGGAATCGGACACAGCTGGACTAACTTAGCAGGAACCCCAAGGATTTCAAAATGAATTTATCAAGTCAGGGGGAATCAAACCCAGCTGATAAAACCCAATTGGTTTATCCAATTGAGGTGGAACCTCGCAAACGATGTCTTTCAGCAGAGAAAGAAAGACAAGATGACTCACTCCAAACTGAGTCATACAGCTGAGAATGACCATCAATTGGTATCAACCGAAAAAGGAAGAGCCAAAATGCATCGATTGGTTTTAACTCCAAGCTGACTGGAGTTACCTCAAAAGGGAAGAAATTATTGCCAGAACGCCGCCACCAGACCTCGACTCCCCTCCCTCCTAATATCTTTTTGATGAACCAAAAATGGGGGAAAGAGTATGAAAGAATAGGACAGAAAAAGGGAAAGGAAAAAGGGGAAAGGTTAGATCATCTAACTGGAAAAAAAAAAGAGAAAGATTGAAGAGAGGCTAATGGTGAGCTGGAAAGGCAACTGGAGAAAGAGCGCAAACTCTTGTCAAGGCATTTGGAGCAGCCATGAAGAGTTTAGTTATGATTTTTGTTTTGTGTTTTTCTGTAAAAGCTTGTAAAGGTTTTGGCATCATCAAAAAGGGAGAAATTGTTGGGAAAATAATAAACATGTTTTGAAGTGATACCAAAACCCAGCTGACCCCAACCGAGTAGATGAATGTACAAACTTTGTGTTGTTTCTAGCTCACATGTTTGAGCTTATAGAGTTTCTAAGTTCACAGGTAGAGTCGCTGAAGATAGTAGAAGACGCAGCTAAGAAGACACAACTGAGAAATTCAGCAGAGCAGACCAAGCAGAGTCAAAGACCCAGCAGTATCAAGACCCAGCTCAGTGACGGAAACCCAGCTCAGTGTCGAAGACCCAGCTCAGTGTCGAAGACCCAGCTCAGTGTAAAGGACCCAGCTTAGTGTCAAAGACACAGCTCAGGTCTAAGACAGCTCGGGTTAATGACACAACTCAGGTTAAAGACACAGCTCAGGTTAATGATACAGCACAGGTCTAAGACACAGCTCAGAGTCAAGACGCAGCAGAGTCCAAGACGCTAAAGACACAGCAGAAACGTTTAGCAGCTCAAAGACGAAGACCTTCTCCAAGACAAGATCCCGATGGTAGAAGATCTTGTCTGACGCGGTCAAATCAGAGAAGAAATAGCTTCTGCAGATGCAGACCTACTTCGTAGGCAAAAGGCCAGAAGTCAATGAGAGTAGGTAAGATTCAAACGGCTCTCTTCCAACGGCTAGTTTGAATCTCCACCTATATATATCTCCTCACCATTGAAGAAGAGGGGCTGGCAAGACGACTGAAGAAATAAAAGAGCAAACAGAAAAATAAACAACGATCTTCAAAGCCAAATCTTTCAAGAACACCCAGCCAGTCAGTTGTGTTCTTAGTTGTTCACATATTCAGTCATAGACAGAATAGATTAGAATAGAAATATCTTAAGCCTAGTTTGAATGAGTTCATCATAATCCTTATTCTTCATTGTAAGAACTCGTTCATAGTTGGAAAACCAATACCCAAACCCAAACCCAGAAAGGTTAGGTCAATGTACGCCTGCTCGAAGTGTGTAATTCGAGTTGTCAGGTTTTACAGTACCCGAAAACTGTAAGTCAGATTTTTTCAGTAACCGCAAACTGAAAGGTGTAGGTTTGACAGTGCCCGTAAACTGTTGGAACACAACTCAGGTTAGAGTTGTGAAGTTGCTTGATACTTGGAAACCAAGTGGTAGTGAATTACCAGTGAATCTGGTCGTGGACGTAGGAGGTGTTACTCCGAACCACGTTAAAATTGCTTTGTTCTTTACTGCTTTGTTTATGTATTCTACTAACCTCTCACGCATACATCTCAAGCTGCATAAACTGACTAACTGAAAAGAGAAACAAAGCTTTGCAATATATTTGAAGTAACAGACGGACTTTCCAAACCCACTACATTCCGCACACAGCCAGCTATGTCGATCAAGCTGTCTTCCAGCTGGATCGGACACATCCAGCTCACTCAAAAGAGTTTTTAACTGGAAAAGTTTTTAAACCTTGGTGTATTCACCCCCCCCTCTACACCAAGGTATCCGTCTTGGGACCAACACAAAGTCTAGCGTTTGATTCAGAAATAAGGCATCGTCCCTCTGGATTAACGTTATAAGGTCAAACATCAAATCCGATAAAGATCAAGGAGACGCTAAATCACCGAAAATCCCGGAAACTGTTTGAAGATCGTTCAAGAACAAATCGAAGAGACGAATCAGAGGATAAAGATAGAGATCGCAACCCGCACTTCTATTTTGATTTACAAATATTTATTTGTACACGATTGATTGTGTTTATTATTTTAAATACATAAAATTTGTGTTTACAAACATCAGCTTTTACCGAATCAAATACTTGCTGCTTAGATGTAACGAGATAGCAGGTGACTAGCGAGGCGGCGGCAGCCGGCTATGATTTGTTGCCGGAGAAGAAGGGGGAGAGAAAGTGGTGCGCCCGCGCGCGTGAGAAGACATGACTTGGGAATGGTCATCGACTATTATTTTATACATTATGTATAACTAAATATGCACCACATTTCGAATGAATACTTTTTTAATTTTTTTATTAAATTAATAAATCTTTACCTTAAAAAAATAAATCTATTACAGTATATATTAAAAGTCAAGTTTCAAATCAAAAATTAATTGCAAAATGATTTGACGGCAATTTCATGAACTCTACTAAATTTGAGGTCAAAAGATAAAGGTCATAATTGAATCGTGTAGCTGACGATTGAATCAGTTTCTCACTATTGAATCATTTCAAAACTTATGGCTCTCTTTCTCCTATTACTCGCCAACGCATAGTTGATTCTGCCAAATCATTCGGAAAAAGATGGAGAAAATGGCAACAGGTTTTCCAACGTCATCTCCGGTGACAACAACGATCGCTTCCTCCGGCGGATCTCGCAGTAGAAACAAGTCTGATATCTTGGCGCTAATCAATTTCTCTTCTCATCGGCGGCTGGACAGA
The DNA here is from genome assembly GCA_031470985.1 of Agastache rugosa. Taxonomy (NCBI): domain Eukaryota; kingdom Viridiplantae; phylum Streptophyta; class Magnoliopsida; order Lamiales; family Lamiaceae; genus Agastache; species Agastache rugosa. The sequence continues at coordinate 13,465,511 of CM062608.1, forward strand.
TTTTTATAATTTAATCTTTGAGACAATATATGTAAAACTCTTCAACTTTGTAGAGAACACCAATGATGAAACGCCTAATTCTTTGGCAGCGCAAACCCGCGCCTCTTCTTCTTGCGGTTCATGGTCAGTTGTCATATTTTTCGGCTGTTTTTTTATTTGTTCCTCCAGAGAAGGATCTTTAATTGATACAAGGCAATACTAACAGTGCTATCCTGTAATTTCTGGCAAGGGAAGCAGTATTAATTCCTGAATCAATTTGTGCGATTTCATTAGCTCGATCCTTCTATTCGCTAGAATCTCTCATTCTTAGGTAATGCAAATTTTCAATCCGCTTGTTCCCCAATTCTTCTCCTTGTATTTGAGAGGGAATGAATTATATGTCCTTTATGTGTGTGAAAATGATTCTTGATAAGGCTGAGCATTCGGGCTGTTTGGGTCTAACTCGAACCGAATCAGAATTAACCGAAAATCGAATTGTATTTTTTTTCAAACCAAATCGGACTATATTAGATGTGTAATCAAACCAAATCCAAACCTTAATTTGCGGTTCGGTTCGGTTCGGTTTTATTCGATTTTAACCGAAATATTTTACACACTTTTAAGTGCATATTTTTCACCACGTTTGCACCTATTTTATTTCTTATTTTCTAACACTTTTGCACAAAAAAAATAGCAATTTACTATTAGTTCAACCAAAGCAAAGCAACATTGGTGATAATTTCACATTTGAATTACTTTAATAAAAATCATAAATAACATATAAAAATATTTCGATTTTTTGGGTTGAAGTCGAAATTTTTTAGCTCAACCCGATTTAACCGAAATAATTTCAGTTTTCTATTTTTTAAATCGAACCGTACCGTTATATTAAAAAACCAAACCGAACTGTAAATTTAAGTTTGGTGCGGTTCGAATTTTCAATTTTGCTCACCCCAAATCCTTGAAGATGATTTGTGTGTGTATTGTCCTGCCCGAGTCGTACAACATATGTTATACTAATAAATTCTTAATTAAGAACTAATAAATTCTTACTAAATTATAATTTGACCACTTTCTCGCTCACAAAAATTCAGATCATGTTCCCTCCGTGTCTAATAATTTCTCTTAGCTTGGCGTACTTGAGAAATTAATTTTAGCTAGCCAAAACATTAAAAAATGGTACTATACTATCTGGATAGTATATTAACGCTAGCTAGCGGCATAGCGCTTATATTTTGTGTAGTTGTGTACTGTCCTCTTAAATTTACTTATTTCTAGTATATACTATGTACAATAATTAATTATATATACTTCTAATTACAGTGGAATGCTAAAGTAATTATAAAATAATTAATTCTAACGAACTTTTTTTAACTAAAACCATTACAATTGCTAATATGAATTCAATCTCAGTATATGACCTAAAAATACAAAAATTTAAATAATTATAAATTTTAATTATGATATAGATCATGACGTTCTTTATGTTTTTCAATCTTAAATATTTTTTTGAGGGGGTTTTTCAATCTTAGGTGGATTCTTAATTTCTTATCCTACCAAGTTATCAAACAAATAAGCATGATCATGAAGGTTCTCTTGGCGTACTTAATTGAGTAATTCATTTAGCCAAAATTTTAAAAAAATAATGTGGTATAGTTATTCATACCTAGCCTTGAGGTAGTACAACACTTGATTAAAATCCAAATATCATGTTTGCATCAATACAAAATAGTAACATGAAAAACAACAGGCTTTGGATTGAAAGTCTGGCTCCGCCACATGTGCATGTACATTAGACTAGTGTTTGTAGACCTTTTTATTGAGTCTCGTACTTACACTGAATTTGCCTATTTAGTGCATATTTGGTTCGGTATTTTTTGGACATGGAAAGGGATTCAATTAATTGAATCCATTACTTCTTGTTTGGTTTGGATATTAGGTTAGCCATTACCATTACACAAGGTGATTCATTTACATTGTTGAATCAAACACCCAATAAAAGTAACACTTATTGTTACCATTCCTCCCCTCTACTTGATTCCATTCTCTTTCCATTCCACCACTTGAACCAAACGAGCACTTAGTACTTTATGATCGAGTATCAACTTAAAATTTAATATAATTTATATGTTTTTAGGAAGATTAAAGCATTCATATATAGTAGGTAGGGGAGTTCCAACGTGCTGACCATGCACTGCATAAAGGCTCTAGATTGAGCCACGTCGCCCACCATTTTTTTTACTATTTAAAAAAAATAATCTTTAATTTAATAATTTAAATGTTAACTAGCATGGTTAACCCAACCACGTGGGGCAAGTCTGGTTAGAGGTGGGGAGTATTGACGGTGAGAATGTTGTTGAGGAAAAGATTTGCAAATCTTTTTTGGGAACTACAACAATGGCCGATAGCTAAGACTAATGGTCATGGCCAATGGCCAGGCCAATAGTCATGGAAATGGTAGAGAGATCTCTCAATTTTCCGATGTCTTTTTACGCCGGCGATAATCTTTTTGTAGTTTTCATTCTTCGATAAATGAAAGTATATCAATGGCCGATCATTTGAAGATGAATTTGCAAAACCTAATCGTAAAATGAGCAGAGCATAGCTTATTAAAGTTTTTCACCCTCTCTCCCTCAAATTTCATATTTCTCCCCAAATGTGTAGGGTTATTCTCTCATTTCATCTACCTCTTCCTGTCTCTCTACTTTTACTCCCAAATCTGTAGATAATTCTTCTCATTTCTTCTCATCTGTAGATAACCCTTCTCGTTTCTTCGCTTGGCCGATTTGGATGAATAATTTTGAAAATGAGGAGCGTCCTGAGCCTTAATTCCTCTGCACTTTGAAATTCACAACGAAAGAGTATGTAATTTATAGTTTAATTTGTTGGTTTCGATTTGTGAAATGCGTGGTTCTTCCTAAATTGGGTGTTTTTTTTTTGCTCTGTGCTGCTATTATTGTCTCCTATATTTCTGGTATATTGAACTTTCACGATTTAATTGTAGTTTATAATATGTTATAAATCGATTCCGAATTGGTTTTGGACAGAGAGATGGTGCTTGATTTGAATGTGGCCTTGGGTTTGGAGGATCCTCCAAATGAATCTGTTGAGGATCGTGTCCAACGGAGCAAGAAAATAAAAATATTTATTGAGCCAATTTTGTTCATAATGAGAATACTTGGGATCATGTTGTTGATGTACCGAATAGCGAGAATGTAGAAAGAGAGACTTTAGTAGATCTTGATCATAATGCACCGATTATTGAGAATTTAGGAACACAATCTTCAGTTAATAATGACATTCAGAATGTAGAGACAAAGGAGGATGCGAACGATTATATTGATCCAGCCTTGAATGATAAGGATAAATCGATGAAGATTGAGAAAGAGGAATTGTCGGGGGAGGATAATTTACTGCGTAAGGAGTTATTAAAAAGACGTTTGGTTAAAAATGAGGAGTTCTCTGATGATGCTAAGACCTGTGTTGGGAAAATTAATAGAGTTTTGATTGGATACCAAAACCCAGCTGACCCCAACCGAGTAGATGATCGCACAAGCCTAAGCATTTTAGCTCACCTGTTTGAGCTTATAGAGTTTCTTAGTTTACAGATAGAATCGCTGAAGACAGCAGAAGACACAGCAGTAGACAAAGCAGAAGACAGCTAAGCAGACAGCTTAAGGACTCAGCAGAGTCAAAGATCTTGCAGTATCAAGACCCAGCTCAGTGACGGAAACCCAGCTCAGTATCAAAGACCCAACTCAGTGTAAAAGACCCAGCTTAGTGTCGATGACACAGCTCAGGTCTAAAACACAGCTCAGGTCAGTGACACAGCTCAGGTTGAAGCCACAGCTCAGGTTGATGATACAGCACAGGTCTAAGACACAGCTCAGAGTCAAGACACAGCAGAGTCCAAGCCGCTGAAGATACAGCAGAAATGCTTAGCAGCTCGAAGACGAAGACCTTCTCAAAGACAAGATCCCGATGTGAGAAGATCTTATCTGACGCAGTCGGATCAGAGAAGAACTAGCCTCTGCAGATGCAGACCTACTTCGTAGGTTAAAGGCCAGAAGTCAACAAGAGCAGGTAAGATTCAAACGGCTCTCTTCCAACGGCTAGTTTGAATCTCCACCTATATATATCTCCTCCAACATTAGAAATAAGAGGCTGGCAAGACGACTGAAGAAATAGAAGAAAACAAAAAAATGAACAACGATCTTCAAAGCCAAATCTTTCAAGAACACCCAACCAGTCAGCTGTGTTCTTAGTTGTTCACATATTCTGTCTTAGGCAGAATAGATCAGAATATAAATATCTTAAGCCTAGTTTGAACGAGTTCATCATACTCCTTGTTCTTCATTGTAAGAACTCGTTCATAGTTGGAAAAACCCATACCCAAACCCAAACCCAGAAAGGTTAGGTAAAGGTACGCTTGCTCGAAGCGTGTAATTCGAGTGGTTTGGTTCTTTAGTACCCGTAAACTGAAGGTGTAGGCTTGATAGTGCCCGCAAACTGTTGGAACACAGCTCGGGTTAGAGTTGTAAAGTTGCTTGGTACATGGAAACTAAGTGGTAGTGAATTACCAGTGAACCTGGTCGTAGACGTAGGAGGTGTTACTCCGAACCACGTTAAAAATGCTTTGTTATTTATCGCTTTGTTTTATGCATGTTACTAACCCTCATGAGCATACATTTCAAGCTGCATAAACTGACTAACCGAAAAGTGAAACAGAGTTTTGCAATATATTTGAAGCAACAGACGGACTTTCCAAATCCACCACATTCCGCACACACACACAGCCAGCTGTGTCGATCAAGCTGTCATCCAAATTTGGATCGAACAACAAATTTCGAAAAGAGTTTTAACATGGAAAAGTTTATAAACCTTAGTGTATTCACCCCCCTCTACACCAAGGTATCCGTCTTGGGACCAACAATTGGTATCAGAGCAGTGGTTCAAAAGATCACTGTATCTGTCAAGTCAGCATTTTATTGCTGATAATGGTCACCTGAACAGATCCTTGAAAGCTTCAAAAAAATTTTTTTTTAATCATTATATTGCATACTGTCGTGGAATCTTCCTTGTGCAGGAAACATCCAACATTCTCTATCGATGATTATCAGATCTAGAAGTTCCAACTCAACAGCTTTCTGAGTGCGCATCACGACATGATGAGGGATTTTTTCTTTAAACGAACCCATCATCATAAACTCTGAAAGTCAAGCAGAAGACTGAATGGTCAGGAGCTTGAAGATGGCCTAAGCTGTATCAGATCAAATAATGGCTCCAGCCAATGCTTACACAGCTGGAACCTAACCATCGAGGTATCAAAGAGGTCGTACTCAATCAAGCCAGCTCTCCAAGCTCAGTCCGATCAGAAAAGAAAACTGATCGGTAACTCAAAGACCAAGAGAAGCAGCGGATCTCAGCTGGACACAAAGCTCAAAGGCGGCAGATAAATCCAGCTGACTGGAATCAATTAAAGACAACAATGTCATCCAGCACAGACATCAAGGTCAACTTAAAAGACCGCTGGGAAGGATCTCAGCTGGTTAGAAAGCTGGAAATCAACCGAGCTTCAACTCAAAATTCCAGCAGACGGGATATCAAGCTGACAGGCTCCAGCTATGAAATGAACCTCATCGAAGAAAATGGAGTCAACACGGTCCAAAGAAGAAGTGGACTCATTCAAGGACCAACCAGAAATATCACTCACAAAAGACAAGGATAAATCTGGATTCTCAATGGAATCCTCAGCAACCAAGCCGGACCCAATTACGACGGAGTACCGAAGGAGTGATGACAGGTCAAGGGACAGACGTAATTGAGGAAGTCATTAAGCATGTTGTGAAAGAAAGATAGCTATTGATCAAAGCTTATGACTCACCTCAAAGCTCTTCAAAGAATATGTCAAGAGTACTGGTCCCAGCCAGGTGTTGTGAACGGGTTTCCTGGAAGCAGCTGAGAAAATGCAGTCTACTACCATCAAATTCAGGGGGAACTCCACTAAGCTGGAAGACGACACAGCTGTGACGTCAGCCAAAGGCAAACTCAATCCAGCAGAGTATTCAAGTGGAGAATCAAACAGAGCTGAATCAAGCTTAATTCGTAGAACTCAGAAGAGGAATCAAGAAGAAAGGAATTCAGTGGAGCAGACTCACCAACATTTGGTATCAGCTCAATCCGGATGAAGAAAGTTCATCCAGCTGAGGGGAACAAACCCAGCTGGATCCCAAAGCAGAAGACTTACTCAGCTGAAGGGAGAAACTCAGTAAAGCAAAGGAAAAGACATCCGCGACATCAGCTGACGTTTTGGTCCAAGCTGACAGGAATGTGTCTCATGCATTTATTTCTCTAAGGAATATACTATTTAAGTCCAATTATTTTGAATTCCTATTTTAAGCGGACATATGTTCCTTAGTTAAATTGCTTGATAAGTTTCCATTCTCATCGCATTAATTATTAAGATTGCTGAGTACTGAAGCACGGTAGGATCAAGGCAGAATGTCAAGCGTTTGAACTGCCTCACGCGCGGTTGTAATACACTCTCCGTAAACACGTCAGAACGTGATGAGTGAATCTCTCCCAGCCGTTGATCAGAATACCAGCTGTCTCAATCTCAACCGATGATCCATTATGGCAGTTGATATACATAGAAAAGATACGGAGAATTATTCCATCTTTATCTCTGCGAAATTCAAATCTTCATATCATCTGTCCATTGTCTGCAACTTTCTCGCTCGATCAAAATCAACAACTTGCAGAGATGGCACCCAAGAAATCAACTACAGGAATGAACCAGTTCGAAGTTCTTATGACAAAGTTGTCATTTGAAAGTTATCTTTCCATCGCCAACCTTCCAGTTTCAGAACTTAAAGAGATGGTAGATCTCGTAATAGACTCCGGTCTCTTACTGTGGGCAACCTCCATGCCCAAACTTATGCTAAAGAGAGAAGTCGCTCTGTTCTATCTCAACATCATTGACGAAGAAGGCTTTTACTCATCTTCATTCGATGTGACTGTCAAAGGCAATGACGGAACATTTGACTCAGCAACCGTCAACATCAAACTCAACAAGATGCTACGAAAGGTGTTCAACCTACCCAGAGAAGGAGAATTCATCCCAGACGATTACAGCCGTGAAGAAGTGGATGAATTCCTTAGCCAAGAGATGCTTATCACCCCAGAGCCGTACAGAGCAAGCATGTCAAAGCTCCTTCTCAAGCCAAAGTACAGGCTGCTGCTGGATATACCATAAAAGTGCATTTTAGGGATAGCTGGATCTCAAGGAGAGATAAGTATTCCAAAGCTCAAGCCGATGATTGCCATAATCAAAGGCGCAAACGTCAACTGGTTTGATTTCTTACTCAACAGATTAGTCAAAGAGTCAGAGAAGATCAAGTTTGACTCCACCAGGACGACGTACTCAACCTCAGAGCCCCTGTGTCTATGCTCCAAGATTTCGTTCTTAATAGAACAAGCTGTGAAAGGATACACAGTAAAGTGGGCTGAATCAGATCCGTTTCCAGAAACGAAGATTCTCTTCCAGAGAATAAGTCAAATCAATGATCTCCTAAGGAAATAGCCTGCTGTGAGCAAAGGCAAGAAGCAGCTGGAAGAAACAGAGGCAAATGTTCCAGCTAAGAAGAATCAGAGAAAGATGAAGACAATGATTCTCAACCAAATTCAGTGGAGGTCCAAATTCGAGAAGAAAAAGAAAACGGCTGTCATCCCACCATCTGAGGTGAGACCTTCCTCTGAAGAAACTCCAAATCAAGCAATTGTGATTCTCTCCCCACAGCCAGTATCAGCCTTCAATCAATTCGGATCAAATATCTTGGCTGATATGGGATTGAATGATGATTCGTCATCTAGTTCAGAAGACGAGCTGGACTATTCAAAGAGTCAGACAACTCTTCCCAGCTCACCCCAGTCCTCACCGCCTCATATCTCTCCGCCCAAACAGCTTTCTCCTCCACCCAGCTCCCCAGAAAGAGACTCATCTCCTGTAAATGTACAGGGAAATATTCAACTGGCTGAAGCTCCTTCACAGCCAGCTGACGACCAAGCTGAACCCTTTATTCAAAGATCTTTCCCAAAACAGCCTACTCCCATAGCACATATCTCCACTGAGTCAGAGGAAAGTGACTCTACTGCCTCTACATCACTCAACTCTTCTGGCTCAGCCTCCATGGAAGCTATGTACGAGGAGCTACGCATCGCAGGGATCCAGAGTGTTCTAACTCAGTATCCCATCTTGGCGCACCTACCAATTGCCCTCATCAAAGTTGGAGATCTCAAATTCTATCTGGCCACCAAGATGGCAACCTGGTACCAGAATGAGCAGCTAATCGAGACATTCTCTTATAAGAAATTGAAAACGGATGAAGCATGCCTCCAGTACACATTTGGCTTTGGAAGTCTGGAAGATGCCTACTTACATCAAAATGATCTCATTAGAGGAATTATCGAAGTATCTCAGCAATACCCCAAGCCGCACCCAGCAGACGTCTGGGAATCAGCAAACAAGCTTCTAACAGCAGCAGAATGGGAGACATCTTCTAGAGATGTCATATCCAAAGAAGTCGCAACTGAGATTACCAAGGACGCTGAACCAGTTAACACAGCTGAGGTAATAGTCTTGGAAGAACCAGCTGTTGAAATAGCCAAACCAGAGACAGCAAATTTCACCAAGTCCAAAGGCTGATGACACTCGCTCACTGGTCGAGTTCGAGGCAAACAAACCCAGTCATGTTGATTCTGCAACTCAAACGGACTCAGCTGTCGAGCTTTCAACCGCCATGAAAGAAGCAATATCTAAAGAGGTTGAAGAAATTCTTTTTCAGGACAGACTGAAATCTCAAGTGGATGTCATTATGCGATTCACAGCTCTAGACTGTCAAGTTAGAGAGCAACAGCGGACAATTGCTGAAGTCCACAAATTTACTCAAGATTTACAAGAAAGCACAAGTCTAGATCTCAAACAATCTCTTGTCTCTCAAAGGATTGATCATTCACACCTTCTAGAGAAGAGAGTTCCTGAGATTGTAACAAGACATCAAGCTCCACTGGTCGACAACATAGCAAATATTTCAAGCCAGCTGGAAGCACTCAAAAAGTCCACTCTCTCAAACAGCTCTGACATCCGCCAACTCTTCAACTTATACAAAGATCTGGATGCTCAGTTCAGAGCTGGAAACAACAGCACTGCTCAGCTGAACATTGCCACAGTTGACAACTCAGCCAAGATCGCTGATGTTGAAGCCGCTCTCACCTAGCTCAACGCAACAGTCTGTAATCTCTCCGCCTCCCTTGTTGATAATGCCAAAAAGGGGAAGATAAGGATAAAGCTGGAAAAACAATGGAGAGGAAAGCTGCAGCAAAGGAGGAACCTGTACAGCCAATTCAATCTGAAATCGACGACTTCGCCAAAGAGCTGGATGAGGAAGAGCCAGAGCCAACTGCAGCAGCCAAATCAGTCAAAGAGACATGGAGAGAGAAGATGGTTGCTCTTGCCAAAGACTGTGGACATAAGCCAGAAGAATACAAGGACTATCACTAGCTGTGTAATTTCCACAGCGAGCAAAGAAGAGAAATGCAAGAGCTGGACAAAATCATCAAGAAGAAAGCCGAATCACTCCTGTCTGCTGAGAAAAAGCAGAGGAAGAAAAGGCTAAGCCACAGGCAAGCTAGGAAGAAACAAGCAGCTTCAAGCATTCCAAGATCCGACAAGAGGAACCCAGATGAAATCAATAAAAACTGGGAACAATGCAAAACAGAATTCATCGAAGAATTCTACTACCTAAATCAATACAAAGGTATGGATCATGAAACTGCATTCAAAGAATACTTGCTCGAACTTCATGAAGAAGATCCAATGATGGCAAGATCATTAGCCCTAGCTGCCAAGAGAAACGACATCCAGCACAAAGCTCCAAAAGTCAAGCAATTGAAGCCTCCCACTATAGCTGGAACGAATCTTCCTGACAAGGCCCAGATTATCAAAGAAGTTCATCAACGGGGGCTGAAAGAGGAATCTCCAAATCTAAAAATCAAGATGAATGGAGAAACTTGGAAGAATTCATATTCAACGAGATATGGTCTCAAGACCGACCATCAAATGGACGAGCGGGCGAGCGAGTGAAGACCCACGAGCGAGAAGAGTCAAGACCCATCTGGGAATTTTTGTCTTTTGAATTTCTTTTGTAAAGTTGTAAAATTATAATATTTTCTTTTATTAATGAAAAATTCGTTTTTGCTCTCAAGCTCACCCTGATGACAATAACTCTTTGTCCAGGCACTGAACTCTGAATCTGATATACCTGTTGTATATGTTTAAACTTTTGAAAACCCGTTTTCTTGTTAAGGGGGAAGTAAATTGTTTTTCTCAGTTAGGTTTTGGCATCATCAAAAAGGGGGAAATTGTTGGGAAAATTAATAGAGTTTTGATTGGATACCAAAACCCAGCTGACCCCAACCGAGTAGATGATCGCACAAGCCTAAGCGTTTTAGCTCACCTGTTTGAGCTTATAGAGTTTCTTAGTTTACAGATAGAATCGCTGAAGACAGCAGAAGACACAGCAGAAGACAAAGCAGAAGACAGCTAAGCAGACAGCTTAAGGACTTAGCAGAGTCAAAGATCCTGCAGTATCAAGACCCAACTCAGTGACGGAAACCCAGCTCAGTATCAAAGACCCAGCTCAGTGTAAAAGACCCAGCTTAGTGTCGATGATACAGCTCAGGTCAGTGACACAGCTCAGGTTGAAGCCACAGCTCAGGTTGATGATACAACACAGGTCTAAGACACAGCTCAGAGTCAAGACACAGCTCAGAGTCAAGACACAGCAGAGTCCAAGCCGCTGAAGATACAGCAGAAACGCTTAGCAGCTCAAAGACGAAGACCTTCTCAAAGACAAGATCCCGATGTCAGAAGATCTTATCTGACGCAGTCGGATCAGAGAAGAACTAGCCTCTGCAGATGCAGACCTACTTCATAGGTTAAAGGCCAGAAGTCAACAAGAGTAGGTAAGATTCAAACGGCTCTCTTCCAACGGCAAGTTTGAATCTCCACCTATATATATCTCCTCCAACATTAGAAATAAGAGGCTGGCAAGACGATTGAAGAAATAGAAGAAAATAGAAAAATGAACAACGATCTTCAAAGCCAAATCTTTCAAGAACACCCTGCCAGTCAGTTGTGTTCTTAGTTGTTCACATATTCAGTCTTAGGCAGAATAGATCAGAATATAAATATCTTAAGCCTAGTTTGAATGAGTTCATCATACTCCTTGTTCTTCATTGTAAGAACTCGTTCATAGTTGGAAAAACCCATACCCAAACCCAAACCCAGAAAGGTTAGGTAAAGGTACGCTTGCTCGAAGCATGTAATTCGAGTGGTTAGAGTTGTGAAGTTGCTTGGTACTTGGAAACTAAGTGGTAGTGAATTACCAGTGAACCTGGTCGTGGATGTAGGAGGTGTTACTTCGAACCACGTTAAAAATGCTTTGTTATTTATCGCTTTGTTTTATACATGTTGCTAACCCTCATGAGCATACATTTCAAGCTGCATAAACTGACTAACCGAAAAGTGAAACAGAGTTTTGCAATATATTTGAAGCAACAGACGGACTTTCCAAATCCACCACATTCCGCACACACACACATTTGTGTCGATCAAGTCATTATCCAATTTGGATCGAACACAAACATTTCTCTGAAAAGAGTTTTAACTTGGAAAAGTTTTTAAACCTTGGTATATTCACCCCCCCCCCTCTACACCAAGGTATCCGTCTTGGAACCAACAACCTGTAATGTAAAAGACGATGCATCCTTAGAACCAGTACATGTTACTTGGCAAGAACTTGAGGAGAAATTATCTGTTGGAAAAGTTTTTCCCGATTTAGAAAAGGTTTACTTGTTGTATTGTGAATATGCACGTTTTAGAGGGTTTAGCGTTTGTAAGGGTGAGCAATGTTATTTTGGTAAGAGCGATTCTGTCCGTTGGAAACTATTTCATTGTTCTTGTATCGGCTTTCCTAATTATAAGAGTGTGAAGCACTGACTGGCTGTTTACAAGAAACTGGTTACTCGAACCGATTGTAAAGCAAAGTTCATTGTTGCGAGAGAAGATTTAGGACCTTTTATTGTTACCATATTTGAAGCTGAACACAATCACGGTCTTATCCGTTCCGATCAGACATATCTATTGAGATCTAGTCGTAATTTGAGTTATGCTAAGAAGTCTGTTCTCGATGCTTTGAATTCTATTGGGATTGGTGTAAGCACTGCATGCAAATTCATGGAAAAAGAAAGCGAGGGTGTCCAGAATGTTGGTTTCACTCGCAAATATGCTTATCATTGCATTGAACGTAAGAAGAAGGTCACAAGAGTTGAGGATGGTGATGCTTGGATGCTAGTTTATCACTTCACCAATAAATCGAACTTGGAACCATTTTTTTGGTGGAAGTATCAGTTGGATGACAATGGTAGAATTATGAATATATTCTGGAGGGATACTAGATGTTCCGTGGATTACGATGCCTTTGGAGATGTTCTGTCTGTGGATACCACCTTTCGGACGAACAAATACAATTTGATCGCTGCTCCATTTGTGGGACTAAACCACCATACTAACAACGTCATGTTTGGCATGGCTTTTATATCGGACGAGACAACCAGTTCCTTCAAGTGGTTGTTTGAAACATTCCTGACATCGATGCACGACAAGCAGCCTAAAATGATCTTCATCGATCAGTGTCGGGCATTGATGAATGCGATAGGCGTCACCTTTCCTAATTCAAAGTATCGACTGTGTCAGTGGCATATCAGTCGCAATTGCTCTTCAAATTTTCTAAAATTGAATGGTAATCAGTCTTTCAAAAGGTTATGGTACAAATGCATGAACCTTATTGAGAGTGAGGATGAATTTGACAAAACCTGGAGCGAGATGATGTCAAATTACGAAATTGAGAATCCATCATGGTACACTTCAATGCACAACCTCTGCCAGAGATGGTCCTCCGTATTCACCCGTGGTACTTTTAGTGCCGGAATGTTGGCCACATCTCAGAGTGAGTCAACAAATAGTACGCTAAAGAATCTTGTAGGGGTTGATATCCCCATGATTGAATTTGTTCGTCGGTAAGAAGAAGTTCAAACTGCAGTGAAGACACATTTGCAATTTGGCAACCCGGACAGATCCTTGAAGACAATGAACTACTAATTCATGCGGCAACTGTGTACACCCGTACCATTTTCAAATCATTTGAGTATGCTTTGACTCACTCTTTCAATTATGTTCTTGATGAGATCCCTCATGATCTTGGGAACGACAATCTTGAATTCATCGCCCGGAGAAAAGGTCCTCGGAATGAGGAGCGCACAATTATTTTCAACCGGAAAACTCATTTTGCTAGTTGCAGCTGTGCAATGTGGAAAACTGAGGGATTAATCTGTTCTCACATCATCAAAGTTTTTGATCGAAGAAATGTATCAGTTATCCCTGAAAATCTTATACTCAAGAGGTGGACGAAAAGAGCAAAGAAGGATCTGGTCAGTTTGAATGAGATTTCGTTAGGTGATGAAAGTTCGCTGCTGAATTACATGACATTTTCTAATCAGATCATGCGGCTTTTATACGAGATGGTATCGTCAGGCTTCAAGAATGAGGCAGCACGCGAACAAATTGTGGAACGAATGAAGACTTTGGGCGTCGAAATTTCAGAGATCATGTCACGCTTCTTGCGGTTGGATAAGATAGAGGATGAGAAAAAGGAATATAGGATACCTGGCGGTCAAAAGTTCTGAGATCCAAAACAAGGTGGCTGATAGAGGTTTTGCTGCGGCAAATGCAACAAAGGTTCCGAAATCTCAAAAGAAGAGTACTAAATCCGTAACCAGTACGTTTATTTCTCTTATATTTTCATCTATTTTCTGTAAATGTTCAATAACGAGGATTCATGACATTTTTATAGGACGGGATGCGGTCAAGAAAGCGAAGACATCACCTAAAGACGCTGGTCATCCCAAAGTCAAACACGAGCCGTTACAGAAATATTATCCAGACTACTGCACATTGTCACTTGCTTAGTCTATGAGTTTAATGGTCACTGAACAACAAACTACATATTACATTTTTCATTTTATGTATTGTATGCGGATGAAAATAATCAGTTTATTTCAAGCAAGGGATTCAATTGATTTAGATACTTCGTCAATATAAATGCATTTTGGAAGGAAGAAGTGAATTATCCTATTCAATCCGAATTAAATTAATGATCATCAAATTACGTTGTTCCCATTGAATTAGGATTGCTCTGTCCAATTTAGATCTCTGGGTAGAAAAAAAATAAGTTTAGGGTTTTCATAACTAATTAGGGTTTTCATAATTCATTATGCACAGAAATAGTTTCACCTGGGCCCTTTTTTGAAAAAATTATTAACATGTGTTCACGACATTTCATATGCACTTTATTGTTTAAGATGCCTTAAGTAAGAAAACTTTAATTGAAGGTTTGCCCAGAAAATTAATAACAAACGAAACCCTAATCAATTTCTTTTAATATTTTCGGCGATTGATGGATTTAAAAATTTCAAAGAACTCTAAAGAAATATATCACGCAGTAGGACCCAAAAACCGAGTCATACAAAAACTTAAAATTTGAAATAAAACAAGGGCAATGAGGGATCCTCGACACGCCTACTGTGCCAAAAGGCGCAACATATAATGCGGTGCAATATACGGTAATGTTTTGAATGATTTTAATTATTTTTGTCTCTTTTTTATCTTGTGGTTATTCCGTGCCATTTTTTTTCATTTGTCTCTTTTTTTCTTTTTAATTAATTAGTCTTAATATATTTGATTATTTCGTTAATTATATTTATCTTTCATTATCTTTTATATTTTAGTAATATCCTTTAATTTTTACTTTTACATTTTAGGTTATACTTCTGCAGAGCACCCCTCCCACTGCGTGGTTGTTGAGTCGAAATTTGTATGCATGCATGCAATCGTTGTTTTAGGGTTTAATAATGTATGCCTTTTCTCAATAAAATAAAATGGTTGTTTATTTTTGGAATAAACAACCACTTTTGGAATAGTTGTTTATTTTTGGAATAGTTGTTTATTTTTTAAATTGTATTTTAATATATTCACGTACTTTGTTCAAGTAACTAAAATGCTTGCAGTAATGAACCATAATTGAAATAAAAAAACCCTATATAGTACGAAGCCGTTAACATCATAATGACACGTTATAATGGAACTGCGAGATATTTAAATAGGTACACAACGATTGTCGAGTGACGATCCCTAAAGTACGATGCCTCAACCTAGTGCGTGGCTCCTGTGTGAAATAGCAACCCCAAGTCATCATAAAATGGCTTCATGTTATTCTTATACACTACTGCTAGTGGCACTTCCTGTATAAACAACATAATACTCTGAATTAAAACTTCATTAAGAGATAAAAACATCGTATTACAGTTAACTGATTCGAAAACTTACTTCCACGATGTCATTCCAATCCTTCATACAACGACCTTTGATCTTGCGAGTGTTCTCGTCGAATAAGGTTTCGGGATGAATGAGCAAATACTTGAACAGAAAGTAGCGAGAACGAAATTCCTCGATCTTTCGCCATATAAATTGTATCTGGTAAGGTACTCCATGCACAGCACACAGAATAACATGAGAATTTTCAATAGCTTGACGACGGTTATTATTACCTCCTGGAAGCCAGCTACCTTTCACCCACTCATCCAGCAACAACTTAATCAAAAATTCATCATCTTGCTTTGACCAGCAGCCGTCTAAATCACCAAACTTCTCTTTCTATAAATTGGAGTATGGAGCCGAATTCATTTTTGTCTTCATATTCGATTTGTGGTAGGCAAGGCCTTTATATCTCGCTCTCTGCCTACCTGTATAGATTCGTGCATGCATAGGAAGTGAGATTTTATTCCCTAAATTAATTGTAATAAAATATTAAAAGCAGGTCAGAAGTGATGGGAAACTTACGTCTTCTGCATGGCCATGTTATGTCTGGGGTATGACACTATATTCCCTTCGTTACAGCCTGCATGGGGTTTAAGTTTTGCTTGCATTACAGCGAGGCAGCATTAGCGATGAGTTGTTTATTCACTAGGGCATGTATGTGTACAAGCCTAATCCACGTGCCATTATTAAAAAGATCATAGCTCGTAATGGCCTCGTTAATTGAGTCGTCAGAATTGACCAGAGACATCTTTGACCACCTCAAAGAAATCAAAACTAGCCCTGCATCGCTGCATGGTTACCAAGAGAAGAATAACTGAGGCTACTGTATGAAGACACGCAGACTTAGACAATTTAATGAGTGTGGCTCTCATTTAAATGAAGGGCATTGTTTACGGCCGGCTTCATCATCTTCTTCGAATTTTGTTTACAAACCTGTAAGGAATGGCAAGGAGGATGCGAGCAGATACGCGGAGGAATCAGTTATTCTACTCGACGGGCTGGACAGTTGGAGATGAAAATTATCTAATCACGTTGCTACATGAAGAATTTCAACGTGGAAATTGGATTCCCGGAGGGTTGAATAATCGCGAAGCGATTTTGAGTGAGCAAGTTGTTCTGTCTTTTACGTCAGATACTGATTTCCCGATTCCGTTTTGTGGAGGAAGGTAGATGAACTTAGATTAAGGTATTTCACTTATAAATACCTGCTCAATATATGAGGGAGGACTCTCTTACAATGTTAAAACGGGCCACCTCACCAGATGTTCACCGGAGATGTTGGCCAGACTTGTGCAGCGTAGGCCACTTGCGGTCGTATACGAGATGGAGGGGGAATCACAATATAATATTCTTCGAATTCTGTTTGAACCAAGGAGCACCATTTGGATTGAGATAGTTGTATGATTTCATAGTACGTAGTATAGTAAAGTTAATGATGTATGAATGAAGTCCTCGTGATGGATTTTTTCTCCGTATCTTTAGATTTGTATTATTAAATTAATCAATTTAAATATAAACAATGTTATACGTCCGTTCATTAAAGTAGAATAAATAATTTGAATGAGAACTATTAATAATAACAATAATATTAATAATAATGAAATAACAGAATAATAATATTAGGACATATTGACAGCAAACACCCACCATGAAAATGCCTTGTTGAAAGTGCATTTTGGAGGATAACAGCTTACTACAGAAACACTAAATTACAGGAAATAAACTATCCAGCACATATCTTCAGTGTCACGACCTAGAAGCTGGTCTTGGCTCAAACAAATATTGTAGCATCTTATACAAGAGCTCGCCCTCCATCTCATACGCTGCCACGAGTGGCTTTTCCTGATATGGAAAAGATAAAGGTTTAGCAGAGTATCGCCGTAAAGATACAACTAAAGCAATGCTTAATTAATAACTCACATTGACTAGTCTACTCCATGTTTCCGGATAATGGTAACCCACAGACACCGTATCGGGATCGAAGTCCACCTCACAGTCGTTCACCATGTATTTGAATGACTCGTAACGCTTCCTTAATAGGGTCATTTTTGCTTTCAGGAAATCGGCGTTGCCAACTTTCTCCAGTTTCTTCTTTTTCTCCACGCATTGCTTGTAGAAAACCGTCATTACAATTTTATCGTTTTTCCTCCCTAGCTTCCAGAAACCTTCTACGAATTCAGCGTGCAAGCCAGTAACAAAATCGCGCTCGAAATTCCTGTCCCATCTCTTGTCTGAGTAGAATAAAACATCCTTCCGTTTGTGAGATGGGATATCCATCGTCCCGTTTGTTTTAAGCAAAAAATGGAGGTATTAATAGATAAGACATGCACAAAATGGACAAACTAGGGCCCACAATGCAGAAATCTACTATTTACGCATGCATATATGAAAAGGTATGCGTGCATGCATGGGTTGTCACCTACGTGACATATTATTCCCTTATGGGCTGTAACATATTATTCCCATAATGCACGAGCCAATGATATACACAATGATATGGTATCCGGCCGGTGTGGAACTTGCTCGAGTGCTTGTGAGACCATGGCCCCACAGATCAAGCAAGGAAACTCCGACGGCCAGTTTAAATTGACCGTAATTTTAAGAGTCCCCAAAAAAATGTGGGAATGTTGGTGTGGGCACAAATTTCTCCCTGGGTGCCGAGTGTCAATTAAAATTATGCAAATTATTAAGTGAGTAATTAAATGTTGAAATGTAGCCTATGTAGAATAATAATAACAATAATATTAATAATAATATTATTAATAATAATGAAAACACATAATAATAATGATGTAAATACAGAAAGTGAGAATCAAATTGATAAATAAATTCCCAAGAAAAGAAATTCATTGTTGCACTCCAAAAATCCCTTTCCCAGTTATGACATATTCACAACATACATTTGGCAGATGGGGTGCAAACACAACTTGGAAACGCCTTGTTGAAATCATAAATTCCCCGTTGCCTTTTCCGTTCTTTATTTTTTTACCCACACTGCTCATGAATAATCTCGTGTTGACACAGTTCACCCAAGACATGCCCAATGCAGCCGACACATTCCTTCCAGATGTCGTCAACCATTCTCCAACACGGAAAACATTTGAGTTTGCAATAACGTCTGTAACCTAATTTGTAACAACCACGGCCAGCACGAACTTGTTGGCAATCTACCTCAGCTTAACTGAGATCTTGAAAAATTTATTCAACCTTTCCTTCATTGCAGTTGGGTTGTGGTCGAACGCTGATACGGCTAAACAATATGCGGAAGCAAGGCCTCGAACACACGTCAACAGAAAGGTTGATTCAATCCAATTACAAACTGAATTAAAAGATATTAAATACCTAATAAACTGAAATAAATCGAAAACTAAACAAGAAATAGGCAAAACACAGAACAAAGCCAAAACCAACGACTAAAAATCCTAGACTGAAATCCGATTAGAATCTATAGTAAATCAACTCCGATGAAGCTCAAATTTTGAAAAAAATATGAATTGATGTCAGGAACAACATATCCAAAATTCAGCCAATTCGCACGAGGGGTTTGGGATTTGGCACGGGGCTGACTTTTGGGTCGAACTAGGTTAAAAATACTAACGACGGATCTGCAGGGACGGAGATCTGATCTGGGCGTGGGATTGGGGTGGATAAAGAGGTGGAATGGACAGTATATGATGGGTGGAAGGAGGTTGAGATGGCTGGAAACAAAAAGAACGAAAGGAGGATGAAGAACTTACCCGAAACGAACTCCGGATCGACTTGAATCCGAAACGCACCTTTGAAGCAATTCTTCGTGGCTTGATTAACCCGGATACGACTGGATATCACGAACAAATCAATTGATTTCAAGCTTGAAGTTTTGATGGTCCCTGAGCTGGGTATTTGGTGTAGGGGGGGGAGTGAATACACCAAATAGATTTTTCGAAACTTTTTCAAGTTAAATCACAGAGTAGGTGAGCTCAGTTATCGATCCAGCTGGGGAGGGTCAGCTGGGTAAATAACTCAGCTGGCGGTGCGGAAAGTGGTGGTTTGAAAACTTAACTCAGTTACTTAGAAAAACTCAGTTTGAAAATTTAACTTTGCGTTTTCAGCTTAGTCAAGTTGTGCAATTTTCAGAGAGACACAGCTGTCTTTGGAGAGCAGCTGTGTGTGCAGTTTTGAACAGATATGCAATGATATGAAAGAGTTAGTACAAAACTGAATGTAAAGAGAGAGAGTAAGAAGCACGCGAGTTTTTACGTGGTTCGGAGTAACACCTCCTACGTCCACGACCAGGTTCACTGGTAATCCACTACCACTTGGTTTCCAAGTACCAAGCAACTTCACAACTCTAACCCAAGCTGTGTTCCAACAGTTTGCGGGCACTGTCAAGCCTACACCTTCAGTTTCCGGGTACTGAAGAACCTAACCACTCGAATTACACGCTTCGAGCAAGCGTACCTTTACCTAACCTTTCTGGGTTTGGGTTTGGGTATGGGGTTCCAACTGTGAACGAGTTCTTACAATTAAGAACTTTAGAGTATGATGAACTCGTTCGAAATCTAGGCTTAAGATATACAAAGAGTTTAGCCTAGGGAACAGACGAAAAAACTAAGCAGTTTCATAACTAGAAACACTTTAAGATAAAGTGTTCTTTGATCTATGTAGAACTGCTTGAGAGCTTTTGAAAGAATGATGATTTCAGATAATGAAAGCATGTAGAGAGTTTTTCGTGTCTGATCCTGAGGTTGAAGACGGGTTTATATAGGTAGAGATTCAAGACTAGCCGTTGGAGGAGCCGTTTGAATCTTACTTACTCTTCTTAAAGACAAGATCTGCCGTTGGGCGAATCTGCACTTGTCTTCATTTGTGTCACATCCTAGGTCCTGAAGTCTAGAATGCTGATCTGGCAATCCCTCATTGGTCGAGGTAGGTTGACTTCCTCTGATTCCGGGATCTTCTGCCTTTAGAGCTAGGTCGACTGCTGTCTTCTGCTAGCTGACTCCAGCTGTGAACACAGCTGGGTCGACTCCTGTCTTCCGCTTCCTTAACCTGTAAGCCTAGAAAATCTAAAGCTCAAACAGACGAGCTGGAAAACACTATTTAGGTTGACGCGATCATCTATTCGGTTGGAGAATCAGTTGGGTTTTGGTATCAAATCGAAACCTTATAATTTTCCCAACAATTTCCCCCTTTTTGATGATGCCAAAACCTAACTGAGACAACTTATGACGCAGAAAAACTTGTGTTTTATTAATGTAAGAATATACATTATAACACAGGAAAAAGAAAGAAGAGAAAAAAAAATCTAATCTTCAGTCTTCAATCCCAGTTGGCTGGGTCTTCTCTTCTGCATCCGTTGCTTCTTTCTTTTGACTCGTCTCTTCAGCTGATTCTGATCCAGCTGGTTCCTCTAGCTCAACAGTTTGCCTCTTCTTTGACTTGTCTCTTTTCTTCCTTACTTCCCCCTTTTTTGCATGATCAAATCAGGGTGGAAGAGATACACCATCGGCTGTTGCGATGTTTTAGTTTGGCGAAACTGTGGTTTTCAGCTCTGAGCAGCGAGGTTTGGAGTCTAAGTGGCTCAGCTGTTGTGTTAGCTGGCTCTTCTTCAGTTGCATTAGCCTCAGCTGTGGTTGCAGACACAGCGTCCTTGGCCCGATTCAGCTGGGCAGTCCGGCTGAGTGCTTTGAGGGATGAGTTGGCATGGGAGATAGCATCTTCTGAGTCGGGCACAACTTCATTCCTAGCAACTTTTGCTTCTTCAGACTTCTTAGATTGAATGAGAAAGTCTGATTCAGCACTTGAGGGGCTTGTGTTCAGCTCATATCATCATCATCCAGCTGCAGGTGATCATTGGCTGGGTGATGTTTCTCATTTAAGCTTGGTGCAGGGACTTGAGCATCTTTCATCGGAAGATCTCGAAGCTGGTGTCCCTGTGGAGCTGAAGGAAACTGAGGAGAAGGCGGTTGAAGTATCCCATCTGTCTTGGGGTTTAAGCTTGGTTGATCAGCTGGAATACTCCGTTGCGGTGTTGGTGACGATGATGTTCACGCAGGGACGTGAACTTCTCCTCCACCGTAAGAAACGACCGCTTGTGGGCCTTCTGCTCCTCGGAGAGTAATTACGAATTCTCTCATAATGTCAGCTGGCTTCTTCCGCCGACCGATCGAGCACCTTTGATTTGAGTCTTCTGTTTGAAGACAGTGCTTCAGCATATTTTGTCTCCTCAAGTTGTCTCCGATTCCCAGCTGGGACGGAGATAGATGCATTCTGCTTTGTCTCCTGCATCTTTTTCTGTGCCTCCTGTGGTGGAGCAAGAGCTTTGTCATGACTGCTCTTGAATACTCCGGCTTTATCAACATCTGGTCCAGGTCTGTTGACGTTGATTTTTGTATCCCAGGGAGTTGTATGTCCCGTTCTCTCTTTCATGATGAGAGAAACAGTGGGGCTGAGGAGGACTTTTTCCTTTGACATTCCCAGAAAGTTTTCTGCACCTTCCTGGTGAATGACGTTCTTGAGCTTTTGCGATCTCTCACGTCACTGCTTTGGATCTGTCGAGGGGCTTCACCTTCTTTTGGACTTCCTTCTTCTTTGAAGTTCCTGAGAGTTAAGCAACTCTTATCTTGAAGCTTGGACAGATTCTTCAAGTTTGATCGGCTCCGGGAAATATCTTTCTGGATTCCACGTTCTTCTTCTGCATCTTTTGTTATTAGAAACAAATAATACCAATTGATGGAAATAAGAAAGAATGCCGAAAAACTTTTTAGGGTTGATGCGTATATCTTCTAGCATATTTAAAGAGTTTTCTTGATGAATGGACGATCAAGATTTGTCTATTGATAAGAAGATCTACGGCTGGGAGTGATTCTCGCGACATATTAATTTCTTGATTAGAATATGAGAGTTAATGCGCGAGAGATAACGGTTGAGGCGTTTTGACTTTTGCCTCAAATTTCCATTATTCAATTCTTTGCAGACTTTTAATTAAGATTGATTAGAAATGACAAGATGTGAGTTGACAGAAAAACAGATTGAGTAGGTGTAATTAATGTTGTTGCAAACCTCTCAGCTGATCATTGTAGTCAGCTGATACCTCTGTTGAGAGGGTGTGCTGGGTCATTGTGGTTCCAGCTGATTCCCCCTCAGCTGAATAATCCTTCACTTTCAGCATCTGGTTTAACTGAATTCTTTCTCAGCTGATATCAGTGACGTTGATTCGACTTCGTATGTCCGCTTGCATTCACTGGTTCTCGCTTCCATTCACCGGTGAAGCATCGTCCGGGTTGAGAAGTCCAAGTAATCCGCACAAGATTTTGAATCTTGCTTCTATCGCCGGTTTTGTGAGAATACCAAATTGTATGTCTGTGTAAATTTTCTCAACAATCACATCCTTCTTTTCTACGTGATCTCTGATGAAATGATGTCGTACGTCTACATGCTTGCATCTTGTGTGAAGTACAGGATTCTCTGATATGGCAATCGCACTTGAGCTATCACAGAAAATTGGAACCTGTCCAGTTTTTACTTCATAGTCATCCAAATTCGATGTTTCAGCCAGAGAATTTGCGAGCAGCAGCTTCCAGCGGCCATATATTCTGCTTCTGTCGTGGAAGTTGCGACACACGTTTGTTTCTTTGAAAACCATGAAATCAACTTACTTCCTAAGAACTGACAAGTTCCTGAAGTTTATTTTCTGTCCAATCGATCTCCAGCGAAATCTGAATCTGAGTATCCAGTCAGCTGTAGATTGTCTTCAGCTGGGTACCACAGCCCAACATTCTGAGTTCCTTTGAGATATTTGAGAATGTTCTTGGCTGCTTGCATGTGTGCTTCCTTTGGATCAACTTGAAATCTGGCACACACTCCGACTGCGTAAGAGATGTCTGGACGACTTGCTGTTAAATACAGCAGGGATCCTATTATCCCTCTGTATTTGCTGGAATAAACTGACTTCATTTCAGTTCCTGGTTTAATCTTCCAGTTGGTGTTCATTGGAATCTTTACAATTCTGCTGGATTGAACTCCATACTTGGCGATCAAGTCTTTCACGTATTTGGATTGATTTATGAAAATCCCTTCTGATGATTGTTTGACTTGAAGTCCTAGGAAGAAACTCATTTCTCCCATCATGGACATCTGGAACTTCTCTGACATCATCTCTCCAAAACTTTGGCATAAGAAGCTTGATCTTGATCCAAAGATGATGTCGTCTACGTAGATTTGAACAACCAGGATGTCTTCTCCTGACTTGATGGTAAAGAGAGTTCTGTCTACTGAGCCCTTCTTGAATCCTTTGGATACGAGAAAATTTTACAGAGTGTCATACCAAGCTCAAGGTGCTTGCTTCAATCCATAAAGAGTCTTCTTTAGCTTGTAGACTTTATTTCCTTCTACTTCGAATCCTGGAGGTTGTTCAACGTAGACGTCTTCTTTGATTTCTCCATTTAAGAATGCACACTTCACATCCATTTGATAGACCTTGAATTTGTGATGTGCTGCATAGGCGAGAAAGAGTCTGATTGCTTCCAATCGTGCTACTGGAGCAAATGATTCTTCGAAGTCAATTCCTTCCTGCTGAGTGTAGCCCTTGGCAACCAGTCGAGCTTTGTTTCTGATGACGACTCCCAGGGTATCCAATTTGTTCTTGAATATCCATTTGAGTCCTATGACTTTGACTTCTTGAGGTCTGTCGACTAATTCCCAGACACAATTTCTGAGGAATTCGTTCAGCTCTTCTTGCATGGCGTTGGTCCAAGGCACACTCTTCAAAGCTTAGAGAATTGATTGAGGCTCTGGCACTTGAGCTACGTAACACGCTATTAAAGCTGTGTCTTCATCATAGACCGTCAGTTCAAGCTCTACTGAGAGTTGAGTTGTGTCAGCTGCTTCTTGATGATCCGATAAAGGTTGAGCAGCTGAGCTTCTGGTTTTGACTTGGTCAGATGGTTCTCCGATAATTGCTGATGATGGATGATCTTCAATCCATCTTCTCCTCTTGCGAATTTCTTCTTCCAATTGATTGATGCTTGACATGGCTAAATTACGTCTGACTTGGAGTTGCTCAGGAGTTAAATCTTGAGAAATAGGTTCTCTTTGATTTCTATTTTGAGGAGACTTCTGTAGAGGCTCGGTTTGGAGATTGAGTAGGGACTCACCGTGTTCGGATTCCCAAATGATGATGTTCCCCTTGATTTGGCGTTGAAGCTTCTTCTCGATTTCCATTCGGTGGAGCTTCTTGGTTGATTTGAAGTTCCTCCTTCCGGCTCATTGTCCCAAATTATTGGTTCAAATTATTCCCCGATTCTATTCTCTTGAGCTCTTGTCTGAATCAATCTTGAAGATTCTCCTTCGCTTCTTCGTTTGATAGAGTCTCTATACTCGAAGGAGGATTCGTCAAAGGTAACATGTGGAGTTACTTCGACTATTTGAGTTCTTCTGTTGAAGACTCTGTATGCTTTACTCACAGCGGAGTAACCAAGGAATACTCCTCGGTCTGTCTTCTTATCGAACGTCTTGAGCTGTGTCTTCTCATTGTTGAGGATGTGACATTTGGATCCGAATACCTTGAAATATCCGATGTATGGTATTCTGTTATTCCATAGCTCATACGGTGTCTTTCCTTGCCTTGATGTGAGTAGGGAGCGATTCTGAGTGAAGCAAGCTGTGTTGATTGCTTGACCCGTAACTTCTTTGGAATGGCGCAGCTAGCTAGCATTGAGGTAGGCTAACTTTTTGATACAAGACAAGTCTCCGGAGGGCTATTTGTTCCGATCGACAAAGTACATATTTCCTTCTCTTTTCCCTCTTAGGAGTATCTGCTTGGTTTCCCTGTGCTTCACTGTGCATCCCTGTGCATCAAACTTGACAGAAAAACCGTTGTCGCAGAATTGGCTAATGGAAAACAAGTTATGTTGCAATCCTTGTACATAAGAAACATTTGAGATTATAACATTTCTAGTTTTAAATGTACCATAACCTTTGGTTAGGCCTTTGGAGTTGTCACCAAATGTTACTTGTGGACCTGTACGCTCGATATACTCCTGGAGTAGATGCTTTAGGTGCGTCATGTGCTTGGAACATCCACTGTCCAAGTACCATAGCGTTCTCATCGACTCCTCAGAGATGCGTCGATTCCTTGCAACCTAAACAAAAAATTAAAATTCAGGTACTCAGTTTTAATTGGGTCCTTGTGGGTTAGACAGAGATCCTTTGATGACCCAGATCTGCTTGATGACTCGAATTGGGTCATTTGATCTGATAATTATCCCAGCTGAGTCGATATACACATTCTTTGTGTTCTTCGGTTGTTGCTGGCGGGGTCTTGATCTCCGTGTCTTCCCGTTTTGATGTCTTGATTTCTTTTGGTTTCCAGCGGTATGCCTAGCTGAGACGTTCCTTTGTCTCTGCTGTCTCATGTGATGCTGTGGCTGGAAATGATTATCCAGCTGATACTCATATGAGTGGTATCCAGCTGGGTATCTCTGATATTTTGATTGATATCGATCAACGTGCTAGTGCTGTTGCTGGTATCTGTAAAATCCAGCATGTTGTCTTCGTTGAGGTTGAGCACGTTGTTGTCTGAGTTGGGATTGAGGTTGTCGCACAGCTGACCTTCTTGATGCCTGCTGTGTTCTCGACGGAGCTTGAGAATGTTTCACAGCTGGTCTTCCCGACGCCTGCTATGTCCTCAACTGTTGATACTGACCTGCTGGGATTGAAGGTTCATTTGCACGTACAAACATAACCTTTGTTCCACTTGTGGAGGCAATGTTTGAGGCATCCTTTGATTCGTTGTATCCCAGTTCCGCTTTGAGTGCTGCTGGACGCTGAGCACTAATGATCTCGTCCATTGTTGACGTGGCTTTGATGAGAGCTACTATCTTCTTAGATAGTACCTCTTCGGTGCTTTTCAGCTCAATGATCTCAGCTGACTTCCTTTCCGATTCAGCTGTGACCTTTTCCACATCTTCTATCAGCAGTTTCTTCTCATAGTAGAATTCCTTCATCAGCTGATCTTGTTTCACTATTTTGTCTTTTAGTGAAACGACTTCCTGTTGGAGCTGAGTTGTATCAGCTGCGTCTGATACTTTTATCTTTTCCAGTTCCGCCTTCAGCTCGGCATTCTCACACATAATGACTTCAAGGATCTCTTGAAGTTCCTTGGAATCGTTCATTACTTTCTCTACTAGACTCCAATCAGGTAGTCCAGATTTTGAGACCTGTGTAGAGTGTTCGTGTGATGGTGAGATGTTAGATAAATTTTGAGTTCGAGACATTACCTTATCTTCATCGATGCCGTCTGTTTGTCCCATGAAGCATGTATCCCAATCAGGTTCATCATGGGCCATCAGGGCTTCTTCTTCCGAGTCTAAAAATAGCATGTCATCCATTTTGTTCCACTCTGATTCTTCATCGGCGATATAAGCTCTCCTTCTGTCAGCTGCCTTAGCTTTCAGTTGGTCTTTATCTTTTTTGGACAGCTTTGGACAATCTTGCCGGTAGTGTCCTGGTTCCTTGCAATTGAAGCAACCTTCTTCTGTTCGTTTATCAGCTGACTTCTCATCAGCTGCTGTGTACTTGTCTCTGTAAGTTCTAGCGAACTTCTTGTATTTGCCTTTGCTGGTGTTGAGTCTGTTGTAGTTTTTGACCAGCATGGCTATTTCTTCAAGTAGCTCTTCCTTGCTCATGTCCTTCTTATCCTTCTTCGATGACTCAGCTGATTGTATGTATGCGGATTTTTCAGAGTTGGCTCTGAACGCAATCTCTTTTGGAGCTGGGGTGAGTTCTTCGTCATTCTGTCTGCTTGAAGATTCTTCTTGAGTGATCTTCAAGTTGTATTCGTTGGCTTTTAAGAGGGAGAACAACCTTTCTGTAGATAAATCACCCAAGTCACTTCGACTTTGGTGAACTACCTTGTAAGTGTTCCATTCGAGTAGAAGAATTTGAAAGAACCTTTAGATTCTTTTCCCGTGGGTATACTTCCCGCTTCGATTGTCTCTATCTCGATGACTATGTTTGAGAACCTTAGCTCAATCGCTTCGATGGACTCGTTGGCTAGCTGCTTGAAGTTGTCGAATTTTTGGCAAGCTATTGTGAATTTGTTTTCTTTGATTTCTTCAGATCCTTCACATAGCTTGGCAAGTATTTCCCACATCTCTTTGGCAGTCTCGCACTTGATGATCTTACTCGGTGTAGGCGTTTGAGGATCGTTGATGAGATGGTGTTTCTTGCGAAGCCGTCCGGCCTCCAGTTTTGCTTTCGTTCTTCTGACGAGTAATCCTTCTTTGGCTTGAGAATTGGCCGGTATTCTGGTTGTCCTCCATCATAAGCAGGTACGAGTTCATTTCCTTGTTTATAAATAAGGATGGGTCCGTCTGAGATGACGTCCCACATCATGTCGTGATGTGCATATAGGAAGCTTTTCAATCTGAATTTCCAGATTGCATAGTCGTCTACCGAGAAGGTGGGAAGATTCCTGTTAAGATAAGAATCCATAGAAATATGCAGTATGTAATAATATGAGTTTTTCTGAAAAACGGATCTGTTCAGTTGACCACTGACACCGAGAAAGTGATCTTTTGAACCACTGCTCTGATACCAATTGATGGTCCCTGAGCTGGGTATTTGGTGTAGAGGGGGGGTGAATACACCAAATAGATTTTTCGAAACTTTTTATCGATCCAGCTGGGGAGGGTCAGCTGGGTAAATAACTCAGCTGGCGGTGCGGAAAGTGGTGGTTTGAAAACTTAGCTCAGTTACTTAGAAAAACTCAGTTTGAAAAGATTAACTTTGCGTTTTCAGCTTAGTCAAGTTGTGCAATGTTCAGAGAGACACTGCTGTCTTTGGAGAGCAGCTGTGTGTGCAGTTTTGAACAGATATGCAATGATATGAAAGAGTTAGTACAAAACTGAATGTAAAGAGAGAGAGTAAGAAGCACGCGAGTTTTTACGTGGTTCGGAGTAACACCTCCTACGTCCACGACCAGGTTCCTTGGTAATCCACTACCACTTGGTTTCCAAGTACCAAGCAACTTCACAACTCTAACCCGAGCTGTGTTCCAATAGTTTGCGGGCACTGTCAAGCCTACACCTTCAGTTTCCGGGTACTGAAGAACCTAACCACTCGAATTACACGCTTCGAGCAAGCGTACCTTTACCTAACCTTTCTGGGTTTGGGTTTGGGTATGGGGTTCCAACTGTGAACGAGTTCTTACAATTAAGAACTTTAGAGTATGATGAACTCGTTCGAAATCTAGGCTTAAGATATACAAAGAGTTTAGCCTAGGGAACAGACGAAAAACTAAGCAGTTTCTTAACTAGAATCACTTTAAGATAAAGTGTTCTTTGATCTATGTAGAACTACTTGAGAGCTTTTGAAAGAATGATGATTTCAGATAATGAAAGCTTGTAGAGAGTTTTTCGTGTCTAATCCTGAGGTTGAAGACGAGTTTATATAGGTAGAGATTCAAGACTAGCCGTTGGAGGAGCCGTTTGAATCTTACCTACTCTTCTTAAAGACAAGATCTGCCGTTAGGCGAATCTGCACCTGTCTTCATTTGTGTCACATCCTAGGTCCTGAAGTCTAGGATGCTGATCTGGCAATCCCTCATTGGTCGAGGTAGGTTGACTTCCTCTGATTCCGGGATCTTCTGCCTTTAGAGCTGGCTTTTGAATTCGTAGCCGGACCGTCTTGAAGTGAAGTCTTCGGAGATAGTTTCCTTTGTTCTCGCATACCGGACCATTTGTGTTTTGAACTCGGACTCGAATTCTCTTCACTTGATCGAGGCTCGCCGGATCACTCACCGAAGGTTGACGCTCTTGTCTTTTGCTAGTGACTCATTGTAAACACAGCTGGGTCGACTGCTGTCTTCTGCTAGCTGACTCCAGCTGTGAACACAGCTGGGTCGACTGCTGTCTTCCGCTTCCTTAACCTGTAAGCCTAGAAAATCTAAAGCTCAAACAGGCGAGCTGGAAAACACTATTTAGGTTGACGCGATCATCTATTCGGTTGGAGAATCAGTTGGGTTTTGGTATCAAATCGAAACCTTATAATTTTCCCAACAAGTTTCCAACAACAAACTCGACCAAGAAACGATAGAAAACGTGAACCGAAGCACGAAATATGAGACAAAATGATCAACTATGATTTCTGATTCAAAATTATCTAATTTTCGTCCAAAACAAAACCCTCTATATATAGAGGTGAAAACCTAATTCAACTAGGAAACTAAACATGGAAAATAACTCCTAATCTAATAAGGAAACAAATCCTTAGTCAAAACAAAGGATAAAAGTCAAAACTAACTCAACTATAACCTAATTTCGGTCACCCTAAATAAACCCACGAAAATAATAAATAAAATAACAAAAATGACTAATTAACTAAACTACGAGTCTTCATGGATCAGCCCAAACATAAGATATTAAATTGATTAATCTTGGGCTTCCATCTCCATCTTCTCCAATGGGCTTCTTTGACAATTCTTGAGCCCAAACTTTTTCAACCAATCCACTTAGCACTTTCTTGAACTTCTTTGCTCGAGCTCTCGTAATTGGCCCAACAGGACCTTGGATCGGACTACGGGCTGCATCAACTAATCATCATGGTAAAAGTAACCAAGCAATCTCGAGCTGGAATATCTTCAATGGCATCTCTTGAAGCTTTGGCATTACCGCTCGAAAATGCCTTGACTGGATCTCATCAAACGCTCCTCGGAACAATGCAGCTACGGAGTTAATAACAATGAGCTTGATATTCAGTCGAGGAACAACAGCCTACAGTCGTGGCAAAATATCTTCCAAAGTATCTAGCGAATATAAGGGCTGAATAAAAATCTTATCGAACGAATTGTGGTTAAGTTGGGATCGGTGGAATGCTAGTTCATGCAGGCGTCGAAAATGGAATGGAAATCTTGTGTGCAAGTATAGCGATGTGCCTGCCATTCCACCACGATTTGGCGGTAGCTGAACATTGAAAGATAGCTACAACGCCATTTGAGTCTTTCTCATACCGCTTTCGCCCATAATTTCTGTTATACTCCCGCATGGCATCCCTCCATTAAATGCTCTGTCCAGAACTGGGCAACCCATGGAAATTTTTGGTGTTTCCGCATGAACAACTAGGTCGAGACAATCCAAGCATTGTTGCATACTTAAAGTCATTACGTAGAACTACTTTTACAGAAGATTGTTGTGATGGTATGCAACACAGGGACATAAAGTGACGGAAAAATCTGAGATTTTGAGACGTACATAGTTAGGGTCGTCATGGGAAAATTAGGGTTTGCAGAAAATATGGACATTTTATTCCCATCGCTACTAATACACTCACATGCCATTTACATGTCTTTTTCTCTACACACGCATGTCAGGGCAAAGTTTGAATTTATGCCACCCTGCATAGGTAGTCTTCCCCATGCCCTGTGATATTTTATTCACTTAGCATCCTGCATCATCTGTTAATGGAAAATTATCTGATTCCGTTCTAGCATGATTTCAAGTTGTGCAGCGTGATTTTAGAAATTTACTACAGTTGTAAGTGTTTATTTATAATGGATAATTCTTAATCATTCAAACACACAATACTTTATGTATCATCAGTGGGCAAGTAAGACAATATAGTTACTGTTATCCCATAAATTACATATGACACAACAAAAAAAAACATCCATTTCTAACATCTCGAAGCTTTGAAAATTAAAATACATAAACCACAAAATGCAATTATCTCCATAAAACACAATAAATGGAATATTAACACAAAAAACATACCAAAAACCTTCCAAAATATATAACAAATATATACCCAATCAATGATCTATATAAAAATCAACTAGATGTGAGTCATATGTTATTAAAAAAATTATAATTAATAGAAGATGTAAGTTACTTGCTCAGCTTGTCTCCAAGACGTAATATCTGCATTGACATTAAACTCACATCGTAGCGACGCCGTCAATTTTTTGCTACTCTTGATCTTCTTGAAGTAGAACTCGACGTCCCTCTGTGTGAATAAAAAGCACGAAATTCACAAAAGGAACATATAAACAACAAACCAATTAAAACAGAATGAATTACTTACTCACATAAAATTCGGCGTAACAGATGATATTGTTCACAGCATTTCGATCGGTTGGGACATGGTTCCTTTGTTCCAGACATCCGCGCAAAACATCAATGTACTTCTCAAACACCTGCACACAAAAAGGAATATGACAATTAAAAAAAGAAATAAGTATAAAAATGAGATATAATTTAAGAATATATTTGAGAGATTATTTACTGAATAATCAATGGCAGTCGTCATGTTCTCAATGACGCGGAAGTACAGAGGATAGATGACATGTCCACCGATGATTATGCAAGCACCATCATTTGACATAAAGGCTTCATAGCGACGCCATTTCTCCTCGTCTAAGTAATCGGTAGGAGGTAACGAACCAATAGGCTGTGGAATTTGTTCTTCTGCCTCAACATGTGTAGCCGACTGTTGTCCTTCATGCTGGTCTGCTCGGTTGACATTTAAATATTCAAGTGTCTGCCTCGAGTATAAGTTGTACAACTCAGAATTGTTCAAAATTGAGCTGAAGTCAAAGTTAGGAGGGACAACACTTATGGGCTGAGCCTCAATCCACTATACACAGATAAATTGCATATTAGAAATAAATTAATTTTAAAAAAAAATTACTAAATTACTAACTTTTTATTTACCTGAGGAGGGTCGTATGCATACTCAGGACCGTCCATGCTCACCCACTCCGGTGTAACAAAATTGGGGGTGGAATGTCGTGTTGGGATAAAACCAGGATCCACGCATGTAGCTCCAATCTCCCCTCTTGGACTGACAGGTGGTGGTGTGTCATGACGCGGTGGAGGTGTATCTCGACGCGGTGTAGAACGACGGGAACTCTTACTAAAAAGGTCTGTGAAGAAGGCCTTGATCTCCGGAAAAAATACATTTCTCCATTGTAAAGTTATCTCTCTCTTCACAGCTGTTGCTGTCATCTCCGACAGCTCCTTCATAAACCGCCTATCACGAGATCGTCCACTAGTATCGGCGCCGCTGCTTGATGACGACGACGGAGTATTTCTACGAGCATGCTTTCCCTTGCTTTTGGCAGTATCTATCGGCGGGGCCCGATCTCTCAAGTTATACGTGTCACGATCGGTGTCTGGCTCTGACACGTGGGGGGACTGTTAGGCCTTTGAACTAGGGGGCGGCGTGCAATCGGTATTCCTTTTTTAATTGGGTTGATAGGCCTCACGTAATGCACTCCGAGCACGTCGTCCTTCAGTAGGGATGTTGGAGTAACCGAGGAATACTCCTCGATCTGTCTTTTCGTCGAACGTCTTGAGCTGTGTCTTCCCATTGTTGAGGATGTGACATTTGGATCCGAATACCTTGAAATATCCAATGTATGGTATTCTGTTGTTCCATAGCTCATACGGTGTCTTGCCTTGCCTTGATGTGAGTAGGGAACGATTCTGAGTGAAGCAAGCTGTGTTGATTGCTTCAGCCCAGAACTTCTTTGGAATAGCAGAGCTAGCTAGCATTGAGGTAGCTGCTTCCTTGAGAGTTCTGTTTCTTCTTTCTGCTACACCATTCTGCTGAGGTGTGCGAGCTGCAGATGTTTGGTGTTGAACTCCGTTCTTCTCGCAAAAATCATAAATAGTTTCATTTAGAAACTCCGTTCCATGATCTGATCTTATTGCCATTATTTTGCACTCCTTCTGTGTTGATAATCTTTCCAGCAGGATAGACAGCTTAGTTCTGGTTTCGCTCTTCTGGTATAAGAATGATACCCATGTGAATCTTGAGAAATCATCCACAACGACCAGAGTATATTTTCTGCCATTGAAGCTTTTAGTAAGCTGGACCAAAAAGATCCATGTGAAAAAGTTGAAGAACTCGATCAGTTGACTGAGCTGGCTTGAGAGAGAATGAAATTCTTGTCTGCTTTCCTTGTTGACACGCGCTGCACATATGACTTTTGTCATATACTTGATCTAGAATTCCATTAGCGAGCTAGTTCCTAGCCAGTTTGTTAATTGTCTTGAAGTTGAGATGATTCGGCGTACGTGCACAAACGAGTGACTTCATTCTTCTTTTGATACAAGACAAGTCTCCAGGCTTTCATTCCGATCGGCAAAGTACATATTTCCTTCTCTTTTCCCTCTTAGGAGTATCTGCTTGGTTTCCCTGTGCTTCACTGTGCATCCCTGTGCATCAAACTTGACAGAAAAATCGTTGTCGCAGAATTGGCTAATGGAAAGCAAGTTATGTTGCAATCCTTGTACATAAGAAATATTTGGGATTATAACATTTCTGGTTTTAAATGTACCATAACCTTTGGTTAGGCCTTTGGAGTTGTCACCAAATGTTACTTGTGGACCTGTACGCTCAATATACTCCTGGAGTAGATGCTTTAGGTGCGTCATGTGCTTGGAACATCCACTGTCCAAGTACCATAGCGTTCTCATCGACTCCTCAGAGATGCGTCGATTCCTTGCAACCTAAACAAAAAATTAAAATTCAGGTACCCAGTTTTAATTGGGTCCTTGTGGGTTAGACAGAGATCCTTTGACGACCCAGATCTGTTTGATGACTCGAATTGGGTCATTTGATCTGATAATTCTCCCAGCTGAGTCGATGTACACATTCATTGTGTTCTTCTGTTGTTTCTGGCGGAGTCTTGATCTTCGTGTCTTCTTGTTTTGTTGTCTGGATTTCTTTTGGTTTCCAGCTGTGTGCCTAGCTGAGACGTTCCTTTGTCTCTGCTGTTTCATGTGATACTGTGGCTGGAAATGATTATCCAGCTGATACTCGTTTGAGTGGTATCCAGCTGGGTATCTCTGATATCTTGGTTGATATCGATCAACGTGCTGGTGCTGGTGCTGTGGCTGGTGTCTGTAAAATCCAGCCAGTGGTCTTCGTTGAGGTTGAGCACGTTGCTCTCTGAGTTGGGCTTGAGGTTGTCGCACAGCTGACCTTCTTGATGTCTGCTGTGTTCTCGACGGAGTTTGAGACTGTTTCACAACTGTTCTTCTTGACATCTGCTGTGTTCTCGACGGAGTTTGAGAATGTTTCACAGCTGGTCTTCCCGAAGCCTGCTGTGTCCTCAACTGTTGATGCTGAGCTGCTGGGATTGGAGGTTCGTTTGCACGTACAAACATTACTTTTGTTCCACTTGTGGAGGCAATGTTTGAGGCATCCTTTGATTCGTTGTATCCCAGTCCCGCTTTGAGTGCTGCTGGACGCTGAGCACTAATGATCTCGTCCATTGTCGACGTGGCTTTGATGAGAGCTACTATCTTCTTAGATAGTACCTCTTCGGTGCTTTTCAGCTCAATGATCTCAGCTGACTTCCTTTCCGATTCAGCTGTGACCTTTTCCACATCTTCTATCAGCTGCTTCTTCTCATTGTTGAATTCCTTCATCAGCTGATCTTGTTTCACTATTTTGTCTTTTAGTGAAACGACTTCCTGTTGGAGCTGAGTTGTATCAGCTGCGTCTGATACCTTTGTCTTTTCCAGTTCCGCCTTCAGCTCGGCATTCTCACACATAATGACGTCAAGGATCTCTTGAAGCTCCTTGGAATCGTTCATTACTTTCTCTACTAGACTCCAATCAGGTAGACCAGATTCTGAGTCCTGTGTAGAGTGTTCGTGTGATGGTGAGATATTAGACAGATTTAGAGTTCGAGACGTTACCTCATCTTCATCGATGCCGTCTGTTTGTCCCATGAAGCATGTATCCCAATCAGGTTCATCATGGGCCATCAGGGCTTCTTCTTCCGAGTCTGAAAATGGCATGTCATCCATTTTATTGCACTCTGATTCTTCATCAGCGATATAAGCTCTCCTTCTGTCAGCTGCCTTAGCTTTTAATTGGTCTTTGTCTTTCTTGGACAGCTTTGGACAATCTTGTCGGTAGTGTCCTGGTTCCTTGCAGTTGAAGCAACCTTCTTCTGTTCGTTTGTCGGTGACTTCTCATCGATTCTTTGCTTACTTATCTCTGTAAGTCCTTGCGAACTTCTTGTATTTGCCCTTGCTGGTGTTGAGTCTGTTATAATTTTTCACCATCATGGCAATTTCTTCGAGTAGTTCCTCTTTGCTCATTTCCTTTTTGTCCTTTTTCATCTTGGAGGACTCAGCTGACTTGACATGAGCTGACTTTTCAGAGTTGGCTCTGAAGGCAATTTCTTTTGGAGCTGGGGTGAGTTCTCCGTCATTCCGTCTGTTTGAAGATTCTTTTTGAGTGATCTTCAAGTTGTATTCGTTGGCTTTTAAGAGTGAGAACAACCTTTCTGTAGATAGATCACCCAAGTCACTTCGACTTTGGTGAACTACCTTGTAAGTGTTCCATTCGAAATTTGAAAAAGGCCGAAAGAACCTTTAGATTCTTTTCCCGTGGGTATACTTCCCGATTCGATTGTCTCTATCTCGATGACTATGTTTGAGAACCTTAGCTCCATCGCTTCGATGGACTCGTTGGCTAAGTTGCTTGAAGTTGTCGAATTTTTGGCAAGCTATTGTGAATTTGTTTTTCTTTGATTTCTTCGGATCCTTCACATAGCTTGGCAAGTATTTCCCACATCTCTTTGTTGTCTCGCACTTGATGATCTTACTCGGGTAGGCGTTTGAGGCGTTGATGAGATGGTGTTTCTTGCGAAGGCTTGTCCGGTCCTACTTGCTTTCGTTCTTCTGACGAGTAATCCTTCTTTGGCTTGAGAAATGGCCGGTATTCTGGTTGTCCTCCATCATGGGCAGGTACGAGTTCATTTCCTTGTTTATAAATAAGGATGGGTCCGTCTGTGATGACGTCCCACATCATGTCGTGATGTGCACAAAGGAAGCTTTTCAATCTGAATTTCCAGATTGCATAGTCGTCTACCGAGAAGGTAGGGAGATTCCTGTTAAGATAAGAATCCATAGACATGTGCAGTATGTAATAATATGAGTTTTTCTGAAAAACGGATCTGTTCAGTTGACCACTGACACAGAGAGACAAGAGAGATCTCTTGATACAGAAACGGTGGTCTTTTGAACCACTGCTCTGATACCAATTGATGGTCCCTGAGCTGGGTATTTGGTGTAGAGGGAGGGGTGAATACACCAAATAGATTTTTCGAAACTTTTTCAAGTTAAATCACAGAGTTGGAGAGCTCAGTTATCGATCCAGCTGGGGAGGGTCAGCTGGGTAAATAACTCAGTTGGAGGTGCGGAAAGTGGTGGTTTGAAAACTTAGCTCGGTTACTTAGAAAAACTCAGTTTTATAAAATTAACTTAACGTTTTCAGCTTAGTCAGGTTGTGCAACTTTTAGAGAGACACAGCTGTCTTTGGAGAGCAGCTGTGTGTGCAGTTTTGAGCAAATGTGCAATGATATGAAGGAGTTAGTACACAGCTGTATATAAAGCGAAAGTAGAGAGAGAGAGAGAGTAAGAAACACGCGAGTTTTTACGTGGTTCGGAGTAACACCTCCTACGTCCACGACCAGGTTTACTGGTAATCCACTACCACTTGGTTTCCAAGTACCAAGCAACTTCACAACTCTAACCCGAGCTGTGTTCCAACAGTTTGCGGGCACTGTCAAGCCTACACCTTCAGTTTCCGGGTACTGAAGAACCTATCCACTCGAATTACGCGCTTCGAGCAAGCGTACCTTTACCTAACCTTTCTGGGTTTGGGTTTGGGTATTGGGTTCCAACTGTGAACGAGTTCTTACAATTAAGAACTTTAGAGTATGATGAACTCGTTCGAAATCTAGGCTAAAGATATACAATGAGTTTGGCCTAGGGAACAGACGAAAAACTAAGCAGTTTCTTAACTAGAAACACTTTAAGATAAAGTGTTCTTTGATCTATTTAGAACTGCTTGAGAGCTTTGTAAAGAATGAAGATTTCAGATAATGAAAGCTTGTAGAGAGTTTTTCGTGTCTGATCCTGAGGTTGAAGACGGGTTTATATAGGTAGAGATTCAAGACTAGCCGTTGGAGGAGCCGTTTGAATCTTACCTATTCTTCTTAAATGCAAGATCTGCCGTTGAGCGTATCTGCACCTGTCTTCATTTGTGTCACATCCTAGGTTCTGAAGTCTAGGATGCTGATTTGGCAATCCCTCATTGGTTGAGGTAGGTTGACTTCCTCTGATTCCGGGATCTTCTGCCTTTAGAGCTGGCTTTTGAATTCAGAGCTGGACTGTCTTGAAGTGAAGCCTTCAGAGATAGTTCCCTTTGTTTTGTGCAGCTGGACCAGCTGTGTTTTGAGCTTAGCTCGAATTCTCTTCAGCTTGATCAGGCTCTGCTGGATCACTCAGCTGAAGGTTGACGCCTGCTGTCTTTTGCTAGCTGACTCCAGCTGTGAACACAGCTGGGTCGACTGATGTCATCTCGTGCCGACTCCGTGAACACTGGTAGGTTGTCTTGTCTTCCGCTTTCTTAACCTGTAAGCCTAGAAAATCTAAAGCTCAAACAGGCGAGCTGGAAAACACTATTTAGGTTGACGCGATCATCTATTCAGTTGGAGAATCAGTTGGGTTTTGGTATCAAATCGAAACCTTATAATTTTCCCAACATTACCAGTGAACCTGGTCGTGGACGTAGGAGGTGTTACTCCGAACCACGTAAAAACTGTGTGCTCTTTACTTTCTCTTAATATTCAGTTTTGTTCTAACTCTTTCATATCATTGCATATTTGTTCAAAACTGCACACACAGCTGCTCTCCAAAGACAGCTGTGTCTTTCTGAAAGTTGCACAAGTTGACTAAGCTGAAAACGTTAAGTTAATCTTTTCAAACTGAGTTTTTCTAAGTAACCGAGCTAAGTTTTCAAACCACCACTTTCCGCACCGCCAGCTGAGTTATTTACCCAGCTGACCCTCCCCAGCTGGATCGATAACTGAGCTCACCAACTCTGTGATTTAACTTGAAAAAGTCTCGAAAAATCTATTTGGTGTATTCACCCCCCCCCCTCTACACCAAATACCTAGCTCAGGGACCATCAATTGGTATCAGAGTAGTGGTTCAAACGACCGCTATTTCTGAATCAAGAGATTTGTCTTGAAAACTCTGTGTCAGTGGTCAACTGAACAGATCCGTTTTTCAGAAAAACTCATATTATTACATATTGCATATTTCTATGGATTCTTATCTTAACAGAAATCTTCCCACCTTCTCGGTAGACGACTATGCAATCTGGAAATTCAGATTGAAAAGCTTTCTATGTGCGCATTACGACATGATGTGGGACGTCATCTCAGACGGACCCATCCTTATTTATAAACAAGGAAATGAACTCGTTCCTACTCATGATGGAGGACAACCAGAATACCGGCCAACTCTCAAGCCAAAGAAAGAATACTCTTCAGAAGAGCGAAAGCAAGCTGGACTAGACAGCTTCGTAAGGAACACCATATCTTCAACGGTCTCCAATGCCTACCTCAGCAAAATCATCAACTGTGAAACCGCAAAGGAGATGTGGGAAACCCTAGCAAAACTATGCGAAGGGTCGGAGGAGATAAAGGAGAACAAATTCACAATTGCATGCCAGAAGTTTGATAACTTCAAGCAGCTGGTCAACGAGTGCATCGAAGGGATGGAACTCAGATTCTCCAACATTGTGGTGGAAATAGAAACCATCAGAACTGGGAAATACACCCAGCGAGAAAAGAATCAAAAGTTCTTTCAGCGCTCACAGCTGAATAGAACACCTATAAGGTGGTACACCAAAGTCGAAGTGACTTAGGTGATCTTTCAACTGAAAGATTATACTCCCTGCTCAAAGCCAACGAGTACAACTTGAAGATTACAATGAAAGAATCTTCAAGCAATCAGAATGATGGAGAGCTGACACCTGCAACAAAGGAGATAGCGTTCAGAGCCAACTCTGACAAATCCGCATACATGCAGTCAGCTGAGTCATCGAAGAAGGATAAGAAGGATATGAGCAAGGAAGAGCTACTTGAAGAAATAGCCATGCTGGTCAAAAACTACAACAGACTCAACACCAGCAAAGGCAAATACAAGAAGTTCGCAAGAACTTACAGAGACAAGTACACAACAGCTGATGAGAAGTCAGCTGACAAACGAACAGAAGAAGGTTGCTTCAACTGCAAGGAACCAGGACACTACCGGCTAGATTGTCTAAAGCTGTCCAAGAAAGACAAAGACCAACTGAAAGCTAAAGCAGCTGACAGAAGGAGAGCTTATATCGCCGATGAAGAATCAGAGTGCAACAAAATAGATGACATGCCATTTTCAGACTCGGAAGAAGAAGCCCTGATGGCCCATGATGAACCTGATTGGGACACATGCTTCATGGGACAAACAGACGGCATAGATGAAGATGAGGTAATGTCTCGAACTCAAAATTTATCTAACATCTCACCATTACACGAACACTCTACACAGGTCTCAGAATCTGGACTACCTGATTGGAGTCTAGTAGAGAAAGTAATGAACGATTCCAAGGAGCTTCAAGAGATCCTAGACGTCATTATGTGTGAGAATGCCGAGCTGAAGGCGGAACTTGAAAAGACAAAAGTATCAGACGCAGCTGATACAACTCAGCTCCAACAGGAAGTCGTTTCACTAAAAGACAAAATAGTGAAACAAGATCAGCTGATGAAGGAATTCTACTATGAGAAGAAACAGCTGATAGAAGATGTGGAAAAGGTCATAGCTGAATCGGAAAAGAAGTCAGCTCAGATCATTAAGCTGAAAAGCACCGAAGAGGTACTATCTAAGAAGATAGTAGCTCTCATCAAAGCCACGTCAACAATGGACGAGATCATCAGTGCTCAGCGTCCAGCGGCACTCAAAGCGGGACTGGGATACAACGAATCAAATGATACCTCAAACATTGTCTCCACAAGTGGAACAAAGGTAATGTTTGTACGTGCAAACAAACCTACAATCCCAGCAGCTCAGCATCAACAATTGAGGACACAGCAGGCGTCAGGAAGACCAGCTGTGAAACATCCTCAAGCTCCGTCGAAGACACAGCAGGCATCAAGAAGGTCAGCTGTGCGACAACCTCAAGCCCAACTCAGACAGCAACATGCTCAACCTCAACGAAGACAACAGGCTGGATTTCACAAATACCAGCAACAGAAACAGCTCGTTGAACGATATCAACCGGGATATCAGAGATACCCAGCTGGATACCACTCACATGAGTACCAACTGGATAATCATTTCCAGCCACAGCATCACATGAGACAGCAGAGACAAAGGAACGTCTCAGCTATGCACACAGCTGGAAACCAAAAGAAATCAAGACATCAAAACGGGAAGACGCGGAGATCAAGACCCCGCCAGCAACAACCGAAGAACACAAAGAATGTGTATATCGACTCAGCTGGGAGAATCATCAGATCAAATGACTCAATTCGAGTCATCAAGCAGATCTGGGTCATCAAAGGATCTCTGTCTAACCCACAAGGACCCAATTAAAACTGGGTACCTGAATTTTAATTTTTTGTTTAGGTTGCAAGGAATCGATGCATCTCTGAGGAGTCGATGAGAACGCTATGGTACTTGGACAGTGGATGTTCCAAGCACATGACGCACCTAAAGCATCTACTCCAGGAGTATATTGAGCGTACAGGTCCACAAGTAACATTTGGTGACAACTCCAAAGGCCTAACCAAAGGTTATGGTACATTTAAAACTAGAAATGTTATAATCCCAAATGTTTCTTATGTACAAGGATTGCAACATAACTTGCTTTCCATTAGCCAATTCTGCGACAATGGTTTTTCTGTCAAGTTTGATGCACAGGGATGCACAGTGAAGCACAGGGAAACCAAGCAGATACTCCTAAGAGGGAAAAGAGAATGAAATATGTAATTTGCTGACTGGAACAGCAGCCCTCCGGAGACTTGTCTTGTATCGAAAAGCAGCAATGAAGTCAGCTGGCTGTGGCACAGACGGCTGAATCATCTCAACTTCAAGACAATCAACAAACTGGCTAGGAACCAGCTCGCTAATGGAATTCCAGATCAAATATATGACAAAAGTCATATGTGCAGCGCATGTCAACAAGGAAAGCAGACAAGAATTTCATTCTCTCTCAAGCCAGTTCAGTCAACTGATCGAGTACTTCAACTTCTTCACATGGATCTTTTTGGTCCAGTTACTCCAGCAAGCTTCAATTGTAGAAAATACACTCTGGTCGTTGTGTATGATTTCTCAAGATTTATATGGGTATCATTCTTGTACCAGAAGAGCGAAACCAGAACTAAACTGCCTATCCTGCTGGAAAGATTATCAGCACAGAAGGAGTGCAAGATAATGTCAATAAGATCAGATCGTGGAACGGAGTTTCTAAATGAAACTATTTATGATTATTGCGAGAAGAACGGAGTTCAACACCAAACATCTGCAGCACGCACACCTCGGCGGAATGGTGTAGCGAAAGAAGAAACGAACTCTCGAGGAAGCGGCTACCTCTTCCAGCTTTGGCTGCCGCCATTCAAAAAGTTGCGAAATTTGAAGCAATCAACACAGCTTGCTTCACTCAGAATCGCTCCCTACTCACATCAAGGCAAGGAAAGACACTGTATGAGCTATGGAACAACAGAATACCATACATTGGATATTTCAAGGTATTCGGATCCAAATGTCACATCCTCAACAATGGGAAGACACAGCTCAAGATGTTCGATGAGAAGACAGACCGAGGAGTATTCCTTGGTTACTCCGCTGTGAGTAAAGCGTACAGAGTCTTCAACAGAAGAACTCAAATAGTCGAAGTAACTCCACATGTTACCTTTGACGAATCCTCCTTCGAATATAGAGAGTCTATCAAATGAAGAAATGAAGGAGAATCTTCAAGACTGATTCAGACAAGAGCTCAAGAAAATAGAATCAGGAATCTGGCTGAACCATTAATTTGGGACGATGAGCCAGATGAGGAACTTCAAATCAACCAAGAAGCTCCATCAGCTGGAAATCGAGAAGAATCTTCAACGCCAAATCAAGGGGGAACATCATCAGCTGGAAATCCAAACACAACTGAGTCCCCAGCTCCATCTCCAGCTGAGCCTCTACAGAAGTCTCCTCAAAACCTAAATCAAAGAGAACCAATCTCTCAAGATTTAACTCCTGAGCAACTACAAGTCAGACGAAATTTAGCCACGTCAAGCATCAATCAATTGGAAGAAGAAATTCGCAAGAGGAGAAGATGGATTGAAGATCATCCATCATCAGCAATCATTGGAGAACCAAATGACCAAGTCAAAACCAGAAGCTCAGCTGCTCAAGCTCCTTCGGATCATCAAGAAGCAGCTGACACAGCTCAACTCTCAGTAGAGCTAGGACTGATGGACTATGATGAAGACACAGCTCTAATGGCGTGTTACATAGCTCAAGTGCCAGAGCCTCAATCAATTCTCGAAGCTTTGAAGAGCGTGCCTTGGACAAACGCCATGCAAGAAGAGCTGAACGAATTCCTCAGAAATTGTGTCTGGGAATTGGTCGACAGACCTCAAGAAGTCAAAGTCATAGGACTCAAATAGATATTCAAGAACAAATTAGATACCCTGGGAGTCGTCATCAGAAACAAAGCTCGACTGGTTGCCAAGGGCTACACTCAGCAGGAAGGAATTGACTTCGAAGAATCATTTGCTCCAGTAGCACGATTGGAAGCAATCAGACTCTTTCTCGCCTATACAGCACATCACAAATTCAAGGTTTATCAAATGGATGTGAAGTGTACATTCTTAAATGGAGAAATCAAAGAAGATGTCTACGTTGAACAACCTCCAGGATTCGAAGTAGAAGAAAATAAAGTCTACAAGCTAAAGAATGCTCTTTATGGATTGAAGCAAGCACCTTGAGCTTGGTATGACACTCTGTCAAATTTTCTCGTATCCAAAGGATTCAAGAAGGGCTCAGTAGACAGAACTCTCTTTACCATCAAGTCAGGAGAAGATATCTTAGTTGTTCAAATCTACGTAGACGACATCATCTTTGGATCAAGATCAAGCTTCTTATGCCAAAGATTTGGAGAGATGATGTCAGAGAAGTTCCAAATGTCCATGATGGGAGAAATGAGTTTCTTCCTAGGACTTCAAGTCAAACAATCATCAGAAGGGATTTTCATAAATCAATCCAAATACGTGAAAGACTTGATCGCCAAGTATGGAGTTCAATCCAGCAGAATTGTAAAGATTCCAATGAACACCAACTGGAAGATTGAACCGTGAAGCGAAGGGAAGTCGATTGATTCCGGCAAATACGGAGGATAATAGGATCCTCGCGTATCTAACGACAAGTCGTCCGGACTTCTCTTTCGCGATCGGAGTGTGTGCCGGATTTCAAGTTGATCCAAAGGAAGCACACATGCAAGCAGCCAAGAACATTCTCAAATATCTCAAAGGAACTCGAATGTTGGGGTACATGGTACCCAGTAGAAGACAATCTACGGTATTTGGATACTCAGACTCAGACTTCGCTGGAGATCGGTTCGACAGAAAATCAACTTCAGGAACTTGTCAGTTCTTAGGAAGTAAGTTGATTTCATGGTTTTCAAAGAAACAAACGTGCGTCGCAACTTCCACGACAGAAGCAAAATATATGGCCGCCGGAAGCTGCTGCTACTTCATAAATTCTCGTGAAACATCGAGTGGATGACTATGAAGTGAAAAATGGACGGAGTTCCAATTTTACGTGATAGCTCAAGTGCGATTGCCATTTCAGAGAATCCAGTACTTCACACAAGATGCAAGCATGTAGACGTACGACATCATTTCATCAGAGATCACGTAGAAAAGGAGGAGGTGATTGTTGAGAAAATTCACACAGACATACAGCGGGCTGATATTCTCACAAAGCCACTGATAAAAGCAAGATTCAAAATGCTGTGCGGATTACTTGGACTACTCAACCCAG
Source organism: Agastache rugosa (assembly GCA_031470985.1). Lineage (NCBI taxonomy): Eukaryota > Viridiplantae > Streptophyta > Magnoliopsida > Lamiales > Lamiaceae > Agastache > Agastache rugosa. The sequence continues at coordinate 13,509,854 of CM062608.1, forward strand.
ACGATAATTCACCCAGCTGAATGGAAGCAGACCCAGCTGAATACAAGCAGACAACTGCAAATCAGAATCAACGTCACTGATGTCAGCTGAGAAAGAATTCAGCTAAACCAGATGCTGAAAGTGAAGAATTATTCAGCTGAGGGGGAACCAGCTGGAACCACGATGACCCAGCACACCCACTCAACCGAGGTATCAGCTGACTACAATGATCAGCTGAGAGGTTTGCAACAACATTAATTACACCTACTCAACCTGTCTTTCTGTCATCTCATATCTTGTCATTTCTAATCAATCTTAATTAAGAGTCTGCAAAGAATTGAATCATGGGAGTTTCGAGGCAAAAGTCAAAACGCCTCAACCGTTCTCTCTCGCTCATTAACTCACATCTTCTAATCAAGAAATTGACGCGACACGAGAATCACTCCTAATCGTAGATCTTCTTATCAACAGATAAATCTTGATCGTCCATTCATCAAGAAAACTCTTTAAATATGCTAGAAGATATACGTAAAGCATTGCATCTTCCCTAAAAAGTTTTTCGGCATTCTTTCTTATTTCTATCAATTGGTATTATTTGTTTCTACTAACAAAAGATGCAGAAGAAGAACATGGAATCCAGAAAGATATCTCCCGAAGCCGATCAAACTTGAAGAATCTGTCAAAGCTTCAAGATAAGAGTTGCTTAACTCTCAAAGAAGACGGAAGTCCAGAAGAAGGTGAAGCCCTTCGACAGATCCAGGCCAGCGCAGTGAGAGACTGCAAAGCTCAAGAACGTCATTCACCAGGAAGGTGCAGAAAACTTTCTGGGAATGTCAAAGGAAAAAGACCTCCTCAGCCCCATTGATTCTCTCAACATAAAAGAGAGAATGAGACATACAACTCCCTGGGATGCAAAAATCAACGTCAACAGATCTGGACCAAATGTTGATAAAGTCGGAGTATTTAAGAGCAGTCATGACAAAGCTCTTGCTCCACCACAGGAGGCACAGAAAAAGATGCATGAGACAAAGCAGCATGCATCTATCTCCGTCCCAGCTGGGAATCGGAGACAACTTGAGGAGACAAAACATGCTGAAGCACCGTCTTCAAACAGAAGACTCAAGTCAAAGGTGCTCAGTCAGTCAGCCGAAAAGCCAGCTGACATTATGAGAGAATTCGTAATCACTCTCCGAGGAGCAGAAGGCCCACAAGCGGTCGTTTCTTACGGTGGAGGAGAAGTTCATGCCCCTGCGTGAACATTATCGTCACCAACACCGCAACGGAGTATTCCAGCTAATCAACCAAGCTTAAACCCCAAGACAGATGGAATACTTCAACCGTCTTCTCCTCAGTTTCCTTCAGCTCCACAGGGACACCAGCTTCAAGATCTTCCGATGAAAGATGCTCAAGTCCCTGCACTAAGCTTAAATAAGAAACATCACCCAGCCAATGATCACCTGCAGCTGGATGATGATGATATGAGCTGAACACAAGTCACTCAAGTGCTGAATCAGACTTTCTCATTCAATCTAAGAAGTCTGAAGAAGCAAAAGTTGCAAGGAATGAAGTTGTGCCCGACTCAGAAGATGCTATCTCCCGTGCCAACTCATCCCTCCAAGCACTCAGATGGACGCCCTTTGAGATCGAGGCCAAGGACGGTGTACGCAATCACGGTGAGGCTAATGCTGCTTGAAGAAGAGCCGGCTAATACAACGAGTGAGCCACTTAGACTCCAAACCTCAATTGCTCGTAGGCGAAAACCACAGTTTCGCCAAACTAAAACATCGCAACAGCTGATGGTGTATCTCTCCCACCCTGTTTGATCATGCCAAAAAGGGGGAAGTAAGAAAGAAGAGAGACAAGTGAAAGAAGAGGCAAACTGTTGAGCTAGAGGAACCAGCTGAATCAGAATCAACTGAAGAGACGAGTCAAAAGAAAGAAGCAACGGATGCAGAAGAGAAGACCCAGCCAACTGGGATTGAAGACTGAAGATTTGAAGATCATGCAGAAGAGAAGACCCAGCCAACTGGGATTGAAGACTGAAGATTTGAAGATTTTTTTTCTTCTTTCTTTTTCATGTGTTATAATGTATTTTCTTACATTAATAAAACACAAGTTTTTCTGCGTCATAAGTTGTCTCAGTTAGGTTTTGGCATCATCAAAAAGGGAGAAATTGTTGGGAAAATTATAAGGTTTTGATTTGATACCAAAACCCAACTGATTCTCCAACCGAATAGATGATCGCGTCAACCTAAATAGTATTGTCCAGCTCGCCTGTTTGAGCTTTAGATTTTCTAGGCTTACAGGTTAAGGAAGCGGAAGACGACGGTCGACCCTAGTTTGTGTTTACGGCGAGTCGGCTAGCGAGAAGACGGCGATCGACCCAATGTGTTTACGGCTGAGTCGGCTAACAAAGAAACGGCGAGCGTCAACCTTCGGTCAGTGATCTAGCGAGCACGATCAAGTGAAGAGAATTCGAGCGGGAGTTCAAAACACGGCCGGTCCAACGGTATGCAGAACAAAGGGAACTATCTGCGAAGACTTCACTTCAAGACGATCCGGCTACGAATTCAAAAGCCAGCTCCAAAGGCAGAAGATCCCGGCATCAGAGGAAGTCAACCTACCTCGACCAATGAGGGATTGCCAAATCAGCATCCTAGACTTCAGGACCTAGGATGTGACACAAATGAAGACAGGTGCAGATACGCCCAACAGCAGATCTTGAATTTAAGAAAAGTAGGTAAGATTCAAACGGCTCCTTCAACGGCTAGTCTTGAATCTCTACCTATATAAACCCGTCTTCAACCTCAGGATCAGATACGAAAAACTCTCTACAAGCTTTCATTATCTGAAATCATCAATCTTTCAAAAGCTCTCAAGCAGTTCTACATAGATCAAAGAACACTTTATCTTAAAGTGTTTCTAGTTAAGAAACTGCTTAGTTTTTCGTCTGTTCCCTAGGCCAAACTCTTTGTACATCTTAAGCCTAGATTTCGAACGAGTTCATCATACTCTAAAGTTCTTAATTGTAAGAACTCGTTCACAGTTGGAACCCCATACCCAAACCCAAACCCAAAAAGGTTAGGTAAATGTACACTTGCTCGAAGCGTATAATTCGAGTGGTTAGGTTCTTTAGTACCCAGAAACTGAAGGTGTAGGCTTGACAGTGCCCGCAAACTGTTGGAACACAGCTCGGGTTAGAGTTGTGAAGTTGCTTGGTACTTGGAAACCAAGTGGTAGTGGATTACCCGATGAACACAGTCGTGGACGTATGAGGTGTTACTCCGAACCACGTAAAAGCTGCGTGCTTTCTTTACTTTCTCTTTATATTCGGTTTGTTCTAACTCTTTCATATCATTGCATATTTGTTCAAAACCGCACACACAAATTTGCTTTCTCCAAAGAGCAGTGTGTCTCTCTGAAAAGTTGCACAACTTGACTAAGTGAAAACGTTAAGTTAATCTTTTCAAGCGAGTTTTTCTAAGTAACCGAGCTAAGTTTTCAAACCACCACTTTCCGCACCGCAATTTGAGTTATTTACCCGGTGACCCTCTGTGGATCGATAACTGAGCTCACCAACTCTGTGATTTAACTTGAAAAAGTCTCGAAAAATCTATTTGGTGTATTCACCCCCCTCCTCTACACCAAATACCTAGCTCAGGGACCATCATTCCAAGTTCCTCCATTCATCTTGATTTTTAGACTTGGATATTCCTCTCTCGCCAGCCCAGTGATGAACTTCTTTGATAATTTGGGCCTTGTCAGGAAGGTTCATTCCAGCTAAAGTGGGATGCTTTAATTGTTTGACTTTTGGAGCCTTTAGCTGGATGTTGTTTCTCTTGGCATATAGAGCAATTGATCTTGTCATCATTGGATCCGTCTCATGGAGTTCGAGAAGATAATCCTGGAAAGCAGTTTCTAGATCCATGCCTTTGTATTGATTCAAGTAGTAGAATTCTTTGATGAATTCTGTTTTACATCGTTTCCAGTTTTTATTGAAATCATCTGGGCTCTACTTGTCGGCTGAGGCTGTTTGGACTTGTTTCTTCTTAGCTTGCATGTAGCTCTGCCTTTTCTTCTTCTGCTTTTTCTTAGCAGGCTTAAGCGATTCAGCTTTCTTCTTGATAATTTTGTCCAGCTCCTCCATTTCCCTTCTTTGCTCATTGTGAAATTTACACAGCCAGTGGTAGTCCTTGTATTCCTCTGGCTTATATCCACAAGCTTTGGCTAGAGCGACTGTTTTCTCTCTCCATGTCTCTTTAACTGCTACAGTTGGCTCTTCCTCATCCAGCTCTTTGGCAAAGTCGTCGACTTCCGACTGATTTAGCTGCACTGATTCCCCATGAGCTGCAGCTTCCCTCTCAATTATTTTTTTAGCTTCATTCTTTTCTTCCCCCTTTTTGGCATTATCAATAAGGGAGGCAGAGAGGTCAGCAACTGTTGTGATGAGCTTGGTGATAGCAACTTCAACATCCGCGATCTTGGCTGTATTGTCAGCTGTGGCGATGTTCGATTTGGACGATCTTTCTTCTTCGGCTACGAGCGAGCATCCAGATCTTTGAATAGGTTGAAAAGTTGGCGGATGTCAGAGTTGTTGGAGAGAGTAGACTTTTTGATGGCTTCCAGCTGGCTTGAAAGATTTACTATGTCGTCGACCAGTGGAGCTTGAAGTCTTGTTACTATCTCAGAAACTCTCTTCTCTAGATGGTTTGACTGATCAATGCTTTGAGAGACGAGAGATTGCGTGAGATCTAGACTTGTACGTTCTTGTAAATTTTGGGTAAATTTATGAATTTCATCAATTCTCCGCTGTTGTTCTCGAACTTGACAGTCTAGGGCTGTGAATCGCATGATGACATCGACTTGAGACTTCAGTCTGTCCTGAAAAACAATTTCCTCAACCTCTTTAGAGATTGCTTCCTTCATGGCGGTTGAGAGCTCGGTAGCTGAGTTCGTTTGGGTTCCGGATTTGACATGACTGGGTTTGTCTGCCTCGGACTCGACCAGTGCGCGAGTGTCATCGACAATTGGACTTGGTGTGGCTTCTGCTTCTAGTTCAACTGTTGCATCAGCTGGTTCTTCAATTATTATTACCTCAGCTGTGTTATCTGGTACAACTTCCTTGGTAATCTCAGCTGAGACTTCTTTGGAATTGTCAGTTCCAGAATGTGTCTCCCATCCCACTGCTGTAAGAAGCTTGTTGGCTGATTCCCAGACATCTGCTGGGTGCGGCTTGGGGTACTGCTGAGAGACTTCGATGATACCTCTAATGAGATCATTTTGATGCAAGTATGCATCCTCCAGGCTCCCAAAGCCAAAAGTGTGATGGAGGCATGCTTCATCTGTCTTCAACTTCTCATATGAGAAGATTTCTATCAACTGCTCATTTTGGTACCAAGTTGCCATCTTGGTGGCAAGATAGAACTTGAGATCTCCGACTTTGGTAAGGGCGAAAGGTAGGTGCGCTAAGATTGGATACTGAGTTAGAACACTCTTGATCCCTGCAATACGCAAATCCTCATACATGGCTTCTATGAAGGCTGAGCCAGTGGAGTTGAGTAAAGGAGAGACAGTAGAATCACTCTCCTCTGATTCTGTGGATATTTGAGAAACTGGTTCAAATGGGTTCACAGTAGGCTGTGAAGAAGCATCAGCCAATTGCGTGGTAGTTTGAGCTTTGGGTGATGGTTGTTTTGAGGGTGAGCTGGGATCAGTGGAGATAGGTTCAGCATGGGTTTCAGCTGGCTGTGGAGGAGCTTCAGCCAGTTGAATATCTGCGTACTCTCTTATAGGAGATGGCTCTTTGGTTGGAGAGCTGGGTGGAGGAGAAGGCTGTTTGAGTGGAGAGCTGTGAGGCGGTGAGGGCTGGGGTGATCTGGGATGAGCAGGAATATCGTCAAGTACTTGGGCGATAACATGGGTAGGGGAAGGAGGAAGAGATGTCTGACTCCTTGGATTATCCAGCTCGTCCTCTGAGCTGGATGACGAAATGTCATTCAATCCCATGTAAGCTAGGATGTTTGATCCGAATTGATTGAAGGCCGACACTGGCTGCGGGGAGAGAATCACCATTGCTTGACTAAGCTTGCTTGGTGAGATTGTTGGAGTAGCCTCTGAAGATGAGTTCGCATCAGTTGGTGGAAGGACAACTGCTTTCCTTTTCTTTTCAGCTGGGCCTCCAGCTGGTTTGGGGTCAGCTGGCTTCCTTTTCCTCTTAACCTTCTCAGCTGAAATTTCTGGCTCTATTTCTTCCAGCTGTTTCTTGTCTTTGCTCTCAGCAGGCTGTTTTCTCAGCAGGTCATTGATTTGACTAATTCTCTGGAAGAAAATCTTCGTTTCTGGAAACGATTCTAAATCAGCCCATTTTACTGTGTGCCCTTTTCACATCTTACACTATCAAGAACAAAATCTTAGAGCATAGATACAGAGGCTCTGAGCTTGAATATGTCATCCCAGCGGAGTCGTGCTTGATATTTTCTGACTCCTTGACCAGTCGGTTGAGTATGAAATCAAACCAGTTGACATTTGCGCCTTTGATCATGGCAATCATTGGCTTGAGCTTTGGAATACTGATCTCTCCTTGAGATCCAGCTATCCCAAGAATACACTTCTGCGTAATATCCAGTGTTGGGAAAATTAATAGAGTTTTTATTTGATTCCAAAACCCAGCTGACCCCAACTGAGTAGATGATTGCACTAGCCTAAGCATTTTTCAGCTCACCTGTTTGAGCTTATAGAGTTTCTAAGTTTACAGGTAGAGTCGCAGAAGACAGCAGAAGACATAGCAAAAGACACAGCTAAGCGGACACAGATGAGGAATTCAGCAGAGCAGACTCAGCAGAGCAGACCAAGCAGAGTCAAAGTCCCAGCAGTATCAAGACCCAGCTCAGTGACGGAAACCCAGCTCAGTGTCAAAAACCCAGCTAAGTGTAAAAGACTCAGCTTAGTGTCGATGACACAGCTCAGGTCTGAGACACAGCTCAGGTTATTGACACAGCTCAGGTTAAAGACACAGCTCAGGTTAATGATACAGCACAGGTCTAAGACACAGCTCAGAGTCAAGACGTAGCAGAGTCCAAGACGCTGAAGACACAGCAGAGACGCTTAGTAGCTCAAAGACGAAGACCTTCTCCAAAACAAGATCCCGATGTCAGAAGATCTTGTCTGACGCGGTCAAATCAGAGAAGAAATAGCTTCTGCAGATGCAGACCTACTTCGTAGGCAAAAGGCCAGAAGTCAATGAGAGTAGGTAAGATTCAAACGGATCTCTTCCAACGGCTAGTTTGAATCTCCACCTATATATATCTCCTCACCATTGAAGAAAACAGGCTGGCGAGACGACTAAAGAAATAAAAGAGCCAACAGAAAAATGAACAATAATCTTCAAAGCCAAATCTTTCAAGAACACCCAGCCAGTAAGATGTGTTCTTAGTTGTTCACATATTCAGTCATAGGCAGAATAGATTAGAATAGAAATATCTTAAGCCTAGTTTGAACGAGTTTATCATACTCCTTGTTCTTCATTGTAAGAACTCGTTCATAGTTGGAAAACCCATACCCAAACCCAAACCCTGAAAGGTTAGGTCAAGGTACGCCTGCTCGAAGCGTGTAATTTGAGTGGTCAGGTTTTACAGTACCCGGAAACTGTAAGTCAGGTTTTTTCAGTACCCGCAAACTGAAAAGTGTAGGCTTGACGGTGCCCGTAAACTATTGGAACACAACTCAGGTTAGAGTTGTGAAGTTGTTTGGTACTTGGAAACCAAGTGGTAGTGAATTACCAGTGAATCTGGTCGTGGACGTAGGAGGTGTTACTCCGAACTACGTTAAAATTGCTTTGTTCTTTACTGCTTTGTTTTATGTATTCTGCTAACTCCTCTCAAGCATACATTTCAAGCTGCATAAACTGACTAACTGAAAAGAGAAACAAAGCTTTGCAATATATTTGAAGTAACAGACGGACTTTCCAAAAACCCACCACATTCCGTACACAACCAGCTGTGTCGGTAAAGCTGCCTTCCAGCTGGATCGAACACAGCCAGCTCACTCAAAAGAGTTTTAAATTGGAAAAGTTTTTAAACCTTGGAGTATTCACCCCCCCCTCTACACCAAGGTATCCATCTTGGGACCAATAATTGGTATCAGAGCAGTGGTTCAAAAGATCACTGTATCTGTGTCAAGTCAGCCTCTTTGCTAATAGTGGTCGCCTGAACAGATCCTTAATTTTTTTAAAAATCTTTTTAAAATCATTATATTGCATACTGTCATGGAATCTTCCTTGTGCATGAATCTTCCAACATTCTCTGTCGATGATTATCAGATCTGGAAGTTCCGACACAAAAGCTTTCTGTACGCACGACACGACATGATGTGGAATGTTATCTATAACGGACCCATCGTCATCATGAAGTTAGAAAGAGAAAGCAGAAACCTCACCTGGAGTTGAACCAGTACTTCGGCAAGTTGTGAAGCCCAAAAGGGAATACTCTCCAGAAGAAAGAAGACAAGCTGGATTGGACAGCTACGCTCGCAACGTCATATCCTCAACGGTGACGGACGCTTATCTCAGCAAGATCATCAACTGCGAGACAGCTAAGGGGATGTGGAACACTCTAGCCAAGCTGTGTGAAGGCTCAGAGGAAATTCAAGAAAACAAATTCTCAGTTGCATGCCAGAAATTCGACAATTTCAAGCAACTCCCCTGTGAGTCCATCGAACAAATGGAGCTCAGATTCTCCAACCTCGTCATTGAGATCGAGACGATCCGAACTGGAAGATATACAGTTCGAGATAAGAACTTGAAAGTTCTTGCAGCTCTCTCCTCAGAATGGTGTACACACAAAGTGGTTCACCAAGCGGAAACCCCGATCTTGGCAGCATGGAGACGGAAAAATTGTTCTCCATCCTGAAAGCCAACGAATTTGATCTGGGGATCACAAACGGAGAATCATCCAGCCAGATGTCTCAAACAGAGCTGACTTCTAAAGCAAATGAGACAGCTCTCAGTGCAAATCAAGAAAGATCAGCTCAATCAGCTCAGTTTGGAATGACCAACAAGGAGCACAAAAATATGAGCAAAGGATTGCACGAAGAAGTTGCCATGATTGCACGCTGGATCTCAGCAAGAAAAGATGCAAGAATTTCGTGAAGATTCATCTTGATAAGCAACTTTCCCCAAAAGAAAAACCCAGCTGAATCAACCTCCTGAAGAGGATAAAAGCTGATGAAGAAATTAAAGAAACCCGGCTAGATGACTGGGACCAGCTATGAAATAAAGACAGCTGGATACAAAACTAAAAACTCAGCCAGTCACACTGCAGAGTACAATCGATAAGCAGCAAATGAATCAGCTGGATTCGGGACAGCAGTCTACCTGCTATACAGACAGAGATTTCATCGAAGAAGTGAGCGAATGTTGAGAAACTTCGCTCGATAAAAGGAAGTATGATGCAGATGAAGAAACCTCATCCAACTGAGGAGGAACAAGACTCAGCTGGATAATGAAAAGCTAATGGGACATCAGGATAGAAGAATTCAAACCCAGCTGGATGTTTCAACTCAGTTTAACAAGGAAAACCAGCTGAGGGGGAATCAAGCTCAGCTGGATAATAAAACTGAAGAAAGGCTCATTCAACATAAAGAAAATACAGCCTTGGTATCAGCTGACTACAATGATCAGCTGACAGGTTTGCAGACCTTTCTATCTATTTCCCTGAAGAATATGCTATTTAAAGATAAAAATATTTGAATTTAACTCAATTACCCAGACATTCCTTAAATGGATTAGTCAGTAAGCCATCCATCCCATCGAATCCCATCGCATTTAATGAAAAGCATGCTGAATATTGTAGCTCGGGAGAACTGAGGTAGAAGTCAGAACGGTTCGACTACCTCACGCGCGCGTGACCTACACTCTATATACACACGTCATGTGATGTGTTGTGCAAATCTCTCTCAGCCGCAGATCTTCAATTCTTTTGCCAAGATCTCAACCTTCCATCAAAATGGACAGTTGATATATACATCTAAAATATGCAAATCTTCGCCAAGTTTTCTATCGCTCATACTTATCTCTGAAATTTATATCTCAGATTCTGGATTATCTCTTTGCAAACAAGCTCCCCTAGTATCTTCGTCTTTCTAACCTCTTGCTACAGAAGAAGATCATGGCCCCAAAGAAGATGACACCAGGAGCAAGCCAGACTGAGAATTTGATGTCAAAACTTCATTTCGAGAGTTGTTTAACTCTCAAGAACTACAAGAACTCATAATTCCAGGAGGTATTAGATCTCATCGAGAAAGCCGAACTTTTGCAGTGGGCGACTGCAAGACTGAAGAACATCTTCTGCAGAGAAGTCACAGAGTTCTTCCTAGAGATGACTAATCGAGATGATCGACTCCGCTCCAACGTCTCTCTGCAACTCAAGGAGAAGACAGGACTTACAACTCCATGGGATGTCGACATCAACATCAACCGGATGTTGAACAAGCTATTCAACTTAAAGACTCTTGGGAACCGCTCCCCAGATAACTACACCAGAGAAGAAATCCAGGCCGAACTGGATAAGATGTTGTTCAAGCCGGAACCTTACAGGGCGAGCATGTACAAGCTCCTGCTCAAGCCCAAGTTCAGATTACTTCTGGATGTCACCCAGAAGTGCATCCTTGGTATTGCTGGATCTCAAGGAGAGATCAGCATTCCCAAACTGAAGCCAATGATAGCCATCCTCAGGAATGACCCTGTGGATTGGTTCTCCTTCTTCATGGGAAAGTTGGAGAAAGAATCGAAGAAGATTCATTTTGAGAATGACAGCTTCACTCGGTACAGCTGTAGAGAAACAATCTACTTATGCACCAAAGTGATGTGCATAATAGAAAAGCATTCTACCGGAAGGCAAATCAAGTGGCATGACACAGAAGAATTTCCTGTGTCCAAATACTTTTTGAGAAGCCAAGTCAGCTCACTGACTTGTTGAAGAAAGCAGCCCCTGAAGGGAAGACGAAGGTGCAAGAGGCAAAGCAGCAGACTGTATGTCCCTCTCAAGCAGGAAAAATGAAGCAACTGGAGGAGACACATCCACATGGATCTCCACCTGCCAAAAAGAAGCTGAAATTCAAGGTAGCCAGCTGAGGAGGCAGCAAAGAAACCAGTTGATGAACCAGCTAAATCTGAGTCCACTCCCACAGCATCCCCAATCCAAAATAAGAAAACTGAGTGGAGACCAGTCACTGAGGAGACAGCTCAGGGATCCTTCTCCAGCTCAGACAATGGAAGGGAGTTCGTGATTACATCACGAGAAACTGAAGAACCACAAATAGTGGTCTCCCACCCTAACCCAGATGATTCTATTCCCCTTCGTCAAATTATTCAAGCATCTTCACAACCCTTTCCAGCTGATACCACATCAGCTGAAACCGCTCAACAAGACTATCCTCTCCTTCCTCTTCATCCTCAGGTACCTCTCTCAGATTCCCTACCCACTTGCTCAGTACCTGAAACCGCTCAACTCCAAATTTCAGCACCCAGCTCTCCAACCAAAGAACCATCTCCTGTAAAAGACCAGGTAGATATTCAACTGACTGAAGCTCCTTCACAACCAGCTGACACCCAAGCTGAACTCTCTTCTAATCCCAGCTCACCCAAAGAACCCCATCCAGCTGACGCTCCTTTGCAGCTGGATGATGAAAACCAAGCTGAACCTACAAGCCCTTCTGAGGAATTTGAAATCCTCAGTCCCAGAGCCGTTGCACGTGCTACCACTATCATGAGATTCGATGACCTCAGGCTTCAAGGGGTAAAGAGCGCACTGCAACAGTACCCTTCTCTTACTTTACTCCCCGCCGCACTAGGCACCGTCAGCGACTTTAAATTTTACCTTGCTACCAAGATGACTACTTGGTATGCAAATAAGGAACTTATGGAGTTCTACTCCTTCAATAAGCTCAAAGCCGAAGAAGCTACTCTGCAAGAGATCTTTAGATTTGGAAGTCTTCAGGATGCCTTCATGAATCAAGATGAGCTGACCCAAACTCTCATCCAGAAGGCTAAGCAAGATGAAGTACCGCCGTCTGAGCTGGTAATCGCAAGAGCCAACTCTTACCTCCACACTCTCAGCTGGATTGTTCCAGTTAAGAATGCCAAGGAAGTTGTCCCTGCCGACACAGCTGAGGCAATGTTGATTGAAGAAGAGCCAACTACTGCAATAGTTGAGTCTACCGAAGCTGCCCCACCAAGTCCAATTGCCGATGACACTCGCGCACTGGTCGAGTTCGAGGCAGACAAACCCAGTCATGCTGAATCCGGAACCCAAACAGAGCCCGACTCTGAATTTTCTCCGGCTCTTCAAAAGAAAATCCAGGAATACGTAGAAAGGGTTTTTCTAATGGAAAGCATAAAAAATCAAGCTGACCTTCTTCTTCGGTGTACAACTATTGAAATGCAGGCAGAAACTCAAGGGCGGACTATCGATGAAATGTAGAAGTCCATCTACACCGTTGATGAGGACACCAACAAGAATCTCAAGCAGTCTCTTGTTTCTCAAGATCTCGAACTCAGAAATCATTTAGATAAGAGAGTTCCTAAGATTGTAACAAGACTTTAAGTTCCACTAGTTGACGATTTAGCAAATCTTTCAAGCCAGCTGGAAGCCATCAAGAAGTCAACTCTCTCCAACAGCTCTAACATCCGCCAGCTCTTCAACCTTTTCAAAGAGTTGTACACTCAGTTCAAAGCTGGAAGCAGCAGCACTGCTCAGCTTAACCTCGTCACAGCTGAAAACACAGCCAAGATCGCTAATGTTGAAGGTGCTCTCTCCAAGCTCAACGCAACAGTTGCCAACCTCTCTGCCTCCCTTGTTGATAATGCCAAAAAGGGGAAAGAAAAGAATGAAGAAGCTGGAAAAACAATGGAGAGGAAAGCTGCAGCTCAGGGGGAACCTGTGCAGCTAAATCAGTCGGAAATCGATGACTTTGCTAAAGAGCTGGATGACGATGAACCAACTGCAGCAGTCAAAGAGACGTGGAGAGAGAAAATGGTCACTCTTGCCAAAGCTTGTGGATATAAGCCAGAGGAATACAATGACTATCACTGGCTGTGTAACTTTCACAATGAGCAAAGAAAAGAAATAGAGGAGCTGGACAAAATTATCAAGAAGAAAGCCGAATCGCTCAAGCTCTTTGAGAAAAGCGAGAAGAAGAAAAGGCAGAGCTACAGGCAAGCTAAGAAGAAACAAGTCCAAGCAGCCTCAACTGACAAGAAGAACCCAAATGATTTCAATGAAAACTGGGAATGATGCAAATCAGAATTCATCAAAGAATTCTACTACTTTAATCAGTACAAAGGCATGGATTCAGAAACTGCTTTCCAGGATTATCTTCTCGAACTCCATGAGACGGATCCAATGATGGCAAGATCAATTGCCCTATATGCCAAGAGAAATAATATCCAGCTAAAAGCTCCAAAAGTCAAACAATTGAAGCCTCCCACTCTAGCTGGAACGAACCTTCCCGACAAGGCCCAGATTATCAAAGAAGTTCATCACTGGGCTGGCGAAAGAGGAATCTCCAAAACGAAAAATCAAGTCGAATGGAAGGAGTTGGAAGAATTCATCTTCAACAAATATGGTCTCAAGACTGACCATCAAATGGACGAATAGAGGAAGTAGCACAGCTGAAGATCCAGCCAACTGGGAATCTTTTCTTTTGAACTTTTGTAATTTTAAAGTTGTAAAATTTCGTATTAATGAAAAGTTCGTTTTATCAAAATCAACCTGAAGACAATCTCTCTTTGTCCAGGCTCTGAATTTTATTATCCGCTATGAATGTTTATTTCTTTTTGAAACCCCATTTCCTGTTAAGGGGGAAGTAAATTGTTTTTCTCAGTTAGGTTTTGGCATCATCAAAAAGGGTGAAATTGTTGGGAAAATTAATAGAGTTTTGATTTGATTCCAAAACCCAGCTGACCCCAACCGAGTAGATGATTACACTAGCCTAAGCGTTTTTCAGCTCACCTGTTTGAGCTTATAGAGTTTCTAAGTTTACAGGTAGAGTCGCTGAAGACAGCAAAAGACATAGTAGAAGACACAGCTAAGTGGACACAGCTGAGGAATTCAGCAGAGCAGACCAAGCAGAGTCAAAGTCCCAGCAGTATCAAGACCCAGCTCAGTGACGGAAACCCAGCTCAGTGTCAAAAACCCAGTCAGTGTAAAAGACCCAGCTTAGTATCGATGACACAGCTCAGGTCTGAGACACAACTCAGGTTAATGACACAGCTCAGGTTGAAGACACAACTCAGGTTAATGATACAGCATAGGTCTAAGACATAGCTCAAAGTCGAGACGCAGCAGAGTCCAAGATGCTGAAGACACAACAGAGATGCTTAGTAGCTCAAAGACGAAGACCTTCTTCAAGACAAGATCCCGATGTCAGAAGATCTTGTCTGACGCGGTCAAATCAGAGAAGAAATAGCTTCTGCAGATGCAGAACTACTTCGTAGGCAAAAGGCCAGAAGTCAATGAGAGTATGTAAGATTCAAACGGCTCTCTTCCAACGGCTAGTTTGAATCTCCACCTATATATATCTCATCACCATTGAAGAAAACAGGCTGGCGAGATGACTAAAGAAATAAAAGAGCCAACAGAAAAATGAACAACAATCTTCAAAGCCTAATCTTTCAAGAACACCCAGCCAGTAAGATGTGTTCTTAGTTGTTCACATATTCAGTCATAGGCAGAATAGATTAGAATAGAAATATCTTAAGCCTAGTTTGAACGAGTTCATCATACTCCTTGTTCTTCATTGTAAGAACTCGTTCATAGTTGGAAAACTCATACCCAAACCCAAACCCTGAAAGGTTAGGTCAAGGTACGCCTGCTCGAAGCGTGTAATTCGAGTGGTCAGGTTTTACAGTACCCGGAAACTGTAAGTTAGATTTTTTCAGTACCCGCAAACTGAAAGGTGTAGGCTTGACAGTGCCCGTAAACTGTTGGAACACAACTCAGGTTAGAGTTGTGAAGTTGCTTGGTACTTAGAAACCAAATGGTAGTGAATTACCAGTGAATCTGGTCGTGGACGTAGGAGGTGTTACTCCGAACCACGTTAAAATTGCTTTGTTCTTTACTGCTTTGTTTTATGCATTCTGCTAACTCCTCTCAAGCATACATTTCAAGCTGCATAAACTGACAAACTGAAAAGAGAAACAAAGCTTTGTAATATATTTGAAGTAACAGACGGACTTTTCAAAAACCCACCACATTCCGCACACAGCCAGCTGTGTCGATCAAGCTGCCTTTCAGCTGGATCGAACACAGCCAGCTCACTCAAAAGAGTTTTAAATTGGAAAAGTTTTTAAACCTTGGTGTATTCACCCCCCCTCTACACCAAGGTATCCGTCTTGGGACCAACATCCAGCAACAGCCAGTACTTTGGCTTGAGTAGGAGCTTTGACATGCTCGCTCTGTACGGCTCTAGAGAGATAAGCATCTCTTGACTGAGGAATTCATCCACTTTCTCACGGCTGTAATCGTCTGGAATGAATTCTCCTTTGCTGGGATGATTGAACACCTTTTGCAGCATTCTGTTGAGCTTGATGTTGATGGTTGCTAAATCAAACTTTCCATCAACGCCTTTGACGACCATGTCGAATGAAGATGTTGAGGTAAAAGATGGCAGCATCTCTCTTCAGCATAAGTTTGGGCATGGAGGTTGCCCACAGCAGGAAACCGGAGTCTGCAACTAGATCCACCATCTCTTTGAGTTCTGAAACATTGAGATTGGAGGTGGACACAACACTCTCAAATGATAGCTTTGTCATTATAGCTTCAAACTGGTTCATCCCTACGGTTGATTTCTTGGGTGCAATTTCCGCAATCTGTTGATTTTGATCTTTCGAAGAACTTGCAGAAAATAGATAGAGGAATGAAGGTTTGAAATTTACAGAGATAAAGATGAAAGATGAGAGAATCTGCATATCTTTCCCATATATATCAACTGTCATAATGGATCAGCGGTTGAAATTGAAGCAACTGATATTCAGATCAACGGCTAGGAGTAACGCGCTCATCACGTCTGTTGACGTGCGTACAGCGAGTGCATTAACATCACGCGTGAGGTAGTTCAAACGTCTAACGTTCTGCCTCGATCCTACCGTGCTACAGTACTCTGTAGACTTTATAATTAATGCGATGGGAAAAGAAACTTATCAAGCAATTTAACTAAGGAATATATGTTCGCTGAAATTAAAAATTCAAAATAATTGGACTTAAATAGCATATTCCTCAGAGTAATAAATGCATGAGACGCAAACCGGTCAGCTTGTACATAGTATCCAGCTGATACCACGGCGGTCTTTTTCCTTTGCTTGACTGAATTTTCTCCTTAGCTGAGTATCTGGTAATTAGCTTGATTTTCCTTCAGCTGAGTTCCCTTGAGCTCTTCACTGTTGTCCAGCTGAGCTTGATTCCCCAACAGCTGGGTAATCCTTCTTAACTGAGCTTTGAGATCCAGCTGAGTTTGTTCCCCCTCAGCTGGATGATCTTTCTTCATCCGGATTGAGCAGTCCAAGTAATCCACACATCATCTTGATTCAGTATGTTGTGCTTCTGTGTGAATTTTTCCAACAATTGTGTCCAGATTTTGAGTCTTGGGTGCTTTCACGTCGTCAGCTGGGTGAAAGGATTAGCTTGATTGATCTGCTGCTTCTTGATTCTTCTCTTGAGACCAATGTATTCAGCTGTATGTCTGGCTGAGCTTTCAGTTTTGTATCCAGCTGTTTTTATTTCACAGCTGGTCCCTGTCAGCTGTCTTTATTTCTTCATCAGCTGATTCAGGAAGATGTCCCAGACATCTTAATCAAAGCGATCATCCTCATCTGAGTCGGAGAAGAAGATTTGATCATCATCCATCTTGCTCGTCTCGAACCTTTTAATCTTGCTCCGGGAGGATGACTCAGCTGGGTTTCTCTTTAGATAGAGTTGCTTGTCGTGATGAACCTTCACGATCTTCTTGTACCATTCCTTGCTGTGTTCTAGCCTATTAATATTCCGTACAAGTCTGGCAACTTCTTCGTGCAATTCTTCTTTGCTCATATTTCTGTGCTCCTTGTTGGTCCTTTCAAGCTGAGCTGATTGAGTTGATCTTCTTGATTGAGCTCTGAAGGCTGTCTCTTTTGCCTTGAGAATCAGCTCCATTTCATTCATTCGGCTGGATGATTCTCCGTTTGTGATCCTCAGATCAAATTCATTGGCTTTCAAGATAGAGAACAATTTTTCCGTCTCCATGCTGCCAAGATCAGTTCTGCTTTGGTGAACCACCTTGTGTGTACACCATTCTGAGAAGAGAGCTGCAAGAGCTTTCAAGTTCTTATCTCGAACTGTATATTTTCCAGTTCGGATTTTCTCGATCTCGATAACGAGGCTGGAGAATCTGAGCTCCATTTGCTCGATAGATTCACAGGGGAGTTGCTTGAAATTGTCGAATTTCTGGCATGCAACTGTAAATTTGTTCTCTTAAATTTCCTTTGAACCTTCACACAGCTTGGCTAGAGTGTCCCGCATCCCCTTAGCTGTCTCGCAGTTGATGATCTTGCTGAGATAAGTGTCCGTCACCGTTGAGGAGATGACGTTGCGAGCGTAGCTGTCCAATCCAACTTGTCTTCTTTCTTCTGGAGAATACTCCCTTTTGGGCTTCATAACTTGCCGGAGTACTGGTTTAGCTCCAGGTAAGGTTTCTGCTTCTCTTTCTGACTTCATGATGATGATGGGTCCGTCAGTGATAACATCCCACATCATGTCGTGATGCACGCTCAGAAAGCTTTTGAGTCGGAACTTCCAGATCTGATAATCATCGACTGAGAATGTCGGAAGATTCCTGCACCAAGAAAGATTCTATGACTGTATGCAATATAATGATTTAAAAGGATTTTGAAAATTAAGGATCTGTTCAGGTGACCACTGATACAATCAGCAAAAGAGGCTGATGTGGCACAGATACAGTGATCTTTTGAATCACTGCTCTGATACCAATTGTTGGTCCCGAGACGGATACCTTGGTGTAGAGGGGGGTGAATACACCAAGGTTTAAAACTTTTTCCAATTAAAACTCTTTAGAGTGAGCTGGTTGTGTTCGATCCAACTGGAGGGTAGCTTGATCGACACAGCTGGCTGTGTGTGTGCAGAAGTTGGTGGGTTTGGAAAGTCTGTCTGTTACTTCAAATATATTGCAAAGCTTTGTTTCTCTTTTCAATTAGTCAGTTTATGCAACTTGAAATATGCTTATGAAGGGTTAGCTGGATGCATAAATAAAGCGGTAAAGAACAAAGCTATTTAACGTGGTTCGGAGAAACTACTCCTACGTCCACAACCAAAAAACCATCTGGTAATCCACTAAAGGATACCACTGACTTTACACGCAGTCAGCAAGCGTTGCAGCTTAGTTCCTCAAGCTGGATACAAGTTTACGCGTACTGTATCGAAACGTCCTCAGCTCAAACCAGAGCCTTCACCTTCGCCAGTGCGAAGAACCTGACTTACAGTTTACGGGTACTGTAAAAACCTAGCCACTCGAATTACACGCTTCGAGCAGGCGTACCTTAACCTAACCTTTTCTGGGTAGAAGGGTTTGGGTTTCCAACTTTGAACGAGTTCTTACAATGAAGAACTTTGAGTATGATGAACTCGTTCAAACTAGGCTTAAGATAGGAAGGATTATATGCCTAGATACTAATGGGAGAGAGCTTCAGCAGCCTGAGAATAAGTAAGAACTCAGAAGAAAGCAGGATGCCGGATCTTGAAGCTTTTTTGAGAGACATCTTGATCTTGACTTGGTTAGTCTTCTTTCTATGTAGTCTGTTGATCTCTCGTCTTGTATTCTCTCTCACCTCCTTTGACTGATGATGAAAAAGACTCATATTTATAGGGAGAGATTAGAACTAGCCGTTGGAAAGAGCCGTTCTGAATCTCTACCTAACTTCTGACAAGTTGGTCTTGTCTTCTTCCTTGATTTCCTCGCAAAGCAATCCTAGGTCTGACTTCTAGGTGCTGAGGTGTCGAGTTCCTGATGGTTCAGGTCAGCTCTAACTTTATCTCAAGTTGACTTCGACTTTGCTGTGTTGTTTACTCTGAGCTGTGTCTTCAACTCTGCTGGGTCTTGACGCTGAGCTGAGTCTTGGACTCTGCTGGGTCTTGATGCTGAGCTAAGTTTCCACACAAGCTGGGTCTTTCCTACAGCTGTCTGGATGAACTTGATCATCTTGAATCTGGATAACGTTGCTGACCACTCGACTTGACTTGCCCTACTGTGTACTCAGCTTGGTCAGCTGAGTCTTTCCTTTGTATGTTGTAATCTTATACAGCTTTGTTGGGCTTCTCTGCTGTGTTAGCTCTGATGAATTACTCAGCTGATTCTCACTCAGCTGGGTCTTCTGCTATCTTCAGCGACTTCACCTGTAAACTTAGAAACTCTATAAGCTCAAACAGGCAAAATGAAAAAACACTTAAGCTTGTGCAGTCATCTACTCAGTTGGGGTCAGTTGGGTTTTGGAATCAAATCAAAACTTTTATTATTTCCCAACAAGGGACCTCCAGTAATATGTCTCTTCCTTTGCTTCCATTGGCTCAATGGAGTCGAAACAGACGACTCCTGCACGAAACTGATCATCAAGATCCACCTGCAAGGCTGGTGCCATTATCCATATCAAACAGCGAGGAATGACAGTGTCTGATATGGGGATAGCAACAAAACAAGCTAAACCAGGAATAGCCTCGAACATCCAAGACTACAGTACCCACACAGGGCCGTAATAATGGAACTTGGGTAATATTTTCGACCTCTTCATTTCCAGACTTTTGGTATAGTTCCTCGAGACCTGAAATGTATACTCGCCCCAAGCGAATCTGTTCCACGCGTCGAGATCATCCACCAAAACCCAAAGCCAGGGCACCACATTTCTCCGATCATCGTCACCTAAATAATAAGCGATGATAATATTTGCTGCCTGAATGTGGAGCTCGCCATCAGGATCAACTATCCTATACCCTTTAAAAAACCGGTCCCGCAGTTTCTTGGCAGTTATTGGCTTTCCGTCACAAAATCTCTGATAAGCCTCCATATTATCCGGTGTGTGATCTGCATGTGGATCAAATGAACTAGCTCCAAAACACAATCCCAAAATTAGGGCGTACTCCTGAGCCGAGAATCTGATATTTTTGTCGCCGATACGATACAATGTATTGGACGGCAATTCACTGAACACCTCTACCTCTCTTGATACGAACATGTGTAGCGCTTTGCCGCACGCTTTGCCCAATGGCCATCTCATAAGATGCACAAAACAGCCGGTCATGAATCTATCCAGCACTGCTTGACCTCCAACAGCAACAAGTCTCTGCCTAATCTCTGTTATAATCTGTATTTTGTAGTACGTGTTAATCCTCAGAGAATAGCGTTGAGCGTCTTCTCGGATCCAGATCCAACCAAACTGATACAAACACAATACGATTTAAAAATAAGAACAGAAAAACACTGGAGAAAAAAAAAATTGTACCGATAGGAAAAATATTGTACCGATCGAAGTAACACCAACTCATGATTTTACTGCGATCGGTACAGTATTACAAACGATCGGTACAATATTATCAAACTTATCAGACATCGTCGTAACATAAGTCAACTGATCATGCTTTATAAATTTATAAATGAGTTATATATAATTCAAAACGTAATACCAAATAATCTTATTTGTTAAATTAACTATTAAGCGTGACTAAAAAATATAATAAACTCAATACATCGTCCAGAAGAAGAACAGAAACACACTGGAGAAGAAAAACACCGATCGACATATACACTGTACCGATGGACCTAAGATTATTCCTAATCGGTACGATATTCTAACTGATCGGTACAGATTTTATGAAACATATATGGCATCGTCGTAATTATTCTAATTAGTACGAAAATTAACATAATTAGCACATAAGCATAGCCACCGAAAATATCCTAATTACCACGAAATTAACATAATTACCACGAAATAAACATAATTAGCACAAAATTATCATAATTAACTATCATATTTTTAACATAATATGAATAACATGTTGAGAACTGTACCGGCAGGCTGAAAAAGCTGTACCGACCGGTTCAAAACCTATCGGTACAATATCACGACGATCGGTACAGTGTCTTAGAATTTGAGTCAAACTAAAAAAATAAATTTCCTTCATGGCATGTGAGATGGCAGAGGCGGACTAGGTGGGGGTTGGGGATTTAAATCTCTAACTTCAAGGGAGTCAAATCAGCACATATATATAATTTTTGTCTTTTTTTTATCTCTGAAAAGTATAAAAAGAATCCCAAAAAGATGTCAGTAGGTATAGCTTATATGTGCCACGAAAAGTGGGTATGAGTGGTACACACTATCTTCATACTGAATAGTTTAATTTTCCTCTCCTTATTTTATATACTATCAAAGCACATATATTTGTTTTATCAAATATATTTGTTAATGAATTTATATACATGTATTATACTGAATATTATTTTTTTTCTAAGAAAAAACGTATAACTTTATTTAGGAATAACCTTTTTACAGTAATATCTTTTTCCGGTTTGATAATATTACTGTATGGAATTTTAACTGTATATAGCTAATTAAAGGGTCGTTAATAGCACCAAAAAATAAAACAAAAATTATCGTGTTAATTACAAATTAGACATGAACTTTAAATCTATGCAATAATAACACATATTTTCCACACCTTCAAATCTCTTTGTTGGGCAGATAATAACATGGCCGACCTATATGTTGCGGCAAGTAAAACAGCGTCGAGTTGGAGCGAAATTAATTTAAAATAAAAATCACAACTTTTGAAAATAGTAGCAGATCAATTAAAGCACAACCTTTGAAAATTGTGGTGAATAATGTAACTTAAGAAATTATAGGTACGTACATGAGAAATAAAATAGTAATAAATGTACGTACATTAAATTAAAAATACATAAAATATTAAATTAATGATTGTACGGAACTCGAAAACAACAAGCAACAAACTCATTAATTAATTAATCCCACAACATAGCAACATACGGGAATGGTAACACCCCGGAATCAATATATATACATAACACAAAATCAAGAAAGAGCAATAAACTGAAGAGGAATCAAATATTTATTTTTTTGAAAGGCTGAATATATAGGATCATTAATTGATCACAAGATGTCTAGTGTTATAATGCAATTCCCAAAACTGCGTCGTTCTAGTGATGCAGCCACCACCGGAGGCCTGCCAGAGCGTCGCTCCTCACAACCTGGACGGCGATCCGGAGGATACAAGCCTACCCTCTGGGATTTCGACTCTATTCAATCGCTCAACACTGCTCACTATAATGTAATTAATATATATACATATGATATGTTTGTGATTTTTCTCTGTTTTTTTTCTCTTACTTCACTTGGAATTAATATATATATATAGCTTAGCTTTTATTGAAATAATAGTAATTTTGCATGGCATGTAGGAAGAGATGCACCAGAAAAACGTCGCGGCTCTTATTGATCAAGTGAAGATGTTGTTGCTACACGAAGAAGAAGTGGATCATATTCAACTGTTGGAATTGATCGACGACTTGCAAAGACTGGGAATATCTTGTCATTTCGACGTCGAAATCAACCAGATCTTAAATTCCACATATAATTTCAACCAAAAATATGTGAAGAGGGATTTGTACTCAACAGCTCTTCGATTCAGACTCCTCAGACAAGGCGGTTTTAACGTCTCTCAAGGTGCTTAATTAATTAATTAAATATTGTCCCCAAGGTTACAGAATTAATTTTAGTCCATACGCAGTGAGGTTTAATTAATTATACTTGTTGAGGGTTAAATTATATATTGTGCATTATTGAGACTAATTAAATTAACCAAAACTACTTGAATGAATAACAATATTGCAGAAGTATTTGATTGTTTCAAGAATGAAAAGGGTAGTGATTTCCAGCCTAGCCTCTGCGACGATACCAAAGGACTGTTACAATTGTATGAAGCTTCTTTCCTATCAACACAAGGAGAAGACACCCTTGAACAAGCAAGAGAATTTGCTGCCAAATTTCTGCAGAAAAAACTTGATCATCATGAAAATGATGACAATGATCTCTTACCATCAGTCCGCGACGCCTTAAAATTTCCCGTTCATTGGAAGGTTCAAATATTGAACTCGAGATTGTTCATCGATGCCTATAAGAGGAGACCCGACATGAATTCAATTGTGCTAGAACTAGCACAACTAGACACAAATATTGTTCAAGCACAATTTCAACAAGAACTCAAAGAGGCCTCTAGGTGAAATTCATACTTTTAAATTTAATTAATGTATTCATTTATATGCATTCAATTTATAATCATGCATATCTATCAATCTTAATTTGTTGTTTTTAATTTTATAATTAAATAGGTGGTGGAACGGTACGTGCCTCGCCCAACAGCTTCCGTTCGTGAGAGATAGGATTGTGGAATGCTACTACTGGACGATTGGATGCCTTGAGCGTCGTCAGCATGGATTGGAGAGAGTTATGATTGCAAAAATATTTGCTCTAGTCACAGTTATAGACGATATCTTTGATATTTATGCTACTCTAGAAGAGCTGCAACTATTCACAAGCGCAGTTCAAAGGTCGGTAGGTATCCACTACTTTTACGTCAATTAATAATGTAATAATTTTATTATTCCCTATCCTAAATGGCTATTTCACATGCATATATATGCATATGCATGATTATATTGACACTAAATTATATAATTTGAATATTGTTGTGATCAGATGGGATATTGAATCAATGAAGCAACTTCCTCCTTACATGCAATTATGTTATCTTGCACTCTACAACTTTGTTAATGAGTCGGCTTACGATACTCTCAAGGAAAAAGGTTTCAACTCCATTCCATATCTACACAAAACGGTACAATTAACAACACTTCAACTTAATTAATTCTCATTATTCGTTATGCATGCATGTCAGCTTCTAATTAAATTATTAATTTGGTAATTAATAATAAGTAATTATGAATTTATGAGCAAGCAGTGGGTTGATTTGGTTGAGGCATATATGAGAGAGGCAGCATGGTACTACAACGAACATACACCCAGCACGGAAGAATATATCAACAACGCGTGGATATCAATCGGATCCCTCCCCGTAATGTCGCATTCGTTTTTCCGGCTAACAAATTCAATAAAGAAGAAGAATGTTGAGAGCATGCATAAATACCATGATACGGTTCGTGCAGCATCTACCATTGGAAGGCTTGTTGATGATTTGGCAACGTCACTGGTACGTTATCATAACTAGCTAGGGCCGGGTCAGTAAAAAAGACCGACAAATCATTCTGAAACCGTCAAATTTTAATTCTAATTTGAACTGATCATAGTTTCAAATTAAAAAAGAATTCTAATTTTTTTGAAAGGAAAAATTCTAATTTTGAAACGGAAGGTAACTACTAGCTAGCTAGGTTTTTATTTTTAATTTAAGTATAAAAAAATGACAGTTAACTGAACTGTACGTACCGATACCCATTAAAAATTAATTACTATAATTTACTAAAAAAAAATTGAACCTAGGACGAGGTGGAGAGGGGCGACGTGCCAAAATCAGTAGAGTGTTACATGAAGGAGAAGGATGCTTCGGAAGAAGAGGGTCGAGCGCATGTGAGAAGAGTGATAGAGCAGTCATGGGAGACGATAAATAAGGAAATGACGATGATGATGTCAGCTGATGATGATTCATCTCCATTTTCAAAGTATTATGTTGAAGCTCTTGCTAATATGGCAAGAACGGCACAGTTTATATACCAAGAGGATTCGGATGGCTTCGGCATGCAGCATTCTAAGGTTAATAAATTGCTTAGAGGATTGTTGTTCGACCCTTATTTATAAATTATAATTAAGGGATCTAATATAATCGATCGATCACATTCGATTGATTTCAGCCCATTTATTTTTATATAATAATATATATACGTACTGATTCACGCTAAAAACTATGAATTTTATGTTTTATTTTGTATTTTTGTATTTCACTTCAATTGAATAATGTTTCTAATTACGTTTTTGGAATCAATTCATGTACTTCTCATACATATATATTACATATATTAATTAATCTTTAAAAGAGTACGTATTGTAAATTTCACCGTGGGCGGCCTTACATGATCATATATTTTGGGCCCACGGGACATACAGTACAG
Organism: Agastache rugosa; assembly: GCA_031470985.1. Taxonomy (NCBI): domain Eukaryota; kingdom Viridiplantae; phylum Streptophyta; class Magnoliopsida; order Lamiales; family Lamiaceae; genus Agastache; species Agastache rugosa. The sequence goes on from CM062608.1 coordinate 13,535,066, forward strand.
GATGGGGTTGGTATTCAGATCAATCTGGGCTCGCCATTTGGACCTTGGAATTGGGCTCATGGTGTAGCCCGATCCAGTTGGACATGCTTGATTTAGATCACGTAAAATAAAACATCCATCGGAGGGTTAATTAAATTTGGGTAATCATAATCATATATATATAGTGCCTGCCCATCCAAACATCTTCTTCACCACTATTATAATTAGCTAGCCCAATAAATGCTACTCACAATTTGTAAGCACCTTTCGTTAGTACCATTGTCGTCTAGCACATATTAATATTTAGTTATTTAGTTTGATAATTATTAACAATAACAAATTATTATTGTTAATAATAATACTCATTAGAATTTTATAAATTTCTATTAGTATTTAGTAATCCTTAATTATGGTTTATTAATCTTTAATTAGATTTTATTAATCTTCAATTTCAATTTATATCGGTCGCATGGTTAATTATAATACCTTATCATCACAAAAAGAAATTAACAAAGTGCATTATCTCCTTAATTAACAATTAATATCTTTAAAGGGTTCACACATGATGACTGCAGAGCTATGCTAGCTAGGGTTTGATTCTACCCTCAAAATTTGTGATGAGGGTTGGAAATAGATAAAGGAGATGATGCCAGAGGGAATATTAGTTTGTACGTTTTGTACTAACAAAAAAACGAGAACTCTAGTCTCAAACTTGATTAATCAAATTAAGAGTAAGAAATCCGAATTGCTTTCTGCCGCAAGCCCAGCTCTCGCCCAAGGGAGTTCTGCTCCATAAATTTTCCACGTTGGCACTCCTCCAATGGTTGAAAGTTGTGTTTCAGCTCCAACTTTAGAAGCTAAAGTCGCCATAGAGTGTATTTAAAATAATTAAACGGCATAATAATTAAGGTATCATAGCTAGCTATCTTATACTCCCTCCGTTCCTAAAAAATGTGGTGTATATTAGATTTGTTGTGAGGTATAAAATATTAGTTAAACCACACTAACTTGGGACGGATGACATATTTCCGTCGCTCCATTAATTAATGTCAAACTCTTCCTCTAATACTAGGATCCATTTTTGAACATAGTTAAGAACAAAATCGAAATATATACTTATTATTATTAAAAATTAAAAAGGAAAAGATCATAATTTTCTGAGAATCCGACCCACTTGTAACACTCGTACATTTTCTCCAGGTTTTCTATAACAAAAGGGATTAAAAAAAAAAGACATTATTATAGTACAAGTCAATTGGTGGAAGAACCATTAAGCTAATTGGTCCACGTGTTAATCATCTATACGGCAGACAGCGACATCAAATTTCTAAATCATTTCCACAAACCAATCCCACCTATCACAAAAAGGGTTTTCCCAATTTATGGATGTACGAGGTAGACAATTTTTTTATTCAATTCATGAACTCTCTCGAGTACATAATTATGGTACTTCCTTCGCTTGCTCGACGTCTATCGATTCTCATCTCATTTAAGGGTTTGATATAATATTTAATTTGACGTACCTTGACATGTGTCCTCATATCTCAGCGAGTCGATTAATATAAAAACTTATAGACAGAGTACATATATATACATGTTGACACTAAAACTAGTATTTATATGGAGTACTAAATAGAAACGAAATGCTCATTGTTTTCTAAGGAGGTTTTCCTTTCTTGAAACCCACCTTTCTCCTTTACATATAAAGCTAAGAACAACTGTCCCAAAATTCATTTATTTTAAAGTTACTTATTTTCCAAATTAGTAAGCCCTTTTCCTTTTCCGTAGATAACTAATTGAAATTGTTGTTTCTGAAAATTTCTTCAATTAGCATCATGTCCCACGTTCTAATTATATTATTCTGATGAATTGTTGTTACAGATAAAAGGAAAAGCTAATTGAAGAAACCCTAGAGTTCTTGTAAGGAGAAAAAAACATGGGCAGGGGCAAAATTGTCATTCGCCGGATCGACAATTCGACGAGCAGGCAAGTGACCTTCTCAAAGAGGAGGAGTGGGCTGCTAAAGAAGGCGAAAGAGCTGTCAATCCTTTGTGATGCTGAAGTGGGGTTGATTGTCTTTTCTAGCACTGAGAAGCTTTATGATTTTGCAAGCACCAGGTTTGGATTCATTTATTTCATATGATATATTTTCTATTAGGGGTGAGCAAAAATAACCGAAAACCAAACTGAAAATAGAATTCAATTTGATTTATTCGGTTTGTTTGGTATGTTTGGTTTTATTTTTTTAAAATTTAATTTGTTTGGTTTGGTTTGGCGTTTTGATGCTTTGGCAATCAAACCAAACTGAAAATTGAATTTATATATATATATTATATCTATATATATATATATATATATTATATAAGGGAGTGGTTCTAGTGAAAAGAGCCCTTAAACTAAGAAATAGGAATAAATCTCAACCCTTGATCCACAATAGATGGATGGCTAGATTTGAAGCGGGTCGGATCCGGGTCCAACTGGGTCGGACCCGGGTCAACGGGTCGGATCCGGGCCAACCCGTTAACTTTTCAATTTTTTTTTATGTTTCGAATTTTTTTTTTTGAAATATTTTTTTTCCATTTTTTTTAATAAAGTGTGGTGCATCTCAATACACTATGTGGTGCATCTCATTTCATGTTGTGATGCATCTCATTACACAGTGTGTTGCATCTATACATTGTGATGCATCTCATTATACATGGTGATGCATCTCATTACACATAGTGTTGCATCTCAAAATGCATTGTGGTGCATCTCATAATACATGGAGATTTATCTCATACACTATGTGTGTGTGTATAACTATATCAAAACGAGGGAAAATCTTGGGGTGATTTGGTATGATGAAATCAAACTACTTTTCAAATCATTGTATTCATACCATATCAATAAGCAAGTGTTTGGGATTTTTTTTTTCTCCTCCTTCGGCTCCGATTTTAATTTATAGATAATGATTGTGGCAACATTATATATTTTTTAGCTCGCTCCGAGGCCTTCGGCTCCCCTCGCTCGACTCTTGAAAAAAAATCAAAAATAAAAAATAAAAAATAAAAATAATGAAAAAGAATATTAAAAAATTAAAAATGGTGCATCCCAATACACTTAGTGGTGCATCTCATTGCACAGTTTGGTGCATCTCATTGCACAGTATGGTGCATATCATCTGACTCTTAAAAAAAATTCAAAAATTAAAAAAAAAATCGAAAATTCGAAAGAAAAAAAAAACGAAAGTCAACGGGTGGACCAGGTCCGACCCGTTGACCCGGATCCGATCCGGTTTGACCTGGATCCGATCCTGTTTGACCTGGGTAGATGTATGGTGGAGATCTATTCCTATTTCTTAGGTTAAGATTCATTCTTATATGATCATTTTCCTATTATATAATATATATATATATATTATATCTATATATAACTTTTATCAATAATGAAAAATAATTTGAAAAAATTTAGTTGCAAGAGCTTGTTGGACCCAATAGAACTTAAAATAAAGCGCGAATATCAACATCACCCATCAGGGATAAGGCAATGGACCGGTCTTTTTGTTGCTCGTTTAATATTTTTGGCTTTTCATATAATATTTTTGGCTTTTCATATAAAATACTATTATTGTCTTATTGTATTAAGTATATTTTTGTTGATTTCAGATGAAATATTTAAAACATATATTACCGGTCGGTTTGTTTGGTTTGATTTTAACTTTTAAAAATTCGGTTTATTCGGTTCTGTTATTCGGTTAGTTTGGTTTTAATTTTTAAAAATTTAATTTATTCGGTTTGGTTTGGTTTGGTTTAGACCAAAACCAAACCGAATAACCGAATGTTCACTCCTATTTTCTTTATAAATTTAATTTGCAATAATGTTGTGTTGCATTTTAACTTTTAAATCTGGAAAGATTTGAAAAAAATAAATAATAAACATTTAAATCTGGAAAGTATATATATATATATATATATATATGTATATGCACAAAGTGATTTGAAGATTGATATCTTTTGGTAGTTGTTCTTTACTTCTTAATTAGAAGAAGAAACTTAATTACTACATAAATAGCCCTTAAATCCCCCCAAATCCAATGTCCATGGATCATAATGCATGTACTTGTGTGTGCACGCGCGCATATCTATTACGTGCTCATGTGTTTGCTAATTAGTTCCCGATTAGAGGCCTACGGATAAACGGAAAAAAAGTCGTGTGAAAATTTATATGCAAAAATCTTGTCTATTTTAATTTTTCAGTAATTTTTTCTTGGTTAACGGACATAAAACGTGCAATTTTTTGCCAATTATTACCTAACGATCTACAATGGGTGACTTTTTAACTGGAATTCAAGTATATGTGAAGAACATGCACCACATATAGAAGACAAAATTGTTGGCCCTCAAAGTTATTGCAATTTTGCAATACACAACCTAAGACCGATCAAAGACTTTATCGGTCTAGTCTAGCCTGAACCCTAGTTTTAACGGTTGTTGCGCGTGATATTAACTCGCTTGAATCCCACCTAAAAAGTCATTGGTTGCAAGTTGTAGGTTGCAAATTAAATCGCATCTAACGACATTGAGGGCCTTTGTCATTTTTCTAGTGTGATGCGAGTGATATATATATATAGGGGTTGGTTCACGTACAAAATATTTTTTCGGTAAAAATTAATAATAATGCATTTTATGTACCAAAATAATGTATTTTATGTATTATTACAATGCACTGTCATAATAATGCATTTTTAATTCATTACAATGCATTGTTACAATAATGCATTTCATGTTTAATTATAATGCACCGGTCAATGACAACCGTAGATCTACAAAGATCAATGGTCCAGATTGTTTCTTATTTCTTACGGAAAAATGGTTTTACATATGATCTCTTCCCTATATATATATTCAGGTTATTATTAATTTATGGTTAGAAAGTCAGTAATGGTAAAGTGTAAAGTTCACATATTCATAAAGCTAAAATACAAGTTACAACCAAAAAAAAGAAGAGAGTGAAACAGGAGAGAGGGAGGAGGGGGGATGTGTGGGCGACAAATTGTAATTTCCCCTAAATCATCTGAAAATTGGTAATTTTATTTTTATCTTCTTATATCCAGGGAAAGAATGTTGATTCCCACGCCAACAAACGTAAGACTGCAATAATTAATTTTTGGTTTCAGCAGCCTGTGTCATTTTTTTGTTTCTGATTGTTTTTTTCTGTTTTGGAAATTAATTCTGTCCTTTGAGACTTTCATTTTATATTTATCTTATATGTGAGGATCAAATTGATCCGGATCAATGGTGGTTTTTTTTGTAATATCGACAAAAATAAATGTGTTGTTTAAATTATTCTTTATAATATGCTATATATGATAGATAGATTTCTATTGTCTTCTTTGTAATTAATGATAAATAAACTTCAAATGAATTAAATATAATGTACCTAAAAAACTGCAGTTTCCAAATAAACTATAGAAATAGAAGAAAATGGATTATTTATTCTTTAATAGTCAGATTTTTTATCCTGTATAAATCTTCATTATTCTGTATAAATTATAGTACTCCATAGCAAATATATAATTATTTAAAAATATAATTTATAAATGTTTAAATGCATAGTTAATATTTATCTTTATGTTTCACTATCTTTAAATATTCTCATAACATACTCCATTCTTTTTACTCCAGTTCTGAAAATGATATGACCTCAAAAAATATAAAAGAAAAAACAATTCTAACCTTTTGATAAATCTCCAAACGAGCACCATAGCAGGATTTATGTATCTGAATATTGTGTTGGAACGTCGGAGGATTCCCAGAAGCTGATATTTTATGTTCTAGAGCTTATGCCAACAACAAATTAAAAAAGGGAGATTCGATGCTGCAACTCAGTAGATACTGAAATCTTGCTAGGGTAACATATCTGGAGATTCGGTGATAAGTTAGGATTATATTTTACTTTTTGCATATTTTGAAGGTCGTAATATTTTTTAAATTTGGATCAATGGTCTGGTCATAAATTAATATTTTCTAGAGGATCATAGTAAAAGTTTTGAAAGAACGAGCTTAGGTAAAGTCCATAGTAGAAGATATGATTTCTTAGAAATAACGTTCAGATATAAACTGTTATTATATATATGTTCATTTTTCTTAAAGATATCATTGGTGCTACATGAAATTTTAGTCCCATAACTACATGTAGTCCGTAAAGTTAATTGGTAGGTTTTTCATCATAATAAATTTGCAAATGCAATAATTTTAGTTTAATATGGATCTAATTCCAAATTTAGAAGATGTGATGATGAGTACTAATGAATGTATATATTGCTTAAAATAATATTGTTGAATGTCTGATGTTGTATTTACGTACTCGAATAGTATTTTCGAGTGGTTAATGCAGCTGTCATTTTACATTAAAATTTGTGAAAAATTATTAATTTGTGGTGTAAATTAAAGCAGAAGATTAATTGTGTATTAATTAAAACATGTAGTATGTTGTTTGGTTTATTGTTTTACCAGTATGAAATCCGTGATAGAGCGATACACCAAGCTGCAAGAGGAGCATTACCATCTCACCAATCCCACTTCTGAAATCAAGGTGCACTATTAATTATATACTACTCTATATATTTTATTTAGCTCTGAAGAATATTAATTTGTGTATAAATAATGGAATATTACTTTATGTGATTAATAATATTTAATAGATGATCTCTGGTGATTTCTTTTTCCTGTAATTCCTCAAGATATTGTGAAAATTTTAGGGTATATTTATTTTTGTGTCCTTGTTATATTTCTGGAAGAAACAAGTGTTTAGGGTTATCTTAGAAACTATAGCCTTGTAAGGATCAATATATACAAGATCCCAACAAATATGCATCATTTTCCAAAAACCCTTTTCATTATTCTACCTCATATAGTTAATGTGAATAAGTGTCCCTGCCGTCAAATATTAATACTAGATCTGCCTACGCATATACTATTGACACACTATTGTTAATAGGAGTGCAGTCAAGATAAGCCAAATCAAACATATAAAGTTATTATCTAGCTAACTTGATTCGTTTGTGTTGACTAACATCACTACACGAATTAGAACGATTTTTTAGATAATATTGAGCTCGAGCCCACGACTAGTTTAACACCCTAACAGTTGATGAACTTAGACTACTTTTAAGATTAGGTGGCTCGTTATTATGCCATACTGCAGTAAGTTTTACTAGCCAAAAATGAAACAGTTTTCAGCATCACAACCCCCCCACCCCCCCCCCCACCCCCCACCCACAACATACAGAGAAATGGATACAGAATTTCGGTGGTTAACAGTCTGACAGAGAAGAAAAGTGACTGGAATTCTGTTAGAGTTGAGCCATACTAACACATATATTCATAAAAGGATTAGCCTTCCAATGAAATTTACAATCAGAGAGATTAGTTGCCTTCAAATAACACTATAGTAGTTCCTACTCAAAAGAATTTGGCTAAGCTACATTTTAAGCAAAAACAAGAAAACGCAGTACGACAAATTCCATCAATCTGCAGGTTAATTTAAGATTATCAACTGAATGAGTGCCAAGAAGATGCTGTTAACGTTTGCATCACTAAAGCTACTAGCCAAGGCCACCTCTGATCGTCACTCGGAGAAGAAAATCAACTGGTTATCCTAAATCAATGAGCACAATATAAGTTTTCTGCTGGAACTCAAAATTCGCATAATCTCATTGAAAGATAGTTCATTTTTTATTAGGGCATGAACATCATATCCTGAAGAGAGCAAACAAAACATACTGTTCACAGAGGAACGTATGGTCTGAAGACCAGCATACAAGCATGAAGGCATCTGCAGAAGGTAAAGAAGAATTCAGCATAATATTTAGGAAATCAATTTAATGTTTTATGAGCAGGCTAAGCTGTTTCGACTTCCTAGTAACTTCGAGGAACTTCATACTACTTAAACTACCTATCTAACTGAGATATTGATAAACCATGAAGATAGCAGAAAAGCAAAATCATGGAACTTAACTATGTTCAGATGGTGAATATTCAATTTATGTGAGGTATAGAACTTGAAAAAACACTCAAGTACTCATTAGATGCTTCATGTTTGAGGGCAACAATGAAAATGGAGTCACGTGTATGTGAAGCAAGTGAAAGAAAGTCGCAAAGGTACTCAAAACTGAAGATCTCGAACCTAGCTCACTATTAACTGCTTCAATGGTTTGCCAGTCACGACACACTTATTAAGGAGGTCTTAGTGCCATGGATTAATCAGCATATAAAGGAAGCATAAAGGAAGGGGTAATTGCCGCTAAATACATTTACTTTCCGCGAATAACTGGTAAGATGGAAAAGATAGGTTCATAAAATTGAATGCTAAGAAAGAGAAGACAATGATGGAACAAAGATGTGTGAATAGGATTTCTTTCTTCTTTAAGATTTAAGACACTGCATAATATGTAGACCTTCAGCATAACAAGTAGTATGTAGTCCCCATGCTGTACTATATTAACTAATCAGTAATATAAAGCAAGGAATCAATATCTTTAAAAAACAAAAGTCTCTCATATGGATACAATGTCCTACCATATAGTGCCTTAATATGGGCTTTGTTTGTAAATTGCAGTTGTGACTAAGAATTGTACTTTGTTAGGACTTAGGAAGTACTAGCTTTCAAAGATGAGATACTCGTATCATTGTCACGACTATCTCCAGATAGGTTGAACAGTGCAGGATCCCAATTCACATAAAAGCATGTGCACACTACACCCAGCAATTGATTTGCTTACTATTGCAACTGAAAATCTTGGCAAGATTTTCATAAATATCTAAAAGCCCAACGTCATAGTGAATAGATTTCACCTAGTCATTGCTCTTAAAGTAGGAAACTTAGGGGGTGTTTACTTTGGGTGATAGGATAGATAGATAAAAATAGTATAGGTTAATCCACCGTTTACTTTGATGGATTAATTACTTTTGAACTTGTTTGATCATCTAATCCTTCATATAGTCAATCCTATGTTTTATCAATCAATCCTATCCTTCAAAGTAAACTCCCCCTTAAGAGATCCAACAACATATACTATTGCGCCCCTAAGAACTCATCAGCACTGATCAGCAGTATCAACACCCTTCCAGTATGAATACATGGTCTGAAGAACTTATGAATCTTAGTTGTTTGTAAACTGCATTCTATCCTCACAATCCCATAGTGAAGCTAACAAATGACGATTAAATCTGAATTTTATCAGCAAGAGATCTTAAGTTTATGAGGCTAACATCCCTCAGTGGCTAGGTCTTCATTACCACAAAAAAAAAAAAACTGTCCAAATCAAGTTCGGAATTCCAAGTCTTATTGGTAATAGCATCTACTATGGATGATAGGTTATGAAAACTCTTTTGACATTCAGCTATTATCACATTATGCTGCTTCAGAAAGTAAGCTTCAGCAGAGCATCTAAGCTTTGATAGGGAAATGAAAACTCTCGAGGAAGGCAAAGAACCGGTGGTTATAGATGCCTAGTCATAGGCTCATAGCAACAATAAGTTTATATAACATGTAAGGGACTCAAAGCATAAAACTGTAACACAAGTTTTAGAGTGGGAGCATATCACAGTAGCTAGCTATATAAGGCATCACACAAGTTTTATATAGTCAAAAGAAAAGCAGGATCGAATAAGAATGTCCTCCAAAAGATACTAGAACTCTAATGTTACACGAAAATAGCGCATCAAAAATTTCCTTTCAGTATCTTCCCTTGAGCGCCCATCTTTATGGAGAAATATTACAAGATGCAGCTAAGGGTAATCCCTAAAGAGTGTTGCTTAAGGCAGTAAAAGGTCAGGAGATTGACATGAGAATTTTACACCTAAAATGGAATTGGGGTGTAGACATCAGAAGTCTCAATTGTTGAAGAGCTGGAACCCACGGAAGACTGAGATTTCGAATTGTTAGGAGCAGGCACAATGAATCAGTATTATTGCCAACTTTTCAGAATATGTACTAATTCCTTTCCAGATACCTAAGTCCACTAAAAAGTTGAACCGAGTCAAGAGAATCTCAAACACCATCAGACATTGGAATAGTCCGCTGATCGTCTAGGTAGGTACTATCTTTAATTCTTGAATTTTCAAAATTATTGGAATTCCACAGGTCATCATGCTCTAGCAATGAGTTTGAACTTTGAACACCCAGAACGGAATTTCTCCCTCCGTGTATTTAAAACTCTAATGCTACAAGTGTACAAATCCCCTCTGGAGTTACTCACAAGATTCTTTTTACTCCGTTCTGCAGGGTTCACATCGGACACATCAATCTTACTTCTTCCAGATGTTCCTTCCTTCCATCAGTTACGTGACTTTTCACAAATTTGGTTCTTGAATCTGTTCCCTGACCAATTATTCCTGCCAGATATCAAATCACTCATTACTTCGAGTCATTGTTATGATTCCAAAAACCAAACTAAAATGATTGTTAATACAGATTATCCTGGTTTCCTTGAATTAAAGGTAAAGCAAATCAAGGTTAACGGAATTCATTGACATTGTAAAGATGCCTGCCACGGCTTTGAATATCTATTCCCTCTCAGAACAAATTAAACTTTTGGAAAACAGAAGAATACCGTTGTAGCTCATGACAGATAATGTACAACATATGCATGGTACAAAAAAGCTTCACCAACCTAAATCTGCTAGGTACCGTAGCTCATTATATGAATGGTGAAACACAGTAATAGTTCCCAATAGTTACTCAAAACAATGTAATACATAGCTACAAAAAGGGTATAGTTCAAAGCACTAGTCATCATGGTCCACCTTTAATAGCTTTTGCATGAGGATAGTGACACCTAATCCACATGCACATGACCTTTCAAGATTTTTGGGATCCATGTAATATTATGAAAATGCAGTTAATTATTTTCTGTTTCGTTCATAGTAGACCTGATATCAGCAGAAATCTGACCAGTTACACTAATCATCTGTTTTGTCTTTCTTGCTAGTTTTGGCAAAGGGAAGCGTCAAGCTTGAGGAAACAGCTACAGTACATGCAACAAAGCCACAGGTAAATCCATTTGACATGCTATATGGAGCAGTTGGACTACAGTATCACATTATTCATATCATTTTTGTTATTATTTTTTCTTTAGTTGCGTGTTGCGTAAGATGGTAATTTACTACAATAGAAAAAGAGATACAAGATATCAACATAACTCATATTCTCTTCTTCCACATTATAAATAAAAAAATGGGATCCCCGTTGAAATTATCATATTTTCATCTCGATTGAAACGTGATTTCATTTTGTTAGTGTAATTTCTTTCTGTAGACCACCTTATAAAATACTGTCTAACAGCTTCGAAGTCGTCTGATCAAAACTAATTTTCCTTATCATACTCTTCGAAATTATGTGTCTTAGAAATGAAAACACCAGCGGCATTTAAAGAATATTTTCACTACTTATCCAAGTAAATGATATTGGAACCTTGAGAATACAACTTAAATTATAAGAAGATTGATGTGCTGCACAGCCAATGGGATTTAAGTTAACCATCAGTAATATAAATAGAGCAGCAATATCTTAGGGTGAGATGAAAAACTGAGAACATACCACATGCCCTTTTCTGATGACTACAGGCAGCTTTTAGGAGAAGAGCTTTCAGGATTGAGCATCAAGGAACTCCAGAATCTGGAAAGTCAGCTCAAGAAGAGCTTGAAAGGAGTGCAAATAAAGAAGGTAAATAGCTTTTCTGTTTGACATTTTATACAGCAGTCTAGCAAACGTTTGATATTTTTCTCTAATATTATAGGAACAAACTATGACCGAGGAAATCAAAGAGTTACACATGAAGGTATTCTCGTGAAAAATCCATATATTTCCAACCGTGTAATGTACTTGTAAAGGTAAGTGAATAACTTCATCACTCTTGTCGCAGGGAAACCTCATTCATCAAGAGAACATAGAATTACATAAGAAGATACAAGTTGTAAGTCAAGAGAATGCAGAACTACAGAAAAAGGTAAGGTATTGGGAGGTTAGACACTGCCTAAAATAGAAGTACAAATCAGAGCAGATAGGGAAAGTATTTCTTCTGAACTTAAGCCACCTTTGAAACAGGTCTATGGCCCTGGGAGCATAAGTGCAGCGGAAGGGGTATGCCACATCAGATATGGTATCAGTAAAGAATATGATATACATGCACCCATAAACCTCGAGCTTAGTCAACCACAAAGTCAGAAAAGGAACAAACCAGATGTCGTGAACCTGGGGTAATTTTATTTTAAGACACACCCATAATTGATTGACACATGGCACTTAAAAAGTTTTTCGTCATTTAAGCATCTACATGATATTGGTCGCTTTGACAGGCTTCAACTGCATTAGAGTTGGTGGCAGCCCTAGAAATATGTTTACCAGCTCTGTAACAAAATCACCCACAGTTCAAACTTCAAAAACCAGGTTTAAACAGACTGGTAGCAGAATGGTCAAGCGACAGGAAGGATTTCGCACATAGATCACACGTCCATCAGAGTTCTGTTTGATGAAATCATGTCAAAATTGTTTACTTTTTCAAATTATTCACTAGGAAGCTGTGTAAAGTTATAATAAGTGCTGAAGAGAGATTACAGGAAATGTGAATGGGGCACTCTAGCTAAAGTCGTGATTGATGTTTGTATAATGTATATTACCGGTGCCTTCAAACATGGAATAGGTATTTATGAGAATATTGTTTGCTAATGCAATTCATGTAGAGTATCTATGGAATAAATCTACTGGTCCTGCTGCAAGCATCAAAGCAGAAAATTTATGACAAATCATTATTCAAACCAAGGTTCATAAACATGCAAGTTACTAGTGATAGAGATGTCTTAAACCAGACCCTTTTAACTGCGATCATTGTAAGACTAATGCATAAATGTAGCACCAGCACGTACCTTGAGTGTGAAAGAGCCATTCCAGATATTACGGACTAGCTTATGAAACCTATGCGAGTCTTCGAGACCTAAAGTTAATGTCGCTATAGATAACTTGTCCAACTGACAGTTTTCCAGTATCCTATAATTACCAACACAGCCCAATCCAGATTAACTATGAAATTTGCCTCAAGGTTAAAGAACTCTTCATAATATCCTAGAATCTAATAGCAAAAACCTCGTAAAAGACCTCATCAAAAGACACAATTTACAATGCTCTCATAGGCTAATAAAAAGGATTCTATATGTCGTTAAGACCTTATAAGAGTATTTTTATCCTATTGATAAATGAGTAAACAACAAACAGACAACAATATAAAGAGCTGGATATTGCAAGCCATGCTTGACACTAACTAGTGAAACAAAGGGCACGTTACAGGCAAAGATTGTGCATTGAAGGATCAACAACAACCCCCAGGACGTCTATATTGATTCACTAACTAATGTTGAAGTTAAGGCAATTTTTATGGAAAAATTACTCAAATGCGTCAGATCCAAAGTCACGCAATTTATAAAAATATATTTACTCATTTATGTATTCAGTATCATAAAGATCTACACCAGATACGGATCTATTAAGGCAGCAACCACTATTTTGGAACTGAACCCTCTACAATCTACATAATCATTTTTTGTACCCTACACCATGTAGGTAATGCACCTTACATAAGTTGTTTCTCACCCATTTCTAAAGACCATTTAATCATGAAGTTGGACACATCAACTATTAACTTAAAGTCACGACAAGCATTGTAGCATAGTGGTATTCCTCCCCTTTCTAAGAGTGAGAGACCACGGTACCAATCCCAATCCTCCATCCCCCAACTCACCAAAAAAAAAATCAACCTAAAGTCTTTCAGCGACTCTTTCATTTGGTCACTATCAATGACAGTATTTCAGCAAACCATCAAAGCTCCTTTAAAACAGAATACTTTTGAGTCTCTTGATCCATCCACTTCCCTATATATGCATAACGTTGTATCCAAGTAGTTGAGTTGTTCCTCACCATTCATAAGCATTACTTAATTCATCTATACATGAACCATAGATATATCATCGTGTGACTTAATAGGTTAGCCACCTAGGATTACAAGCCACAAAATCAAGGTATATAGACAGTTATCGCTATTAAACTCCCCTTGAAATCTTTTGTCTTTACCACTTACTTGGAAGGGGTGGGGACTCGATTGAATAATTTAAAGTGCACTTTTTTCTTTTCAATAAATAATTTTATTTATTTTTTTATTTTTGATCCATTACATTCAAACTTGATCGTGCCACTAGTTATGGTTATGATTCTGGTTATTAAGATAAGATGTCTTCTTGTAGCTCAACCTTGGACTAAAACATTCAGAGAAACCATCATGGATTGATGAGTGCAGACTACTATTATAAGTTCATATTGGCATGAAGATCATAAACACTACTAATTTATCAGGTAGTTTAGAGCTGATTTTGAAGCATCATTGACCACAAAAACAAGATCATATGTTGCTAGTAATATGAATGATAAATTTTAAAATTATATGTGTTAAAAATCCTAACACACTCGTCAAATGGATTAAATATCCATACTGCAACAAAAGAAGTATAATTTGCATAAAGAGAATAATATAAACTTCGTGAATCTATACCAAAGAAGAAAGTAAAATGAAACTAAGATTTGATAATATGAGAGAGGCGATCAACAGGCATGCTTGAAGAGAAAGCAAATTGAAATGAACCAGTACACATTCCATTCGGTGGCATAGAGTCCATGTAAAAAGAGTAATCTTGAGGCAAAAAAATGAAAAACACAAACGAATCAATAGATGTTATGCTTCCTTCTTGGACTATCGACTCTTTATTTTTTCTTGTTTTCTTTTTCTATTTAAAAAAAAATACCATAAGGAGATTACTTATATTCATATCAATTGGCACAATGATACATATTCTATGTTCATGTCATAATACTCCTCTTAGAACATGGTTAAAATCACAACACAAATAGCAGCCAATTTGCAAATATGTAATAATCTATCCAGGTGAAAGGTATAAGAGTGTGAATATCAAATTGAGCCCATGATACTATAGGGTACGATGAAAATAGACAGAAAACCATGATTCATGAAGTTTCTATCTATGATTCATGAAGTTTAAATATAAAAATGACTAATATATTCAAAAGGATGATATACTGACCATAGATATAATCAGGATGGAAAATTTCCAGTGAATCATGGCGTTGATCGTGCGAAGAATTTCAAACAAGTGCCAGACTTATGTCTCCTTCACGCGGTTCCATTTTAGCAATTCTCACTGCTTTCTTATCCTCACCTGGACAGGTAAACAGGAAGCAGATTGAAACCATGAAGGTTTATTCAAAATATAGAAACATCAATAAAAAAAATAGTACGAGTAAATAATTCTAAGATCCATTAAGAAATTTCAACAAGATATGAGCTTCATTTTCCAGAAGAAAAAAAAAAGAAAAAACAAACAAACAAACAGCGAGCTCTTGCACATATGCTAAATAGAAACCGGATCATTAGTACCTCTATTTCTCTCAACTAATATATACAACAGTTATTCCGAGAAGTAAAAGGTTACATGACGAAAAACAAAGTATCATCTTAACAATAAAGAAAACGTGAAGATGGTTTGATCAGATAAAAGAATCAGTCCCCAAATTTAAGAAGAGAAAACTCTCGAAATACTTGTACAAGCGTAGAAGACGAGTTCTGATGCATAGGCATCGGCAGTTCGGCACGTTTTCAATGAAAAGAGAGATTGAGGAAAATGCCACTCAATTGTTTGCACATTCTTTATGAATATGATTGCCAGCCATTGTACGACAGTAAGAAATGAAATATGGAGAGAGAAGAAAATATCTAGTCTAGAGAGAGAGCAAACTGCGTCGGAGGTTTTATTTAGGATAAATTGTCTTAAAATTCCTGAATTTTTTATAAATTTTGGTTTTACTTCCCACAAAAAAATTCAGCGTAACAATTCCCGAACTTTCTATTTTGTCTGATTTTACATCCAAGGTCAATTTTCTCCAAATTGTGTGCTGACTTGGCAGACGAAAATTCCTACGTGTCATAACCGATAGACGAGTTAATATTTATTTAAACAATAAATTGCCCGTAAATTCCTTAACTTTTTTCAAATTCTGTTTTTGCTCATCACAAAAAATATTTTGCGCAATAATTCCCAAACTTTCTAATTTGTCTGATTTTGCATCCAATATCAGTTTCTCCCAAATTGTGTGTTAAATTGGAGCTAAAACTCATATATTGAATTGCTACAAAATTCTTAAGATTTCATCTCAATTATGGGAAGTCATTCAAAATATGGGATGCAAAATCAGACAAATTAGAAAGTTTGGGAATTGTTGCGCAAAATATGTTTTTGTGATGAGCAAAAACAGAATTTGAAAAAAATAAGGAATTTTCGGGCAATTTATTGTTTAAATAAATATTAACTTGTCTACCGATTACGACACGCAGGAATTTCCGTTTGTCAAGTCAGCACACAATTTGGAGAAAATTGACCTTACACTTATGGGTGACAGATGAAAAAGGAAAGTGAACTACACTTATCAGGAACGAAGGGAGTATCATTTTGTATCCTAATATTTTTTTTAGTTTTTATCAATTACATCACAATTTTATGTCTCACATTTTTCAAGGTATAATAATGGAAGAATTCTTTAAATTCAAAATTAATTATGACTTTAAAGGCTTGGGGTGTACTCCCTCCATTCTTTTATAAGTATCTTCCACCGTCAAATTACACATATCAAGAAAATAAATAAATTTACCTATGTAACATTATTAATTACCATCATTAATATATACATACAACTAATTAACAAATTACGAGAAGCATTAAATAAGGATAAAATAGGAAGAAAGCCACTATTTTACTCTCAAATTTTAATCCCACCTTAACCGTTACTTGACTCGAAACTGCAATTAAATGGTTAAGTCTTGCGCACCGTTCCTATAAATGATACGTAAACTTCAACTATTTCTTATTTTAATTCATGAATGCATAATGCAAAGAAATGTGAAAACTTGTATTTATAAAATATTATATATATATATATATATACTGAAGGCTTAAACTAATAAAATGAGATCAAATATATATATTTACATATGTTTGATACGTAATTTCTTAAATTTGAATATATATACTTATTTATATAAAGATATAAAGTAACTTAACAATTTACAAAGATTATCGAAAAAAGCAAAGGAATAATCATTAAATTAGGAACTTTACTTTTCCAGGAAACATGCATTCATATAAGACAAAGCAAGAAAAATAATAATTAAACATGTATAATAAATAAAAGAATAAACATGTATAATAAATAAAAGAATTGTGGACCCCAAAGGAGACTTTATCACAAGGTTGACAGCATTAAAAGGTGAGAAAAATGAGTCCATCATTAAAGCTAAGGCATAATAGGACTGACACAGAAATTAGAGGAGTAACTGAAGAAGGGATCGAACATAAATAAAAGAGAATTTTTCAACTCTGGCACATGGCACAAGTATTTTCGACAGCAAGAGAAAAGAAAACATGTTGTTGAAAAAAAAACATAAGGAGAATGAGGAGGATAACAACAGGAGAGAGAAATCGCCGAGAAAAGGAAGAATGGTTGACATCGAACTTAGCCGCCGTCGAAAATGATCGACGCCGTCGAGTCCTCCCACCTTTCGACTTCCTCTCTTTCTACCCATATTTCTCACTTTCTAAGGATCGACAAGAAGAAATAGAAGTGGGGTTAATACATGCACACTTTGCTTGGGTTGCAATTGAGATTTTGGTGTGAGAAAGATGAAATGGGAGTCCTCTATTTATACTAACTTTTTGTGAGTTAAACATGGTAAGAGAGAAATTTATGAAGCAATCCTCCTACGTGATTGATTTTCTTGCAGAAGATAAAGGATTTGAGAAAGGAAAAATAGGGTAAAATTTTACTCACGTTTCTGCCGCCGGAATGAAGAGATGATTGAATAGGAAATGGGCTCAAAACTATGGGCTGAAATAAGAAGTTAATTAAATGGAGTGTGGGCTTTATTTATTTGATTTTGATTAATTTAAAAAATCAAAATGGGCTAATGAAATAGAATAGATGTATAATCTTTAGGCTCAAAACTTTTATGCTATATGAAATGGATGGAAAATATTATGCAATAAGGCGCGACTTATGAGATTTAACATTTAATTGTATAAAATAATTATTATGGGAAAAAAAATATAAATCTTTAGGAGAAAAGTAGAAAGAAAATAATAAAAAAATTTTGGGCCGTGACATAAAAGGATGAGAATTGTTAAGTTTTAAACATTGTGATAAAAAAAACACCAAAAATTGGAATAGAATATGATATTAGCCCTCATTAATACGGCTTTGGTGACTTTCATTTCTAAAAATCAAGGGCTTAGTAGTAGACTATGTGTTACATTTCATAATTTAACAAGATTGATTAGAATGTACAAGTTACCATATTACACTTTCATTTACAAGTTAATATTTTAACTTTTTGGTTTGTTATTTTTTGTTTTTCGTACGTATTTTTCAGGGTTTAGTTTGTAATTTTTAGGTTTATTTTTCAACATTTTTGGGTTTGAGTTTGCTGAAAGAAATTACAACTTACACATAATTTATATGAAATTATATCAGCTCTAAAAAAATATCGTGTGTGATGGTCATGTACTCCAATCTTTTACACGACTCATCTAAGTGAAGTAACAGAAGATGTAACACCAATTGTGATAGGGGCGGGAGTCCAGACTAGAGGTGGCCAAAAGTATCGGAACCGCGGTTTGGAATCGAGAACCGCATCGACGGCGGTTCGGTTTCGATTCCAAAGTTGCAGAACCGAGAACCGCCGATTCATCATATTTTTCTTTTATTTTTTACGTTTTTATCTATATTTATGTTACAATTCATACGTATTTCACATAAATGTAACATTAGAATGCATAAAATTACAATTAAACAAGAAAAGGTAGCAAAAAAAATACATAATTTGAACACCAAAACATGCGATTCCGATTTGTAACCGCCGAAATCGAGGAACCGGAACTTGCAGTTTGGTTTGGAACCGAAACCGTCGGCGGTTCGGTTCCGATTCTCTTGGGGCGGAACCGAGAACCGCCGGTTCGATTTCAATTCCGAAACCGAACTGAACCGCGATCACCTCTAGCCAAGACTAGTCATTGAGATATTCATGACAATGTTTACTTTTTCGGGAAAAAAAATTATTCGATTGAAGTGATTTATTATATTTTTAAACACTCTTTATGAAATTATATATGGTCTTAAAATACACAAATTTTAGGTCCCTTTTCAATTTTACACATGATTTTTAAATCTTGTTATCAAACACAACTATATTTTTTGATAGTTTAAACACATTGAAAAAAAATTACTGGCTTACTCATATATGGCCATTTTTCATAAAACTAGAAGTTATGGTTGGAATCTGACTTCAAGTTTGTTGTGATCATTTTTGCAAAGCGAGACTCGACCTACATTCCTTGGAGATTTAGAGGTCATTGGATTCAAATTATGCAATTTTTGGATGTTATAGATTTTAAATATTCTCATATCTTTAGAGAAGGAAACCAGGTTGCCGATGTTGTGGCGGATCCAGATATTCAAAATGGATATGGGGGATCCAGATATTCAAGTATACTACGCAATTGGATTATTCCGGTTCCAGAATTTGACAATGCTACAACATTAGGATGGAAAGAAGTACTTGCACCAGACATCGACCGACTCGTAAAGGGTTCCACATTTCTGACCAAGAATGAATTGAAAATTATGGTTCGAATATATCACATGGAAAATCGAGTTGAATACACCACCGTACGTTCCAGCAAGACGCGTTTAGCTTACAAGTGCAAGCATAGCGATACTTGTACGTTTAAGATGCATGCCATAAAGGGTGAATCGATTTGGAGGATTACAAACGTTACATTGGCTTATAGTTGCTTTACAGACTTGGATCGAAGGGTGGAAAGACAAGTGACTGCACTAGTTGCAGCTAATTACTTTTCCCGTAAATTGGTTGACGAGGGGGTCGCTTTGAAGCCGAAAGAGATGATCGAAGAGATGCGTCGATTGTACGGCATTCAAATGTCATACAACATTACTCTGCGGGCGAGGAACCTAGCTATAAATAGGGGTGAGCAAAATATCCGAAAACCGAATATCCGAACCGAACCAAACCGAAATATTAAATTCGGATCAGATTTTTCGGATTTTCGGTTCAGATCGGATTGCATTTTATCCAAAATTTGAATTTTCGGATTGGATCGGATTTTTTTTTAAATCCGAACAAAATCCGAAAATCCGAAATATATATATATTTATATAATATTTATATTATTTAAATAATTATAATATATATAATATGAAACTAAAGTAACTATCCCCTAAACACTAGCACACTAAACAGCGGCAACAACCCTTTCTTCCTCTCTCACACAACAGCAGCATCATCTCTCTCCTCTCGTCTTCTTCGTTGGTTGGAATTCGATCGCCCGCCATCGCCATTCTCCCTCTCAACTCGAGTCTCCCTAATTCTCTTCTCTTTCTTGCAACGAACTGAAGAATCCCCAAATCGAAACCCTTTCTCTCACCTCTGTTTCCCTAAACTCCAACCAAAATCCGCCGGTTTTCCCTCCTCCGCCGTCGGCCGCTATCGACGTCGCTGCTATTGCGCCATGTCCTCTCAATCTCAACTCTCTCCTCTGTCCCTTTCTTCTCTAATTATACAAAACCCCCCAATTTCAAGCCCTAACCTCTAATTCGTTTCTCCTCTCTCTCTGCTCTAGATTCGAAACTCATCCTCACCCTCGAAATTCCGACGGCAAGCCACCTCCAGCATCAACCTAACGGCCATCGTTCGAGAAGGTTGCCACCGTCAGAGTCGAATTTTTGGATATTTTGGATTTTGTTTGGAGAATTTCAGATTTTTCGGATCGGATCAGATTTAGGGTTAAAATTTCGGATTTTTTCGGTTCGGATTTTCGGATCGGATCGAATTAATATTTTTTAGAATTTCGGATTTCGGATTTCGGATTTGGATCGGATTTAGCAGAAATCCGATCCGTAATCCGAATACTTACCCTAGCTATAAACATGACATATGGCGACTTCGAAAGGTCATATCAGAGGATCACATCGTATCTGTACTTGTTGAGGGAGCGTAACCCCGAGACTGTATATGACTACCAGACAACTCATGAAGGCGTGTTCCTTTACATGTTCGTTGCCCTTGGGCAGTGTATTCGTGCCTTTCAGCATCTGCGTCCGATTATTACTGTGGATGAGACCCATTTGAAAGGAAGGAACAAAGGCGTTTTATTTGTTACCGTCGCGAAGGACGGGAATGAACAAATCTTCTCTCTTGCAATTGGATTGGGTCCGATAGAGAACGATGACTCGTGGAAATGGTTTCTCTCTAACCTGCGCAGGTGCTACAACCCGCTTGAAGATCTACTAATTGTGTCAGACCAACACAAGAGTATCGAAAATGCCATTAGGTTCGTCTATCCAAATGCAGCGCATGGTTTGTGTTATCACCACCTGCATAAAAATATGACACGAATTGGGAAGGATGCATTATCCCAGTTCAAGAATGCTGCATACGCTTATCAGGTTGAGACTTTCGAAAAATACTTTCAGAGTTGGAGTCGAATAGTCCTAGTGCTCACGGTCGACTTTCCCATATTGGGGTTGAGAGGTGGGCTAGGTCGAAATGTCCAGTACCTAGGTACAGTTGCTTGACCTCTAATGCTGCCGAGGTCTTGAATAATCGTTTATTGTGGGCGAGACGTCTGCTAGTATCCTCGTTACTTGAGACTTTTCGCACTGTTTTGGAAAACTGGTTTGATGAGCGACGAGCCAGTGCTATAGCCAGACAACATGAGTTGACAGAAGAGACTTATGGAAAGCTAACTGTACAAGCGGAACTCAGTTATCATCTTAGAGTCCATGAAACCACTACACATGTATATAAGGTCGAAGAAGACAAAAAACCTCATCGAGTTGACCTTCAAAGTCGGACATGTGAGTGACGTGAGTTTGATATGGATATGATACCTTGTCGTCACGCTTGTGCCGCTATTAGGTAATTTATCATTATTTCTTAATTTTTTTAATTATTTGTCATTCAATATAAGAATTATTATTCGTGTGACATTAATTTTTTTGTTATAGGCGTGCCGACTTAAATGTGTATTTCTTGTACCGGAGGTTGTGGTATTTCTTGTTGGTGTGGTACTTCCTCCTCGCCGGCGGCGCTCGAGGCACTGTTGGACTCGGTTTCGCTGTCGCCGAAATTCATTTGATCGTGTAGTCGATCGGGTGGAGGGGGCGGCCGAAGAGAGAGGTGGAGAGAGAGAGAGAAAAGTGGGAACCAATTTTTTTTTTTGTCTTTTCTCCAAAATAAAAGGTTGGGGTAGGTGGGTCAACATTTAATTAAAGTTAATAAAATGAAATCTGCCTACATAAACATAATTGATTGTTTTTATTTAAAGAGGTGGACCAATTAAGGGTATTAATGTTTTTTAACCCCAAAATGACTATATAACTTATACTTTATGAACTATGGCCATATAACTTGTTCTTTTATGAAAAATGGTTATATAAACTCAGGCCTCTAATCAAAACTGATATGGGAGTCGAAAGTGTCAACATGGACATATTGTCCGTTTAAAAAAAAAAAACGACATAAGTATTGCGGGCTAAAATTTTTCCAAAAAAAATTCAAGGAACCTACTTCAAATTTCCAAAATGACCAGAAATTTCTATCGCAAAAAAAATCAAGGAAACTAGAATTAATCTGCAATAAATACATATTTAGTGGAACGACGTCGCACGTTTTAACCTTTTCTTATTCTCTAGCCCGACGAGCCGACCCGAAGCCCGAACGGGCTGTCCCGTAAAGCCCGAAAATGACTAAACCAGTGCTGTAATTCGTCACATCACTCTCGTCGTCTCTCGATGCGGCTCCAATTGACAACCGCTCCGACGGCAGAGTAATTGCTGCCGGCCGTATCACCACCATCAAATGTCTCCCTCCGCCGCCTTTAAACAGCGGCTCGCCGCCTCTTCTTCAGCGTTCCGATTTTCTGTGCTGGTCCGTCTATTACGGTCGGACGCCACTTTGGAAGCAATACGGAAGGCGTCGGAGAACAAAACTCCGAACTTGGTGCTGTACAATTATCCCTCATTCTCCGGCGCATTTGGAGCGCTTTTCGCGCACCTCTACCACTCTCGACTCAACCTCCCTTGCCTCATCTTGCCTTTCTCTGCCGTCGCGCCCTTCAAGTAACGTGCGCTTGTCTTTCTGGTGGCTTTTAGCCTTTATGTTTAATTCGGTGTTGTACGGCTGAAAATGTGATTTATTATCCAAATGTATGCATGGTTGTGTTTATGTTCATCGCATGCATGTTGAAGTGAGTGATAATTTGTACCTGAGCTTTTGTTTGACATTTTTCGATTAAGCTGGAAAGATTTCATAAATTCCTGTCAAACTGGAGGTTGTTGTGTTTGTAATTGAGTGGTTATATGATTTTCCTAGCCTTTTGAAACATCGTAACTTGTTGCCCTGGTGCATTTAGCTATCTCCTATTTTGTATGCATCTAGGTAATTGGTTACTAAGTGTCATGTGTGCATCACCCATAGTTGGAACCTTAGTCACAATCTGATAATATATGGCAGTGTTGTAATCGATTTATCGTGAAATTTTCGTCAAGGGGATGCCTCAAAAGTATGGTCACATTGCACTCTGCATCTAGCCTTGAAGTTTAGTGAATATAGCTACATTTCATGTGAAGCTCACTGGAATATTGCATCAGAGATGCAAAGTAGGTGTGACTGAGGACCTTATCCATCTATCTCTGGTTAAGACTTGCCATAGACGTACTAACATTTGTGTAATCTAACCACTGTATTCTGTTTCCATTTTAATATTCCCTTTGTTGTAATCTTTATTTAGCGTTGATGACTTGTGCATAGAAGGAATGAAGACATGCTATTTTCTAGACTTTTTGGGCCCAAAAGGTTTTTCTTTGGAGCTTTCCAAGCGAACATCATCCATGTGAGTGAAAGTTGTGCATATTATTGAATGTATTGTAACTTCTTTTGCCCTCGTGATGGGAGGTTCTGAGCATAAACTGGCCTCTCAACAACTTCTGCAACTAGGGTTATCGGATTTGATCACCGGAAATCAGTGCTTTCTCGAATTTCTCCAACAGAAGGTTCTGATCCGAACCTTCGGTTTCATGTAAACATTGAGAAGAGCAGCTCCACTGCTGTATATGAATATTTCTCTGCTAAACTCTCAGAGACAAGATCCGATCAGGTAGCTGAGAGCTGGATGTTTTATTTTGATTTTTCTGTTTTATTGGCTATACTTATGCAGCTATTAGTAATTTTTCATAAGTTAGTGATGCTTCATTTAAAGCACTAGATGCATGACAGATTGATAGTACAAGCCTGCTAAACCATGAAGACCAAGAACGCATGGAGATGGTTCTCAAATGCATTGAAGCTGGAGATCTACAGCAGTGGAATTTACCAAACATTAAAGCATTTAATATTGGACTACAAGAATGGCGGTCGAAATTAAACTCCATCACCAACCCACTCATGTATCAACAGGTTCAAATAATTTTTATTAACTTACATATTTGTTTTCCTTTTTTGCCTCTTTGGCAATATGAGGTCATTGTAGCAATTGTTAGCAGAAAAAACATTGCCTATATCTGATAGTTGTATAACCGGATGAGATAAGTTTCTGATAATTCAAAACTAATGCTACCTCCATGGAAGGAATAGGGTTAGCTCCGTCACTACTCTTTCTGCTCTTGTTTATTCTTTATCTGTAGTTAGGATTGTGTTTACTTACTTTTGTTTTTCTTCTGTTATGAACAGTTGACAGGGATTTGCTCTGCAGATTTGATCACCAAGGGAAACACCTATCTTTCTAATCGACAGACAGAAGCAAGTAAACTGCTGAATAAGGTTTTCAGGGTTAAATTGGGTCGAGGCTTTTATGGCGAGTGTCTGGTATGACAATTTTGTCCATTAACATGTTAAGCGATTTGTAGTTAGTTGAATGTCCTATTCGTGTTAGCTTGTGATTTTCATTCTTAAGTCAATCTTAAAGCAAGTGACTTGGTTACATTAATTGACTTCTCTTTTATTCTTTTTATTTCCTTCTTTTTTTTGTTGGGGAAGGAGGGGGGCTTGTATATTGAGGGGCTTGAAACTCTAAAAATCTTTAAGTAATTGAATTATTCTTTAACTGCCTGGCATGTATCTTGTTTTTTGGCTAGGGGATTAGAGCTGATGGGAATTCAGATTTCAGTGATGAAATGGGTAAGGAACTCAGCCGAATGAGTGCGGAAGCCGGGCTAAGGTGATTTTCTTGCTCTATTTGGTTATTTATTTATTCTTTTTATACATGAAATGTGCCTTTACTTCATGCATGCATCTATGTCTTGCATATTTCTCCGTATGTTTGAGACATGGCTTTCAAAAATTGTTAACACTCTAGTTCCTAACAACTAGAATTCCCCTAATATCTGGAAAAGGCACGACTCGTCTTGCAGAATAACTGAAATTACACGTATAGTGAGTAAGATATTTTTCAAAGGGTATGTACTAAGAATTGATAAAATATGCAGCAAATAATGCATAAGTTAGATTAAATTCAGTAAATCAACCAGTTTACAATTCTACAGTCCTTCCTCCACCCCAGCTTGGAGCTCACCAACCTAAAACTTGGAGTTTATGGTGTGAGCATATAAAACACACTCAGAGGGAAAATTATGCAATCATCCATAAAGAAATAGTAAATCACAAATTAAAATTTTACATGTAGCAGGTCATTTTTGCATTGTGGCTTTCCTTAAGAGCAACTTTTAGCCGTAGACCAATGTCAAGTGGTCCTTGGAAATATGTGTTGTGTACGATAATTAAGAATTGCAATGTGGATTTCCCTAAGGACAAACTTTTAACCTCAGGCCAACATCAAAGGTCCCCGAAACATAAAGAATGTATTGTGTATAGCTAGCGTTTTCTTTTAATGAAGAAATGTATGCTTTACAGTTTCATGATGGTTTTGTATTGGAGAAAATATGTTCCTAGTGTGTGAATGGCCAAAAAAAAGAATGAAACAGTAAGTTACTGAATGAGATAATATTCATCTAATGTTATCTCAATGAAGCATCACTCGAAATAAGGAAATTAAATAACTAAAATTAGTGTGTCAGGAGATCTGGATAATTAATGTTTTCAGCTGAAGTAGGACTACTATAGATCACGTTTCCTTTCCTTTTCCTTGTTGGAGTAACTGCTAGCTGTTTTGGTTCTCCATTCTGAATATGCTCTAGGCTTCGTTGTTTTACTTACCTATACATTTGCACCTTCCCTAATATGATGATGAATATAATGTAGTTTTGGAATATCTGGGTCCAAAAAAAACCTGATTAAAACCTTCCCAACAGCATAAGAAGTCCTGAAATTGCTCTTCATGGTTTCGTGTATAAAGAGTATACTTCACTAGGGATGTTCAATAGGCTTCTCCCAAATAGGTGTAGTGTTCATGGCTTGCTTGAGCCTTGATGTAGTTGATTGCTCTGAGCCTGCTTCTGTTTTAGTTACCAGGTGAAGTTTTTACTCATGTTTATGTTTCAAGTATGATACTCCTTTTACTAAGCTCTGTTTATACCATTGAAAATACATTTATGCCAGAAATTTAGAGGGATTTTGTAATATTACATTAAGAAGTAAATTTTTTACTGTAGCTTCACAATGCATTTGTGTTAAGACAGCAGTTCCTAACTCTCACTTTTATTACGTGGTAATTCCTATGCTCTTTGTAAGCTTAGAAAGAAATGAAATTTGTGTTGTTTGATCTTTTAGCCTTGCCCTTGTATTTTGTTGGTTGTCATAGTTATCTCCACCACAAGTTGTTTCATTACTAACTGCGTACATTTGAGTAGCATATCTTGAACATTATGCTAGTGGTCTCTCTGGAAGCCCTTAGGGGTGTAAGATATTAGGTGCTTCTGTGTATGTTGATATATTCTTAGTGAGGTTATTGCGTGCGTGGTGTTTGTTTGCTATCATTCTGAGTTTACCTACTGATGAAATAGGCCTATTGGAGCAGTTGTTTACATGCAGAGGAACAATCTTAAAATGTGCCTGAGGACTTTAGACAGCAGTACCGATACATCTGAAATTGCAAAGGTATTGCAACTTGGCAGACAAACTCTGCTTGTCCATCCGTCTTATGCACTAAATTAGTAAACTACCTCATATAAGAATGTTGCCAGGGGAACTCATCAACATGTTTCAAGTCTGTTTGGTGTATCTGTACTTGCAGGCATATGGTGGTGGTGGTTTCCCAAGATCCAGCTCCTTTATCATTCGTATGGATGAGTATAACCAGTGGCGTTCTGTACTGCCATCACCAACAAGATAAGCCTTCAGCAATATGTTACTATAAGGAAGTTAGTGGAATACTTTGTTACAAGCTTGGTTTACTCTCTGACGTTACTTCCATTATTTAATTGATTAGTGTTGATCTTATGAGTTTATACCTTAGGGATTGGATGCACTTCTTCAAACTAAAATTTTCCAACACAGAGAGGTTGTAATTTTTGGTGATGGACAGTACATCCTTCGAAATATGATGGTGTTATTTTTGTTGAGACGGCCTTTTTGTTTGGGGGTGCTTTCATGTCAAGTGGCGAGGACTTTTCTGAGGATCAAGAGACTGGATCCTTATAATTTATAAGACAGCTTGTTTCTTTCCACTGTGATACACTTCAGCCGCGGCAACAGTATCACACAATCGACTGTGTTTAGACTTGACTCTTGACTCTTGAGATTAGTGAGGAAATTGGATCCGATCATCAGGTCCCTTGTGGATAGCAGTTTGCTAGTTTTGCAGAGTAGATTAACCTCTGTCTTTGTGTATTTATCTAAGAGAAATATTTGGGGGGAGAGGAATATTTCCTGTAATTTTGGAGTAAATCCTAATATTGGCAACTCCATACATGTGCAGTTTATATAGTTGAGAGTGAGACTATATCCAGAATATATGTATTTTGCGTTTCTGGATGCATTTTTTCCCAAAAGTTAAATACTTCGCTGATTCCATCTCATTTATTTGTGAGGATCTTAGGATTGCTAGGTTATATTTGTGCTGTGTTTTGACTTCTTTGATGAGTGTGGTATTTCACTGATGAAATTCTATGGTTAATCTCGTTTTGAAGTCATAATTTGCATATGAGAATGACGTGTAGTTTGGAAAAGAGAACAGGTAAGGAATAGTAGTGACAATTTGATAGTTCACTTCAATCATGTATGTCACTACTTTCTCTTGGTTTAATTTTTTACAGTTGACAAAGGCATGACATGGTATATGAGATGAACACCAATAATCTTGTATGATGTCAAGAAATTTTATGATTGAAAAAAAACTCATGTCTTGGTGAAGGGCATAACTTGGCTTTTAAACGTTAGACGATAAAATGATGGAGAGAGCAGATCTCTATGCGCATCAAGTTCTTTGATTTGATGTCAGTATGTATGCTGGAACATCTTGGTAACAAGAGAAAGGGAATTAAATTTGGCATTCATATTCTTAAGTATTACACACTAAAGAGTTCCTATCCAGTAATTGATTCTTGTCTTGCAATTCCTGAATACTTACACAAATCTGGGCAACAGAAGTCATCCTTGATACCTAGTAGGCAAAATAGTTTCAGTATACTGGACAACCACCAACTTGTATGCCTTTTGCAGTAGGACAAGTAGCCAAGCTGCAGTGCTCGCCACTCGTGCCCCACCAATCTATTCCTTTATTCTCGATGCCCAATGAAAAATAGAGCGCCACTGCCATGAAAGCTACTCCGGCATCTAGAGCTGCTGAAAGAATGTAGTTGTACCTTTGCCACCAGCTTTTCCGATAACGGAAGACAAAGCAGTTGAAAACCGTACCAAAGATGATCCAGGCATTATAATTTAATGGTGTTGCTGGTGGCATCATACCTGTTGCCCCGAGAAGGACAGGCAGGTTGATTAGAGGTATCCAAGATTGTTTTGGAAATGCCTTGTGGAAGAGCCAAACAATGACTGGGCCCAATGCACCTCCAAGAAAAAACCAGTTCATTGAACTGTAATTTCCAAGACTTCCGAAAATTCTTTTGGGCCCCACCAAACCCCAGATGACTGATGCATCAAAGAAGACTCTGTCTCCAGGGCATGTCCATGGACTATCTGGTGGAAGTAGGTCATCTTGGCATATGTTTGTGACGGATGTAAGCAGCCACCAAGCCACAGAAATATTGATTGTTCCAGCTATAATTGTTCCCACGGACTGAGACAGGACAGCAATTGTGACACATATGAGAATGGTGAGATTTTCATTTACTGTTTAATCAAATATTGCCAGAATATCATTGTATGGAAACACTAGTCCGTACCCTTTCAAACAACACTTTATCTTAAAAAGATTGTCTCTGCATCATAGAATGATGAATATTATGTTCTTCTATGTATTAGCATACTTTCCTATTTCCAGTAGTAAGGCCATGCTGGTCGGGATGAAGAGTGGAAGAACAAAGTAGGAAAGGGAATGTAGCATGCTCATCATATCTGTAGGTTAGGAACTGAATTAGTGATAAGTTTATTTGAGAGTGGATCTCATCCCCCTTAGTATCCACACTGTCTTATCTCTTACGTTTAGGTAAAGAAGGTAGCACTCAAAGTTTAGCCTATCATTGGTTAAACATGAGCACAACAATATCTGTAATTATGGATGATATATTTTCTCTTTTATCTTCCTTCGCTTGTCATTTTCATTGGGAGGGAGGAAAAAAGGTTTCCTTCGTCGAGATGATTTTTCTTCCCCTTTCCTCTGTTTCCTTCTATTTAATTATAAACCAAGTAATATAATGCTGCCTGTTTGACTCTCTGAGAAAGCAATCTTTTGCTCAGATAAAGATTATTCATCAATGCTATATTTCCTAGGTAAAACGGTGTTTCTTTGTGGGTAGGACTCAAACAGAAGTGTTCTATTTTATTGGAGTAGGACCCCACGGTTTTGGTGAGATAACACAATGATGAAAGGTGTTTTTTTAAATTGAACAATGCAATCTACCTGAACTATAAACATTGATCTGGGAGGGATCTTCATGTAGTGGCCTAGCTTGAAATCACTTAGGAAAGATACAGCCTGTGCCATGCTCATATAGCCATAGACTTTGAAGCAGACATTCGCTATTGGTCTTCCGGGGTATACAAGACCCATAACATACTCTGTGATTATATTCAACCCGGGAGTCTGCAAATAAAACATGTTTACTTTTGTATCAGAGAATAAATAATATGAAATTTTCAGTTGCTATATGTATCTTTGTCTGTGTTTGTGAGCATGCACAGTGTATGTTAGGCACTGAAGGCACAGCTATTTTCTTTGTGTAGTCAATCAAGCAATTCTTGGTACACAACATTAGAGTGAAATGCCATCAATCTTGTCTCTCAATTACCTGGTTTGTTGTGGCTGTGATGATGCTGATTGGAAGCGTGAAAACAAAGGCAATGATACAGGCGAAGACAAGTGCCCACCATGGCATCTGAACTTGGTCATTTAAGAAGATGCACAGCATCAGAGCAGCAGTAAATGTCACTACTAATAATATGTAGAACCACCAGGAAGGTATGTCCGCGTATTTGCGCATAAGTCTTGTATGAATGTCCTCCTTTTCCTTGTATGAAGCACGGAATCTTTCGCATATTTCCCTGTGGTTTACAAATTTACAAGCTATTAAGTTAAGAATTCAAGTTTGGGATGATGAAATACCAGATTTTGTTCTGGTATGGAAAATCTGAATATGAAAGATCACTATTTAACTATATAGTTTGCCCAATACCAGTTAAATAAGATTGGTGGTGAATTATTGCTAAATATATTCCCATAAGTACTAAACCTTAACCAGCTAGTCATCTCATTTGATAATATTTCTCCTACATGTAGACTATATGTTTTAAGCTGTATCATTTTTATTGTATTCAATAGCATAACAAGTTTCATTACATAATAATAATATAAAAAAATGGAAAAAGAAAGTACAGTAGAAGTTTAGTACCTTCCAT
Source organism: Agastache rugosa (assembly GCA_031470985.1). Lineage (NCBI taxonomy): Eukaryota > Viridiplantae > Streptophyta > Magnoliopsida > Lamiales > Lamiaceae > Agastache > Agastache rugosa. Next base: position 13,566,180 of record CM062608.1, read on the forward strand.
AGAAGCAGGCCACATGTGTTAGAGTAGATGCAATAGTTGCAAAACCAAAGCCATATGTGAGGGAAAAGAACATGCTGAGATGTATTCTGCCCTGCTGTTCATAACTTGGAATATCCAACTCGAACTTGTCATTTACAATTGCAGATATGTTATACTTGTGACCTTGAGCTGTGAACAAGTGTGAGGAGAAAATCGGAAACTTCCTAGCACCATACAAGTTGAATCCCCAGTAGGCTGTAGGAAGTACTATGTAGATTATCAGTGCATAACCCGCGAAGACATTCATTATGGCAAAGAAGGGAGTTACAAGTGGGCTGCCCAAGAAGGATGCTATGGCTGTCCAATCTAATGTTAAGGCTCCGATGCCAAGGCCTCTCATGCCCGATCCAAGCTGCTGTGCCGTCACTGACTTGGAGAATGCCCAACACATCCATGAAATGCTTGTGAGAGTTGGAAATAGGTACCCTGGAAATAGGTACCAAGAGAAGCTGCAAACTAGCACAATCAGGAAAAACTTAGCCCTCGACATACGTGACTCGTCCTTTTCATGCAAAGCCCTGCAAAGTTCAGAAAATCACGGTACAACAGTTTGGAGTTCAGGTAACATGAGCAACATACATAAGTTAGAGAAGGCATGATAAATATCGATGTGTGAATTCTGCTTTCTTTCCTTTTCAAACTTTTGTCCTGTTATACCTTTGAAGTCTACATTGCATTGCATTATTGTACTCTTTGCATGGGATAATTCATTATGGAGAATGTAAATGGTGAATAACATGCATGAATATTCTGGAGCAGCTCGTGCTTTATATTTGATATACAATTGAATATTATGAAAATATGGGAAAAGATGTAAACTGATCCGCTTATACAAGTTGTGTGGGGTGCTGTGCGTCTGTGAAACTACTAACGGTGTTAGAGGAAGCGTTGTTTATCACTTATAATAGTTGATGCTTGAGAAAAGAATGATATATACTCCCTTTTTCGTATGTCTCATTGATAACGTCTCATTCCAAATAAGGAAATAATTAACTCTTCAAAAGTGGTAGGATGTACTTATTTTCTATTTTTTACTCTTCTCCTTAATAACCGTGCCCAAAAGTTATGGAATGAGGTGGTATTAATTTTGAAGCGCTCATCCTAATTTCACCTCGTTCTATTCTAGGTTCTTTATCTTGTGATTGATTTCTTGTTGCTTCTGTAGTTTCACATCGCTCTTTCTTTCTTATTTCAGTCTGATATATTTTGTGCGAGCTTCACGAAATGCACCAGATTATTCGACCAAGAGCTCCTCTTTCATGTTCGGCATGCAATAGTTTGCATCTTAGCCATTCCAGTCAGTCAGGTAATCTGAATATTAGCTATATATATTCACTTGTGCTATGATTCAGAAAAAACCTCCAATTTGGTTGTTTCTTACGGCAATAGAAGGCATGAGAGAGAGAGTTTTTACTTTCTAGTTCTTAATTTGGTGGACACAGAATATTATATTGGTGGTGGCTCCTGGCCCCTGGCCCCAAATCCAATGTTTTCTTATATTGGGTTTGTCAAAGAAAATAATAAAATAAAGGGAAATGTGCAAATACCCCCTCATGTTGGCAGTGCTAGGCAAATACACCCTTAACTTTGTTTAGGTGTTAATTCACCATTCCCTAAAATTTTCGGGTGCAATTACCCCCTCGCCGTGACGGAAACAACACTTCTGTTGGTAAAAAAATATTTTTGATTCATTTTTATTATTGTGGGACCCTTACAATTCCCAAGAATTAATTGGTGCTATAAGCTCAAATTAGAAAAAAATTTGTTTCGAACCCTAGCTCACAATTATCAAAATTCAGACGAAGTTCTCCAATAATTTGCATTCCAAGCCAACTATTTGTTATTGATATTGATGATCTCATCTTCTTCAAGTGGTTCGTCATCCCTTTTTCGTGCAAATTATCGGAGAACCTCACCTGAATTTCGATAGTTGTGAGCTAGAGTTTGAAATAATTTGTTTACTAATTTGAACTTTTAGCACCAATTATGTACTCCCTCCTTCCTACCGAATATGGCATGTTTTCCATTTTGGGCAGTCCCACCGAATATGGCATATTTTCTTTTTGGGAAATAATTAGAGCTTACTTTAAACTAAAAAAACACTTTAGCCGTACATTGTTGACCAAAAAAGCACTTTATTAACTAAAAAGTTACTTTATTAACACTTTATTACACCTAATTCCCTTTTTTTCTTAATCTTCGTGCCGAAAACAAATAGGCCATATTCGGCGGGGACGGAGGGAGTAGTATATAACCATTGGGAATTGTGAGGGTCCCACAAGAATAAAAATAAATCAAAAATAATTTTTTTTGCTAACGGAAGTGTCATTTCCATCACGGCGAGGGGTTAATTGTACCTGAAAACTTTAAGGAATGGTGAATTTGCACCTAAATAAAATTCAAGAGGTATTTACCTAGCGCTGCCAACCTGAGGGGGTATTTGCACATTTTTCCTAAAATAAATATTTGGTTAGTGGGCTGAAGGCCCCCCCTCCCCTTACCCTACCCTTTACTAGTTCCGGCCCTGCATGCAGCATGGTAATGAATTAAAGTGAAAGATTCCATGACCTGTGAATCTAGACGTGATCCAAGGTTTGTTTGGGTCCCCCATGAATTAATGTGGCCGGCCCTAAACTAAGGCTTACAGTATTGCTGAATGCTGAGGAATCTTGGTGGATGGATGTGTTAATTGTCATGAGATTAAAGTTTAATTGGAGATTAAGTTAGTTAATCTATAAGCTGTTAGTGAGCTGTAACAAAAGGCCCACTTGCACGTGAAGCAGATATATAAAGGTATCTCCAGCCTGTAAACTGAACATACCCTCAACTGACTCTCTCTCTCTCTCATATGGTTGACTTGCTCTCTTTAGAGAAAATTTCTTATTTGGGTGTTAAAAGAATGTTAATTCTTACTCTAGTGTTGTGAAACGCAACTCAGATGCGAACTCTTGCGCCTTATGAAGTGCATTTGCGTTCTACTCCTTTAAAGGATTTTGAAGGGTAAATTCTTTCTTTATTAAAAAGTAGACAGATTGAGTGAAACGTCTATTTAAGAGAATATAGACAAAATAAGCAGAACGGAAGAAATACTATTTTGAATATATATTACTTATATTGAAACAATCCAGAATGAAATACAGGTAACTTAAAATGTGAGAGTATTGCTTCTGGAAAAAGTCGGATAACTTGATTGGTACCAATGTGAACCTAGGGCTAGGACCAGCTCAGTAAGTCAAATAAGTAATAGAAAGATCTACTTGCAAATTTTAATTAGTTAAAAGATTGTGCACTACGAAAAAAAATAAAATAAAAAAGATCTTCCTTTTCAGCCATGAGGGCCAAATGGCAATAAGAAAGGAGATAAATTAGTACTCCCTCCGTTCCAATAGCAAGATATCACTTACTTTGGGCACGGTTATTAAGAAATAAGAGTAAAAAGATAAAAAGTGGTAGGTAACACATATTTTGAAGGGTTAATTATTTTCACTTTTGATATGAGACATTATTATTGGGACAGACGGAAAAGGAAAGCGAGACCTTGTTATTGAGACGGATGAAGTATTAGATAATGTGAGAAGCAGGAAATTTTGACTTACCGGAAGAGGGAGACCTGGACCAGAGTGCCGGGCCACCACATGTGGGCCGGGTCGATAACGTATTTCCTCAAAAGCCCGGCCCACCCGTATCCCAGTACCTGCAAAATTCCTCAAAATTACTCCCTCCGTCCCAATAGAAAGATCTCGTTTTCATTTTTTTGTTGTCCCAATAGCAAGGTCTCAGTCCAAATAAGGAAAGAATTAGTGTGTAATAAGGGGGAAATAGTTGTTGGTTAGGAGTATTACTTTTAATTAAAATACTCCTTAATAAAGTGGAACAAACTTACTTTAAACACTAAACCCCTTCTTCTTTATAACCGTATCCAAAAGAAGTGAGACCATTCTATTGGGACGGATGAAGTAATTTTTAATAGAAATACCCATATACTTATCTAAAAAATAAATAAAAAAATCCCCATATACTATTTGGAAATTGGAACCTCGGGTTTATATTTTATTTAGAGAGAGAAAAAGGACACCAGCTTGAGTTTAATGAAAGAGACAAATAATGAGAGAGAGAGCAGTGCCCATCACTGTTGTCTTTTCCTTCATCTAGATTGCACCAGTGTGTTGCACGGTAGAATGCATTTTAAAAATATGTAATATGTAAATTATTAAATCACATAAATAATGAGTAAAATGTAATGAGTCTCTTTTCTCCACTTAACAAATAATTTACAAACATTATGAAAACTCGTGTCACTAAAGTTGTGTTATATATTTCGTGAATGGAGGGAGTATTACATTTCAAACATTATGAAAATTTTCTTTTTATACAATAGTTTTTAAGAGAGTGTTCCTCATTACCACACACCAATATCTTCAAACCTTTTCAATTTGCAACTCTTGAAATATCCATATAAAGTTGTCGAAAAATTGTCTGCCACAAATAAAATGCAGTAATCATCTAATATGTTAATTATGGAATAACACAATAAAATATAAAATTCATATATTACATCAATATTTTTTTTTAAAAAAACATTCAATCCAAATAACATTAATAAATATGGCATGTTAAATTTTGTATTATGATAGTACTTCTTTGTACATAAATTTAAATACACTATTAAATAATTACATATAAACATCTAAATAATATTTATAAATTATACATAATCCAAATATAAAACACAAAAAATTTAATTACAATTTAAGAAATATATTTTTTTTTATTAAAAATAGCATAACACTTACCTTCTAAGCATTTCTAAACAATCATTTTTTTTATATATTTGAAAATATAATTTTGATTAAAACCATTTCAAAATGCTATTAAAGATGAACAATCATTATAAAAATTTCAACCAATTTTGACATTTATAATAATTCTTTATTTTTTATAACTTCCAAACATCTCGAAATATATATTTTTAATTTTTAATATTCTTTCACTATTATATTTTTAAATATTTACGAATCTAAATAATGAAAATAATAAAATTATTTTGGCAACCATTCATTGTGCTAATTTTTTTTTTCAAAATTAAATATCTTAGTCAAAATAGTGTTGTGTTAAATTAGAATATTTAGTATATAAATAATAAATTTAAAAAGTAGAAAATTCAATTACATAATCCAAATAAGCCAAAATTCATAATCATTCAATTTTGTTAAATAATTTGATTTTTTTTAAAGCTCAAACATGATAACCAAGAAAGGAGATGCATAGAATTAACCAACATATATTATTCATCATTCATGAAATAACTTAAAGTTCAAAACTTATTATCCACTAAATTGGTTTTGGAGGAAAAATGACAAACTTGTTAATATAGTTACAACTCTCATATTTAGTATTAGTATAGATTAGCAATCCAAGGATTTTGGTCAGAATATTTCAATACCACTGGAAAAAAGTATCAAAAACGACAATCTATTGCACAATTCTATCAGCTTTGAATTATTTTCCCATTAAAATCAAAACATCGATCATACTTAATTAAATAGAATAAACCAAAAGGGTACTTATAAAATGAATCAATAAATTAAGTGCGATCGACCTTCGTGTGAACTACAGAACATGCATTCAAAATTAGTGACGCAAACATGTCAAAAGATGCTTAGAGAGAGAGAGAGACCTGAGTGGTGATGATGAGCAACCAACCAGCCAAGAAAGAGATGTTTCTTCCATAGAATGCTTTGACGATGGTAACAATACCCACAGCATAAGCCGAACCATTCCCAAAAGCGCTCCCAGCATTCGCAAATATCGAAATCAGCACGTGCTCCTTCATGTTAAACGGGCCCGGGTTGAGAGAGAACCGCCTCGACCCGAACCCGGGTATCCGGAACTTGGTCTTGGGCAGCACCGCCGCCATGAAATGGCCTATTGGTAGAGTGGATACTTGGACCGTGATCTGAGTTATGACGAGCGGTTCGGTCCGGTAAGCGAAGAATTGATTGAGAAAAGAGAGCATCATACATGAGAGTAGGCCCAAGAACCACATCCGGAATGTCCATACGGGTAGGGTCGGGTCGTCGGTGTTCGTCACCGTCAGCCGGACCTCTTCAATGGGGGACTCCTCTTCTTCATCGATCATCACACCCTCTTCTTTTGAAAACTGGTGGTTGGCGGCGCCGGGATACGGAGCTTCCATTTCTAGAGTTCCCATTTAAAGAAAGATAGTGTTAGAGTTTGGCTTCACTTATTTTGATTTTTATGGCATGAGATGGGGTATATAACATACAATAATTGACACTAGCTAGGAAGGGTGCAGTGAGAGTTGGGAGTTTGGATTTTTCCTTTTAATTAATTTAGTTTATATTGAATGTTTATTATTGGTTGTGAACATATTTATTATTTAGGTGTATTTGTAAATTATATAATACAAATTGGTAATAAAGAAAATGTATATATTCGTATATGTATGGTGGGGTAGGAAATTAAACGTGGATATGTATCCTGAGTAGAAAAGAGGGAGTGAGGGGGTGTGACTATATTAAGTCAAGAAGGTCGCATTATAGTATATATTCAATTTTTTATTCTTTGTTAGTTTGTGGGGACGTAATTAATGGATCTAGAATTGTTGAAAATTTGGAAGCAATCTCACATGGAAATGTGAAAATTGGATAGTTGAAGGAGGCTTGATCCGTAGGTGTGCACGAGAATAGGTGTAGATTGATAATTTGCACTGCACGTATTTATTCAAACACAAAGATGGTGCATTCAATAAGATTAAGAGGTGATAATTATCAGGAATAAAATTAATGATTATTTTTTTAAAACTCTAACTAGTTAAATATCAAACTGACAATTATCATGAAAAATATTAACAATTATTTTAGAGAAAATAACAATTCAAATCTATCTTTTAGGGAAAATGACAATTCAAATCCCGCATCCAAATTCACATCTTTAACAAATATATACTATATCTATCTTTTAATAAGTGTCCACGTCCGTCACAACTCGCATATCATCTTTTATCACGAACATGTGGGTTTTTGTTTTAATTGCATGAGCTCTTAAATTGTGTGCCATATATAGTTGCTAGACACTGGACAGTGTATTAACAAATAAATTATACTGCATAGCAAAAAGATTTTGAACTTCTTTTTCCTATTAACCTTACACTTGCGCTATGTTGTAATTGAACGTTCTTAGCATATGCTTTTTATAGTTCTAACTGGATTCTTGATTTGCATTTATGTTTCAATTAAGTTCAATTATAAATAATCACTTGAAAATATAATACATAATTTAAGAATACAATTAAATGGAGTGAAAGTTCAAGGACCACTTACGTTGTAACATTCAAAACGCCAACTGAATTCACAAAAGCTATGAAAATTGGAACCTATTATACTATGTATACAACATTCCTAATAAATTATTGCTTTGTATTTTCAAATTATGCATCATAGATTCATAGTGTCGTGCCTTTAAATTATTAATAAATTAATAAAATCGTCCTGGTAATAAGATATATTATTTATATTACTTTGTAACGCACATAGCTTTTTGTTTTATAATAATGTGGTCCACCATTTAATTTTTTTTCCCTTGTTTTGAGAAAATTTATGTGGTCCCGATCTCCACTTTTACAAATTATAAATATTATCCTCAAAACTCTCTTACGGTAAGAAAACCATTTTCAATATAATAATATAATATGAATTCAATTTTGAGGCCACAGTGACACTTGTAGTGTTATACTCCTATTATTTTATTCTTTATATAATATAATAATATAATATGAGTTCAACGGTTTGGTTGCTAATTTCCATATTATATATATATTGACAGACAAACACACGCGATTTATTTTTCTGATAAATCAAAGTCATGAAATAATGACGAAACGGAAACCCACGAAACAGATCCTTGAGTGGAATTCGAATTAGCTTTATCCAAAGATAAATATATAAATAAAGAGTCATTTCCCATAGAGAAAATACAACTTTCTAGTCAAATCAGATAGTAAAATACAAAAGTTGGCGGCAAACTTAACTTTTACAAATTATGGCAAATATTTGTCTTTTTGGATCAAAATACCCTTATTTTTTACTTTACATACCTACTTTTTCTCTCTCCACATATTTCTTTTTTATTGTTGATGCTGCTACTTTTTCTCTCAATTTTTTCAAACGTATCTTCTCTCACTTTCTCTCTATTCCATTCTCTACTTTATCTCTCCCTACCACCACCACCACCACCACCGTCTCTATTCCGCCGCCGCCGTCTCCTCTGTCGTCTCCTCCATTCACGCGATTCATCCAACATACGTCCATTCTTCACCCTCTCTCCTGCGATTTTCTCTGCTCTCTTTTGCGATTTTCTACCAATCGGAAGCTTCTCGTTGGTATTGTGCTCCAGATCTACAAATAGATCCATAGATCCAGGTTATTTCTCCTTCCAATTCTCGCAATTTATGTTGATCTAGAGTTATTTTGAATTTTTGTTGTATTTTTCTAATTTTTGTTGTATTTTTCTTTTTTTTGTTGATTTAGGGCTTTTACATGTTTGTTTCTCGATGATTTATGAGGTTTTCATATTGTTTGGTAATTTTTGGTGTATTTTGGTTAATTTCTGGATGATTTGGATGTATTTTCGCTGATTTCTATTTCGTTTGTGTTGATTGAAGGAGACTGCTGCTTGCTGTCAAAACTCGTCGGTACGAAATAGGTGTATTCGTACCAGTAGTAACTCGTACCATGTAAGAATTTTATAATTCGTACCACTAACCAAGCACAACGAAATGGTACACTGGTAAGAATTTCATAATTCGTACCAATAACCAAACACAAAGACATGGTACGCTGGTAAGAATTATGAAATTCTTACCAAGTACCATGTAAGAATTTCATAATTCGTACCAATAATCTAGCACAAATAAATGGTACGCTAGTAAGAATTATGAAATTCTTACCAATTACCATGTAATAATTTCATAATTCGTACCAATAATGAAGCACAATGAAATGGTACGCTGGTAAGAATTATAATTCTTACCAAGTATCATGTATGAATTTTATATTTCGTACCAATAACCAAGCACAAAGAAATGGTATGCTAATATACCAATCGGAATCTTCTCATTGGCATCGTGCTCCAGATCTACAAATAGATCCATAGATCCAAGTTATTTCTCCTTCCAATTCTCGCAATTCATGTTGATCTAGAGTTTTTTTGAATTTTTGTTGTATTTTTCTTATTTTTGTTGTATTTTTCTTTTTTTTTTTTTGTTGATTTAGGACTTTTACGTGTTTGTTTCTCGATGATTTATGAGATTTTCATACTGTTTTGGTAATTTTTGGTGTATTTGAATTAATTTCTGGATAATTTGGATGTATTTTTGCTGATTTTTGTTTCATTTGTGTTGATTGAAGGAGGCTGCTGCTAGCTGTCAAAACTCGTCAGTACGAAATAGGTGTATTCGTACTAGTAGTAACTCGTATCATGTAAGAAATTCATAATTCGTACCAATAACCAAGCAAAACGAAATGGTACGCTGGTAAGATTTATGAAAGTCTTACCAAGTACCATGTTAGAATTTCATAATTCGTACCAATAACCAAGCACAAAGAAATGGTATGCTGGTAAGAATTTCATTATTCTTACCAAGTACCATGTAAGAATTTCATAATTCGTACCAATAACCAAGCACAAAGAAATGGTACGCTGGTAAGAATTATGAAATTCTTACCAAGTACCATGTAAGAATTTTGATAATTCGTACCAATAACCAAGCACAAAGAAATGGTACGCTTGTAAGAATTTCATAATTCTTACCAGGTACCATGTATGAATTCCATATTTCGTACCAATAAATGAAATTCTTACCAAGTACCATGTAAGAATTTTGATAATTCGTACCAATAACCAAGCACAAAGAAATTGTACGCTTGTAAGAATTTCATAATTCGTACCAATAACCAAGCACAAAGAACTGGTACGTTGTTTTACCAAGTACCATGTATGAATTCACACTTCGTACTAATAATCAAGCACAAAGAAATGGTATGTTGGTAAGAATTATATTAGTACCATATTCTAATTTTTGTTGCTTTAGTTTTGAAGGTACAATGGACATCATAGATGATTATGTGCAAGATTTTGGATGAATTTGGTCATGATGTCCTACAAGATCTCAAGAAATCAATATTTTGGTTGGGAGCATCTATTTGTTTCAACACAGATAAAATAACACTTACCGTAGAGATTAAGTTGGTGAATGAACAATTCTTATTTTGTAAATTATTTGCTACAATTTCTGGTTTGTAAACCCTTCGCTACAATATTAATAGTATTATTAGTATTTTTGTTCTAAATTGTATATGTTCTGCAATTTGTCTAATTTAGATATGTAGTTACTTGGTACGACTGGTAAGAATAAACTTATTCCATACTACCAATATATCGCGGTACAAAATATTTATTTTCGTACTAAGTTATCATGGCATCACCTGATAGTGCGGTACGAAATGATCAATTCACACCCGCTAATCACTCCGTATCAGGCTGTTCTTAGTATGAAAATATAAATTTCGTACCGAAGTTGTAACCTGGGAACTCAGTACAAAATTATCATATTGTACCGCATCAAGTTAATAAATGATATATCAGTACGAAATGATTAATTCATAGTCACTTACAACCCTTGAAACAACATCAGATCACATCACAAAGCGGTACATCGGTACGAAATGTTGATATTCGTTTCGGTACGAAAAAATAAAAATCGTACCTCGCCATCGCGGTGATGGAGGTGGTGCCGACGGATATAAAAGTTCTAACTTTAGTAGCATGGTATGAAATTCAACCATTTCGTACCGTGATATAAAAGTTCTAACTTTGGTAGCACGATACGAAATTTAGACATTTCGTACCGTGATATATTAGTTCTAACTTTGGTAGCACGGTACGAAATTCAACCATTTCGTACCTTGATATAAAAGTTCTAACTTTGGTAGCACGGTACGAAATCCAAATATTTCGTACCTCGATATAAAAGTTCTAACTGTGGTAGCACGGTACGAAATTTACACATTTCGTACCGTGATATAAAAGTTCTAACTTTGGTAGCACGGTACAAAATTCAACCATTTCGTACCGTGATATAAAAGTTCTAACTTTGGTACCACGGTACGAAATTCAACCATTTCGTACCGAGATATAAAAGTTATAACTTTGGTTGCACGGTACGAAATTTAGACATTTCATACCGCGATATAAAAGTTCTAACTTTGGTAGCACGATACGAAATCCAGACATTTCGTACCGCGATATTAAAGTTCTAACTCTAGTAACACGGTACGAAATTCAACCATTTCGTACCACGATATAAAGGTTCTAACTTTGGTAACACGGTACGAATTTCAACCATTTCGTACCGCGATATAAAAGTTCTAACGTTGGTACTACGGTACGAAATTCAACCATTTCGTACCATGATCTAAAAGTTCTAACTCTGGTAACATGGTACGAAATTCAACCATTTCGTACCACGATCTAAAAGTTCTAACTCTGGTAATACGGTACGAAATTCAACCATTTCGTACCACAATATAAAGGTTCTAACTTTGGTAACACGGTACGAAATTCAACCATTTCGTACCGCGATATAAAAGTTCTAACTTTGATACCACAGTACGAAATTCAACCATTTCGTACCACGATCTAAAAGTTCTAACTATGGTAATACGGTACGAAATGGTTGAATTTCGTTCCGATATCGTGGTACGAAATGTTTGAATTTCGTACCGTGTTACCAAAGTTAGAACATTTATATCGTGGTACGAAATTGTTGAATTTCGTACAGTGTTACCAAAGTTACTACCTTTATATCGCGGTACGAAATTCAACTATTTCGTACCACGATATAAATGTTCTAACTTTGATAACACAGTACGAAATGGTTCAATTTCGTACCGAACCGTAATATCAAAGTTCTAACTTTGGTTGCACGGTACGAAATTCAATAATTTCGTACCGTGATATAAAAGTTCTAACTTTGGTAGCACGGTACGAAAATCACACATTTCGTACCGCGATACAAATTGTAAAGTTTGAAAAGGGTATGAACTTGAGGAGAAAAGAGAGAAGAGAGAGAATGTAAAGTTATGTGGAAAAAGTAAAAAGTAGGTAGAAGATGATAGAGGAGAGAGAATGTAAAGTTATGTGGAAAAAGTCAAAAGTAAGGATAAAAGGGTCCAAAAAGGCAAATGTTTGCCATAATTTGTAAAAATTAAGTTTGTGGCCAACTTTTATGTTTTACTATGTGTTTTGGCTATTCTAATTTTTGCCTCTTTTCCATACCTCTTGTCCCCAAAGTTTCTTAATTTTTACAATGTCCTAGTATCCCCCCTCCCCCCAAATAAAAAAAATACATATGAAAGACTAATTTATTATAAGACATCACTAATTAACTTCCTTGGCCTTGCCACAAGCCTCTCCTTAGTGAGGGGTCTTCAGTTCAATCCCGTCTACATGCGGTGTTATTATATTTCCCACCTTGTTTGGTGGTGTAGTAGTGGTCCTACCTTTGTGTGGTGTAATTGTCACACCCTGAGTGGTGGTGTAGAGGTCTCGCCTATATGGTAGTGTAGTGCTGGATTTGTTATATATATACACCTTGTAATTCTCTCAAAAAAACTTCCTCGGCCTTGATTTTTCGCTTTCAATTTTATTTAAAATTCAAAAAAATCAAATACTTTATAGAATATCTTTTTTTGACATATACTTTTAGAATATCTAATGCTATATCTATATTGAATTATTGATACGTAGGTCGAAACCTACATATATTTTAATAGCGGGCCGTGTTGGAGCCCACCCAAACAATTTGGACCAGTTGATTTTATCAGCAAAATTAATTTTTAAATTTAATTAAACATGTCAACCCTATTAAAAGCACTAGAATAATTAAGAATGCATCCATAAGAATATAAAGCTATTAATTGTTGACAATTATTATTATTATTATTATTATTATTATTATTATTATTATTATTATTATTATTATTATTATTAAGTAGTCATTCCGAATTCGACGGGAAATAACTTTATATTGTAATGCATATGTATACATTTTAAAATAATTTTATTTCTTATTTAGAAGTTGTGATATTGTTCGCGTTAATTATTAAAAACTTAAAAAATTAATTTTATTTCACGTATCTAAGTTTATAATTAGGAATGATAATGGATCGGGTACTCATTCATTAAGTATTTTCTAAATCTAAATTTGTTTATAATTTTTCTACATGTTCTCGTCCTACTCTCGGTTAAAATAATGACTAAATTGTACATAACCTTCTCAAATCCGTTGGGTGATACTCGATAAAAATATGAACACTACAAGTAATATTAATTAAAAATAGAAAAAAAATCCATCTTTCTATGTTATTTGAACCGTCTCGTTGGTTTATGCTAAATTACTCGATAAAAACCTGAACAAAATTAATATTAATTAAAATTAGTAAAAATCCTTCTTTTTAAGTCTATCTGAACCGTCTCTTTGGTTCATGCTAATTAAATCGATATCCCTAATCTTTGCCAAAACACCAAAAAAGATATGTTTACATCTTCAAGTTTTTTTGTTCTTTTTTTTAGTTATCTATCCCACATTTGATTCAATGTATATATTTTATAGCAAGCACTAATCAAAGTTTTTAGAAAAACGTGAATGAAAAATGAAGAGAATTCCATGTAGACATGTTGATTAAATATATTTTTTTAGTCTTCATAGGGATATTCATTTACAAATTTTTTATTAGCCTCTTAAAATGCTAATTTGTTTTTTCAAAATTTGTCTGTTGTTTTAAATTTAATTATTAGCGTTACTTAAATAGACTAACTTAAAAAAATCATTTTTTTTTGTAATATCTAAACATAATTGAGAATGACAATTCTTCTAATACGTAATTTAGTGTCATAACACATAAAAGTTTATTAGAATTCCATAACAATATGGATAGATCAATACCACTACAATATTTAATAGTTTATTAGAAGTTAATGACATTATACACGGAAAGATGAATACAAATAATTTACAATTATCAATTAAACACATATAGAATGAATATAATAGTAATTATAATGATAGATTCGAATTAGAATATATAAATATGATAGACTTTATGTTCATTAGACGTAATTGTATTTTATAATTGTCTTTATATTAAATAACTATTCTAATACCAATTCAATTGGCACATCGTACCATAAATAAAAGAGACTGTAAAAAATTAACAATTATATGGAAGAAACTATTATTTCTAAAACATTAAATACTAAAATATTTGTAATTATATTATATACTCTATATTTAATAATAATATAGATTGCATATATTGATGTTATACTCGCTCGTAGAACTAAGCAGGTTAGTTGTAGAATTTAACTTGGATGATCTGGCAAAAAGAAAAGAGAATTGGGTTTAATTACAGAGGCAATTTAATTTGAGAGAATCACTTCAAGCCCAAAAGTCAAGATCAAAATGGATTAAGGAAGGAGATGCGAATACATGTTTCTTTCATGCTAGTGTCGAGAGAAACAGGAAGAGGATTATTGGCTTCGCGGGGTTGAACATTGATGATATCTGGAAAGATGATGTTGTTGAGATGAAATACGAGGTGAAAGAATTCTTTGCTAAGCAGTTTTCCTCAAATGATTGGAGAAGACCAATCCTATCAATTTATCCAGAGAAGAGGTTAAATGATGAAGAGAATAACTTTTTAACATCAACCTTCACCGAGGATGAAATAAGGAGTGCTGTTTGGGCTTGTGAAGGGTCAAAAAGTCCTGGGCCAGATGGATTCAACTTCAAATTTATTCAAAAATTTTGGGAAGTGTTAAAAGAAGATTTTATATTTTTTGTGAAAGAGTTCCATCAAAACGGGAGACTAGTGAAGGGGTCAAATCCTTCTTTCATTGTGCTGATTCCTAAGGTTCCTAATCCGACGAAGCTTGAGAATTTTAGACCCATTTCCCTCATCGGCTGCATGTACAAAGTTCTGGCTAAGCTGTTAGCGAATAGAATCAGTAAATTGTTGGGCAAGGTAATATCAATTAATCAGTCCGTGTTTGTTAGAGGAAGACAAATCCTGGATAGTGCATTAATAGCTAACGAGACTTTGGAGGAGGCAAGGAAAAAGAATAAAAATTGTGTGCTTCTGAAACTGGATATTGAGAAAGCATATGATTCTGTGGATTGGAAATTCTTGTTACATATGATGGAATTGCTGGGATTTAATGAGAAATGGTGTTCTTGGATAAAAGAATGCATTTCAACAGCTTCGGCGTCAGTTTTAGTCAATGGAAGCCCGTCTGGAGAATTCAAATTACAAAAGGGATTGCGCTAAGGTGATCCACTCTCTCCATTCTTGTTCTTAATCGCAGCAGAAGGTTTCAGTTTGTTAGTGGACAAGGCAAAACAAGACAGAACATTTTCAGGAGTTAAAGTAGGACAACATCAAGTGGAGATCTCACATCTTCAATTTGCTGACGATACCCTTATGTTTGGACAAGCTATAAGATCAAACATCCTAAGTATCAAAGGAATAATTCGGAGCTTCGAATTAGTTTCCGGTTTGAAAGTGAATTTTCGAAAAAGCACCTTGATGTGAATTAATATTTCAGATGAAGATTTGGAGGAGTTTGCTATGGAATTAAATTGCAAAGTTGGATCCGTGCCTTTCAAATACCTCGGGGT
Organism: Agastache rugosa; assembly: GCA_031470985.1. NCBI lineage: Eukaryota > Viridiplantae > Streptophyta > Magnoliopsida > Lamiales > Lamiaceae > Agastache > Agastache rugosa. Next base: position 13,581,976 of record CM062608.1, read on the forward strand.
ACCGATTGGGGCAAATTCAAGGAAAGAAGCTATGTGGCAGCCCGTTTTTGAAACCATCCGTAGAAGATTAAATAGATGGGAAAACAAACATCTTTCTTTTGGTGGAAGAATTGTCTTGCTAAAGTCAGTGTTGGCTAACCTACCTATATATTATCTCTCGCTTTTTCGTGCTCCTTCTAGGGTGATCCAAAAAATCACTGCACTTCAAAGTGATTTTTTGTGGGGTAGGAAGTTGGGAGGAAACAGAAAAATTGCGTGGGTGGCATGGGATAAGATTTGTAAATCAAAAGAAGATGGAGGGTTAGGGATTAGATGAGTAGATTGGTTCAATAAGGGGCTGTTGGGAAAATGGGGTTGGAGGTGAAGGACATAAAGAGATTCTCTATGGGGCAAGGTGCTCCAATCAAAATATGGGGCTAGAGAGAAGAGTGACAGGAATATAGGAGAGTTGGGGAAGGAGGAGTTGGGAAAAGGCTCAACTTGGTGGAGAGATTTGTGCAAACATTTCCTTTCTGCTAATTGGTTTGTGGATAATCTTATAAGGAAAATTGGGGTTGGAGGTCAGACTAGTTTTTGGCATGATAAGTGGGTAGGTGACAGCAGCCTTGAAATGAGTTTTAACAGATTATTTAGAATAGCTTTGGATAAAGAAATCTGCATCAAAGATAAAGGAAAATGGGTAGAGAACACTTGGGAGTGGGTTTGGAGCTGGAGGAGGGAATTATTTGAGTGGGAAAAGGATTTGCTTTCGTGTTTACTCTCTTTTATTGACAGGTTTAAACCATTTCAGAATAAGGAGGATGGATGGAAGTGGTTGGCAGAAAGCTCGGGAGATTACTCCTCGGAATCGGCTTACAAGGAAATTGAGAAAAAATCAAATCAAGGAAATGTGGAGAATGAAAGTTTGAAGAATATCTGGTGTAAGTTTGCTCCAAGTAAAGCAACAGCTTTCTGTTGGAAACTTCTGCAAAATAGAATACCAACTCGACAAAATCTTTCAAAAAGAGGAGTGTTATGCAAGCTCGATGATGTCAGGTGCCCCTTATGCTTGACATATTGCGAATCTGTTGAGCATGTTTTTTTCTCCTGCCCATTTGCATACAATGTCTGGAATAGTTGCTACAATTGGTTCGGTATTAATTATGTTGGTCATGTTAGTCCGTTACGTCACTTTCAGCAATATTTGGGATTTGTAAGGAGGAAAGGTTCAATACATTGGTGGAAAGCTCTTTGGATTTGTGTCGTTTGGAACCTATGGAACCATAGAAACGGGATAATTTTCGAGAATAGGTCGAGTAGTTGTGAGGATCTTATCGAGTTGATTAAAGTGAGGTTTTGGTTTTGGGTGTCAAATTTTCTTCCTAGCCTTGCTTGTCTTAGTTTGGGTGATTGGATTTGTAATCCATCTTGTTGTCTTAAGTTGTGATTTTGCTTGTTATTGTAATTGTTTAGCTTTGTACCTCATTTATGGGTTGCACCCCTCATGCGTGAATGAAGATTTTTATTTACCAAAAAAAAGTTGTAGAAGTTGCAATTCATCTTGGCATTTAAAAAAAATAAAAATAGAACTAAGATAAAAGAACATAATTGTAAACGGAAAGATTAGGCCATGATAAAGAAAAGAAAACCAAAAAGTACATTATATAATAGGGATTGAAGATAGATACGAATGAATGATATTAATGAGGCATGAGAATACATGAATATATATAAATAGATGTTGATATATTCAAATAGATAAAAATTATTAAATTAGAATTAAAATATATGAATATGAATTAATATTGCAGAAATTATCAAAATAAAGGAAAATCGGAGCGGAGCACCGTGGATGAGGCAGCTTTATTTTCCTATTAGTAATAGACTAGTAAGTAGCCCGTCGAAATTCGACGGGAAATAACTTTTATATTTTAATTTATATGTATATATTTTAAAAATAAGTTTATATCTTATTTAAATGTTGTGATATTATTCGCGTTAATTATTAATCAAACTTAGAAAATTAATTCTATTTGACGTATCTAAATTTATAATTAGGAATGATAATGGATCGAGTATACTCATTCATTATATTTTTTAAATCTAAATTTGATTAGAATTTTTCTACATGTCCGTCCTAATCTCGGTTAAAATAGTGACTTTACTGTACATACTCGTCTCAAATCTGTTGAGTAATACTCGATAAAAATATGAACACTCCAAGTAAAATTAATTAAAATTAGTAAAAATCCTTCTTTCTATGTTATTTGAACTGTCTCGTTGGTTTATACTAAATTACTCGATAAAAATCTAAACAAAGTTAATATTAATTAAAATTTATAAAAATTCTTTTTTTAAGTATATTTGATTCGTTCCGTTGGTTCATGCTAAATCGATATCTCTAATCTTTGCCAAAATGTGGAAAAAATATTTACATCTTCAAAGTAATATTAATTAAAATTAGTAAAAATCATTATTTCTATGTTATTTGAACTGTCTCCGTCTCGTTGGTTTATGATAAATTACTCGATAAAAATCTAAGCAAAGTTAATATTAATTAAAATTAGTAAAAATCCTTCTTTTTAAGTGTATTTGAACCGTCTTGTTAGTTCATGTTAAATCGATATCTCTAATCTTTGCCAAAATACGGAAAAAATATGTTTACATCTTCAAGTGTTTTTGTTCTTTTCTTTAGCTACCTATCCCACATTTGATTCAATGTATATATTTTCTAGAAAGCACTAATCGAAGTTTTTAGAAAAATATGAATGAAAAATAAAAATGATTCCATATAGACATGTTGATTATATATATTTATTTAGTCTTCATAGGAATTTTCATTTACAAATTTTCTATAGGTTATTATATATGAATTAAGAATGTATAAAATAATCATTTATAAGAATGCATTTCGAAATTATTATTATTTTAATATGCATAATAGAATAAATTAATTAAATAGAGGGAAAGATAAATATGAGATGTCATTAATAGATAAACATGTGATATTTCAAGAATATGAAATTAATAAAATTTTAATTAATAAAAATAAAAATTAGAATATATATGAATTAAAATTAGATAAATTATCAGAATAAAGGAAAATCGGAATGGAACACCGTGGATGGGCAACTTTATTTTCCTATTAGTATTAATATTAATTAAAATTAGTAAAAATCCTTCATTTTTAAGTATATTTGAACCGTCTCGTTGGTTCATGTTAAATCGATATCTCTAATCTTTGCCAAAATGCGGAAAAAAAATATGTTTACATCTTCAAAGTAATATTAATTAAAATTAGTAAAAATCCTTCTTTCTATGTTATTTGAACCGTCTCGTTGGTTTATGCTAAATTATTCAATAAAAATCTAATCAAAGTTAATATTAATTAAAATTAGTAGAAATTCTTCTTTTTAAGTATATTTGAACCGTCTCGTTGGTTCATGCTAATTAAATCGATATCTCTAATCGTTGCCAAAATACGGAAAAATATGTTTACATCTAGTTTTTTTGTTCTTTTCTTTAGCAATCTATTCCATATTTGATTCAATATATATATTTTCTAGCAAGCACTAATCGAAGTTTTTAGAAAAATATGAATGAAAAATAAATAGGATTCCATGTAGACATGTTGATTAAATATATTTATTTAGTCTTCATAGGGATTTTTATTTACAAATTTTCTATTGACTTCTTAAAATGCTAATTTGTTTTTTCAAAATTTGTCTATTTAATTATTAACGCTACTTATATACTAACTTAAACAATAATTTTATTTCTAATATCTAAACATAATTGAGTGACAATTCTTCTAATACATAATTTAGTGTCATAATATGACACATAAAAGTCTATTAGAATTCAATAACAACATGGATAGATCAATACTACAACATTTCATAGTTTATTAATGTCATTACACACAGAACGATAAATATAAATAAATTACAAATATTAATTAAATACATATATAGTTAATATAATAATAATAATAATAATCATAATGATAGATTCGAATTAGAATATATGAATATATATATATATATATATAATTATTTTATACATAATCTAATTGACAATATAATTTTATAATTGTATATAATATAATAAAGAAAACTTTAATGAATATACTACCACATAATAGGAACGTTAAAAATTTTATAACATTAATTATATATATATATATTACTATATATGAATTAAGAATGTATAAAATAAGAATTTATAAGAATGCATTCCGAAATTGTCATTATTTTCATATGTGTAATAGAAGAAATTAATTAAATAGAGGAAAAGATAAATATGAGATGTGATTAATAGATAAACATGTGATATTTCAAGAATATGAAATTAATAAAATTTTAGTTAATAAAAATTAGAATATATATGAATTAAAATTAGACAAATTACCAGAATAAAGGAAAATTTGAACAGAGCACCGTGGAAGGGACAACTTTATTTTCGTATTAGTAATAGATAGATTATCTGGAGTTAGGTGACTCACTCGTTAGCATTTCTTGGAATGGTGTCGCATCAATATTCTTGACATTAAACTAAATATTAGTAATATTAATTTTCTAAAATGGCAATATATATGGTCTAGATTGTATCTAATCATATATGGTAATCACTCATTAACTCCACCGATCCGACGCATATAATAGAACTAGTGTGCATCCCGTTGAAAATCGACAGCGAACTACATTATTAAAATAAAATCTATCAATAAGGGTGTTTCTTCGATTTTATTGTACTTCCTTTAACAAATATTTTTATTTTATTATTATTTTGTAATATATAAACATGAACATTAAAAATAATTTAATATTATTTCGGAGTGATAATATTTCGATAATTGATCAAAAAGAGTGTTTCTTTAATTTTATTTCATTTTCTTTAATTACAAGAAATCAATAGAAATCAAACATTTTTTTCCACCTCACAATCTGTCAAAGATTTCATTATATACGATGTTAATTATTGTGTACGTCTGATTATCTAGTCACAAAGTCAAATTTTGAGAATTATCCCTAAGCGTATATATATACAAATCCGAAAATTATAGTTGAGAATACGTATTTTTGAGAAATTTCTTTTACGTTAAGTTAAAAATTTATTAAATTAAAAAAATTAATATTGACAACTTAATAATTGATAAAATTAAAATTGTCAATAAAAATAAAACTATTTATTTGGCGAACAAATTAATCTGCCAAATTATATTGGTTGTGCAAAATAATTGCGGAATGTGAAAATACATATGGATTATGAGTATTTACATAGGTTCTTCAAGAGTGAAGTTTAATTAATTATCAATGTGGGATGATGAAATTTATATTAAATATACATAGAATAAATGAATAAAAATGCTCAAAATAAGGATTAAAGATAAATAAGAATATTGAAAGAAGAGAGCGCCATGTAGGACCTCGAATTAAGGAGAGAGCTCGAATCCGCAATCATTTTTTTTTTAGGTAAATCCACAATCGTTTTAATAATATATAGATGTTTAGTCCCACATTAGAACATTACCATACTCTTAAAAAAAAAAAAAAACATTACCATAGTGGGAACACATTCACAAAATTCCATTATCATCAATCCATAAATACATCAAAGTCAAATTGGTGGCACTTTGGCAGTTTGGAGCTGGCGTGGACAAATTAAACCCATATCATATATATTTGACTCGCTTTTAAAAAATCATTTTCTTATTAATTATTCCTATAAGAGTGGCCAAAATAATTATTTCGTTACGTAAAATGGCTATTCAGATTTTTCTAACAATCGTAAGTGAGTCGAGCTAATTGCAATCTACTTAATCTCGATTTGACAAAAATCGTTTCAAATTTATTTAGTAAAATTGTTCATAAAAATGAATGTTTAACAAAACTCGACTACACTCATACAAAATAGTATTATCGAATTTGTACGTAAAACTACGTCCTTATGAATTTAGAATCTTGCCAGGAATCCCTACAATCAAGCTATTATCATGTGATTCAATTTTTAAAAGGTATTTTTTTATTAAATTTTAGGATCATGTTGATTTATTTTGAATGGTTTGTCTTAGTTCAATAATCTTTCATGAGATTTGAAGTTATATAGTTAGTGTTAAAGAATCAAGTAATAACTTTTCTTGCCAAGTTCAATTATAAGGTAAAGTCTTGATTAATTAAACTAGGATTTATGGAATTTTAATAGCTAGTAGTTACCTCATAATGCACTAGAAACATACTCCATATTTTATGGAGGCATATATTTGAATATCATTGCTTAAAGTATTTCAAAGCAAGACTTGCATTGAAGTGAATGTGCACAGCCAATAAATTGGTCTATGAAAATGGCTTTGACCGCCAATTTTGTTTAGAGATGTTAGACACTTCCCATCCTTACCCCACAACCACACTAGTATTGCATACGAGTGTTGACCTACAGGTAGTATAATTAAAATTTGAGACTAAAAGGTCTCAAATTCGAATCCACCGTGACGCGGTCTTTAAATTTAATGTTATAATTACCGAAAAAAGTATTCACATAAATTAGTTTAGATATGCAAATGATATTTCCCAAAAACTCATTATAATTAATGTATATATTAAATCATTCATAGTTGAATAATTATTTATTCAATAAATTTAATACTTCTTCTGTCTCCAAAAAGTATAGTTAATTTGCTATTTTGGGGCGTTTCTTATACGTGTGGTGTTTTCATAAATAGAAATGATCTCAATAACTAACTAATATTTTATATCTCACAACAAATCAAAATGTGAGCCTCTTTCCTCACTCAACAAACATTTACTTAACTTTTTCTTAACTAACCCGAGACGGAAGGAGTATATTTCAGTAAGTAATTAAATCAACACATGGAATGAATTTTAATTTATCATAAACGTTGAAATATTTCATTGTATATAAAATGTTTGTAATAGAAGTCGGTCAACATCAACCGTTATATACCCAAATTAAATTTACACAACGGGATTTGTGACTCTTGAAAGTTGAAACAACTATGTAATGACAGATTTTTTATTTTTTCTTTTAGATAAATTTAGACTAGTATGTTGCCGTGTAAACACAAATTTTATGTATTTAATATAATAAACACAATAAATCGTGTACAAATAAATATTTGTAGATCAAAATAGAAGTGCGGGTTGCAATCTCTATTTTATCCTCTGATTCGTCTCTTTAATTTGATTCTTGAACGATCTTCAAACAGTTTCCGGGATTTTCGGAGATTTAGCGTCTCCTTGATCTTTATCGGATTTGATGTTTGACTTTATAACGTTAATTCAGAGGGCCGACGACTTATTTCTGAATCAAACGCTAGACTTTGGATGCTTTTGGTAAGAACGTCTTGCTTCCCCCGAAGAACCCCTTGAATGTTGGAGAGAGAATGCTTAGAGAAATTCTCTATAACTCTTAAGCTTTTCAATATGATTTTTGGTGTGTTTTATGACCTCTCTAATCACCTCTATTTATAGGTGAAAATATAGTGGACTTGATGGGCTTTCGGGCTCCATCTTGGGCTTTAGGGCTGAAGTGGCACAATCTTATTGGCTCCTCAAAATTTGTAGTTATCACAATTAAATCTGATAATTATCATAATCAAATATTTGATTTTCTATGCAGATTTGACACATGGCGACTTCTGATTGGCCGAAAATATCCATGTTTTAAATCTCAATTAATATTTATTTAATTTAGGAATTATATTAAATTCCTAAAATATAAATAAAAGATATAATTGACATTTATTTATGGGCAAATTGCCGCAAAATCCCCCAACTTTTTTCAAATTCTCATTTTGCATACCAATTAAAGATTCTGCGTGAGAATTCCCAACCTTTACTACTTATCTGATTTTGCTCCGCGATCTCGAAACTCCCAAATCGGAGATGACTTGGCAGTCAGAATTGATGATATGTCAAAAAATTTCAACGAATGAAACGACGCCGTTTCATTTGTAATTAAATTTAAAAGTATATTCAAAATAAAAAGAAATAAAAAAATAAAAATGAAAAAGAAAATGAATAAAAAATTAAAAGAATAAAAAGAAAAAACTCTATCTTTCTTTCTGGCAGCCCAAACCATGTCTTCTTCACCAACCACCGCCGACATCTCCCCCCTTGTTTCCTCGGCACTGTCATCAATCTCTCTCGCTTTTCATCTCTACCCTCTTCTCTCTCCATCTCTGAATAGACGACTCCCAAAGCCCCAAATTCTAGATCTGAAACTCTTATCCTCTTTTCTGAAATTCGGCGAGGCGTTTGGTTCCGGCAACTTTGTCGCCGTCTGAATCGGCACCATCTCCGAAACCATAGCGCCACTGACGTTCTAGAGCCCAATTTATTAATTTGCTCATTTCACAAAATTTTATTGATTTCCGAAATCTGCTCGTTCCGATGAAATGGCTCGCCTAATTTCTTATATCCCAGTTCCGGCTTACCTTCAATGGCGTCAAAGGCAAATCAAATCAGCCACCTCGTTGGATCAAGAAACTAAGGAAAAATATTCAAGAAAATTATGCAGAGGCATCGAGAATTTGGGTACGCCTTTGATTTTCGTTTGGAACTTCACTATTATCATGTTCGATGGTGGGCCTTGGTCTGGTCATTTAATACTTGAATGTGGTGGAAGTGATGGTGTCGAACGGTGGTGGGTGGCTGTTGATCGGAATGAGTCGGCAGAGAAGAGTCGATAATGGTGTTTGGGCTCTGAGTGGGTGGAGAACAGTAGCAATGGAGAGATGAGAGATGGAAGATGATGATGTGGCTGATGAGTTTTTTTTTTTCAATCAGAACGACGTCGTTTTGGTCATTTTGATTGCCATATATTATTTTTTTTCAACGTATATGCCATATCAGCAAAGTTTTCGCCGGAGATGTTCGTCGGGCGAGCAAAATCAGATAAATAGTAAAAGTTGGGGATTCTCACGCAAAATCTTTAATTGGTATGAAAAATGAGAATTTAAAAAAAGTTAGAGGATTTTGCGGCAATTTGCCCTTTATTTATTTACTTTCCACGTGTCGCAATTTAATTGGACGTGACTTTAATGTGTCTTCATACCCATCGAACATTGACGGGATTGTCATACTTTATATATTATTTGTAGGATAAGAATTTATCAGATGTTCCATTTGTTTTAAAACCTATATAATAATAAATACCGTTAATTAACCGAACATACAGTTAATTTCTAGAGTATTATTTATGTATATCATGATAGTGTATACCCCCATAACCAGTTTTGAGTGCATGTATAACACATAACCACTTTAACTTTTTGACTTTCCTAATTATATCTATTGTGATACTTTCTAAAAATGTGTCTTATTTGTGTAGAAATGGGGAAAAATTGACTAGTTAATCAAAATCATATAAAATCATGTATTTATCCTCCTATTTTAGCTATCCAAAATATAGTTACGTATTTCGTTATTACATATTTTGCTAATCGATCCGACGCTTTCCAAAATGGTATCAGAGCCTTAGGTTTATCTGGGAATTATATTTTATTTATTGCTTTAAGTATTATCCTAACGGAGGAGACATCAAGAAAAACATGGATCCGGACAATTGTCCGAGATGCTGAAGAAATATACAGAATTATCTCCAAGATCTCGGAGATAAAAAGAGAAAGAAATCGATGTTGAGAACATACTGGAGAGAATTGTTCGACTCTCGAGTCGTACGAGAAAGAAGGCTCTAATATATTGAGCCTTTAACTCAAGAAATTGAGGCAAGAAGGAGATATGATTCAGATCTGAGCGATCTCCTGTTCGAGGTGATAAACACCATGAGGAACCATCATAACAATCATATCTGATGGATCTAGAAGAATGTCCAAGGTGTGGACATTTCCAGGAACGTCTCCAAATTTTGGAGAAAAGAAGGACGAGACACCAGAGTGTTCTTACACACTGGAGAAATATGCTGGATATATTAATTCAGAATAACCAGGAGAAAGAACTAATTGATTCATGTCTCCAAGGAATCAAAAGAAAAGAATATCTTCTACATAGTTGTATACTCCTTGAATGGGAGATAGAACATGCTATGAGAAGAGATCATTGGATCCATCTAGGAGTAAATTGGAATTCATATACTACTCCGCTCTGATGGAACAAAAGAAAGATAAAGGAGTATCATCTACTCTTTTGTATCAAGAGATTTCTCCAGATTCCTCCAAGATATCGGCGGATCTAAGAGAAATACAAAAGACGGTACAACATTATGGCGATAGCCTATATGGTGTACCCCGCGATCTTTACAAGATTGCTATGAAACAGGATGAAATTTATAATATCCTGAAGGAGATCCAATCACGGATCGAAAAACTGGAACAACAACCTCGTTCCAGTCAAGGGAGAAATCCTTTTGGTAATGAACCCACTTATCCATTTCCAGTGGGAGAAACCAAAAAGGATCCCAACATGGAGGCTTTGAAAAGAATGATTAGAGAAAGAAAAATATGAGTAATCTTGAAAGAATGAAGCTTGACGACCTCCAGGAGTTAGCAGAATCTTTTGCTAACATGACGATGGTTGATTTAAAAATGAACCAGAATGTGGTCCAAAACCCACAGCCGGTGAATCAATTTCCACCAGGAGCCATCATTGGAAATCAACAAGATTTTCAAAATGCACCCGGAGCCATTAATGCAGTCCAGGATTTTCAGACTGGAGCAAGGTATGATCAACATACCCCGAATGATGCATACATGGCAGCAAGAAGGACAAGGGCAAGAAGGCCGCATCCAAAGGTACAAGACACACCTTATGGAAAGGCAACCCTAGATCATATCCATCCCTACGGAGTGATGCTCGACCTTGATGAAGTAAATTTCAGAGATCGAGAATCCGTAATTGACGAGTGGACGTCAGCCTTGAGAATTGCAGCAGCAACTCTCGATTTGAACAAGGAAGGATTCGTAAGAATTCTTGAAATGAGTCTTGCGAGAATCGTCAAGATTGCATGGGAATTCTTTCCTGTGGATATCAAGAATTCATGTTTTGAAAGTGAAAACTATACAGAACATGTCCAGGATATGGCAATTCTTTTTAAAAATCATTTTATGGGCGAAGGATATTTCGATGGATTTGATCAAGAGAAAAGAAAGAAATACTTGATGGCATTGTATAATCTAAGACTGGCAGTCTTGGATCAACAATCGCTTAACAAGTTTCTACAACTCTTTGCTCTTTATCAACATCAATCAAAAGTTGATGATAGAGTTGCATTGGAAATTTTCTTTCTAAAATTTCCAAGCCCATGGAAAGAGATGCTGATTCGGAATTATGAACCAGGAGATCCTGAGAACGTCGCAAGAAGGATGTCATATGTACATCGGAAGCTCTCATAGTGGTGTCAACAAAGCAATGTTTCCGAGGAACATGAAGAAACTGAGTAGAATTAACAAATTCGCTCCTCTAAACTGTGATGACAATGATCTGCCAACGATCATTGGAGGAGAACCACCGAGGCTGAAGAAAAGCAAGAAAAATAGGTTTCAGCCCTATTATAAAAGTGGAGATCCAAAAAGAAATTCTTGGAAGCCAAAAACCAGATGGTCAAGACAGAAGGCCAGATCTTACAAATCAGGCCAAAGAAGTGGACCATCAAAGAATAGGTATCCTTTCCGAGGAGATAATAAATCCCAAGGAAGGACACCCGCCAAGAAAACTTTCAGGAGAACTCACACTAGAGTTTATGAAAGTTTCAAGGATTGCAATTGTTGGACGTGCGGTGCGAAGGGGCATATTTCCACAAATTGCCCGGACAACGAGAGAAGAAGTATCAATAAATTCGAATCCACTCCAGATATCGAAGATGCCATCTACTACCAAGAACTGATACAAGTATATCAGTTCGAAGATATACCCTCGGATGAGAGTATATATATGAACAAGAAGAAGTCTTCAGCGAAGAAGATTCAGAATGGTCTGATGGAACTAGATCGGAGTCAGACTGATCCAGAGATTGTTCATCAAGAGAAAGAGGACAGGACGGGATTCTCCAGTCACACAACTCTCTCTCAAAGTCTGATTGACAAAATCATGAAGAAGAGTCTGAATATACAAAAGTATCAAGGCTTTTCAGCAAACAACATAGATCAAGTTCTAAGGAACTTTAATCTAAGGAGCAGGAAACAACAAATCGTCTATGGAATTTCTAGACGAGAAATGTCGCTTCCTATAGAGCTTACAGGGAATCAAGCAGATGCATGATTCCACTAGTGACATCGTGGAAGATTTATCAAAGACGAAGCCCGAGGTCGCCGAAAAGACGAACCGGATCCATATTGGAGCAATCCAGTTGATGTTAAAATCGGCTCTCTTTACCGGAGTTCACACGCCGATCGATATCGCTATATGCGATAAAAGAGTTAGAAATCTGAAAGATTCCGTATTGGGAACAATTGCGGGAGATCTTTGTGCAGGACAAGTAGTGGGAATCATCTATCCAAAGATTGCTTACAATCTTAATGATACCCATTTCAGCAAAGCCCTGACGCTTTATCAGGACTTTAAACGCAAGGATTTATTGGAGGAATGAAATAGGCCTTACTCCATTACTTATCAGGTATCATATGCTCTTTCCAACTCACATCACACTGAGTTATTTCTGGGAAAGAAGTTCATTGAGATACCAGATATATTCAACAAGGTGATAACGGCGGTTTGTCCCGATAGAGTGGAAATTGCTCGGTTAAGAAATGTGGATATTCAAATCCGAGATAGAGAAGTCATGAGACACGACCAAAGTCTCAGGATAACTTCAGGGAGATTATCTTTCCAAGGAGACAGAATCATGTTTTTGCCATATGAGAGGAGTCGGAGTCTCATTCGAGAAGCACACCCTCAAACATCTTAGAGTAACAAAGTTCCAGTGAATCTGAAATGTCCCGAGGGATGGAGAGAAGTAATAGTAAAATTTGACACTACAAGGTGAGAAACCAACTTCCCTTGTAATGTTTTTTACTATCTACAGCAGCTGGAGATCAATCATTACAAAGGTACCCTGAAAATTGGGGGACAAGTGATGGAGATCAAGGGTAGAGTTGGAAGAGAAGCAGTTTTGCTTTTGGGTTTGGATTTTCTCGAGGATCACAAACCTTGGGGAAATAAAGAAGAAGGAATGGAAATCACGATTAATGGGAGAAAACTATTAATCGAATGACAAGTCCATTCTCCATATACATCTCTATAGGGATGTTATATGAAAAATATAAAGCATAATATTTTGCTGCTTATATTGATTCAGGTGCAGGAATTTGTACTGCAAAACGAGGAGTCTTCCCAGCAGAGGTAGAGGATGATCTACCCCGAATTGCAGGAAGAGATTTCTCAAAGAAGATTTTGCTCCTTGCTAAATGAGTAAAAGAGACGGAAATTCTGATTGGAGGAGCCAGAGGTACACCTTGGTATAAGGTTAAAACTCCACCAATTTATTTCCATGATACAGGTGCAGATATTCTGTTGAGAAATAATTTCCTACAGATGTTCAAGAGATATATGCAGGATAATGAAAAGAGGCAATTGGTATTTACAACCATTTGCGATCACAAAATCATTGTCCAAAGGCTCAAAGGGGCTTTAATCGCCAGATACCATTGAGTTTTCGCAGCAAGTGTGGTGATGAAGGAAAACTTCGACACCCAAAAATGAAGGATCAAAGGAGATTCAGCGAAGCAGTGCTAAGCTGTATCAGGGATGAAGATCTCACAGATCAAGAGGTACAGATTCTCAAAGCATCTTTATCTCATCAAGATATTAAAGAAGAGATGCAGGTATCCCTAGAAGATGTCAAAAGAAAGATTAAAAGGAATTACAATGAGAATCCTTTGGCATTGTGGGACAGAAACAAGCTCAAAGCTACCTTGAAGGTGAAGCCAGAAAAAGAGTACGAGTTTGTTAGATACAGACCAATCCTGATGAACCTCAAAGATCAACAGGATATGAAGGAGATAATCAAGGAACACCTTGATTTAAAATTGATCGAACCAGGAAACTCGCCTTACAAGAATTCCGGATTTCCGTAAGGAACCATGAGATCAAACGAGGTAAACCTGTACTAGTTATTAATTACAAAGCGAATTAATGATATTCGGAGTTTGATGGATATTTTATCTCCTAGCAGGAACACCTTATTAACCGCATTAGAAATGCTAAGGTATTCTCTAAGTTTGATTGCAAGTCGTTTCTACCGTATTCGCATAGAAGAAGGGAGTAAGAAGTTACACTTTCTACTCCACAAGTGGCATTATGTTTGGAAAGTAATGCCAATTGGGTTAGCTAATGCGCCTCAAATATTTCGAAAAGATGGATAACTGCTTAAAGATTATTTTTCTTTTATGTTCGTCTATATTGATAATATTTTAATAGCATCAAAAAATATGGAAGAACATATCAAACATCTTGAGATTTTTGCGTATGTTTGTTATAAAGTTAAGGTTTAGTACAAATTCGAAAAGAAGGCTTGTGGCAACTCGGAAAATGGAATTTCGGGTATCGAGATTGATGAAGCAGAATTATTCTCATGACCATATTGTTCGAAGGTCCAGAATTTTCTCGAAGATCTAAAGGAAAAGAAACAACTTCGCAGTTTCTTGGGGAGTTGTTAATTTCAATGACCATTTATCAAAGATCTCGCAAAACATAGAAAAGTTTTCAGTACATTACTGAAAAAGGATGTTCCGTTCATCTGGACAGAAGAACATCGACAGGGTATGAAGGAGTTAAAAGAGGTTTGCAGATATCTCCCAAAACTCTCGATACCACAGGACGAAGATGACTTGGTGATTATTGATGGGCAGCAGTCTTAACCAAGATCACTCCTAATGGAGAAGAACCCTGCAGATACTGTAGTGGTTTATTCTCAAAGGATGAGGCCGTGCGATGGCACATCAACGAAAAAGAATTCTTTGCAGTCCGAAAGGTTTTTAAAAAATGGCCTTTATTTTTATTAGCAAAGAAATTTACTTTGAAAGTCGATAACACACAGGTTAAGGCTTTCTTAAGAAACAAGATTGAATCTAAGCCTGAAAAGACTAGATTAGTTAGATGGCAAGCTGAATGCCAATATTATATTTATGATATTGTCGTTTTGAAATCTCACGAAAATGTTCTTGCAGATTTCCTAACAAGAGATGGAGCAAACTGATGTGAACTCCATTCTACTAGCCCATAGACATCTCAGAGAAAATCTGGAGATGCTAACGGGAGAGTGGGACGAGTGCATTCTGAATGCTGAGCAAGCAAGAAGATTGCAGACTCTCGATAAGACGAAAGTCACCGAGAGAATACGAGCTTGCATACGGTCTCAGGGTCAACTCTGGGCTGCATGTCAAACACCAATCCTTCGGGTGGCCAAAGATCCTTTGGTAAAAGAAGAGTTTCGAGTACAGGGCTCTAAACCTGTAGCAGAAGATTCAAATACCTCTTGCCCAAGTTCTAAGGTGGTGGTATCTTCGGAACCATTGCCCCAAGAAAAAGATGATATTCAGGGGTCACACTCTGAACCATCATGTCAACCTAGCACCTCTGGGGAAAAAGAGGGAGAGATTAATCTTAGGCCAATGACTGGCACATCTAAGATTAATACTGATAAGATTGAAGTTTCTTCTTCGTGGCAGGTTTATCAAGCCAATTAGGAGAAGCTCAACACAAGGACTGGAATCAACCCAGAAAAAATAAGGGTTGATGTCTCGGGGAAATATCCTTGGGTGTGGATGATGCCAAATTCAGATCCATACGAAGTCAAAAGATGGTATGAATTTGGAGCACTTGCTTCAGTTTATACCACATCTCCATCATTCACCGAAATCAAGAATCTACCCAAATGGATTCAAGAAGCGGTGTATGATACCTGGGCTAACAATCCGCAGCTTAGCCGAGGTGACGTTTTGGAGTTGTATTTCATCAGTGCAGCCCCAGAACCAGCTGGGAAAGGAAACCATGAAGCCATGAAGCCTTCCACTATATTAGGCTTCGAAGACCAGATGCACGCGCTCTAGAGAAGATCAAGGCATCTACAGAGAAAGAGACTACTCTAGTCTCTACATTACCAGAAGACCTCATCTCTACCAGAAGAGCATGGGAATTATGGGTCTGTCTCACAGAGATGGACAAAGTCAAGTTTCCGTTCAAATTCTTTCAGAATTCAGGGAACGGATCATTCCTGTTAAACACTATGACAGGAAAATCTACAAGATTCGCAGAGGAAGCTTTCGAAAGAAAGAGAACCTTGCTCTGGGAAAACAAGATTGCGACGAGTAAAGAAACTCATCGCAAATACTGCAACATGGCTCATTTTGGAAACTGGTCTGAGCGCGTTTGTTCAGATTGTCAGAACCAGAAAGAACCAGAGTTCGGGAAGGGGTTCATGCCCAGAAGAGGAAAAGAGAAGGCTCGGTCCAACGAGCATCTCGAGCAAAAGGCGTTGCCAAAAGCAAGGACGCCCAGGGCCCCGGGAAAAAAGTAGATTCCCGACACAGGTTGGTGGAGTCATGTGACTCTGAGCTGAAGCACCCACTGAAAAGAAAACGACAGTAGTGGGTGGAGGGAAAAGAAATTACCCATAAAAATTCAAACGGGTAAAAGCACAGGAAGAACATTATTAAAGATAATGCGGCATGATTGAGGCTGCACCGAAAGTCTATTGGCTGCACTCAATAATAGACGACAATGGTGGACCAAGCTTCACATGGGAAACAGGCTGGCTGAGGAAGGTATCCAAAGCAATAATGCATGAATAGAGGACATCCAAACCTCTATATAAAGAAGGATTGAAGAAAGCAGAAGGCATCGAAAATCCATCAGAAATCCTCTACACCATCTCCTCTGCTCTCTCCAAAATAAAATTGTTATTGTATAGTTCCTATTATAGTATAGTTTATGTATTTCAATTCCGCTACCATAGGTAGCTAAACAAGTCTGTCTCCTCCCTAAAGGAGATATACTTATGTTGTAATAAATATTATATAATTCCTAAATAAAAGTTTGGGCTTTTGTTCATCCCTTCCAGTATATTACTTTCTTTGTGTACCGATCGAAAACCCTACGCCCCGAGTAGGAAACGAACGAGGGTTGTGCTGTGTGCTGCTGAAGGAGTCTGCGTCTGGAAACCATCGGTTGCGATCGTGTGGTTGGACGAGGTCCCTAAAACTTCCGGCGAAAATACCCGGCAGCATTCCGGTCAAAAAGGTATGAAGTTGGTATACGTAGAATTTATTTATACGGAAGTGTGATGGACCTGATAGTGTTGCATGATTTATCTCCAAATTGAAAAGTGAATTGATAAATCAGAATATGTAATGAAGAAATTCAGTAGAAGGGTAAAAGAATTTACGCATATTGTATGATTATAAGGTTGACTAGAATATATCAATATTTCCCCTTATTTTATACAATATTTTATACATAAAAAATGGATATAATAATCTTATTGGTGGATCAGTGGGTACTGCTTATACACACCAACAAAAATGGTCGTAGAAGGTACACACTATCTCTATACTGGTTAGAATGAATTTCCTCTCTAATTTCTATGCACATACCCGTTTATATCCAATTAAAAAAAATTAATTTGTCCACATCTTAAGCTTGTATAGTAATATATGCTATAAACTTGAATATTAATAATATAATATATAAATACCGGTTTATTTACTGTCTTAAATCCGATTAAAAAATAATTTTACATCTTGTTATCGTCCCAAACTCACATAATAATACACGGTAAAGTCTTCTATTCCTTATTACAATGGAAACATTAACAAAATATTAAAAAATAAGTTTCAATTATACATTTAAAAATTATACAATTTATGAAACTCTTCCCAAGATATCAAGCTAGATTTAGAAGTAATTTTAACCACTCTATGCATGAGGTAGAGAACACAATTGATTGCGGCGATTTGGAAAGCCACGAGACATAGCATTAACTTGGAAATGAAAGGCCGAAGGTTGGCCGTAACTTTCCACAAACAATTAAACAATTTGATTGTTTAATTTGTTCATGTGTTGGACAAGAAATTGGGCCAAGCTCAATTTTCTTAGTGAGCTTGCAAATCGGGCTGAACCCAAACATTAATTAAAAACTGATATGCCACCAAGCCCATATTCCAAATGGCTCTAATCTTTGATCCAAATACTATGTAACATTTGATAAGAATTAATCAAGTCCAATCCCAACGATTATTTCAAGCCCCAATGCCTGCTGTCCGAGTCCGTTCCTTCAACGTGGAATAACCACAATAATAAATTTACCTACAACAAATTTATTTTCAATACACAATTCAAATATATCATTTTTCACTTACCATTTAATGATTTTGAGAATATAAATATATTCTGATTATCTACTCGACAAGTAGAATAATCTAACACTATTTAATTCTCAAATAATTAAATAATTAACCACAACAAATAATGATTTTAAAATCATTATATCCAATAGTATTCGGGAGATATACACGAGAAAAACTATGAAAAATTATCAGAAAAGATTTTAAGATTTTAATACAATATAGTTAAAGTTTGATCTCAATAAAATAAAGGGTTAATTATCATTTATGACCCGACCTTTCACTCCGTGGTGATTTTATGGCCTGACCTTTCGAAATATTCAAAAATGGCCCGACCTTTGCTCTATTATGACACTTATGGCTTGTGACCGAAAATCCGGCGATGGAAAACTGAGTTGGACAGCCGGATAATAATGTGGATATTCTTTAAAAAATGAGGCAAGAATATTCACATCATCATCCGGTTGCCCCACTCAATTTTTGGTCGTCGGATTTTCGGTCCAAGGCTATAAGTGTCACAATAAAGCAAAGGTCGGGTCATTTTTGAATATTTCGAAAGGTCGGGTCATAAAATCACTATGGAGTGAAAGATCGGGCCATAAGTGATAATTAACCCTAAAATAAAATAGTAGTAAAATTTAACTTCAAGGACGCAAAAGAATGTTTTGTGGACGCATGCAGTTTTTTATTTTTATTTTTTCTTGAAGCTAGCTAATGCAACAGTAAAACATCAGTGTTTAAGAGGGAGGAGAGGGCTGGCGGACAACCTTGCTGTGAGAAAGTTGGCCTGAAAAAAGGTCCATGGACTGCTGAGGAAGACAGGAAACTTATCAACTTCATTCTCACCCATGGCCAATGCTACTGGAGATATGTTCCAAAACTAGCAGTTTTTATTTTGTAGATGTGTTATATATATATATATATATATATAATTAAAGGACAAATAACCCCTAAATTTTTAAACTTTTTTAAAATTCTAATTTTACAACCAACAAAAGGATCTCTGTGTATATTTTTTTACTTTTATTTTTATCTAATTTTGCTTCCAGCAAAATGTTTCGGCAAAAATAAATTTGGAAATTTGCGTATGCGGTATATTTGTCTCTGTGTGGCACCGATGTGGCATATTTATGTTTGTGTGGCAATTGGCATATATAAAAATTTACAAAAAGAAAAAAGAAAAAAAGTTCCATGCCATTCCCATCCCTCTCACTCTCGTTCTCCCTCCTCCAAATCCGGATCTGCAGACTGCAAATCAATGACCGCGGCGGCGAGAATTGAAAATCTGCTCCATATTCAACAAAGGTCTATTCTTCTTCTATGAGTAAAAATCAGAAAAATAGCCTAGCCCCTTTGTTTGAGCAAGAAATAGAAGGATAAAATTGGTCAAACGTGCAAATCAAGAAAATTAAGAACAGGGAGAGATGGATGCGAACTGTGTTTCTATGGTTTTTGAAGGGAAAACGTTGGGCTCTACCACTAATCAAATGCGCACGGTGAGCGTTGGCCGCAGGGGCGGCGTGACGACGTCGGCAGCAGGAGCGGCGTCAATAGTGGCGCGGCCGGGAGATGCAACGGCTGCAGGTGTCGACTTCCGAGTGTTACTATTCTTGATGGCGGCCATGAGAAGAGAGAGAGAGAGAGAAAAGTGGCAGATGGGTGGCGTGGTGGTGGTTTGTTGTTGGTGGCGGATGGGGGGCCGATGGTGGTTTGTTTTATTATTTGTCGGCGGAGAAAAATGTATAAGGGGATAGAAAGAAAAGAGAGGCGAAACGACGTCGGTTTTTTGTCAGCCGATATCGCCACATTAGCTTTTCAGGCTGCCATGTCAGCACTCATTTGGAGAGAATTTGTGTATGCAAAATCAGATAAAATCACAAGTTTGGAAATATAAACGCAGAATTTTTTGTTAGTGTATAAGATCGGAATGTGAAAAAAGTTTCGAAATTTAGGGACTATTAGTCCTTTAATTAATATAATATATATATATATATATAACATCTATAAATAAAACCTGCTAGTA
This sequence comes from Agastache rugosa, assembly GCA_031470985.1. Taxonomy (NCBI): domain Eukaryota; kingdom Viridiplantae; phylum Streptophyta; class Magnoliopsida; order Lamiales; family Lamiaceae; genus Agastache; species Agastache rugosa. The sequence continues at coordinate 13,602,294 of CM062608.1, forward strand.
CTGGGACAGATCTCCGGCAACATTGGCTATTGGTGAGAATGAAGTTGATAAGTTTCATGTCTTCCTCAGCAGTGAATGGACCTTTTTTCATGCCAACTTTCTCATAGCAAGGTTGCCTCCCAATCTTAATTAATTTCTTGAGAGAGAGAGATGAAAATTAAGGATTTAATATTTGAAGAAGGTGCAGGGTGGCAAGAGTCACATTCCTGCTTGTATATAACAACGACGTACGGACTACTGAGGTCCAGCTTAGAATCCCCACCCTTGACACTCAACGTCAAATTCGGCCATTATCATAACAATAAAATATAATTGTAAGTTCAAGTGTGATTTAATGGTTGAATAATGTCATTGACTAATAAGGCCATATGCTCTGAAAGATTTCTCGCCATAAAAAAAAATCCTAGGCGGGGTGTGTGAGTATTAATATTTGTAATGATATTAAAAAAATATATAATTATAATGTCCCGGTGGGGATGGCCTAGTGGTTAATTAATCAGCTGAGGTTCGAGATTTCGGCCACAAAAAAACCCTATGGTGTGCGTATGTTAGTCTAGTGGTAGAGTCTCCACCATAGATCTACAAGGGATGGAGGATCAGATCTGACCCAGGTCAAACCGGGTCAGATTCGGGTCAAGGGGTCGGACACAGTCAATCCGTTGACTTTCGAAATTTGTTTTAATTTTTTTTTTGAATTTTTTTTAAGAGTCAGGTGATATGAACCATACTATGCAATGTGATGCACCAAACTGTGCAATGAGATACACCATTTTTTAATTTTTTAATATTCATTTTCACTATTTTTTTTATTTTGATTGTTTTTCAAGAGTCGAGCGAGGGGAGCCGAAGGCCTCGGAGCGAGCTAAAAAACATTAATGTTGCCACAATCATTATCTATAAATTAAAATCGGAGCCGAAGGCGGAGACAAAAAAAAATCTCAAACACTTGCTTATTGATATGGTATGAATACAATGATTTGAAAAGTAGTTTGATTTCATCATATCAAATCACCCCAAGATTTTCCCTCATTTTGATATAGTTATACACACACACATAGTGTATGAGATAAATCTCCATGTAGTATGAGATGCACCACAATGCATTTTGAGATGCAACACTATGTGTAATTTGATGCACCACCATGTATAATGAGATGCATCACAATGTGTAGATGCAACACACTGTGTAATGAGATGCACCACAACATGAAATGAGATGCACCACACAGTGTATTGAGATGCACCACACTTTATAAAATAAAACGAAAAAAAAAATTTCGAAACAAAAAGAAAAGAAAAAAAAAGTCAACGGGTTGACCCGGGTCCGACCCGTTTGACCCGGATCCGCCCCTGTTCAGATCTGGCCATCCATCTATTGTGGATGAAGGGTTGGGATTTATTCATATTTCTTACTTTAAGGGGCTTTTCACTAGAAACACTCTATATATTCCACTTAGCGTGGTATCTCCTTTAAAATTAAGGATATTTAATCAGAGTGCTTAATTTAAGCAGATAATAAAGACCCTTGTTGTTCAAAGAGTCTTAAGCTTCGTTTAGCGGATTTAAGAGTAGGATAAAAATATATCCTTTTTTAAACCTCTGGAATTTCAGAGTCTTCAATACATTCAATTAAATAAGAAATAAAATTTCTAGTAGAAGATATTTTATCTCTAACAGTTAATTTATAATTTTTATAATGAACATAATCATAATCATACGGTGCATTCCAAAATTCATATGAATTGCAAGGAAGATTCATAAAACAAGAACTTACATTAATTCTTGGGGGAGCGTTACACTGGAATTATTACAATACGAAGAGAGGAAAGTAGTGAGGAAAAGAGAATATTACAAGAGAAAGGAAATCAGAGAAAACAAAGAAAGCAGAGAAAGCAGAGAAAGGCGTGTCCTCAAAACATCTGAGGACGGGCTATTAAATAGCCAAAAGAAAAAGAAACGACAAAAAGTAAACATACTATTCATAAATAGTAACAAACTATTCATGAATAGTAACCTACAATCTAAAAAGAAAAACCTATTAAACCTATGATGATATGCGTATTTCGCAGTTATTATTTTTGTAGTTCTCCTTCAAGAAGAAAACTCATGCAATCTAGATCTTCGTAGGGATCTTGGGCTTCTTCAAAATTTTCAATTTCTTTCATTTCCAAGATTCGAGATATTTTTCTCATCAAGAAGAGGAGGAACTTGCTTTAGTAATTTCTGGATTTTCTTTTCCAAAAACTTCTTTCCACATATTATTAATGGAGTCTTTATCCATTTTCTGGAAAAGTTCTTTAAGTAAGGAGTCTGAGGAAGGAGTCTGTGCATTGAGACTTCTGTAAATTTGTTGAGATGGTTTGATAGCCAAAACTCCTCGTCTATCATAAGTTTTTCCTTCGCCAAAGAAATATTCTTTGGGCCACCATTTGATAAGAATTCTCCTAACTAAAATTGTTGGAGTGAATTGAATTTCATTCTTTTCTCTTTTTTGCTCTTGCAAACCATAGTCCCATCTTAAAATCCATGGAACAGAGTAATAGTTTGCAAATTGCTAAGACTTTCAAGGTTGTCATTAACCTGTTGAAATTTTTTCCAAATCATTTTTATTTTCTTAGGAAATATACAAGGTGATACCCCCATGAAAAGAAAAATGTTGAAAACCAAATGGGGATGTATTGTGTAACATCATCAAGATCAAATTTAATCCACCACGAATGCTTTTTAGCATTATTTTCATAAATAAACAAATTATCCCAAGCTTTAATATAATAAAAAAACTATAAAAATTTGGGAGTGCTTTATAATTTTCAAGTTGCCTGCTCTGATAAAGAGGCAATCCCCAATCTGAGGAAGAAAGAATTTTCTTAATAATACATTTAGAATAAGCGTATTCTTTACCGCGATCCATATGTTGAATTTCAACAGATCCAAGCCAGTAAGAATTGCTTCAAAATATTCTCGACTTTTCTTTCCAAAGATTGGTAGCATATCTTTATTAAGATAGCTTTGTGCCAATTGATTTGGAGAAAGACCTTTTAGATCTTTTTCAATTGGAAAACAATTAATATATCCCAAAATAATATATGGGTATCTAATTTCTTCTTTTGAACCCTTTTGAAGGAAGATGGCGTTTTGATAATATTGAATTTCATATGCCATTTCATCTTCTTCAAATTCTTTGTTAGGATTAAATTTCGGAAAATCTTTTAGATCAAGAAAATCATCATCTGATTTTTGTTGATCATTTGATTTATTTTGAGAAGGCTTTTTAGCCATATTTGATGAAGTTGACTTTTTAGACAAATTAACCATTAGTCTTTTGCCCATGGACCGTTGTTTTACCATGGTGTTCCAAGCTTCTGCCCTGCAAGAATTCTCTGGTTAGAAAATCTGGTAATGAATTAGATTTTCCAGCAATATGTTCAATATCAAAATCAAAACATGCAAGAATGGATTGCCATCTAGCAAAAATTTATTTTGATGCAATATTCTTAACATCTTTTAAAAGAATATCTTTAGCTGATTTACAATCAACTCTAATTAAAATTTTTTTATTTAAAATATCACTTTCAAATTTAGTGACACATTTGACAATGGCAAGTAATTCTTTTTTAATAGTAGAATAATTCTTTTGAGAGTCATTCCAATTTCTGTAAGAATCCGACTAGTTTTTCTTTAACCGTTGGAATTCTTTTGTTTAAGGATTCCACCATATCCGATTTCGTATGCATCAGCTTCAATTATTTTAAATGCTTCTAGGATTAGCAATAGACAAACATGGGAGTTCTTTAACTCTTTCTTTTATTCTTAAAATGCTTCTGTATGCTTATTAGTCCAAGGTAAAGGGTTTTTCTTTAACCTTTGGAATAATAACTTACAATCTTGTGCAAGATCTTGGTAAAAATCACCTATATAATTTAGGCAACCAAGAAAACGTTGTAATTGATTAAGATCAATTATTTTATCGTGAAATTTATCTCGCAAATAAAATTACCCGTTCAATTGGAATAATAATTTTATTCTCAATATAATGACCAAGGAATTTAATTTTAGTCTGAAAAAGTTTAACCTTTTTAATATTTATAGCAAAACCAGCTCTTTTAGTAGTTTGTATAAATATATTGAGATGCTTAAAATGTTGTTCTATATTTTCTGAAAATATTAGAACGTCATCAATATAAACTAAAATAAAATCCATATGAGGATTATAAATTTGATTCATAATATTTTGAAATTCCATTGGAGCATTTTTTAAACCAAATGGCATAACATTCCATTCAAAATGCCCAAAAGGAACTCGTAAAAGCGCTTTATATTTATCTTCTTCTTTTAGAAGAATTTGATAAAACCCAGATTTAAGATCGAATGAAGAAAATATATTTCCTTTAAACATTCGATTAATTAAATTTCTTTTATTTGGTAATGGATGTTTTATCCATTTAAGAGCTTTATTAAGCGGTTTATAATTAATAACTAGTCTTGGAGCTCCTCTTTCGATTTCAGCAGCATTTTCAACATAAAATGCTGGACAACTCCATAGACTTTTACTAGGTCTTATTAAACCCTTTTTAAGAAGACTATCAATTTCTTCTTTACAATATTTTAATAATCTTTCATTCATAGCAATAGGTCTAGCTTTAGTGGAAATATTATTTTCATCAAAGCCATCTATATAGGGAAGACTAACTTCATGTCTTTTTCTATTCCAAAAAGCATTTGGAACTTCTGCACAAATTTCATCATTAATTTGTTGAAAAATATTTTTTATTTTATTCTGATTTTTTTCAGAATTAATTTTTTCTTTAATATTTCTAAAATTTATCTCTTCCTTAAGAGAATAAATAAATTTATTTTTATTATTAATAACTTTTTGAATTAAATTAATAGATTTAGTAATAGGAACCGATGAAAAAGGAAAATGTAAATTTTTTCCTCTAACCTTTGCAAAAAGTCCTTTCTCATTAATTTTATTAATGGGGAAAAGCATTTGGAAAAAAGGTGTTCCTAAAATAACTGGAGTAGAAATATTTTTTATTAAAATAAAAGATGTGTTAAGACAAACTCCCCGAGCTTACAAATAGCAACATCTGATAGTTTGTAATTTACAATGAGTGGTTGCTTATTAGCTGCAGTAATAAATTGAGTAGTTTTTGAATAATATTTTGAAGGGATAATTCCTTCACTAATACAATTAACATATGCTCCTGTATCAAGGAGTGTATTAATAGTAATAGTAAATTCTTTGTTAATAATCAAAGTAACTTCAGAATACCATTTCTGAGATCGGATTTGATCAATTTTATTGACCCAAATTAAATCCTTAAAAATAATTTGATTAATTTTAGAATCTTCTTCTCTATTGGAGATGACATCATCTTCTTCATCTGATGATGATGAATCATTCTTCCAATTGTTGATTTTGAGAAGATCAAACCTTTCATTAAGGTTTTTGACTTCGTATTTTATCCGATTAATTTCTCGCTTTTAATTCGTAAATTGTGGGTTCTCTTTCACTAAAATTAGCCTTATCTAATATTTTTTGATAAGAGTATAATTCTCTTTCTTGACTAACTTGTTTAGTTAGTTTAGTTTGTCTTTGTTCTTGATTAGAACTAGATGATAAAGTAAGATAATGTTCTATAGCTTTTCTTTTTTCTATAGGATCTATGATTTGATCTATTAGATCAAGAATAAAGTTTTCTTCTTTTGAAATAATATTAATTTCAAGACCCATAAATTTTATAAGACAAACATTACAATCACAATATTCACCACAATCCTGGTGTTGATTGTTCTTCTTCGATTTATTTTCGTAAGATTCAATGTAAGAATAATCTTTAATAATATTAACAAAAATATCATCTTGTTCTTCTTCATTGAGAAGAATACTACATAAAGATTCTTTTAAATCTCTATCAATATTAAGATTATTAATTTTCTTTTTAACATAACATTTATTTGCTTTGTGACCAATTTTGCCACATTTCCAAAGAAATGTGCTTAACATCATCATCTTTTTTAGCCTTTTTTATCCTTTTAGGATATCCTCTTTTAACAGACTGTTTAGAAGAATCTTTTGGATAAAATTTTTGTTTATTTCTAAACTTATGTTTTTTCTTTTTCTATTAGAAAAATTCTCGTATTGTAATCCAATTTGATCACGTAAATTTCCAATTATATTTCTATTTTCATTCTTTTGCAATTCAAGCCGTTTTTTTAGCTTGATATCATTGCAAAGAACAATTCCTTCCAAGAATTTCGCGTATATGTCTCCATAAGTGAGTTTTTCCCACTCAATTTTTCCATTAGAAAATTTAGTTTTAAGTTTATTAGAAATTCTTTCGCAAAGAGTGGAGGAAGTCCCGAAATAAATTTTTCTTTCCCGTAAATTCATACCACAATCATCGCGAGTTAGAACTTTAGACATAAAAACATCTTTATACCATCTAAAATCGATAGTGTTGAACATCTAAGGTTCATAAGCTGTTTTTGAAATCTATCTAGTTGAAGTTCATTAGCTCCAACAATATTAGATAAAATAGTATAAATTAATGTATTAACAACATCGCATTCTTCTCTATTAGAGATAGGATCATTAATACCGGCACTAAGAATTTTATTCTTAGCTTCTTTTGAGATATAAAAATCCCACCAACCTTGTAATCGACCAAAGAAAACCAAGAATAATAGCTTGAGCAATTTGCCTATCATTATTACCTTTAATTTTAGCAGCAGAGGAATAAATAAGCATTTGCTTGACAATAGTTTTAATCTGATATTCAGATTTTCCATCAATATTCCATTCTGTAATAGATTCGCCATTGAACTGAGCAAAATCCTTACCTTCTTCAATTTGAAGATCAATTGGTGTAGTTTTTGTATAATACGGTTTAACATTAGAAACTTTAACAATTTTATTAACTTGCATTTCTTCATCAGAAGTTTCTATTGAAGAATTTTCTTCTTTAGTAATAACTGAGATGATTTTAGAACTACTCTCACCTTTTTCAGTTACACTAATTTTTTGAAGTCTATTGATTAAACCATCTAGAAAATCATTATCTTTTTTAGAACTTAATAAGAAATTTTCTTTTTTAAGATTCGGTGGAGGTTTAATCATGAGAGAATTATTATTACATTTTTTAATAGGTTTAGGACAAAGTAATTCTTCAATCCTATTAGTTTGATTACCTAATGAATGTAAAGCATGATTAGTAAAATTATTTTGTTGTATTAAATTATCAAAATCTCCTTTTCCAGATTCGGTTTTAATAGGAGTAGCATAGATTTCTTTTTCTCCTGTTTTCAAAACAAGAGTTGAAAATGGTGGATGAATTTCTTCTATTTCTTCACCTGTTTCATGAATGTAAACTTTATATTTTTTCTCTAAAACAGATAAAAAGATTTTATTAGTAAAATCAGGAAATTCCTTTTTTCTTTGAGAGAAATATAAATTTTCTAACCAAAGGAAAAAATCTAGGTTAGAATTATTTATTATATTCCATTCATCATATCTCTTTGTATAAAGAGATTTTTGACCTGATGATAAAGAACAAAGAAACCATTTTCTTTTTTCAACATTTTTAGTCTTATTAAGACTTTTTTCAATTCTTTTTGAAAAAGAAATATTATTTTTAATCATAAAAACATTACTACTATATCCCATATCAGAAAGAGTTGGGGATCCAGATTTCTCCTAGAATTCCTACTTTCCGGCATTTCAACCTTATATTCGGTGTATTTCGAGATATTTGTTCGGAGTTTTATTAATCCTAAATACTTATTTTTTCAAAATCGTATAAAGGAATAGAAGATGTAGAAGCTCTAGAAGAGTTTTCATCTAATTTTAGACGAAATTTTCTAGATTCAAACTTGATTTCAACATCACCATCAACATACTGAATGATGCTTTCAAGTTTTCTATTTTCTTCTTTTACAGGTGGGGTTACATTTTCAAGTCTCCGGTGTTTCGGGAAGAGTAACTCCGATTCCACTCTATAGTTTTTGGTACAACTATATTTCCTTTAGCTGTATCCGTAAGAAAAAGAGTTGTTTCTCCTTTTTTAGATCTCATTAGATCAGCATTGATATTATAATTAGAAATAGTAGTGTTCATAACTTTATAGCAGATTCTATAAACAAGAACAGTATTTTCAGAAAGGGATTTCATTTTAAATCCTTCTATTTTTATATTTAGAGTAAGAGTATCCATAATATGTGGATCTGAAAGAGAAACTGTATAATTTGGAAAACAACTAAAAAATATTGGGCCATCACAAAGTGATGATTCAACAATTCCTAATGTGTGCATGTCTTAGCCTAGTGGTAGTGTAGTTAATGCCTGGGCCAAAGGTCACGGGTTCAAGTCCACCGTCACGCAGCCTTTAAAATTTCTTGTAATGTTTGTTCAATATATATATATATATATATATATATATATATAATTGCAATGTGCGTGTTACTATAGAGAGCTTGGTAGAGTGGTTAATGCATTTATAGAAGTCAAGGCCTTGGAGCGAGCTAAAGGATATTTATGTTGCCACAATCATTATCTGTAAATGAAATCGGAGACGAAAGCAGAGACTTGCTATGTTTGTGCATTAAAGTATTGCATTATAATGCAATTATGCAATTGTAAAAGGAAGAAAAGTGATCTAATTGAAGGCTTAATAAAGGGGAGAAATGGTATAATAGCATTTTTAAGATTAAAAATTAATAATAGCACATGTTTTTAAAAAATATAAATAATAGCACTTCTGAACATATTTACCCCTCCACCCCACTATCTCTTCATCATTATACGTGAATTCATGAATTAAAATTTGTGAATTCTCAAATTTGAAAAATACAAATAATAGCACTTCTGGACATATTCACCCCTCCATCCCACTATCTTTCCATTATTATGCATGAATTCACGAATTAAAATTTGTGAATTCTCAAATTTTAATTTGTGATTTCACGCTACATCTTCTTCAAATATAAATATTAATTCGAGAATTGACAAATTCACAAATTCTAATTTGTGAATTTACGAATTCTAATATGTGAATTCATAAATTTTAATATGTGATTTCACGAATAAGAAAGGAGGTCGCCGAAAGGGAGACGGCGACGGCAACTACGTCATGTGAGTAGGTGATGATGACTTTAAAATCCACGGCGGCAGCAGAAAGATGAAAATAAATTGCGATAAAGGAATTAGGGGCAAAAATATCCAAAAATACTACTCTCTCCGTCCCATTTATATAGGCGGATTGAAATTTTCACAAGGATTAAGAAAAATTATTGGAAAAGTAAATTATATAGGTAAATTTCATAATATGCCCCTATTTATTATTTGACTATGTATTTTTATGATTAATCAAATAATTAAATAGAGATATATTAGTAAATGAGCTAAAAAACATTACAGTACTTTTTATAGAAACAAGCCTATATATTTGGGACATCCGAAAAAAGAAAACAAGCCTATATAAATGGGAGGAGGGAGTATTATTTGTCTTTTTTAAAATTAATGCTATTATTAGTATTTTTTTTTCCCTAAAAGTGTTATAATCCTATATTTTTTCTAATAAATATGGGTGCGAGAATTGAATTCTGGATAATTGCAAAAATTCCGCCGCCCACATATGATTCCAAAATACTCCATATGGTAAATTCTTTTACAGTTATGCCTTCATTAATATTAAAACTCAACTGCCACATTTTATTGCATTAGTTCGTGAGATATTATAGATCAATATCTGACCCTTAATTTATTAGTGATCAAGGGACTAGAATATTTCTTATTCTCACACTAAAGGTCTTTTACGTGAACTCACCCCTATATATATATTCTCTTTAATTCGTTCTATTCTATTCCACCATCTAAGTACTACTACTGTACGTACCATTTCTCTTTACATAGAGACATGTCGTTTTCGAACAGCACAACATTATGTTAATTAACTATTCACATTACTTACCAGCTAGCTGATCAATCAAAATCAGCATTAACTAGGATTGAATAATGAAAACCTTTTATATCGTTTAGTGTTTAAGAGGGAGCCGGGAGGGCGGGCCCACAATATATTGTTTTGTTACCAAACAACGGAGAAAATAAGTAGATAAATTTAATCAACGAGCTCCACACCCAATCAATATTGATGGTTTAAGGTGTGTTTACTTTGGTTGTAAATTAATCGTAAGAAAAAAAAAGGGAAAAGAAAGTTTTCATCCTTTAAATTCCTTATCTCTTATCTATACTATATTAAAGCAGAATCTTCTGCATGGCAATTTCCCGCCCAAACTACTATTATCCCGCCTAAAATGCATTGGTTGTTGCATTGGGTTGTTGCGCTATTAGTGATGATATAAGCTTTATTTGATATACATTGATATATTGATATTGATTTATATTGACTCAAACGAAATCTTTTTTAAATTTTTTGCTCTTTATATATTGATATTCATTTATTACAAAAAATACATAAAATCTATATTGATATTGATTTATTTTATTATTAATCTCTTAATAGACGAACGAGCTTAGATATATATTCAATATAAATTAATTTCTTAATTTAAATTTTCCAAAGTAACAATATTTATTAATCTCTTGATTTTGAATATTATAATTACAATTAGAACGATTATTGGGTATATACTCTTATGTAATATATATATGTTAAGAGTATTCAAAAAACTAAATTTTGACTCAAATATCTCAAAATTATTGCTCCATACATCTTCGAATAAGTGTTCGAGCTATCAAAATGTATATATATCAAGATAGTGAGCAAAATGATTTTTAATTTTAACCCCTAATTATAGCATGAAAAATGAAAAATATATATTTTTTTCCTTTAATAAAAAGGATAAATTTGATAGTTTGACATAATTTTTGTAATCTATAGTAGTGGTTGTTTATTAATGTTTTAATACAGGGACGAAATTAGATATACATTTATATATTGATATTTATTTATATTGTCTCAAACGAAATATTTTTCAAATCTCTTACTCTTTATATATTGATATTGATTTATTTAATCAAAAAATACATATTGATATTGATACATAAAATCTATTACTATATTAAAGCAAAATAATTTGCAATGCTTTTTCCCGCTTATTTTGCATGTCACATGCAAATAATTGTACACTTTCCAATAAAAATTAATAAATGTACATTTTACCATGCCATTTCAATTTTTCAAATTCAAAAATTAGGCTTTATAGCCTAACAAATTTAGTTCACTATATAATGATGTGTATGCTGCATTTCAAATTTTCAAATTCAAATATTAAGCTTTGAAGTAGTAATTATTTTATTGTTTGTCACATTAATTAATTTTTGTATTTGCTAAATGTATTATTATGTATAAGAAGATTCACAAAGATAAATTTTATTAATTTGAAATATTTAATTAGATTATATAGATATTATTGACATTTAAAAATGTTAAAATCTACTATATTAAAGCAAAATAATCTGTATGCATTTTCCCGCCCAAACTACCATTTATCCCTCCTAAAATGCTTGCATGTTCAGCCTACTAATAAATTCATGTGTCCCTATAAATTTTAACACACAGACTGTTGGGCTACTGGCACTGCTACCAATTAAGTTTTTTTTTTATTATTGATAATTGTACATATTTTCATATTTCAAACTAAAAGCAACATAATATATATTTAATTTTCACCGATTATTTTCAAATATGCATCCATGTTGATTTATTCAATTATAGGATTTGACGAGTTCAAATATATGTATATTTACATAAAAAAATATACTTTCATATCCACGTTAAATATGTCATAAATTTCTGATTAACAGTTTTTTATTTTAGATATTTTAAAATAATAATTCTTGAGTATATTGTACAAAAACTCAATTAAATAATTGGATACTTGCAATGTATACGTATTTTAACACAAACTAAAACCATTTAACTTTTTTTTTTTGAAAGGACCATTTATCTATTTTGAATTACATATAAGTTGAAGGAAATATCCAATTTTATATAAAACAAAATATCAAATTGAATTCGCGTTGGTCTAAAATTCTCTAATTATCTAAAATAAATAATAATATATAAATTTTCTATATATATAAATTTGAGACACTTCACACATTAATTATTCGTCATTGTGCAGCGCAAAGCGCGCGGATTAATCTAGTTTTCTATAAATTAGAATTTCATCATTTCTTATTCCTTCTTTGCACTTCAAAAAGGAAAAATATTATTATGAGGTATTTGGTGTGATAATATTTTCCTTCATTAGAGTGAAAGGATGGATAAGAAATGAGAAATTTAAAGTGAGATAATTTTTTTCCTGCTTTTTTCGATGATAAATTTAAAACCAAAGTAAACACATACTTAATGTTTAAGAGGGAGGGGCGGGCCCACAAAAATTATTTTGTTACCAAACAACGGAGAAAATAAGTAGATAAATTTAATCAACGCGCTCCACACCTAATCAACATTCCTGCAGGTGCTATGGATGCTAATTTGACTTATTTGCCGATTTAATTTTTCTACCAAACCACCAATTCGGATCGAACAAAATTCTAATTATCGAAATTCACACAAAAATTTAATACATTAAAAGTAACTAGGGGCAATTTAGGGCAAATTATTCTGTAATCATAATTTATTAATTTTCTAATTAGAAAAACAAAATTATCCTATTTTACGTTTATATAAACACCTTCTGTATACATTTTATTAATGTTTTGTATTAGCTCAACCGTGAATATTGTTGTAATTAAGCAAATAATCTAGGGTTTAAAGTCTAACAATACCATTGAAATTTTGTATATTTACTGCATGGATTTTTCCATAAATATATACATACTTGACTTTCTTTTAGATTTTCCCAGAGAAAAAAAGTTTATATCGTTCTAATATTTCTTTTTAGTATAAAATAGAAAATAAAAATATAATTATCTTTCTTATCTTTTCTAATCCTTTAAAATATATATATATATATATATATATATATATATATATAGGGAGAGGATCGTATAGGAATTCATCTTTATATGAGTTCGTTGGAACCATGCATTTTTATCACACAAGTTAATGCACAAATTGCATTATTTTAATGCATAAACATATGTTAATTAAAAAAAATTGCATTTTTTTCAATTTTGATTTAAGAGTCGAGCGAACGGAGCCGAAGGCCTTGGAACGAGATAAAGGACATTAATGTTGTCACAATCATTATCTGTAAATTAAAATCGAGGATAAAGGTGGAGACGGAAAAAAAATTGATTTGTTATATTTGTGCATTAAAGTACTGCATTATGAATATTAAGGAGAAAAGAATTAGGGATAGAAGGTATGCTAGTGGAGTTTTTAATTGAATACTTAATAGGATATACATAGTGAAATAAAGTTGGTTTAAATAATGAAATAAAGTGGATATAGAGAGAGTGAATAGTGAACGACACAAAAAATTAGAAGAATAATAGTGAAAGGTAGAGTAGTTAGAAGAAATATGGATCACATAAGCAATTTGAATACGCCTTAACAACCCGTAATAAATTAGAAGCAATTTTAAGAGTCCATATGTATAAATCAACGGTCCATTTTTTTAACATTTTTAAATTCTAAATATTAGTACATTTTATGAGTGACGGAGGGTTATTTTTGTATTTTGCAAGCATAGAAGGTTACATCCTTAATTCAAGGAATTATCTGAATTCTGTTATGATAATTATTCACTCACTAGACTCACGCATTTCTTTTTTCTTTTTTTTGAACAAACATTATAAGAAATTTTAAAGGTCGCGTGACGGTGGACTCTAACACACACACACTTTTTTTTTTTTTAAGATCACGTATTTGCATTCCTCCTAATCTCTAATACTCCTAGGGCTCGTTTGGTATAAAGTATGGGATAAGGCCTGATATATTTGACTGAGATGTCTTATAAATATAAAGAATTAATATTTCGTTTGGTATGATATATTAAATTCTCTGCAACACATAGTAATTATTGTAATTTATTGTTATAATTAGTTGCAGTATTATTTATACCACCTCATAGGTAGTATATATAACAACAAAAGTAAGGGCTCGTTTAGTAGGCATATTAGGATATAGTAAGATAATTTAAGGCAAGATATGTATAGTAGATAAAATAAGATTGATATCGTATCTTTGTATTTGGTAGATAAGATATGTAACGTAAATATGATAGATAGGTTGTTTGGTATCCTAATTTAAATTCAAAATAAAATAGGAAATGACAATTTTATCCCTAATATAAATTAATGATTTCTCTCACCTCTCTCAATATCTCTCCTCTCTCTATTCAATTATATTCTACCTCTCTCACTCCTCTGCAATTCTCTCTTCTTTCATCCTACCACCTACTACCACCACTCCGCAACCCCACAACCATGAACCATCTCCCTCTCTATCTCTCTTTCTTCCTCACCTGCTCTCCATCTCTTTCTTTCTCTCACTCTTTCTCCCCCCTCTCTGCCACCGCCACCACCTCCATCTCCCCAATCTCCTCTCCCTGCCGCCGCCTCCTTCTTCCGCTGCCGCTGCTGCCGCCGCCTTCTTCCGCTGCCGCCACCTCCTTCTTCTGCCTCATTCTTCCGCCGCCTCCTTCCGCTGTTGCCGCCTCCTTCCGCTGTCGCCGCCTCCTTCTTCCACCGCCTCCTTCCACCACCGCCTCCTTCTTCCGCCACCTCCGCCTTCCGCCGCCTCCTCCTTCTTCTACCGACGGAGCTGTTGCAGTTTTGCAGGGGGAAAGAGATGGAGGAGAGAGATGAGAGAGGAGAAATGAAGGGTGTTTTTGCCTTTTTATTTATAATCTTATGCACTGTTGAATTTAGCATAGCAATCTGACCAGAATGGTGAGATGTGTTTTATAAAGATGAACAGTAGAATAGCAACGGGCCTGGATTATTATCGGGCTTTCTAGTTTACGTATCTTGGCTACCAAACGGCCATATTATCCAAGATATGTTAGCAATCTTGGCTAATATGGCCTACCAAACATGGCCTAAGTATTATTCATACGGACCCGAATTTTATAAAGGACCGTATACTTCATACCAAACAAGATATTAGAATGTCATAGACATATTATACATCCTAATCACCCCTACCAAACGAGCCCCTATATTATTTTATTCATTTCAACGTCATTTCTTCTAGATCGTTCTTTTTACGAGGATGAATTTTTATGAGGATGAATTCCCAAGTAGAAGCGTATTTTAATTTCTTTTCGAACCTTGTGTATGAGTTATGATTAAAGTGGGATTCCTTAAATTTTTATTATTTGTAGTTTTAACAAGTTTCATCTACTTATTTTGAAGATTTAGTTTATGTTATTTTTTTCTTTACCGATTGAAATACAAATGGGCATAATGTATTGTCTCGATAAAATAACTACTCCTTCCGTTTTCTAATAAGTGTCATTTTTAGCTTATTTTTTTGTTTCTCAATAAATGTCATATTTCAAAATTCTAGAGAAAAATAATGTAAAACTTTCCATTATATCATTGTCATTAATGCAGATTATCAACTTGTTTATGTTTCCTATGATATTAATTAAGGGTAAAGAGAGTAAATTATCAATTTTCTTAATATGTGTGTTTTGAAGGAGTATGACACTTATTAAAGAACGAAGGGAGTATAATGCTATTCAATTGGTATGAAAAAAATATATTTGTCAAAATTTGAAAACGCATCAATTAAAGTATTGTGATGCATCGACATAAGTATTACTCCTATATAGCATTTCAATGATTTTAAAATTGCATTTGCTAAAATTGAAAAAATTGCATTAACTGGAATAATGTAATGCATCGGGAAAATAGTATAATGCATTTACACTGCTATGAAAAAACGCATTGGGTAATTTTATTTTATTTTTTCCCCAATAAGAGAGGTTGTTTTTGTACAAATTGGAATAATGCATTAATTAAAGCTTTGTAAGGCATCACTAGAAATATAATAATGCATTTCAATTGATACGAAAATTTTAATATATTGACCAAACGAATATCAATAAAAGAAATACAAAAAATATATTATAATGCAATTATGCAATTGTAAAAGGAAGAAAAATGATCTAATTGAAGGCTTAATAAATAGGGAGAAATGGTATAATAGCATTTTTAAGATTAAAAATCTTAATAATAACACATATTTTTTAAAAATACAAATAATAGTACTTCTGGACATACTTACTCCTCCACCCCACTATCTCTCCATCATTATGAATGAATTCATGTGTTAAAATTTGAGAATTCTCAAATTTGAAAAATACAAATAATAGCACTTCTGGACATATTTACCCCTCCATCCCACTATCTCTCCATCATTGTGCGTGAATTCACGAATTAAAATTTGTAAATTCTCAAATTTTAAGTTGTAATTCATTAATTTAAATTTGTGATTTCACGCTACATCTTCTTCAAATTTAAAATATTAATTCGAGAATTGATAAATTCATAAATTCTAATTTGTGAATTCACGAATTCTAATATGTGAATTCACAAATTTTAATATGTGATTTCACGCATAAGAAAGGAGGTAGCCGAAAGGGAGACGACGACGACGACTAGGCCATGTGAGCAGGTGAAGATGAATATAAAATCCACGGTGGCGGCTGAAAGATGAAAATAGATTGAGATAAAGGAATTAGGGGCAAAAATATCCAAAAATATTGTTATTTGTCTTTTTCAAAATTGATGCCATTATTAGTATTTTTTTTCCCTATAATCCTATATTTTCTCTAATAAATATGTGTGCGAGAATTGAATTCTGGATAATTGCAAACAATCCGCCCACATATGATTCCAAAGTACTATATGGTAAATTATTTTACAATTATGCCTTCATTAATATTAAAACTCAACTGCTACATTTTATTGCATTAATTCGTGAGATATTCATAGATCAATATCTGACCGTTAATTTATTAGTAGTGATCAAGGGACTAGAATATTACTTATTTCTCACACTAAGGGTTTTTTCATGTGAACTCACCCCTAAATATAATAGGGTTCTTATTTCTTATTTCTCACCACTAAAGGGTTCTTATTTATAAATAATGATTGTGACACCATTAATGTTTTTTAGCTCGCTCTGAGGCCTTCAGCTCCCCTCGTTCGACTCTTTAAACAAAAAATTAATAAAAAAAACTGAAAAAAAGGAATAAAAAAACTGAAAAAAAAAGAATAAAAAAAAATCAGAAAAAATAAATAAATAAAAAGTCAGGCGCATGTGTTACACGCGCCTATTAAAAAAAAATAGTTTGGCGCGTGGACTCGCCTGAAGTGGCGCGTGTGATGCACGCGCCCGACTTAAGGGCAGATATATGACGCGTGTGATGCACGCGCCCGACGCACATGAGCTCGGTCGTACCTGAGTCCTTGTCTATATATATTCTCTTTAATTCGTTCTATTCTATTCCACTATATATGTACAATTACTGTACGTACCATTTCTCTTTACATAGAGCGTGTTGTTTTCGAACATCACAACATTATGTTAATTAACTATTCACATTGCTTACCGGCTGATCAATCAAAATCAACATTAACTAGGATTTAATAATGAAAACATATTACTCCCTCCATCCATGATAAATTTGCCATAATTTCCTTTTTGGTCCGTCCACAAAAAATTTGCCACATCCATTTATAGTAATAGACCACACACACCTCATTTACTTTTCCACTCACAACACAATTTAAAACTATATAAAAGTGGGACCCTTATTCCACTCACAATACAATCAACCAACAAATTATTAAAACCCGTGCCATCCACAATGTGGCAAATTTATTGTGGACGGAGGGAGTATATCGTTTAGTGTTTAAGAGGGAGCCAGGAGGGGCGGGCCCACAAAATATTGTTTTGTTACCAAACAACAACGGAGAAAATAAGTAGATAAATTTAATCAACGAGACCCAATCAACATTGACGGTTTAATGTGCGTTTACTTCGGTTGTAAATTTATCGTGAGAAAAAAAAGGAAAAGAAAATTTTCATCCTTTAAATTCCTCATTTCTTATCGCTCATTTTTTATAAATTAGAATTTCATCATTTCTTATTCTTTCTTTGCACTTCAAAAAGGAAAAATATTATTATGAGGTATTTGGTGTGATAATATTCTCCTTCATTAGAGTGAAAGGATAAATAAGAAATGAGGAATTTAAAGAGAGATAATTTTTTTACTGGTTTTTTCGATGATAAATTTACAACTAAAGTAAACACATACTTAATATTTAAGTGAGAGGGGAGGGCCCATAAAATATTATTTTGTTACCAACCAACAATACAGAAAAATAAGTAGATAAATTTAATCAACGCGCTCCACACCCAATCAACATTCCTGCAGGTGCTATGGATGCTAATTTGACTTATTTGCCGATTTAATTTTTCTACCAAACCACCAATTCGGATCGAACAAAATTCTAATTATCGAAATTCACACAAAAATTTAATACATTAAAAGTAACTAGGGGCAATTTAGGGCAAATTATTCTGTAATCATAATTTATTAATTTTCTAATTAGAAAAACAAAATTATCCTATTTTACGTTTATATAAACACCTTCTGTATACATTTTATTAATGTTTCGTATTAGCTCAACCGTGAATATTGTTGTAATTAAGCAAATAATCTTAGGTTTAAAGTCTAACAATACCATTGAAATTTTGTATAATTACTGCATGGATTTTTCTATAAATATATACATACTTATCTTTCTTTTAGATTTTCCCAGAGAAAAAAAGTTTATGTCGTTCTAATATTTCTTTCTAGTATAAAACAGAAAATAAAAATATAATTATCTTTCTTATCTTTTTTAATCCTTTAAAGTAAATATATATACAGGAAGTGGTTCTAGTGAAAAGAGCCCTTAATTTAAGAAATATGAATAAATCTCAACCCTTGATCCACAATAGATGGATGGCTATATCTGAAGCGGGTTAGATCCGGGTCAAATATTGTGGTGCATCTCATTACACAGTGTGTTGCATCTATACATTGTGATATATCTCATTATACATGGTGGTGCATCTCATTACACATAGTGTTGCATCTCAAAATGCATTGTGGTGCATCTCATAATACATGGAGATTTATCTCATACACTATGTGTGTGTGTGTATAACTATATCAAAACGAGGGAAAATCTTGGGGTGATTAATTTGGTATGATGAAGTCAAACTACTTTTCAAATCATTGTATTCATACCATATCAGTAAGCAAGCGTTTGGGATTTTTTTTTATTTTGTCTCCGCCTTCGCCTCCGATTTTAATTTATAGATAATGATTGTGGCAACACTATATGTTTTTTAGCTCGCTCCAAGGCCTTCGGCTCTCCTCGCTCGACTCTTGAAAAAAAATAAAAATAAAAAATAAAAATAGTGAAAAAGAATATTAAAAAAATAAAAATGGTGCATCCCGATACACTTAGTGGTGCATCTCATTGCACAGTTTGGTGCATCTCATTGCACAGTGTGATGCATATCATCTGACGCTTAAAAAAAATCGAAAAAAAATCCGAAAGTCAACGGGTTGACCGGGTCGGACCCGTTGACCCGGGTCCGACCCGTTGACCCAGATCCGATTCGGTTTGACCTGGGTCAAATCTGACCCTCCATCCCTTGTAGATCTATGGTGGAGATCTATTCCTATTTCTTAGGTTAAGATCCATTCTTATATGATCTTTTTTCTATATATATATATATGGAAATGATCATATAAATTATTTTTAATTATTTTTTATTCCACACACATTATCTATAAATTAAAATCGGAGCCGAAGGCGGAGACAAAAAAAAAAAAAAAAAAAAATCCAAACACTTGCTTATTGATATGGTATGAATACAATGATTTGAAAAGTAGTTTGATTTCATCATACCAAATCACCCCAAGATTTTCCCTCGTTTTGATATAGTACACACACACATTGTGTATGAGATAAACCTCCATGTATTATGAGATGCACCACAATGTATTTTGAGATGCAACACTATGTGTAATGAGATGCACCACCATGTATAATGAGATGCATCACAATGTGTAGATGCAACACACTGTTTAATGAGATGCACCACACTTTATTAAAAAAAAAACGAAAAAAAAAAATTTTGAAACTTAAAAAAAAAATTGAAAAGTCAACGGGTTTACCCGGGTCCGACCCGGTTTGACCAGAATTCGACCCGCTTCAGATCTGGCCATCCATCTATTATGGATCAAGGGTTGGGATTTATTCCTATTTCTTACTTTAAGGGCTCTTTTCACTAGAACCACTCCATATATATATATATATATAAGGTGTGGATCTGGTGAGAACCACTCCTTATATGAGAACTATGAACTAATTTTGACCACTCATTTGTAAAAGATGTATGGCTTGGATTAATCTAAAAGTTTAGCATGAATTAAAAGGTAAGAGATGGAAGGCTAAATTAGGAAATTCACTTTCACAAACACACACTCACTCTCTCACTCTCGTTCAATCCCAATTCTTCTTCTTCCCTTCATTTCTATCCCAATAACTTCTCATCTCTTCTCATCTTCTGTCACTGGCGAATATCAATCGTTGGGCCGCCTCCATCATCACCACCACCGCCGTTGCAAACGACCACCGATCGTCGTCGTCGCTGCTTTCTCTCGCTCTTTCCTCTCTGAAACTACAACAAATCCCTAAGTTTTTCATTTTTTTCTCCCAAATCCAGCGAGACATCACCGGTATTCGCTACTGCCGCCATCGGCACGCCTCTGCGGCTTGCTCTCACACCTTATCTACTCACCTCTTTTATCTACCTACCATAATTTCCATTCTCTCTCTCTCTCATTATTTTGAAATCCATTTTGATGATTTGGGTAATATAGTTGGTGAAAGTGATAAACGAACTGGAGAGAGGTGAACGCATCAAATCAACAATTGTTATGTGTTTCTATGTTCTTCTCGTTAGTCCTTCTCTTTTAGTATTGATTTTCTCTATTTTTTTGTTTTCAAATTTTGATCTTTTATTTTTATTTTTGTGGTTTATTTAGACCCACCGTAGAGTTTTATAGGACATTATTGAATTTCAATTGGGAATTTTTTGTGATATTTTTTCAATCGTAAATGAGCAGATTCTAAGCTCTCTAATCAAATCCGCAGTGTGTGTAAATGATGATTTTTGAGCAGTAAATTTGATTTCAAATGTGAAGAAAAAAAGGATGAGAAGGTAGATGCATATGTTAAGGTTATTTAATGCATCAACTTGTGAAGCTAATGCATCAACTTTATACACCTAATGCAATACGTACGTATATTATTTTTACACTATTTAAAATGTGATATTGATGCATAAAAAATGTGATATTGATGCATCTGTTTACACTATTTAATGCATTAATTTAAACTATTTAACACATATCATTTTTGCATTAAATAAATCAGCAAAAATTATTATACTAAATCAAATCCATCTAATAAAGTTTTTGAATGCATCAATCTTGTTCACCTAATGCAAAAGGTTTGCCATAACCAAGAAATATACAATGTAATGTATAAATCTAAACAATGTAATGCACAAATACCATACACGTAATGCATTAATTATGTATAAAATTGTATTCAGAACATCAAGCTAGTGACAAATACGAATATGATAATGTTTTAATTGTACAAGTGCACTTTATAAATCTTATTTGTTATTTATAAACCATAAATGAGGTGTCAAAAACAATATTTATTCCAGCGTAGCTAGGGGCCATTTCGAGCAGCACCAAGCAAATTAAGGAGGGCAATTTAAAAAAAATATAATGCATAAATCTAAATAATGTAATGCACAAATACCATATACTTAATGCATTTACTGTGATAATGAGTTTGTCCCTATTCTGTGCATTTACAGTTTCATATTAATGCATCATGAAAATCGTATTAATGCATTATAAAATTGTGCACAGAACATCAAGTAATAAATACGAATACAATATATACAATGTTTTAATTGTATAAGTACACACTCTATAAAACTTATTTGTTCTTTATAAATCATAAATATGGTGTAAAAGCTATTATTTGTTCCAAATTAATAATAAAAGGATTGATGCATCAGAAATGTGATATTGATGCATCACTTTACACTAATTAATGCATCAATTTACACTATTTTGTGCATTTCGTTTTTGCACTGAATAAAACAACGAAAATTACTATACTAACCTTATTTATGCAAAAAGAAGCGGGTTGACCAAAATAAAGCGGGTTTGACCAATTAACTATGAGATTAAATCATATCCATAGATCTTATAGGATGGATGACTTGGATTGATTTCTAATTCTCATATAAATAGGAGTTCCTATTTGATCCTATCCCTATATATATATATATATATATATATATATATATATATTTGAGGATGGATCAAATAGAAACCATCCCTTATATAGAAACTAGAAATCAATAGCAACCTTTGATCTCATATAATTAATGGTTGAGATTGATTTATCTTATTTTACTTATTTAGTTAGACGTGATTAAGGTTAAGGATTGAACGGATTTGATATGCTGAGCGATTTTTTTAAGCGATTTCGTGAGCGCCCTTCACAATTTCCATCTTCCCTCTTTCAATTCCATGTCAGCATTTTTATTATTATTTTTTTAATTTTTTCTTTCCGTTTTTTTCGCCACCGCTCACATACCTTCTCTTTCTCCCATCCTAAACAATTATTATGAAGCAACAAGATATTCTGATCCGATATGATAATGATAATATGAGGTAATTACGAAGATTACAAATGAGAATTAATTGTAGCAGAGAGAGATGAATTCAAAGGATGGTTTATCCACTTCTTGCTTGTAGTTTTCAATATATAATAATTTTTTTGGTAAACATAGTCATCTGAATTAGATTGTGACCGAGTGTAATTGGTGAAAAGAAACGAATTGTGATTTTCACTCTCATCTACTGATCATGCTTATCTCAATTAATCATGTACAAATAAGTTCAATTTTATTTTTCAAGAGATTTAATCCGCACACTTGATACGGTAATGGAAATTTGCAACCATGGGTGTGAATCTATTTCTTTGTCTAGTTTCAGATCTATGCCTTCCCAATTTTTATTTCAATGATTCTCGGACAACAAAAGAAACGAGCGTGAGGGAGAAAGTTCTGATTTGAAAGTGAAAGAAAAGAAAATGATAATCTGCGCATATTTAATTTTTCGCAACTAATTATGTGGCCCATAACCAGAAAAGTGAAAGAAAAAATTTATTTGGTGGAATTGTTAAAGTGTAAATTGAGTGTTGCAGAATATGTTTTCGGAGAGAAGGGATGGAAGTGGAGGTCGAAGGAAAGAGAAGGAAATAAAAAATTAAAAAGAAATTAAAAAGCTGACATGGAGTGGAAAGAAATTGAAGGAAATAAAATTGTCAAGGGCGCTTAGGGATATCGCTTAAGATAAGCGCCTAGCATATCAAATCCGAAGGACTGAAAAGTCTTTTGCTCTATTTTAATAACATTAATCTCCTTATTTAATGGGATCCATTGTATATCATTTAATTTTGGTAGTTTTAACAAAATTATGGACGGTTACAATTATGAGCTAGGTGCATATTTTATTATTTTTTAGTTTATTTTTCTATTTTAATGATACTTATTAATTATTTTTTATTCCACACATTCAGAAATTTCACTTCTTTTCTGTTCATTTCAGTTTTGAGCACGTCCGATGAATTCTTCAGGTTTATTATTTATTTTTATGTTTTAATTTGTAATTTAAGTGTTCTGCCTAGTTTATTAAAGTTATTTGAGTGACAAACAACTTTTGTTTAAAATAAAATAAAATTACATTGTTATAATATAATATTAGACTCGACTTTATCATGAACAATATAATACTTCGGCATCATTAATATTTTATTTTTTTATCTAACAATATAATGTTTTCGTATCATTAATATCATGCTTTATTACAACCAATATAATGTTTCTTGAACCACATACATGCATCAAATATGGGAACCTTCAAACTATTGAATATCTTGCATAAATTTCGTCTAAATTACAATCAACTCCAAACGAAATAATCAAATTTCATTTACATTATATTTTTGAATTTTATGATTTTATGTTTGAAAATTGATTAATTTTCTTTGCTTTTTGTCTTTGATTTTGTAGACATTTAATATGAATTTTGGCACTCACTACCATGTTGTTGGTTTCATTTATCAATGGATATTTTTTAATTTGTTCTAGCAATTTTTTTCTTTACTTATTGCAATACAATATGTAAGTGGATTTAAAAAAAAGATACGATGTACCAAAATTATCACAATGTAAATCATACACAATATAATGTTTAGGTTGCCTTCATATTATGCTTTTTAACCACTAATAAATATTTTCAGAACTTTTTATATCAAATATGGGAAATACACATATACATTCAGGAATTTACCCAACCCAACCACTGTATCTAAATCTAGCATAGTCTGCGGCTTCTTTATTCTAATTTACTGGCCTTTCAGGCCCATGGGCTTCTATATATGGCCCATGGACTACGTTGTATTGGATATTTAATGAAGTTTTTTGCAAATAGACTCTTGATTTTTATGTCACATTATTTTTTTCACTTTCACGCCTTTTTCTCAAATCGTCGAAAATATTTGAGGATGTCGAACTTACTACAGATTAAAAGGTGGTATCATTATTTCAACGTTTCAAAAATCTAATCAAAATTATAAATAAGGTCAAAGTTAATGCTTTAATCGACAATTAAACCATTTTTCATATGTTTCTACAAAATGATGTCGTTACGCTAATATGTGGATTTTTAACTTTTCCCACATAATTTTTATATTTTCGTGTGAAATAACACATAAGTTTTTGGCGTGCCATGTCATACTTTTGACACCAGAAAATAATAAAAATTTTGTATAAGAAAATTTGGACCTATTGTGCTGGCTGCTTTTGGGTATGCATTAATTTGCTTATTGTTCGCTATTTTATTTCACACCGCAAGTGCACGGGTGCAATTGTGTATAGGGAAGCAATGTCGTATTTCACAGAGACTGCATTAATTCTAGCAAGTAATACTTTCAACTGTTATCCCATTATTTAGACTATTGAACTTTTAGACTTGATTATACTAATGATGCAATTAATTTAAATAAAAATAAAATAAACAAAAGCAAGAAAAAATATTTGGAATTAAAGATAGAGAGAGTAAATACCCCAAGGCTTCGATTTTTCAGTGAATACTCGAATTCAAATTCAATTCAATCAATCAATTGGTTTGTCAGACTCGACTCTTACTAGGACGATCACAAAATTAGTCTAGACCTATTGTCGTAGCGCATAAACCGTGGATTACATGCAAGAATTGTTGTGTCCAACCAATAACTAAACATGCAACTCCTAAAAGCTTCTTAGATCTATTGCCCTCACACAAATCTCAAGATCTTTCGACAATATTGAAAAGTGTGTCCTATATTCTAGATCAAGCATCAATTCTCATATGTCGAATATTGAATTAACACATCAAATATGCACACAAGATGACCAATCAAGATAGCATGAAAAAGCACGAGAATATAAAAAGGAAAAGAAGGTCCCAATTAATTAATTAAACCAAAATCGAATCCAAATATTTACCTACTCTCTAACCCTAGAATAAATGAATTAGCTACTCATATTCATGATCAACAATATCCAACAGAATTGAAAAACATAAAACCCCTAAGATGAATCTTTAGATCTTGACGCCTCCAATCTTCTCTTCCCTCCTTCAATCTTCAAATCTTCTCCCATGCATAAAAGTGTATAAAAATAAAATCTAAAAATTTCCAACTAATGAACCACCCTAAAATAATGTAATATAAGGAGTATTTATAAGTACAATTCGACTAGGGTTAGGAATTATGCCAAGGAAGGAAGTAGAAACGAAAAAGGAAACATGTTAAAAAATTCCGCCGGGCCATGCGGCATCATCGCAGACCGCATGCCTGGCCGCCCGTCTACCCTGTTTTGAGGGGTGTCGCATGCAGTTGGTCATGCGGCCGCATGCCTCTGTTCATGCGTGCAGTAATTTTGTTTTGACCC
Source organism: Agastache rugosa (assembly GCA_031470985.1). Taxonomy (NCBI): domain Eukaryota; kingdom Viridiplantae; phylum Streptophyta; class Magnoliopsida; order Lamiales; family Lamiaceae; genus Agastache; species Agastache rugosa. The sequence goes on from CM062608.1 coordinate 13,628,378, forward strand.
GTTCTCTCTCGTTTCAACTCCGATTTTGGATCCATTCTTGCATACGAACTCCTATTGAACTATACTTTCATCCTATCATGCTCAATTTACATATGCTTTACTCCATTTTTCCTAAAAAATTAGACAAACAATGAACGAGCATCATATTTCACAAAATAACAATACTTAATGTTGGGAAAATTCTAAGTTTTGATTTAATACCAAACCCCAACTGACTCCAACCGAGTAGATGATCGCATCAACCTAAGTAGTGTTTTCCAGCTCACCTGTTTGAGCGTTAGATTTTTTTTTACAGACTAAGGAAGCTGAAGACAGCAGAAGATCCAGCTGTGTTACCAGTCGGAGTCAAATATCAGCTGAGGAGTTTTCCAGCTGAGCAGAATTCAAGACTGAATAGAATCAAGCTGAAGGGAACAAGAGCTGAGTTGAATAAAATCCAATCAAGCTGAAGAATGACCGAGCTGAGTCAAAGCCAAGAAGACACAGGTGAACCAATCCAGCTGAAAACTTAAAGATAATATTTTCAAGCTGAGTTTTTTTAAGTACACGAACTAAAACCACCTCATTCCGCACCGCCAGCTGAGTTATCAGTCCAGCTGACCGTCTTCATCAAGAAGTCAGCAGGATTTATAACTGAGCTCTCACTCTCTGATTTTAACTTGATAAAAAGGTTAAAAAGTTTTTATCTTTGGTGTATTCACCCCCTCCTCTACACCAATGACTACACTCAGGGACCATCAATTGGTATCAGAGCAGTGGTTCAAAAGACCGCTGTTTCTGAATCAAGAGATTCGTCTTGATCTTTCTCTGTCAGTGGTCAACTGAACAGATCCATTTTGAAAAACTCATTCTACTTCATACTGTGCATATCTTCATGGATTCTTTTCTTAGCAGGAATTTCCCAACCTTCTCAGTCAATGATTATGCCATCTGGAAATTCAGATTAAAGAGTTTCCTTTGTGCACATCATGATATGATGTGGGACGTCATCACAGATGGACCCATTCTTATATACAAGCAAGAAAATGAGCTTGTACCGGCACAAGAAGGTGGACAACCAGTATATCAACCGAAGAGTGAATATACTTCAGAAGAGAGAAAACAAGCTGGTCTTGACAACTTTGCAAGAAATATAATCTCATCAACCTTCTCAAACGCCTACCTCAGCAAAATCATTAACTGCAATACAACAAAGGAGATGTGGGAAACCCTAGCCAAGCTATGCGAAGGGTCAGAAGAAATTAAAGAAAATAAATTCACCATCGCCTGCCAGAAGTTCGATAACTTCAAGCAGCTAGCCAACGAGTCCATCGAAGGGATGGAGCTCAGATTCTCAAGCATCGTGGTGGAAATTGAAACAATCAGAACTGGGAAATACACCCAGCGAGAAAAGAACTTGAAGGTCCTTTCAGCACTTACAGTTTAATGGAATACGTACAAGGTAGTTCACCAAAGTCGAAGTGACTTAGGTGACCTATCAACAGAAAGACTATTCTTCCTGCTCAAGGCTAACGAATACAACTTGAAGATCACCATGGAAGAATCTTCAAGCAAGCAAAATGATGGAGAGCTGACACCTGCACCAAAGGAGATTGCTTTCAGAGCCAACTCTGAAAAATCTACACACATGCAGTCAGCCGAGTCCTCAAAGAAGAAGAAGGACAAGAAGGACATAAGCAAGGAAGAGCTACTCGAAGAAATTGCCATGTTGGTTAAAAATTACAACAGACTCAACACCAACAAGGGCAAGTACAAAAAATTCGCAAGAACATACATAGACAAGTACGCGACATCTGATGAAAAGTCAGCTGACAACTCAAAACGGACAGACGAAGGATGTTTCAAATGCAAGGAGCAGGGACACTACAAGCAGGACTTTTCCAAACTGTCCAAGAAAGAAAAAGAACTTCTAAAAACTAAGGCATCTGACAAAAGAAGAGCCTACATCGCCGACGAGGAGCCTGAGTGCAATAGGATGTATGATAACATGCCTTTCTCAGATTCAGAGGAAGATGCACTTATGGCCCATGATGAACCAGAATGGGATACTTGTTTCATGGGACAGACTGACGGACTCAACGAGGATGAGGTATTTTCAAGAACTCAAAATTTATCTAACCCTTCACCATCACACGAACACTCTACACAGGTTTCAGATTCAGGACTACCTGACTGGAGTTTAGTAGAGAAAGTTATGAATAATTTCAAGGAGCTACAAGAGATCCTTGACATAACCATGTGTGTTGGTCCCAAGACGGATACCTTGGTGTAGAGAGAGGGGGGGAATACACCAAGGTTTAAAAACTTTTCCAAGTTAAAACTCTTTTTAGAGAGCCTGCTGTGTTCGATCCAGCTGGATGGTAGCTTGATCGACACAGCTGGCTGTGTGAGTGTGTGTGAAAGTTGGTGGGTTTGGAAAGTCCGTCTGTTGCTTCAAAATATATTGCAAAGCTTTGTTGCACTTTTCAGTTAGTCAGTTTATGCAGCTTGAAATAATGCTCATGAGAGGAGTTAGCAGAATGCATAAAACAAAGCAGTAAAGAACAAAGCAATTTTAACGTGGTTCGGAGTAACACCTCCTACGTCCACGACCAGGTTCACTGGTAAATCACTACCACTTGGTTTCCAAGTACCAAGCTACTTCACAACTCTAACCCGAGCTGTGTTCCAACAGTTTACGGGCACTGTCAAGCCTACACCTTTCAGTTTGCGGGTACTGAAAAAACCTGACTTACAGTTTCCGAGTACTGTAAAAACCTGACCACTCGAATTACACGCTTCGAGCAGGCGTACCTTGACTTAACCTTTCTGGGTTTGGGTAAGGGTTTTCCAACTATGAACGAGTTCTTACAATGAAGAACAATGAGTATGATGAACTCGTTTAAACTAGGCTTAAGATATTTCTATTCTGATCTATTCTGCCTATGACTGAATATGTGAACAACTAAGAACACAGCTGACTGGCTGGGTGTTCTTGAAAGATTTGACTTTGAAGATCGTTGTTCATTTTTCTATTTGCTCTTTTATTTCTTCAGTCGTCTCGCCAACCTCTCTCACTCTCTACTTCTTCTCTTCAATGGTGAGGAGATATATATAGGTGGAGGTTCAAACTAGCCGTTGGAAAAGAGCTGATTGAATCTTACATACTCTCATTGACTTATGGCCTTTAACCTATGAAGTAGGTCTGCATCTGCAGAAGCTATTTCTTCTCTGATTTGACTGCGTCAGATAAGATCTTCTGACATCGGGATCTTGTCTTGGAGAAGGTCTTCATCTTCGAGCTGCTAAGCGTTTCTGTTGTGTCTTCAGCGTCTTAGACTCTGCTGCGTCCTGACTCTAAGCTGTGTCTTAGACCTGTGCTGTATCATTAACCTGAGCTGTGTCTTCAACCTGAGCTGTGTCATTAACCTGAGTTGTCTTAGACCTGAGCTGTGTCATTGACACTGAGCTGGGTCTTTTACACTGAGCTGGGTCTTTGACACTGAGCTGGGTTTCCGTCACTGAGCTGGGTCTTGATACTGCTGGGTCTTTGACTCTGCTTGGTCTGCTCTGTTGAGTCTGTTCTGCTGAATTTCTCAGCTGTGTCCACTTAGCTGTGTCTTCTGCTATCTTCAGCGACTCTACCTGTAAACTTAGAAACTCTATAAGCTCAAACAGGTGAGTTGAAAAACGCTTAGGCTTGTGCAATCATCTACTCGGGCTGGGTTTTAGAATCAAACAAAACTCTATTAATTTTCCCAACAATTTCCCCCTTTTTGATGATGCCAAAACGTAACTGAGAAAAACAATTTACTTCCCCCTTAACAGGAAACGGGGTTTCAAAAGATTAAACATTCACAACAGGTAAACATATTCAGAGCCTGGACAAAGAGAGATTGTCTTCAGGATGAGCTTGAGAGCAAAAACATTTCAGTTTTATTAATTCTCAAAGATGATTACAAGAATTACAATATTAACAAACTGAAATTAGACAAAAACTATTTAAACCCAGTTGGCTGGGTCTTGATTTCTGCTGCTGCTGCTGCTGATTCTTCAGTCTATCTTCTTCCAGTTGGTCATCCGTTCTCAACCTGTACCGGTTGAACATCATCTATTCCAGATTCCTGTATTCTTCTTCATTGTTTACCTTGGAAATTTTTCTCCTGATCGCGCATCTATTTACTTCTGCGATAATTTGCGATTTGTCAGGAAGATAAGTTCCAGGTATCAGCGGAGGCTGGAGATGATACAGCTGGGGAGCAGAGAACTGGATCTTCGCGGTCTTTGCAGCATTGAAGAATGCTTTTGCAGTCATCCTATCTTGATGAAAGAGCTCATTTAGATGCATCTTGAAAGCAACATCTGGTGGCGTATTTGGGTAGGCTCCCAGATAGTAGTAATCTTCAATGAACTCGAATTTTGTATGTTCCCAGTCATCGTTTAACTCTTCTGGGATCCATTCATCTATTCTTCTCCAGTTCATTGGCATCTGAGACTTTTTCTTCGATGCTCTGATGTTTGCTCTTTTCTTCTTCTGCTTCTTTTCTTCAGCATTGAGCAAGCTTTCCTTCTTCTTCTGCTGCTATTGAAAGCTTTTCATCTCTTGCTTTTGTTGATTTACAAAGTTGCAGAGCCATTGAGTATCATTGATTTGTTTTGGCGTGGCTCCGCTTGCTTTGGCAAGAGGAATGATCATTTTGCTTCATTTTCCTCTCCGTTCAGCTGGTTCTTCTGCTTCCAGCTCAGCAACAACTTCATCAATCTCAGACTGCAGCACTTGGATTTCATTTTCAGCTACAGCTTTCCCATTTCCTGCCCTTGATATTTTTCTCTTGTCATTACCTTCCCCCTTACCTTCCCCAATTTTGGCATTATCAACAAGGGTGGAGGATAGGTTGACGACTGCCTCATTTAGCTGGGCCAGTGCTTTGTCAACATCAGTAATCTTGGCTGTGTTGTCTGCTGTGACGAGGTTGAGCTGTGCTGTGCTGTTATTTCTAGCTTTGAACTGAGTGTCCAGCTCTTTGTAGAGGTTGAACAGCGTTTGAATGTCAGTCCTGTTAGAGAGGGTTTGTTGTTGTAGAGCTTGCAGCTGGCTGGATAAGTCGCTGAAGCTGCTTTCCAGTGGAGCTTAAAGTTCTGAAATGATCTCAGGGACTCTCTTTTCTAGAAGTGTTGTCTGATCAATGCGTTGAGACACGAGAGATTGCTTGAGATCTTGACTGGTGCTTTCCGGTAGATTCTGGGCAAATATGTGAACTTCATCAATGGACTGTCGATTACAGTGGACTTGCCATTCTACAGCTGTGATGCGCAGAAGGGTGTCAACATTTGATTTGAGTCTATCATGGAATAGGATTTCCTCAACTTGTTTGGCGATTTCGTCCTTCATTGCATCAGAAAGTACGACATCAGGATCCATCTGGATCCCGGATTCAACTTGGCTGGGTTTGTCTGCCTCGATCTCGACCAGTGAGCGAGTGTCATCAGCAATTGGACTTGGTGGGGCAGTTTCTGCGGGCTCAACTGTTGCAGTAGTTGGCTTGTCTTCAATCACCATTGCCTCAGCTGTGTCGGCAGGTGCAGCTTCCTTGGCATTCTCAACTGGAACAATCCAGCTGAGAGTGTGGAGGTAAGAGTTGGCTCTTGCAATTACCTTCTCAGATGGCGGTACTTTATCTTGCTTGGCCTTCTGGATGAGAGTTTGGATCAGCTCGTCTTGATGCATGAAGGCATCCTGGAGACTTCCAAATCTAAAGATCTCTTGCAGAGTAGCTTCTTCGGCTTTGAGCTTATTGAAGGAGTAGAGCTCCACAAGTTCCTCATTTACATACCAAGTAGTCATCTTGGTAGCAAGGTAAAATTTGAAGTCACTGACGGCGACTAGTGCGGCTGAGTGAAGAAAGAGAAGGGTATTGTTGTAGTGCGCTCTTTACCCCTTGAAGTCTGAGGTCATCGAATCTCATGATAGTGGCAGCACGTGCAACAGCTCTGGGACTGAGGATTTCAAATTCCTCAGAAGGGCTGGTAGGTTCAGCTTGGTTTTCATCATCCAGCTGTAAAGGAGCGTTAGCTGGATGGGGTTCTTTGGGTGAGTTGGGATTAGAAGAGGGTTCAGCTTGGGTGTCAGCTGGCTGTGAAGGAGCTTCAGTCAGTTGAATATCTACATGCTCTCTTACAAGAGATGATTCTTTGGTTGGAGAGCAGGGTGCTGAACTTTGGAGTTGAGCTATTTCAGATACTGAGCAAGTGGGTGGGGAATTTGAGAGAGGTACCTGAGGATGAAGAGGAAGGAGAGGATAGTCTTGTTGAGCGGTTCCAGTTGATGTGGGATCAACTGGAGCGGGTTGTGAAGATGCTTGAAGAAACTGACGAAGGGAAATAGCATCCTCTGGGTCAGAGTGGGAGACCACTATTTATGGTTCTTCAGTTTTTCGTGATGTAATCACAAACTCCCTTCCATTGTCTGAGATGGAGGAGGATCCCTGAGCTGTCTCCTCAGTGACTGGTCTCAACTCAGTTTTCTTCTTTTGGATTGGGGATGCTGTGGGAGCGGACTCAGATTCAGCTGGCTCATCAACTGGTTTCTCTGCTGCCTCCTCAGCTGGTTTGCTGGCTGCCTTGAATTTAGCTTCTTTTTGGCAGGTGGAGATCCAGCTGGCTGTGTCTCCTCCGGTTGCTTCATTTTTCTTGCTTGAGAGGGAGAAGCAGTCTGCTGCTTTGCCTCTTGCACCTTCTTCTTCCCTTCAGGGGCTGCTTTCTTCAACAAGTCAGTGAGCTGACTTGGCTTCTCAAAAAGTATTCTGGACACAAAAAATTCTTCTGTGTCGTGCCACATGATTTGCCGTCCGGTAGTGTAGCTTTCTATTATGCACGCCACTTTGGTGCATAGATAGATTGTCTCCCTACAGCTGTACCGGGTGAAGCTGTTATCTTCAAAATGAATCTTTTTAGATTCTTTTTCCAATTTTTCCATGAAGTAGGAGAACCAATCCACAGGGTCATTCCTGAGGATGGCTATCATCGGTTTCAGCTTGGGTATGCTGATCTCTCATTGAGATCCAGCGATACCGAGGATGCACTTCTGGGTGACATCCAGAAGTAGTCTGTACTTGGGCTTGAGCAGGAGCTTGGACATGCTTGCCCTGTACGGTTTCGGTTTGAACAACATCTTATCCAGTTCGACATGGATTTCTTCTCTGGTGTAGTTTTCTGGGGAGCGGTCCCCAAGAGTCTTGAGGCCGAACAGCTTGTTCAACATCCGATTGATGTTGATGTCGACATCTCAAGGAGTTGTATGCCCCGTCTTCTCCTTGAGTTGCAGAGTGATGTTGGAGCAGAGACGTTCATCTCGGTTTGTCATCTCCAGGAAGAATTCTGCCACTTCTCGGTGGAAGATGTTCTTCGGTCTCGTAGTCGCCCATTGCAACAGTCCGGCTTTCTCGATGAGATCCAGCACCTCCTGGAACTCTGAGTTCTGGTAGTTCTTGAGAGTTAAACAACTCTCGAAATGAAGCTTTGACATCAAATTCTCAGTCTGGCTTGCTCCTGGTGTCTTCTTCTTTGGGGCCATGATCTTCTTCTGTAGCAAGAGGTTAGAAAGACGAAGATACTAGGGGAGAGTGTTTGCAAAGAGATAATCACGAATCTGAGATATAAATTTCAGAGATAAGTATGAGCGAAAGAAAATATGGCGAAGATTTGCATATTTTAGATGTATATATCAACTGTCCATTTTGATGTAAGGTTGAGATCTTGACAAAAGAATTGAAGATGTGCGGCTGAGAGAGATTTGCGCAATATGTCACATGACATGTATAAATAGAGTGTAGGTCACGCGCGCGTGAGGTAGTCGAACCGTTCTGACTTCTGCCTCAGTTCTCCCGAGCTACAGTATCCTGCATGCTTTTCATTAAATGCGATGGGATTCGATGGGATGGATAGCTTTACTGACTAATCCATTTAAGGAATGTCTGGGTATTTGAGTTAAATTCAAATATTTTTTTTTCTTTAAAAAAAAACATGTTCTTCAGGAAAAAGATAAAAAGTCTGCAAACCTGTCAGCTGATCATTGTAGTCAGCTGATACCACGGCTGTGTTTTCTTTATGTTGAATGAGCTTTTCTTCAGTTTTATTATCCAGCTGAGCTTGATTCTCCCTCAGCTGGTTTCCCTTGTTAAACTGAGTTGAAAGATCCAGCTGGGTTTGAATTCTTCTATCCTGATGTCTCATTAGCTTTTCATTATCCAGCTTAGTCTTGTTCTCCCTTAGCTGGACGATTTTACTTTATCTGGTTTGAGCAATCCAAGTAATTCACACATCATCTTGATTTAGATTTCAACATGTTGTGCTTCTGTGTGAATTTTCCCAACAACGGTGTCCTTCAGATGTTGAGTAATCTCTTGGGTACTTTTCATATCGTCAGCTGGGTTAGAGAATCAGCTTGATTCCTCCGCTGGATCGGGTTTTTCTTCAGCTGGTGATTCCGGCTGAGTCTGTCTTTGTGAATGCATCCAGCTGGGTATTCTTCTTGATTTTGCTGACTCTTTCCAGCTATGTAGAGTTTCCCTTTGAATTGATAAATTCATTTTGAAGTCCTTGGGGTTTCTGCTGAGTTAGTCCAACACGGTGATCCAGCTGAGTATTTCCTGCTGGATGCTCTTCTTGATAATTCTGCTGGACTGGAATGAGATCAATTATTGATACCAATTGTTGGTGAGTCTGCTGAACTGAGTTCCCCCTCAGCTAGATTCATCTTCTTGATTTGATAGTAGGTGGCTTTTTCTTCAGCTGCATCCTACTTCCTTTGAGCGGATTTTCTCATCATTGGCTCATTCCTTTGATAAGGGCAGCTGTCCCAAATCCAGCTGATTCATCTGCTGCTTTTGAATCCCAAATCCAATGTACTCAGCAAGGAGACTGGCTGTTAGTTTTGTATCCAGTTGTCTTTATTTCACAGCTGGTCCCAGTCAGCTAGCTGGGTTTCTTCATTTTCTTTATCTTTTATCCTCTCTATCTGGGAGGATTACTCAGTAGGGTTTCTCTTTGGGTAGAGTTGCTTGTCGTGATGAACCTTCACGATAATCTTGTACCTTTCCATGCTGTGTTCCAGCTTATTGATGTTCCGTACAAGCATAGCTCCTTGTTGATTCTTCCAGGCTGAGTTGATTGAGCTGATCTTCTTGATTGAGCTCTGAAGGCTATCTTTATTGCCTTGGGAGTCAGTTTTGTTTCATTCATCTGACTAGATGATTCTTCTTCTTGTGACCCCCAGATCAATTTTGTTGGTTGCATCTCTTGGACATTCTTCAGAATATCAATCTGATGGTTGTCTCTCATGGTGTCATATACTCTGAGTAAGAGACGTTCCAAATCGTCAATTAGCCTTTCTGTTCTTCTCATCTCCTGGTGGCTTGAGACGATTGCATCACAGTCCATCCGGTTTGCTGCTGAGTGAAATTCCTCTCTTCAGTGCTCCAAAATACTTTGGTATCTTGTTCTTCGTACCCCCAAGTCATGGAGATAGTTCCTGTAACATTCGCATCTCGGACACATGCCCGGATTCATGATTTCTCAAGACAGTATGCAATATAATGATTTAATTTTTTTTTTAATTTTTGATGGATCGGTTCAGGTGACCACTTATTAACAAAGAAGCTGACTTGACACAGATACAATGATCTTTTGAACCACTGCTCTGATACCAATTGTTGGTCCCAAGATGGATACCTTGGTGTAGAGAGGGGGGTAAATACACCAAGGTTTAAAAAATTTTCCAAGTTAAAACTCTTTTTAGAGAGCCTGCTGTGTTCGATCCAGCTGGATGGCAGCTTGATCGACACAGCTGGCTGTGTGAGTGTGTGCGGAAGTTGGTGGGTTTGGAAAGTCCGTATGTTGCTTCAAAATATATTGCAAAGCTCTGTTGCACTTTTCAGTTAGTCAGTTTATGCAGCTTGAAATAATGCTTATTAGAGGAGTTAGCAGAATGCATAAAACAAAGCAGTAAAGAACAATGCAATTTTAACGTGGTTCGGAGTAACACCTCCTACGTCCACGACCAGGTTCACTGATAAATCACTACCACTTGGTTTCCAAGTACCAAGCAACTTCACAACTCTAACCCGAGCTGTGTTCCAACAGTTTACGGGCACTGTCAAGCCTAGACCTTTCAGTTTGTGGGTACTGAAAAAACCTAACTTACAGTTTCCGAGTACTGTAAAACCTGACCACTCGAATTACACGCTTCGAGCAGGCGTACCTTGACCTAACCTTTCTGGGTTTGGGTAAGGGTTTTCCAGCTATGAACGAGTTCTTACAATGAAGAACAAGGAGTATGATGAACTCGTTCAAACCAGGCTTAAGATATTTCTATTCTGATCTATTCTGCTTATGACTGAATATGTGAACAACTAAGAACACAGCTGACTGACTGGGTGTTCTTGAAAGATTTGGCTTTGAAGATCGTTGTTCATTTTTCTATTTGCTCTTTTATTTCTTCAGTCGTCTCGCCAGCCTCTCTCACTCTCTACTTCTTCTCTTCAATGGTGAGGAGATATATATAGGTGGAGGTTCAAACTAGCCGTTGGAAAAGAGCTGTTTGAATCTTACCTACTCTCATTGACTTCTGGCCTTTAACATAAGAAGTAGGTCTGCATCTGCAGAAGCTATTTCTTCTCTGATTTGACTGCGTCAGATAAGATCTTCTGACATCGGGATCTTGTCTTGGAGAAGGTCTTCGTCTTCGAGCTGCTAAGCATTTCTGCTGTGTCTTCAGCGTCTTGGACTCTGCTGCATCCTGACTCTGAGTTGTGTCTTTGACCTGTGCTGTATCATTAACCTGAGCTGTGTCTTCAACCTGAGCTGTGTCATTAACCTGAGCTGTCTTAGACCTGAGCTGTGTTATTGACACTGAGCTGGGTCTTTTACACTGAGCTGGGTCTTTGACACTGAGCTGGGTTTCCGTCACTGAGCTGGGTCTTGATACTGCTGGGTCTTTGACTCTGCTTGGTCTGCTCTGTTGAATCTGTTCTGCTGAATTCCTCAGCTATGTCCGCTTAGCTATGTCTTCTGCTATCTTCAGCGACTCTACCTGTAAACTTAGAAACTCTATAAGCTCAAACAGGTGAGCTGAAAAACGCTTAGGCTTGTGCAATCATCTACTCGGTTGGGGTCAGCTGGGTTTTGGAATCAAATCAAAACTCTATTTATTTTCCCAACAATATGTGAGAATGCCGAGCTAAAAGTGGAACTAGAAAAGAAAAGAGCATCAGAAGCAGCTGATGCTACCCCTGCTCAAAGAGGAAGTTGTTTCACTTAAGTACAAGATAGTGAAGCAGGATCAGCTGATGAAGGAGTTCTACTATGAAAAGAAACAGCTGTTGGAAGACTTGGAAAAGATCACAGCTGAATCAGAAAGAAAGACAACTGAGATCACAGAGCTGAAAAAGTCTGAAAAAGCGCAAATTACGAAGCTGGTAACACTTATCAAAGCTACCACAACAATGGACGAAATCATAAGTGTTCAGCATGCAACAGCATTCAAGACAGGATTGGGTTACACTGGAACAAAAGACGTCACAAACATTGCTTCCACAAGTGGAACAAAAGTAATGTTTGTGAAGGCAAAGGAGAACCCAACTCCAGCTGCTCAGCAACAAATATCGAGAACACAGCGGCTTCGAAATAGCAAGCTGTGAGGCAGCCACAAGCCCAAATCAGGTAGCAACGTGCTCAACCACAACGGAAACAGCAGGCTGGACAAATATACCAGCAATATCAGCAACACGTAGCAAGATATCAACCAAGATATCAAAGGAGATACCCAGCTGGATATTAGTCATATGATCACCAGCTGGAGTACCAATTCCAGCACAGATATCACACAAGACAGCAGAGACAAATGAACATCACAGCTGAATACTCAGCTGGAAACCAAAAAAGATCCGGATATCAGCAGAGAAATCAAACTGGGAGAACACAGTGACCAAGATCCTACCAGTAATAACAACTAAAGAACACAAATAATGTGTACATCGACACAGCTGGAAGAATCATCAGATCGAATGACCCAATATGAGTCATCAAGCAGATCTGAGTCGTGAAAGTATCTCTAACTAACCCACAAGGACCCAATTAAAATTGGGGACCTAAATTTTGATTTCTGTTACAGGTCGCAAGGGAAAGACACATCATTGAGGAATCGATGAGAACACTATGGTACATGGACAGTGGATGTTCCAAGCACATGACTCATCTAAAGCATCTACTCCGGGAGTACATCGAGCGTCCAGGCCCACAAGTAACATTTGGTGACAATTCCAAAGGTCTAACCAAACATTACGGTATGTTTGAAACTAACAATGTTAAAATATCTAATGTTTCATATGTACAAGGACTGCACCATAATTTGCTTTCCATTAGCCAATTCTGCGACAATGGTTTTTCTGTCAAGTTTGATGCACAGGGATGCACAGTGAAGCACAGGAAAACCAAGCAGATACTACTAAGAGGGAAAATAGAAGGAAATATGTATTTTGCTGACTGGAACAACAGCCCTCCGGAAACTTATCTTGTATCTAAAAGAAGCAATGAAGTCAGCTGGCCGTGGCACAAACGGCTGAATCACCTCAACTTCAAGACAATCAACAAACTGGCTAAAAACCAGCTCGCTAATGGAATTCTAGATCAAGTATATGACAAAAGTCATATGTGCAGCGCGTGTCAACAAGGGAAACAAACCAGAATTTCATTCTCACTCAAGCCAATGCGTCAACAGATTACGTTCTTCAACTCCTACACATGGATCTCTTTGATCCAGTTACTCCAGCAAGTTTCAACGGCAGAAAATATACTTTGATCGTAGTGGATGACTACTCAAGATTCACATGGGTGTCATTCCTGTACAAAAAGAGTGAAACAATGACCATGCTGCCAATCCTGGTAGAAAGGCTCTCAACTCAGAAGGAGTGCAAAATAATGTCAATCAGATCAGATCGAGGAACAGAGTTTCTAAATAAAATGATCTATGAATACTACGAAAAGAATGGAGTTCAACATCAATCCTCAGCAGCACGCACACCCCAGTAGAATGGTGTAGCAGAGAGGAGAAACAGAACACTCAAAGAAGCGACTACATCAATGTTAGCCAGCTCTGCAATTCCAAAGAAGTTCTGGGCCGAGGCAATCAACACATCATGCTTCACTTAGAATCGCTCCCTACTTACTTCAAGGCAAGGAAAAATGCCCTACGAGCTATGAAATAACAGAAAACCATACTTCGGATACTTTAAGGTTTTCGGATCCAAATGTCATATCTTAAACAATGGAAAAACTCAACTAAAGATGTTCGACGCAAAGACAGACCGAGGAGTATTCCTTGGTTACTCAGCAGTAAGCAAATCTTACAGAGTCTTCAACAGAAGAACCCAAATAGTCGAAGTAACTCCCCATGTTACTTTTGACGAATCCTCATTCGAATTCAGAGATTCAATCAAACGAAGAAATGAAGGAGAATCTTCAAGGCAAATTCAGAAAAGAGCTCAAGAGACTCGAATCAAGAATCTGGCAGAACCATTAATATGGGATGATGAGCGAGAAGAAGAACTTCAAATCAACCAAGTAGAAGTTCCACCAGCTGGAAATCAAGAGAAACCTCCAACACCAAATCAAGGGGGAGTGCCATTAGCTGGAAATTCAGACACAGCTGAATCCCCAACACCCTCTCCAGATGAACACTTACAGACGTCACCACAAGGAGGATCAAATTCAATTCCAATTCAAGTGGAGTCTCAATCTCAAGACTTAACTCCAGAACAACTCCAAGCCAGACGAGATCTAGCTACTTCTAGCATCAATCAGCTGGAAGAAGAAATTCGTAGAAGAAGAAGATGGATTGAAGATCATCCATCGTCTGCCATCATTGGAGAACCATCAGACCGAGTCAGAACCAGAAGCTCAGCCGCTCAAGCTACAATATCAAATCATCAAGAAGCAGCTGGCACAACTCAACTCTCAGTAGAGCTAGAACTGACAGTCTATGATGAAGACACAACTCTAATGACATGCTATGTAGCTCAAGTTCCAGAACCTCACTACAAGAAAAACGGTTATAGACCACGGTGATTCCATGTGGTCTATAACAAAAATTCCCGTGGTCTACAACCTTGTTGTCTATTAGGGGCTGTTATATACCATGGAAAATCCCCGTGGTCTATTACGTTATAGACCACAGGGATTCCCCGTGGTCTATATAGCTAATAGACAACGGGAAAACCCGTGGTCTATAACTACAATATTTGTTGTCTTTCTGTATCATACACGATCGTTTTTTTGTCATATAGACAATGGATTTCCCCCGTTGTCTATAATGTATATAGGTAACAGTTTTTTTCCGTTGTCTATTTCCTGTTGTTTATTCGCAAATATTTATATTTATGCTTTTTTTCCAATCAAATCATAATATCATAAACATTACAAATCATTAACATCAAAAAACTTCATTTCATTATAAAATCAAAGTCATACAATCAAACATTTCACTTTTGTTTCATATTCTACAATTAACTAGTCTTAAAATACATAAATAGAAATGCTACATTGTCTTACATTCCAAAACAATAACAATGTCTTCAACATTCCATTACCATCATCAAAACTCAACCAAGCTTATCCATCCATGCATCCAAGTGGCTTCCATCTACATGAACGAAATAAAAACCACTACTTCGTTTGATATCTCAAAATTTCATAAACAATGAAAAAAAAGGCGAAGAAACTTACCATCATCATTCTGTAAATTCTTCGACAAAATCAGCCCACTCCATACGCACTTCATCAATTTCGTCTCTTGAATAATATCCTTCGCTAAACTTGAAACAAATAAAAATAAAAATAGAAACTTGAACTTACAAGTGAAGACATTGGGATAGGGGAGCTAGATGCTTCATTTTCAATGATATCTTTCATGTAGCGCAGTACATAGAATCCACATTGCGCTCCATCATGTTGTTGTTGACACTTACACCAGATGACATAACGTGACCAACAATACTTACAACCATATAATTACTCTTAATAATAGTTTCATACCTTGATCACTTCCCACAAGCCGTCTTTCCCTTATAGACAAGTTTCAAATTTCATGGTCCGATTTCAATAGTTTTATTTTGCACAAGTTCCATCCTAGACATAAAACCACATTCACTTCCTGCATCATTGATATACAAGAAATCTTCAGAAATAGATGAAGTGCATCGAGCAATAATAATAATAAGAAAGTATTCTAGCATTAGTACCTTTTTGAGATTCTTTAGAGATGAAGTAAGTGTTCCAACCCAAAGGTGGCACAGATGCTAGAAAAGACGAGCCAATATTTGGCAACATCAATGTCTGAAATCCCAAGATATGCCTTGAGATAGAACTTTCTCACTTTACTCGTCACATTATCCATTTCTATATATTGAGACTTAACGACAAATCCAGAGGAGTCTTTGACGACAAGATTATTATCATTAACCTGTAAAGCGTGACTCTGTCAGTTCCAACTCGAACAATAAGATATCAATTTTATAAGCACAGACTCATTATATGCAGGAGAAATTTTACATAACTCAACTCCTCTATTCATCTAATCCTCTTTGGATAAACTCCTTAAAAGGACTTGCCAGATATTTTATTATATTGCAGTGAGTAAAACTATTGATATGAAAAGGTCTCGATGATCATGTACAATACAGCTTTTCAAGAATATAACTCAAGATTCTGTACAAACTGAAGAAATTGGAGAGAAGAAATGTATCATCACTCACCGGGATTCTGATAATATCAGTACGGCTCCATCCAAGTAAATTGTACGCGACAACAACCTGAAATTAAATTAAATACTGTCAAATCACATTTTTTGATAGTCCTACTTGCTGAATTGGTGCATGAGTAGAGAAAGAAATGATTACCAAACTCTTCCCTTGGGAAACATCTTCTTCCGTTGAGGGACAGTAACTTATGTTAAGTAATTGACACTGTTAGAGAGAGAAACAACAGATTAAGAGAGGATTGGATATAACAGCAAATATTCAAGCATATCAAGATATGAAATATAAATCAACATTACTAACATAACTTGATCAATTACTAACATCTACTTGCTCAATTACTAACAACAAATTCAACCTTAACAACTTAATAATGAATTGAACTACCTCGGAAGCTAGGGGTGCCCATGGTTGAGCTGGCACTGCAGTATCTTTCGAACTCCGATCAATTCTAGAAGCTTTAAAAAGTGTACCCTGGACCAATGCCATGCAAGAAGAGATAAATGAATTCCTCAGAAATTGTGTCTGGGAATTGGTCGACAGACCTGAAGGAGTCAAAGTCATTGGACTCAAATGGATTTTCAAGAACAAGATGGATACTCTTGGAATCATCATCAGAAACAACGCTCGACTCGTTGCCAAGGGTTATACACAGCAAGAAGGAATTGACTTCGTAGAATCTTTTGCTCCAGTAGCTCGACTAAAAGCGATCAAATTATTTCTCGCTTATGCAACACATCACAAATTCAAAGTCTATCAAATGGATGTCAAGTGTGCTTTTCTAAATGGAGAAATTAAAGAAGACGTCTACGTTGAACAACCACCAGGATTTGAAGTGGAAGCGAACACGTCTACAAGTTAAAGAAGATGCTATATGGATTGAAGCAAACACCTCGAGCTTGGTATGATACTCTATCAAATTTTCTTGTATCCAAAGGATTCAAGAAGGGCTCAGTAGACAGAACTCTCTTCACCATCAAGTTGGGAGAAGACATCCTAGTTGTTCAAATCTATATGGAAGACATCATCTTTGGATCAAGATCAACATTCTTATGCCAACGATTTGGAGAAATGATGTCAAAACAGTTCCAAATGTCCATGATGGGAGAAATGAGTTTCTTTCTAGGACTTCAAGTCAAGCAATCAGCAGAAGGAATCTTCATCAACCAATCCAAGTACGTGAAAGACTTGATCACCAAATACGGAGTTCAATCTAGCATAATAATGAAGATATCGATGAACACCAACTGGAAAATTGAACCAGAAATTGAAGGAAAATCAGTTGATTCAAGCAAATACAGAGGGATAATAGGTTCCCTGCTGTATCTAACAGCCAGTCATCTAGACATTTCATTTGTAGTCGGAGTATGTGCCAGATTTCAAGTTGATCCTAAGGAGGCACACATGCAAGCAGCCAAGAACATTCTCAAATATCTCAAAGGAACTCAAAATATTGGGCTGTGGTATCCAGCTGAAGACAACCTACAGCTGACTGGATACGCAGACTTCACTGGAGATCGACTGGACAAGAAGTCAATTTCAGGAACTTGTTAGTTCCTAGGAAGTAAGTTGATATCATGGTTTTCAAAGAAGCAAACTTGAGTCGCAACTTCCACAACAGAAGCAGAATATATGGCAACTGGAAGCTGCTGCTCTCAAATTCTCTGGCTGAAACATTAGGTGGATGACTACTAAGTGAAGTGATGAACCCAATTTTTTATTCATATTTCTTGTGTTTTGTCTTTTCTTTTTGTGTCTTTATCGAGTCAAAGTGTGTCTGAGAGGACACAAAGTCGAGAGAAGGTGTGCAGGGAAAAACAGGTGGGATGCTGGGCAAATCCAGTGAAAAATCTATTGTTGAGATGCTGAGATGGCGATACGATGCAAATGGGCAAAGGGCTGGAAGCTTGTAGCTGGGCAACAACGATAAAAACAAATCTACAAGTGAAGAAGCACCTCCCCATATTCCTTAAGCCAACAGAGAGAGTACCTGGAGGAGTCAGAATCTTGGACAACATAGGAGCAGAACAGGATGCAGACAACGAAGGCAAGATGTAGGTCGAGAGCAGCTGCAGATTTCTTTTTCTCCAAGGAATAGGATAAGGATCGAAGATTTCTTTCCTTATCCTAGATGAACCTTATCAACGAAAAAATCTACCAAGAATGGAAAGAGATCTGCAGCGGATCTATACAAGGAAGGAGAGACCAAGTATGGGAAGAGTCCTTGTCCTACAAGGATTCTAACCTAACCCTAATTCCTTCGCCTATATATATGGCCGACTTCATCTTGTACGAGATGGTTTTTTTTAGCTTTGTTCTGTAATTTACTTCGAGAGAGTGCGAGGAAGAAACAAGTCCTACGGTCATATTTACTTTTAATTTCCATTTTTTATTTTCTGCATTTAGTTCATAGTTGTTGGCGAGAAGCCAAGACCTTAGTTGTTGACTTACATCGTTAAGCAACAACTTTTTTCAGTTTTATTCAAGTATATTTTCCTTTAATTATTTTGTGCTTTCATTTACAATTATGTCTAGCTAAATTTACTTGTTTGGATTGGAGAAGATGACGTGATCTTAGTTACTCGGTTAGAACTCGTGAGGTCTAATTGTGTGAGTTTATTACTTGATTTAATTCCCGAAACACTTAGGATTAAATCTAGACTTAATTGATATTGACATATGCTTGATCACCATCTAGATTTTAAGATTAAGTCAGTAACAGGATTTGGGGTTAAACTCGAGAGAGTCTCTCGTGCCCAAGAAGGTAGTAAGTGTTGGAGAGTAATCGGTATCTAATACCTCTTGGCTATCTTGGATTCTTTTGTACTTAATGCCTTTTGGGCAACATCGTTGCTGAAGTGTCTTTGTGACGTTGTTGATCAAGAGAAGAGATATTGCCTTCTGGTCAAGATCTGTAAAATTGAATAGATATAGGCTTAGAGTATTTGAGTCGTGACTTCGTGACCATAGGACTTAAATTAATCTTTGCTCAAAACCAAGTGATAAATTTAGTAATTGAATATTATTGCATCGATGAACGAGTAAGAGTAATTAAGATAATTGATTCAAACTTAATCTAAACATCTTTGTTATTTGATAGTTTCTTTGTTGAGTTACAGGTTAGTGAGATACATCTCGACCACAACCTCTATATTGAGTACCACCTGAAGAATAGAGTACGCCGGTTTCCTAGGATTCGACCCTACTTGCCATAGCTACGTCTTGTTGGGCAAGAGAAGAAATTTATTTGCGCAAAGTGTGAAACGATGCCTTCGTCAAATTTGCGCTTTTGCCGGGGAGCTGGTTTTTCAAGCTAGTTCTATTCTTTGTAGCTTGAGCTCAGTTTATGCACCCACACTAGACATGGAGAAAATGTGATCCTGTGGATTATGATGCTTCTCCGGAGAAGGTAGCAAAGCAAAACATAGCAAGAAAGTTGAAATGTATCGATGAGATCATCGTCAATAAATCTCCGTCGGTCCCGATCGAGATAGGAGACGAGGAACCTATTGGGCACGATCTGCCCAATTACAGTTCTAGCTCAGAAAGTAAGCAATCAGAGTGTTCATTAATAACTGCCACATCAGAAGTTCGGTCGGTAACCATGGCAGAACGCACCATCAGGGAGATCATGTTCCCTGAGGACAAGGCTATCAAACCATCGAGCATAGCCTTGCCTCGATCAATACCAACTGGGAACTCAAATATTCGTTGATCCGGATATTGCCCAAATTCAGCGATCATCCAGGAGAAGATCCATAAACCCATCTCTAAAACTTTGAGATGGCATGTGGAACAATCAGAAACACCACACTTCCTGCCCAAGACCGATTTCCAGATTATGTAAGGTTACTCACATTCCCCTTTTCACTTCAAGATGGGGCACGAGAGTGGCTCTACACCTTACCAGAAGGCAGCATCGACACTTGGAGGAAAATACAGCAAGCCTTTCTTGACAAATACATTCCGATTACTCATAAACAAAGTGGGAGGAATGCATTATCCTCCCTAAAGATGGGCACCAATGAGTCTCTGTATGACTACTATGAGAGATACAAGAAGCTTTTATCAAGATATCCTCAACACCGGATAAAGAAGATATATTTGCTCGAGAACTTCTTGAGATGATTGCGAGCATCAGAAATGAAGTACATCATGGCAGCATGTGGAGTAGGAACAGTCAACAAAACTCCTTCCGAGGTGTTTAGGACAA
Organism: Agastache rugosa; assembly: GCA_031470985.1. Classification (NCBI taxonomy): domain Eukaryota; kingdom Viridiplantae; phylum Streptophyta; class Magnoliopsida; order Lamiales; family Lamiaceae; genus Agastache; species Agastache rugosa. The sequence goes on from CM062608.1 coordinate 13,648,379, forward strand.
TCGCAGACATGGCGGAGCAATCAAGAGATGAGGATGAAATGCCTAGAGGAAGAACCTATGAAGGCAGCAGAAGAGGTTATGAGGAAATGGTCAACATCATGAAGGAATATATGGCCAAGATGGACGATAAAATTGATATGTTAACCAAGAGGGTGAACGGGAAGGAAGTCACCAAGTCTGTAAAGAGTTGTGATGTTTGCCAAGGAAAATGCCACATTACATTAAACTGCCCTAATTGGTTCGTAGAAGAAGGGGGGGAAGTCAAGGCCCTGGGACAAAATCACCAAGGGGGTGGTGGGCAGCAACAGCAGAGGTATAACTATGGTAACAACTATGACAACAACAACTTCGGGTACAGATAGCACGAGAACCTGAGATATGGTAATAACCGGCTCCTGCCCATCAACAAGCTCAACAACCTACTCAACAACTACAGAACCCCTATATACCTCCACATCGAGACCAGAACAAACCTGAGTTCATGAAGGATACCATCGATCGTTTTACTCAAGAGAATCAGAAAATAAGGAAGGATTTTGATAACTTCCAACTCGAAAGTCAAGGCACATCCAATAACCTTCAAACTCAACTAACTCATATTGCCCAAACATTGTCTAAGCTTGTAGAGGATAAAAACGGGAGACTTCCTGCCCAAGTGGAGATAAATAGAGAACAAGTCAACGCCGTGACCTTAAGAAGTGGAAAGATGCTGCCAGAGGGTTTACCCAAAACAAAACCTAAGGAACCAGTCCAACTTGAACAAGCCAAGATGAACAGCAGTGATGTTCTTGAGATGTATGATGAGCTGAAGAGGAAGAAGGATGCGGTGATGTTGACCGGAAAGTCCCCAGTGTTTGATTCAAAGGAAGAAGATGATTTGTTTGAGTATATCAAGATGGAGAGGAGCAAGATGACTCACATTCAGGACATTATTGCGGAAGAAGAAAATGATGAGAGGCTGTACGAGAAGCTGAGGTTTGAGAAGGAAAAATGTGGACTTGGCCAAGAGGACTTGTGATTCTCCTCCTAAGCCAAGAGCCCCCTACCCCATACGATTTGCCCGAGATCGTGAGCAGAAGGAGCTAAATGATATGATAGAGGTGTTTAAGAGGGTAGAAATAAACCTCCCCCTGTTGTTGGCATTAAAGTCTATGCCTAAATGTGCTAAGTTCTTGAGGGAGATGAGCATGAACAAGACAAGATATCCAAATGATGCCCGTTTTACATGGCAAATGTATCTGCTATGATGAATCCTCTCATTCCCATCAAGCAAAAGAATTCGGAGATATTTGCCATACCATGCACAAGCACCACCATTATTCTAAGGGCCATGCTCGATTTAGGAGTATCAATCAACGTCATGCCAAGAGTCATGTTCGATGAGATAAGATTTGGTTCCATGGCACCAATACAAGTCACTATCCAGCTTGCCGACTTGTCAGTGGTTTACCCCGATGGACTGTTGGAAGATGTTTTGGTTCGAGTCGGGGATCTTTTATTCCCAGCTAACTTTTATGTGTTGGATACGGGAATGATGATGGTTAAAAATCCAGTGGTGTTGCTTGGGAGACCGTTCTTGAGGACGACAAGAACCAAGATCGATTGCGATACCGGGAGATTAACTGTTGAGGTAGCTGGAGAAGTGGTGGAATTCGATGCTTATCGACAAAACCAGCTAGATACCATGGAGACAGTCCGTAGTATTGGTGTTTTTTAGGAGCAAGTTGAGACAGTAAATAGCTTGAGCTGTTTATATGTTGATACATCAGAGGAAGAAGAGGATGTTGAGCAACAACCAGAATTCTTTAAAGCTGACCATGAAGACAGTGATGTCGATTTCTGGGAGCAATCCGTTCTTGGGAACAATTTCGATTATTCCACATATGAAGACTATTTCCACGTTGATGAGAGAGTGGAAACTCTTAATTACTTTAATGGCTTTGATAGAGGGGATTCTGATGATGAAGGTAGTGTAGAGAAGAAGCTGCCTAACGATGAAGTTGATAAGGAGATATAGGAGCTGCCCAAGGATGACATTGATGAGGTAGTTGAAGGGTACTGGAGACAGACTGTTCTTGAGCAGAGCTCCGACTTGCTCACTGAAAAAGCTTTTGCCCAAGAAGTTGAGACGGAAGATGGTGACCAAGAAGTGGGAGAGTGCAGTTATGCAGGGTTCCCGACCACCATGCCCCAGGGATTTGAACCACTCAACATCCCGAAGCTGAAACCGGAAGACAAGTCGGTGCCATCACTGCAAAAGGCACCAAAATTCGAGTTGAAACCTTTGCCGAAACATCTCAAGTATATATATCTTGGGAAGGAAGAAACTTTGCCCATCATCATATCCTCAGAGCTATCACATATGGAGGAAATCAGAGTTGGAGAGGTGTTGAACAAATACAAGGAGACAATAGGGTGGACTCTGACGGACATCAAGGGCATCAACCCAGTCGATTGCATTCACCATATCTTGCTAGAGAATGATGTCGTGCCCGTAAGGGATTCTCAAAGAAGGTTGAATCCAGCTATGAAAGAAGTTGTGATGAAGGAAGTACTAAAGCTACTTGATTTGGGCATCATCTACCCAATATCTGATAGCCGGTGGGTGAGCCCTGTACACATCGTGCCCAAGAACTCCGGTATACAGGTTGTTGAGAATGATAAGAAGGAGATGGTGGCCATGAGATTGCAAACCGGATGGAGAGTATGTATTGACTACCAAAAGCTTAACGTGAGAACGAGAAAGAACAACTTCCCTTTTCCCTTCATCGATGAGATGCTCGAGAGGTTATCCGGTAATCAATTGTTTTGTTTTCTTGACGGATATTCCGGATACATGTAGATCTGGGTTGCTGAGGAAGATCAAGGCAAAACCACATTCACGTGCCCTTTTGGCACATTCGCCTTTAGAAGAATGCCGTTTGGGCCGTGCAACGCACCAGTCGCGTTCCAAAGATGTATGATGCACATCTTTTCCGACCTTCTTGAGGAGTGCATCGAGGTATTCATGGACGATTTCACCGTCTATGAGAAGACTTTTGACTCTTACCTCAGCAACCTAGATCGTGTGCTGAAGAGGTGTGTTGAGAAGAGTTTAGTGCTTAACTATGAGAAGTGTCAATTCATGGTCAAGGAAGAGATAGTTCTCGGCCACGTTATTTTTGAACGTGGTATTGAGGTTGATAAAGCCAAGGTCGACATCATCGCTAAGTTGCCATACCCAACAAATGTGAAGACATTGAGGGGGTTTCTTGGCCATGGTGCTTCTACCGACGATTTGTCAAGGATTTTGCCAAGATCGCCCAACCCATGACGAGGCTGCTTCAAAATGACGTACCATGGGAGTTTGATAAAGAGTGCAAGAAATTTTTTCATGTGTTGAAGAACAACTTGGTTACTGCTACAATAATCCAACATCCGGATTGGGAAATGCCTTTCGAGGTGATGTGCGATGCAAGTGGTTTTGCCGTAGGAGCTGTTCTTGGAAAAAACGAGGAAATGAGAGCTATGTCATCTATTACGCCTCCAAGAATTTAAACCCGACTCAATGCAATTATGCCACGACGGAGATGGAATTGTTGGTTGTGGTTTTTGCCTTCGAGAAATTTTGTTCTTATTTGCGAGGAGGTAAAACCATAGTGTATACCGACCATTTGGTGTTGAAGTACCTCATGACCAAGAAGGAGACCAAACCAAGGTTAATGAGATGTATTTTATTGTTGCAGGAATTCGATGTTGAAATCAAGGACAAGAGTGCTGCTCAAAACCAAGTTGCCGACCACCTAAGTCGAATCTTAAAAGAAGAATATGGGGACCCAATAAAGGAGACTTTTCCAAATGAACACTTACTTCGTGCCCAGGATGAGCCATGGTATGTGGATTTGGTCAACTACGTGGTTACCGGCGAGATCCCTTCCGACTATGGGAGATACCAAAGAAACAAGCTCAAATCACAAAGTCGGTTCTATGTGTGGGACGAACCATATCTTTGAAGAGAATGTTCAGACAAGATCATTAGGAGATGTGTCGAGGATCATGATAAAAAAAGTATTCTTGAGCATTGCCACAACAAGGAGTGTGTAGGGCATTTTGGGCTCCAACGCACTGCAAGAAAGATCCTAGAATGTGGGTTTTATTGGCCAACATTATTTAAGGATAGTTATGAATGGGTCAAGAGCTGTGAGAAATGTCAAAGGGAAGACAACATAACAAGAAAGAACAAGATGCCCATGATGCCGATCTTGCCCATAGAAGTGTTCGATATATGGGGTATGGACTTCATGGGTCCGTTGCCAAGTTCCAAAGGTAATAAGTATATTCTGTTGGCTGTTGACTACGTATCAAAATGAGTGGAAGCTCGAGCTTGCCAAAAAGATGACTCCAAGGTGGTTTCAAGTTTTTTACGTACTAATATTTTTAATAGGTTTGGAGTATCTCGAGCTATTATAAGTGATCAAGGCTCGTACTTTTGCAATGCCACAATCACGGCCATGTTCAAGAAGTACGAAGTCACCCAGCGCACCTCAACAGCCTATCATCCCCAAGCTAATGGTCAAGCGGAGTTGTCCAATCGAATCATCAAGACGATCTTGAGAAAGACTGTGGGCGTGACGAGGAATGATTGGATCATGCGTCTAGACAATGCCTTGTGGGCATATAGAACTCCATACAAAATACCCTTTGGGATGTCGCCCTATCCCATGCCCTACCACAAGAGGTGTCACTTGCCTGTTGAGCTGGAACATCGAGTTCATTGGGCTGTTGCCCAACTAAACTTCGATTGGGATGAAGCTGGAGAATCCAGGAAGCTCGAGATCCAGGAACTGGAGGAAATACGGCTACAAGCCTATGATATTGCTGGCCACTACAAGAAAATGATGAAGAAAACCCATGACATGTTGATCAAGGAAAAGGAATTCCATGATGGGCAACAAGTGCTATTATATCAAACCCGGTTTCCTTTGAAGTCGGGGAAGTTGTCGACCAAGTGGGAAGGCCCCTATGAAGTCCAAGCTCAATACTCTAATGAGGCTGTTGAGATAAAGGATCTCAAGAAGGGAAAGATTTTCAAAGTCAACGGACAGCACTTGAAAGCTTATCATGGGAAAGAAGTGAAGCAGAATGCAAGAGAGCCATGTGGTGACTCTATTGATGAGGACATCAACTACTAAAAATGGGGGGTGTCGTGCCCATGACCGTAAACAGGGCGCTGTCCAGGAGGTAACCTGGTTAGTATTTTCTTTCCTTTTTGTTTTCTTTAAATATATATATATATATATATATATATAATTATTTTTTTTTTATTTTGAAGTAGTTTTACTTTAGTTTAACCATAGGAAGTAGTTCACTTTTGGAGTATGGTTTGTTGTTTTAGTATGTGTAGGAGATGTTGAGCAAGATGCAGACTGTAGATCAGGAACCACAATACAGTGGGTTGTTGAGTAAGGAACAGCAAAAGTGATGGGTATCGAGCAGGGGTGTTGGGCATGAACCACGATGCTACCCAAGCTTGCGTATGGCGGTTACTATTTCCCTAAAAACCAGCGCCCTATAAACCTACCCTATCACGTCTCAACCCCACTACCCGATTTGAAATCAAACTCTGCAACTTCCCATCTTCTCTCTCTCCCCTCTCTAATAAAAAACCATCACAACCATCACAACCATCACAATGGTATCAACGCGCCCCAAAAACAAATTCAACAAAATTCCCACCGGTACCAAAATTGATCTTACCGGCGACAACCCTAATACCACCACATCTGCCACCGCAAAGGCCAAAACCACCAAACCTTCCACCAAAACCGTCAAGAGGAAACTGCTAATGGAGCCACCAATACCTCTGCCGATTAAAATCTTTATGTCATCATCGGATCTTCTGTGCCCAAAAGCCCTTTCATCGACATAAACTTGATGATGAGTGACGAAAACCCCAATTTGCTGGAGGAGACGGCGAAGCAAGTGAGGAGGAGACACAATCGAAGGTCCTTGTTAAATTCCAACAGCCTTCAGCCGGCGGAGATGAAGAGGCAGCAGTTCGTGGCGAAGACGAAGGGGAAGAAGAGGAAGAGAGTGACGGCGACGATGATGATGCCGAGTTGGAGGAGGATGATATTGATGCTGTTATGGATGAGGCGGAGAAAAAGACTAAGGCGGAAGAGGCGAAGACAAAAGCGAAGGAGGTCGCCGGCAAGAGTGGTTCTCTGCGCTTGTTGAAAAAGCGCACCGCGACGGAGATAGCGGCGCTGGCCAAAAAGCAGAAAGCCTCCGATACCTGTTCTACCCAACCATCCAAGAAAGGGCGCGCTGAATCCACCCCTATAACCGTCTCGCTGCTGAGTGGTAACGAGGAGAAGGATGATGTTGAGGAAGAAGAGGATGACGACCAATCTACACCAGCAAGTAGCACCAAGAACAAGAGGAGGAAGAAGAACACCACTGTGATAAAGAGCAGAGGGCTTAGAGAATGGAAGGTGACTGCGCCCAGGGTTCTCGACTTCGCTCTATACGAGGACCTGGGTGTTGGCCAAGAAGTGCGCGATTTGTTTGCTGGGATAGGGTGGAGTAAGTTTTTGGAGTGGCCAGTGGAAGTTTATGAGGAGCATGTCAAGGGTGGAGTACAACACTGCCGCTGTGACGAGTGATCCCACTTCTGGAATGAGCACTATAGCCTTCTCGCTCTTGGGAGAGAAGTATGAATTTAAAGTTAGTGCCTTCAACCAGATTTTGGGGATGGTGAGTCTGATGGACCTGACCAAGAAGGAGTTCATGGAGGCCAAGAAGGTTTTGCCACCCCCTGGAGACATTGCCTATCAGGAGCAATGGAAGGAGATCGGGAACGGAGCGTCGTACAATGGGGGCAACAACAAAGGGACGGAGTTGAAGACCTTTGCACTGAGGATTTGCCATTGCATTCTTGCCTACAACCTCTATGGCAAGAACGACAGCGGTAACACCTTGAGCAACACGCAAAGGTATCTGCTGTGGTGCATGCATACCAAGACCAAGGTCAACTTCGCAGCCTTTCTCAGTGAGCAATTCAAAACGGTGCTGGCCAAGAAGTCTCTAGGGTGTACATGTGGACGCTTTGTGACGGCGTTTGCAAAGGAAGTTGGTGTCTACAACAAGCTGAAGGCAAAACCTGTGATGGGAGTCGGCAAGCAGAATGGCAAGTTAGTGTTCATCGATTATGACAAGACAAAATCCACCAGGCGTCTGCCCTTGTGCAAAAAGGAGGATGCAAGTGGAAGTGGAGTGATACTACCCAACACCGCAAATATGAAGGCTCATTTGATCAATTGCGAAAGGATGTTGACCGAGATCCGAGATGCCCAGCTGGCATACATTGCACACCAAGGATTCAGGTACCCGCCTGAATCTTCTCCTTGATTACGTTTCCTCCCATTTATGTTAGTTTAGGTTTTGTTTTTTTTAGTTTTCATTTTTAGTTCTTGAGTCTTGTTATTTTGTTTATTTTCTGTTGTGTCTTGTTGGTCGAGAAGATATTCCTAATGCCTTTACCCACAATTTACCCAGCAAATTGTGTGGTGAAGGCCTGAGAATTCCCTTCTCATCTTTGTTTGTAAATTGTTGTTGATTTGTGTTTGTCACGATCTCACCCACTTTGCTGAAAACAAAGTGTGTGGGTGAGGCCGTTGTTGAGTCAGTTAGTGTCTTGCCCACCATCTCACTCACTTTGCTTAAGGCAAAGTGTGTGGGTGGGGGGTTGTTGGTCAAAGTGTTTTTGGAGTCAGTTGTTGATTAGTATGTTGGCATGATATGACGAAGTAGGTCAAGATAAAGGAGAAAACGGGACACACAACTCCCTGGGATGTGAAAATCAACGTCAACAGGATTCTGGCCAAGGAATTCAACCTGAAGACGTTCGGGAATCTCTCTCCCTGAGAGATACACCAGAGAGGAAGTCCAATCAGAACTGGACAAGATGCGAATAAAGCCGGAGCCATTCAGAGAAAGCATGTCAAAGCTCCTGCTTCGCCCCATGTACCGACTACTTCTGGACATCACTCAGAAGTGCATTCTCGGTATGGCTGGATCTCAAGGAGAGATCAACATACCCAAGCTGAAGCCGATGATAGCCATCCTTAGAAGTGAACCTGTGGATTGGTTTTCCAACTTTTTAGACAAGTTGGAGAAGCAATCAAAGAAAATCCAGTTCAAGGATAAAGAATGCACCCGGTACAGCTGCAAGGAGACAATCTACTTGTGCTCCAAAGCCGCTTGCATCATAGAGATGATTGCCAAATCCCGCAACATCAGGTGATATAATCCGAAAGAGTTTCCAATCTCAAGGATACTCTTTGAGAATCCAAGTCAGCTGATTGACTTGCTTAAGAAAGCCGCACCTGAAGAAAACAAAACGATGTAGGACACAAAGCAGCAGACATCTACTCCCTTCCAAGCAGAGAAGAGGAAACAACAAGAGAAGACAAAACAAGCTGAAGCATCGTCTTCAAAGAGAAGACTCAAATTCAAGGTGCTCAGCTAAGAAGCTAGCTGATATCGAGAGAAAATTTGTAATGACTCTCCGAGGAGCAGAAGGGCCTCAAATGGTGGTTTCTTATGGTGGAGAAGAAGTGCACGTGCCAGCGTGGACATCATCATCATCACCACTGCATCTCCATATTCCAGCTGATCAACTATGCTTAAACCTCAGATCAGATGGAATACTTCAACCCCTTTCTCTTCAATTTTCTTCAGCTCGACAGGGACACCAAGTTCATAATAAAATTGAAAAAGTTGGAGCTCAAACCCCTGCACTAAACTCACATAAAAAGCTTCGTCCAGCTGACGCTCCTTTGCAGCTGGATGATGAGAACAGAGCTGAACCCCATACCCACACTTCATCTGAAGAAGTGGAATACTTAAGTCCCTCAAAAGTTGCACGTGACGCCTCCATCTCAAGGTTCAATGACCTTATGCTCGAAGGAGTCACAAGCGCACTGCAACAATATCCGGAGCTAGCTTCACTTCCAGCCGCATTAGTCGTCGTTAACGACTTCAAATTCTATATTGCTACCAAGATGAGCACCTGGTACGCAACTGAAGAGCTGATTCAGACCTACTCATTTGACCATATGAAGTCTGAAGAAGTTCAACTGCAAGAGATTTTTGAATTTTGAAGCCTCCAAGATGCATTCATGCATCAGGACGAGCTAATCCAAACTCTGATTCAAAAATCAAGGAATGATGTTGTGTCACCCTCAGAATACGTCATCTCAAGGGCCAACTCATACCTCCAAGCACTCAACTGGACTGCTCCAGTTGAAACAACCAAGGAAATTGTACCTGTAATCATAGCTGAGGCAACTTCTATTGATGAAGAGCCAGCTAATGCAACAGCTGAGCCACGAAGTCCAACTGCCAATGATACTCGCATTCTGGTCGAGATCGAGGCATCAAAACCCAGTACTTCAGAATCCGAGAGACAAACAGATTCAACCCAAGTGCTTTCAGCCGCAATAAAGGATGAGATCGCCAAGAATGTCGAAGAGATTCTTCTGTGAATCTTAGCTGTAGAAAGACAAGTCGACTGGCAGGGCCAATCAATCGATGATATACATCGATTTTCCCAAAATCTATAGGAAAGCACAGATCAAGATCTCCAATAGTCTCTCGTCTCTCAAATGATAGATCAATCCATTCATCTTGAAAAGAGAGTACCAGAGATTGTTTTAAGACTCCAAATTCCGCTGGATGAAAAATTGTCAGCCTTTTCAAGCCAGCTGGATGCTATCACAAAGAGAAATCTGTCATACAGCACGTCTATTCACAAGCTGTACAACCTCTACAAAGATCTAGACAAGCAGTTCAAAGCTGACAACTGCAGCACAGCAGAACTCAACATCGCAACAACTCACAACTCAACAAAGATTGATGAAGCAATTCAAGAAATTGCACAGCTCAATAAGAAGGTCGTTCGTCACTTTGTTGATAATGCCAAAAAGGGGAAGATAATGAGACGAGAAAAATGTCATCAATGAGCAAAGGCAAAGCTGCTGTATCTGAAGAAGTAGAAGTCCAAGTTCTTTAGTCAATGATAAATGCTGTTGGTGAGCTGACATCAGAGGAACCGGCTGAAGCTGAAAAGGAAGACAAACAGAGTCAAGACAAAGATAGAGGAGCTAATCTAATAAAGAAGGAAGCATCAGATGTAGAAGTGAAGACCCATCAAGCTGGGATTGAAGATTGAAGAATTAAAATTTTTTTCTTTCTATGTTTTTCTCTGTAATCACTGTAATTTCTGATATTAATAAAACTGAAATTCTTTTTGCTCAAGCTCACCCTAATGACAATAACTCTTTGTCCAGGCTCTGAACTCTGCACTTGACTAATCTGCTGAGATGTTCTCCCGCTCTTAGTTTTAGGGAAAAGTTTCATGTTTTTCTCAGTTAGGTTTTGGCATCATCAAAAAGGGGGAAATTATTGGGAAAATTCTAAGTTTTGATTTAATATCAAAACCCAACTGACTCCAACCGAGTAGATAATTGCATCAACCTAAGTAGTGTTGTCCAGCTCACCTGTTTGAGCGTTAGATTTTTTTTACAGGCTAAGGAAGCTGAAGACAACAAAAGATCCAGCTGTGTTACCAGCCGAAGTCAAATATCAGCTGAGGAGTTTTCCAGCTGAGCAGAATTCAAGACTGAACAAAATCAAGCTGAAGGGAACAAGAGCTGAGTTGAATAAAATTCAATCAAGCTAAAGAATGACCGAGCTGAGTCAAAGCCAAGAAGACATAACTGAATCAATCCAGCTGTACAGACCAAAGGAATGTCAACTCTGAAGACATCAGTTCAAGTTAGAGATTCAGATCCAGCTCCAAATTCAAAAACCATCTTGAAGATCCCGGTGTCAAGAAGTTAATATACCTCGACCAATGAGGGATTGCCAAATCAGCATCCTAGAGTGCAGAACCTAGGATCTGACACTGATGAAGACAGGTGAAGATACGCCCAACGGCAGATCGTGAAGATTAGAGAGTAGGTGAGATTCAAACGGCTCTTCCAACGGCTAGTTTTGAATCTCTACCTATAAATACTAGTCTGCAACTTCAGGATTAAGAACGAAAAATGCTCTGCAAGCTTTTATCTTCTGAAATTCTCAAGCATTCAAAAGCTCTCTAGCAGTTCTTAATCTTTTAAAAGATCACTTTATCTTAAAGTGTTTCTAGTTCAGAAACTACCCAGTTTTTCGTCTGATCCCTAGGCAGAATTCATTCTATATCCAAAGCCTAGATTTCGAACAAGTTCACTTAAACTCAAAGTTCTTAGTTGGAACCCCAAATCCAAACCCCGTCTTTACCCAGAAAGGTTAGGTTAAGGTTACGCTAGCTTGAAGCGCGAAATTCAAGTTATTGTAATGTTTTTTTTCAGTACCCGAAAACTGAAAAGTTCAGGCTTCTACAGTGCCCGTAAACTGTTAGAATATAGCTCAGGTTAGAGCTGCGAAGTTGCTTGGTACTCGTAAACCAAGTGGTAGTGAATTACCAGTTTATCTGGTCGTGGACGTAGGAGGAGTTTCTCCGAACCACGTTAAATACTGTGTTATTTTTCTATTCTTTATTTCCAGTATCTTCAGTTAAAGAACTAACTCCATCAAGCATATCAGATTTATCAAACTTCATAACCAGCTGCCCGCTCAGGCCAGCTGTGTGTGTGTTTTTTTTAAAACTGCAAAACTTGACTAAGCTGAAAACTTAAAGATAATATTTTCAAATTGAGTTTTTCTAAGTACACGAACTAAGTTTTAAAACCACCTCATTCCGCACCGCCAGCTGAGTTATCAGTCCAGCTGACCGTCTTCGTTAAGAAGTCAGCAGGATTTATAACTGAGCTTTCACTCTTTGATTTTAACTTGATAAAAAGGTTAAAAAGTTTTTATCTTTGGTGTATTCACCCCCCTCTACACCAAATACTCCGCTCAGGGACCATCACTTAAGCACAAAACTCATTCCAAACCTGATTTCCTACCACAAAATTACTTCAATTAAGCCATATAGATGAGAAAATCCATATTTATCAACCCCCCAAACTTAAGGGTTTGTTTGTCCTCAAACAACAAGAAGAGAAGAAAAATAAAAATAAACATGGATTGAGACGAATCGGTGACACTAATGGCTTCAGAAATTTTTAACAAAATATGAATCATGCAAGAATCCAATCAAGATTAAGTACAAACCAATAAATCAAACATTCTAGCCTCAATAAACTTTCGAGTCCTCACGGCATGGAAATTTTTTAAGTAAACTCTCAACTCTCAAGTGTATAACATGGGAAGTATATACGCTCAAATCAAGACAATACATGCAACCTACCATAAGCTTGTCAATTATCTTACCTCGCCATCGTTCAAATGCGTGCTTCGAAAATGGATCAAAAAGAGCTTTCTTTTGGTTGTAATGTTGGCTCTTTGGTAAGGTACGAAGAATTTAGGTTAAGTGACTTATAACCTCTCAACATATTCATTTCTCAAACATCACAACCTTATTTTGCACTATTCTTTCTTTAAAACTTGTACCCTCTTATGCTCCAAAATTTTTTTTTCTTCTTTTTTTTTTCTTAGCAAACAAACATCTTTTTTTTAGGAGCTTATAAAGGCTAATATCAAACTTTCAACTCAAGGTGCATTTTTATTTTTCACCTTGCATAAATTCTTTTCAACTCAACCAACTCCCAATAAAATTTTACCCAATTCACCTTTGGTTCATCAAAGAAAAGGTTCAAAAGCTCAAAGAGGTAAACTAGAATAGATTTAACGATTTGGTCAATAAATAGGGAAAAATTGGCTAACAAGGATCGCCTTAAATCATATCCTAACTCTAAGCATACTAACACAATCTTGAGGAAGATTCATGGCATGTTCTAGAGATCCACATGCATGCTTGACAAATCACACAAGAATGAAAAATAGACCATAAAAATATAATAGTCTAGGCTCAAATCTCACAGGCTATTTTTCAAATTAAAGAGGCCGAAATGATCAATCTATCAATCCATGCTCAATCTATCAAAAAAAAAAAAATGCACAAACTTCAATCTTTCAAACCAAAACAAAATCCTCAATTTCATCACAAGCCAAGTCACATAAATCACCAAAATCATGCTTATATCTTTCAAAACAATTTCAAGACTTTCAAAAATCGAGGCAACTCAAGACTTCATCAAATTTTAAAAACACAAAAATACTAAAAAGAAATAAAACAACCTAAAAATTAGAAAACAAATAAAAAGATAGAATCAACCCCCTTCTCCATCCCCCAAACTTATTCAACGACGAGGAAGAATAAGTTTGCAAGTAGAAGATGAGGTTGATGAAAACAAACGCACTCAGAGTCAAGAAGGTGGCGGGGGAAAACGATCTTGGGTAGACCGCATAAAATCAAGCATACTATACACCCTTGATTGCATCATCTCATAATTGCGCCGCATCTCCTCATTATAAAGCATTTGTTCTTCATGTTGGCGGCGGACCTCCATCTCTTGACGATCAAAACGAGCATACACCTCATTAGCAAAAGTATCCAACCGAAGGGTAGTAGCAGCAAACACCACAAAAAAACACGTTTTACCGACGGAAATTTCCGTTGGTAAATCCACAAAATTCGTTGGTAAAACAGTTACCGATGGATCATGTCTATCGTTATATCGTTCGATGCTAAATTTTTACCGACGGATTTAGGTCCGTCGTTGACTGTTACCGACGGAATTTCCGTCGGCAACGATTTTGTTGGAAACCAACGGAATACCATGGATTATCCGTCGGTAATTACCGACGGATTTTTAGATACATTTTTTATTATTTTATTATTTTATTATTTTATTATTTTTTATATTTTATTTTATTTATTTTTATGTTTTGTTTTTGCTTAAATTTCATTTTCATGTATGAATATATAAATCAGAAACTGTAAACAAAACTCGAAAGATATAATCAAAACCCTTATATATAAATTTGGTAATCCAATACATAATATATTCATAAATTTGTCTTCAAAATTTTTACACGATGAAAATAGTTCTCTGGGTATTCATAATGAAACGAATAATTTGTTCTATGCAACAATCAAAGGCATATCGTTTTTCATTTCTTCAGCTTTCACCTTCTTTGCCCTTTTTCAACCACAAATTGCCCATATCCTTTTGGTAGTGTAAAGCATCTCTTTTTCACCTGCTGCACCTTTTCCTTTCTCAACCGCTTCTTTTGAAGCAACATCAACTAGAGAATGACCAATAGGGGTGAATAAACGGAAAATGGGTTTTCGGGTAACCCGTACCCCACCCGTACCCGGCCGGGTAACGGGTATCCAATACCCGTAATTTCCGGGTACGGGTAGGGTACGGGTATTAGTTTTTCCAAAATTTCGGGTACTGGGTATACCCGTTAGGGTATCGGGTACCCGGTCAATACCCAGTCAAAAAATTATTATATTATTTAAAAAAAAAACCCAGATTAAATTTTCCAACTTTCCATCCATTCTTGTGATGTTTGTCCAACTTAAATTTTATACTTTATTAGTTTATTTGTTTATCAAGTTGAAATATTTGAACTATGTATTTGGTATTAAATTTTTGTTGTTTTTAATTGTTGATGATTATTTGCGTCGTTATAATTGTCGAAAAATAGAGTTAAAAATATAGGTGAAAATTTGAAAAATGGAGCTGGCCTTTTTTTTAAACAGGTAGACCGGGTATCCGTTACCCGGGTCATGTATACCCGGCCGGGTATTGGATACCCGGTTTGCTAAAACGGGACGGGTACGGGTTTTCAATTTTAGCTTATCCGGGTACGGATACCTGAAAAAAATGTAGAGTATCCATGGGTACCCGTTTATGCTCCCCTAATGACCAACATAACATAATGAAGCAAAACGTTACAGGTTTCAAGCAACAGTTAATGTGTGTGTGTTAATTCTACATATGATGAAGCAAAAAGCTAATGATCAATCTTTACAAATATTCTCACATAAGACATTCTTTACAAATATTCAAGACATTGACATTTTGCTACCTAATTGCTCAGAACATTTAAACATAGTTCCTTGTTCTGCCCAAGTTTCATATTCATAAATTTGTACATTGGTACAAGGACATAATGAACTTATAATGTTGGAAGGCTTAAACGGGGGAAATGATTCAATACAATTCCTCATAGAATTCATCCAGCAAACATGCAATTCATACAAGCCAACAATTCATATAATTTATCATACGATCCATCCAACAAACATACAATTCATATAATTTTTCCTCATCATCGATCATCATCAATAATTATCATTCCAAATCGAATCCTACACACCTCTAATCACATTCATCAATCATGTACAACAAAAAGTAAAAGAATCATGTTTTTTCTTCCTAAAATTCATTGTACCCTATAAATCTACTGAATGCATAAGTGATGGTCCCGGAACGAGGTCTTCGGTGTAGATGGGGGTGAATACACCGAAGAGGGATTTTTGAAAACTTTTAACAAATTAAAATTGAGTTGAGTGAGAGCTCAGTTATGAATTCAGCTGACTTCTAAAGAAGGTGGTCAGCTGGACTGATAACTCAGCTGGTTGTGCGGAATGTGGTGAAAGAAAAACTTAGCTCGTTCCCTTTACACGATCTCAGAAAAACTTAGTTTCAGTTTTCAGTTAAGCAGATTTGAAAATAATGCAGCTGACTGGGTTACACAGCCAGAGAACTTTTAAGCTTGAAAACTTGTGTTGTGCTAATACGGTTAGTTCTTTTTAAATATATAAAATACAGAGAATAAATAAAGCAATAAAGAACTTGGAATTTTAACGTGGTTCGGAGAGACAAGTCCTACGTCCACGACCAGATTTTAACTGGTAAATCCACTAAGGATTTCCACGTGGTTTACGAGTACCAAGCAACTTCACAGCTCTAACTCGAGTTGTGTTCTAACAGTTTACGGGCACTGTAGAAGCCTATATCTTTTCAGTTTCCGGGTACTGAAAAACCTTACACTCGAATTTCGCGCTTCGAGAAGGCGTAACCTTGACCTAACCTTTTCTGGGTAAAGAAGGGTTTGGGTTTCCAACTTTGAACGAGTTCTTACAATGAAGAACTTTGGAAGATGAACTCGTTCATATCTAGGCTTTGGATTTACTATGATTTCTGCCTATTGATCAGACGAAAAACTAAAGCAGTTTCTGAAAGTAAACACTTTTAAAAATTTAAGTGTTCTTCAAAGAGTTAGATAACTGCTTGAGAGCTTTTTAATGCTTGAGAGATTCAGAGAAGTTGAAAGCTTGTAGAGAGTTTTGCGTATCTTTATTCTGAGGTTGAAGACTGGTATTTATAGGTAGAGATTCAAAACTAGCCGTTGGAGGAGCCGTTTAAATCTCACCTACTCTCTGATCTGTTGATCTGCCGTTGAGCGTATCTTCACCTGTCTTCATCATTGTGTCAGATCCTAGTTTCGCCTTTCTAGGATGCTGAGATGTCAATCCCTCATTGGTTGAGGTATATTGACTTCCTCTGACACTGAGATCTCTGCCTTTGGAGCTGGTTTTTGAATTTAGAGCTGGATTGGGTAAACTGACTTGAAGTGTCGTCTTCAGAGTTAGTTCCCTTTTGTCTGCTCAGCTGAATCTCTTAGACTTGAGTCAGCTCAATTTACTCTGCTCCGTTGGATCTCCTTAGCTGGATCCAATCTTCTTTACTTGAGAGTCAGTCTGACTCAGCTCAGTCTTTGAACTCTGTTCAGCTGAAAAATCTTTCAGCTGACTTTGGGTCCAGCTGATTACTCAAGAGTCTTTAGACCGAATAGTTTGTTCAAGATCCGGTTGATGTTGATGTCGACATCCCAAGGAGTTGTATGCCATGTCTTTTCTTTGAGATGTATAGTGATGTTGGAGCGGAGACGTTCATCTTGGTTCGTTATCTCCAGGAAGAATTCTGCCACTTCCCGGCGGAAGATGTTCTTCAGTCTTGCAGTCGCCCATTGCAGCAGACCGGCTTTCTCGATGAGATCCAGCACCTCCTGGAACTCTAAGTTCTTGTAGTTCTTGAGAGTTAAGCAACTCTCAAAATGAAGCTTTGACATGAGATTCTCAGACTGGTTCGCTCCTTGTGTTATCTTCTTTGGTTTCATGATCTTTTTCTGTATTAATGAGTTAGAAGAGACAAGAGAAATGAATTTCGCAGAAAGATGAGCAAGAATCTGATATATAAAATTTCAGTGATAAGTATGAGCGATAGAAACTATGGCGACGATTTGCATATTTTATATATATATATATATATATATATATATCAATTGTCCATTTTGATGAACGCTTGAGATCTTGGCATTTGACTTTAAGATCTGCGGCTGTGAGAGATTTGCACAACACGTCAAGTGACTTGCGTAAATAGAGTGTAGGTCACGCGCGCGTGAGGTAGTCAAAACGTTCTGACTTCTGCCTCGATTTTCCCGAGCTACAGTACCCTGCATGCTTTTCATTAAATGCGATGGAATTCGATTGGATGGATAGCTTACTGACTAATCCTCTAAGGAATGTCTGGGTATTTGAATTAAATTCAAATAATTTTATCCTTAAATAGCATATTCCTCAGGGAAATAAATGAAAGTCTGCAAACCTGTCAGCTGATCTTTGTAGTCATCTGATACCTCGGCTGTGTTTCTTTATGTTGAATTTCTCCTTCAGTTTTATTATTTAGCTGAGCTTGATTCTCCCTCAGCTGTTTCCCTTCTTGAATTGAGTTCAGGAACCGGCTAGGACTGGATTCTTCCAACTTGATATCCCAAAGATATCCAGCTGAGTCTTATTCCCCCTCAGCTGGATGAAGTTTCTTCATCTGGATTAAGCAATCCAAGTAATCCACACAGTATTTTGAATCTTGCTTCCATCAGTGGCTTTGTTAAAATGTCAGCTCGTTGGATATCTGTGTGAATTTTCTCAACAATAACGTCTTTCTTTTCCACGTGATCTCTAATGAAGTGATGTCGAACGTCTACATGTTTACATCTTGTGTGAAGAACTGGATTTTCAGATATTGCAATAGCACTTGAGCTATCACAGAAGATTGGAACTTGACCAGTTTTCACTTCATAGTCATCCAGCTGATGCTTAAGCCAGAGAATTTGAGAGCAGCAGCTTCCAGCTGCCATATACTCTGCATCAGTTGTAGATGTAGTGACACACGTCTGCTTCTTTGAAAACCATGATATCAACTTGCTTCCTAGGAACTGACATGTTCCTGAAGTTGATTTTCTATCCAATCGATCTCCAGCAAAGTCCGAGTCTGAGTATCCAGTCAGCTGCAAATTATCTTCAGCTGGATACCACAGCCCAACGTTCTGAGTACCCTTTAGATATTTGAGAATATTCTTGACTGCTTGCATATGTGCCTCCTTATGATCAACTTGAAATCTGGCACATACTCCGACTGCAAATGCTATATCTGGGCAGCTAGCTGTGAGGTATAGCAGGGAACCAATTATCCCTCTGTATTTGCTGGAATCTACTGGTTTTCCTTCATTTCCTGGTTCAATCTTCCAGTTGGTATTCATAGGGATCTTCACCGTTTTGCTGGATTGAATTCCATATTTGGCGATCAAGTCTTTCACGTACTTGGATTGATTTATGAAAATTCCTTCTGCTGATTGCTTGACTTGAAGTCTTAGGAAGAAACTCATTTCTCCCATCATAGACATTTGCAATTATTTTGACATCATCTCTCCAAATTTTGCACATAAGAAAGTTGATCTTGAGCCGAAGATGATGTCGTCCACATAAATTTGGACAACTAAGATATCTTCACCTAGCTTGATGGTGAAAAGGGTTCTGTCGACTGAACCTTTCTTGAATCCTTTGGATACAAGAAATCCTGACATAGTGTCATACCAAGCTCGAGGTGCTTGCTTCAGACCATAAAGCGCCTTCTTTAGCTTGTAAACTTTGTTTCCTTCTACTTCAAATCCTGGAGGTTGTTCCACGTAGACATCTTCTTTGATTTTCCCATTCAAAAATGCACACTTCACGTTCATTTGGTATACTTTGAATTTGTGATGTGCAGCATATGCAAGGAATAATCTGATGGCTTCCAGTCTTGCTACTAGAGCAAATGATTCTTCAAAGTCTATTCCTTCTTGCTGTGTATAACCCTTGGCGACTAAGCGAGCCTTATTTCTGATTACTGCTCCAAGAGTATCCAGCTTGTTTTTTAATATCCATTTAAGTCCTATTATTTTGACTCCTTCTGGTCTATCGACCAGTTCCCAAACGCAATTTCTGAGAAATTCATTCAGCTCTTCTTGCATAGCATTTGTCCAGGGCACGCTCTTTAAAGCTTCGAGAATTATTTGAGGCTCTGGAACTTGAGCTACATAACACGCCATGAGAGTTGTGTTTTCATCGTAGACAGTCAGTTCTAGCTCTATTGAGACTTGAGCTTCATTAGCTGCTTCTTGAGGATTTGATGACGGGTTCTGAGCAATTGAATTTCTTGTTCTAACTCTGTCTAATGGTTCTCCAATGATTGCTGAAGCTGGATGATCTTTGATCCATCTTCGTCTTCTTCTAATCTCTTCTTCTAGCTCATTTATGCTAGATGTTGCTAAGTCTCGTCTTGCTTGGAGATGTTGTGGAGTCATGTTTTGAGACTCGTTATGACTTGGATTCGTATTAGAATGTACTTGAGACGAGAATTAAGTAAACTCAGCTGACGGTGGAGCTGGGATGTCAGCTGGGTCTGGATTTCCAGCTGACGGCATTTCCTCTTGGTCTGATACTGGGGTTCCCTCTGTATTTTCAGCTGGTTGACTTGCCTCTGCTGAATTGACTTGAGATTCTCCTAGTTCATCATCCCAAATCAGTGGTTCAACAAGATTCCTGATTCTAACTTCTTGAGATCTTGTTTGAGCTGGATTGATGCTTGATGTTCCAGCTATGTTTTTTTGTTTGATCGACTCTCTGAATTCGAAAGATGTTTCATCAAAGGTGACATGATGAGTCACTTCGACTATTTGCATTCGTCTGTTGAAAACTCTGTAAGCTTTACTTACAGCCGAATAACCTAGGAATACTCCTCGGTCAGTTTTGGCGTCGAACGTCTTCAGCTGGGTTTTTCCATTGTTTAGGATATGACATTTTGAACCGAAAACCTTGAAGTACCCGATGAAGGGTTTCCTGTTATTCCATAGCTCGTACGGAGTCTTTCCTTGTCTGGATGTGAGTAGCGATCTATTCTGAGTGAAGCATGCTGTGTTGATTGCTTCAGCCCAGAATTTCTTTGGAATGGCTGAGCTTGCCAACATTGAAGTTGTTGCTTCTTTGAGTGTTATGTTCCTCCTCTCAGCTACACCATTCTGCTGAGGTGTGCGTGCAGCTGAGGTTTGATGTTGTACTCCGTTCTTCTCACAATATTCATATATAGTTTCATTCAGAAACTCAGTTCCTCGGTCTGATCTAATTGAGATAATTTTGCATTCCTTTTGAGTTGTCAATATTTTCAGCAGGGCCGGCAGCTTGGATCTTATTTTGCTTTTCTGGTACAGGAATGAAACCCATGTGAATCTGGAGAAGTCATCCACTACGACCAGAGTGTATTTCCTACCGTTGAAACTCGCTGGTGTTACTGGACCAAAAAGATCCATGTGAAGAAATTGAAGAACTCGATCAGTTGAGGGCGTCGGCTTGAGAAAAAATGAAATCTTTGTCTGTTTTCCTTGTTGACAAGCGCTGCAAATATGACTCTTGTCATAAACTTGATCTGGAATTCCATTAGCGAGCTGATTTCTAGCCAGTTTGTTGATTGTCTTGAAGTTGAGATGATTCAGCCGTCTGTGCCACGACGGTGACTTCATTCTTGCTTTTTGATACAAGACATATGTACGGAGGCTCATTGTTCCAGTCAGCAAAATATATGTTTGCTTCTCTTTTCCCTCTCAGTAATACCTGCTTGGTTTCCCTGTTCTTCACTGTACATCCCTGTGCATCAAACTTGACAGAAAAACCGTTGTCGTAGAATTGATTAATGGAAAACAAGTTATGTTTTAATCCTTGCACATATGAAACGTTAGATATTTTAACATTGTTAGTTTCAAATGTACCGTAACCTTTGGTTAGACCTTTAGAATTGTCACTAAACGTTACTTGAGGGCCTGGAAGCTCTTCATATTCTTGGAGTAGATGCTTCAGATGAGTCATGTGCTTTGAGCATCCGCTGTCCATGTACCACAGAGTTCTCATCGACTCCTCTATGATGCGTCTTTCCCTTGCAGCCTGTCACAGAAATCAAAATTTAGGTCCCCAGTTGTGATTGGGTCCTTATGGGTTAGTTAGAGATCCCTTTACGATCCAGATTTGTTTGATGACTCTGATTGGATCATTTGTTCTGATAATTCTCCCAGTTGTGTCTGTGAACACATTCTTTGTGTTCTTTGTTTGACTCTGTTGGCTGGGTCTTGACCTCTGTTGTCTCCCAACTTGATTTCTTGATTGTTCAGTTCTTCTTTGGTTTACAGCTGAGACATTTCTTTGTCTAACTTGGTATTTCGGCTGGACTTGATAATCCAGCTGGTAATCATATGACTGATATCCAGCTGGGTATCTTCTCTGATATCTTGGTTGATATCTTGCCACTTGCTGCTGATATTGCTGGTATCTAAGTTGTCCAGCATCATTCCTTCGTTGTGGCTAAACCCAATGTTGTTGTCTGATTTGTGTTTGGGGTTGCCTTACAGCTTGTCTTCTAGGACCTTGCTGTGTTTTCTATTTCTCAGTCTGTTGTGCAGCTGGAGTTGGATTCTCTTTTGCTTTCACAAATGTTACCTTGGTTCCACTTGTAGCTGCAACATTTGTTAAATCCTTAGACCCATCATAACCCAATTCCGTCTTTAATGCTGTTGGTCGTTGCACACTAATTATTTCATTCATCGTTGATGTAGCTTTGATAAGTGCTACCATCTTTGTGGTTAGTGTGTCTTCTGACATTTTCAATTTCAAGATCTCAGCTGACTTTCTTTCTGACTCAGCTGTGGATTTTTCCAATTCGTCTACCAGTTGCTTTTTCTCAGAGTAGAATTCCTTCATCAGCTGATCCTGTTTGACTATCTTTTCGTTGAGCGACATTATTTCCTCTTTGAGCTGTGTAGCATCAGCTGCTTCTGATGCTTCTATCTTTTTCAGTTCTACCTTCAGCTCAGCATTTTCACACATTATGATATCAAGAATCTCTTGTAGATCCTTGAAGTCATTCATGACTTTCTCTACCAGATTTCAATCAGGTTGTCCTTCTGATTCAAAGACCTGCATAGAGTGTTCGTGTGATGGTGATGGGTTAGATACGTCCTGAGTTTTAGAAGTTACCTCATCACCGTCGAGTCCGTCTGTCTGTCCCATGAAGCAAGCATCCCAGTCTTGATCATCACGGGCCATGAGTGCATCTTCCTCTGAGTCTGAGAAAGGCATGTCATCATCTATTTTGTTGCACTCGGACTCTTCATCTTCTATATATGCTCTTCTTCTGTCAGCTGCATTTGCTTTTAGAAGATCTTTTTCCTTCTTGGACAGTTTGGGACAATCCTGCTTGTAATGCCCCGACTCCTTGCAGTTGAAGCAGCCTTCGTCTGTCCGTTTTAAGGTGTCAGCTGATTTTTCATCAGCTGTAGTGTACTTATCTCTGTACGTTTTGGCAAATTTCTTATACTTGCTTTAGCTGATGTTGAGTCTGTTGTAATTTTTCACCAACATGGTAATTTCTTCGAGTAGCTCCTCTTTGCTCATATCCTTTTTGTCCTTCTTCTTCTTGGAGGACTCAGCTGTCTTGACATGAGCTGACTTTTCAGAGTTGGCTCTGAACGCTATTTCTTTTGGAGCTGGGGTCAGTTTTCCTTCATTATGTCTGCTTGAAGACTCTTCTTGGGTGATCTTCAAGTTGTATTTGTAGGCTTTTAAGAGTGAGAACAATCTTTCTGTAGATAGATGATGGTCCCTGAGTTAGGTATTTGGTGTAGAGGGGGGGTGAATACACCAAATAGATTTCTAAAAACTTTTTCAAGATAAATCACAGAGTTGGTGAGCTCAGTTATTGATCCAGCTGGGGAGGGTCAGCTGGGTAAATAACTCAGCTGGCGATGCGGAATGTGGTGGTTTGAAAACTTAGCTCGGTTACTTAGAAAAACTCAGTTTGAAAAGATTAACTTTATGTTTTCAGCTTAGTCAAGTTGTGCAACTTTCAGAGAGACACAGCTGTCTTTGGAGAGCAGTTGCGTATGCAGTTTTGATCAAATATGCAATGATATGAAAGAGTTAATACAAAACTGAATTTACGAGGAAAGAAAAGAGCACACGAGTTTTACGTGGTTCGGAGTAACACCTCCTACGTCCACGACCAGGTTCACTGGTAATCCACTACCACTTGGATTACAAGTACCAAGCAACTTCACAACTCTAACCCGAGCTGTGTTCCAACAGTTTACGGGCACTGTCAAGCCTAACCTTTCAGTTTACGGGTACTAAAAAAACCTTACACACTTGAATTTCCCACTTAAAGCAAGCTTAACCTTGACCTAACCTTTCTGGGTAAAGAGGGGTTTGGTTTGTGGTTCCAACTGTGAACGAGTTCTTACAATGAAGAACTTTAGAGTATGATGAACTCGTTCGAAATCTAGGCTTAAGATATACAAAGATTTTGGCCTAGGGATCAGACGAAAAACTAAGCAGTTTCTGAACTAGAAACACTTTAAGATAAAGTGTTCTTTGAACTATGTAGAACTGCTTGGGAGCTTTTGAGAGATTAATGATTTCAGAGAATGAAAGCTTGTAGAGAATTTTTCGTATTTGATCCTGAGGTTGAAGACGGGTTTATATAGATAGAGATTCAAGACTAGCCGTTGGAGGAGCCGTTTGAATCTTACCTACTCTTCTTAAATTCGAGATCTGCCGTTGGGCGAATCTGCACATGTCTTCATTTGTGTCACATCCTAGGTCCTGAAGTTTAGGATGCTGATTCGGCAATCCCTCATTGGTCGAGTCATGTTGACTTTCTCTGACGCCGGGATCTTCTGCCTTTGGAGCTAGCTTCTGAATTCAGAGCTGGACTGACTTGAAGTGATGTCTTCAGAGTTAGTTCCCTTTGTTCTGTACAGCTGGACCGGCTGTGTTTTGAACTCAGCTCGAATTCTCTTCAGCTTGATCATGCTCTGTTGGAGGACTCATCTGAAGGTTGGCTCCTGTTATCTTCTGCTAGCTGACTCCTGCTGTAGACACAGCTGGAACTTCTGCTGTCTTCTGCTAGCTGACTCCTGCTGTAGACACAGCTGGGTCGACTGCTGTCTTCCGCTTCCTTAGCCTGTAAACCTAGAAAATCTAAGGCTCAAACAGGCGAGCTGGAAAACTTTATTTAGGTTGACGCGATCATCTATTCGGTTGGAGAATCAGTTGGGTTTTGGTATCAAATCGAAACCTTATAATTTTCCCAACAATAGATCACCCAAGTCACTTCGACTTTGGTGAACTACTTTGTAAGTGTTCCATTCAGCTGAAAGAGCTGAAAGAACCTTTAAATTCTTTTCCCGCTGGGTTACTTCCCAGTTCTGATTGTCTCTATCTCGACGACTATATTTGAGAACCTTAGCTCCATCGCTTCGATGGACTCGTTGGCTAGCTGCTTGAAGTTGTTGAATTTTTGGCAAGCTATTGTGAATTTGTTTTCTTTGATCTCTTCTAACCCTTCACATAGCTTGGCTAGGGTTTCCCACATCTCTTTGGATGTCTCGCACTTGATAATCTTACTGAGGTAGGCATTGGAGACTGTTGATGAGATGGTGTTCCTTGCGAAGCTGTCTAATTTTGCTTGCTTTCGCTCTGCTGAAGAATATTCCTTCTTTGGTTTGAAAATTGGCTGGTACGCTGGCTGTCCTCCATCTTGAGTTGGTACGAGTTTATTTCCTTGCTTATAAATGAGGATGGGTATGTCTGTGATGACGTCCCACATCATGTCATGATGCGCACACAGAAAGCTTTTCAATCTGAATTTCCAGATTGCATAATCATCAACCGAGAAGGTGGGAAGATTCATGTTAAGATAAGAATCCATGGAGGAATGTACAGAATACACTAGGATGAGTTTTTCTGAAAAACAGATCTGTTCAGTTGACCACTGACACAGAGTTTCAAGACAAATCTCTTGATTCAGAAACAACGGTCTTTTGAACCTCTGCTCTGATACCAATTGATGGTCCCGGAACGAGGTCTTCAGTGTAGAGGGGGGGCGAATACACCGAAGAGGGATTTTTGAAAACTTTTAACAAATTAAAACTGAGTTGAGTGAGAGCTCATTTATGAATTCAGCTGACTTCTAAAGAAGGTGGTCAGCTGGACTGATAACTCAGCTGGCTGTGTGGAATGTGGTGAATGAAAAACTTAGCTCGTTCCCTTTACACGATCTCAGAAAAACTTAGTTTTAGTTTTCAGTTAAGCAGATTTGAAAATAATGCAGCTGGCTGGGTTACACAGCCAGAGCACTTTTAAGCTTGAAAACTTGTGTTGTGCTAATGCGGTTAGTTCTTTTTAAATATATAAAATGCAGAGAATAAATAAAGCAATAAAGAACTCGGAATTTTAACGTGGTTCGGAGAGACAACTCCTACGTCCACGACCAGATTTTAACTGGTTTACGAGTACCAAGCAACTTCACAGCTCTAACTCGAGCTGTGTTCTAACAGTTTACGGGCACTGTAAAAGCCTATATCTTTTCAGTTTCCGGGTTCTGAAAAACCTTACACTCGAATTTCGCGCTTCGAGAAGGCGTAACCTTGACCTAACCTTTTCTGGGTAAAGAAGGGTTTGGGTTTCCAACTTTGAACGAGTTCTTACAATGAAGAACTTTGGAAGATGAACTCGTTCAGATCTAGGCTTTGGATTTACTATGATTTCTGCCTATTGATCAGACGAAAAACTAAAGCAGTTTCTGAAAGTAAACACTTTTAAAAATTTAAGTGTTCTTCAAAGAGTTAGATAACTGCTTAAGAGCTTTTTAATGCTTGAGAGATTCAGAGAAGTTGAAAGCTTGTAGAGAGTTTTTCGTATCTTTATTCTGAGGTTGAAGATTGGTATTTATAGATAGAGATTCAAAACTAGCCGTTGGAGGAGCCGTTTGAATCTCACCTACTTTCTGATCTGTCGATCTGCCGTTGAGCTTATCTTCACATGTCTTCATCATTGTGTCAGATCCTAGTTTCGCCTTTCTAGGATGCTGAGATGTCAATCCCTCATTGGTCGAGGTATATTGACTTCCTCTGACACCGGGATCTCTGCCTTTGGAGCTGGTTTTTGAATTTAGAGCTGGATTGGGTAAACTGACTTAAAGTGACGTCTTCAGAGTTAGTTCCCTTTTGTCTGCTCAGCTGAATCTCTTAGACTTGAGTCAACTCAATTTACTCTGCTCCGTTGGATCTCCTTGGCTGGATCCAATCTTCTTTACTTGAGAGTCAGTCTGACTCAGCTCAGTCTTTAAACTCTGTTCAGCTGACAAACCTTTCAGCTGACTTTGGGTCCAGCTGATTACTCAGCTGGGTCTTCTGCCGTCTTCAGCTTCCTTACCTGTAAAGTTAGAAAATCTAAAGCTCAAACAAGCGAGCTGTTAAACAAAACTTAGATTTGCACATTCATCTACTAGGTTGGAGAACAGTTGGGTTTTGGTATCAAATCAAAACTTTAGAATTTTTCCAACAATAAGAACAATAAACACAACGAGAGATGGAAGCTAACTTGTAGTTATGAATAGAAGACAACAGCTTCAACTTTAGCAGATGGCAGCAATGCGGCGACGGAAACAATTCGGCGACGAGGCAGACTGCACAAGAGAGAGAGACGAAGTGAGAGAGAAAGACTGACTAAGAGAGACAGAAAGAGAGACAGAGAGAGAGACTTACTAAGACAGGTGCAGAGCAGACGAAGGCGGTGAGGAGGCGGCGGCGCGGCGACAGCTGCGGTAGCAACTGCTGAGAGAGAGATGAAGTGAGAAAGAGAGAGAGAGAGAATGATCGAGAGAGAGAGAGAGAGAAAAAAACATACCGGCAATGAGAGAGCAGAGGCGGGGCGGCGGTAGAAACTGGGCTGAGAGAGAGAGGGGAAGTGAGAAAGAGAGAGAGAAAGATCGAGAGAGGCATACCGGCAAGGAGAGAGCAAAGGCGAGGCGGCGGCGAAGCGGATTGTGACGGGTAGGATGGCGGCGGGTGGGATTTAGAGGGAGAAATTAAGGCTGAGTGAATGAGGAAGAAGAATCGCGCTGCTGAGTATATTGCAGATTTACCAACGGATTTAATCCGTCGGTAATTACCGACGGAATACAATCCATCGGTAATTAACGACGGATAATCCGTCGTTAATTAAATATGTTTGATTTATTATTTTTTTTCTTTACAAAAAACTACCGACAGATATATCCGTCGTTAATTAATATGTTTGATTAAATATTATTTTTTTGTCTGATTAATATTAGCAACGGATATATTCGTTTGTAGTTTTTTTTATTATTTTTAATTAGATTAATTAAAATTTACCGACGGATATGTCCGTCGGCAATATTAACGACGGCGTATCCGTCAGTAATCCGTCGGTAAGTTATCTAGAGACAACCCACTTTTTTTTCGTCAGTAATTACTGACGAAAATAGATCCGTCAGTAATTTCAGTTGGTAAAAATGCTTTTTTTTGTAGTGAAAATGATAACTAAGGCGTTGCTCATAAGCCTCAAAATAAGGAACATCCACCGATTGGGGATGAAAAACGGGTTCATGCACGGGAGGCTCGTGAACGGGAGGCTCAACAAAAGGCGCATCCTCATAAGCATCATCATCAACAACAGGATCACGAACAAGCACATCTCCCGGAATAGGGTCACGAGCGGGAGGTTTAGGAATCATTAATTGCCGATGTGGAACACCGACGAGACACCAATTCGCATAAAAACGTTCATCCCAATCCACAATAATTGTCAAAGAAGGATAGGTAAAGGAAACAACTCAAACAAACACAGGTATTGAAAAGAAAAAAGAAAGTTTCGTAGCTTAAGTTTGAAATCAAGATAATTTTGTATCGATCAAGCTAAGGTCGACTATCTCAAAACTTGAGCTTATTTGTTATTAAGTTCAGTTACGACTTTTTAATGTGTTAAATAAATCAAAGAGTCACAAGCTAATTGGGGCTTAATTAAGAGGTAAGATGGCAAATAATTAATATAGATAGTAACTCATAAATTATATATGATCACCACCGTAAAAATTATAAAATCTAGCTAATTTTTATATTTTCGGACAAAATTACCTCACTTGCACTCTTAACACTTGGTACATTGGGCGCGAATAAGGTAATTCGTCCTAATCACTGCAAACAAAAGGGCTGCCATGTGTTGTTAGATTTTCTGAAAAAAAAAGGAAAAAAAAAAAAAAAAAAGGAGCTCTGTTCTGCGAAATTTGGGTGCAATTTTGGGTTAATTGGATGTTTCAACTACAGAGATGGGATGTTTGGGGTTGGAATACTGTTCAATTTTTCAGAAAAATGGAGTCGACAACTCAAATTGATAGAAGGAGAGATATGGATTCGCGGCTGGTTGTTTAGAATTAGGTCTTTTTTTATTTATTTTTTAAATCATTTTATTAAGGACATTTTAATTTCTTTACACCTACTTTGGAAAAAATTTATGCAAGTTATGTTGGTGGCTAACTTTTATTATTCACTAAGAATGACTATCCCACATGATTAACACCTTAAATAATAGTATAAAAAACCCTTTATTAAAAAGAAATTATATATTTATTAAAATGTATAGTTTTTTCGTAGAAAAAAACTCATTTTATATTTTTTTTTGCATATTTCTAAAGCAATAATATAGTACTTCCTCCGTCCCTCAAAAGCAGGGACGGAGCCAGGAATTTTATATAGGGAGGGCGAACTTTCTCAAAGCATTAATAATATTTTCCACACAATATTATACATATTTTATACACAAACATTCAAAAAACATTATAAAGATAAATTACCTAGTACTCCCTCCGTCCCAATAGCAAGGTCTCTCTTTCCTTTTTCGTCTGTCCCAATAGCAAGGTCTCATTCAAAAAATGGAAATAATTAACTCTTCAAAAGACTTGAGACCTACCACTTTTTATCTTTTTACTCTTGTTTCTTAATAACCGTTCCCAAAAAAAATGGGACTGTGTTATTGGGACGGAGGGAGTAATAATTAATAAAAATAACTAATTCCAAATCTGATCAATTATACAAAAATGGCGGAGTAAACACATAAGGTTAATATTCTAGTTTATACTTCTGTAACTAATTTCAAATTTGACAATATAATTTTAGATAATAAACATGCATTTCTCACTTAATCAATTCAACACCATTGCCGCCCACCGCCATATTCATTCACATATAAAAAGTTCCAAACAAAATCACTTTTCCTCCTCCAAATTAAATTTCATTGTTGATTCTATCTATCCAAAGATATAATATGTTATTTAATTAAGTAAAACCCAATCTATTTAAATTAGAAATTTTAAATCATTTTGAGATTGAACTTGAATAATGAACTTAGAAATTTCTTTATAACTAGTCTTATAATATATATATATATATATATATTTTAATTACACAAATTTATAAATATTTATAATATGTACATATATATAAGTAAATCAGAAAATTTGAGGGGGGCGGCCGCCACCCCTAGCTCCGTCTCTGCTCAAAAGTGTGGTTCATATTTGATTATATGTGAGGTATAAAATATTAGTTGAACCACATTAACCTGGGACGGATGGAGTATGTGTTATTTGTTAAATGTCTAACTAATTTACTAATGAATTTGTATACGAGCTGACCAAACGAATTTTGTTAAATTTGAGCTTGATTCATTTGTTAGGTTTAGCACTACTAAACAATATCAAACAAATTTTCATCAAATTTCCAAGTGTTGCTCGTTCTAGAAAACAAATGTTGTGAATAATGTTGCAACAACAAAATTCACAACTCCACATAATTACAGCTGAAATAAAATAAACACGACATATAAAATTTTGGATAGTGCAATTTGGACACATTGTGGCCAGCTACACAAACTAAAAAAGTAATATAGGTTTTGAAAAAGGAAATATAATCTAATTTGGGGAATCATAAACCCTAAGGAAAAATGTAATTATTTCTATTTTTACAGTTAACTTTTCTTTTCTTACGCGTGTGGTCGACCACAGTGTAGCTGAATAGCTTTATCATAAAATTTTCCACCAGTTATAATTATAACTTGTGGTTACCTCGGAAGAAAATATTCACTAAAATACTTGTGAATTTACAAAAAGAATTCTAAACGACTTTAAGTGGAGAAGGATTCCAACTTAAGTTAGAGACACAAACTGAGATACGAATTATTATGAGTAAACTTCTCGCAACACCAACAAGCTTTGAAATACTGATGTACAAATCTAGATGTTGAAAGGAATTTTTTTGACTTGGGAAAGGGAGGGTAGAGATTGATCTCGAAACTTCTCTGATGACAAACAAGATCTATTATCGCTTGGATGTTCCCGATCGAAGGAACTTCTAGATGTTGAGAGGAATGATAGACAAACAATCTCAATAACAGACTCGAATCAAATTTCCATTTCTCTCTTGGATTTGATCTTCCTTCAAGCAAGATATGGTTAAAATAGGAACCTTAACTAGTTCAGTTTTTTATGCAATATAATTATGAGTAAAATGTGTCATTTTGTCTATTGGTTTGGTATATATTTTTTGATGGCTCGAAACAATTATTCGGGATGGAGGGAGCATCTCTTCTACTTGCATAAAACACACGTGATTCGAGTAGAAAGAACAAATAATAAACTCTAACAAACTCCTCATTTTTGTCTTTCCTCACAAAATTAATAAACTTGCAAGATAGCTCCCGCTGAGTAGGTAATCTCTCCTTGAATGTAAGAATTATACCCAAAAAAGGTTTCTCCCCCTCAATTAATCATAAACCAAATATATTCTTCCCAAACAAACAAACCATTAGAAAAAATTACCAAAAACCATTCTGCCCATTTTCAAGTAGAAAGGACAAATAATAAAACAACTCTACAACTATAATGCACAGATTATTCTAAAAATATCATATTGCATTGTTGGACACGCGCAAGGTACAGGTGTGAGTGAGATTCGTGTCGGAATTCGCACAACATTCGCCACGTGGCGAATCCTAAAATAAAAAATTCAGATATGTGAGTCAATCAGGCACGTAGAGGGCAAAAGTCCAATGTGTGGAGGGTGCATATGATATTGATTTTGAGAACTTTATTTATTTATTTATTTTGGGTATTTTTTCTATTTAACAAAACTTTATTAAATCTAAAATGTGATTACTTATATTGGATTATTTTATTAAAATACTTAAGTTTTCGGTATAGAAAAATGTGAATTACATACATTTAATTTACAAATTTAAAATTTCTATATATTTCATAGATAAATATATTATAAAATATAAATAAACTAATGTATTTTTGCCGAAGCGCATCCAATAATTTTTTAAAATGAGTATCCCGTACTGTATCGGATCGGTCCCACATCCGCTCCCATGCACCTATGCAATATAGCTCTGCACTAAAAGGAAGGAAACATTCTCCCCCTCATACGAACCTCTCTATGTCTCAACGGACACAAATATCACAAGCTAGCTACAAAGCTTTTTTGAAAAAAGAGGTCTGCGAATGGAGCAGATGTTCTCAACATTATGCATTCTTCAAAAAATGCAAAGTTTGTGTAATTATTGCAGAGATTTAAATTTAGGTTTATTTATAGTTTGTGGCCCCAACTTTTATCATTTTTCTGTTTGTGGCTTGTACTTTAAAATCTTTTAAAAAAATCTTGTACTTTATGAATTTATCTAAAAAAAGGCTTGTCTTTATTTTTCGACATTTGAATGATGAATCAATTGACCGTGTATCTGATGTGGATATTAAAATGACAAGTGTACCGAAATGACGCGCCGTTTCATTTTGGATTGAATTAAATATTGACAAAGTCATAGGATGTATAACTTTTATGGTTGAACCCTAAATGTATTTCTATTCTTTCCCTAAACTATATATATAAGTCGACTTTTGGGGAATAAAAGAGTTTGGGAAGAGAATAAAAAGATATTTAGGGTACCATCGTACAAGCCATAGGTCGTATGACCTTGTTAATTTTTAATTCTACTCAAACTGAAACGACGTTTCGGTACACTTGGCATTTTAATATTCATGTTAGATAGTCGGTCAGATGATTCATCATTCCAACGCCGGAAAATAAAGACGGCCTTATTTGGATAAAATCGTAAAGTACAGGGTTTTTTAGAAAATTTTAAAGTACATGTCACAAACGGAAAAATGATGAAAGTTCACAAACTATAAATAGATCTTTAAATTTATGTTTAATTTACAACTGCGATAAAAAAAAATTATTTTTGTGCAATTAACCCGTTGGTGCGTGAATATAAATACACTTCGATTACAAAATTGTGTCTCAAAATATTAATTTGTCTTAAAAAAAGTCTAGAAGATAAAGAGTTAAAATTAGGATTTGTGGCATGATTTAATGCAAATTTAGTCAATTTTTGCGGTTTGATTTTCATGCATATTTCTTTCCATTTCTTTATCAACTAGTTATTCCCCGCGCTTTGCGCGGATACCCGCATTATATCACTTATGTGACTGTCTGAATTTTATAAAATTGAAAGTAGTAGTATCATTTTGTTGGACATTAATATGTAGTTTTAATTTATATTCTTACAAAAGTATGTATTAGGGAGATGAATATTCAGCCATAAACCTCTCACTTTACACATGAGACTTAGTTGTTCAATACACATGTAATTTTATACGTAGTCCTATTTTTCTTCACTATAGCCTCTTATTTAAAAATAATAATAAATATATTATTTTACCCCTATAGCTCATAATATAAAATTCTAATGAAATAATACAAAAAACAATCCCTCCAATGGTTAATTACAATCTCAGAAATGAAAAAAAGATATTTGAATTGCACAAAGTGTAGACAAAAGTTGATAGAATTGGAGAGGATTTAGACAGCTCATTGCCCTCGTAATTGAATGCTATCAATGATCTATTTTTAGAAAATTGGAAGGGTCCATTGGCCATTTTCATGTTAATCGTCCCAACGTTAGTAACAGACTTTTTAAGTTATGATAAAGAAGGTTCTCAAAGGACAGGGTATGAGATGAAAGATGCCATCAATCTAAGAATTTTGCAAAAAATTCAACAATAAGCGATCTTCTTATTTTTTTCAGATTGAAGATGCCATTAATAAAACATACGAAATGCAAGAAGACAACATTTTTCGGATAACAAATTACTGGGTAACAATATATCGGTAAAAGTTTTATACCCTTCAAAGAGACATGGTCAAATACATCCTTAATATTTTCATTATTTTTTTAAGCATTAACAATAAGAGCTAGTTATAATAATTCATCCATTTATTAAACTTACACTTGTATAAAAATTATTTAAAAACCTAAGATGCATATAAATACTAAATTTTTTCTTTTTTTTTCATTTACATATAATATAATTACTTATTTGTTTATAAATTTGACATTAAAAAGTATTTTATACTCTATAATTCAGCTATCCTTTACCATAAAAAGTAGGACATACAATTTAATAAAATCATATAGGTTTGCCGAGCAATGAAATGTTAAATTGTGATTATTTTTTTTTGACGGAATTAAATTTTCATATTAATTCATTTATTTTCTTGGAAGTTATTCGCAAAATGTAAAAATATACCTATAACAATATTATAATGATGAATATCATTTGAATATACCTATACAGTAATAAATAAAATTGTGTACAAAAATTTTGTATGGATTAAAAATATGTGATGTATTTTTCATAAAATAGATAATATAATAAGATGCTCGTTGATGACTTTGATAAGTCCCAATTTTATTTTGTTTTTGTTTTTTTAAATGTATATCAGTTTTAGTATATTTATATCGAATGAACTTCTTATGCTCATGTGAAATAGAGTTTAAAAGTGGATGCTGAGTTAGAAGGGTGCAAATTCAAAATCTGCAAAAATAATAAAGTGATCATCAGAATATCAATTAAGTAAATGAAATCACAACAAATCTAATGGCAAGAAAAATAGCAAATACCCATAAAAAAATTAAAATTCTAGTGATAATTATATATAGACACCAATCACTAAAAAAAACAAAAAACAAAAAAAACAAAATCTCCAATTCAATTATTTTTTATTTGAGTTATTGCTCCAATTTCAAATATTAATGCTTGACAAACCAATACAATTCACAAGAGACAAATTCATGTCTGATACACATGTGACATGTCGAGCATCAACTCAATTGTTAAACACGTGGAACAAATTGAGGATGCATTCATTGCCCTAATCTTCTTGGGTCGAAGTTACGGTTCATAAAACCAAAGAAAAATCAATAAAGAGCCACAACTGGCCCACTCGAATATGCCAAAATAAATAAATAAATAAATAATTGGGGATGATTAGGAATTCATTTTGTTCTACCATTGAACTCAGACGCCTTGGTCACTTGGCTTCTTCCCTCTTTCTGTCGCACACTTTCACGATCCAGTATCTTTCATTTTAGTTGACGATGCTTCTCATTTTATGTCGAATGGTGGTCGAAACGTTAGATCTGCAGCATCTGCTCTTGTTTTTGTCTGTTCACTCCTTCAGTTCGACAAACTTCAATCATGGTAACTTCCCCTTTTGTAGTAGAAAATTCATTTCGACAAAATTCATTTTTGTCTTTGTTTTTAATAGTAGAAAACTATAACTATATTCCTTTTGTAGCCAATTAATGTGCTGAAATGAATTGTTACCCTTTTTTCAATTCTTATCTAAGATAGTTGAGAGAAATGCTCTGAAATGAAAAATCAAAAGGACAAATGAAGAAATGTGTAGTCATAAAGGTTTCAATCTTTATTTCGAGAAATAGATTTTTCGGCCCAATTTGTTTCAAATAAATATATTGATATACATATATAGAGTAAGAGTCATAATTGAAATCTTGGCAGAAGAGTCAATTAAAAACAAAAAATTGAGAAATATTATTCTTGACCATTTGTTTTGGAATTAACTATATATGTTGGATCTATCTGCAGGTATCATTTATTCTATTTTTAAAAATTTCATTTTCCTTTTCATGCCTTCATAGTATTAGAGATCTTTCAAGACACCTCTAGCTACTATGGGGATCAGACAGTGTAAATACAATTCTAATTCCAGACTAATATTTCAAAATATAAACATCTATCACAAAGTATACCATATGCATGATGCTCTAATATATTGAAATAAAATGTAAACGAACATATTATTAGATACCTTCAAGTATGTCAAGTATGTTGTTAGATACCTTTAAATAAAATGAGCTTATGTTGATCTTTTTTCTGCACAAATGAAAAAACAAATCATAAATAGTAAATATGTTTCAAGATATAAGTAAATTACATATATAAAGTAACCAATGTAAGAGACATAGCTTTATGTTAAAGCAAATGGGCTTATAACATGTTTTTTTCTATTTGAGTATATATTCATAATATGACATTTTTATGGCAGATCAGAGACTCCATTTGAGCTGAAGCAAGCGACAGATCAGAGACTCCATTTGAGCTGTTTCCTTTCAATAATATCTGCGAAAGGAACATTGGATATTTAGTGTCATTTTTAAAACTGTAATAGATTAATGGTGTTACCGTGTTAACATGAATTTGCAATGAGTAGAGAGGATAAACAATTGCACTTAAGAAGGAAGCAAAACAGCTATATAAATAGAAATAAATCAAGGGAAATATTGCAAATGTTAAAACTCACCAGAATTCAACTTCAAAACAAATGGAAAGAGAGTGTTATTTATAGCAGCCAAATTAAAACGTTGGCTCCAAGATTTGAAATTTGAATTTCAAATGCCTACTACTTTTGCCAAAGTCGGTTGCTTTTCATTTCAGAAAAAGGAAAAAGTTGCAAGTTGCAACAACTTCTGAAATCTATCAATCAGAAACTGGTGGATGTCATATACCACCAAATAATTCCTACAACCTGTTCAGAATTAAATTAGTATATCAACAAGCAGGATCGAACCACAGAGAACGAGAATTTACCTATTTTTCCTATAAATCTAGTTTTGGTATAGCCACCACGCCTTAAATTGAGAAAATTTAATTATAACCTAAGAAAGCAGTAAATTAACTAAATAAAAAACGGGAATGTAATAAAAAAAAGTATCCGGCTTCGAATAAATCAACACTAATCTAGGGCTCTGATCATCGACACAAAGATTAATTAATTCCAAGAACCAACCAGTTATAGGGTACCGTGAATGCAGCGGACATACCCCAATTCCTACGTGCTTTATCGATAGTTAGTTGTAGACGTCAGACCTAACTATTTCCCTTATTAAAACACAACCTAACTGGGGACGCCAGACCTAGATTTAATGCTCTAATAGCTTTTAGATTTGAAGGAACCCAATTTAGACGAATTATCCAAGAACGCAAGTAATAACCCGTCTATCAATTTATTCCTACTACGAACACGGTAGCTTTATCACTAATTAGCCATATTCCAACAATTACGGATTGTGGGAACTAATTGACTGTAATCCAATTTAATCTAAGTTGATCAGGCTTAAACAAAATCGGAATTAACTTTAAACACAAGGAACAAATCGAAACCCTAAGAAATTAAATATACAAACAATTAGATCTCACAAATTATTAGACTAGTGCTTCAATATTCTCTCCGAATAGAAATTTAGCTACGCATAATATTAAATTCAAACACAATC
This sequence comes from Agastache rugosa, assembly GCA_031470985.1. Taxonomy (NCBI): domain Eukaryota; kingdom Viridiplantae; phylum Streptophyta; class Magnoliopsida; order Lamiales; family Lamiaceae; genus Agastache; species Agastache rugosa. The sequence continues at coordinate 13,685,238 of CM062608.1, forward strand.
ATATAATAAAAAGAAAGCATAAAACTAATTATATTAAAGGAAGTAAGAACAGCCACCAGAAATTCAATCTTCAACTTCAATCCAAGATTCGAACTCTAAAACTAAAAATATGAAAATAATAATAAAACCTTCAAGTCTTCTTCTTCACAAATCTCGTCTGTATCTATGCGGCTCAAGACAAAAAACTAAAGCTATGAAAAATATCAAATAATAATCCTTAAGCCATATGACGTCTGAATGAAAATAAAGTCAAATATATATATATATATATATATATATATATATTAACTAACTCCTAATCCTATATGGCTACCCCAATAAATTAAGGAAATTCATCCCTTTAATCACAGCCGCATAATATAAAGTTTGGGCTTAATTATGACACTTTTAATTAGCCCAATAATAATAAAATAACTATCTGTCCAATAAAAGATAATGACCAAAATTAATTACAGCCATCTTCTCCTCGCGTCCTTAATTTCACAGCAAAATCATGCAAAATATACTCCATTCTCGATCTCTCTCGTCCAAATTCTTGCACTCACAAACTCCTCAAAATCCTGCATAAGACACACTAAAATGTGCATTATACTCTCACAAAACGATAGAAAACCCCAACTTCTGAACAACCAAAAACATACACATCAAATCTCCTCACACTTGAATCATGCTTGCCCTCAAGTATGAAGTGAAGATAAAACTAAATCATCAAACATGGTTGTTCAGAAACATCAAATTCCCCAAGACTCAAAACAACGACTCAATAAAAAAAAAGAATAGAAGGTAAGAAGATGGGGCACGAACAAACTAACTAGACATACAAAACCGCCAAGTAAATACCAACATGTCCGACTGCAAACTACTTCTGCAAACAAGAATCAAGCAACAAACAAGAGATTCTCAACCTTCAAATGAACGAAATGTAATCTCAAGTATGCCTCATTATCATCAACTTAGTCAAAATCGGGCAACAATCAAACATATCTCACGGATTCACTCATTCTCTCCCTATACTATTCCAGGACAGCCACTCATAAACAAATTTCACTCGATCGCGATATAAAGCAGCCAACATGTAACTTAAGAAGGACTTTTCTCATTTGGCGTAACGAGGCTAGGGACCATCAAAATTTTGGAAGGATCTAACATGATTCCTAGGCTTCAGAAAATAAGAACAAGTATCATGCATATTCAAATTGAATCATCATCCATGCAAAATAGGCATCATAAGGAAAACAACTAACTCATCTCAACAAACTAACCATCAACTGTATGCTCAACTCAACTTAGGTGCAATTTTTTTTCTTTTTCTCTTGTTTTCTTTTTTTTTTTCAGCACCCTTTCTTTCTCACTTTTAGAACAAACATACAGTCAAACTTCAGATACATTTCACTGATAAACAACACAAAACATGAGTTACAACAGTTATCTCCATTTGGCAAAAGAGAACCAAATATCAACTTTTTTCATAATAGAAACTTCAGCACAGGGTTCTGTTTAGGCAGACTGAACGTACAAAAATTACTTTTTCACTAAAATCACACATGGATGAATTTTCGAGTTTGAAACATGCACAATAGGGCCAAGAGAAAGTCAAAACATGCCTTGGTTAAATATTTAGTAGCTCAAATCAAAGAAATAGTCAATGCTTCAAAATGGCTCACTAGGGGTTAATGTAAAGGTTGGGCAATGAAACTCAGGCCAATTTTGGTTCACCCTAATGCCTTCTATCATGCATTACAAAATAGCACACTCGATATTGTAACCTTGTGAATAAAAATTCTCTCAGAAAGAAACAAAGTAGAGAGTGCTCTACTATCATAGGCTCAAATCTCATTTAGTGTGGGTTTAAAAATTCAATTGTTGCCCTTTTTATCATCCCAAGTATCATTTAATAATTCCTCAAAAATTAAATCGCATTTCGCCATTTAAAAGCATATTGAATCACAAGTTCATCACACAACTCAAACAAGTAGAATACGTCTACCTAGTCAAACAAATCGGCAATACTTGGCTCACTTGACACAACTCTAACACAACTCTAGCAAAAATAAACCTAACAACTAACACTGAACAACTAGACACCTTCTTCACACTTAAAACTTTGCTTGCCCTCAAGCAAATAAAGAAAAAACGTAAGATAGGGAAACAAAAACACACATGAAACAGACAAAACAAAAGAAATAGAAAGGGGTAAGATGCCATCGGGGTCTTCGCGCTGCCAAAGCTCATCAAGTATAGACGCATTTATAGTGGTAGAAAATGGACGGCGGCTGCTGCTGTAGAAATGAAGAAAGAAAATAGTGGGTTAGTGTAAGAAAGAGGGGCGACTACTTCAATTTTTTTTTTAAATGAAGAAAACTAAATAATAGAAAGAAAAAAACAGAATAAAAATATGGGTTGCCTCCCACAAGCGCCTTTATTTAAAGTCTTCGGCTAGACTCTCTGATGCAATTAGGAGCACGTCGGGGGTAACAGTGAAATTGCTTCCACTGTCGTAACGAGAGACGTATCATAATACGGCTTCAATCGGTGCCCATTGACCATAAAGGTTTTCCCCATTTCTAAACTCATGATTTCAACTACTCCGCTTCAGCAAACCGTCAGTATTTCAAAAGGACCAATCCATTTTGTCTTCAACTTTTCGGGCATCAAACGCAGCTTTGATTGATACAAAAGAACCTTTTGGCTGACTTGGAATGTTTTCCCTCTCAGATTCTTATCATGCCACATTTTTGTTCGATCCTTGTACCACATGGCAGCATCATAAGCTTCGAGACGAAGCTCCTCTAACTCTTGAAGTTGAAACTTCCTTTTCTCCGCACACTTGAGTGATTGCAGGTTCATTTGCTTCACCGCCCAATAGGCCTTGTGCTCTAATTCGACCAGTAAATGGCACATCTTCCCAAAAATAACCTATAAGGCGACATGCCGATAGGAGTTTTATAAGCTATTCGATAGGCCCATAGGGCATCATCTAATCTTAAGCTCCAATCTTTTCGTGAGGGGTTGACGGTTTTCTCCAAGATCTGCTTAATCTCTCGATTTGAAACCTCAGCTTGGCCATCGTTTGTGGATGATAAGGAGTAGCCAATTAATGATGAACACCATACTTCCTCATTAATGCCTCAATGGTGCGATTGTAGAAGTGGGTTCCCTGATCACTTATCACTGCTCGCGGTACTCCAAACCTTGTAAATATGTGAGACTTCAAGAATGCTGCAACTACCTTAGAATCGTTGTACGTGCGGCTTAGCTTTCACCCACTTCGAAACATAATCAACAGCAAGCAAGATGTATAAATTTCCAAACGAGCTAGGAAACGGTCCCATAAAATCCATCCCCCACACATCAAATATTTCACAAAAAATCATTGGAACTTGGGGCATCTCATCTCTTTTGGAAATATTTCCTGTCAATTTACACCGCTCGCAACTCTTACAAAAAAGATATGCATCTCTATTCAATGTAGTCCAAAAGAAACCAAAATCTAACACCTTCCGAGCAGTACGTTTTGGACCAAAATGTCCACCACAAGCAAGAGAATGGCAGTGCAAGAGAATCTCACATTTTTCCTCCTCGGGAATGCACATTCGAATGATTTGATCCGCTCCAACCTTCCACAAGTAAGGCTCATCCCAGAAATAATATTTGCAATCACTCTTCAACTTAAGTCCTTGAACTCGTGTGAAAGTGGGCGGGAGCTCCCCGGTTGTCAAATAATTAACAATATCCGCAAACCAAGGGTCCTTAGAAAACTTACTTGCTGCTGCACAAAATTCTGATTCTGGAAATAGCATTCGTTTGGGCAAACAAGTAGTATTTCTGTTCCTGACAGCATATAAATGCTCATCCGAGAATGTTTTCACTACTAGAAAAACACTCATACATAACGGATATTCTCCGTTATGTATGGCCAAAAAACCGTTATATATAGTGGTGTTATGCATGATGCGCACATACATAACGGAGAAAAACCGTTATCTATAGTGTTATACATAACACTTTTATCTCTGTTATGTATAGTTATTATACATAACGTTATAAACCGTTATGAATATCAATTTTTTCGGTTATGAAATATTCTACATTTTTTTATATTTCACTATAGATAACAGTATTTTTACATTATCTTTTGTCTAATACATAACAGTTCTTTACCGTTATAAATGTATTTAAATTTCGTTGTGTTATTTATTTCGATAAATGAATAAATAGTTCTAAAACAATAAGATGATATTATCATCCATAACAAATATTATATATCATCCAAAACATTCATACATTATCATCCGAATATAGTCAAAATATCGCATGTGTTCTATCTAGCTATATGTCTTAAAAGAAAGAGAAATACACCTAGCTAGCCATTTGGAACAGCGTTTCTGGCGAACAATATTGATAGTCCCTTCAGCTCAACGATTCCCTTTATCCAACACAATCCTGCCCCGATTACATAGTAATAAAAATTAAGTAATAACACAAATCATCAACGCAAAAATCATCAATACACAAATCAACAATAACAGCACACGAATCTCCATGCACAAGTTATATATGATGTACCTGTTTAATATTGATAACAACTTCTTGGCTGCACGAAATTGAACGTTCTTGAGTTCAGACTGCATCAACTTAACTACTGTCAACAAGTCAAGTGTGCTACCACATCTTTAAGACAACAAAAAATTCTAAGTTAAATATAGGTTCTTTTTGTGCCTAATAGAAAACAGATTTCTTAGAAGCTTTAGAGAAATAAAGCCTACACCTCTTTTTTCATAAGATCAGCAACAAGTAAATAAATTAGCAGGAAGAAAAAGCTAAGAAATGGAAGAAAATCAAAATCTGGTATAAATGCATCATGACCCTATCCAATTAAAAGCCTCAGATAGCCGTCATGGCTAGCCACTTAGATTCTTCAGTTGGATCATCCTCTCTTCAATCTTATTTACACAGAGCAATGATAAATAATTCAGATATTATTAATCAATAATATAATTTAAAGAGCTCGAGTTTACAAAATTCTAGCTGAATAACTAATACATACATCAGACACAAAAAATTTTAAATAAAGATTATAAATATGATATAAATACTAAATTGATATCTGGATGAGCAGCAATATGCATCTAAGTCATCTATAGAATTGTCTCCTATGTTCAGACCACCAAATATTGAACAACTATAAGCAAAATGAAAATATACATATCAATCTGCCTTGGAAGTTTTAACAAGCCCAAAATCACTTGCTCAAAAGATAATATCAAAGACAAATCATTTTTTTTGAACATGCATCCAGTTTGTAAAGTTATGAAATTCAACAAAATGAATTACAAGATATTTGATCAATAATATGGAAATGGACAACTAAGAAAAAAGAGGAGATATATAAACATGGACTCATCACCTCGGCCAAATTGCCCCATCATTGATAGTACCGACCTCACCCTGGGCCCGACCTAAGGCTAATTGGGCCTATATATTAAAGCTCGGCCCACAGAGTTCGGCCCAAACTAAGTCACGTCTGCCTTGAAGACCAAGTAACGAAACCCTACTTTGGGAGAAGATAGAATTCTACCACGAACGGGAATCGGATATGCATGTATTAAGAAACTAGATATGTATAAGGAGTTCGATCCCTAGAAGGATTAGGGCTTAATTCAAGGCTTATAAATAGATGCAAGATTAGAGGTGTAGGACATTCAATACTCATTGTACTTTCAAGCATAATAAAAGCTCTATATTCTCTCCCCGTGGACGTAGATCACATCGATCGAACCACGTAAATCCTTGTGTCATCGTGTTATTGTCTCTTTTTGCTACTTTCGCAAATCCTAGATCTATCATTGGCGCCGTCTGTGGGAACGAGATCAACGGTTCGTTCGTAGCTGATTTATGATGGTAACACGATCACAGAGCGTGCGGGAGGCCCAAAGCCAACGCGGGAATCCTAACGAAGCAGAAAGCTGCCCCATAAGCCAAGAGAATCGCCAGAAAGGCAGTTCGGTTCCAAAAGAGAGGCACGCCAGGGACCCAATGGAATGAAACCCCTCCGAAGGGATGCCCGCGAGAAACCCCTCGCAAAATCGGCACCGGAGGACACACAATGGACAGTCCTTCAGAACGGGTGATACCCCAGAAGGGTACGTCGAAGAAATCAACGACGAGTCGGAGCCGAAGGGATCCGAGTTGAAGGAGGATGATCTCTCCAGAGACTTTGACCTTGCCACCACCTATGCCGCGGCCGAATTCGCTAAAGCGAACAAGGAGCGTTTCAAACGCTTTCTCGCGACGACCCGGATGTCTCCCATACCCGAGGCTAGGGAGAGTTCCACGCAAAAACCTCTGCCTAAAGCTTCGCACTACACCGAGAGACAGGAACCGAAGCTAAAGGAGAGGCACGATCCCCGGCGGGGTTCAGCTAGACGTCAGAGTCCAAGCTCGCAGTGGAGCCCCAGACGACATCATACCCAAAGGCGACCTCGGAGCCCCAGAAGGTACCGAAGTCCGAACTATAGCGAAAGTCGCAGTCCCCCGAGGAATCAACACCGACGAGAAAAGGAACCAGCTTGACTTGTCAGCCCGTTCACCGACGAGCTGCTTGACACCAAACTCCCCACGGTGTACAAGTTGCCAAACATTCCGGCCTACAATGGGCTGGATGACCCCCTCAACTTTTTAACGCGTTTCAGGTACAACATGCACAACCAGGGCCTTAGAGAGGAACACATGTGCAAGCTATTCCCCGAGATGCTGATCGATTATGCCCGAGCATGGTTTGACAGCCTCCCAACTGGCAGCGTGGGGTCCTGGACCTATTTGGAAGAAATCTTCAAGCAAAGATTCCATACAAAGGTTCAGGCTCGCCGAGACACAGCCTACCTCCTATCGGTGAAGCAAAAGGACAAAGAATCTATAAGGGAGTACGCTTCCAGGTTCATGCAGGAAAGCTTGAAGGTCGATAAAATCGACGATGTCTTCCTCATCTCGGCCTTCCGAAATGGGGTTGCTCCCGGGTCCCTGAATCAAGAGCTCGGCGGCGAAACCCGAGACAGCCCAGAGATGTGGAGGATTGTATACCGCCCGCCGATGGCCAAGACGCGGACCGATTGGAAGCGGGAAGAGACCGAGAAAAGCGAGAACCGAAGGGGATCGAGGACGGAATGATCGTGATCGGAGAAGTGCTCATGAGCCGCCTCCAAAGAGGGCCAATCCGGGCCCCGGCTCGGATCGGACCTATCCGGGCCCCGGTTTGGACCTCGGGTGGGACCAGAACTGTCCCAACGACCTCCTTTTGTGAAAACAAATGCCGAGATTTTCGCACTCCACAAGGATTGGTTCGTTAAACCACGTCCTATGTCAGGGTCTAAACCTCGGGACAGAAACAAGCACTGCTCCTTCCATGACGACCATGGGCACCGCACGGAGGATTGTCGCAACCTCGCAGAACAGATAGAGAGGTTGGCCCGGGAGTGAGCTCGAAGAGATACGGCTCGGGGGAAGAAAAACCGGAAAGGAAAACGGAAAGGAGGACAGTGGTCGCCGCGCCCCAAACAAGAAGCCGAGCTAAGGCCGATCAAGACGAGGATGATGACGACCCTCGCACGATGCACCACAAGACGACGGAGCTGGTCTCCACCATCACCGACTACCCCTGTGCATGACAAAGACTAAGTTAAAGGCGAAGCTCGTAGACCACCCGTCCCATCGGGTGAGGAGCAAATGAAGAAAAGGTTCAAGAAGGAGAACCGTCACATTCTCTCGAGGACGATCCAAGACGGCGCCTACGCCACACAACGACGCCCGCGATACAGTCGGGGTGGCCAACAAGCATGGTCCATCGCGTATTCATCGATGGTGGGGCCGGCGTGAGTATCATCTTCCAACACCGCTTGGATGTGATGGGCCTCGACCCGGCTCGGGTGAACTCCACACCCCCGCCTCTCAAGAGCTTTACGCAAGAAGAGACGCGACCCGAAGGGACCATTGCGCTCGAGTTGCCATCGGCGATCCCGGGCCGACCACACACACAACCGATCCAGGTTCTATGTGGTTAAAGCGAACTCCCCCTACAACATCATACTAGGTCGGGATTGGTTGAATGCGCCGTGGCCATCATTTCGCCCTACCACCTCGCCGTTAAAGATTCCGACTCCTACGTGAACCCCATCGTCCGAGGTAACCGGATAAAGGCCAAAGAGCTGGGTACGCATGCAGGTTGCTCTCCGAGGTCAACCCCAGGCATAGCAATCAAAGTATCCCAAGGAGCCGGAAGAAACGACGTCGATCCCAGACACCTCGGCGGAACAGGTTCCCCTATCCGAAATAGATCCAGCGAAAGTCGTCAAGGTCGGCTTTGCCGGGGGACCTCAAACACGCATGCAAGTAATCCAGCTCCTAAGGGAATATCAAGACGTCTTCGCCTGGTCTCCAACGGACATGACGGGGGTGTCGTCGGAAATCATCACGCATAAGCTTAACATTAACCCGAACTCAACCCCGGCCAAGGTGAAACGGCGATCATTTGCTGCCGAACGAAATCAAGTTATCTACAACGAGGTGCAGCAATGGTTGAAGGCAGGGCTTCTGTTTGAAGTCAGGTACCCAATTTGGCTATCTAATCCGGTAGTGGTAAAGAAAGAAGAATGAGAGTGGAGGATGTGTGTAGATTACACCGACCTCAACAAAGCTTGCCCGAAGGACTGCTATCCTCTCCCCAACATCGATGAAAAGATCGAGTCCTTAGTGGGACACAAAGTATTCTGCTTTCTCGATCTCTACAAAGGATACTATCAGGTTCTAATGGATGAGGGAGATGCGATCATGACAGCTTTCGCAACAAGCTTCGGGATCTTTGCATTCAAATACATGCCCTTTGGGTTAAAGAATGCCGGGGCGACATACCAGCGAATGGTCGATTTCTTCTTCCGAGATCATATCGGCAAGATTGTCGAAGTATACGTAGACGACATTGTCGTCAAGAGTAAAGAAGAGGCTTCAGCGGTGAATGACCTACGAACTACGCTCAACATACTGAGGCAGGCGAACCTCAAGCTGAACCCAAAGAAGTGCACTTTCAACGTGCGATCTGGAAAATTCTTAGGGTGCTGGATCTCACCAGAAGGTCTCAAAGCCAACCCGCTGAAGATTAGAGCCGTGCAGGAGATGAAGGTACCCCGGACTATCCGCGATGTGCATAGGTTGACAGGGTGCATAATTGTGCTAAGTCGTTTCCTCTCCAAGGCTGCCGAGAAACAGCTCCCATTCTTCAAAATTCTCAAGAAGGCACCGGAATTTGGATGGGAACGTGCGCACGAGCTAGCCTTGGAGGAGCTCAAGCGCCATCTCGGGGACTTACCAACCTTGTCAGTCCCCCAAAAGGAAGAACCCCTCTCTCTGTACCTCGCGGCATCGAAGGAAGCAATAAGTGCAATGTTGGTCCGAGACGAAGGGGATCGGCAGCTACCGGTGTACTTCGTCAGCCGAGTTCTCAAAGACCCAGAGACGAGGTATCAACCTCTTGAGAAGTTCGCCCTAGCCCTGATAAACGCAGCTCGGTGTCTGAAACCCTACTTCCAAGCTCACCCAATACAAGTTTTGACTGATCTACCACTTCGGCAAGTTCTCACTAAACCGGAAGCCTCAGGAAGGATGGCGAAATGGGCAATCGAGCTAGGAGAGCATTCTATATCGTTCGGTCCCCGTCGAGCTATAAAAGGGCAGGCTCTGCGTACTTCCTTGTGGCTCGGCATAAGGACCTCGAGGAACCAAAAGAGATCAAAGCCAAAACCAAACCCCAGGAAGTCCCAGAGAAGACACCCCCAGACTGCTGGGAGATGTACGTGGATGGAGCTTCAGAAAGAAAGAAGGTTTTGCCGCATACTCCTCATCACCCCGTAGAAAAAGGAATTAACATATTCGCTGCGATTCGAGTTCTCCACTACGAATAACGAGGCGGAATATGAAGCTCTCATTGCCGGACTGCGTCTCGCCCAAACCCTCCAGGCCCGAGCTGTCCAAACCCATTATGATTCTCAAGTCGTGGTCAACCATGTGTTAGGGAAATACGAGACGAAAAGTGAGAAGCTGAAGAAGTACCTGGAGAAGGTCAAGCTCCTTGAACGGTCTTTCCAGTTCTTCAAAATAGTTCGCATTCCCAGAAGCCAAAATACCCGAGCTGACGAGCTAAGCAAGCTGGCGAACTCCCCGACCAGCTCGACACTAGTAGAAGAAGTCCGAAACAGGAGTATAGAAGAGGCGAAGTCAATGCGATCATAGAGGACGACCCAAATTGGATGACCCCCTAATAAGATGTTTGGAGAACGGGGAAGTGCCCGAGGACAAGACGGAGGCTAGAAAAATTCTAGCTAGATCCACGCAAGACGTCCTCGGCGAGCGGGTCCTCTATCGAAAGTCATACTTACAAACCTCTCCTAAGACGTGTTGGACCAAAGGAAGCCGGACTACATATTAAATGAAGTACACACAAGATCGTGCGGAAGCTACACGGAGCTCGGCGCTAGCTCGTAAAATCATGCGATGGGGGTACTATCGTCAATAATGGCAAAAGATGCGGAAGAGTTCGTGAAGAAGTTGCCTAAAATGCCACCGCATGCCAGAGTGACGAGACTACCCCAGACCGACCTCTCTACTATTCAAAGTCCGTGGCCATTTATAGAGTGGGGCATTGACATCGTAGGGCCTTTCTACCCGGCACCTAAGCAAAAGCGGTTTCTAATAGTCTCCGTCGACTACTTCACCAAGTGGGTAGAAGCTGAACCTTCCACAAAAGTCACAAGTGAGAAAGCCGTCGACTTCGTCTGGAAAAACATCGTATGCCGGTTCGGAGTACCAAGAGTCCTCATCTCGGATAATGGAACGCAATTTACGAGTAGAGAATTCCGAGAATTTTGTGAAGGACTCAATATCCAGCAAAAGTTCACCTCGGTAAACCGACCTCAAACTAATGGCCAGATCGAAGTCACCAACAGGCCAATAGTGAACGGACTCAAGGCCCGCCTAGAGAAGAAGAAAACACATTCATTGATTCGAAGATGTTCAGTACAAGTATACAATGAAAAAAAAACACACTACACTAAACATCGCCGACCTCCTTGTCCTGAGAAGGTGGCTGCTCGGAGGGGGAACCATCCAAGTCCTTGTCAGCGGCCGGATCTTCACCAGCCCCAGCCTCCTGCTCCTCCTCCACTTCCTCTTCCGGGCCCTCGCCTTCTTCTTCCTCGTCGCGAAGGGCATCGAAAGCGATCCGGTGCCGAGGTCCCGGCCTACCGAGCGCCGCATCCGCTCGACGTGCAAAGCCGCGGACGAGCCGGCAAGATTTTCTAGGAGGAACCGGCCGAGGTGATCTCGACCACCCCGGCGTACGGAAGCGGAGGGCTTCATCCCCTAGCCGCTCGAAGCCGTACTTGGATACGTCCGGGCCGGAGAGTCCGTGGGGCTCCTGCTTCCAGCGGCCACGGCGAAGTTCCCGTTAATAAAGCATGGTCGGGTCATTGGCAAGCTCGGAGAAACTCTCCGACAACAGAACCTCTTTGTGAAGGCCGGAAGAGCTCACCTTGGCTAGCCGCAAGGTTGACCTCTCGTCGCTTCGCGCGGTCGACTTCCGGACTCGAGCCTCCAGGAGCTTTCTCGGCCTCCGCCTCGGCCTCGCGAATGAGCAACCAACTCGGACTTGCGAACACTTTTCTGCCTCTTCGGCCTTCTTCACTACTCGGCTCGGCTTTCTTCGCCGGGCCATAGCCGACATCGGCTTTTCGGAGTATCGGCTTTTCTCGTCCTCGCGCTTCAAGGACATCTCCTCGACGTCGTTCTTCACTCAACTTACGAACATATCGAGGCCCCGAGCATGAATGCAGTTAGATACACAGGCAAGACTTAAGGAAACTTATGTCATGAAATCACTAAGTCCTTACCTCGGGGAAAGGCAGACCAGCCAGCTTGTTCGAAGGAGCTACTGGGCTCGCGTCACTTCCCGTAACGTCGATGATGTCCACCTCGACTTGGTCCCCGATCCGCGCTCGTTTCTGAGGTGGTGTGGGGGAAGGAAAGTGAACGTCTGTCGCTCTAGGATCTCTCACCTCAGCTCGCTGAACCTGATCAGACGAGGAAGCAGATCGGCCAGACGACCTCGGCCTCTTACCCCCACGAGCTGCGGCCTTGCCATCAGCTCCCTTGATCTTCCCGAACTTCACTGCAAATGCAAAACAAGAGACGAGTTAGGACGATAAATAAACACAGAGCAACAATCCTAATAGCACTAGCAGGGCCTCACCCGTCGCCGGATCCACCATACTTTGAGGCTCATACGGGCTCAACCCCGCTTTAGCTAGAAAGTCTTCATTATAGCTCGCCTCAAACGGACCGTGATCCCTCATCGCTTTCATAGCGGACTCCAAATCCTTATCGACCTCTTCTATTACCCACTCGCAAGGCTTTTCTAGCTTCCAAATCAGGTTGATGAAACTATTGTGGCGGCAAAAGAAAAATTTCTGGTGCCACTTGTCCACTTTATTTTGATTTCGCCCCTTGAACTCCCGCCCGGCCAGAATACCAGCCCCCCGCCTTTTTGAAGACAAGAGCTCGTGAATGAGCTCGGCGGATATTCAGTAACCTTTATCTACCGCTGCCACTCCCAAATTGGTGAATTGCCTAAACGAATTTGGCATTATCTGCCCTAATGCTAAGCCAAGTTTTTTCTGGAGCTCGGAGTAAGACTCAGGGAGGGGTAGTCGCAGCCCAGCGTGCAGGCTGTCCTCGTAAATAGTCACAAATTCCATCAGGGGAGAGCAAGCCCTATCCTCTGGACGAGGCTCTATTAATTCAGCATCGCTAGGGAAATTATACGTTTTGGCAAGAAGCCTAATCCTAGATTCGTTTAGCATGGAGGGGTAATCAGCCACTTTTCCCTTTACACACGGGGGCACTGTTAACGTTTCCACAGTTATGAAAGAAATAGGCACCCTAATGAAAAAACCCTAAAATCCACACTTCTACTCAAGCCTACTGCCGGCGGCGATTCGCTACCACTACTACTAGACTGAGAATAAGAAGCCATACTTACTTGTTAATAATGAAGGTAAAAGCTCCGGTCGGTGATTTGCAACTGGGCGCAGAGGAACAACGGAGGGAAAACCGGCGGTACAGGAACAGTAAAATTGGAGATTTTTGTGGAAGAAGAGACTTTTCTGTGCAGGTGCTTTTTCTGCTAACGACGGCGGACGTGAAATAATGTGATAGGGGAAGAAACGTTTCAGCTTCTGTGAATATACATTTTAATCCCGTTGTTGCATCTGACACGTGGGAACATGGACCCGCCTTTCTCGGAATATGTACCGTCCCTCAGCAAAATTCAAATAGCCCATTACTTTTCCCGTCGTGTACATTGACCTACCGACCCAACTTAACAAAGTCGTTGATACTCAGATCGCTCCTCCTGTTCCCCCTGCTGCTTCAGCTTGGCACATAAGCTCGGTTATTCAGCTCGTACAGGTGATTTGCGCGATCAATCACCTCGAATAAGACCTCGTAGTCTGCATCTGCATGTCTTCTTCACTTTTTTTTGGGAGGGGGGATGTGATAGTACCGACCTCACCCTGGGCCCGACCTAAGGCTAATTGGGCCTATATATTAAAGCTCGGCCCACAGAGTTCGGCCCAAACAAAGTCAACGTCTGCCTTGAAGACCAAGTAACGAAACCCTACTTCTATAAGATAGAATTCTACCACGAACGGGAATCGGATATGTATGTATTAAGAAACTAGATATGTATAAGGAGTTCGATCCCTAGAAGGATTAGGGCTTAATTCAAGGCTTATAAATAGATGCAAGATTAGAGGTGTAGGACATTCAATACTCATTGTACTCTCAAGCATAATAAAAGCTCAATATTCTCTCCCGTGGACGTAGATCACATCGATCGAACCACGTAAATCCTTGTGTCATCGTGTTATTGTCTCTTTTAGCTACTTTCGCAAACCCTAGATCTATCAATCATCATAAAATATTATCATTAATTATACCAGATTACTAGTTAAATTGCAATCTCAGCTCACTAGGAAAGGTTGGTATCACATTAAAAAGCAAAAATCGACTTAAAAAAACTGCAACATTATAACTATGCAGAATAGGAACGACAAAAACAATGCAAAATGTCCAATAAACAAAAAAGAATAGCTAAAAATACCTTTTATCCTGGCCTCATAAGCCTCAATGCAACCTCAGCTAAAAATACCTTTTACCCACCATCATAATTTAATTTTTTTCGCTCTCTGATGTGTGATCAGCAACAACATTAAAAAGATTGTCATAGCTAACAACTTAGCTTCTTCATTTGAATAATTCCTCACCTTTAACTCAACCATAATCCTAAGTAGATAGAGCAATGAGAAATAATCCAAATATTATCAATCAATATCAAAATTTAAAGAAGATTTTAGATCTATATATGTAAGATAAATCATATTCCTTTTTTATTTTATAATGTTACAAACATAATCAAGGCTGAAATCACTCAACGTGTTAAATAAGCCTACAATTTGATGCTGATGGAATACAAGTAGGGCATACCTCAAGCAGCATATTTTTCAACAGGTTCCACTTAGTCGTTGGCTTACCAACGACCCAGAAAACTATGTAGCACCATTTACCATCCGTTGAAACATCTGTCCCAACCAAATAATCGAGGGATATATTAGTTTCTTGAATGAATTGGGGCAAGAGAGAGCTCTAACTGCAAACTCAGAAGCCTGCTCGACTAACAGCAACGAGCCCAACTTCACAAACCCCAGAACAAGATTAAACTATTCAAGAAATGCACACACACGCACACACACACATATTACCCTCAATCTCTTACCCAATTTCATGTCCAAATATACCTCACGAAGAAGAACAATTATACAACACACACATACACATACAAGATCATAAACAGAAAAAAATAGACAAATTTGAAAAACAAATAAGCTGAAAAATAAGCATAAGATTATCAAAGTACCTCCTCTAGCAATCAAAATCAATAATATTGAGCTTTAGAAACAAACCATTGATATTGAGATGAACAGATTAAAGGTGGAAAGAGAGTTTGACATGTCTAAATGTACATAATGTTCTTCATTAGAACATAGAAATAAACGAAGAGAGAACTTAGCCCCTTGTTTCACCTTACACCAGGTCGGGGTGCAACCGGAGACGGCAGAGAGGTGGCAGTGTGTGTATCCTGTAACAAGAAACCTCTCAAGCAACAAAACCGGAAAAACATGTACACGTATTCATTTTAGCTAAAGACAAAATACAAAACTAAATAAAATTGGCAACCATGAGCGAGGACCGGGGAACCCAAAAACTCAAAAATGCGAAGGAAATCAAACCTCAGAAAGACAGTTTTCCGTTGACGAAGAGAGTAGGGAAACGAGTAAAAGCAGAGCACTGTGGGATGGTATTACCGCTGGAGGAGATGACGACGATTAAGCCCAAGCAGTCGCCTCCGCCGCCCAATCAGAATGAAGAATCAGAATTGGGATCACAAGTATTACCTGTCGACAACATGCATTCTCTTCTTAAAAAAATACACATCCTAAGATAAACAACATATTCATATAATCTTGAAATGAATCGCACAAAGAGATACAATCAGGGCACATTGCTCATCCTCAAGTGAACATTAATATTAGCCATATCAGATCTTTCCGTTCACGAGTGTGCTAAAATTAGAATATTACTTGTGTTATTCGAGCTAGAAATGGAAGAGGGTTGTGTGAGGAGACGGCGGATCGATGGCAGTAGCTTCAAAGGGTGGCAGCCATTTAGGATTTTTCAATTTGGGGGAAATAGACGAGACACTGTGAGAGAGATAAAAATTTGGGGATTTGGATAGATCTGCTGCGGTGGTGCACAAATCGAGGCGTTGGGGCGCTGGTTTGATGCGCAGTAGCAGCAGCAGTTCGGGGGGCTGCTTGGTCATGTTTCCGACGACATTAGCAGCGGCAGAAGCTCGTTCGGATCTGAGTCGACGGTGCTGCATGGATCAGCGCGCGGTGGCATCGTTCGCGACGGGCTGTGGGCGGAGATACACTCGGAGTTGACTGGTAGAGTCACGTCGGAGAAGATGGAGCCGGGGGAGGAAGAGCGGTGGGCTGCGGTTCAAACAGCAGCAGCAGCAGCTGCTACTTCATCTTCCGCCGTTTGCTCCGGGGGCATTTTTGCCCAGATCCGTTTCCGGCAGTAGGTCACCGGCGATCTCGGATAGCAGCAGCAACCGGCGTTGGGCTCGCCGAGGAAGAAGGAGAAAACAGAGAAGACGGAGAAGAGCGGTGAATTAATTGGGTGGAAACAAATTTGGTGATTTTGGCTAAGTAGGGGGAAATAATAAAAAAAATAAATAAATAAAAATAAAATAAAAAATAAATCTTATACATAACGGTAGCAATAAAAGTTTCAGTCAACCGTTATGTAAATATCGTCATACATAACGTATCGCTTAACGGTTCCGTATTACCGTTATATATATAATTAATAGATAACATATTACTTGACACCGTTACGTATGGACATAGATAACACTACATACATAACGGATATTTAAAAACGCGTTATCTATACGAAAAATGCGCTCATACATAATGGTTTTTAAAAATGTCCGTTATCTATGTAGTGTTATGTATGTGCATTTTTCTAGTAGTGTTTCTTGATAGGCATAGCATCATAATCTTGAACCAACCAACTTAAGTGATCAACAACATTGTTTTCTGCTCCTTTCTTATCTCAAACCTCCCAATGTAAACTCTTGCAATAATAGTATCCACCTGATCAATCGCGGGTTCGACTCTTTTTTGGATAGCAAAAACTTCAACGCCGAATGATCCGTGTAAACAATTATCTTAGAACCCAAGAGATAGGACCTGAACTTCTCAAAAGCAAAAACAATGGCCAACATCACCTTCTCGATGGTAGCATAATTGCATTGAGCCGGATTTAACGTCTTCGAAGCATAATAAATCACGTGGCTCTCTTTCCCAATCTTTTGTCCAAGAACGGCACCCACCGCATAGTTGTTGGCATCACACATAAGCTCGAAAAGAAGATCCCAATTGGGCGGTTGGATAATAGGAGCAGTGGTCAGCTTGGTCTTCAACAAATCAAAAGCTGCTTTACAGTCATCCATTAAGTCAAACGGAACGTCATTCTGGAGCAGTCGAGTCAAAGGTTGTGCAATTTTGGCGAAATCCTTGATAAATCTTCTGTAAAATCCGGCATGCCCTAGAAAACCTCTTATCTCCTTCACGTTCGTGGGATAGGGTAGCCGTGCAATCAGATCCACCTTTGCCTTATCCACTTGAATTGCTCTTTCCGAAACGACATTGCCCAAGACAATCCCTTCCTTAACCATAAAATGACACTTTTCGCAATTCAACACCAAATTTTTCTCCACACAACGAGTCAAGACTTTATCCAAATTGTCGATACAATCATCAAACGAATCTCCGTATACTGTAAAGTCATCCATGAAGATCTCTATGCATTTCTCGATCATATCCGAAAAGATACTCATCATACACCTCTGAAAAGTCCCTGGTGCATTACACAATCCAAACGGCATCCTCTTGCATGCGTACGTGCCAAAAGGACACGTAAATGTGGTCTTCTCTTGATCTTCTTGGTTGGCATAAATCTGAAAATAACCACTGTAACCATCCAAAAAATAGAAGTACACTTTTCCAGCTAACCGCTCCAATATCTGATCAATGAACGGTAAAGGGAAATGGTCCTTGCGAGTTGCTGCATTTAGCTTGCGGTAATCGATACACATGCGCCATCTAGTGACAAGACGCATCGGTACCAACTCATTCTGCTCGTTCTCTACCACTTGCAATCCAGATTTCTTCGGGACCATATGAACCGGACTCACCCACTTGCTATCAGAGATTGGGTAGATGATCCCCAATGCAAAAAGCTTTAATATTTCTTTGAGCACTATTTCCCTCATGTTCGGATTCAATTTCCATTGTGGATCTCGACAAGGTTTAGCATCAGGCTCCAAAAAAATATAATGCATACACACATCCGGACTAATTCCGGTGATATCCGCTAAAGTCCATCCAATTGCCTTCTTGTGCTTCTTCAACACAATGATTAATTGCTCCTCTTGGCTCATGGTCAACTCTCCGCTGATAATAACTGGTAGAGTTTTATTTTTCCCAAGAAACACGTACTTCAGATTTGCAGGTAAGGGCTTAAGCTCCAACACCAGTGGCTTCTCATCGGATGGCAGTGGTCTGTCCGAGGGGTCCTGTTTAGGAAAACAGAATGTATTTCTAGTACTTGCAACTTCCGGTTGAGCGTAAAGAGACATAATAGCCTCTTTGATCTCTTCATCACTCATCTCCTGGGCATCAAAATCAGTCCAGCTTTGCATTAAGGTGAGCTCCAACTTATCCTGCATGAATTCAGTCTCAAGATATTCTTGGACAAGAGGGTCAACTACATCAATAGCATAAGCATTTTCAGCATCAAAATGGGATTTTTTTATAGCATCATCAATACTAAAAGTAAACTTTTCTCCGTGATAATCCAAGCATATAGTGTCATTGCAAACATCAATGATGGACTTAGCCGTCCTTAAGAAAGAACGACCTAAAAGAACACCGGATGAATCCCTAGTTTGCATGTCACTCATTCTCACCACATAAAAATCTGCAGGATAAACAAAATTATGCACCTTCACAAGAACATTTTCAAACAAGCCCTCGGGATGAACACATGATCTATCGGTTAACTGAATCACAACCCTAGTATCTACTAACTCAACACCAGATAAGCTATTATAAACAGCTAAAGGCATGACATTAATAGAAGCTCCTAGATCACACATAGCATGCTCAATTTTCGTATCTCCAATGTAACAAGGTAAAGAAAACATACCTGGATCATTGCATTTGGGTGGCAACTTTTTCTGTATCACAGCCGACACATTTTCACCCATCACAATCTTTCCAGAATCCTTAGCCTTACCAGCAATGAAGTCCTTGACGAATTTGCTCAACGGAGGAAGCTTGATCGCTTGAAGGAATGGAAGGTTAATCTCTAACTTTCCAAATATCGACATGTAGTCCGTAGGATCTTCCTCCGACTTCTTCTTAGCTAATCTTCTGGGAAAAGGAGCAGATATCACAATGTTAGGATCATATAAACTCAAAGGTTTATGTACCTTAGTCGGCTCCTCCGATGTAATCTTATTTTTCTTTTCCTTCTTATTTAGCACAACTGCCGGATCAGTGTCCGGTTTGGATAAACGAGAAGTATTTTCACCCTGTTCAGCAGAAACTGCTATTCTGTCAGAATCGTCCAGTTTGGGTAGACTGGACCCTTCTCCAGATTCACTGCTCGAGCATCCACGTGACTTTGTGATTGTGGGGTCACTCAACTCCTTGCCACTCCTCAAAGTAATTTTGTTCACATTCTCCCTTGGATTAGCCTGAACTTGTGATGGCAAGCGGCCTTGATTCCCCTTAAGCTCGTTCACAGAAGTCGAGAGTTGAGACATTTGACGAGCTAAGCCATCTATGCACACTTTTTGCTCAGTTTGAGTCTGTTGGAGTTGCTGCATATTGTTCTGTAAAAATTGTTGTGAACCTATCAACTCCGCCATCATCTCTTCAAGAGACTTCCCTTATTTTTCTTGTGAAGGTGGAGTAGGTGATGTTTGCTGAAATCCTCTTTGATGAGGTGGTCAGTAATTTTGTTGCTGCTGTGTCTGTTGAGGCTGTTTTTGCGCTTGATCTCGCCAACAAAAATTAGGATGATCCCTCCAACCAGGATTATAAGTGTTCGAGTAGGGATTTCTCTTCGGTGGTGGGTCTTTGCTGCAATAAAATTTATGCGACGAGCTTACTTGAGCATGGAGATATTCTTCATTCCCATCGCATTGCAAGCTTGAGTGGCCAAAATTACCACATGCACCACATGGTTTTTCCACTAGTCCCGCAATTGCAGCCTTCTCGACCACAGTATTCAACATCTTTTCTATCCGTCCCATTCTCTCTTCGAACTTCTCTTCAAAATTGGAAGAACTTGCTTGTGCAGCTCTCTTAAGCAAACGAGGCTCCTCGTACTCTCTTGTTGCTTCTGCCAAGTGTTGAATCAGTTTCTTAGCTTCACTCACCCTGCAATGCGAAAATCCACCTCCACTTGATGAGTTAACTAAGTTCTTCGTGTCAACGGTCATTCCTTGGTAGAAATACTGCAACAAGTCTCCATCGGTGTACTTATGATTTGGGCAGCTATCCACCAATCTCTTGAATCTGGACCAGTAAGTACTCAATGACTCATCATAATCTTATTTTACTCCACTAATTTCCTTCTTCAAAGCATTAGTCTTCATTGGAGGAAAGAAATGCTCCAAGAATAACCTCTTCACGTCAGCCCATGTAAATATGGAGTTTGGCGGGAGGCTTGTGAACCAAGCGTTCGCCTCTGCCGTCTGAGTTAAAGGGAACGCCGCTAACTTGAATTGTTCCTCAGTAACTCCAGCTGGTCATTTATGCACCTTGCATATCTTGACGAACTCACACAGAAAGTTGTATGGATCCTCTCTTTTTTTACCATAGAACTTAGGTAAAACATTCAACAACCCCAACTTGATCGCAATCGACGCCTCCAAGTCTGGAATATATATCGGTGTTGGAGGATCATCTTCTAGATGACTCGAAAGTTCACTCAATCTCGGATCTTCATCTGCCATGTCGCCTTCAGTAATCGCGAAGAAAATTGATTCTACTTCTTTATCGGTTTCTGTTTCTGCTTCAGAAATACCTTCCGTTTAGGGAAACGGGATACTTTCAGCTTCTAGAACACTACTGTCAAACCCGTAAACATCTTCCGTCTGGGCAGACGGATCACCTTGCGGTTCCAACAGATTATGCTGTTTCTTAAGCTTCCGTCTGGGCAGACGGATCACCTTGCGGTTTCTCGTTTCGCAAACTTCTCAATTTCAGAATGATATAGAAGGTCCGGTTTAGAGGCCCTGCTCATAAACAACAGAAAAGTAACCAAAGATCAATAGGAAAAATAAATTAATAAACACCGTTCCCCAGCAACGACGCCAATTTGGTGGGCGTCGTATACCACCAAATAATTCCTGCAACCTGCTCAGAATTAAATTAGTATAGCAACAAGCAGGGTCGAACCACAGAGAACGGGAATTCACCTATTTTTCCTATAAATCTAGTTTAGGTGTAGCCACCACGCCTTAAATTGAGAAAATTTAATTATAACCTAAGAAAGCAGTAAATTAACTAAATAACAAACGGGAATGTAATCAAAAGAAAAGTATTCGCCTTCGAATAAATCCACACTAGTCTAGGGCTCTGATCATCTAAGCAAAGATTATTTAATTCTCAAGAACCAACCAGTTATAGGATATCGTGAATGCAGCGGACATACCCCAATTCCTACGTGCTTTATCGATAGTTAGTTGTATACGCCAGACCTAACTATTTCCCTTATTAAAACACAACCTAGCTGGAGACGTCAGACCTAGATTTAATGCTCTAATAGCTTTTAGATTTGAAGGAACCCAATTTAGACGAATTATCCAAGAACGTAAGTAATAACCCGTCTACCAATTTATTCCTACTACGAACACGGTAGCTTTATCACTAATTAGCCCTATTCCAACAATTACGGATTGGGGAACTAATTGACTGTAATCCAATTTAATCTAAGTTGATCAGGCTTAAACAAAATCGGAATTAACTTTAAACACAAGGAACAAATCGAAACCCTAGGAAATTAATTATACGAACAATTAGATCTCACAGATTATTAGACTAGTGCTTCAATATTCTCGCCGAATAGAAAATTAGCTACGCATAATATTAAATTCAAACACAATCATATAATAAAAAGAAAGCATAAAACTAATTATATTAAAAGAAGTAAGAACAACCACCAGAAATTCAATCTTCAACTTCAATCCAAGATTCGAACTCTAAAACTAAAAATATGAAAATAATATTAAAACCTTCAAGTCTTCTTCTTCACAAATCTCGTCTGTATCTATGCAGCTCAAGATAAAAAAACTAAAGCTATGAAAATATCAAATAATAATCCTTAAGCTATATGACGGCTGAATAAAAATAAAGTCAAATATATATATATATATATATATATATATATATATATTAACTAACTCCTAATCCTATATGGCTACCCCCAATAAATTAAGGAAATTCATCCCTTTAATTTCAACCGCATAATATAAAGTTTTGGGCTTAATTATGACACTTTTAATTAGCCCAATAATAATAAAATAACTATCTGTCCAATAAAAGATAATGCCCAAAATTAATTACAACCATCTTCTCCTCGCATCCTTAATTTCACAGCAAAATCATGCAAAATATACTCCATTCTCGATCTCTCTCGTCCAAATCCTTGCACTCACAAACTTCTCAAAATCCTGCATAAGACACACTAAAACGTGCATTATACTCGCACAAAATGATAGAAAACCCTAACTTTTGAACAACCAAAAACATACACATCAGAAACCAAATAAAAAATATTTTTGCATGTAGATTGCTGATTTGGGCGGGAATTTGCATGAAATTTACTGTGGAAAACATTCCATTTTAGTATATTTATATAGATATTTGACCTAAAGATATACACATAAAATGTGGGCTATAAAATCATAAGTGAAAAATATCAAAGAATTATTTTAATGAAAATAACATATTGCACTTGCGTGATAGAACCACACACTTGTATTTTTGGGTTGAGAAGAAATAAGATATTTAAATAAATAAAAAGAATATCGAATGATTTGCAACTTGTGATGTCCGTGTGTAGTTTGTACATATCTATACTTGTTTCATAGGAGTGATAAGGGTGTATTATACAGAGGCAAAAATTGAAATAGTCAAAATCAATTAGTAAAAATTAATAGTTGTCAAGCAAACTTAGTTTACACAAATTCTAGTAATCTTTTCAATTTTCGGACTATTATACCCTTAGAAGGGATGGTGAGTCAATTTTCATCTTATATCCCATTTGACCAAAATTTCACTCCATTTTCAAATTTTCAGATTTCACAAAATTCTCTCTCCTCTCCTCTCCTCTCTTTGGCGATTTTCGTACCAGCATTCCGGCCGCCGTTCTCCGCCAATCTCCGCCCATCCCCGCCGTGCTCTGCAACTCACAACGCCACCACGTCACCCATCGCCCAGATCCAACCACCGCCGAAAATCATAGATCTCTTTCATCTCTCTTTCTCTCTCTCTCTAGAAAACTCTAGATCTCGTCGGAAATCGCCGCCGCCAGCCCGCACAAACCATCGTGCCGTTCACAATCTTTTCGCCGGAATCCATGGCATGTTTATACTCGAGATCCATGAACATATCTGAAATTGGTGATTTATTGTTTTTTTTTTTATTTTTGTTAATTTATGGTTTTTTCGTATTTATTTTTGATGATTTATAGGTTTTTTTATTATTTATGGTGATTATTGGTACATTTGGGTTGATTTTCTTGGTGATATAGGTGTTTTTGTGTTGATTTCTAGTTCATTTGTGTTGATTTAGCAGGTTTTTGCTTGCTGTCAAAATCCGTTGGTACGAAATGAGTGTATTCGTACTAGTAGTAACTCGTACCAGTAGCGCGCAGCCTATTATTTGCTTGTTGGAACGAATATAATTTATTTGTACCGGCGTACCATGCATTGGTATGATTTTCTTGATTTCGTGCTATGGTTATTTTCGTGCTTGATTTATGGGTGCTTTGTAGTGGTGGCCGCGGTTCGGTTCCGATTTCAGTTCCACCCGAAGGAAACCGGAACCGAACCGCCAACCACTTCGATTTCGGTTCGGTTCGGTTCCGCGGTTCCAAATCGGAACCGCATATTTTGGTGTTTACTTTTTGTATTTTTTTTTCATTTTTTGCTACTTTTCTTGTTTAATTATAATTTTATGCATTCTAACCTAACATTTAGGTGAAATAAATATGAATTGTAACATAAATATAGATAAAAATATAAAAAAATAGAAGGAACCGGCGGTTCTGAACCGAAATAGAACCGAAACCGGTAGTTCTCGGTTCCACAACTTTGGAACCAAAACCGAACCGCCGTCTATGCGATTCTCGGTTCCAAACCGAAACCGGCGGTTCGGTTCTGGTTCCGAAACCGCCGGTTTCGGTTCCGACGATTTCGATTTTTTGGCCACCTCTAGTGCTTTGGGTGTTTTTGTAGTTTATTTCAGGGTAATTTGGTCGTTTTCATTCTTGATTTAGGTTATATGCATTGATTTAGTTGTATTTTTGGGTAATTTTGGAAGGTCTCGTGATTGATTGTTGGTACGTTCGAGTGTATTCGTACCACTGTACCATACGGACACGACATGTTGTATTGGTAAGTTGGAACGAACATTGTTTATTCGTAGTGTCATACCAAGCATGTGTGGGCGCAAACTTAGTACGAATATTGATAAGTTGGAACGAACATGATTTATTCGTACCAGCGTACCATGCATGCGTCGGTGCAAACTTAGTACGTCGATACGAAAATGGTGAGTTCGTACTAGCGTATCATCCGGAAGCATCGCACTTACTTGGTAATCTGGTACGAAATTGATGAGTTCGTATCCGCGTACCATGAGCACGACGCGCTTATTTAGTACGTTAGTACGAATATTGTATTTTCATACCTGTGTACCAATATATGTTGGTATGATTATGAACATTCGTACCTATCGTACTGCGTGCTACTGTATAATGTTGTACTGTTTTTAAAACTGATTTGTTTATTTTTTTTTAAGATTATACGGTCTTATAAGACATTTGCAATGGCTTAGACATCATACAAGTGCAAAAGAATAGTGTCAGATGTAGTCCTTTCACGTTGAAGTACGCCGAAATCTGACTAACAAGCAGTGCACTTGAGAAGCAGATGACAAAGAAATAAATCAAAATATGTCAGGCACATGTTGCTGAGAGCATCTCAACACGGATGAAAGAACATTGACAATAAAGATTTAACTAGATTAGGGTTTATCGAATGAATAATTCAATTATGACAATTTGCTACAATTTATCGTTTGTAAATAATTTATTATTAATATTAATATTATTCTACTCAATTTAATTATATAGTCCAAAATCAAATCAATCCTCGTATATGTTATTTCATACTCCTCCATGGACAATAGGCAATGAAGACGACATCGTCTGCATGAAATAAATATGAAATAATCAGTTTAAAATTAATGGTACAGACTATACATTGATATGATGATACGAATATACAATGTTCGTACCATCGAGATGGCACGCTGGTACGAACATACTATATTCGTACCATTATACCGGGAATAGGTGCATAGCCAACGTTGGTACGCTGGTACGAACACACAATATTCATACCATCGTGTTGGTGTCCTGGTACGAAAAGGTACGAATTCAAACATTCGTGCCAACAATGTATATGAATATACTCTTTTATCCCACCCTCGTATATGTTTTCATTCAATTCTCCTTTATGGGCAACAGCTAAAGAAGATGACATCGGGTGGATGAAATAAGTAAAGACAATTAGGTTTGGTAATAATAATACGGTAGGTAAGAAATAACCAGGTTATAACGCGGTACCCCGATACGAAATGGTTAATTTCGTACCAAGTTACCAATCCATAACGCGATATTCCAGTACGAAATTTCAATATTCGTACCAGATAAGGTATGAAATAACCTATTTCGTACCCAGATATGGTACGAACTTATAGAGAAACTGTCGCACAGGTACTCTGGTACGAATACGGATAATCGTACCCGATTACCGATACAAATAATTCGGAACCGGTGTGTATAAATAACCATCATTGATATGAAGGTACGAATTACAAAATTCGTACCAACTGTAAATTCAGGCAAAAAAAATAGATCTAAATGTACTCTAAAATCAATTATTCATCCACCAAACCATGAAAAAAGATTAAAAAAAAACTGGAACAAAAGGGGCATTACCTCGATCGAAATCAACAAATTTCAGAATCAATGACATAAAATTGATAAGAAATCCGCCGGATAAATTGGCGACGAAGATAAACGACGGAGAAGAATCGTCCATCTAGTACAGTGCCGCCGATCGTGAGCTGGAATGCTTAATTTTGGGGTGCCGGAAGTGAAGTCCGACAAAGATGAGAGAAAAAAATATAGAGAATGGAAAGATAGATATGTATTGCTGAAAGAAGAGATGAGAGATGAGAGAGGAGAGAGAAGATAAAAGATGAGATAGGAGATAGGATCTGCAGCAAAAAAAAAAGCATGAGAGAGAAAAAGTGAATTAAGTCAAAGTAAAGGTATTTTAGGCACTTCTCCCCAAAGTTTGCTAGAATTTGTATAAATTAAGTTTCCTTACAACTATTGTGTTTTACTAAGTGATGTGGTTATTTTAGCCCATTAACTCTATTATATATCCATGACACTCTAATATTTTGTTTATTACAAAGCAGTGGCGGAGCCAGGCCCCCTATCATAGAGGAGGGGGCAAAATATTTTGAGTAATTAAAATAATTTATATTAATATAAAATAATAAAATATTCTTACAAATTACAATAATAAACCCCACAATAATTTCTTACAATTACTCATATTTTTTAAAGCAATAAAATATTAATTAATTTATCTTTGACTTGTCACTTTATTTGTCGTTGATGATTTTCTAATGACAAATTCATTCATTAATTCATATCTAATAACAAAAATTATTATTAATATTTATTTAAATGTACACATAATGGGGTATTTACAGCCTAAATTGTAATTAAAAAGTCGAATGATAGCAAAATTCATGCATTTACAAGAGATTAACCCCAAATTTTTATTAATGTTTATGTAAATTGTAAATTGGGGTATTTACAGCTAACACTACAAGAAAACTGGGCTATTGCGACATACACGCACGCGACACTACATGTAAATATCGTAAAATTACCATACTTATGTTCGTTGTGTCGTATATTTGGATTACTTGTGCGTCATATTAATATTGTGTCATTTTGTGACACAAATGCGTCACTTTTTTTAATGTCTTTGAATTGTAACAATTTTTTTACAACATATCAATTAATTGTCATAATTATACAACATATATATAATAGTGTTGCATTCAGTGTCATATATTAACGTCATTTAAATAATGCGTCACAGTTATGTGACACAAATGCGACACTTCTTTTCTATGTTTTTTAATTGCTACAATTTTTTGGCGACATATCAGTTAAATGTCATAATTAAACAACATATATAGAATAGTATTGCATTCAGTGTCGTATATTTACGTCACTTAAATAACATGTCACAATTTTGCGACACAAATGCGACACCTTTTTTGTGTCTTTTATTTTTGCGACAATTTATTTGCGACACCTCAATAAAATATCATAATTATACAATACATATAAAATAATGTTACATTCAATGTCGTATATTTACGTCACTTCAATAATGTGTCATAGTTTTGTGACACAAATGCGTCACCTTTTTTTATGCCTTTTAATTGAGACAATTTATTTGCGACATCTCAATAAAATGTCATAATTATACAACACACATAGAATAGTATTGCATTCAGTATCGTATATGTACATTACTTAAATAATGTGTCACAGTTTTGCGACACAAATGCAACACATATTTTTACGTCTTTTATTTGCGACACCTCAATAAAATATCATAATTATATAACAAAAAAATTTATGTTACATTTAGTATCGTATATTTGCGTCAATTATGAGCTAGGTATTTGGTGTAGAGGGGGGTGAACACACCAAATAGATTTTTAGAAATTTTTTCAAGTTAAATCACAGAGTTGGTGAGCTCAGTTATCGATCCAGCTGGGGAGGGTCAGCTGGGTAAATAACTCAGCTGACGGTGCGGAAAGTGGTGGTTTGAAAACTTAGCTCGGTTACTTAGAAAAACTCAGTTTGAAAAGATTAACTTTATGTTTTCAGCTTAGTCAAGTTGTGCAACTTTCAGAGAGACACAACTGTCTTTGGAGAGCAGCTGCGTATGCAATTTTGAACAAATATGCAATGATATGAAGGAGTTAGTACAAAACTGAATATAAAGAGAAAGTAAAGAGCACGCGAGTTTTTACGTGGTTCGGAGTAACACCTCCTACGTCCACGACCAGGTTCACTGGTAATCCACTACCACTTGGTTTCCAAGTACCAAGCTACTTCACAACTCTAACCCGAGCTGTGTTCCAACAGTTTGCGGGCACTGTCAAGCCTAACCTTTCGCCACGGCATCGAAAAACCTTACACACTTGAATTTCCCGCTTCAAGCAAGCGTAACCTTGACCTAGGGTAAGAGGGGTTTGGTTTGGGGTTCCAACTGTGAACGAGTTCTTACAATTAAGAACTTTAGAGTATGATGAACTCGTTCGAAATCTAGGCTTAAGATATACAAAGAATTTGGCCTAGGGAACAGACGAAAAACTAAGCAGTTTCTGAACTAGAAACACTTTAAGATAAAGTGTTCTTTGAACTATGTAGAACTGCTTGAGAGCTTTTGAAAGATTGATGATTTCAGAGAATGAAAGCTTGTAGAGAGTTTTTCGTATCTGATCCTGAGGTTGAAGACGGGTTTATATAGGTAGAGATTCAAGACTAGCCGTTGGAGGAGCCGTTTGAATCTTACCTACTCTTCTTAAATTCAAGATTTGCCGTTGGGCGAATCTGCACCTGTCTTCATTTGTGTCACATCCTAGGTCCTGAAGTCTAGGATGCTGATTTGGCAATCCCTAATTGGTCGAGGTATGTTGACTTCCTCTGACGCCGGGATCTTCTGCCTTTGGAGCTGGCTTTTGAATTCAGAGCTGGACTGACTTGAAGTGAAGTCTTCAGAGTTAGTTCCCTTTGTTCTGTACAGCTGGACCGGCTGTGTTTTGAACACAGCTCGAATTCTCTTCAGCTTGATCATGCTCTCCTGGAGGACTCAGCTGAAGGTTGACGCCTGCTGTCTATCGCTAGCTGACTCCTGCTGTAGACACAGCTGGGTCGACTGCTGTCTTCCGCTAGCTGACTCCTGCTGTAGACACAGCTGGGTCGACTGCTGTCTTCCACTTCCTTAACCTGTAAACCTAGAAAATCTAAAGCTCAAACAGGCGAGCTGGAAAACACTATTTAGGTTGACGCGATCATCTATTCGGTTGGATAATCAGTTGGATTTTGGTATCAAATCGAAACCTTATAATTTTCCCAACAATTTCCCCCTTTTTGATGATGCCAAAACCTAACTGAGACAACTTATGACGCAGAAAAACTTGTATTTTATTAATATAAGAATATACATTATAACACAGGAAAAAGAAAGAAAGAAAAATCTTCAAATCTTCAGTCTTCAATTCTTCAGTCTTCAATCCCAGTTGGCTGGGTCTTCTCTTCTGCATCCGTTGCTTCTTTCTTTTGACTCATCTCTTCAGCTGATTCTGATTCAGCTGGTTCCTCTAGCTCAACAGTTTGCCTCTTCTTTGACTTGTCTCTTCTCCCTTACTTCCCCCTTTTTGGCATGATCAAATAGGGTGGGAGAGATACACCATCGGCTGTTGCGATGTTTTAGTTTGGCGAAACTGTGGTCTTCAGCTCTGAGCAGCGAGGTTTGGAGTCTAGGTGGCTCAGCTGTTGTATTAGCTGGCTCTTCTTCAGTAGCATTAGCCTCAGCTGTGATTGCAGACACAGAGTCCTTGGCCTGATTCAGGGCAGGCGATCCGGTGAGTGCTTGGAGGGATGAGTTGGCACGGGAGATATCATCTTCTGAGTCGGGCACAACTTCATTCCTTGCAAATTTTGCTTCTTCAGACTTCTTAGACTGAATGAGAAAGTCTGATTCAGCACTTGAGGGACTTGTGTTCAGCTCATATCATCATCATCCAGCTGCAGGTGATCATTGGTTGGGTGATGTTTCTCATTTGAGCTTGGTGCAGGGACTTGAGCATCTTTCATCTGAAGATCTTGAAGCTGGTGTCCCTGTAGAGCTGAAGGAAACTGACGAGAAGGCGGTTGAAGTATTTCATCTGTCTTGGGGTTTAAGCTTGGTTGATCAGCTGGAATACTCCGTTGCGGTGTTGGTGACGATGATGTTCACGCAGGCGCATGAACTTCTCCTCCACCGTAAGAAACGACCGCTTGTGGGCCTTCTGCTCCTCGGAGAGTAATTACGAATTCTCTCATAATGTCACCGTTTCTCACTGATCTGATCGAGCACCTCGACTTGAGTCTTCTGTTTGAAGACGGTGCTTCAGCATGTTTTGTCTCCTCAAGTTGTCTCCGATTCCCAGCTGGGACGGAGATAGATGCATGCTTCTTTATCTCCTGCATCTTTTTCTATGCCTCCTGTGGTGGAGCAAGAGCTTTGACATGTCGGCTCTTGAAGACTCCGGCTTTATCAACATCTGGTCCAGGTCTGTTGACGTTGATTTTTGCATCCCAGGGAGTTGTATGTCCCGTTCTCTCTTTTATGTTGAGAGAAACAGTGAGGCTGAGGAGGTCTTTTTCCTTTAACATTCCCAGGAAGTTTTCTGCACCTTCCTGGTGAATGACGTTCTCGAGCTTTGCAGTCTCTCACTGCGCTGGCCTGGATCTGTCGATGGGCTTCACCTTCTTCTGGACTTCCATCTTCTTTGAGGTTCCTGAGAGTTAAGCAACTCTTATCTTGAAGCTTTGACAGATTCTTCAAGTTTGATCGGCTTCGGGAGATATCTTTCTGGATTCCATGTTCTTCTTCTGCAACTTTTGTTAGTAGAAACAAATAATACCAATTGATGGAAATAAGAAAGAATGCCGAAAAACTTTTTAGGGTTGATGCGTATATCTTCTAGCATATTTAAAGAGCTTTCTTGATGAATGGACGATCAAGATTTATCTATTGATAAGAAGATCTACGATTAGGAGTGATTCTCGCGTTTTGTCAGTTTCTTGATTAGAAGATGCGAGTTAATGCGCGAGAGAGGACGGTTGAGGCGTTTTGACTTTTGCCTCGAAACTCCCATGATTCAATTCCATACAGATTTTTAATTAAATTTGATTAGATATGACAAGATATGAGTTTGACTGAAAAACAGATTGAGTAGGTGTAATTAATGTTGTTGCAAACCTTTCAGCTGATCATTGTAGTTAGCTGATACCTCGGTTGAGTGGGTGATCGTGGTTCCAGCTGGTTCCCCCTCAGCTGAATAATCCTTTACTTTCAGCATCTGGTTTAACTGAATTCTTTCTCAGCTGATATCAGTGACGTTGATTCTGAATTAAAGTTGTGTGCTTGCATTCACTGGTCTCCTTTCCATTCGGTAGGTGAAGCATCGTCTAGGTCGAGTAGTCCAAGTAATCCGCACAAGATTTTGAATCTTGCTTCTATCACGGTTTTGTGAGAATATCGGCCCATTTGTATGTACGTGTGAATTTTCTCAACAATCACATCCTTCTTTTCTACGTGATCTCTGATGAAATGATGTCGTACGTCTACATGCTTGCATCTTGTGTGAAGTACTGGATTCTCTGAAATGGCAATCGTACTTGAGCTATCACAGAAAATTGGAACATGTCCAGTTTTCACTTCATAGTCATCCAGCTGATGTTTCAGCCAGAGAATTTGTGACGGCGAATTTTCCAGCGGCCATATATTCTGCTTCTGTCGTAGAAGTTGCGACGCACGTTTGCTTCTTTGAAAACTATGAAATCAACTTACTTTCTAAGAACTGACAAGTTCCTGAAGTTAATTTTCTGTCCAACCGATCTCAAGCGAAGTCTGAGTCTGAGTATCCAGTCAGCTGTAGATTGTCTTCAGCTGGGTACCACAAATTTCAACATTCCCGAGTTCCTTTGAGATATTTGAGAATGTTCTTGGTCGCTTGCATGTGTGCTTCCTTTGGATTAACTTGAAATGCACACACTTGTACTCCCATTGCGAAAGAGATGTCCGGACGACTTGTCGTTAGATACAAGCAGGATCCTATTATCCCTCTGTATTTGCTGGAATCAACTGACTTAAAGCCTTCACTCTCGGTTCAATCTTCCAGTTGGTGTTCATTGGAATCTTTACAGTTCTGCTGGATTGAACTCCATACTTGGCGATCAAGTCTTTCACGTATTTGGATTGATTTATGAAAATCCCTTCTGATGATTGCTTGACTTGAAGTCCTAGGAAGAAACTCATTTCTCCCATCATGGACATTTGGAACTTCTCTGACATCATCTCTCCAAATCTTTGGCATAAGAAGCTTGATCTTGATCCAAAGATGATGTCGTCTACATAGATTTGAACAACCAGGATATCTTCTCCTGACTTGATGGTGAATAGAGTTCTGTCTACTGAGCCCTTCTTGAATCCTTTGGATACAAGAAAATTTGACAGAGTGTCATACCAAGCTCGAGGTGCTTGCTTTAATCCATAAAGAGTCTTCTTTAGCTTGTAGACTTTATTTCCTTCTACTTCAAATCCTGGAGATTGTTCAACGTAGACATCTTCTTTGATTTCTCCATTTAAGAATGCACACTTCACATCCATTTGATAAACCTTGAATTTGTGATGTGCTGCATAGGCGAGAAAGAGTCTGATTGCTTCCAATCGTGCTACTGGGGCAAATGATTCTTCGAAGTCAATTCCTTCCTGCTGAGTGTAGCCCTTGACGACCAGTCGAGCTTTGTTTCTGATGACGACTCCCAGGGTATCCAATTTGTTCTTGAATATCCATTTGAGTCCTATGACTTTGACTTCTTGAGGTCTGTCGACCAATTCCCAGACACAATTTCTGAGGAATTCGTTCAGCTCTTCTTGCATGGCGTTAGTCCAAGGCACGCTCTTCAAAGCTTTGAGAATTGATTGAGGCTCTGGCACTTGAGCTACGTAACACGCCATTAGAGCTGTGTCTTCATCATAGACCGTCAGTTCTAGCTCTACTGAGAGTTGAGCTGTGTCAGCTGCTTCTTGATGATCCGATGAAGCTTGAGTAGCTGAGCTTCTGGTTTTGACTTGGTCATATGGTTCTCCAATGATTGCTGATGATGGATGATCTTCAATCCATCTTCTCCTCTTACGAATTTCTTCTTCCAATTGATTGATTCTTGACGTGGCTAAATTTCGTCTGACTTGGAGTTGCTCAGGAGTTAAGTTTTGAGAGATTGGTTCTCTTTGATTTAGATTTTGAGGAGACTTCTGTAGAGGATCAGCTGGAGATGGAAATTTCGGATTCAAATTTCGTGTCCGGATTTCATACTCGATGATGTTCCCCCTTAATTTGACGTTGAGGGTTCTTTTCGATTTTCAGCTGGTGGAGCTTCTTGGTTGAATTGAAGTTCCTCCTCCGGCTTATCGTCCCAAATTAATGGTTCGGCCAGATTCCTGATTCTATTTTCTTGAGCTCTTGTCTGAATCAGTCTTGAAGATTCTCCTTCATTTTTTCGTTTGATAGACTCTCTATATTCGAAGGAGGATTCGTCAAAGGTAATATGTGGAGTTACTTCGACTATTTGAGTTCTTCAGTTGAAGACTCTGTATGCTTTACTCACAGCGGAGTAACCAAGGAATACTCCTCGGTCTGTCTTCACGTCGAACGTCTTGAGCTGTGTCTTCCCATTGTTGAGGATGTGACATTTGGATCCGAATACCTTGAAATACCCTATGTATGGTATTATGTTGTTCCATAGCTCATACGGTGTCTTTCCTTGCCTTGATGTGAGTAGGGAGCGATTCTGAGTGAAGCAAGCTGTGTTGATTGCTTCAGCCCAGAACTTCTTTGGAATGGCAGAGCTAGCTAGCATTGAGATAGCTGCTTCCTTGAGAGTTCTGTTTCTTCTTTCTGCTACACCATTCTGCTGAGGTGTGCGTGCTGCAGATGTTTGATGTTGAACTCCGTTCTTCTACTCCGCTCTTCTCGCAGTAATCATAAATAGTTTCATTCAGAAACTCCGTTCCACGATCTGATCTTATTGACATTATCTTGCACTCCTTTTGTGTTGATAATCTTTCCAGCAGGATAGGCAACTTAGTCCTGGTTTCGCTCTTCTGGTACAAGAATGATATCCATGTGAATCTTGAGAAATCATCCACTACGACCAGAGTATATTTTCTGCCATTGAAGCTTCTTTGGATAATTTGGACCAAAAAGATCCATGTGAAGAAGTTGAAGTACTCGATCAGTTAACTGAACTGGCTTGAGAGAGAATGAAATTCTTGTCTGTTTTCCTTGTTGACACGCGCTGCACATATGACTTTTGTCATATACTTGATCTGGAATTCCATTAGCGAGCTGGTTCCTAGCCAGTTTGTTGATTGTCTTGAAGTTGAGATGATTCAGCCGTACGTACTACAACATTAACTTTATTCTTGCTTTTCGATACAAGACAAGTCTCGGAGAATATTGTTCCGATCGACAAAGTACATATTTCCTTCTTTTTTCCCTCTTAGGAGTATCTGCTTGGTTTCCCTGTGCATCCCTGTGCATCAAACTTGACAGAAAAACCGTTGTCGCAGAATTGGCTAATGGAAAGCAAGTTATGTTACAATCCTTGTACATAAGAAACATTTGGGATTATAACATTTCTAGTTTTAAATGTACCATAACCTTTGGTTAGGCCTTTGGAGTTGTCACCAAATGTTACTTGTGGACCTGTACGCTCGATATATTCCTGGAGTAGATGCTTTAGGTACGTCATGTGCTTGGAACATCCACTGTCCAAGTACCATAGCGTTCTCATCGACTCCTCTGAGATGCGTCGATTCCTTGCAACCTAAACAAAAAATTAAAATTCAGGTACCCAGTTTTAATTGGGTCCTTGTGGGTTAGACAGAGATTCTTTGACGACCCAGATCTGCTTGATGACTCGAATTGGGTCATTTGATCTTATAATTCTCCCAGCTGAGTCGATATACACATTCTTTGTGTTCTTCGGTTGTTGCTGGCGGGGTCTTGATCTCCTTTCCGTTTTGTGTCATTTCTGCCGAGACGTTCCTTTGTCTCGCTCGTCTCGCCTATGATCTTGTGGCCGGAAATGATTATCCAGTGGTACTCGTATGAGTGGTATCCAGTGGGTATCTCGATATCCGGTTGATATCGTTCAACGTCTTTATTCTTTACTGGTATCTGTGAAATCCAGCTTGTTGTCTTCGTTGAGGTTGAGCACGTTGCTGTCTGAGTTGGGCTTGAGGTTGTCGCACAGCTGACCTTCTTGATGCCTGATGTGTTCTCGACGGAGCTTGAGAATGTTTCACGGTGGTCTTACGACGCTTTCTTTGTGTCCTCAACCGTTGATGCTTTGAGCTTGGGATTGGAGGTTCGTTTGCACGTACAAACATTACCTTTGTTCCACTTGTGGAGGCAATGTTTGAGGCATCCTTTGATTCGTTGTATCCCGGTCCGCTTTGAGTCTTCTTTGGACGCTGAGCACTAATGATCTCGTCCATTGTTGACGTGGCTTTGATGAGAGCTACTATCTTCTTAGATAGTACCTCTTCGGTGCTTTTCAGCTCAGTGATCTCAGCTGACTTCTTTTCCGATTCAGCTGTGACATTTTCCACATCTTCCATCAGCTGTTTCTTCTCATAGTAGAATTCCTTCATCAGCTGATCTTGTTTCACTATTTTGTCTTTTAGTGAAACAACTTCCTATTGGAGCTGTGTTATATCAGCTGCGTCTGATACCTTTGTCTTTTCCAGTTCCACCTTCAGCTCGGCATTCTCACACATAATGACGTCAATGATCTCTTGAAGCTCCTTGGAATCGTTCATTACTTTCTCTACTAGACTCCAATCAGGTAGTCCAGATTCTGAGACTTGTGTAGAGTGTTCGTGTGATGGTGAGATGTCTGATAGATTTTGAGTTCGATGCCGTCTGTTTGTCCCATGAAGCATGTATCCCAATCAGGTTTATCATGGGCCATCAGGGCTTCTTCTTCCGAGTCTGAAAATGGCATGTCATCCATTTTGTTGCACTCTGATTCTTCATCGGCGATATAAGCTCTCCTTCTGTCAGCTGCCTTAGCTTTCAGTTGGTCTTTGTCTTTCTTGGACAGCTTTGGACAATCTAGCCGGTAGTGTCACAGTTCCTTGCGGTTGAAGCAACCTTCTTCTTGTTCGTTTGTCGGTGACTTCTCATCGTTCTTTGCGTACTTGTCTCTGTAAGTTCTTGCGAACTTCTTGTATTTGCCCATGCTGGTGTTGAGTCTGTTGTAGTTTTTGACCAGCATGGCTATTTCTTCAAGTAGCTCTTTCTTGCTCATGTCCTTCTTATCCTTCTTCGATGACTCAGCTGACTGCATGTATGCGGATTTGTCAGAGTTGGCTCTGAACGCAATCTCCTTTGTTGCAGGTGTCAGCTCTCCATCATTCTGATTGTTTGAAGATTCTTTCATTGTAATCTTCAAGTTGTACTCGTTGGCTTTGAGCATGGAGTATAATCTTTCAGTTGAAAGATCACCTAAGTCACTTCGACTTTGGTGTACCACCTTATAGGTGTTCCATTCAGCTGTGAGCGTTGAAAGAACTTTTAGATTCTTTTCTCGCTGGGTGTATTTCCCAGTTCTGATGGTTTCTATTTCCACCACAATATTGGAGAATCTGAGTTCCATCCCTTCGATGGACTCATTGATCAGCTGCTTGAAGTTATCAAACTTCTGGCATGCAATCGTGAATTTATTCTCCTTTATCTCCTCCGACCCTTCGCATAGCTTTGCTAGGGTTTCCCACATCTCCTTTGCGGTTTCGCAGTTGATGATTTTGCTAAGGTAGGCATTGGAGACCGTTGAAGATATGGTGTTCCTCGCGAAGCTGTCTAGTCCAGCTTGCTTCCTTTCTTCTGGGGTGTGCTCACTCTTGGGCTTGGGAATGAGCTGATATCTTGGTTGTTCGCCATCTTGAGTTGGGACAAGCTCGTTTCCTGATTTGTAGATGATGATGGTTCCGTCTCTGATGACGTCCCACATCATATCGTGATGCGCACAGAGAAAGCTCTTCAGTCTGAACTTCCATATTGCATAATCGTCTACCGAGAAGGTGGGAAGATTCCTGTTAAGATAAGAATCCATAGAAATATGCAGTATGTAATAATATGAGTTTTTCACAAAGAGGATCTGTTCAGATGACCACTGACAGATTGTCAAGAGAGATATCTTGATACAGAAACGGTGGTCTGTTGAACCACTGCTCTGATACCAATTGATGGTCCCTGCGCTAGGTATTTGGTGTAGAGGGGGGGTGAATACACCAAATAGATTTTTAGAAACTTTTTCAAGTTAAATCACAGAGTTGGTGAGCTCAGTTATCGATCCAGCTGGGGAGGGTCAGCTGGGTAAATAACTCAGCTGGCGGTGCGGAAAGTGGTGGTTTGAAAACTTAGCTCGGTTACTTAGAAAAACTCAGTTTGAAAAGATTAACTTTATGTTTTCAGCTTAGTCAAGTTGTGCAACTTTCAGAGAGACACAGCTGTCTTTGGAGAGCAGCTGCGTATGCAGTTTTGAACAAATATGCAATGATATGAAGGAGTTAGTACAAAACTGAATATAAAGAGAAAGTAAAGAGCACGCGAGTTTTTACGTGGTTCGGAGTAACACCTCCTACGTCCACGACCAGGTTCACTGGTAATCCACTACCAATTGGTTTCCAAGTACCAAGCTACTTCACAACTCTAACCCGAGCTGTGTTCCAACAGTTTGCGGGCACTATCAAGCCTAACCTTTCAGTTTACGGTGCGAAAAAACCTTACACACTTGAATTTCCCGCTTCAAGCAAGCGTAACCTTGACCTAACCTTTCTGGGTAAGAGGGGTTTGGTTTGGGGTTCCAACTGTGAACGAGTTCTTACAATTAAGAACTTTAGAGTATGATGAACTCGTTCGAAATCTAGGCTTAAGATATACAAAGAATTTGGCCTAGGGAACAGACGAAAAACTAAGCAGTTTCTGAACTAGAAACACTTTAAGATAAAGTGTTCTTTGAACTATGTAGAACTGCTTGAGAGCTTTTGAAAGATTGATGATTTCAGAGAATGAAAGCTTGTAGAGAGTTTTTCGTATCTGATCCTGAGGTTGAAGACGGATTTATATAGGTAGAGATTCAAGACTAGCCGTTGGAGGAGCCGTTTGAATCTTACCTACTCTTCTTAAATTCAAGATTTGTCGTTGGGCGGGTAAGTTATTATTTATATCCGACTGCCGGTGTCTGCACCTGTCTTCATTTGTGTCACATCCTAGGTCCTGAAGTCTAGGATGCTGATTTGGCAATCCCTCATTGGTCGAGGTATGTTGACTTCCTCTGACGCCGGGATCTTCTGCCTTTGGAGCTGGCTTTTGAATTCAGAGCTGGACTGACTTGAAGTGAAGTCTTCAGAGTTAGTTCCCTTTGTTCTCGTATACGGACTTTGTGTTTTGAACTCAGCTCGAATTCTCTTCAGCTTGATCATGCTCTCCTGGAGGACTCAGCTGAAGGTTGACGCCTGCTGTCTTTCGCTAGCTGACTCCTGCTGTAGACACAGCTGGGTCGACTGCTGTCTTCCGCTTCCTTGACCTGTAAACCTAGAAAATCTAAAGCTCAAACAGGCGAGCTGAAAAACACTATTTAGGTTGACGCGATCATCTATTCGGTTGGAGAATCAGTTGGATTTTGGTATCAAATCGAAACCTTATAATTTTCCCAACAATGTATGATCCAAATATTGTATAACAAAATATACCACAAATCTAACATTTATATTTCAAACGGGCCCAAACTAATTAAATAAATTTGGGCCCAAATATTAAAAATAAAAGCACCTTCTTTTCTTTTCACTCACACACACCAGACGTATCCTCTTTCTAAACCCACACACATGTCTCTCTCTCTTCTCTCATCCACAGCAGCAATTCCATCGCAGCCGTCGTCCTTCTCCTTCTCCGGCGAGACATCGTCGTTCGCCGCCACCTTCTCGCCTCACTCATTCTCTCTCTCGATCTTTCTTCTCGGCTCTCTCTTTTCTATATACTTATTGGCAGCAACAACAGCACAGCCGCTCTATCTTCTCCGGTGAACCTCGCCGTTTACCGCCACGCCTCCGTCTCGCTGCCTAACAGCACCATTTTCTCCATCCCTCTCAGCCGATCTCGCTCTAATCATCTGTAATCTCACAAAACCACCAATTCGATACCCTAGAATTTTAAATCTTAAATTCGAAACATCCCTTCTCTCATCTCCGGCGAGAAAAACACCACTACTGTGTGTCTTTGACTGGAACGTCGCTGCCTTTCCTTTGGCGAAACGGACAGTAGCTCAGAAAAACTACCGTTGTCGCCAGCACTGGTGTAAGTCAATCGTCCCCTACCCTTATCTTTTCTTTACATTTTAATTTTCAATTTTAGTTGATTTCAGTTTTTTTATTTTTAATTTACTTCCATCTGTTCCTTCTCTTTTAAGAAACCGGCAATTACCCTCTGTTTCTCTGCCGCCATCGTCGTCGGTCATTACTAGCGTCGCTGTCTTCTTCTTTGCCCAAACGAGCAATAGCTCGGAAAGCCACCATCACCTTCTTCTTGGCTAAACGGACGGCTGTTAATCAAAAGCCGTCGTCGCGATGCTATTCTTAATTTGTTATGATCATGCTTGCTATGGAGTAATTTGATTGAAGAAAGATAAATAGGTTACTTCAATTAATTGGTCCTATTTTGTTATTTCAGTTTGGAGTTCTTAAGAAAATGAAACAGAGTTTTCATTGGTACACAAGGCTTGGATTTGGAGTTGGATGAACTTACTGGATTTCGCTTGATGAATGGATGGTTTGAATAAACTTCAGGTTGTGATGCTGAAATCCTGTGACTGTAATTCCCCTTGCAGAGCACATCTTCTTTCTCATTTCGGTTTGGGTGTAAATTTGTTGTGTAAAAGATGTGTTGGTTCCGGACGGAAGAAGCATTCAAGATGCTATGCATTTAAGCTATGGTATTTACTTCTGCAATGATCAAATGACTGACAGG
Organism: Agastache rugosa; assembly: GCA_031470985.1. Taxonomy (NCBI): domain Eukaryota; kingdom Viridiplantae; phylum Streptophyta; class Magnoliopsida; order Lamiales; family Lamiaceae; genus Agastache; species Agastache rugosa. Next base: position 13,725,245 of record CM062608.1, read on the forward strand.
GTTGAATTTAAGAGATATGTTGTTGATTTAGTCTTACTTTATGAATTGCAATTCACAACTATGAATGAGATATTTCTCAGTGTGTGATATTTTCATTGCTTAATTTGAGCATTAAAACATCTAATTTATATGACAATTAATTTAGGGTCGCACAAAGTATCATATATGTTGCGTCTGAATTAAGAAATGTCGTAGAATTGCTACATTTTTTTTCTCGACAGTCGACACAATTTAAATAGACGCTCCAAATGTCGTAAATTACGTCATTTCGTTTTAATTAATGATGCACAATGTGTCGTAAAGTAATGTGCGTCACTATAGCGAACGATGCATAATGTGTTATTAACTTTATGTGACAATTATTTTAATGTCGCACAAAGTGTCATATATATTGTGTCGTAAAATTGCTACATATTTCTTTTATGACAAAATCTAAATTGACGTAGAAATATGTCACAAAATAGGATGCATCATTTCAACTAATGACGCGTAAAGTGTCGTAAATTGTGACGGACGTCACTACACTTAATGACGCATAATGTGTCGTTTATTTTAAATGACGATTAATTTAATGTTGCAAAAAGTGTCATATATGTTGCGACACAAATGAAAAAAAGCGTTGTAAATTTGCTACATTGCCCTTTTGCGACACAATCCATTATGACGCAGAAAATGTCGTAAATTACCTTTTGCGACATTAAAACAATCGTTAGCGACACATTCTACATGTCGCAATAGCCCGATTTTCTTGTAGTGTAAATTGAAAAATTATGTAAAAAAGCCGAAATGATAGTAACATTCATGTATTTACAAAGATTAACCCCATTTTTTTAATATCAATATTTTAGCATAAGTGTTAGATGTATACAACAATCTAATTATTAATTAACCATTTACCGTTACAATTATATTATTACAATAACCGATGATGAACCATCACGAACCATTTGATTCTTTTTCCAACCTCTCTCGACCATGACACGTTTGCAGATATTTAAAATTTAAGAAAAGAACCATTTAGTACATTTCAATTTTTGCCCCTATAATTTTAAACTATTAGTGGGGCAAGTTGAGACTTTTATGTAATATACTATTATACATGATTAGGAATACTCTTGAACCCAATTGGGGGGGGGGGGGGGGCAATTGCCCCACCAATCATCAACGTGGCTCCGCATCTGTTACAAAGTATACTACCCTTTATAAATGTCATGCTACATGTATTATACTGATTTTTGTTGTTATGTAATACTGCAACTTATTACACCAATAAATTACTATAATTTCACCATTATACCACAATTACTATGTGCATCATTCCAAACATAATATTAAATTTTTATACATATAAGACACTCAATCAAACATACCAAATATTATTCCGTACTGCGTAAATATTATATATGAACTAAAATATTACAAACACCAAAGTTCCTCTAACTTTAGACAGTTCACATGAGGCACAAATTTTAATTCATAAGCATAATTCAAAAGAGATGATCAAAAAAAGAAAATTCTTAGGCATGATTGTTGAATGTTGATACATGATCTCATGATCTGTTTATCGGCACAAGGCAAAGTGGATGTTTTTTATGCATAGTAAGACCAGGCGCACCTTGAGTATCAATGTCTTGTTTGCTCATTCCATGAGGCAGTTCCCAGTCGAACGAGCTGACAAGGTTGGCAAGCGCGAGCTCCACCGTTGCAAATCCCATAGCTATGCCGGGGCAGCCTCGTCTCCCGCCCCCGAACGGGATCACCTCAAAGTCCTGGCCTACTACGTCTATGCTCGAATTCAAGAACCTTTCAGGCACAAACTCCTCCGGATTTTCCCAGTTCTTGGGATCTCTTGCAATCGCCCACGCGTTTATGAAAACTAATGTCTTGGCGGGAATAGCATACCCGCTAAGGTTGCAATTTTGCATAGATTCTCTTGGCAATAGGAGTGGTGCTGGTGGGTACAATCTCAATGCCTCCTTTATTACTGCCTTTAGATAAGCTAGTTTTGGCAGATCATCCTCGTCAACATGTCTTCTATCTCCAACTAACTCTCTAATTTCTCTCTGCAATTTCTTCATTACTTCTGGATTTTGCATTAGAGCTGTCATAGTCCAGATTATCGTCGCTGCACCCGTGTCCGTTCCAGCCACAAATATATCCTGCATGCAGTGAGAGAGAGAGAGAGAGAGACCACATTAGAGAATGAAACAACCAAAAACAAGAGAAAGAGAGAGAGAGCACAAATCGAAAATGAAACAACAAAACCAAGAGAGAGAGAGAGAGAGAGCACATTAGAGAATGAAACAACAAAAACAAGAGAGAGAGAGAGAGAGAGAGAGAGAGCACATTAGAGAATGAAACAACAAAAACAAAAGCAGAAGGAAGTAATTAATATACATGATGAGATGATGAAAGCTAACCATTATAATTGCTTTGACTTGATCCCAAGTGAGAGCAATGGAGCCAGAATTTTCTTGTTTAAGCTCCATCAAAAGATCAAGAATATTGGGATTCGTCGACTTGGGCCTACTCGGATCCAAGTGCTCATCAATAATCTCTTGAAAGAAATCATCAAAATCTTTCCAAATCCTATTAAGTCTCCCAATCATTCCAGAGAGTCTATCCACCCATCCAAACAAAGGCAAATAATCCGAAACAAAAAATCCAGCCATCATGGCCTGAGATTCAGACATAAGCTCATCAAACCTCGATCTTCTCGAATCTCCCTCGTCACGCGCCTTTCCGAAGGCGACCCTACAGATTAACGTGCTGGTCAGATCCAACATCATCACACTCAAATTAGTAACTTCGCCAGAATTAGCTCTGATAGAAAGGTTGTCGATCATTCGAAACACTTCTTCCTCGCGGATAGGCCTAAACGAGTGGACCTGCTTGATGCTCAAGAGCTGGACGACGAAGATCTTCCTCAACTCCCTCCAGGAGGCACTGTAAGGCGCTAAGGCGACGTCGGAGCCGTTGTAGGACATCTTGTATTGGCCGAGAGACTTGGGCCGGCTGCAGAAGGCCAGGTCGTGTGTCTTCATCACTTCCTTTGCGATCTCCGGTGAGGAAATGACGATGACTGGGACGGTGCCGAGCTTCATGGACATGAGGGGGCCGTATATCTTTGAGAGTTTGCATAGATAGACGTGGGGAGTGGCGCTGTCGAACTGGTGGAGGTTGCCGATGAAGGGGAGGCCCGGCGGGCCAGGTGGAGAGGGAGAATTCTGCAGTCTTCTTCTGTTGAGGAGGAACAAGATTGAACAAGGAAGGATTGCTAGGAGGATAAGAAGAGCGACCATTCTGTTTTATTTTTATTTTTGTGAATTTTCGTATATGACTCGCACATATATATAAATGTGTATGTTCCGTGTGTAAATTATGTATGCATGTGTGTTTGAGTTGTACTAGTAAAAAGATACACAAAAGTCTTCAGCAGAGATTGTTGATATATGGTCTTGATAAAATGTTTGGATGTCGTGTCAATTTATAGACCTGTTACTAACATTTCATGGGCCCTGCACAAGATAAGAAATACAAACCCTTATTAGACTTTCAAACCTTATTAGACTTTCAAACTCGAGATCAACTCGTTAAATATCTATTCAACTGTGTCTCTTTCCTAGAGTACAGAGTTATTTTAGGACTTTAACTTTTGTCATTTTGCAAAAGTATGACACATTTTTTCGGGCTTCCAATTATAGGACAAAATTTAAAAAATTAATCATCATCAGGACAGATTTGGGCCCGATTTATGATGGTTGGGCTAAGTTCCACGTGTGCTCAATTAAAGGCCCCGATGCACATGTGTCTGCCCATGTGTCAATTTCATAATAAAATTTAAAAATCAAAACTAATTAATTCAAAATTAAAATTAGTAAAATTAGTAAAATGTGTTTACCCATATGGATGCCCACGTGTGCTCAATTAAAGGGCCCGATTTTTTGCGCCATGCTTTCACCTTGTTTCAGAGTCGATTATATCACTTTGATTTAGTCTGGGCAATCGATTTGGGGCTAGGGTTCTTCAAATTGGGGGTGAGATATGATTTGGGTTTTTTTTTTTTCTGCAGCGTGATTTCTTTTTATGGGAGTTAATATTGAATTTACTAATTTTAATTTTGAATTAATTAGTTTTAATTTTTAGATTTTATTATGAAATTGACACATGAGCATCCACATGGGCAGACACATGGACATCGGGCCCTTTAATTGAGCACATGTGGAACTTAGCCCGACCATCATAAATCGGGCCCAAATCTGTCCTGATGATGATTAATTTTTTAAATTTTGTCCTATAATTGGAAGCCCGAAAAAATGTGTCTTACTTTTGCAAAATGGCAAAAGTTAAAGTCCTAAAATAACTCTCTACTCTTTTCCTACATATAGAGAACACATATATATATAAGGAGATGATTATATAGGAATTCATTTTTATATGAGTCCGTATAGACCATACATTTTTATCACACAAGTTAATGCACAAATTGCATTATTTTAATGCATAAACATATGTTCATTAAAAAAATTGCATGTTTTTTTCAATTTTGATTTAAGAGTCAAGAGAGGGGAGCCGAAGGCCTCGGAGCGAGCTAAAGGATTAATGTTGCCACAATCATTATCTATAAATTAAAATTGGAGACCAAGGCGGAGACGGAAAAAAAAATTGCTTTGTTATGTTTGTGCATTAAAGTACTGCATTTTGTGCATTTCCGAAATCATAAAAATGCATGGTTCATACGGACTCATATAAAAATGAGTTTCTACCAGATCCACACTCTATAATTTTTCGTATGCTTTTACTATATTAGCATTTCATGCTTTTTATTCATTTCGAATGTGTTTTGATAAATATTATTCTCGAATGTATAATTAATAGTAATATGCTCAAGTTATGTTAATATAAAACTTATTTTTTTTAGAATAATATAAAGCTTATTATTTTATCCACATTTTTTTATTCAGTATTTTGTATGCTTTTAATATTAGATTTCCATGCTTTTAATATTAGATATCTATGCTTATCATATATTTTAATAATACTTTAATAAATGTTATATTAGAAACATATTTCACAAACAATCTAGGCTTTTTATGAGAAAATTAACAAGTAAAATTTTTAATCAATCATAATACGATATTGAGCGTGTTAAATAATAGGTACATAAATAATAAACTCTAAATAATATAATACTAATAAAAAGGAGACGCCAAACTTGAAAAAATTAATGAGGGAAAAAAGAGACATTAGATGATAGAGCTAAACAAATAAATGATAAAATAGCCAAAAAATAATATGTTGACAACCAAATAAAATCTCTTAATTAAAAGGATATAAAATTAAGAGTAAGTTAACTTGAAGAACCGTCCATTTTCTTTTTTTTTTTTAACTTCCGTCCAAAACTAATTCTAAGATTTACCAACTATAATCCCTTAATTATAGAGATGTGATAATTAAGATCAAAACAAATTGGCAATGTTGCCCCCAATTTATTTATACCAAACGGAATTCTCATATTTTATCCTTATTATCCCAAATTATCTGCGACCATTGATCTATAAATTTAGATGGATAGGATAAGTTCTTAACTTCCACATGGGGATTGGTTCATATAAAAATTAAACCTTGTGTGAGAATGAGGAACCAATCTGAACCGTTGATCTTTGTATGATCTATGGTTGTCATTATTCGAAGCATGAATATATATAGATTTAAGCATGATTTTATATAAGCACGATTGTTTATACAAAAAGTGTGAATCTCATTAGGCATGACTATATATAGATTTAAGCATGAATATATATAGATTTAAGCAAGTTTTCAAGTTGTCATGGGAGGAATAGTTTCTATAGTAACTCATCCCTATATATATATAGGGATGGGTTACTATAAAAATTATTTCTTCCGTGAGAACTTGAGAACTTGCTTAAATCTATATATATTCATACTTAAATCTATATATAATCATGCTTAACAGATTCATGCTTTTTCGCATAAACAATAATGCTTATATAAAATCATGCTTAAATCTATATATATTCATGCTTCAAATAATGACAACCATTACGAAGATCAACGGTTCAGATTAGTTCCTAGTTCCCACATTAAGATTAGTTTCTATATATATATATATATATATATATATATATATATCATGATTTAATTTACGTTTTTTTTCCTTCCATTCTTTCGTATGTCGCAGGACCAATTTTAACAATGCATTTCGTTTTAAAATAAAATGCATTTCATTTACACTGTTGTAAATATATCTTTTAGATATATATGATAGGAGTGTTGACCAAGTAAACCCCTAAAACCCTAGCTCTCCGTACCACTATAAATAGAGGCATTTGGTCATCATATTGAATACACAGAATTCTTATTCTCTCTACTATATTCTCTTTTCTCTCTAGCTTATAACACGTTATCAGCACGATTGTTCTACTGCTACTTCGATCCTCTCCTTCAATCATAGAAGTCCTTCGATCCTAGAAGGTATTCTTCTAATTTTCTTTTTATTCGTTCAAATCAAATTGCCGTCAATACATGAAACATAGGTGAAATTAGCTTTTGTTTAAGAAATTTTTTTGTTACTTTATAAAGGCTGATTCACGCAATTTGTCTAGAAAATTCTTTTGTTTTCAATATCGCATCTCATGTTGTAGGTAGACTATTAATTAAATATTTGTCAAATATATCATGGAGTGTTCCTCGTACTAATTAATCTTACTTGATGTGATTTTAAATTATTAAACATGAAACTCGAAACTGCAAAATATATGTGTTATATTATGCCTTTATGTATATTTCTTTGTTATGATAATTATTGTTTCGAATAATCTCAAAAGATTATCTATTGATGCTAATTAAAGTAGCACAAGTAATATTCCTGAAGAATATTACATGCTCTGAAGAGCAAATAAATATTTGGATATTATATTTATCCTTGATTCTTTTGTGCAGAATTGCACAAATGGCAAATATAGCCAAACTTGAGTTCATTGCTCTTGACATCTCTGGCAAGAACTATATGTCATGGACTCTTGATGCTGATGTTCACCTGATCTCAAGGGGTCTAGGGGAGACAATAAAAGAAGAAAATAATACATCCGAACAGGATCGCGCTAAGGCATTAATTTTCCTTCGTCATCATCTTCATGATGATCTAAAGATTGAGTATCTGACTGTCAAAGATCCAAGTGAATTGTGGACAAACCTAAAAGAAATGTTTGATCATCAAAGGACCGTTGTCCTTCCTAAAGCTCGTTACGAGTGGATGCATCTTAGACTACAAGATTTTAAGTCTGTGAGTGCTTATAATTCTGAATTATTTAGAATTATTTCTAAATTGAAACTTTGTGGAGAGAATATCACTGATGCTGATATGCTTGAGAAAACATTCTCCACTTTTCATGCTTCAAATGTGCTCTTACAGCAACAATATAGGGAGCGTGGTTTCACAAAGTACTCTGAACTAATATCCTGTTTATTGGTTGCCGAGCAAAATAATGAATTGCTCATGAAAAATCACGAACTTCGACCCACCGGTTCCACTGCATTGCCTGAAGTCAATGCAACTTTCAACCATGAAAATGGACGTGGTCGTGGGAACCAACGTGGACGTGGTCGTGGGAACCAACGTGGACGTGGGCGTAGTCGTGGACGTGGATATGGTCTCGGTCGTGGACGCGGTAAACCAAATGATGCAACCTCTAGCAACAAAAGGCATAAAGCATCCAATGACCACAATTCATCAAAAAAAGAAGCTGCTTGTCATAGATGCGGCATGACAGGACATTGGGCACGTACTTGCCGAACTGCAAAGCACCTTGCGGATTTATATCAAGATTCCATCAAGGAAAAAGACAAGAAGGAGACCAATGTCGTTGACTTTGACGGTCCAATTGATACTACTCACTTAGATGTCTCCGATTTCTTTGATGGCCCAAAAGGCGACAATATTGATCAGTTGATTGGTGGTGGTGTGCTTGAAGACAATAATATGGACATTGTTTAGTCCTTTTTATCCTTATTTCTAGTTATTTAGAAAACATTGCTTATTTCCGCTGTTTATTTTCAGATCGTTGTTTTTTTAGTACAAAACAATTTTTTATTTTTCTTTTAAATTTTTATTCAGTAATTGATCTTTTTTTAAAAAAATTTATCAGAAATTCAAATGGAATCTTGTGATATTTGTCTTGCCGATAGTGCCACTACACACACCATTCTCCAAAATAAGAAATATTTTCTTAATTTAACATTAGCTGAGGATAATGTTAACACGATATCAGGTGCATCAAATATCATTGAAGGCTCCGGAAGAGCTTGTATCATTTTGCCAAATGATACTAAATTAATTATTGAAAATGCCATGTACTCTAGTAAGTCTAGAAGAAACTTACTAAGTTTCAAGGATATCCGCTATAATGGATACCACATCGAGACAATAGCAGAAGGTACTAATGAATATCTTTGCATAAATTCTTTTGTATCTGGCAATAAGCTAACAAAAGAAAAATTATCAACACTACCTTCTGGAATGTATTACACATTCATAAAGGCAATTGAGACAAACCATGTCATGAACCCGAAGTTCAATGACACAAAAAGCTTTATGCTTTGGCATGATAGGTTTGGACATCCTGGAGCAACTATGATGCGCCGAATAATTAATAATTCATATGGGCACAATATAAAGAACTAGAAGATTCTTTTAACAAATGAATTCCCATGTGATGCTTGTGCGCAAGGCCAGTTAGTCATTAGACCTTCATATAAGAAGGTTGATGTTGAATCTCCATCTTTCTTAGAAAGAATTCAAGGAGATATTTGTGGACCTATACATCCACAGTGTGGACCTTTTCGATACTATATGGTATTGATTGATGCTTCTTCTAGATGGTCACATGTATGCTTGCTTTCTACTAGAAATGCAGCATTTGCTAGACTGCTTGCTCAAATTATAAAATTAAGAGCTCAATTCCCAGATAATTCGATCAAAAGAATTCGTCTTGATAATGCTAGTGAGTTTACATCTCAAGCATTTGAAAATTATTGTATGGCTATTGGAATTGAGATTGAACATTCAGTTGCTCATGTCCATACTCAAAATGGTTTAGCAGAATCGTTTATTAAACGTCTTCAACTTATTGCTAGACCATTACTTATGAAGTCAAAACTCCCAACTACTGTTTGGGGTCATGCCATATTACATGCAGCAACATTAGTTCGTATTAGGCCAACAGCCAACCATCAATACTCCCCAATGCAAATTATTTTTGGTCGAGAACCTGATGTTTCTCACTTACGAACTTTTGGTTGCGCGGTTCAAGTTCCAATTGCACCCCCACAACGAACAAAAATGGGCCCCCAACGAAGGCTTGGGATATATGTTGGATTTGATTCACCGTCGATTGTACGGTATCTTGAACCTTTAACGGGTGATTTATTTACTGCGCGTTTTGCAGACTGTCATTTTGATGAAATGACATTTCCAACATTAGGTGGAACAAATCTACATTCAGAAAAGCACAGGAAAATTTCTTGGAATGAAAAAAGTTTATCACATTTTGATTCCCGAACTAATCAATGTGAACAAGAAGTTGAAAAGATAATTCACTTGCAAAAGATTGCAAATCAACTTCCTGATGCTTTTGTAGATACAAGAAAAGTGACACAATCTTATATACATGCTGCAAATACTCCAGCTAAAATTGATGTCCCTGAAGGACAAATAGCTTTGGCAGCAAATGAATCTAAAGTTCGTCAAAAATGTGGTCGACCAATTGGTTCCTAAGATTCTGTGCCTAGAAAAAGAAAGAGGCAAGATGGAAACCAAACAATGACGAAAATGATTCATCAATCAAATGAAAGTGATGTAATTCCTGAAGAATTACAAGTGTCTAAAAATCATGAGATCTCAATAAATTATTTATCTTCTAATCAGATACTGGAGAGAGAAAATATCATTGTAGATGATATATTCGCCTTTAATATAGCACATCAAATTTTAAATAAGGATCCTGAACCATGCTCTGTTACAGAATGTAAACAGAGAGATGATTGGCCAATGTGGAATGGTGCTATACAAAGGGAATTAAATTGCTTAGAAAATCGGAAAGTTTTTGGACCTATAGTTCAAACTCCGGAAACTGATATCCCTGTAGGATACAGATGGGTCTTTGTTAGAAAGAGAAATGAGAAAAATGAAGTTACGAGATATAGAGCAAGACTCGTAGCTCAAGGTTTCTCTCAAAGACCAGGAATTGATTATAAGGAAACATACTCTTCAGTAATGGACGCAATTACTTTCAGATTTTTGATTAGTCTTGCTGTGTCACAAAGGCTTGATATGCGCCTTATGGATGTAGTAACTGCATATCTATATGGGTCATTAGATAGTGACATATATATGAAAATTCCCGAAGAATTTAAAATGCCTGAAGCATTTAAGTCAAAACCCAAAAGCACGTTTTCGAATAAACTGCAAAAGTCGTTGTATGGGCTAAAACAGTCTGGACGTATGTGGTATAAGAGACTGAGCGAGTATCTATTGAAAGAAGGATACAAGAATGATGATATATGCCCGTGTATTTTCATAAAGAAAACCGAAAATAGATTTGCAGTTATAGCAGTTTATGTTGATGATTTGAATTTAATTGGGACTCCTGAAGAGCTCAATAAAACTGCTGAATATTTGAAGAAAGAATATGAGATGAAAGATTTGGGAAAGACAAAATTTTGTCTTGGTTTGCAAATTGAACGTGTCCGTGAAGGAACGTTTATTCATCAATCGACATATACAGAAAAAGTGTTAAAACGCTTTTACATGGATAATGCACATCCATTAGCATCACCAATGGTTGTTAGATCTCTTGATACAAATAAAGATCCATTTCGACCTCTTGAAGATGGTGAAACGATACTTGGTCCTGAAGTACCATATCTAAGTGCAATTGGAGCATTGACTTATTTGGCTAATAACACTAGACCAGATATAGCTTTTTCTGTAAATCTTCTTGCAAGATATAGCTCTGCTCCCACTTTAAGACATTGGAATGGTGTTAAGCACATTTTACGTTTTCTAAAAGGTACTGTTGACCTTGGGTTATATTATCCAGAGAATTCTAATAATTCTCTAGTGGGATATGAGAATGCAGAATATTTATCCGATCCACATAAAGCCAAGTCACAAACTGGCTACGTTTTTACATGTGGTGGAACTGCTATATCTTGGAAGTCTGTGAAGCAAACCTTGACTGCAACATCTTCAAATCATTCTGAAATTATTGCAATCCATGAAGCAAGTCGAGAGTGTGTATGGTTGAGAAATATGACAAGTCATATCCAAGAGTCGTGCGGATTAGCTTCATCAAAGGTCAATCCAACTGTTTTATATGAAGACAATGCTGCTTGCATCGCGCAACTCAAAGAAGGATACATAAAAGGTAATAGGACGAAGCATATCTCTCCCAAGTTTTTCTACGCGCACGATCTCCAAAAGAATGGCGATATCAACATTCAACAGATTCACTCAAGTGACAATTTGGCGGACTTATTCACGAAGGCATTACCAACATCAACATTCAGAAAGTTGGTTCACAAGATCGGCATGCGTCGACTCAAAGATCTACAATGATCTTAAGTTCAGGGGGAGCAGTTGTACTCTTTTTCCTTCGACTAGGTTTTATCCCATTGGGTTTTTCTAGCAAGGTTTTAATGAGGCAACATTTGTTTTAGGGATTGGTCAATCAAGGGGGAGTGTTGTAAATATATCTTTTAGATATATATGATAGGAGTGTTGACCAAGTAAACCCCTAAAACCCTAACTCTCTGTACCACTATAAATAGAGGCCTTTGGTCCTCATATTGAATACACAGAATTCTTATTCTCTCTACTATATTCTCTTTTCTCTCTAGTTTATAACATACACCGATACATAATTTTCTTCCACGAATATAACAGAATATTTTAAAGCATTTCATTTTTCTTGTGGTATTATTCTTGATCATTATGCATTCTTCATAATTCACATTAAAATAATATGTGTAATGAGATGCACCACCATGTATGATGAGATGCATCACAATGTGGTAGATGCACCACACTGTGTGATGAGATGCACCACAACATAAAATAAGATTCACCACACAGTGTATTGAGATGCACCACACTTTATTAAAAAAAAAGAAAATCAAAAATCAAAAATATAAAAAAAATTGAAAAGTCAACGGATTGACCCGGGTCCGACCCGGTTCAGATCTGGCCCTCCATCCATTGTGGATCAAGCGTTAGAATTTATTCATATTTCTTACTTTAAGGGATTTTTTTTCACTAGAACCACTCCCTGTATATATACACACACACACACACATATATATATATGTGTGTGTGTGGGGGGAGGGGGAAAGATCATATACAAATACATTTCCCGTAAAAAATGATAAGCGATCTAGACCATTGATATTTGTAGATTTACGGTTGTCATTATAATTGAACACATAATGCATTATAGTATGCAAAAAAATGCATTATTATGACGATACATTGTAATTATACATAAAATACATTATTATTATTTATTACGGGAAATATGTTTTGCATGTGAACTAATATATGTGTGTGTGTGTGTGTGTAAATATATGTAGGGATGAGTTCCCCTATAAACAATCTTAATTCGATAATCATGTGTTAGAGTTTATAGGTTTTGAATCGGATCTCTCTAATTATTATTATTGTCGGCTCATTAAATCTATATAGTGTCTCTAGGGTTGTCAGTTGATTAGGAAAGTAATTGGTGAAACGTCTTCCTAATTACTAAAAAGCTAAGGAGAGATAAGATCACGTCATAAGCATTTCCAGTGATCATAACTAGTTTGTTTGCATGAATTAAATTTATATTTGCATCGATGATCGGAATAATCAAGCTAGGGTGGAATTAATTGGATATCAAAATCCTTTTAATATTTGTTAAAATCATACTTTTGAATACTTTGTTATTTAATTTTCATTTTCTGAATTATCGAGACTTTTAATACGTCTGGTTTAAGTATTTTGGTAGATTGAAAATTAAGAAAATTCTCGACATTCCTTTGGGATACGATCTTGCTTACCACTGTCTGCGCAGTTTTGGATTATTTTAAAGTTTGCATGTTGATACAATAGTTTGAGGAGTATATTGTAATATATTTTAATTTTTCTTTTCATTCCTATCATTCACAATTTCCTGGACATGCAAATCCACCCAAAGTATTAATTGGGGCAATCATGGTGATCGCCAGTGGCCTCCGTCCCTCCCCTACGATCGCAACACCCTAGGATGATCGCCGCTGCAAGTGCTCTTAGAATAGAAAATAAGCTGAATTACTACTTAGCTGCAGTACTGATCGATGCTCATATGAAGGAAGGATTGTTAGGAGGATAAGAAGAGCGATCATTTTTTTTTACTTTTATTTTTTTTGAATTTTGGTATATGATTCGCACATATAATTATATACATGTGCATATTCCGTGTAAATTATGTATACATGCATGTATTTGAGTTATATTAGTAAACGATACAGAAAGTCTGCTCACGAAAGCATAGATTGTCAGCTTCTGATATATGGTCCAGAAATAAATGTTCGGCTGTTATTTTTCTATCTTCATCCCTTTGTATTTGTGTCAATTTCCAGCCTGTTACTAACATTTCATGGGCCCAGCACAAGATAAGAAATACAAACCCTTATTAGAATGTAAATGGAATGAGCCGAGGCTAACACCTCCAAACTCGAACTCAACTCGTTAAATATCGATTCAGCTGTATCTTTTTCCTAAACAGATAGAACACACACACACACACACATAATATATTCTATCAATGGTGAAGATAATTAGATTAGTTGCAAAAGTACATATTTAGAAATTAATGAGCATGATAAATATTATACCACAAGTTGACTTGATAGTGAGTGTTGAGAGATTGAAGGTAATTGAAATCCCAAAGCCGATGGAACCCATCATGCAACACAATGGACCACCTTGGAGTTTTGTCCCAATCAACCACCTTGGAGTTTTGTGTTTTCAAGCTGGACCCAAATTTATGAGGAAGAAAGGAAGAGAAGAATAAGAAGGTTTCTGATTTGGGATAATAAACACATAAAACAACGTTGTTTTACTGACGTGTCGTTACTCCAACTGGATTTTTATGCACTTCAAAATTGCCCCGAGATAGAAGTGAAATGCTATGAATTTATTAGGTATGAAATTTTTTTTTATCATCGATATATTTGGATATATAACATGATAACAAGTGATATTATTGGGTTAAAAATAATATATTTGACCCTTGATTTATTCGGACTAAATCTATCAAATTGAACGAGTTATAAATTCGTTTGGGCCCTTATCTTAGGGTGGTTTGCAATATTGGGCCACATTTCTTCGGGTCGATCAAATTGGGCCATTAAACTTAAAGTATGGTTGTCCTAGGACAGTTTCCGGCCCGAATAGTGAAAACAGTATACTCACAAAGCCCATTCAAAGATAGATTACACATCCAAGTTAAAACGATAGAAAATACTCAAGTTTACCATTTTTCTTCCAATATTGATCCATTTTTCAATTTGGAGATAATTCATTTAATGCAATCAGACCCATCACACTTCCGTATAAAAATCCTACGTATACCAAATTCATACCTTTTTTACCGTAATGCTGCCGGGTATTTCCGCCGGAAGTCTTAGGGACCCCGTCCAACCACACGATCGCAACCGATGGTTTCCAGACGCAGACTCCTTCAGCAACACTCAGCACAGCCTTCGATCGTTTCCTACCCGAGGCGTAGGGCAATTAATTTGGTATACAGGTGCAAGAATTTGTACTGCAAAACGAAGAGACTTCCCAGCAAAGGTAGAAGAGGATCTACCCCGAATTGCAGGAAGAGACTTTTCAAAGAAGATTTTGCTCTTGACCAAAGGAGTAAAAGAGACGGAGATTCTAATTGGCGGAGCTAGAGGTACACCTTGGTATAAGGTTAAAACTCCACCAATTTATTTCCATGATACAGGTGCAGATATTCTGTTAGGAAACAATTTCCTACAGATGTTCAAAAGATACATGCAGGATAATGAAAGAATGCAATTGGTGTTCACAACCATTTGCGATCACAAAATAATTGTCCAGAGGCTGAATGACTCTGATACCATTTTGAAAGCGCGGATCTTAAGCATAATATTAGGGCAGAATTGTAAATAAAAACCTTGAGTATTATTAATTGATTCTATCTTAGATGTGTATTCCAAGTTTGTTCCAAAGCAAGTGAGTATTGATGACTTCGGGCCTTAAATTGCAACTTTTCTAAAATATTGTGGCTTAAATTTGCAATTTCAAAATTCAAATTCCCATATCTTTCAAGCCCGAAGGCCCTTTTTTGCAAGCCCGCCGAATTATGGCCTAAATTTGCAAACCGCCCTAAGTTAGTGGCCCATAAAAACTTTGAACTCAAATTGAACATTTATCGGGCTAAATTTATGATGGTCCCAAGACGGATACCTTGGTGTAGAGGGGGGGTGAATACACCAAGGTTTAAAAACTTTTCCAATTAAAACTCTTTTGAGTGAAAGTTGTGTTCGATCCAAAGTGGAAGACGATCAACACAAATTTGTTGTGTGTGGAATGTGGTGGGATTTTGGAAAGTCCGTCTGTTGCTTCAAATATATTGTAAAGCTTTGTTTCTCTTTTCAGTTAGTCAATTTATGCAGCTTGAATGAATGTTTATGATGGGTTAGCTAGATGCATAAATAAAACAGGAAAGAACAAAGCAACTTAACGTGGTTCGGAGAAACTACTCCTACGTCCACGACCAGAAACCTCTGGTAATCCACTAAGGATACCACTGACTTTTCGCGCAGTCAGCAAGCGTTGCAGCTTAGTTCCTCAAGCTGGATACAAGTTTACGCGTACTGTATCGAAACGTAACTCGATTTGTTTACGGGCACAAATTTGAAGCCTAACCTGTAGTTTACGGGTACTACAGAACCAACACTCGAATTATGCGCTTCGAGCAAGCGTACCTTTACCTAACCTTTTATTGTTTTGGGTTTGAGGTTTTCCAACTATGAACGAGTTCTTACAATTAAGAACAATGAGTATGATGAACTCGTTCACACTAGGCTTAAGATGGGAAGGATTATATGCCTAGATACTAGTGGGAGAGAGCTTCAGCAGCCTGAGAATAAATAATAACTCATGAGGATGTAGACTGCTGGATCATTAAGCTTTTCTGAGAGATCTTGGTCTTTTGTTAGACTTATTTCTCTGTTGATCTTTCTTGTGTATATTCTCTCTCTCTTTCTCTCTCTTTCTGATGATGAAGAAGACTTCTATTTATAGGGAGAGATTAGAACTAGCCGTTGGAAAGAGCCGTTCTGAATCTCTACCTAACTTCTCGATTGTGATTGACTTGTCTTCTTCCTTGATTTCCTCGTAAAGCAATCCTAGGTCTGACTTCTAGGTGCTGAGGTGTCGAGTTCCTGATGGTCCAGATCAGATCTGACTTTATCTCAAGTTTACTTCGACTCTGCTGTGCTGGTGACTCTGAGCTGTCTTGAACTCTGCTGGATCATTGACACTGAGCTGAGTGTTGAACTCTGCTGGGTCTTGACGTTGAGCTGAGTTGCCACACGAGCTGGGTCATTCCTACAGCTGTGTCTGGAAGAACTTGATCGTCTTGAATCTGGATAACGTTGCTGATCACTCGACTTGGCTTACCCTGCTGTGTACTCAGCTGGTCTTCGTCGTCTTCGCCGACCACCTCGCAAACTTAGAAACTCTATAAGCTCAAACAAAGGAAATTTTAAAAACACTTGGGTTTGTGCAAACATCTACTCGGTTGGGGTCAGCTGGGTTTTGGTATCACTTCAAAACTCTATTAATTTTCCCAGCAATTTCCCCCTTTTTTGATGATGCCAAAACCCCAAGTTGGAAAAACAAATTGCTTCCCCCTTAACAGGAAATGGGGTTTCATAAGAATAAACATTCACAGCAGGTAAACATATTCAGAGCCTGGACAAAGAGAGATTGTCTTCAGGTTGATTTTGATAAAACGAACTTTTCATTAATAGGAAGAATTTTTACAACTTTCTAATTACAAAAGTTCAAAAAGAAAAATCCCAGTTGGCTGGGTCTTCAACTTTGCTGCTTCCTTTGTTCATCAATTTGATGGTCAGTCTTGAGACCATATCTGTTGAAGATGAACTCTTCCAGCTCCTTCCATTCTGCTTGATTCTTCGATTTTGAAATTCCTCTTTCGCCAGCCCAGTGATGAACTTCTTTGATAATTTGGGCCCTGTCAGGAAGGTTCGTTCCAGCTAGAGAAGGAGGCTTCAATTGCTTGACTTTGGGAGCCTTCAGCTGGATGTTGTTTCTTTTGGCATAAAGGGCAATTGATCTTGCCATCATTGGATCTGTCTCATGAAGTTCGAGGAAATAATCCTGGAAAGCAGTTTCTGAATCCATGCCTTTGAATTGATTCAAGTAGTAGAATTCTTTGATGAATTCTGATTTGCAACTTTCCCAGTTTTCATTGAAATCGTCTGGGTTCTTCTTGTCGGCTGAGGCTGGCTGGATTTGTTTCTTCTTAGCTTGCCTGTAGCTCTGCCTTTTCTTTTTCTGCTTTTTCTCAGTAGGGTTGAGCGATTCAGCTTTCTTCTTAATAATCTTATCCACCTCTTGCATTTCTTTTCTTTGCTCGTTGTGGAAGTTACACAGCCAGTGATAGTCTTTGTATTCTTCAGGCTTGTGTCCACAGGCTTTGGCAAGAGCAACCATCTTCTCTCTCCATGTCTCTTTGACTGCTTTGGTTGGTGCAGATGGCTCTGTCTCTTCTTCATCCAGTTCTTTGGCAAAATCGTCGATTTCCCTCTGAATTTGCTGCACAGGTTCCCCCTTAGCTGCAGCTTCCCTCTCCATTGTTTTTCCAGCTTCACTCTTATCTTCCCCCTTTTTGGCATTATCAACAAGGGAGGCAGAGAGGTTGGCAACAGTTGCGCTGAGCTTGGAAAGAATACCTTCAACATCAGCAATCTTGGCTGAGTTGTCAGTTGTGAAGAGGTTCAGCTGGGCATTGCTGCTACTTCCAGCTCTGAACTGAGCATCCAGATCTTTATATAAGTTGAATAGTTGGCGGATGTCAGCGCTGTTGGAGATAGTGGTCTTTTTGAGAGCTTCCAGCTGGCTTGAGATATTTGCTATGTTGTCAACCAGTGTAGCTTGGAGGTTTGAAATGATCTCCGGGACTCTCTTCTCTAGATGATTTGACTGATCAATTCGTTGAGAAACGAGAGACTGTTTGAGATCTCTACTGGTGCTTTCCTGCAGATTCTGGGCAAATCTGTGTACGTCATCAATGGACTGTCCATTACATTGGACTTGCCATTCTATAGCTGTGATGCGCAGAAGGGTGTCAACATTTAATTTGAGTCTATCCTGATAGAGGATTTCCTCAACTTGTTTGGTGATTTCGTCATTCATTGCATCAGAAAGCACAACAGGATCCGTCTGGGTCCCGGATTCGGCTTGGCTGGGTTTTACTGCCTCGATCTCGACCAGTGAGCGAGTGTCATCGGCAATTGGACTAGGTGGGGCTGCTGCCTCTGGTTCAGCTGTTGCATCAGCTGGTTCTTCAATGATCATTACCTCAGCTGTGTCATCAGGTACAGCTTTCTTGGTAATCTCAGCTGAGACTTCTTTAGAATTGTCGGCTCCAGAATGTGTCTCCCATCCCGCTGCTATAAGAAGCTTGTTGGCAGATTCCCAGACTTCAGCTGGGTGCGGCTTGGGGTATTGCTGAGACACTTCTATAATTCCTCTGATGAGATCATTCTGGTGTAAGTATGCATCCTCCAGACTTCCAAAGCCAAAGGTGTGCTGGAGGCATGCTTCATCTGTCTTCAATTTCTCATAAGAGAAGGTCTCGATCAGCTGCTCATTCTGGTACCAGGTTGCCATCTTGGTGGCCAGATAGAACTTGAGATCTCCAACTTTGACGAGGGCGATGGGCAGCGCGCCGGGAATCGGATACTGAGTTAGAACACTCTTGATCCCTGCAATGCGCAAGTCCTCGTACATGGCTTCCATAAAGGCTGAGCCAGTGGAGTTGAGTGATGGAGAGGCAGTAGAATCACTCTCGTCTGATTCTGTGGTATTTTGAGGAATAGGTTCAAATGGGTTTTCAGTAGGCTGTGAAGAAGCATCAGCCAACTGTGTGGAAGATTGAGCTTTGGATGAAGGCTGTTTTGGGGGTGAGCTAGGATTAGTGGAAGAGGGTTCAGCATGGGTGTCAGCTGGCTGTGAAGGAGCTTCAGCCAGTTGAATATCTGTCTGCTCTCTTACAGGAGATGGCTCTTTAGTTAGAGAGCTGGGTGGAGGAGAAGGCTGTTTGGGTGGAGAGCTGTGAGGCGGTGATGGTTGAGGAGAGCTCCTTGGATTATCCAGCTCGTCCTCTGAGCTGGATGACAATTCATCATTCAATCCCATTTCGGCCAGGATGTTTGATCCGTATTGATTGAAGACCGACACTGGCTGTGGGGAGAGAATCACCATTGCTTGACTTGGAATGACTGCTGTTTTCTTTTTCTTCTCGAATTTGGACCTCCAAATTTGGTTTAAGTCAATTGCTTCCTTCCTCTTTGTTTCTTCTCAGCTGGAACTTCTGCCTCTGTTCCTTTCAGCTGCTTCTTGCTTTTACTCACAGCAGGCTGCTTCTTCAGAAGATCATTGACTTGACTTATTCTTTGGAAAAGAATCTTTGTTTCTAGAAACGGTTCTGAATCAGCCCACTTTACTGTGTGCCCTTTCACAGCTTGCTCTATCAAGAAAGAAATTTTGGAGCAGAGATACAGTGGCTCTGAGGTGGAATACGTCATCCTGGTGGAGTTGAACTTGATTTTCTCTGACTCCTTGACCAGTCGGTTGAGTAAGAAATCAAACCAGTTGACGTTTGCGCCTTTGATCATGGCAATCATCGGCTTGAGCTTTGGAATGCTGATCTCTCCTTGAGATCCAGCTATCCCTAAGATGCATTTCTGCGTGATATCCAGCAGCAGCCTGTACTTTGGCTTGAGAAGGAGCTTTGACATGCTCGCTCTGTACGGCTCTGGAGAGATAACCATCTCTCTACTGAGAAATTCATCCACTTCTTCACGACTGTAATCATCTGGGATGAATCCTCCTTCTCTGGGTAGGTTGAACACCTTTCGGAGCATCTTGTTAAGTTTGATGTTGACGGTTGCTGATTCAAATTTTCCGTCTTCGCCTTTGACGATCATGTCAAATGAAGATGAGTAGAAGCCGTCTTCATCAATGATGTTCATCTCTCTTTAGCAAAAGCTTGGGCATGGAGGTTGCCCACAGCAAGAGACCGGAGTCTACAACTAGATCCACCATCTCTTTTAGTTCTGAAACATGGAGGTTGGAGGTGGATAGAACACTCTCAAATGATAGCTTTGTCATTAGAGCTTCAAACTGGTTCATCCCTGCGGTTGATTTCTTGGGTGCCATTTCTACAATCTGTTGATTTAGATCGTGCGAAGACTTTGCAGAAAATAGATAGAGATTTTGAATCTTTGAAATTCGCAGAGATAGAGATGAAGGAAGAAAGAATCTGCGTATCTTTTCCATATATATCAACTGCCATAAAGGATCAACGGTTAAGATTGAAACAGTTGATATTCTGATCAACGGCTGGGAGAGATTCACTCATCACGTTTTGCTGACGTGTTTTCGGCGAGTGTATTACAACCGCGCGTGAGGCAGTTTAAACGTTTGACGTTCTGCCTCGATTCTGCCGTGCTACAGTACTATGCAGACTTTATAATTAATGCGACGGGAAAGGAAACTTATCAAACAATTCAACTAAGGAATATATGTTCGCTTAACATTAGAATTCAAATTGATTGAACTTAAATATTATATTCCTCAGAGCAATAAATGCATGAGACGCAAATTGGTCAGCTTGGACACAGTATCCAGCTGATATCACAGCGGTCTTCTTCTTTGCTTGATTGACAGTTCTCCTCAGCTGAGTATTTGAAGATTTTGCTTGAATTTTCGTCAGCTGAGTTCCCTTTAGCTCTTCGACTGATGTCCAGCTGAGCTTGATTCCCTTTTTGGCTGGGAAATTCTTCTGAACTGAGCTTTGGGATCCAGCTGAGTTTGTTCCCCCTCAGCTGGATGAGCTTTTCTTTGTCCGGTTTGAGTCAAATAATTCACACATTAGCTCATTTCTTTGATGAGGTCTCGGTTTGTATAGCAGAGTAGACGGTATCCCAAATCCAGCTGGTTCATGTACTGCTTCTCTATTCTTCTCTTGAGACCATTGTACTCAGCTGTATGACTGGCTGAATCTTCATTTTTGTATCCAGCTGTCTTTATTTCACAGCTGGTCCCAGTCAGCTAGCTGGATTTCTTTATTTTCTTCGATGGTTGAATCAATAAGATGTTTCAGACATCTTAATCAGAGCAGTCATCCTCATCTGAGTCGGAGAAGGAGATTTTATCATCATCCATTTTGCTTGATTCGAACCTTTTATCATTTCTCCGGGAGGATGACTCAGCTGGGTTTCTCTTTGGATAGAGTTGCTTGTCGTGATGAACATTCACGATATTCTTGTATCTTTCCTTGCTTTGTTCCAGCTGATTAATGCTCCGTACCAGCATGGCAACTTCTTCGTTCAAATCTTCTTTGCTCATAATTCTGAGCTCCTTGTTGGTCCTTCCAAGCTGAGCTGATTGAGCTTCTTTTCTTGGCTTGATCCTCAGCTCTACTTGATTCATTCGGCTGGATGAATCTCTGCTTGAGATCCCCAGATCAAATTCGTTGGCCTTCAAGATGGAGAACAATTTTTCAGTCTCCATGCTGCCAAGATCAGTTCCGCTTTGGTGAACCACTTTGTGTGTATACCATTATGAGGAGAGAGCTGCAAGAACTTTTAAGTTCTTATCTCGAACTGTATATTTTCCAGTTCGGATCGTCTCGATCTCTATGACGAGGTTGGAGAATCTGAGCTCCATTTGATCAATGGACTCATAGGGGAGTTGCTTGAAATTGTTGAATTTCTGGCATGCAACTAAGAATTTGTTCTCTTGAATTTCCTCTGAGCCTTCACACAGCTTGGCTAGAGTGTCCCACATCCCCTTAGCTGTCTCGCAGTTGATGATCTTGCTGAGATAAGCGTTCGTCACTGTTGAGGAGATGACGTTGCGAGCGTAGCTGTCCAAACCAGCTTGTCTTCATTCTTCTGGAGAGTACTCCCTTTTGGGCTTCACAACTTGTGCCGAGTAATCTTTGGTTCGGCTCCAGTAAGGTTTTCGCTTGTCTTTCTGATTTCATGATGATGATGGGTCCGTCAGTGATAACATCCCACATCATGTCGTGATGCGCACTCAGAAAGCTTTTGAGTCGGAACTTCCAGATCTGATAATCATCGACAGAGAATGTCGGAAGATTCCTGCACAAGGAAGATTCCATGACAGTATGCAATATAATGATTTTAAAAAAAATTTGAAACTTTGAAGGATCTGTTCAGGTGACCACTATCAGCAAATAGGCTGACTTGACACAGAAAAAGTGATCTTTTGAACCACTGCTCTGATACCAATTGATGGTCCCAAGATGGATACCTTGGTGTAGAGGGGGGGTGAATACACCAAGGTTTAAAAACTTTTCCAATTAAAACTCTTTTGAGTGAGCTGGCTGTGTTCGATCCAGCTGGAAGGCAGCTTGATCAACACAGCTGGCTGTGTGCGGAATGTGGTGGGATTTTGGAAAGTCCGTCTGTTGCTTCAAATATATTGTAAAGCTTTGTTTCTCTTTTCAGTTAGTCAGTTTATGCAGCTTGAATGAATGCTTATGATGGGTTAGCTGGATGCATAAATAAAACAGGAAAGAACAAAGCAACTTAACGTGGTTCGGAGAAACTACTCCTACGTACACGACCAGAAACCTCTGGTAATCCACTAAGGATACCACTGACTTTTCGCGCAGTCAGCAAGCGTTGCAGCTTAGTTCCTCAAGCTGGATACAAGTTTACGCGTACTGTATCGAAACGTAACCAGACTGTTTACGGGCACAGCTGAAGCCTAACCTGTAGTTTACGGGTACTACAGAACCAACACTCGAATTACGCGCTTCGAGCAAGCGTACCTTTACCTAACCTTTTATTGGTTTGGGTTTGGGGTTTTCTAACTATGAACGAGTTCTTACAATTAAGAACAATGAGTATGATGAACTCGTTCACACTAGGCTTAAGATGGGAAGGATTATATGCCAAGATACTAGTGGGAGAGAGCTTCAGCAGCCTGAGAATAAATAATAACTCATGAGGATGTAGACTGCTGGATCGTTAAGCTTTTCTGAGAGATCTTGGTCTTTTGTTAGACTTCTTTCTCTGTTGATCTTTCTTGTGTATATTCTCTCTCTCTTTCTCTCTCTTTCTGATGATGAAGAAGACTTCTATTTATAGGGAGAGATTAGAACTAGCCGTTGGAAAGAGCCGTTCTGAATCTCTACCTAACTTCTGACAGGATTGACTTGTCTTCTTCCTTGATTTCCTCGTAAAGCAATCCTAGGTCTGACTTCTAGGTGCTGAGGTGTCGAGTTCCTGATGGTCCAGATCAGATCTGACTTTATCTCAAGTTTACTTCGACTCTGCTGTGCTGGTGACTCTGAGCTGTCTTGAACTCTGCTGGATCATTGACACTGAGCTGAGTGTTGAACTCTGCTGGGTCTTGACGTTGAGCTGAGTTGCCACACGAGCTGGGTCATTCCTACAGCTGTGTCTGGAAGAACTTGATCGTCTTGAATCTGGATAACGTTGCTGATCACTCGACTTGGCTTACCCTGCTGTGTACTCGAGTTTGGGTCTTATTGTCGTCTTCAGCGACCACCTGCAAACTTAGAAACTCTATAAGCTCAAACAGGTGAGCTGGAAAAACACTTGGATTTGTGCAAACATCTACTCGGTTGGGGTCAACTGGGTTTTGGTATCACTTCAAAACTCTATTAATTTTCCCAACAATTTATATATTTTGCATATTTAAATTCATAATGTTAGCTACGTGCACGTTTAAGCACTATATTTCCTAAAGATAATTTTAAGAATATTTTAATTTTTGCAAAACTTTAATTTGGTTACTTTTCCCTTGCTACAACCACTTCACTACAATAGAAGAAGGTGCAAAGAACTTATAAGTTCAAATATATGCCACAATACTTTACATTACATGTTTATTTGCATATGTCAAGTTAGTCCAAGCCAAACAAACAAGAAGAGAGATGGTACAAGTCAACATTGGATTTCATAGAGTAGAATAAATTAAAGTTCGTAATATACATGCGATTGGGTATATTTTGATAAATATTTTAGAGTATTTTTGTGGCATTTTGGTTATTAATATGTTTATGTATTAAATAGCATATTTCTTGGTCTATTGTATATCAGAGGTTATTTATAGTGATGATGTGCATGAGAAGAGTATATCAGAGGTTAAAATTATAGAGAATGAGAAGGGCCAACGAAATAAGAAGAGATTTGTTAGAAGAGATAAAGAAAGATGATGGTCCCGAAACGAGTTCTTTGGTGTAAAGGGGGGTGAATACACCGAAGAT
The DNA here is from genome assembly GCA_031470985.1 of Agastache rugosa. Lineage (NCBI taxonomy): Eukaryota > Viridiplantae > Streptophyta > Magnoliopsida > Lamiales > Lamiaceae > Agastache > Agastache rugosa. The sequence continues at coordinate 13,749,892 of CM062608.1, forward strand.
CAAAACTTTTTGCAAGTTAAAACTTTTAAGAGTGAGCTCAGTTATAAATCCTGCTGACTTTTTTGAGAAGATGGTCAGTTGGACTGATAACTCAGCTGGGTGTGCGGAATGTGGTGGTTTTAAAAACTTAGCTCGTTTACTTAGAAAAACTCAGCTGTAAATATTTATGTTTCAGTTTTCAGCTTAATCAAGTTATGCAGTTTGAAAACACAGCTGGCTGGGTCACTCAGCCAGGTTATTTATAGTGATGATGTGCATGAGAAGAGTATATCAGAGGTTAAAATTATAGAGGATGGGAAGGGCCAACGAAATAAGAAGAGATTTGTTAGAAGAGATAAAGAAAGATTATGGTCCCGAAATGAGTTCTTCGGTATAGAGGGGGGTGAATACACCGAAGATCAAAACTTTTTGCAAGTTAAAACTTTTAAGAGTGAGCTCATTATAAATCCTGCTGACTTCTTTGAGAAGACGGTCAGCTGAACTGATAACTCAGCTGGAAAGAACCAAGATCACAACTATCAATTGAAGGCAAAATAGAATCAATAGAATAACTCCACCATCATAAATGAGTCTCACAAATCCCTAAAATCAACTAAAAGATCTAGTCACACATAGCAAAAGAACTAGCACAAAATAAGAGAAAAACATAATAAATGATATTAATTATAAAATCCGTAGGAATTAACGATCAATTGTCTTGAATTTCTTGCATCTCCAATCTTGAATCTATGGAAAACCTAGCTAAACTTGGAATTAAGATCTAGAATTGTAAACTCAACAAAATGTAAAGTGTGCAAAATGTAAAGTCTTCCAAGTCTTGGATGAGCCCCTTTATATACGGTACAAAAAGGGTTAGATGCATGGTGGTGCATCTTATTACACATAGAGGTGCATCTCATAATATATGGAGGTTTATCTCATACACTATGTGGTGCGTCTCATTATACATGGTGATACATCTCGTACACTATGTAATGCATCTTAAAATGTATGGTGGTGCATCTAAAAAATAGTTAAAAAGAATATTAAAAAAATTAAAAAATTGTGCATCTCAATACACTGTCTGGTGCATCTCATTTCATGTTGTGGTGCATCTCATTACACAGTGTGGTGCATGGTGCATCTCATTACACATGGTGGTGCATCTCATAATATATAGAGGTTTATCTCATACACTATGTGATGCGTCTCATTATACATGGTGGTGCATCTTATACACTATGTGGTGCATCATAAAATGCATGGTGTCACTATAAAAAAATAGTGAAAAAGAATATTAAAAAAATTTTAAAATGGTACATCTCAATACACTTAGTGGTGCATCTCATTACACAGTGTGATGCATCTCACTACACGTGATGGTGCATATCATCTGACCTAAAAAAAACACGAAAAAAAATTCAAAATATAAAAAAAAATTGAAATGTCAACGGTTGATCCAGATCCGACCCGTTGACCGGGTCAAATCTGACCCTCCATCCCTTGTAGATCTATAGTAGAGATCTATTCCTATTTCTTTGGATAAGAGTGCTTCTTATATTTAGAAATTCATGAGCATGATATATACTTGATAGTGAGTGTTTAGAGACTGAAGGTAATTGAAATTTTAAAGTCGAGGAACCCATCGATCACAAAACAGTATGGACCACCTTGGAGTTTTGTCCCAATCAACCACCTTAGAGTTTTGTGTTTTCAAGCTCGACCGATATTTATGAGGAAGAAAGGAAGAAAAGAATAAGAAGGTTTCTGATTTGGAATAATAATAATAATAATAATAATAATAATAATAATAATAATAATAATAATAATAATAATAATAATAATAAGTTCGAAGTAGACACATAGAACAACTTCGTTTTAACTGACGTGGAAAACTTAAATTTTCCACGTCATTATTCAACTTTATTTTTCTCCACTTCAAAATTGTCCCGAGATAGAAGGAAAATGTTATGAATTTATTAGGTATGAATTTTTTTTTTATCATCAATTTATCTAGATGTATAACATGACAACAAGTGATATTATTGGGAAACTAATATATTTGACACTTAATTTATTCGGACTAAATCCATCAAATTGTGCATTAATCGTGCTAAAGTTGTGTATTTTGCATATTTAAATTCATCATGTCAGCTACGTAAAAGTTTAAGCACTATATATATTTCCTAAAGATAATTTTAGATACGCCCATATCCAACGATAACTTAAAAATATTTTAATTTCTGCAAAACTTTAATTTGGTTACTTATTCCTTATGGCCACCATGCACTAAACTGCAATAGAAGAAGGTGCAAAGAACTTATAATTTCAAATATATGCCACACTTTACATATTTATTTTCATTGGTAGTAAATGATTCTGTATCTGTCAAGTTGGTCCTAGCCAAACAAAAAAGAAGAGAGACAGACACAAGTTCGCAATACACATGTTTTAAAGTTTGCATGTCGACACCATAGTTTGAGGAGTATTTTAATTTGTTTTATTTTTTCATTTTATTCTTTTCATTAGTATCATTCACAATTTCCTGGGCACACACACAAATCCGCCCAAAGTGTCAACCATTGTTCACGTTGCTTATGAATGTATGACTAAAATAATCTGTGATCACTACTATATAGAAAAACGGCATACATGACACAGAATTAACGTCATCTATATGTGTGCCAAAGTGTCAAGTTAGGCGAGTGGAATCTATAGTAGGTATAATTATACATGATGCAGAATTAGCGTCATCTATATGTGTATTCATGACGACGATTCCCTGTCATCTATGTGTGTAGCCGTCACGTCATGAAAGATTTGTTAGAGATTACTGTCTTTATTAGAAACCTTCAAAATTTAACCTTTTTATTCTTATTTATTCCAATTTACCTGTTTTATTTTCTATACACCAATAAATAATAGCATTCAAAATCATAAAGTAAATATTTTACACTTGCTAATTAAAAATTCCATATATAGATAATCCAAACATTCAAATACTACATTATCCATTGATACATAATTATAACATAGAAATGTATTTAAATACACACAAGCTAATTAAAAAAGTACAAAATACAATATCTCCGTATAAAATCTAGTCAGAAATATGTATATCTTTATATTTAACATGCATGGAGCATTGCATCTCTCTTCTTAAAGCAATATTTATACCTGATGAAGGTTCATACTCTTAACCTGAAAATTCTGCACCTAAGAAGAAATTAAAGATTTTTTCCTTATTGATTAAAATATGATTTAATCTAAAAATTAGAGTACAGAGTTCTTTTAGGCCAGTAATTATAGGCGAATTTAGAACAATCTTTTGCGGGCTCGCAATTTTAGGATAAAGTTTCAAAAATTAAGCATCCGCATGCCAAAAAAAGCCCGATCGGGCTAAATCGCACGTGAGATTACTTTATTTGGCCCATTTGAAAATTTTCATGCATTTTTTTTACTTTATCTAATTTTGAAATATTGAACTATCAAAAAAATTATATTTCATGAAAATGATAAAATTACTAATGTTCTAATAAAAAATTTTAAATTCTATTAGTTTCTTAGTAGTATAGTATTAATAGTTTAGCCAAATTATATAGAGTTGTAAAACTAGAAGCGAAAGATATAAAAATTCACCAAAACTAAAAACTATTTTACTTGACCATAGGAAACACGGCATCCAGGACTTTGGTCCTATATAATGTATATAGTAAGAAGCACGGGTAAGGATACAAATACGAAATATGAATACGATACGATACGAAAATACGCTTATTTCCAAAAAAATCAAGATACGAATACGTTAAAATACGTTTATATTTATTTATAATATATTTATATTTTATTTATAATAATATTATTAAAATTAAATGAACACGTTCATTTTAAAATATAGCAAAGTAACCAAACTTTTTGTTAACAGTCCTTTTGTCAATCAAGATGGAAAATAAAAATAACCATCCAAGCCCAAGCCCAAACCCAAAAATGTGGATAATTAGGCCATTAAGAGTTAGGGTTTAACTCACCCTCTCTCTCTCTGATCACACACACACCTGAAAGAAGAGAAGATGAAATTAATGCATCAATCAATCCCAAAAGACGAAATCAAACATAAGGGTGAAAGAAGAGAGAAATGGCGGACCGAGTTGTCGGCACTAACCCAACCGGTGGCGTGACCGGCGATGGCAACGGTAAGTTTTAAGGAAGAGAGCTTATCAAGAGAGATGGACGAGTCCAGAAAAATAGGGCTAAATATCGACTTCTCAAATACGTATTTAGATAGTATTAAAAATGTATTTTATTTTAAAAAAATAAAAATAAATTAATTAATTAATATGTATTCTAGACGTATTTTTTCATATTCGTATTAAATATGTATTGGGATGAGTACGCCACCCTCCTAGACGTATTCATGCTTCACTGTGTATACTTTCATCTGTTTTGAAAAAAATATTAAAAATAAAAATAAAAAACTATGAGGTGTTCTAATACAGTGATTCACTTTCATATTAATTCTTTGGATTTATCGAGAGTTCACTCTTGAAAAAATATATGGGCCAAATGTAATCTTATGGCCCAACCCGCTAGGAAACTAGCTTAACTTTATTTTGTGGTATAACACACTCGAACAAATAAACTTATCGTATGGTTGTGTCCAAATTATCATTTTTTAAAGGATAATTATCACTTTTTTATACTCCCTCCATCCCACTGATATTATCTTGTTACTGTTCGACACGGAGGTGGGTAGGTCTCATCACTTTTGAAAGGTTTTGAAGGGTTAATTCTTTCTTTATTTAGAACAAGACAATTTGAGTAAACAACTCAATAAGAAAAGAAAGACAATATGAGCGGGAGGAACGGAATATTAATTATTAATTTTCTTTAAAATAATTGTCATTTTTGTTCAATGTTATGATAAGAACAACCACACTCAATTGACACATGACATAACAAACGCACAAAAAAAAAGGGTAAGGGAATAACTTTTAAATTGAAATAATTGTATTGGCAATTATTTTGGTTAATGTGTGACGCCATGTATCTGTTGGTCCCGAGACGGATATCTTGGTGTAGAGGGGGGTGAATACACCAAGGTTAAAAACTATTCCAAGTTAAAACTCTTTTGAGTGAGCTGGTTGGGTTCGATTCAGCTAGAAGACAGCTTGATCTACACAGCTGGCTGTGTGCGGAATGTGGTTGGTTTTGGAAAGTCCGTCTGTTGCTTCAATTATATTGCAAAGCTTTGTTTCTCTTTTCAGTTAGGCAGTTTATGCAGGGAATGCTTATGAGGAGTTAGTTGGATGCATAAATAAAACAGGAAAGAACAAAGCTATTTAATGTTGTTCGGAGAAACTACTCCTACGTCCACGACCAGAAAACCATCTGGTAATCCACTAAGGATACCACTGACTTTACGCGCAGTCAGCAAGCGTTGCAGCTTAGTTCCTCAAGCTGGATACAAGTTTACGTGTACTGTATCGAAACGTAACCAACTGTTTACGGGAACAGCTGAAGCCTAACCTGTAGTTTACGGGTACTACAGAACCAACACTCGAATTATGCGCTTCGAGCAAGCATACTTTTACCTAATCTTTTCTAGGTAGAAAGGTTTGGGTTTGGGTTTTTCAACTATGAACGAGTTCTTACAATGAAGAACAAGGAGTATGATGAACTCGTTCAAACTAGGCTTAAGATATTTATATTCTAATCTTTTCAACCTATGACTGAATATGTGAACAACTAAGAATACAGCTTACTGGCTGGGTGTTCTTGAGAGATTTGGCTTTGAAGATTGTTGTTCGTTTATCTGTTGGCTCTTTAATTTCTTCAGTCGTCTATCTATTCCTTTATCTTCAATGGTGGAGGAGATATATATAGGTGGAGATTCAAACTAGCCGTTGAAAGAGAGTCGTTTGAATCTCACCTACTCTCTTTGACTTGTAGCCTTTCGCCTACGATGTAGGTCTGCATCTGCAGAAGCTATTCATTCTCTGATTGGACCACGTCAGATGAGATCTTCTGACACCGGGATCTTGTCTTGGAGTTGGTCTTCGTCTTCGAGCTGCTAAGCGTCTCTGCTGTGTCTTCAGCGTCTTCGACTCTGCTGCGCCTCTACTCTGACCTGTGTCTTAGACCTGAGCTGTATCATCAATTTGAGCTGTGTCTTCAACTTGAGCTGTGTCATCGACACTAAGCTGGGTCTTTAACACTGAGCTGGGTCTTCGATACTGAGCTGGGTTTCCGTCACTGAGCTGAGTCTTCGATACTGAGCTGGGTTTCCGTCACTGAGCTGAGTCTTGACGTTGTTGGGTCTTTGACTATGCTTGGTCTGCTCTGCTGAGTCTTCGTGTGTCGGCTCGCTCAGCTCATTGCGTCTTCTTCATCTTTGAACATTGTACTTAGAAAATCTAATAGCTCTAAACAAGTGAGCTGGAAACAACACAAGGTTTGTACATTCATCTACTCGGTTGGGGTCAGCTGAGTTTTGATATCACTTTAAAACATGTTTATTATTTTCCCAACAATATCCGATTACATAACAAATGTAACATGAATTTAATAATTCTTTTAAATAAGAGGTGGAATTTGATCTCAAAATAACTAGAAGTATAACTGGCCTAAATGAAATAATACAGTATAATTTGCCATTTTACTACTTATATAACAAAAATAATCAAAAGATTATATTAGATTAAAAAAATAAGGGTGTAAACATATCAACTCATAAAAGGGGTGTAAAAAGATCAGCAAATACTAGAGAATAGAGATGCCCAAAATGGAATGATGGGGGATTGAGTTTTTGATGCTTCCATTCCTTAAAACACAAGAAATACTCATATATTTATAATTTTAGTAGCATTTAATTATGCGTGTGTATCTTGACCGTGATTCATCGATGTACTATTGAATGATGAAATTATGATTCGAATCACCCTAACACGTTGACTAATATTAGTGAAGTCAAAATAGATTCTTTCTATTCAAATGCTTAATAACCGTAACATCTTCCGCACTACCTTAATCAGGAGTAGCTGCTGACTATTCTCGTCACTAAACAAGAAAACATGTGAACTACCGCTACCACATTTTAACTATCGTGTAATTTCAAGATTACCAAATGCCTACTCAAATTTAAGTCCATTTTTGCTCAAAAGATTTTTTAAGTCCATTTCATTAATAATTTTTTACAGAGACTCCATTCGCAATTAAAAAAAATATTAATCTAAATCTTCTATCAGGTCCAAGTATGCATGAAGAAACTTCCTGGAAACAACAAATTTCCACTTACGTTGAATATTACTAATCTCTCCTAATTATTATTCTGCTGCGCTTGAATCTTCATCGTTGTCTCCACCACTGGTTGACCCAGTTGTGTATGGTTTTTGAATAAAAATGAAGGATTGCGTTCTCTTTAATTGATTTGATCTATTTTTATGTTATTGGGGGAGTAGGACTCTTTCAAGATTGGTTCTTTAATTATTCATTTTTGGGTTTCCTTTATTTGATTTGGGCTATATTCATTCAAGACTTGGCTTTGGAGTTCTTAATTAAGGTAATTGATTTGATTTTGATTGGATAATGGCGTGTTTGATTCTATTTTTGGATTAATCTTATTTTGTGGGGTTTCCCCCTTTTTTTTCTGGACATGAACGGTGCATGATTTTGATAAATAGCAAGTCGTTGGTACTAGTGATTTCAACTTTGATTCTCTGTTTATGTTCAGGAGTGGACAAATGGTGATTATGAAATCCTTGACTTGATTGTTGGCGATTATTCTTGCGAAAAGAATAATAGATTTTCTGATTTGATATTGACCGGAGGCGTAGAGTTCAATGTTCATCAGTTGGTGATATGTCGGTTGGTTTTCGATTCTTCAGATTCTTAAAGGGAGAGAAGCTGGTTGAAAATTTGTTTTGGGGTGGCTAGAAATTAAGTATTGATTTGGACTTAGAAATTGGGTATTTAAGTTGGATAACATAAGTTCAGATATCGTTTTCATTTTCTTCAAATCCAAACGGTGGATTATTAGCTAATTCATATCGATTGTCGAACTACTATTTAGGAAGGTGATGGAGCTTAATCATGTAAATGGTGAGGGAGAGGATATATCTGAAATGAGGAATTTAAAGCAAAACCTTAATCACCACTCACATTACTCTGGTGTTGTGAGGAAAAAAGCTTACATATTCGATGGGGACGGGAATTACTTCAACAAGGAATGGGATCTCGTTCAAGGTACAGGCAAAGAATTCTGTTGGTATCACGTGGAGCTTCCGAAAGGGAACCTTAAACTGTCACAGTTGGCTCAGCATCTCATTGATGCTCTATGCCCACCCCTAAAGCTCCAGGACATACTCTCACTCATTAGCAACGGACCATTTTGTGGGCATGTAGATGGTGCTCTTGTATTCAGAGTTAATTCACCAGGCCCTGCATCGAGCAAATTTACCTTCAGAATTGCAGCAAGAGTCACTGAGAATTCAGTTATTACTGTATCATTAGGGCGCGTTCCTAGACTGGGTTTCTCTCCAGCAAATGAATCTTTGCTATCAGAGATTCCAATAGTAGAAAGTTCCAGTCGTGCTAGTAATGAACGTAAGGATAGAGGAGGGATTGTAATAAGGGAACACGTGCTAGATTTTCTATTGACAATGAATCATTCGGAGGAAGCTGATAATCCTGTGCCTAAATCTGTAGCAAATCTTGTGGTGCACATAATCGATACACACATGGATCACCTTCAGGATGTTGTGACAAAGCTTGAGATTGAGCTGGATGCGGTCGAGTTAGAGCTGGATAGAGGTATGTCCCTTAGAATGCAATATATAAGATGGTTCATTAAAGTTTTTGCATTTGGCATTCTAGGTCATTCTCTGATATATTTGGAGTTTTATTTATGCTTATTTCATTCTATTGGTATAGCTGGAGAGTTAATCTACTCACTTGGACGAATTTGTTGATCTACACTGCTTACTTATAGTGCCTTTTCGAATTCTTGCATTTATTATCTACGCGGTGCTTTTATATGTCACGTGTGATCCTATTGAGATTTACTTGTTACATGTACTTTTCTTACCGTTCTGTTTTAAGTAAATATGGTTTGTCAGTTTCATGGAACAACATATCATTATGAGTACTCGTTACTCCATTGGGACTTCTTACACAAAAAGGTATCTGTAGATTGTTATTTCTCCTACATGTAATATATAGACCTAGAAGAAAAAAAAGACATTAAAAATATAATACCATGCAAAGAGTGAAAGTGTTTTGACAGAAGCGGAGACATGAGGGGCATAACTTTGCAGAGAGAAACTTCACTTTGGTAGTTTTTTTTTTTGGTTGTTCACTGCTACATGTTTCAACCAAACTTAAGCCAGTTAAATATTGAATTGCATTCTTGAATGATCGAATTTGCAAAATAGACGTGACAACTATCAGAAATTCTTGTGATTTTGGACTTTATTACCTCATCTTATGTGAGAACCGTTCCAGAAAACTATCAGTAAATATCAGAATTTGATTGAAGTATATATTTAAATTGATGTACTGTTTAAACTAAGTGCAAGATGAAAATATACAAATATCCTTTTAAATGGAACTAACATGTGTAGTGATACTAAAAATGTGCAGATAGTAAATTCGCATTTGGTTTCACTTGGATATGATCAGTTTTATGACAGATAGCAGATAAATTAAAAAGGAATCACTCAATTTATGTCAGATGAAGTTGATGTCCTGGAAGATTACCAATCTAGGATTTTTGAGAGCTATGAGCCATATTAAAGTAGTTAAAAATGATAGAATCATGCATGAAATATAGGCATTTCTAACTTAGATAATTCACAATAGACAAATGTGGAGCTGTGAACCAAAAGCCATTAATGCCGAACTTCTGTTTTCTGATATGCTAGTGTGTGTTTTAACTTGGATTGTAAATGGATTAACATAGAACATATAAACAAATGGCTATTGAAAAAAGAGCACCTATCTCTCTCTCTCTCTCTCTCTCTCTCTCTCTCACACACACACACACACACACACACACGCGCGCGCGCGCAGAGACACACACACACACACACGCAGAGACACACACACACACATAAAATCTCCAAACAAGAAAGAACGATTTCACTTAAGAGCGTAATCATTTTGTTACAAACTATATAGTTTCCTGTATGAAACTTTTCCTGCACTACCAAGTAATAGTGTATGTTTCATTTACTCAGACCCCACTATAAATAGTGATTGATGAGTAACATATTTTGTTTAACAGTACTTAAGAAAGTTCATGTAAAGTTTGGAGTTGTTGTTTTGCACGTCAAGTCAAATGTATTGTGCAAAATTGTAGGGGCAAAGATAAAAAAATCTTATGTTAGTGATGGAAATGATGGGGTGTGTGTATATAAAAGATAACACAATTGGCAATAATGTCAGTGGGCAACAAATGAGAGGAGTTTGAGTGTGATATATATATTGGGAAGATGAGATATAAAAGGTGTGGGAAGAATAATGTCGACCAGTGAGGTGGTGATATGGTAATAATAGGGGAAGAAGTAACATGCTATGGAAATATTAGTACTGCAAACGCAGATGAAAACAATAAATAATACTCTTAGATGGGAGTCTTGCTTATAAAGGAAAATTTCGAGTGTTTGAAAATTTTCACAAGGACTGTAAGTATTAGATTGTGTTTTTTTTTTGTCCGGATGATCGGGACTAGTATTAATCAGTAAGACATATATGGACTATTTGGTCAAAAGCTATACCACCAATCTGTTGTTACATTTAGTCCTAAAATGTCAATCTTTTAATCCAGCTCCATGGAAGCACTTACAGGAAGTAAGTCACACCATCACAGTACTTGGAAAAAAATATTGATGGTGAAGGCTGAGAAAGAAAAAAGAAAGTGAACAGGGATCTAGAAATCATAGTTAGAGTACTCCCGACTTTTTAGATTGCTAGGCGTCTAATGTATATTTACTTTGTGACCCCATATGATACTCACTGATTTGTTTGCAGGTGGTTTTGCGATGAAGAAGCAAATGTTAGACAGCCGAAGATTCCCAAAGATGCATCTTGACTTGCAGCGCCTATTGCAGGTATTTCACCATTTAATCCATGCTTGAATAACCTTTCTGGAAGTCTGTATTATACATTTGTTTCTGCTATCATTTACGTAAGACATAATGAACCGACCTTGCCTGCGATGTGGTACGGGTGGGTCCCAGTTAAGAGATGATGACTGTACAATCTATTTTAGTTGCATTTAGTTTGAAGGTTTAATACGGGTAGAGGATTTTATGGAAGAATGTCAAATGAGTCCATGTCACATAGAGTAGATCTCAAATCCACCGAAATCACTCTAAAAAATAGTTCAAAAACAGAGTAGCGAATTTCAAATCCAACATGGAATGAATTCGTTCGTATAACTCCAATGTATCTGTCACTTTGGATTCCAATTGTTTCCTCAAAATCCTTCATTAATGCAAATGCAACCTAAGAGACTCGATAGCAGATTTCTTTTGAGAAAATACATGACAATACTGTAGACTCTGTAGTTGAATGAATTTGATAAAACAAGATCAATACATATTTAAAGCAATGATCTGACTTGTTCTGGGCAACTCCAGGTGATTGCACATGGTGAACAAGTATTTCCGCGAGTTAAGGAAAAGTGTTCACTTAAAGAATGGTTTGGCAGCGAAGATATTAACGCATTAGAAGAGTTGATTGGTCGTATAAGGAGATTAAAGGAGAACGTTGGTTTTATAGCCAATCGGGTCACTGCAATTCAGGCTGGCCTCGACAGTTGGCAGTCCGAGCAAATAAATAGAAAACTATACTACCTCTCTTTCCTCTCCATTATATTTCTGCCTCTATCAATAATAACTGGAGGTGAGATTTTCACACTAAGCTCCTCTTCCAATTCTTGAAGCTGTATTCCTATCTCGTCAGAGGCATTTGACATAAAATCCAAGTCGTTTCTTGTGCTTTTGTTGACAGTGTTCGGGATGAATGTGGGCGGAGTTCCCTGGACGGGACAAAGAAACCCGGAACTAAAGGATGGATTTCGTAACGTATTGATGGTGTGCGCAGCCATGCTTGGGATTGTTCTCTTGTGCTTCCTTTTCCCAGCACTGTATAGTCGTGCAATGGCCTGGCGAAGAGGGCAAGCCTTGCAACGAAGTTGGTCCCTTAACCGGAGGTCCTTCATTAGGAGAGCCGGTATAGAGGGAGAAAGAACAGAAAGAGGAGGATACATTCGACTTTAGGCTGCAACGTGACCGTCATAAATGGTAAACAATGTTTTTATCTTCTCTCTTGTTTGCATGCCCTTGCAGCAGTCGAAGGAACTCGTTGTCTTGCTTTGGACAGATTTTATTTTCTTTTTTTGTACTTATAATCGTTGATCTTATGCTAATTTTGAAATACACACTAATTCTTGGTTTGCTAGATGTTTTGACCATTCTTGCATTGTTTTTCTCTTTCAAAAATTCGATTTTCTTGTATAGGATTTTTGTTCATTTTGAGGTGAGAGGTGTAGCGTGTTGTTTGTTACTATATGTTAGCTTTTCTAATAAAAGCAATATTTATTGACATATTTAGAGTTTCATCAAAACATCGAATCAAAGGGGTCATTGAGAAGGATGTGCACTCTTGTTGATATGTCAAAGATTTCTTATCAAAAATATTCTACTATGGAACTATGGATGTGCACTTGAAATTCATTTTCTAGATTAACACAAAAACCTGTGTGAGACAGGTCAAAATTTCGGAACCAAATTTGTATTTAATGGCATTGGATTCGGATACTTAATTATTGGGTATGAGTTTGGATCCAGATCTTTTATCCGTCTCAGCATGAGACTGTTTAACATAAGACTCTCATTTATCTAATAAATCTCCTTTTGAGTGTAAGCTTAGCTAAAAGTGGAGGTTCAAGTCAATGTTCTCATCTTCTTCGTCAAAGGAAAAAATAAAAGTTTTTTCTTATTTTCTGGGATTAACAAAATTGACTTCATCAACTAATGCAATTTGATTCAATTGCTACAGACTTTGTGCCATCAATGGCTTCTTCTTCTCAGTAATCACGAGTAATTTGGATTTTGGCAGTCATTTGGCTTCTTAAGCAAATTTAATGTTATTTTTCAACTATTTATGCTAATTCTGGAGCTATGCTAATTAGAATGATTCTTAAAAATACTAATGGTGATTGATGTTACTATTTGAAGTACATCATTACCACGGTTTGCCTTTAACCTCTAATAAAATGTTAGAATTGATCAGGTGCAAATTCGTACCAGCTACTGTATATATATCTCGCAAGATTTTATATAAATAAATTTAATTAATTATAGTTTCCATAAATGAGATTATGAGAAGTTATTTTTTCCCGTGATATAAAAGAAAAAAGAATATTGAATGTTGTGGCGACGAAATTAAAACAGCAAAAGGTAGTTCGAGGGAGCGCCGTGGCTGCATTTCCACCAATTACTATCACTTCTCTTTCCCTCTCATCCTTAAGTTTGTCTCTTCTTGGTTTTATGTGGAACAATATTTGCATGGTTAAAGATCCCTTACATTTCCTCAACTTTAATTTTGGATCATTTTTATGAGTTGTCAGTTTAGGCAAGAACAAGGTTACAAAGTTGATGTTCAACATCTGGTCATGTGTTTGTTAATGGAAAGCTAAAAATGAGAGAATTTTTAAAGATGAATGCCCGAATCAGTGGTGGACCCAGGATTTTAAATATGGGGGTACGAAATTGATTGGGGAGTTGCAGGGGGTTGGCCTCCATGCTCGGGGGTTCGGGGGCGAAGCGCCCGAATTTTTTTTTTGAGCTATCCAATAATAAAAATGATTTAAAATGCAAAAAATAAGATAAAATGTATATAAAGAGATATTCATAGAGTTCAAAAACAATATTATTCAATAATTACAACTGAAGACTCGAGTCCGAGCCGATGAGTCTTCATTATCAGGAATCGATCCATGACATTTTCAAAAGAGAAATAAGAAGAAATTCGATTCTTTAAAAGAACAAGGCAACCGTAAATGAAAAATAGGAAAAGATAGTGGGGCCTTGTGAATTGGGGATTAAATTATTAAAATATTATGTTAAACTATTGAATTATATTAATTGTGGGTGGGGTTACTAGAATGAAAATTTAATTAATACTAATAATATTGAATTATTATTATATATATATAGTAAAAAAAATAAAAAAATTTGGGGGGACGGCTGTCCCCCCTTGTCGCCAGCTGCATCCGCCCCTGGCCCGAACATTGTTAAAACGGTTGATGATATTATTATTTGAACGTGGAGATGAACCAAGGCGATGTTTACCAGCAACTTTTGCCATTCGTTTCATGATTGATATTTGGATCTCATTAGATGGTTTCCTTCTAAAATCAACTAAATTGTACGACGTTGTAATCTGTTATACTATATATTCGGTTAGGGCTTGTATCCCTTGTATTCTTTTGTGAAATAAATTTTGTTTATCTTTAAAAAAAAAATCTCCTTTTTCGCCCCTTTGGAATAAGATTAGCCCATAATGGTATTTTTCTTTTTCAATGACATCAATAAAGAAACCGGTGATAATGTGAAAATAAAGCGTTCTAGAGAATAACTTTTTAATTTCTTACTATATGTTTGTTCTCCTTTTCTTTAATTGCTTTGTCACGATCATTAAATTAAAATAAAATAAGGAATATCATATGTTGCATCATACACATCCACAAATTATAATCGATCTAAATAACAACTTTTAATTCCGTCACAGATATTTATACCTAATCCTTTTTTCTTTACTTGGAAAAATAGGAACGGTGAAGTTTAAATCATAAACCTAACTAAGATTATATAAATATTATTGAATTGGATTCCGTCATTGCATAAAACATCTTTTAATTATTTATAGATTCAAAATATAGTATATATCGAATAATATATTTATAATATGGCAACCCCAAATTATGATAAAGGCGTGACGAAGACCCGCTCTAGTACTAACGGTTCTAGGCTAATCAAATAATCCTGCTACAATTAAGAAAAAAGAAAAAAGAAAAAAAGAGAGTGATTTTTAATATCTTGGGAAACAATCCACCAAGGACGTGTTTGGCAACCAGATATCTCTAGAACATTCTGCATGACTTTACTTATTTATTTATTTTCAATTTTCTCTTTTCTTAAACCCCCATTTTCATTTTTCACCTATTTCTATCCGCCTCTCCTCTCCTCTCCCAAGCTTCTCTTCATAAACCCTAAACCCTAGCGCCTCCTACAGCAAACCACATCTCTCAAGGTACCTCTCCGTTTCAATGGCGACCTCCGTCCTTCTCAGATCTCTTCGTCGCCGTGAATTTTCCTCCGCCCCTATTTCTGCTTTCAGAACAGTACGTCTCGCCTTTCTCTCTGATTGATTTTTTTTTTCTTCTTTCTCCACATTTTATTCCTTTCACTGTGATCTGGTGTGTAGTTTTTGTTACCGTGTTAGATCTCGTATGTTACGCCTGATTTACTGGCGGCAAACTGTCCATTAGAATAGTTGTTGCAGGATTTCTATTGAAGTGAATCTTGTAGTGAAATTTGTTATCCACTTTGTGTGTGATATATTTCATGCAATGATTTCTGGTGATTTGTTGTTTGTATGTACTGTGATCCTCGTTGAATTGGAAACTATCTTATAATCGTAGTCATGTGTAAAAGTTGAGATAGGGGTTTGCTCTGTGTGAATGTGATCTCTGGAGTCTTTTTTGAGTACAAATGGATCCTTGGTTATCGTATGTAAGCGGCTTGTATTATTTCTTAAATTCTTTGTAGATTATTGTGGAAGATTCAGTGATTCCTGTTTCGTTGAGAAGGATTTGCGATTGAAGTGACATTACTTATTTTCTTAGTCTTGGAAACTCTCGTCTTCAATGATGCTAGTTGATTGCTAAATTTGCAACAAACTTTTCACTGTTCCGGTGAATGGTCATATTTTTATGGTTGCAGCACCTTTAAATCTTAATTTTCTTTCGGAAGATCATGTTATCAATATTTAGCACCTAAAGACGCAGATTTTTCTTTGTTTTCTTTTAGGGAGTTTTTTTAGTTACCGACTGCTATATTTTGTATTTCAGTTAACTGGAAACGCCAAGCCTTCATGGGCAGTAAGCAACAAGTGGGCAGGTCTTGTAAGGCCGTTCAGGTATATGCCATTATCATCATTTTGTATATTTAGCATTTTAATCATTTCATTTTCTTATTTTTTTGATTTAAATGTATTTTCTTCATGAACAGTACAAAACCGGCTGGCAATGATGTCATTGGAATCGACTTGGGTACGACAAATTCTTGTGTTTCTGTAATGGAGGGAAAGGTGCCACCTCTTTTTTCTTTCTCAATTGAGTTCTGCATTGTATTACTTGTTACCAAATGGTTTTACATGTAAAATAATATTTCCTACAGACTCCTAAAGTTATTGAGAACGCCGAGGGTGCTCGGACAACTCCATCAGTTGTTGCTTTTAGCCAGAAAGGAGAACTATTGGTTGGTACACCAGCAAAACGACAAGCGGTCACAAATCCGACAAACACGGTCTTTGGAACCAAGCGTCTGATTGGTAGACGCTTTGATGACCCTCAGACGCAGAAGGAAATGAAGATGGTTCCTTACAAAATTGTCAGGGCTCCTAATGGAGATGCGTGGGTTGAGGCCAATGGCCAGCAATACTCCCCTAGTCAAGTTGGTGCTTTTGTCTTGACTAAGATGAAGGAAACTGCTGAAGAATACCTTGGGAAGACTGTAACCAAGGCTGTTGTCACCGTCCCAGCTTATTTTAATGATGCACAGCGACAAGCCACCAAGGATGCTGGGAGAATAGCAGGGCTTGATGTGCAAAGGATTATTAACGAGCCTACTGCAGCTGCACTTTCTTATGGTTTGAACAACAAGGAAGGTCTTGTTGCAGTTTTTGATCTTGGAGGTGGAACTTTTGATATATCCATTTTGGAGATTTCCAATGGTGTCTTTGAGGTATGACATACTTGTTCTTTTAACTGTTCCATGTGTTTGTTTATGTCTTTATGCGGAACACATGTTTTCCTTCAGGTGAAAGCCACAAATGGTGACACGTTTTTAGGAGGGGAGGATTTTGATAATACTCTATTGGAGTTTTTGGTGAGTGAATTTAAGAGAACGGACAATATCGATCTGTCAAAGGATCGTCTTGCTCTGCAGAGACTACGGGAGGCAGCTGAGAAGGCTAAGATAGAGCTCTCATCAACATCTCAGACTGAGATCAACTTGCCCTTCATAACTGCTGATTCAACTGGTCCAAGGCATCTGAATATAACATTGCCTAGGTCCAAGTTTGAAGCTCTCGTACACTCCTTGATTGAGAGGACTAAGACTCCTTGCAAGAGTTGCTTGAAGGACGCTGGTGTGTCAACCAAGGAGATTGATGAAGTGCTCCTTGTTGGAGGAATGACCCGTGTTCCGAAGGTTCAGGAAGTGGTTTCTGAAATCTTTGGCAAGTCCCCAAGCAAAGGGGTGAATCCGGATGAGGCCGTTGCCATGGGAGCTGCTATTCAGGGCGGCATTCTCCGTGGTGATGTCAAAGAGTTGCTTCTCCTTGATGTTACACCATTGTCTCTTGGTATTGAGACACTTGGAGGAATCTTTACCAGATTGATCAACAGAAATACGACAATTCCAACAAAGAAGAGCCAGGTAAGTAGCTAATATCTGTTTTGATGTAATAGTTTGATTTGATGGGTAAACCTTCAGGTTCAAAATTCCTGCTAACCTTAACTTTATCATTATTTCAGACATTCTCAACAGCTGCGGACAATCAGACCCAAGTCGGCATCAAAGTGCTCCAAGGAGAGCGTGAAATGGCTACCGACAACAAAATGCTCGGTGAATTTGAGCTCATGGGTATTCCTCCAGCTCCTAGGGGCATGCCTCAGATAGAAGTGACATTCGATATTGATGCCAATGGTATCGTGACCGTCTCTGCAAAGGATAAGACCACCGGTAAAGAGCAGCAGATCACAATTAGGTCATCAGGTGGACTATCAGAGGATGAGATTGAGAAGATGGTGAAGGAGGCTGAGGCACACTCCCAGAAGGATCAAGAGAGGAAGGCGTTGATTGATGTCCGAAATAATGCAGACACCACCATCTACAGCATTGAGAAGAGCTTGAGCGAGTACAAGGACAAGATTCCAAGTGAAGTGGCTTCAGAAATCGAGACTGCTGTTTCGGATCTGAGAACTGCAATGGGCACTGAGAATATAGATGATATCAAGGCGAAACTTGATGTAGCAAACAAAGCAGTGTCGAAGATTGGACAGCACATGTCGGGCGGTTCGAGTGGTGGTTCAGCTGGAGGTTCGGAGGGTGGTGACCAACAGCCACCTGAGGCAGAGTATGAGGAGGTAAAGAAGTAGATGGCTGAATGAGAGTATGAGGAGGTAAAGAAGTAGATGGCTGAATGTGTCTCTCAGCTGAGTTACAATTTTTATTTGGGCGGTTTTTGTATTTATTTAAATTACGATTGGGTTGTAGTAAGAGGAGTTGAATTAGAAACTTCCCCGAGTGGAATGCAAGCGTTGGGATTTTTGACATAAATTTGGTGAGAATTGATTGATGGTTTAACCTCTTATAATAAATCTCTTATAATATATTCTCTGATTTATTCATCTCTGTTATTGGTTCTGTATTTTGGACTGGTATTTGGTAGTGATATAGTACTCCATCCGTCCCATGATAAATGGTTACTTTCTTTTGGACACGGGTATTTAGGAGAAGAGTGTTTAAAGGGTAAAAAGATAAAAAGTGGTGGAGCCCACGTCTTTTGTGTGAGAGAAGGTGATTCTATATTAGGAAAATGGCCACTTATGATGGGACATCCCAATAAAGAAATGTGGTCATTTATAGCGGGACGGAGGGAGTATGTCACAGTGTCTGCTTTTGTTAGTATGTTGAGACTTATTTCATTTTTTGTTAGTATGTTGTGACTTATTTTCAGATTCTGAAGAGAGAAGCTGGTTGAAAATTTATTCTTCAGATTCTTAATAGATTCTTAATAGAGAGAAGCTAGTTGAAAATTTGATTTGGGGTGGTTAAAAGTTAGATTTTGACTCAGAAATTGGGTATTTAAGTTGGATAGCCTAAGTTTAGATATCATTTTCCTTTTTTTTAAATCCAAACTACTCTCTCCGTTCTTTTATAAGTGTCCCCCACCGTCAAATTACACATACCAAGAAAATAAAGAAATTTACCTATATAACCTTATTAATTACTATCATTAATGTATACATACAACTAATTAACAAATTACTAGAAGCATTAAATAAGGATAAAATTGGAAAAATGTCATTAATTTACTCTCAAATTTTGAAATAGGACACTTATAAGGAAACAAAAAATTGAGCTAAATAGGACATTTAAAAAAGAACGGAGGGAGTAAGAATTATTAGATAATTTAAATCGATTGTCGAAATAGTATTTGGGAAGGCGATGGAGGAGGATACTGATAAAGAATGATTTGAAATGAGGAAATTAAATCAAAACCTAAACCACCATTCATATTACTCAAAAAGCATACATATTTGATGGGGTCCGCCCTCCATCTCCAAGATAAATGGCGCTCTTGTTCTTGTATTCATTAGTTAACCACAGAGTAAATTTACCCAAAAAGCATACATATTTGATGGGGTCCGCCCTCCATCTCCAAGATAAATGGCGCTCTTGTATTCATAGTTAGTTAACCACAGAATAAATTTACCTTGAGAATCGCAGCAAGAGTCACTGAGAATTCAGTTATCAACAAGTAAAACTTCTCCAAAAGACAAGCACATACAAACGTTTGATATTTTTTCTTAATAATGTCTTATTTTTTAATTCTTAGTAAACTGGTATAACACATATAGTTTAATATTTTTTCAATAATGTCACGATGCCCAAATTCCGACATATAAAATTCCATGCGACACGCGAAATTTAATGTGGATCTTGCTTTTGGAAGTACCATGTGTATTTCCACATTAGATCTAGTGTGCTAGCTACGTGTAATTGTTAATGTTGAAATTTGAACCTCGTGACATTACTGAAAAAGTATTAAAATAACTAGTGTGTATCCCGTCGAAAAAACGGTGAACTACATTATTAAAATAAAATATATCAATAAGGTTGTTTCTTCGATTTTATTGTACTTCCTTTAACAAATATTTTTATTTTTATTATTATTTTGCAATATATAAGCATGGACATTAAAATAATTTAATATTATTTCGGAGTGATAATATTTTGATAATCGATCAAAAATAGTGTTTCTTTGATTTTATTTAACTTTCTTTAGTTGCAAGAAATTAAACTATTTTTTTTACCTCACAATCTGTCAAAGATTTCATTATATACGATGTTAATTGTTGTGTACGTCTGATCATCTCGTCACAAAGTCAAATTTCGAGAATTATCCCTACGTGTATATATACATACAAATCCGAGAACTATAATTGAGTTTTCTTTTATTTACGACAATTTAAAAATTTGTTAAATTAAACAAATTAATATTGACATCTTAATAATTGATCAAATCAAAATTGTCAATAAAAATAAAACTATTTATTTGGCCAACAAATTAATTTTTCAAATTATATTGGTTGTACAGAATAATTACAGAATGGAAAAATACACATGAATTGTGAGTATTTATATACGTTCGAATCCGCAATCATTTTAATAATATATAGATATGTGCCAAAACATGACATTTTCTCTAAATACAATTATGGAAGCATATGTCATCAGGCGTAGATGATTGTAAACTCCACAACAATTGGGTTGCCTTGGGAAAATCTTAGACAAAGATATTTGTTGGACGAAGAATTGATTAATACGGCTCTTGAATATTATTAACTCGGATTCTAGTTGATTAATGAAAGCCTCTTTCCATTAAAAAAAATATAGCTCCTTGCTGATCTATATTTTAAAGGATTAATTTGGTCTGAATCCATCAATTATACCCATTTTTTGATTTTTCCCAATCTAGATAAAAAACTAATTTAAGTACATGAACTTTAGAGTTTTTTGGAATTTTTCACACATTGAAATTATCTCCAAATCAAAACTTTTGTGACGAAATTAAAACTCGACACATAGTTAGACTTTGTGCTGCGTCAATTTCGATTTGGAGATAATTTTCAGAAAGACGTATTTTTATTTATGTTGGAAAAACTGAAAAATGAGTATAGTTTATCAATTTAAACTAAATTAACCCTATTTTGAAAAAGTTCAGCTTTCTCTTGCTCACACTATAATTGGGCCGTTAGGTTTCCGGAGGCCACAACTATAGGCTTAATATTGATATCGGATCGAACCCGGAACCGAATACAAAGATCCGAATAGATAATACATGTAGGTTTAAAATCACAGAGCTAAAACCCCAGCCTGCCTCCCTCCTCTCCTCTCCTCTCTCTACATCAACGCTCTTTGAGATTCTCGTTTGCTTCTCTCTCATCCTTTTCTTCTCTTCATATTTTTCCTCTTGGCGGGTAAGTCAAATAATCGTTTACTGTTTCGTGTTTTCATTGATTTTCACCAATTGTTTAGTAACTATTCACTGTATCTGCGTGTATTATTTTTTTGGGGAAAGGGTGTTTTATGTATCAATTTATAGGCAGGTTTGTGTTACGTTGGTTCTACGCTGCTTTTGTTTTAATTAATTGAACGATGTAGAAAATGATGGTGTTTTTTGTATGTCTGCAGAAAAATAAAATTTTGAGCTGAGGTAAATGGGTAGCAAGAAGAGAGAGTCGAGTTCTGCGCTAGAAGCTGGGGTAGAAATTGTTAAAGATAAGCAGAAATTGAACGCGAGTTCTGAGAATCAGGACGTAGAACCCTCGAGAAAGAGAATGAAAAAGGAGAAAAAGAAGAAGGATATTGAGCTACCTGAGACTGAGAATGTGAATGATGCTAATGCTGCATCGACATCTTCGGTCGCTCACAAGGCTTCATTGAATTCGATGGAGCGGAGAAAACATAGGAAGTTGCAGAATAAGGTAAGACACGGAGGAGAGAGTAAGAAAATAGATTCAGGGCCTGAAAAAATGGATGTAGAATCGAAAAATGATAAGTTACAGGATAAGGTACGACACGGAGGAGAGAGTAAGAAAATCGATGCAGGGCCTGAAAAAATGGATGTGGAATCGAAAAATGATGGTAATGAGAGTGCTGGAACCAGTAGTAGTGGTGGGGCAGTGTTGCCTAAGTTCCACATTGGGGTGTTTAAGGAGCTGGCAGCTGCTGATGCGAGTGTGAGGGAAGCAGCAGCTAAGGCGTTGGTTATGGAGTTGAGGGAAGTTCAGAATGCGTATGATAAGTTAGAGAATAAGGATGAGGTGGAGGATAAGTCAAAGCTGGAAGCAGAGAAGGATGATGGCTTGAATAATTGTGCTCCGTCTGTGAGGTATGCTGTACGGAGGCTTATTCGTGGGGTCTCCTCATCAAGAGAGGTGCGGATTGTTACTGCTTTATGTTGTTTCCTGCTTTTGGATCTTGAATTTTGCTGTTTCTGCATTTTTGCATATCGAATAGCACACAATGGCACAACAAATGGCCTTTTCATATTAAAAAGGGTTTTGCCCTTTGGTATATTGTTTTTTCATTTTTTTTACTTGTTGATTTTCTGTCATGTAGCACATTATCAAAAACTTGGATGGTTAGTTTACCAAGTACTAATCAGTGCGGTTGTGAATATGGAAAACTGTGAGCTATAATTGGTTTATATTACTTGGTAATAGTGAGAGCATAATCTTTCATATTCAACTAGCCTTAGAAACCTTAATGTTCACTATAACCAATACACTTCTGTACGAAAGTTGTCAAGAAAGTTCTTAGAATGTTATTATTGATACTTTGACTTAATTATGAATGAAAAAACGTGTTCTATACGGCCCATTGGAGATTTCCGTGTTCTTACTATATTGAGTATTCAATATGATATATTAGTGTCCAATATGGTATTGTCATCTTGTAATTGCATTGTTTTGCTATTTTATTGTATCTGTATCTTTTTTTTTGAGAGAATTGGATTGAATATATTGCTTACATGTACTTCTCGTTTTCTCTATTGTTCTGTTGCAGTGTGCAAGACAAGGTTTCGCATTAGGCCTCACAATGTTAGTTGGTGCGGTTCATAGCATTAAATTAGAGTCCCTGTTAAAGCTAATTACAACTTTGCTGGAGGTCTCTTCTTCCATGAAGGGTCAGGTTGGTAATGGTCCCTTCTCCAATGAAGTTGGTAGTTGAGATATATATTTTATTTATGTGGAACCTTTTATCTGATGATCTATAGGAGGTAAAAGACTGCTTATTGGGACGTTTGTTTGCATATGGAGCTCTTGCAAGATCGGGAAAGCTTATTGAAGAATGGACCTCAGATAATAATACTGCACTTGTCAATGGATTTACTAGAAGTCTTATTGACCTTGCAGCTAAGAAACGGTACTTACAAGAGCCTGCTGTTGCTGTTTTATTGGAGATAGTTGGAAAGGTAACCCATCTCATCACCTGCAGCACATTACTCTCTTTGCCATCATTATGAGGAGTGGAATATTTTCTTGTGCACAATTAAAATGATATACATTCCGATGTTCATGAGGACTAAGTCAAATACATTCAGCTCTTTTTTTTTTTCTTTTTCTTTTTTAAGTTATGAATAAGATTATGCTTTCAATAGTAATCTTCAAGACTTATTCTTCTGTAACTACTCCATTAGTTCATGCTTTCAAGCTGATATATAACTTGCACATCTTCATAAATTTACTTGTAACCACTTTATGTATTTTTTATAGGCTTTTCTCATGCCATCTCTTCTCAGTTTTTCTCAATTATGGATTTCGTAAGAATTGCTACCCTTGAACTAAATATTGGTCTGTATTTGTTGTATTCATTGTTTAGTTGCCAGCCGAAGCACTGCTGAATCATCTCCTTGAAGTACCCAGGCTACAGGAGTGGTTTGAAGGAGCAATTGAAGCTGGAAATCCTGACGCGTTACTTTTAGCTCTTAAAATACAAGAAAAAGTTTCTGTTGACGTTAAATGCAATAAACTATTGCCTTCCCCTTTTAGCAAAACTGCCCTTTTTACTGCTGACTATTTATCCACTATTGCCAGTTGCCTGAAGGTACTCCCCGTGTTTTCTTACAGATTTTGTCATTGGTTAAGTGACATTTCAAGCCTTTCCTGATCCATATACCTTGGATATTGCAGGAATCTACATTCTGTCAGCCACGAGTGCATAGTGTATGGCCCGTTTTGGTTAGTTATCTCTTACCTGATGTTGTACAAGATGTAGATTCAGCAACAGGTCTAATTTCAAGCAAGAAACACAAAAAAAGTCGAAAGTCTTGCTCAGCTGACGAAGATATGGAGAAAAATCTGCTCTGCTTTTGTGAAACAGTTATTGAAGGATCCCTTATAACCTCATCTCATGATCGCAAAAAGTTAGCCTTTGATGTTTTGTTGCTTCTGCTTCCAAAGCTTCCTGCTTCTTGTGTACATCTTATATTATCATACAAGGTTGTCCAAGGCCTTATGGACATACTCTCCACAAAAGATTCATGGCTTTATAAAGTTGCTCAACATTTTCTTAAAGAACTGTCTGAATGGGTAGTGCATGATGACGTTAGGAGGGTTGAGGTTATTGTGGCTCTGCAGAAACACAGCAATGGAAAATTTGATGGCATCACCAGATCAAAAACAGTGAAGGATTTGATGTCAGATTTCAAAACTGAGTCTGGCTGTATTCTGTTCATTGAAAGTTTGATGACCATGTTTCTTGATGAAGGTCATTCTTCAGAAGAACCTTCAGATCAGAGTCAAACTACTGATGACAATTCTGAGATTGGATCTATTGAAGATAAAGATGCTGCTGGGACACTGGGAACTACTGAATTTCTTAGAAGTTGGGTTGTGGAATCCCTTCCTGCTGTTCTAAAGCATTTGAAGCTTGACCAAGATGCTGCGAAATTCCGTGTGCAGAAAGAAGTTCTGAAGTTTCTGGCAGTTCAAGGTCTATTCTCATCATCACTTGGAACTGAAGTAACATCTTTTGAACTACAAGAAAAGTTTAGGTGGCCAAAATCAGCAATTCCTAGTGCTTTGGCTCATATGTGTATCGACCAGCTTCAGTTGTTGCTTGCAAATGCACAGAAAGGAGAGGGGCCTCATGCTGTGGCAAGTGGTGTGGAGGCAAAGGATCTTGGATCTTACTTTATGCGGTTTCTGGGTATATTATACAACATTCCTTCAGTTTCTCTGTCAAGGACCTTGAATAGTGATGATGAAAAAGCATTTAAGAAATTGCAGGCTATGGAAAGTCAACTGTCAAAAGAGGTACACCCTTTCATTCTATGTTACCCCTTTTCAATCTATTTTACTCCCTCCTTCCCATAATAATAGAACCTTATTCATTTTTTTCTGTTCCAAATTATAGTCCACTTTCCTTACTGGATTTGTATTAAATTTTCTTTTTCCTTAATCTACCCCTTTTAAATAATCTTTGAAATTAACAATTTTTTTATTTTATGAGTATATGACGTTTAGTAGGAAACTTAAGTTTTCCAAGTACATAAAATACATTTTCACAATGTGTGAAAATGGGAAAGAGGCTTTTGAATTTGAAGGTAGTTATTGCCACTAATTTATCAGCTGTTAATAGGATGTTTATAATTTCACCAATCTTGTTCTTAGATTTCTTATATTTGTGATAGAATTATTTTCAAGCTGCTCATTTCGATCAATGACTTGGAACTTTGGAGGCCTACTTGAAGCTCCAGTAAAATTAGCTTTAATGACTTAATTCTTGGTTTTGCTTGCTAACATCATGCTCGAGGTTCTAATGAGTAACTGGTTATTACAATTTTGGTTGTTATAGGAACGTAATTGTGGTCTTAACATGGACGCAAGTAAGTTGCATGCTGTGAGATATTTACTTATCCAACTGCTGCTTCAAATCATACTTCGCCCTGGAGAATTCTTCGAAGCTGCCTGCGAAGTTGTCATGTGTTGTAAAAAAGCTTTTGGCTCTTTTGATCTTGAAACCTCTGGAGAAGATGAACCTGATGGGGATGGTGCGCCTGAACTAATGGATGTACTTGTGGACACAATGCTTTCTCTGTTGCCGCAGTCATCGGCTCCTATGCGATCTGCCATTGAGCAGGTACCAAATGATCATTCATGTTCACTTCTGCTGTAGTTGATTTCTGCAAATATTTTATGCCTCTTTACCTTAAGAATATTCACAGAAGGATTTCTTTGGCTGACCAACTCCTGGCATATGTGAGAAGTAGCTGTTTTGTGCAATTTGTTGACTAAATTCTTGTATATGTTATTTAATTGTGGATTGGTGATGACATTATTCTTGTAGGGTTTCCGTCGTCAATAATCAATCCTTTTAAGCAAACAAAACTGGTTATTTGGAGAAGTCAGTGATTGCTAATAATTTATACTATGATACACTTCATGTTTGTCTACGTGTCTCCATCATGTACCTCATTGCTGTGTGTAGAGTTATGGTGTTACCATGAGCCATGAGAAAATAATTAAGTTATTAGTCAAATTTTAGTATGATAAGCTAATCTTAGCCCGATATTTGCATGTTAGAATCTTTGTTCATTATAACAAATGAAGTTCAATGTTTTAGATCTAGGGCTGTAATAAATCAGCATTTTCCACTGTTAGGGTGAAGAATCCAGTACTTATTCCCATATCACATCCTAAGGACAGAGGTAGCGCTTAAAAAATGAAGTGTATTAGCATCAAAATTCTAGTCATCATCTTCTGATGGGTAAGAAGGGATATACCTCTATTTCAGTATTCGAACATGAGGTAAAAGCAGTTAGGATTTGGAGTTAGAGTTTTAAGATTGATTATTGAGCTGGAATTCGGTGTGGCAGTGTTTAATTTCTGAACAGTAAACTGGTCAGGCTCTAATTATGAGATCTTTATGTGCAAAAATCTTAGCTATATAAGTGGTGAATCCAATATATTCTGAAGTCCTTATTTGAATTTTTGCAGTATTATTTGTCAGGTAATGGCTATCCTACTTCCATAAGAATTGTAGTGCTTACTTGTCACAAAAGTAACTCTGATTTCATTTTTTCAGTAAATTTGGACTGTTTCTTTTATCGCTCATCGGGCCTGCAACTTGATGATGTATTTATAGTCATACAAGACCTCTGTTACTTTTCTATTTTCCAATTCCAGGGTAAATCATTTGTGATATCTTCTTCAGGTTTTCAAATGCTTCTGTAAGGATATAACAGATGACGGGTTACATCAGATGTTGCGGGTTGTCAAAAAGGATTTAAAACCTGCTCGGCACCACAATACAGATAGTGAAGATGATGATGCTGAAGATGATCTTCTTGGTGTAGAAGAAGCTGAAGAATCTGATGAGGCCGAGACTGGTGAAACTGTAGACAGTGATCAGCAGACAGACGGGTCTGAGGCAGTGATCGGGGTTGATGCAGTTACTGCTGAACTTCCTGATGTCTCTGATGATGAATCCGATGAGGGAATGGATGATGATGCAATGTTTCGAATGGATACTTATCTTGCACGGATATTCAGGGAAAAGAAGAACCAAGCTGGAGGAGAAACCGCTCATTCTCAGCTTGTGCTCTTTAAGCTTCGTGTTCTCTCATTGCTGGAGATTTACCTGCATGAAAATCCAGGCAAGTCGAAATGATATTAGGCTCAATAGTGTTCTCATCAGGGCATGAATCTTTATTCAAGCCTCGATCTATTCTTTAGAACATCTATTAAAACCTAATAAGATATGTATAACCTGAGTTGTGTCAGTTTCTTAGTCATGCCGTCACTTGAAGATGTGGTACTTGTTTTACATCAACTTCTCTGAGTTTATATTTGACTCCCGAATGAATCTCAATCTGATGTATTCGTCTTTGCTTATTGTTTATGCAGGTAAACCACAGGTAATCAAAATATTCTCAAATTTAACTCAAGCATTCACCAATCCGCAAACTACAGAGGGAAGTGAGCAGCTTGGTCAGCGTATATGGGGAATTATACAAAAGAAAATATTTAAAGCTAAAGAGTATCCAAAAGGCGAAACAGTGTCAGTTGCAGTACTTGAGCCTCTGCTGGAAAAGTATTTGAAG
Source organism: Agastache rugosa (assembly GCA_031470985.1). NCBI lineage: Eukaryota > Viridiplantae > Streptophyta > Magnoliopsida > Lamiales > Lamiaceae > Agastache > Agastache rugosa. Next base: position 13,778,059 of record CM062608.1, read on the forward strand.
CTGGCAGCAAAGCCTTTCAAAAGAAAAAAAGCTGCTTCTAACCCATCGAAGAAGAAACAATCTGCCTCCTGGAATCGCCACCGCATGATCAATTCACTTGCTCGAAGTTCCACATTTTGGATCCTAAAAATCATTGATGCGAGTGATTTCTCAGAGTCTGAGCTTCAAAGGGTCTGTGATATACTTCAGAATGTTTTAGTGGACTACTTTGATAGCAAAAAATCGCAAATGAAATGTGAGTTTCTGAAAGAAATATTTAGAAGGCGGCCATGGATTGGCCAACGACTATTTGGTTTCCTTTTGGAGAAATGCAGCTGTGCCAAATCACAGTTTCGGCAAGTTGAGGCCCTTGATTTGGTGACGGAGGTACTAAAGGCTCACAGCAGTAGTGCTACTGACAAGGTGGCGGTGAAGTTTCTGAAAAGTCATGTTACAAAGCTAAGCCATTTGATCAAGCACCTAGTCACCAACATGCCTGATAAGCAGGCGAGACGAGCTGGTGTGCGTAAATTTTGTGGCAAGGTGTTCCAGATTCTGACGACTTTTAAGCTGAGTCGTAGTTTTGTTAAAGCTTTGGAAGCTGATGGTTGTAGTGCTTGCGAATCCCAGCTTGGAGAGATGTTTCTTGCTCTGAAGAAGCAGGATGATTGAGATGCTGTTTTATTATTCGTGGGAGAAGCTGAAGATATGATAAGAGTTGATTCTACGACATCAACTTTCAAAGGTGCATGATGCATAAGATAAGATTATTTGTTGGCGCTTTAATCTGTGCTACTTTCCTTCTGCTGTTGAACAATGTGGGGAATTACCATTACAGCCCTATAGGACCAACACAAATTTTGGGTGTATGTTTTATTCTAGCATAGGACTACTTCACACCGGTTGTCTTTTTATTTTTATTTTTATTTTTATTTTTATTTATATGTTATGCAACTTGCATCAGTTTTCTTTTTTTAATATTAATTGAGCTTAATTTCTGCTTGTCTTCTTATATTATGGATTATGTCTGTGTGCTTGTGTAAGAGATTGTTATATTATGTCAAGAGCTATGGATTGCTATCGTATAATTGGCTCTTTATCGGACAGAAAATCAAATATATATTATATGAAAACACACATCTGAACTGTGTTCAGTTAATGATAAAGCGTGGGATCTTCTTCCACATAAACATGGAAAAGAATCATGTGCAATGTGGATAGTTGTCGTTTGGATTGGTCCCAGTCAGGCTGAGATTACATCATGTGAATGCAGGTCCTGTCTACATCTTGTTAAGTAGATGCTAACGACTCTGGATAAAGACCGTGTCAAGGCTTCTTGGGGGTACATGAGAGAGAGAGAGAGAGAGAGAGAGAGGGCGTAGAAGTGCCACTTTAGTCTTTAGCTCTCAAACACAATCCGGGAGCTCTGAAACAAGCAAATTACATGATAATTACAGTCCCAGCAGGCAGGTAAGGTACACAAATTGCAAAAATAGCGTATTACTTAGGTTGTCATATAATGATGGGTCCCTAAATAAAGCGTGAATTTGTTTGGGAGACAAATTATAGGGGGAGAATATCACAACACAAAAATCCCAGAAATGCCAAGTAATGGGCATGCAAGATGATGTTTCATTACTATTCTTTTGCGTTGGAAAGTTTCTACTCCCAATCCCAACAGATTACAGAATTGTTGCCCCAACTAACTGGAAGTCTGGAAGGAATATGTAAAAGGCACAAAGCTGAATCCCACTATTTCTGGGGACAAAAACTGTACAACCAAACTAAACTAAAAACTACCTACACGCTTTTAACAATTTCTTTCTATTCTTCACCTAAGCTGTGCTTGCCTGCCTGCCTCCCTCCTGTTCATGAGGTATATCCAGCCGCATGCATTGCATCTACAACAACAAATATTTCCCCCATAGCCTCTTTGGCTACATTTTCCATATTCTTCTCTGCAAAGTTAATTCAAACATTCAGCCAACAGCCACAAGCAAGACACACCAAACATTATAAATGACCAAATATATGTACCTCATCAACAAATATGCTCATTTAATCACATCATATCACCCAAACAGCTAGTAGTACTTTACGCACTCAAAATCATATCATATCCGCAGATTGCCCAAACACTTGTTAAGATTGTGCCTCATCTGCGTCCGAATCACTACCAGAGGAACTCCCTGAATCAGAATCTGTAAAAAGCAAGCAAGCAAGATCAAACGTATGAGCGTTTCTGTGACAAAATTTGCCTTTTTCCATACTTTGCCAATTCCTCAACACAATGTAGAAACGCAAGAAGAATCAGTATCAGTAGTAATACCACTGGAGGATGACGAATCACTGCTTGAGCTGCCAGAACTGCTTGAGCTACTGCTTTTATTTCCACCACCACCACCGCCGCCATCACCACCACCACCACCACCGCCGTTGTTACCTTGATCCTTCCCAACAACACCTCCACCACCGACCCCTTCATCTTTCTCAATCTCCACTGGAGGGAAGCTCGCTGCTGGCATATCATCATCAATATCTACATCTTCTTCCTCATCTTTCATCTTCTTGCCAGAATCATCATTCTTGTCACTCATGCCCCCCTACACAACATTAACACCGAGAAATGTTAAAAGCTACAAAACCAACCAAAGCAAGATTTCTAAAACAAGTGAAAACGGAAATTCTTAAATGGTGAGTGCATATAAAATTACCACATCAGCATCAGCATCGGCGTCGGGACTGGTGGGGACACCAACTCCTCCAGCAGCTGGATTGTTGTTCATCATCAAAGCCTGCCGCTTGGTCTTGCTGACCATCTTCTTCCAATTCGTCACAAAACGATCAAGTTCCCACAGAGTCTCCGTATCGAGGGCCTCAATATCCAGCTCGATTTCATCACCATCCTGAGCCAAATGTTCATTCCTCTTCCTAATGATCTGAACCAATTGAGGCATTTTTTCCTGCGGCAAACTCTGCAACCCCATCCCAAGCTTCTGCTTCTCATCCATACTCATATCTCTCTTGTTAGGATCCTTAGCTCTTGGCTTCGGCTGCTTGGGCGCCATTACTCCTCTTCCAGCCTTTTGATCCTTGGCAGCAGGCAGAGGAGGAGCTCTCACTGGCGAAGGGGGCAATGGCTCTGGTGCCAATGGCTGCGGATTCATCAACGGTGGAGGCGGATTAGAAGGCGTCGAAGCAGTAGAATGGGCTTGCATCGATGCATGCATTCTATCAGACTTCTTTGAAACGTGGGCAACGGGAACAGGAACAGGGCTAGCTTTCGGCTTTGACTTCTTTTTAGCCATCACCTGATTACCATGATTGTTCCAGGAGCTCCCTTGCAATTCCTCAACCTCCCGAAAGGGCAAGTCATTGTTGATTCTAAACTCGCGGGGCTCCTTCTCTCTCTGCTTGTCGAGCATGCTATCGAACCTCTCCTGCACCGGCTTGAACATTTCCTCGAACCGCACCAATAATTCCTCCGCCATCCCATTAACAGGATCGGTCTTAGGGTTGTACAACAACGCATTGTTAAAAGTCAACCTAATGTCAGCCGCGAATTCTAGAGGCGTCCGATAAAAATTCTTGGCCAGATTCGCTTTGACAGTGCCCAGATCCATGGGATGCTTCACAATCTGATGATAATCTAGAAGCCCAAATGCCACTGCATCCACCGGTTCTTTGAAAACATACCCAAATTTGTTTTTAATCAATTTACCCACAATCTTTTCGCATTCCTTCAGCAAATCCCCAAAATTAACTGCCTCCAAACTGCCATTGTCATGTCCATCGCCCAATTTCTTGGAGGCGGATCCAATCGCAGAGCCAGGCCGTTTACTGCCGCTAAATTTCTTCGATTTCGCCTGAGATCTAGGGTTTTCGCCAATGTTGATACGGCCGGACTCAACCCGATCTCGCAAATCACGGATCTGACCAAGCTCGGTAGACAGGCGTTTCCGGAGCTCCAGGAGCTCTGATTTTGTGTACGTCGCAACATTGAAGGTCAAATAACCCCCGTAATTTCCGGCGTTACGGGTGGCGGACGTCTGATTAAAGGAATAGGCGTCATCAGATACGGCCTGCGTGACAGCCGGCGAATTGATGTTATTGTTGCTGCTGCTGCGATAACGGCCGGTGATTCCGTTCGCCGCAGATGGGTGGAATTGCTTCTGCTTCTTCTTCGGGTTAGGGTGAGGGTTTGAATTTAGGTGGGGATTCGCGTACGGAGTCTTTCCCATGTGGGCCCAGCTCGACTCATTCTGGCTCGCTAGAACGGCGGACGCCATGAATCACACCGTCGACAGCGCTCAGCTCCGTCGAGTCTCCGGCAGCAATTCCCCCTTAAAATCATGTATCAAAAAGCCGGAATCTTCCCTCCGCAACGAAAAAGTCTCCGTCGCCGCAACTTCCCAATCGATCTACGGGAGCTCGGAGCTAAATTAAATTAAATTTGGTAAAATTGGGCGAAAGAAAAAGGAAATGATTCTAATTTCTAAACACCAATTTACGAAGGTGTAATGACATTAGGGTTTGAGCGAAGATTGAGAAGCCGAGGGTGTGCCTCTTAAAGGCGATGAGATCTGCCCGCTTATATTTCGGGCAGCATCGTGGCCGTTGAATAGCAAGGGAACGGCAATCCAAAGGCAGGCGTGAATTTGTTTGCTGGCTGGGAGTTGACCGGAACATCTGTCATAGACGGCTGCGATCGGGCTGTTGGGACACGTGGCGAGTCTCAAGGCGTCCGATGCAATAGAATTGGAAGGATGTTGAGGCGTTTGGGTTAGAGGTGAAATGGGTCGCATCGCATGTGTGGCAATTTTAGGGTTTGTGTGGGCCCCTGGTGTGTTGACGTGGAACTTTACGACGTGAATGTGAAGAAAACTCTCTTTGGCACGTGACGTGTCAGGAGGATCTCGTCAAAGCGAGGAGAACGTTAAAAAGCTGACTTTCTTCGGAATTTACCGTACTACCCTTGTAATTAATTGACGTACCTTTTTCTACAAGTGTGTGGTTTTTTTTTTGCGTGTTACATTTTATTCTAGAACATTAAGTGCCTACAATGGTGGGTTCCAAAATTTGGAACCCAAAAATTATACCATTGGAGGATTGTGAAATCAGTTCCAAGTTTTGAAACTAGAAACCAGTTTCAATTTTGAAACTAGCTTCATGTAGCAGACAACAAGCATGGTTAGGCAGCTTTCAGCGCGTGCATGATATGCGCGCTGGTTGGAGCGTGCAGTTCACGCGCACGTGGGGCGCCGACAGCTTTTACTTTTTTTTATACAATTTTTTATTATTTTGATTTCGGTATTTTTTTATATTTTTTCATAAATACGGACCTATTAGCTCGTCTAAAACATATCGAACATATATCTTATATTAAAGATCACGACTAGAGCTTTAATTCGACATAAAAATCGTAAAAATCCTATTTAAAACGAGCAAATGATGATATTTTTAATTCAAATCTAATAATTTATAAATTATATAATAAAATTTATATATTATATTAAAAATATTTATAATAAATAATAAAATTGTAATAAAATTTTTGTTAAAACGACCAATGTTTTCAACGTCAATTTCCCAACGGCAATAAAAATTAAAACTGTCATTTTTCCAAAATCCTCTATATATATCTATTCTCCAACCTTACCCATTTCACTCATCTCTCCAACTCTCCAATTTTCTTCCTTTCTTCTTCACTTCATTTTTCACTACAATCAAATGGCAGATTCAAGCTCTCAAAACTCCGACTCTAGTGATTCAAGCTCCCAAAATTTTTAAGGTTCTATTTTCCAAGTTCACAATATCATCAAATGTCGTACTCTCAACAACCATTTCCATACAACTTTTAAAATGCAGGCAATTTTCATACTCAACAAAATACAGGTAATTTTCCTACTCAACAAAATTTTGGCAATTTTCCTACTCAACAAAATGCAGACAATTTTTCTACTCAACAATTCTCATCCAACTATCCTACTAGTGGTTCGAATTTTCCTCAACAATTTGCTTTCAACTCTCCTGGTGGTTCGAATTTTCCTCTAACAATTTTCATTCAACTCTCCTATTGGATCAAATTTTCCTCCACAATTTGCATCCAACTATTTCATGTAGTCACCAAACCAACCTCAAAAAAATAGCTACCAGTTTTCGCAACATTCTTCACAAATTCCACTAGAACATATCCACCTTGTTGATGTTGATGATGACGTGGATGTTGGCGAGGAAGTTGCTAAACCCAGTAGAAAGGCAAACTCAATAAAGCCGATTTGGACACCTGATGAAGACGTTCTTCTTGTAAAAGCTTGGTACAACACCAGCACCGACTCCATAATGGGCAATCAACAAAAAAGAAGAGGTTTTTGGGAGAAAATTGTTGCGTACTACAACGAGTGGAAGCCGGATGGTACTATTGAGCGAAGTTACCAGCAGGTTAAAAATCATTACTGTAAACTCAATCCAAATATTAATAAGTGAGCATGTCTTTACAGTAATTTCTGGAGCAATTGAGCGAGCGGAAAAAGCGATGATGATGTACTGGAGGCTGCAAATAAAGCATGGATAAATGATCATCCAAAGAACAAGGCCTTTAGGTACATGCACATATGGAATATCATTCAAACTTGGGAGAAATGAGCTCCTCAACAAATGCCACATAATCCTAAGAAAAAAGTCAAAATTTTTGAAACAGACAGCCCATCTTCTGATAGTGGACCTCGAATGCGTCCGATGGGACAACAGAGAGCTAAACGACAAGCGAAACAAAAGATCAAAATGACAGCTACAGCTGAGCAAGACTACAACAAGTGGAAGCATCTGCAGGAAATCATGGAAAGATAATTAAACCTTCAAGAGTCCAAACTTAAGCTCGAACATGCTGAGTTTTGCAGTAAGGATACTAGTCGCATGTCGGAGGCAGAACTGATACAATTTTAACCAAATGGTAGCCGAGATCAAAGCTAAATACGGATGAATGTAATACTTTTAAGTGTCGTTTATCTATTTATGTATTTTTAAGTGTGCTTTATATCTATTTATGTATTTTTTTAATTGTGTTTAATCTATTTATGTATTTTTAAGTGTGCTTTATATCTATTTATGTATTTTTTAATTGTGCTTTATCTATTTATATATTTTTAAGTGAGCTTTATTTAATTATGTATTTTGAAGTTAATGTATTTGTAATATTAGTTATATGTAATTTGAATAAATGTTTGTTTTGTTATTATCTTATAAATTCCACTTGTACTTATTATTGTCGGCAACGGTCACAAATGTAATAAATATATTTTTATTGTCCAACAACTATATTTGAAAATTGTCGGCAACGGTCACAAATGTAACTCCTCAACAATGATGCAACTCCTCAACAACGATTTGACACAATATATTTGGGCACAATCCAATGCCGATGATCATAATTAAGTAATATTTTAGTTTTCATTATTAATGTTTATGTACTTTCAATTATTGTAATTTCAATTTTAGTAATGTAATTTTAATTTTAGTAATGTAATTTTACTTTTAGCACTGTAATTTTAATTATTATTTATAATTGTAATGCCGTTTTATTTTATTATATTAAATCATTAAATATAAAATTTTAAATAAAATATATAATCAAAATATGTGAATAATATATAAACAATAATGCAAATAAAATTAATTGGAGAAACATATGTATAGATATATAAAGGTAGTGTGTATTATAGTGACACCCTTTAAATAGTAGAAACTGGTTTCATTGTTGAAGAAGGTGTTAGATAAAAAAGTAAGTGGGTTCCAAAAGCTGATGTGGCGGTTTGGAAGTTGAAACTGATTTCTTACCATTGGAGGTACCCTTAGGTCGCCACCTCCTGGTCCCACTGTAAGTTTATCCCAAGCAAAATGACACGGATTTTAATAAAAAGGCTAGATAATATTCCCTTCGTTCCACCAAATATTTTTCATATTTTGTGGACATAAAAATTAAGAATATGAGTAAAAAATTAATAGATTTCATCACTTTTGAAGAGTTAAATGTTTCCTTTTTTGGTATGGACATTACTAATGGAACAAAAAAAAATAGAAAATGAGACATGCATAGTGGGATTGAGGGAATATGTTATTTGAGTGGAAGAATTGTCTCATAGTTAATTTAGAAGAAGGGTTGTAAATATAAGAAAAGTGATGAAGTCATGTACGTACATTAATAGAAAGTAGAAGATTGTGACAAACTTTTTGTGTATACCACAAAATAAAAACTGGGGCAAACTTTTCGTGGACGGATGGAGTATTATTGAATAAATCTCAATTTAAATAGAGTTTTTAATTTAAAATATGACTTATGAAGCTTGCTATTCACTTACATAATTAAAATTGTAAAATTTTTTAACATGAAAAATTAACTATTTTAAGTGAAAGATGGAGTGTTTTCTTAAAAAGGAACATTTGGTGGGTCTTTTCTTTTTTTCATGGAACTAATGAATTAATTAAAGAGTTTGTGAGATCATATATGAATAGCATACTTAATTATGGGCCTTGCCAACCATTTAAGCATATGTATTTAAAAACAGGAAATTTTAAACAGAGCCACCGTTTTACTCCACATAGCCCTCTATAAAAAATAATAATAAAATTAATTACAAATATACTATTATGTCCTTATAGCCCCCAATTAAATTTTAAATAATTTAATTACGTAGCCCCCATTTTACTCCACATAGCTCCATATAAAAAATAATAATGAAATTAGTTACAAATATACTATTATGCCCTTATAGCCCCCAATTAAATTTTAAATAATTTAATTACGTAGCCCCCATTTTACTCCACATAGCCCCCTATAAAAAATAATAATAAAATTAATTATAAACATAGTTGTTTCACAGTTGTTCTTCGATCCTAATTAATAACTATTTTTACCGTACAAGTTGCACTACACATACATAATATTTATAAGCACCTAAAGTTCGGAACTCTAGCTCGATAATTCTTCCCATATTTTTACATTTATCCATTATTTTTGTTTGCAATTAAGTCTTTGCTAATACATCAGAACTATTAATCATGTCAGAAATTGAGACATGAGACAGGGGATTTATCAAATTATGAATGCTTGAGATAACTCCCAAAGTAGGCGGCGGCGCGGCGCATGAGAAAGCTAAATACACGAACAATTATTTTTTCACGCAATTCAATATTTTTCTTTAATATCCTGACAAACTTAAACAAATTATAGAAGAACAAAAAGATTAATAAGAAAGTAACAATTGAAATACCGATAGTTTTTTTCTTCTTTCATGGCTTCGTACGAGTTCTTCTGTCTGATGGCTAAGGGCTATAAACCGATAATATATCTTTAGGATTTATGTTATTTAAATTTTAAGTGGGGCTATAAGGGTTTTAAGATTTATTTTATTTAAAAATTTAATTGGGGGCTATAAGGGCATAATAGTATATTTATAATTAATTTCATTATTATTTTTTATGGGGGCTATGTGGAGTAAAATGAGGGCTATGTTTAAAATTTCCCTTTGAAAACATGTGGTAATAAGAAATGAGTATCGAGATGTTTGATATCACAAGTTTATATGGCTAAAATATTACTTATCGAAAGATGTTTTTTTTTTTTATTTTCGATGTTATCTTTTCAAGCTCTCAGATGAAGGAGTTGATATGGAGATGAAATCTTTACAAATACGAACTACTACATCAATTAGAAAAATGCATTAGATAAATTGAATCATCATGTTGGGAATGTGGATAGCTGCCATGACAAGAATGTTAGAAAACAATTTGAAGTTTTTCAATATCAAACATAATGTGACGAACATGTTTCGGTCAAATGCTCGCAAGATAGGTATTACTTGTCGCATCCGTTTGATAGCCTCATTAGACGTGTCTCATTTCCTTTTAAAGTAATTAATTATTACTTTTTCGTGGACATAATGAGTAAACTAATTCTTAAAATCCAAATAATTTATTCAGTTGTTCCTATGGTACAACTAATATAATGATGAAATTTTGCAAAATTTTGGATCCAAAAGCTCCTGATAATTAATTATTAAATGACTTTCCAAATAACTTAATTAGATTTGATATATGCTTGTTCCTCAATGATCAAAGTTGTCATAGTAGGATATTGAAGATGATTTTTTCCGTTTACTATTTTGGTTAATGGGATCGAGTTTTTTTAAATGAAATAGCAAAAGAGTCTTTTAAGACATGTGAACAATGAAGGATGTGTGGTTACTAATTCATTAGAGTTGTGCATGTGACTTGTACTTGTTCTCATTCTTTAAAATAAGCTTATTGATGATTATTTTGTTAAACATAATTTATCAATATTGTCCATAACTAGAGTCAAGGATATTGAAAAATATATGCAACAATACCACTTCTTCTAAAAGTAGAAGTATTGCCAATGTTTGATTGAAACAAAAATAGATAGTTATGATTGTGTTCATCAAGTAGAGTAAATTTAGTCAATGCTAACACAAGTTTTATATAAGGAAGTATGTCCTAGAACTTCACGAGCAATATTGATAGTAAATTTGCACGATAAGAGTAGATGCGTATATCTAAAAAAATAAAAACAAATGTAGGGCAAGAATCGTTAAGAATATCGAAGATGATTCCGTTTTATTTGGAAAAATACTGAAATTGGTAAACATTCAGGTTTTTATTGTGGAGTTGTCATTCGTACTTGTTAACACTAGTTCTGTTCACAAGTCAAAAAAAAAAAAAAAGGTTTTGTTCAAAAAGCATTTTATGCAATGAAGACTATCAAAAACTAATTGGTGAGAGTGAACTTGAAATGAGTGTTAATGATATTTTAGTTATGTATATTGAGAAGCGTTTTTTTAATTAATAACAAGCAAATCATGCGACGCTTTCAATCAATATGTATGCACATATATCAATGGCCACCAGTTTTCAATCAAATATAAATACTAATCTCACCAAATTTTAATTTTTAAGTCATTTTTATCTTATCAGACAAATTTTAATGTATAATATATATACATTTTTTAAGGGTTATTTATAGTTTGTGGCCCCAACTTTCATCTTTTTTCTGTTTGTGGTATATACTTTAAATTTTTTTTAAAAAACCCTTTACTTTACAATTTTATCTAAAAGGTCCGCCTTTATTTTTCGGCGTTGGAATGATGAATCAGTTGATCGCGCGTCCATCTGATGTGAATATTAAAATGACAAGTATATCGAAACGATGTCGTTTCAGTTTGGACTGAATTAAATATTAACAAAGTCATAGGACGTATAACTTTTACGACTGAACCCTAAATGTTTTTCTATTCTCTCCCTAAACTATATGTCGACTTTTGGGAAATAAAAGAGTTTAGGGGGAGAATATAAAGATATTTAGGGTTTCATCGTACAAGCCATAAGTCGTATGACCTTGTCAATTTTTAATTATGCTCAAACTGAAACGACGTAATTTCGGTACACTTGACATTTTAATATCCGGTCACATTAGATAGTCGGTCAGATGATTCATCATTCCAACGCCGAAAAATAAAGGCGGGCCTTATTTAGAGAAAATCGTAAAGTACATGTTTTTTTTTGAAAAATTTTACAGTACAGGCCACAAAAGGAAAAAATTATGAAAGTCCGGGCCATAAATTATAAATAACCCTTTTTATTACTACTCTTATACTTTCTCCGTTCCAATAGCAAGATTTCCCTTATTTTGGGCACGATTATTAAAAAATAAGAGTAAAAAGATAAAGGTGGTATGTCTCAAGTCTTTTGAAGAGTTAATTGTTTCTATTTTTAAAAGGAATCTTGCTATTGGGATAGACGAAAAAAAAGATAGACCGTACTATTAAAACGTGTATATAATTGTAAGATAATATATTTATTTGACTGTTTGCAAATACATAAAAAAAAAAACAGCGGAGCTCTGAATACTTTTTAAGCATCCTCCCCTATTCACTATGTAAATACAAAGCGTGAAATTTGAAATACAATTTAGTATAGATAGTTTTGTTTTAGATCACTATTTGTCTTGGATTCCTATTACTGGAAACATTTAAAAATTAAGTTGGATAATTAATTCTTAATAAAACATTAATTATAATGTGATATCGTGGGTTGTTGGTAAAATTGAGAAAAGTAAAGAAAGTGCACCAAAAATGAAATTGAGGGGCAGAATAGGCAATGAACAAATAAGGGGGCCAATAATAATTAATACTTAATTAATTAAAGCAAGCAAATACAACGAAAGTGAGCTTCTATATAGGGTGGCGTCACATTTCAACTAAACCTTTTTATACTCTCTTTTTCCCATCCCTTCCCCGGCCGCCCTACTTCAATCTCATTTCCTTATTCTATTATTCTCAATTTCTCCTACATATTTCAGATCTGTAGCTCTGAAATCTCTGATGTTAATTTCGTGAAGTTTTTCTTCTGAGATTCTCGGCATCTGAGAAGTGGCGGCAGGATCTGATGTTGTGAGATTTTCGTGGAAATTCGCCGCCGCGCAGCACTCACCGGCGAGGCGGCGGAGGAGGGGGGATAAGAGAAGGCGTTCAGTTTCAGTTTGGTGAAGTGAATTTGGCGTGCATTTGAGGTGAATTTGGCGTGCATTTGAGGTTGCATGTGCATTCTGACGTGTCTTGGTGGCAACATAATTATCTTTTGTCTTGTAAAGTTTTAACTCTTTTTCTACAAGTTTTGTACATTTTTTTTTCTTTTTCTTTTTCTTTTCATGCATCAAATATTGGATTTAGTATATTCTTTATTTTGACACTGATATTAAAAAATAAAATAAAAAATATAAAAAAATAATGGATCTATGTCTTATTAAGAGTTAATTATTTTTATTTTTGGAATGGTATTTATTATTGAGACTGACGATAAATGAAAGAAGACTTGCTATTAGGATAGAGCAAGAATATAATAAAGGGAGAATTTAGCAAATACACCTCCTATTATGTTCACTTTCTTATTTTTTTATTTGAAAATTAACGATTTTGTTAGTCAAATTTTAGAAAAAAAAAATTAAAAATTATTAACGGTGTTAGTCATCTGTTGGAGGGGAGGGAATTTTCGCAAATAAATATGTTATGAGGCGAGGGAGTATATGATAGGGAGGTATATTCTACTTTCCTATCATAAATATCTATCTCAAAGTGTATATGTAATCCCTTTTTAAAATGTTTCTCTCTTCTTGTGGAGGAATAATAATTATTTCTTTTTAACCGGAAAAAAGCAGTCTCGATCATGCATCTAATTCTCAACCTTGAGTTTCAAAGATATACTATGGATTTTAAGTGGGCATTGCTCTAAAGTCAAGAAATGTGTTCTCGAATAGATAATTGTCGTTTGATAAATGATGATAATATATAGTTTATGCTCACCAATTCATGAATTTATTTCTGAATTTTAAGCGCAGCATTTGCTAGTCGTATTAATATGTCGATATTCACTACTTTTAGCGATTACTTTCTTGAAAGTGTTAATAGGTGTGTTTTTTTTTTTTTTAAATTAGTCAAGTCCAAATCTTGATCTTGACACAAGACATTCATCAATGAATGTAATAGAGATAAAAATTGAGGTACAATTTTGCAATATTGGAAATATGCTACACTTTGCAGTTGGGTGTAAATTCGGGACGGGTCGGGTACCCTATCCAGAATTTTCGGGTACCTTTATTCAAATTTCTCAAAATTTGCTACCTGAATCCGTCATGTTTTAAAAAAACGGGTATCCAATACCCGGATTGGGTTTATGCGGGTCGGATTGGAGACCCGCATGTACCCGATTTTAAAAAAATATAAATATCAAACTTGTTTTTGGGTATTTTCCTACCTGCTTTCTTACTATTTTTTCAATAAAGAAATCTGATCTAATTTCTAAAATATTCAACAAATAAAGTTACATAATCCAGCAAAGTGCAAACAAGACAAGCCTAATAAAAAATGGCAATAGCATTAAAAAAAAAAAAGCAAACAAAACATAATAAAAATAAAGGCACTAGCAGGAAAGCTGCACAGTTGCAACTTTCTACCATTCCCACAGCAAAGTGCCACACTCGATCAAATTCTTCAAAGTGTCACACTCGATCTCGAACTCAGTCCTTTGTTACTCGTCGCGCTTTCTGCCATTCCCATAGCAAATTTGCGGCTTAACACTGTAAGCAAATAGGAAAATAAACATAAATAAAGATGTATAATGAATTAATGTAAACTATAAATTTATAATGTACAAACCTTTTTCAAATTCTTTCTCTAGTTCTTCTTCGGGTACTCCTTCATCATATATCTTCTCAACAGAACTAGATCTTAACCAGTCTTCGGCACAAATCAAAGCCTTAACAATCTGCGGAGTTAATGAGCTTCTATATGCGCATAGCACTCTACCACTCGTGCTAAATGCACATTCTGAAGCAACACTCGATATCGAAATAGCTAATATATCTCTTGCCATATTAGAGAGAATAGGGTAATGATAAGCACTTTTTTTCCACCAATTCAAAATATCAAAATGGAGTACTTCTTGCTTTGTCATTTTGTGCTGCTTTTCAGTGATATAGAGATTGAACTCGCTGAACACATCTTCATTATCTTCTTCGTCACTATCAGCCATGTTATCTGTAAGCTAAGAATGCATTGATGATCGGATCGCTCTTCACTACGAACTACACTACGATGGGGTCGAGTTGTAGTGGAAATCATCTGCTCCTTCCGTTTCTAATAAAATTCAAACATCTCATTCATCGACTCTCTCAACTCGATGACCAAAGTGGTTGCCCGTTCAATTCCATACACTTGTTTGAAGCATTTTTCCACGTGCTTCATTTTTTGTCGAGGATTCAACACAGCTGCAATGTATAGAATTCTGTTTAGCTTAGGATTTAAATCATTTTCCTCCATCCAATACTTTGAGATCTTCACCTTCATCTTCTTGGCCATGGCTTTTACTTTAACATCAACATTCAACTCCAATTTCGTGATCATATCGAAGATATCACACATCTCTAGTAACAACAAGTGTGATGTAGAGTATTTGGTTCCAGAGATTATAAGGGTTAACTGGTGGAACTTCTTCAAGTATTCACTCATCTTCCTTACATTAAACCAATCCACCTCTTCAGGAGGTCCAATAGGCAAGCCGTTGTATTTCTTCTGCCTCAAGTTAGATGCAGAAGCAGGATACATGCACTCGTTGACCTTGAATGCTTCCTCATATGGTTGGGCCGACTCTAGCATCAAATATGTAAAGTTTCACCGTATAGGGATGTCCAAATACTATGATTTCTTGCAAACAATCATGTCCCTGAGGAGGTTCACACATCCTTGGAATTGTGTTAATCTTGGTGGTGAGCCTGCAATCCACTTCACGACCTCTCTAACTCGTCTCACCGACAATTCTATGTCCTCTAACCCCTCCTAAATAACCAAATTCAGGTTGTGTGCCGCACATCTCATGTGCAAGTATTTCCCACCTAGAATGTCTGTCTTCCACGTGACAAGATAGGAATTCACATACTTGAAAGCTGCATCATTTGCAGATGCATTATCCAGAGTGCAATAAAGAATCTCTTACAATTCCCAATCCCTCAATGATGTGATTATCGAATCACCAATGTCGTTTCCTTTGTGACTCGCAATCTTTCTAAATCTGATGACTTTCTTGTGTAGTGTCTAGTCTTTCCCAATACAATGTGCAGTAACACAAATAAAATTTGTGTTGTTCAATGCAGTCCAGCAGTCGGTGGTGATAAAAACTCTTCCCATGCCTTTTTTTTTTTGAAAAATGACTTCATTATATCTTTGTGCTTGAGGAACAATGTCATTCAATCTTCTCTTATTATCACTCTTGAAGGAATTCGAAATTGGGGACAAGAGCGCTCAACAAACCTCCTAAACCCTTCTCTCTCGACGAATATGAATGGAAGCTCGTCGATAATGATCATCTCACACAATGCCATCCTACTCCCCTTCTGATCAAATCTCCAACTCGTCAACTCTCCTGCTCCAACTCCATCCGCATTGGGTTTGTAATTTAGAATTGTTTGACCATTTTTTCCTACCTTTTTTTTAAAACATGTTATCGTATGGTTTTCCAAACCATTGGTACCGCCCTTCGCAGTGGCTGCAATTAGCATACCGCAACCCAAGCATTTTCCTTTGCGCTTATCTACATGAGGTTCACCTTCCTTGACCCACACCAAATCATATCCTTCACAATGTATAGATCTCATATCTTTCAGTTCATTAACCTTCGTTACCTTCCGTTTCTTGGCACCAGTTACAGTATCAGTATTAGTTTCAACTTGTGCTTCTTCTTCAAAATGTGTTTGTAATCTTCCATATTCTTCCTGCTCCAGCCCATCTAAAAGCATATTGCTGCTGTCTATATGTGTATAGCTTGAGAAGAATCCATCTTAAATAATGCTCTGGCCAACACAATAACAAACAGTCAAACACCATTACACATTCACACTAACAACAATCCACAAAACTCAACACAATAACAACCATTTAAATCAATCCATAACCTAATAATCCACAAACACCATAAAGCCTGAATTGTAATATCCATAGATAAAATTCACAAAAATATAACATTGAACCCAAAAGGCCTAAACTGAAATTTAAAAGCTAAAGCCCTAAACCATAGACAGAATGCTTCAAAATCTCAAATTCATAACAAAAAATCGAACCTGTAATTGAGAGACACAGCAACCCAATCGAGAGATACAGCAACACAGCGGCGGTGACGGCAAGAGAGAGAAGGCGCGTCGGCAATGGCAAGGGAGGGATCGCGCGAAGGCAACTACGATAGAGGAGTGGCACGATGGAAGCGACGACGAAGGAGTGGCGCGACGTCGACGGTAAGAGAGGGATGGGTCGAATGACAGTGGAACGACAACAACGGGTGTGAGAGAGAGAAAGAGATGATAAATTGTGATTTGTGAATCGGGAGTGTGAGTGTGTGAGAGAGAGAGATGTAGCGTGTCGTGCACTGTGGTAGTCAAGTCTAGTGTATTTTGTAAAATATTTCATAAAATAATTAAGAATAATATAAAAACAATAAAATATATAAAAAGTTGACCGGGTATACAGGACGATAATCCGTTACCCGGAACAACTTCAATACTCTATCCCGTAATCCGTCCCGAACCCGAAAAATTCGGGTAAGGGTACCCAATACCCGAAAAATTATGGAACGGGTTTGAATTACCCTGAAACCCGTAACCCGAACTTACGCCCCTACTTTGCACTTTGGATGTTTCAGTATGAGTACTGTAAATGGAGTATCAGAATTGCCGGTCCAATAGTTTGGAACAAAATTTTATTTTTAATTAACTTATTACTTATTATATAATTAAGAACGACTCTTTAATTGTTTCTGCAATTATATGCTACAAATGAATAAGTGAAATCCGTCTTTATGTAAGAACGGGCCAATTATATATATATATATAGGGAAGAGATTATATGTAAAATTATTTTCCCGTAAGAAATAAGAAACAATCTACACCTTTGATTTCATAAGATCTACGGTTAATAATTTTATTTATTTAGTTTTACTTAAATATACGAATTACATTTATTAAGGGATAAAAATGTAATTGTGGTTTTATTTGAACTAATTTCCTCCTCAAATCATGGGATTGATCGTACAGTTATTTCTCCCTCGTACGCAAATTATGTATGCAAAATACAAATCAAAATTATTTCTTAGAGCTTTTAATTTGTTTTCATTTAGAGGTGCAGATATGAATTTAATAGGATGTATTTTTCGAGATTACTACAAAATTGACGATCGATTACTACAAAATTGACGATCGAGATTTAAAACATATCTATCCATTAATTATTGCATCAAACTCGGGCGTCAATTTTGGGAGTAAATAACCGGAAAAAAAATATTGAACTTATCAGAGGAAAAATGCAATTATTTTGTTCAATTTAAGAAAATAATATTATCAAACCACGCTAGCTACAATTGAAAACTCACACTAAATACTAAAATTAGAAAGAAAAAAAATCGATGTTTATGTCAGTTGCCAGACTAAAAAATTCTAATACTATTTTTTAACGTAAAATTCATTATTTTGATGCATTTAATATTATGTCATAATGCATTGCCTAATAATTTGTAATGCATTAGAGAAAAATTATACTCCCTCCCATTTTTAATATAAGTCTTTTTAGACTTGTGCACATAAATTAGGAAAATTTTATTTTGTCAAATTTATCCTTAATAAATGATTAATTGAAATTAGTGAATAGTGAAAAATGTGAATTTGAGGTGAATTAATTAGTGGCAATTGTGGATTTAGGAGGTTAAAAAATGGGTAATGACATGTAAATTCCTCAACTTTCAGTTATTTCTGATTTTGCTCTCCACCTAAAGATTTTGCCTGTAAATTCCTCAACTTTCAACAATTTCTGGTTTTGCTCTCCACCTAAAGATTCTATCTATAAATTCTTCAACTTTCAATTGTTTCTGATTTTGCTCCCACCTTGCAGTTCTAGCAGGCGAATGAGCCTTCGATCTGGTAACCCTCGTCGGGATTGGTGAACCGAATCGACCCACCCACTTTCTCTCTCTCTCTCCAAGATTAGATTACTAGATTTGTCAGTGTTTTTCCTTTGTATAAATGTGAAAATTATTGTTCTGACTATTAGGAGATTTGATGAATTCAAGATTGTATGGGT
This sequence comes from Agastache rugosa, assembly GCA_031470985.1. Lineage (NCBI taxonomy): Eukaryota > Viridiplantae > Streptophyta > Magnoliopsida > Lamiales > Lamiaceae > Agastache > Agastache rugosa. The sequence continues at coordinate 13,796,724 of CM062608.1, forward strand.
GTGAATAGGATTTAAAATTCTTGTGATTTTATATGTGCCTTCTAGCGTATGATCTGTATTTTCTCGGTTGAATTATCTCTGCGAGAATGAAAATAAATAGGGGAGAACGAGACTGAGATAGGGGTGGGGATGATGACATGAAATATTTTTTATTTTTTTAATTTACATATATGCCACGAGAGTGCCACATAGATTAATTTAAGCCACGTCTATAAAATTCCAAAACTATTCTTGCCGGATCTCATTGCCGGAAGCAAAATCAGAAACAATTGAAAGTTGAGGAATTTACAGGCCGATTCTTTAGGTGGAGAGCAAAACCAGAAATTGTTGAAAGTTGAGGAATATACAGGCAGAATCTTAAAGTGGACAACAAAACCAGAAATTACTAAAAATTGAGGAATTTACAGGCCATTACCCTGTTAAAAAAAGCTAGAAAAACATATATTTTACAAAAGTTATAAAAGTCTAAAAAAGTCTAATTTATAAAAGTATAAAATGGGAGGGAGTATAATTTATAAAATTCATTATTTGATGCATTTAATATTATGTCATGATGCATTACATGCATATGAATATTGCATAATTTGGAAATTACAGTGTTTTTTTTTTTTAAATTATCATATGGTTAGAATCATATAAAAAGAATCCCCATAATTTGAGGGAGCTGGCAGTATTAAATTAAACAAGATTACATTTTTAACCCTGATATAAAAAAAAACCGTTTGCTTTTAAGTGTTTCATTATTAATTGTAGATCTTCTGAATTTAACGGTGTAGATTTATTTTTATTTCTTATGAAAAGATCTTTTTTATTTAATCATTCCCCTATGTGCGAATCTGATAGGAATCTTTATATTAGAAATCATGCATTTTTTTTATCACTTCAAATATGCACAAAATGCAATATTTTAATGCAAAATATGGCAAATGACAAATTGCAATAATTTAATACACAAATATTTAATACATTTTTAATGCACAACCGACAATAATATAATGCACAAATTAAATATTGACAATACATAAAAAAGATTAACTATTTAATTTTTTCATTAACATGAATTTGTACATTGACTTATGTGATAAAAATGCATGGTTCCTACGCATTCACATAAAGATGAGTTCATATATTATTCTCTCCCTATATATATATATATATATATATATATATGGAGTGGTTCTAGTGAAAAGAACCCTTAAACTAAGAAATAGGAAACCCTTGATCCACAATAGATGGATGACTAGATTTGAAGCGGGTCGGATCCGAGTCAACCCGTTGACTTTTCAATTTTTTTTTTATGTTTTGAAAAAAAAATCGAATTTTTTTTCCGTTTTTTTTAATAAAGTGTGGTGCATCTCATTTCATGTTGTGATGCATCTAATTACACAGTGTGTTGCATCTACACATTGTGATGCATCTCATTATACATGGTGTTGCATCTCATTACACATAGTGTTGCATCTCAAAATGCATTGTGCATCTCATAATACATGGAGATTTATCTCATACACTATGTGTGTGTATAACTATATCAAAACGAGTGAAAATCTTGGGGTAATTTGGTATGATGAAATCAAACTACTTTTCAAATCATTGTATTCATACCATATCAATAAACAAGTGTTTGGGTTTTTTTTTGTCTCCGCCTTCGGCTCCGATTTTAATTTATAGATAATGATTGTGACAACATTATATATTTTTTAGCTCGCTTCGAAGCCTTCGGCTCCCCTCGCTCGACTCTTGAAAAAAAATCAAAAATAAAAAATAAAAATAGTGAAAAAGAATATTAAAAAATTAAAAATGGTGCATCCCAATACACTTAGTGATGCATCTCATTGCACAGTTTGGTGCATCTCATTGCACAGTGTAGTGCATATCATTTGACTCTTACAAAAAATTCGAAAAAAAAAACCGAAAGTCAACGGGTTGATCGGGTCCGACCCGTTGACCCGAATTCGACCCGGTTTGATCTGGGTCAGATCTGACCCTCCATCCCTTGTAGATGTGGTGGAAATCTATTCCTATTTCTTATGTTAAGATCCATTCTTATATGATCATTTTCCTATATATATATATATATGCAGCAAGAAATTATATCGAAACATACATACATACACACATACATTATTGCATCACTCTAAATCATTAATCAAAACACCTTTTACAGCCAAATTCAAAGTAATTAATAAGTGGAGTACTCTTAGAAGAGCCACATCAGATCGCAGCATTCATCCATTAAGCAGCAGCAACACAATGCGGCAAGGCTGCACACACATACACACAACATTATTGAAGATCATCATCAAATACTATTCCATAAATTAAATTAAAAAACATACCATCCTTCCATGAACCCACGCTCCCTCTTCGGCGGCGCCGCCGTGTACTGCGGCGGCGCCATCACCGCCGGTCCCTGGTCGTAGTAACCTGTACCAAAATCAAACCCAAATCATACCATCCATCTCAGTCCTCAGATTAACACGAGAGATGATACATTTCTGAATAAAAAGAAACCAATATTTTCATACTATTTCCCCAAGATCCAACCATTTTTATATTTTTTCAGAAATCTTGAACACTCCAAGATTATATGGATTTAATCTAGTTCATGAGAGTACATGCCAAGATTAACAGAAGAAAAACCAAAAAAAAAAAAAAAAAGAAAAGAACAAATTACCTGGTCCTTGAGCAGGATAGGGGTAAGCATATTTTGGTGGTTCACTCATTCCTAACACGATTTGGCAGCAGAGGAAATTAATCAACTCAACACAAACAAAAAAAAAAGAAAAGAAAAGAAACAGGGTTTTACAACTCTCTCTCTCTTTCTGTCTCTCTCTCTCTATATATATATATATTTTCATATATCTTAGTGGAATTGAATGAAAGGTATGGTGAGAATAATGAATCAAATTCTTTTCTTGGTTGCAAGGAAATTACTAGTGAGGATGTGAAAAGAAAGCTCTGGAAAGTTTGGTTTCATATTGAAAACATGTGGGCTATATACTATTCATAGGCGGTTTTATTTATGCGATTCTAAATTCAAATAATGGGTACTTTTGACAAATTATTTATGTTGTTACCCATGTTCCGCGCATATACGTGGCAATCTATAAGTACAGCTGCTGGCTGCACATCTACTTACCTAAGATTTGTGTAAGATAATCTCACCATTAAATCAATATTTTGAAAATTTAATCGGATTAGACGGTTCAATCGGTTTAACTGCAAACGAACCGGTCAATTTTGCTCTGTTAAATTTAACACTAATACTTTTTGAACATATATGTCCGGACATAAAATGAATATATTAATAATCTTAACTTATAATTTATCAAATAAAATAATAGTGTTGGTTAGTACTCTAATGTATTTACTTAATTAATCTAAACCGCCATTTTTAGAGAGAGAAATATGAATACAAAAAATACGAAATTAAACTAATAAAGTTATTTTGTGATTTTCACTAATCTTTCGGAAATACTATTACTTAATAGATATTTATGCATTCACTTGAATTAGATTACTCAAAAAATAATAAATTGAATGAATGTGGAGAAATTACAAAATTAAATAAATAAGTTAAACGGATCGAACCGATTCATTACCTAAACAAGTTATATTATGTCCGGACATTTATGTCCGAATAGCATCACTCTAAATTTAAAATACTATTCTGATTTGAGTAAAATGACATCAACATGACTTGAATCCAGCGAGACCTTTTTATTATTAGGCTAATATACTAACCATATTCACGATTGTGTGTGATATAACTTTTAAATGCTTGATTTACGTATTTTAATGTGTATACAATATATATCATAAAATTTCCCCTGTTATTATACGGACCTAATGTGAAAATTTGGTTAACTGCCGCTAAAATTTGTGGGCTGTGGGATCTCATTGAACTCGGCTATCCCGGCAGATATATATCACGTCGAGTTGCCGACCTTTTATTGCAATATTTATCCTTTTATTTCAAAACAAACACCAAAGCCAAAGTTAGACATATTTGATTGAAAGGTAAACTATATTTTAAACATTAAATTCTTAATATTTAAATAAAAATATTCTTAATTATCGAGGAGGAAAAATTGCATTTTAAATCACGAACTTTAACCTATTTTGCAATTTCAACTCAAACTTTGAAATTTTGCATATTAAATCACGAACTTTTAATTTTGCAATTTGAACTCATTACTTTGTTTCACTCGCTGGAAAAGCTAGCGTGACCGAGTTTACTTGATAGTGTGACATATGAAATCAGTCATGTCAAATGACGTCGTCCTATTCTAGTTGTTTAGGAAGATGGAATTATGTTGTTTTACATAATTTCCCTAAATTTTCCGGTGAGTGAAACCTAGCATGAGTTTAAATTGCTAAAAATTGAAAGTTCTTGATTTAATATGTATAGTTTTAAAGTTTGAGTTGAAATTGCAAAATAAGGTAAAGTTCGTGATTTAAGATGCAGTTCCCCTTATTAATAATGTATATTTGTATAAATTTAAAGTTATTTGCTTAAAATAATTTTTTCATATGAACTTTCAATTTTTTTCTCTCAATACACAAAATTTACATTGATTTCACTTTTCCTCCAACTTTCAAATTCAGCGAAATTCATATTAATCATTAATGTGAAAGTCGGAGGAATTGTCCAAATAGATATTGTTGAAAAATGAAAATGGCGGAATATTTTCTCATTCTCTCTCTCTCTCTCTTCTGATGTTGGGCTTCTTAATTGACATGAGTATGGGCTTTTTTGGAATTGTGCAATTTGAGAGCCCATATTTTGTTATTAATTAGTCATCATATTTTTGGTTGAGAATGGATGGGGTCTTGAGAGAAAGTGGTGAACGTGGTTATTATTTGAAAAAAATAATAATGACGAAACCCTAAAAAAAAAAAGAAAATGACTTGCGATGACAATTGACAAACAATATTAAGACAACACGACGAAAGACCTATTAACTAGCTAGTGTGTTCCCCCTTTTCAAGTATTATCAAATCCTTAAACTTTGAACAATCACATATTTAATTATGGAAAAAGAAACATAAATTAGGGGTCTCTCACTATCACTTATTATTTTATAAATTCTTCATAGACTTTGGATGATACTATAATTGATGTTCTGGCCGAGGTTGAGTCGTTCTTTAATAGCATAAAATAAGTAATTACCATTCAAATGACTGCCAAGGAAAACATTATTATTACAAAACCATTTTATTTTGTTCTTATTCTATTGGACACAATATTTCCTTACGATCTTCTCATACATATGTATACATATATATAATATATATTTGTTGGTTAAAGTTGAACTGTTCCAAATTATTGTGATCAATGAAAAAGTAAATTATCTTTTGAGGAAAACCGGAAGGAAATCTAGAAATGGTGGGCCATTCTAGAAAGAAAGAATAATTCCAAAAGACCTAGTGGAAATAGTGGGGCCCACGATGTCGACGCGATTTCGCTTCGTCTCAACAAAGTCCAACCTCCAATTTCCACTTGTTTTTTTCATTAGGGCGTGTGTGGTACGCATGATAAGGCTAGATACGATATGTATCTAGGTCTTATTATGCGTTTGGTATTCAAGATTAGTAATAAAGCAAGCCCGGTATTTTATCCGGCCCGTGTTTATTTTACTGTAGCCTTTAGGAGAAGGTATCTCACCAAATTGGTGAGATACATAAACTTGATTGAACAGTAATTGTGATTAATTTTTTGCATTCCAAATTGCCCTCCTCTCTCTTTTTCTCTCGCCCTCTCTCCAGTCGCCCTCTCTGACTCTCTCTCTCTTTCTCTCGCCCTCTCTCCCGTCGCCCTCTCTCTCTATCTGCACGGATATGACACGTGGGAGTCGGAGAGTTCCGACCGCGCGCGGCGGAGGAAGGATCGGAATAGATCTGGTGGCAGCGGAAGTAGATCTGGCGGTTTACATGGTGGTGGTGCTGGCGGTCGGTATGGTGGTGGAGATGGGTGGCGGCGGATGGAGACGAGGGATGTGGTGGTGGTGGCGGCGGAAGGAGACGAGGGGTGTGGTGGTGGCGGCGGCGGAAGGAAAAGAGGGTGTGGTGGTGGTTTCTGTCGACGAATCGGTCTGCGGAGGCGGAGTCGGGGCGGAAGAGATCGTGGACGGGGACGATGACGGTGACGGTGCTGACGTCCTTGTCGGGGCAGAAGGTGCTGAGGGTGCGGATCTGGAAGAGGAGAGAGAGGCCAGGCTTGGCGAGGTAGGGCTCGTCAACGACGAACTCCATGCGGTGGTTCCATTTTGGGGAGGTGCCAGAGTTTTTGTCGACGGGGTGCGCTGGTGGGACTGGGGGTTGCCGGCGGCGATTGATTGGAATTAATGATCGATCGAAGGAGATGATGATTTGTGATTTTGGATCTCCCCCTCTCTTTCTCCCGTCCCCAAATCAGTGGTGGTGGTGGTGGTGCCAGGTTGTGGATGACGGTGATGGTGGTGGTGGTAGGTGGCGGCAGATGGCGGCGGTAATGGTGGTGGCGGGTAGGTGGCAGTGGTGGCGGGTTGCAGGTGGCGGTGATGGTGGTGGTGTGATGGAGAGAGAGATGATATATTTTAAAATAATTAATTATAATTAGGGGTAGAATTGTCTTTTCTCACTCAAGCTTGAATTTAAACTAGGGTACCAAACAACCAAGCTGTTATTCACTATATTTATCTTGACGTTATCTTATCTATCAAACACAAAAGATACACTAACAATCACCCCTTATTCACAATATTTATCTTGACCTTATCTATCTTGCCTTATCCTAACATACCTACCAAACGAGCCCTTAATGTCTTGTTTTTCTTTTGTTTTTATCAGTCCATTGTTAATATCATGTACTAAAAAGAAAATAATTAATTTTTTTAAATTAATGAAATCTACCAATTTCTATCTTTTCACTAGGGGTGTCAAAATTGGCCCGGCCCGGTCTGAAACGGGGCTGGGTTGCCAATTTCAGACCCGAAGCATTTTCGGGCCGGGCCGGGCATCACAATGTTAGGCCCGGACAAATCACACTACAAAGGTATTTTCAGACCGGGCTGGGCCGCACATTTTCAGGCCCGAAAAATTTCTGGGCTGGCCCGGCTTGGCCCGACTATTCTTACAATTTTTTTTGCCCGGCCCAGCCCGATCCAATTATCCCAAAAAGCCCGACGGGCTTGGGCCGGGCCGGGCCGGCCTGGGAATTAACAGCCCTACTTTTCACTCTTTTCCTTAATAACTGTATAAAAAAAAAGACCAGATAACAATAATGATACAGAATGAGTAGTATTTTTCAATTTTTCATGATTTCGGATTTCACTATTTTTTTAGTTTTATACTCCCTCCGTCCCAATAGCAAGGTCTCACTTGTTTTGGGCACGGTTATTAAGAAACAAGAGTAAAAGGAGAAAAATTATTTCCATTTTTGGAATGAGACCTTGCTATTGGGACAACCAAAAAAAGGAAAAGCGAGACCTTGCTATTGAGACGGAGGGAGTATATTTTAATTTTAATTTCTTATATTTACTTTAGTTTTACAATTATCAATTTAAATTAAATTAATTGAATTAGGGCTTATAATTATTTTGCAAATTTTTAATCAATAATTGGTTATTTTGGTTGATTATTTCACAATTTGGTTATAGTACAAGTGTACAACTTTTTCAACTAAAAAAAAAGAATACAATTTTTTTAAGCTTCATTTGTTGGTAATAAATATCAACTAAAGTTCATTATATAATATTTTATTTTTATTCTATATAATTAATATTATTAAACTAGTAAAATTAATAGTGGAAGACGAAGTTGTGGGATGGAGGATTCGAAACGATTTGTTCGAACAAGGAAAAATATTCAAGAAAGAGAAAAGAATAGAAAGGAAAGAAATGATTTTCAATTTTATGGAGAGAATTAGATACTCTCTGATTTCTTTTGTGACTGTTTGGTTCAATAAAGGTCACCACTTTTGGTGGCGACGTCGGTGTAGATAGTGGTGGGAATGGCAATAGTGATGAAGGTGGTCACAGTGAAGGATGGAGGTGGCGACGGTGGTGGAGGATGGTGGCGGCAGCGCCTCTGATTTGAATTATATAAGAGAAAAAAACCTATAAAATGTAACCGTCTCTAGGTGTCTTAATTATACGGAGATTAAAATCGACATCGCAAATATATGGTTGGATTAAATTTACAATTTTGAAATGATTTTGTTTAAATTATTGTTCTCAAATTTAAATAATATAATACATTACAAATTCAAACAAGGGTTATTTTTCAGAAATAGATTTATTCAAGTGACGAATTAATATGGGTTAACGAATTTAATTTCGACTGCTTGAGCTTGCTTAAATTCAAACATTGTGAGATTATATTTAAGGAACTACTGTATTTATTTTTCCTTTATGAACGAGATATATGCGCATATTTCTTAGTAAATATTTTGTATTTTCTCAACAAACAAAAAGTAAATATTTTGTATGGATATACTTCCAGATGCTATATTATTGATATTTGTGTGACCATCCGGGCCGGCTGGACCATGAGGCGGGAGAAGCGCCCGCCTCATGCCCCCGATAAATTTAGGTCTCTTATATATACTATATAATATAAAAATATTTCAAATAAAAATTATTATGAATTTGGCATAGTGGTAGAGGTGTTCCCATTCAATTCTAAAGACCTAGGTTTGAAACACACTCATGCAATTTTCTTTTTTTTTTTGGGGGGGATTTTTGGCCACATTTTTTACTTTTATTTATTTTCCTTCTTTCTTTAGCCAGGTGGGCCCAACCAGTACTTTTACTTTTTTTTTTGTTCATTCCTAATGCATAAATTATCCTGTAAAATTAGAAAAAATAAAATAAAAACCATGCATAATCTTGGAAAATAATAGAAACATAAATAATATTTAATTTTTTTATAATAAAATTCATGCATAGCAACACTTTTTAAGTGAATGTCTTAATTTTTATTTGTTTATCATGTGTCGAAAAATTTACTAAAATGATATTGATTCATAAATTTTACTAATATAATTTTTTTAAATATAAATAAAGGTTCTAATTTTAATAAGGGCTCCAAAATGGCTAAACACTTCAAACAAAAACGTGAAGCTCCTTTCTTACATCTTATAAATTTTAGTTTATTTTTCTTAATAAATTTTGTAAAGAAAGTTTAATTATACTTTCAAAGTGACTATCTTAACTTTTTATTTGTTTATCATGTAATTTGACTAAAATAAATTACTATAATCTACTAAAATACTCCCTCCGTCTCAGGTTAGTGTGGTTCAACTAATATTTTATATCTCACAACAAATCAAATATGCACCACTTTTGAGGGACAGAGGTAGTATAATTAATTCATATTTTATATATTTTTTAACTATAAATAAAGGGCCAAATTTTTTAAATTTGCACAGGGCCTATATTACCCTAGCCCCGCCCCTGATGCCAACTCAATAATCATGCCAATGAAGGGAAAGTATTCTTATAATTTTTTTTGTTTTGGGAAATTATGTTGAATTTGTATGTTTAATTTTATTTTTGAGTTTATATACACGAGTGTGTTCACAATTTCAATTGGAGGAGATAGTCCATCATTGATTACATATCATTTGTCATATAGTACATCATTCGACTTTCTCTTACTATAGTATTTATTTTTAAATTTTATTTCTTTATTTACGTTCCAAAAATAATGTTGGTATTCCATCAAATTTATAACTTTACGATAAATATGAAATTCTATCAAATCAAAGAGATATATTTCATACCACACCATAACTTAACATAAATAACTTTAATTCATGAACTGCATTCAATTAAAAAGACACACCATACTGATTCGAAAAAAAAATAATAAGAAACATAATTTGATAACTACTACACGTGAATCAAAATGAAAGGAAAAAAAAAAATACAAACAAACATAGTAACACGATATTCAAACACCTAGACAAATACTAATATAATAGATAATCATTACTTACAACATATAATAATCATAATGAAATCATAAAAACCATAAAAAGAGGAGGAAAAGTACCATAATTGGTTGACAATTCAAAAATAAAAAGAAAAAATAAGTCTATAAATTAAATTGAAGCATTATTCTCTCAAGACAAAACTCTTCCCTCTTTTATATTGTGAAATATTGCAAAGCTCTTCTCTCCAATATTTTTTGATACGGTGAGATTTATAGCTAACTTCGTTGACGTTACTTTATATCGAGAATCAGATTATATCATTCCATCTTTAATTTTATAGTTTTATTATTGATTATTGTAATAAATAAATACTTTTTAATTGCTATTATTTGTTATATTAAATCATTTGTAGTGCTTATTTAAATTTATTTGGTGTTTTGTGTTTATTATTGTGATAAATAGATAAGAGATTTTTTGTTGAATTATTTTAAATGATTAAATTTTCTATTGAAAGTATTTTATTGCAAATTATTGTTATAAAAATTTAATAAATAATTTTGCGGCCAAAAAGACAAGAAAGATGAATTGAATTTTTTGAAAAATGTACTTATTATATAGTCTATCGTTTATATGAAATTTTTTTAGTATGTCGCCTCATGCCTCCAAATTTCTAGATCCGGCCCTGATGACCATTAATTAATTTAGATGGGTAAAAGTTCAATCTACTTGATCTGCCCTTCTAATGCACGCCAAGTAGTGGCGGGCCAGAGATTTTATATTGAGGCGAAACTAATTCTTTATAAAAAAAATTGTTATTAAAATAAAAGTAGCAGTAAAATAAAATATACTAGTAATAACTAAAAAAGAAGTTTTATTAAAGATTTACTCCAAGAACATGGAAAAACTAATGCTATAAAGGCAACTCCAATGATTGCCCAAATACTTAAAATTTACTCACTCTTACTCAAGATGGGTAACTTGAAAGTGAAAGTGAAATATATATTTAAATAATAGTATAAAGAATTAAATTGATGATGATTTATGTATTTTTGGTTTAATTATTTATAGCATAAAACGTGGCCAATAATTTAATTTTGAATTAAAATTATTTTTATAAGAATTTACTAGTTTTAAAATTTCAATAGTTGTTCCCCGATAATTAACACTAATTATAATAATTGTATCATACTATCTTATAAGTAGAGCTGTCAAAATCTGTTCAGGATAGTCACAAGAATTTTGATCCGATAGAACATTGGGTTGTGCCGAGCAGGCTCAAGCTGCACATTTAGCCCGTTGACTCGGCCCGACCTAATCATTTTACACTATAATTTTTCTGATCAGACTGAACTAAAATTTTCATTGTTCGAATTTTTCTTGACCCAATACGACTTGGTTTTTTGACATCTAGTCTGATGAGCTCGGAATAGACAAGCCTCTTCTGGCCATTTTGTTAGCTATAATTATATGGTATTATTAATCAAACTTTTATGTGCAATAAAACTGATAATTATAAATATAAATCACACATGTAGTTCATGTTTGGTTCAGTAATTTTTGGGTATGGAAAGGGATTCAATTAATTGAATCCATTACTTCTTGTTTGGTTTGGATATTGGGTTAACCATTACCCTTACTTGAGGGTAATCCAATCTCCCAAAATGTTACCTTCCAAACTAGAGCGGTAACAAAATCTTTTCCTCTCCGGAATCATTTCACAAGATGATTCCTTTACATTGTTGAACCAAACACCCAATAAAAGTAACACTTATTGTTACCATTCCTCCCCTATACTTGATTCCATTCCCTTTCCATTCCACTACTCGAACCAAACGAGCACGTAGAGTATAAAACAATAAATATAAATCAGATTTTATAGATCAAGTCTATCACAAATGAGCTGAATTTAATTACAGGGAAATGGCCTGTAAATTCTTCAACTTTCAGCAATTTCTGGTTTTGCTCCCCACCTAAAGATTCTGCTTGTAAATTCCTCAACTTTCAATAATTTCTGGTTTTGCTCTCCAACTAAAGATTTTGCCTGTAAATTCCTCAACTTTCAATTGTTTCTGATTTTGCTTCCAGCGATGGGATCCGGCAAGAATAGTTTTGGAAATTTATAGACGTGGCTTAAATTAATCTATGTGGCACTCTCGTGGCATATATGTAAATTAAAAAAATAAAAAATATTTCATGTCATCATCCCCACCCCTCTCTCAATCTCGTTCTCCCCTACTTTCTTTCATTCTCGCAGAGATAATTCAACCGAGAAAATACAGATCATGCGCAAGATTGTATGGGTGTGAGTAGGATTTAAAATTCTTGTGATTTTATGGGTGCCTTCTAGCGCATGATTTGTATTTTCTCGGTTGAATTATTTCTGCGAGAATGAAAGAAAGCAGGGGAGAACGAGACTGAGAGAGGGATGGAGATGATGACATGAAATATTTTTTTTATTTTTTTAATTTACATATATGCCACGAGAGTGCCACATAGATTAATTTAAGCAAAGTCTATAAATTTTCAAAACTATTCTTGTCGGATCCCATCGCTGGAAGCAAAATCAGAAACAATTGAAAGTTGAGGAATTTACAGGCAAAATCTTTAGTTGGAGAGCAAAACCAGAAATTATTGAAAGTTGAGGAATTTACAAGCAGAATCTTTAGGTGAGGAGCAAAACCAGAAATTGCTGAAAGTTGAAGAATTTACAGGCCATTACCCCTTTAATTAATGCACAATTTAAGTAACGACTAGGTGTTCGATTACCCTTGTAAAGTAGCATGATTTCGACTAATGAATCAGAAAGACTACTCATTAAGAAGGTTTAAATTTTGAGATTCATCACACTCAAGAACGGACCTTTAATTCTTGAGCTGTTGAGAACTTGAGATGCAACTAATTGGGATCTTCCATATATTAATCCAATAGATAATTAACTTGAAATTTACAATTTATTCAGTGATCGTACAACTTTATTAAAACAAGTAGCATAATAATTTGGATTCTTAATGTTTCGTTTATTATATGTAATATTATTAAGATGGACCACATACTAATATTATATATTATTGAATTGGTGAGAAATATTTATACTGGCAGTGCATGCTCGTCGCAGCTACGCAACACTTGGCTCACTCAAAACCTTTTTCTTTTATTTTTATTTTTTTGAAACAACTCACTCAAAACTTTTTTATATTCTATAATTAACAAATTAATGAAGCTTAACTTCCTTTTCATAACTTTCCACGTTTTTGGCTGAATATGACATGTAAATGCTACCATATGGGATGGTTTTGTTTGGATTTAATTTTGGACCATTTTGAATGGAACACATGTTCTAATGAAAAACTTATATATACACATCTTCTATCCAAAGACTTGCACGCATTTAATTAGCACTTAGCAGAAGAAATGTAAACGAATTCAATTATTAATTATCAATTATGGTCTTCAATTATTGAGCTGAGTTATTGTCTTCGATTATTAATTAGAGTTGTTTTATTTGTGCTCGAGCTATTTGCCTATTTTTGTATCTTGAGTTCTTGGATTTTCTTAAAACGTAAATTTCATATTCTTACGTACAAACTATGTTATTTTAGTCAATTAATTACATATTTCATAGCATGCAATTATGTAGGCGTACAAACTATTTAGATCTAGAAACATTGATAAGATCCAAATTCAAGACATTAATAAGATTTCTCCAAATGGAAATAGAAGATCCTAATTGAATTTTATGTTAAAATAGTTACTCATATTTGTGTTCTGTTATTTAGGATGCGAATCTGAATTTAGTTATGATGTGAAAGACGAGGAAGAACTAATTTGATCTCAACAGATACAAAACCAGAAGGAAATAGAAACATACACTATATTGATGTATACATAAATGATACTCCGTAAAACAGTCGAATTATTTTCCAATAAAACTAAGCTTTTACGGTATTATGTGACGCGATTAATTGCAGCATAATTATTGGTCACAATCACATAGAAGCCTGCGTTTGCGTAACCTTGGGGACACCCTTTCCCACTGCTTCAGGATTGAATGCTCCAGCTGTCCGCATGTCGGCGCCGCTCACCACGGCTTGATACTGCGGCGGAGCCGCCCCCATCACGCCCGCTGGTGCAGTGTAGATCACCTGTCTCCCCGCCCCAACATCGTACGCCATCTGTCCGTACCCTCCTTCCGTCACCATTCCTAGCCCGCCACCTGTCCCTGCTCTTACCATCCCGAAACCCTCGGAATATCCCGTCGCCTTCTGCGGCGGCGGCGCCATCGAGGGGACCGCCGGTTGTGGAATCACATTGTACATCTGCTGCTGTTGCTGTTGCTGCTGCTGCTGCTCCGACGGCATCCGCTGAACCGTGTAGTACCCCTGCGCCGGAGCTCCGGCCATCGGTCTCACCATCGGCGCGTGGTACGCACCTGCCGGCGTTTGGATCATGTAAACCGGCTGTTCGTTGTTGACGGTGCTCGCCGGGTAAATTCCGCCGGGAATTTGTCTGTCAGGCCAGTGAGGAACGCCGCCGGGCATGACCGACGGAGGGGCTTTCTCCGGCAACTTGTAATACTCGCCTCCGGTGAATACTCCAGAGAGATTATCGTCGCTTTTCCTTCTATAGGCTCCTTGTTGCTCCTCGATCCTCAGTCGCTGCAGATCCTGAATGTGCTTCTGGATCGGATCCAACCCCATGGACCGCTCATCCGGTTGGGGAACGTAAACCGGGTCCTCCACATCCGGAACTCTCCCCATCATATGCTGCTGAACCGGGGGTTGCGCCGCCGCCGCCATTGCATTCGCTTTCTCCATTCCGAACAGGAAATCCATGTTAGTAGCCGGTGGCTGCAGCTGCGTCTGCGGCTGCGGAGCTGCAGGCGACGCCGTATGCGGTGGCGCGGTGATAATAGGCGCAGAATTCAACGCCTCAACAAACCTCTCCTTCTCCGACTTGACCTCATCGGAGCCGAAGCTCCGAGTCGAGGAAGTCAGGCTCTGATTCAGCGTCGGGAAAATGAAAATCCTAAGCCTCGCCGGCTTAGGGGAAATCCGATACAACCGCTCATACTCGTGCATCATGTGCTCCAAATCATCATCGTTCGTGACTGAAATCAAAGCGTCCAGATCTTCGCCAGGCAGCTGATACTTAAACGAAATATTCTCGTTATCACAGAGCGCGATCAGCTTGGAGAGCAGAGAGCCGAATTTGATGTTGCGATCTACGGAGAGAATCTTCGTCTCGCCTCCCATGTACGACAGCTGGTTATCGTGCGGCCGCGGATGAATCTTCCCGCCGTAACTGCACATAAACTTAACCTTATAATTCGTCGGTGGCTGATTTCCCTGTGAATCCTCCCACGGCGGCGGATTCTCGAAATCGATCTCGCGAGATCGCGGTGAGGAGTCGCCGGATTCGGGGTAGGAGTTGTAGGAGTAGTTCTCCATCGTCGCACGTTGGTGGGGTGGAGAGAGACAGAGAATTTAGAGTGAGATTTGGAAAGAGAGAGAGAGGGGGAAAAGGGGGTTTGTTTCCGTTAGACCATCTGTATGAGAAATGAGAATAATAGAGGTAGATTAGGAGGAGGTGTTTACTTTTATTTAGCTGGGTTAAAGGGATTAGATAAAGACAGGATTGGTTTTACCATATTGTCTGTGCAACCTTGGGTTTGTGGTGACGTGGCGGTTCGAGGGACAGGTGGCGCGGTATTGGTGGAGAGGACCGGTGGGAGGTTAGATGGAGCCCACCATCGGGGAAGTAATAATTGATTTAACATAAGGATAAGAGAGAGACGCACAGAGAGAACGGACGATTGATTATGTTGACTCGGATTAGGTTATTGCCATTGACATTAATTTTCATTTGGTTTTTTGTTTTATTTTTTTCCAGAGGAATTTCATTTTCAATATTAATGATATATATATATATATATATATACACGAACATATTTCAGGAATTTTCGAAAAAAGAGAGCTTTTTCTCTTTTATTATTATTCCGTCGTTATTAGTTAGGAGTATTACTTATTACACACATGTCTCATTTGTATAGAATTGCAGGAAAGTAAATCATTCATGTAACACTAGTGGCTCCAGTGCATTCTCAGAACTTACTTGTAAATGATTTTTTTTAACATAATATATATCAGAGTTATAATAACATTAGAACAAACAACAACACTAAAAAAAACCCATGTGGGTTTAAATGTCTAATCTTTTTATTTTATTTTAAATTATAGTTTCGAAGAATTAATTATGCAAGAAATGACAGAGTTGACGATCTAATTATGACTAAAACTTCTTAAGTTGGAATTGTACCAATATTTTCTAAATTGAACTAGTCAAATCATACAAGTAACGGTTGTATTGAGAATATGTAATGAATTCCTGGACTAATTAAGCATTTTGTAGCAGAGGAATTATCGTAAAAAATAAATTTATTTCATAAAGTTATACCAAAATGTTAGTTTATGATACAAATAACTTTATTATAAACGGTAGAAAATTTTAAGATAAATAAAAATGCAACAACATATATAAAATCTTAAAATGAAGTCTAGTATTTTAAGAAATTCTGTTAGCTAGTGTTCAAGACTGCCTTCAAGAAGCTAGTTGAGAGGATTTATTATTATTATTATTATTATTATGGAGAGATCAAATAAAATCTTTTTTTTTCATGAACTAATTAGGAATTAATCTTGAAATATTGATCTTGTATGATCTACGGTTGTTATGAAAATAAGCATTGTTATATACAGTTATCATAAAATAAAATCATTATATATATATGGCCAAAATGCATAGAAATTCCTGACCTTTTCTCAAATTCTGATTTAATTCCAAATCTTTTAATTTTTGCAAAATAAATCTCCACCTTTCAATTATGCTTAATGTTCTCCCGATGACGGATTTGGGTGAAATTCAAAGTGAAGTGACGTTCAAAACGGCGGCTGTTCTTCACCTGCTTCGAATCGAGATTGTCGCGGATCCCTCCGACGCCCGATCCCGAATCCAACGACATCGTTTTGAACGCTACGTCACTTTGAATTTCACCCAAATTCGTCGTCGGAAGAACATTAAGCAAAATTGAAAGGTGGAGATTTATTTTGCAAAAATTAAAAAGTTTGGAATTAAATCAAAATTTGAGAAAAGATCAGGAATTTATATGCATTTTGGCCTATATATATATATATATATATACACACACTATTAAGTACTCCTTCCGTTCCAATATTTATTACATGTATCATGACATATTTTTGGGCCGTTTCATGTAACATGACATATTTTCTTTTTGGGCTAATTTAGAGCTTACTTAGGTCCTTTATTTACTAAAAAAATACTTTATTAACTAAAAGATTAAATATGGAATAAAAAATACACTACACATGTGGGTCACACACCTTTTGATCCACAATTTTCTTCTTCTTAATACTCGTGCCCAAAAGAAGTATGTCATGAATATTGGGACGGATGAATACTATTAATGTACTCCATCCGTTCTTTTATAAGTGTTCCCCACCATCAAATTACACATACCAAGAAAATAAAGAAATTTACTTATGTAACCTTATTAATATATACATATAACTAATTAACAAATTACGATAAGCATTAAATAAGGATACAATAGGAAGAATGTCATTTTTTTACTCACAAATTTTGAAATAAGATACTTATTTGAAAACAAAAAATTGAGCTAAATGGGGCACTTAAAAAAGAACAAAGGGAATATGAATAAACATGGGTTTTAGGTTAATTCATTTAAATAAGTTTTCACGAATGAACTGCATAAATAAATCTACTGAGGTATTGGTCGGCATAAGTGCATTGAAAACGGTGATTGTTGATTACTATATATAGTTGCAGATTATGGGAAATTGTAACGAGTCCTGACTCCTGACTCCCTCGTAGATGCGGAGGAAAAAGGTTTGGTTTCTTAACTGTTAATTAACTGTAATTAGCAGAAGACAGCCAGATAGATCCCCTTTATTTATTTGTAACATTTGCAACTGTCAAAAAATATTTGCAACTTAACTGTCCTTGAGGTCAGCATCAATTGACAAATGTTTGACTGAATTTCATCAAGGCATGCAAAATTTATTAGTATTCATTTTCTCAATAACTAAAGGAAAATTTAATTTAGTGCGTGTATACATGGGTTTGGTAGAAAGTTCTAAGTATTATACGTATACAAGTATCGATACACTACATTAATTCGTTGAATGTGCTTATCATGTGTACAATAAACTTATGGTAATTTTATTTTTGAAAATTGAAAAATTAGAAAAAGTTGTACACATATAGCGATATTATCCAACGGATTGGTAAAATTACATGTAACATGTACTCCGTATTGTCTAATTTTTTCGGGATTGGATGAAAATTGGCCCTTATAATCATGCAAATTTTTCTTTATTGCAAAATTGTCATTCAAATCAATTTATAATTGATTGCTGATTTGAAACTGTGATTTTAATAAATAATAGATTTGGTTTTTTGTCCTAACAAGTATATCTCCAATTTTTGTGAGAATCATTGTATATTCATGCATAGATTTGCTTTTTATCCTAACAAGTATATCTCCAATTTTTGTGAGAATCATTGTATATTCATGCATAGAGCTTGCAGGTAATCGTGTGTGATTCAACATATATACGTGTGATGTAAACATTTCACCAACTATATATATAAATAGTATAAGGAGATCAGAGAATCAAATTGCAGCAAATTATTCAACATCATTTTCATTTAATAAATTATCATATTATTATAAAATTGGAACAAGTGTTTAATATGATTAGTTAATTGCTACTTGTGGTGAGGATGAGGGATAACATTATCAGAAAAAATAGAATATGCATTAATAATATTGGGGATGTGAGTTTGTGAGATTTTGCAAGAATCTCTAATTCAGGTGGACATGTGATCTTGATTTGCATTATGCAGTGCATGTCGTTTTTGTTAGATATTAATGATTTTATCTAAGTTTTGTCGACTCCAATACAGTATATTAATGGTCTTTAAAACTTCCACACAGGATCCAGCATCAACTTCATATATTTTGTAACAATGAAATAAACAAATAAAATAATTTATATACAAGCTTGCTCACTCCATGTAAAAAGTGTCCAAAAATTTGATTTAAACACAATTATTTCTCTTCATTTTTTTTTTCATTATACACACATTATCATTGCAAGGAAGAATTAGGTGAATAATCAAATTAAGTAAATGCTCAATATGAATTTTATCTATATTTATATATTGTAACAATTATAGTGATCCCTTCAAACTTTAACATGAATTAACCTAGGATGTTCTAAATCAAGATAGTCACGTTATTTTGGCAGCTATGAGTCACGTGGTTTTTCTCTCTGGTAACACAGTTTTATATTTTCTTTGGGAAGAAGGGGTTAATTTTTATAATGTATAGTGAGAGAATAGCAATCCACTAGAAATAAATAATATTAGGGGTTGTGGTTTTCTAAATTAAACAGAAGAAGCAAAGGGAACAACAGCTGAACAATTGATACCGTTTTGGTTTCACACCAATATTCTCGCCGATAATAACTCCAATAACATGCTTATCACTCAACAACTAGCTAATAATCTATCATATTAATTACTTACTTCCTTCAAAATCAATGTTTTACCTTTCTAAGGAGAGTTAATGATTACCTTAAATCATTTCGGCTCAGACCGGACTAGACCATAATAATTTTGACCCGACTGTATTTCTATTTCAGGTTGTGTTGGCCCGAATTGTCCATTTGACACATGGGCTCGATCCAACCCGAGCATTAATTTTACTCTATAAATGATTTTTGGATCGGAATGTGCCATCATTTTCTCTCAAGTGGATTGTCGTTCTGTTTTTCTTCCTTTGGTTCGGTGGGCTCGACCGGGCCGTTTCTTCCTGCAATTATTGAATAATAAGTATGGATGTAACCAAAAGTTGCTGTACGATATTTAAATGTCAAAATTGGAAAATAAGTGTGGGGATGGCCTAGTGGTGGAGTGGTTGCCTGTTGACCAATAGGTCAGAGGTTCGAGCACTCTCGGCCACAAAAAAGCCTAGGTGGGGTGTGTGAGTATTAATATTTGTAATGATATTAAAAAAAAAATTGAAAAATAAATTATAGTGGCGTGATAGTGAATGTCATTGGCGTATGTTATTTGTTTATAATTTCAACCTACCCATTTGGATCCTCTTCATATTTTGTGTTCCGCCATCAATTTTAATTTCTTTTTATTTTTTTCATTTTTCCTTCTTCAATTTCAAATTTTCAATCACTCGTGTTTTATTTTCATTTTATAACTGATTTATTTTCAGTCAAGTTGTAGAGATTAATATTGACACCATGTTGTGCAACGCATAGTTGTTTCTCTTGCTAAGCTTCTTTTCTTCATGCTTTGACTTGACTTTTCTGCAATATGCATTACTTTGCATTCCAAAGATTGAAAGTTACGCTAATAATACGAGTAAAATAGGAGTTTAAAATGTATAAAGGCTCTATTTATCTTATTAATTATACTGCATTAGTAGAAATTAAATGCTATTAATTCGGATCTAATTGAATCATTTAGCACTGGTTTTCGTGTTATACACCATTAAGGCAAACACATAACAAATATTTTCTTTAATCCCGACTAGGTTTTATATTTTGCATAAATTCTTGTCTCTGAATGAATGTTATATTTTAGAATTATATGTAAAAAAAATGTTGAACTGCCAAATTCACTCTTGTTTAATTTCCAACTACTACTATACTTTTCATATTCCCCATAATAATAAAAAAGAAAAGAGTAAATTTATCTATTTTTTATATACACGATTTTTTACAATGGGAAATATTTATTTAAGAAGGAAGGGAGTAATTTTTGGATCATGGAGATTCTCATATGGAATGCAGATTTGAAATACATGAATTTTGTCGTGATCGAGAGCCCTATTTGGGAGAGATCTTTTATACATGATGCCATATCTCTCTCCACCCAACTTTTACTCGATAATATTCTTTGCTTTTGTGTAGATCAATAGCCGCAAAGATGCTACTATTTTTATCCCCTTTTATTATTAATGATGGTTGGATAAATTAGTCGATTGCAAACTTTGTCTTTCTCTAAAAGATATCATGAGTCGCACATCAAAATTGAATCTTTTGTCACAATGTAGATTTTTATATATATATATATATATATATATGTTCTCTTATGTGAGCATATTATTTGGGCAATATTAATTCATTGTATATCTTTGTAGACCATATATTAGGTCCTACATCCATTATTCATGCACGATCTTTAAGCGCAGAATTGCATACACACATATAAATGCTTATTATTCTACAGTAGATATCATATTTTACGTAATTTTTTATTCCTAGCTAAATGGGCTCTTGCAAGACTCAATTATACTCAAAGTCGAGATTATCCACACCCTTTAATATTGGAAGTTCAAAGTGACCATTAGGATAATATAATTAAATAAAAAAAATACAATTAGACTTGTCAAAACGTACGGAACGGGTCGAACAGGTCCAAACCATCGGGCCTGTGCAATGAATAAGGTGGGATCGCCTAGTAAACAACACATTTTTTTTTAAAGTATATACTCTCTCCGTCCATAATAAATATGCAACTCTTTTCTTTTTCATCTGTCCACTAAGTACATGCACATTCCTTTTATAGGGTATGACCCACTATATATTCTTATCTATTACCATCTCTCTTTCAACTTTTTTACATAATTGATAGTACCGGCCTCATCCTGGGCCCGACCTAAGGCTAATGGGGCCTGTATATTAAAGCTCGGCCCACAGAGTTTGGCCCAAACAAAGTCAACATCTGCCTTGAAGACCAAGTAACGAAACCCTACTTTGGAAGAAGATAGAGTTCTACTATGAATGGGAATCGGATATGCATGTATTAAGAAACTAGATATGTAAAAGGAGTCCGATCCCTAGAAGGATTAGGGCTTAATCCAAGGCTTATAAATAGATGCAAGATTAGAGGTGTAAGGACATTCAATACTCATTGTACTCTTAAGCATAATAAAAGCTCTCTATATTCTCTCCCGTGGACGTAGATCACATCGATCGAACCACGTAAATTTTGTGTCGTCGTGTTATTATTTCTTTTAGCTACTTTCACAAACCCTAGATTTATCATTGGCGCCGTCTGTGGGAACCGATCGACAGTTCTTTCATAGCTGATTTATGATGGTAACGCGATCACAAAGCGTGCGGGAGGCCCAAAGCCAACGCGGGAATCCCAACGAAGCAGAAAGCCGCCCCATAAGCAAGGAGAATCGCCAGAAAGACAGTTCGGTTCCAAAGGAGGGGCACAACAATGACCCAATAGAAGGAAATCCCTACGAAGGGATGCCCGCGCTAGAGTACATCCCTCCGAGAAACACACCGCAAAACTGACGTCGGAGGGCACATAACGGACAGTCATTCAGAACAGGTGATACTCCAGAAGGGTACGTCGAAGAAATCAACGACGAGTCAGAGCCGAAGGAATCCGAGTCGAAGGAGGATGATCTACCCAGAGACTTTGACCTTGCCACCGCCTACGCCGCCGCTGAATTCGCTAAAGCAAACAAGGAGCGTTTCAAACGCTTTCTCGCGACGACCCGGATGTCCCCCATACCCGAGGCTAGGGAAAGTTCCACGCAAAAATCCCTACCTAAAACTCCTCACCACACCAGGAGGCAGGAGCCAGAGCCGAGGGGAAAGCACGACACCCGACGGGGTCCAAACCAGCGTCAGAGTCCAAGCCCGCAGCGGAGTCCCAGACGACATCACATCCAAAGGCGACCTCGGAGCCCCAGGAGGAGCCGAAGTCCGAGCTATTGTGAGAGTCGCAGTCCCCCGAGGAACCAACACCGACGTGAAAAGGAACCAGCTCAACTTGTCAGCCCATTCACCGACGAGCTGCTTGACACCAAACTCCCCACGGTGTACAAATTGCCAAACATTCCAGCCTACAATGGGCTAGATGACCCCCTTAACTTCTTAACGCGTTTCAGGTACAGCATGCACAACCAGGGCCTTAGAGAGGAACACATGTGCAAGCTATTCCCCGAGATGCTAATCAATTATGCTCGAGCTTGGTTTGACAACCTCCCAACTGGCAGCGTGGGGTCCTGGACCTATTTGGAAAAAATCTTTAAGCAAAGATTCCATACAAAGGTTCAGGCTCGCCGAGACACAGCCTACCTCCTATCGGTAAAGCAAAAGGACAAAGAATCTATAAGGGAGTACGCTTCCAGATTCATGCAGGAAAGCTTGAAGGTCGATAAAATCGATGATGTCTTCCTCATCTCGGCCTTCCGAAATGGGGTTGCTCTCGGGTCCCTGAACCAAGAGCTCGCTAAGCAGAAACCTGAGACAGCCCAGGAGATGTGGAGGATTGTATACCAGTTCGCTGATGGCCAAGATGCGGACCGATTGAAGCGGGAAGAGACCGAAAAGAAGAGAACTGAAGGGGATCGAGGTCGGAATGATCGTGATCGGAGAAGTGCTCACGAGCGCCTTCAAAGATGACCTATCCAGTCCCGGCTCGGATCAAGACCTATCCAGTCCCGGCTTGGACCTCGAGTGGGACCAGAGCCGTCCCAACGACCTCCTTTTGTGAAAACGTATGCCGAGATCTTTGCACTCCACGAGGACTGGTTCACTAAACCACGTCCTATGTTAGGGTCTAAACCTCGGGAGAGAAACAAACACTGCTCCTTCCATGACGACCATGGGCACCACACAGAGGATTGCCGCGACCTCGCGGAACAGATAGAGAGGTTAGCCCAGGAGAGAACTCTGAAGAAATACGAAGCCGGGGGGAAGAAAAACAGAAAAGGAAAACGGAAAGGAGGACAGGGTCGCTGTGCCCCAAACAATAAGCGAGCTAAGGTCGATCAAGACGAGGATGATGACGACCCTCAGTACGACGCACCACAGTACGACGGAGTGGTCTCTACCATCACCGGACTACCCCCAGGCATGACAAAAACTAAGTTGAAGGCAGAAGCTCGCAGACCACCAGTCCCATCGGGTGAGGAGCAAACGAAGAAGAGGTTCAAGAAGGGAGAAACAGTCACATTCTCTGAGGATGATCCTGTACCTACAGCTACACCACACAATGACGCCCTGGTGATACAGGTCGGAGTGGCCAACAAGATGGTCCATCGCGTATTCATCGATAGTGGGGCCAGCGTGAGTATCATCTTCCAACACTGCTTGGATAGGATGGGCCTCGACCCAGCTCGGGTGAACTCCACGCCCCTGTCCCTCAAGAGCTTTACACAGCACGAGATGCGACCTGAAGGGACCATCGCGCTCGATGTTGCCATTGGCAGCCCGCCGACCAGCGTCAATAAACTGATTCAGTTCTACGTGGTTAAAGCGAACTCCCCCTACAACATCATACTAGGTCGGGATTGGCTAAATGCAGTCAGAGCCATCATTTCGCCCTACCACCTGCTGTTGAAGATCCCGACCCTACCGGAATCCTTCATCGTCCGAGGTGACCATATAAAGGCCAAGGAGTGCATGCAGGTTGCTCTCCGAGGTCAACCACAGGCGTAGCAATCAAAGTATCCCAAGGAGCTGAAAGAAACGACGTCGATCCCAGACACCTCGGCGGAACAGGTTCCTTTATCCGAAACAGATCCAGCCAAAGTCGTCAAGGTTGGCTTTGCAGGGGGACTTCAAACTCGCATGCAGGTAATCCAGCTCCTTAGGGAATATCAAGACGTCTTCGCCTGGTCTCCAACAGACATGACGGGGGTGTCATCGGAAATCATTACGCATAAACTTAACATTAACCCGAACTCAACCCCGGTCAAGCAGAAACGGCGATCATTTGCTGCCGAGCGAAATCAAGTTATCTACAACGAGGTGCAGCAATGGTTGAAAGCAGGACTTTTGTTTGAAGTCAAGTACCCAATTTGGCTAGCTAATCCGGTAGTGGTAAAGAAAGTAGAAGGAGAGTAGAGAATGTGTGTAGATTACACCGACCTCAATAAAGCTTGCCCAAAGGACTGCTATCCTCTCCCCAACATCGATGAAAAGATCGAATCCTTAGTGGGACACGAAGTATTCTGCTTCCTCGATCTCTACAAAGGATACTATCAGGTTCTAATGGATGAAGGAGATGCGATCATGACAGCTTTTGCGACAAGCTTCGGTGTCTTTCCATTCAAATATATGCCCTTCGGGTTAAAGAATGCCGGGGCGACATACCAGCGAATGGTCGATTTCCTCTTCCGAGATCATATCGGCAAGATTGTCGAAGTATATGTAGACGACATTGTCGTCAAGAGTAAAGAAAAGGCTTCGGCAGTGAGCGACCTACGAACTACGCTCAACATACTAAGGCAGGCGAACCTCAAGCTGAACCCAAAGAAGTGCACTTTCAACGTGCGATCTGGAAAATTCTTAGGGTGCTGGATCTCGCCAGAAGGTCTCAAAGCCAATCCGCTGAAGGTTAGAGCCGTGCAAGAGATGAAGGTACCCCGAACTATCCGCGACGTGCATAGGTTGACAGAATGTATAACCGCGCTAAGTCGTTTCCTCTCCAAGGCTGCCGAGAAACAGCTCTCATTCTTCAAAATTCTCATGAAGACACCGGAATTTGGATGGGGACCAGAGCATGAGCTAGCCTTTGGGGAGCTCAAGCGCCACCTCGGGGACTTACCAACCTTGTCAGTCCCCCAAAAGGAAGAACCCCTCTCTCTATACCTCGCAGCATCGGAGGAAGCAATAAGTGCAGTGTTGGTCCGAGACAAAGGAGATCGGCAGCTACCAGTGTACTTCGTCAGCCGAGTTCTAAAAGACCCAGAGACGAGGTATCAGCCTCTCGAGAAGGTCGCTCTAGCCCTGATAAACGCAGCTCGGCGCCTAAAACCCTACTTCCAAGCTCACCCAATACAAGTTTTAACCGATCTACCACTTCGGCAAGTTCTTACTCAGCCAGAAGCTTCAGGAAGGATCGCGAAATGGGCAATCGAGCTAGGAGAGCATTCTATATCGTTTGGCCCCCGCCGAGCTATAAAAGGGCAAGCTTTGGCAGACTTCCTCGTAGAAACTCAATATAAGGACCTCGAGGAACCAAAAGAGATCAAAGCCAAAACCGAACTCCAAGAAATCCCAGATAAAACACCCCCGGACTGCTGGGAGATGTACGTAGATGGAGCTTTGGGAAGGAAAGAAAGTGGAGCTGGCATACTCCTTATCAGCCCGGAGAAAAAGGAGTTGACATACTCACTGCGATTCGAGTTTCCCACTACGAACAACGAAGTGGAATATGAAGCCCTTATTGCCGGACTGCGTCTCGCCCAAACCCTCCAGGTACGAGCTGTCAAAGTCCACTGTGATTCCCAAGTTGTAGTCAACCACGTGCTGGGGAGGTACGAGGTGAAAAGTGAGAAGCTGAAGAAATACCTGGAGAAGGTAAAGCTCCTAGAACAATCCTTCCAGTTCTTTAAAATAGTTCGCATTCCCCGAAGCCAAAATACCCGAGCTGACGAGCTAAGCAAGCTGGCAAGCTCCCCAACTAGCTCGGCGCTAGTAGAAGAAGTCCGAAACAGGAGTATAGAAGAGGCAGAAGTTAATGCGATCATAGAGGACGACCCAAATTGGATGACCCATCTAATAAGATGTTTGGAGAGCGGGGAAGTGCCCGAGGACAAGACGAAGGCTAGGAAAATTCTAGCTAGATCCACGCAGTACGTCCTCGAGGGAGGGATCCTCTATCGAAAGTCATATTTACAGCCCCTCCTAAGATGTGTTGGACCAAGGGAGACAGACTACATATTAAATGAAGTACACACAGGATCGTGCGGAAGCCATATTGGAGCTCGGATGCTAGCTCAGAAGATCATGCGATGGGGGTACTATTGGCCAACAATGGCGAAAGATGCGGAAGAATTCGTGAAAATGTGCCTGAAATGCCAGCTACATACCAGAGTGACGAGACTACCCCAGACCGATCTCTCTACTATGCAAAGCCCGTGGCCATTTATGGAGTGGGGCATTGACATCGTAGGACCTTTCTACCCGGCACCTAAGCAAAAACGGTTTCTAATAGTTGCCGTCGACTACTTCACCAAGTGGGTCGAAGCTGAACCTTCCACAAAAGTCACAAGTGAGAAAGCCGTTGACTTTGTCTGGAAAAACATCGTGTGCCGGTTCGGAGTACCGAGAGTCCTCATCTCGGATAATAGAACGCAATTTACGAGCAGAGAATTCCGAGAATTTTGTGGAGGACTCAATATCCAGCAAAATTTCACCTCGGTCAACCGACCTCAAACTAATGGCCAGACCGAGGTCACCAACAGGACAATAGTGAACGGACTCAAGGCCTGCCTAGAGAAGGAGAAAACGGAGTGGATCTACAATTTCCAAAACGTCATGTGGTCATATCGGACTACGCTCCGAACTCCAACGGGAGAAACCCCGTACCGTTTAGTATACGGATCAGAAGCAGTCATACCTGTCGAGATCGGAGCACCCAGCCCCCGCACTATCAATTTCTCCGCCGAAGCTAACGAAGAACAGCGCCGAACCGACCTGGACTTATTGGAGGAAAAAAGGGAACAAGCCAGCATAAAAGAAGCTCGGTACAAACAGCAGATGGCTCGGTATTACAACCAAAGGGTTAAACCCCAACAGTTCCAGGTCGGTGATCTTGTGCTTCGAAACAATGAGATAAGCCTCTCAGAGAAGCTCGGCAAGCTCGAAGCTACGTGGGAAGGGCCCTACAGAGTACACGAAGTCCTCGGCAAAGGAGCTTACAAAATCGCCTATCTTTCGGGCGAGCTAATACCCAGAACGTGGCACATCGCCCATCTAAAAAGATTCTTCGTATAAGCAGCAAAGTCTTGCATATAGAGTCTTAGGTTTTCTTTTTTGTCCTTAATGTTTTGTTTTTAACGAGCTCGTCAAAACTCTTTTTTGTTTTGGTCTTTTTTAATAAAATTTCTTTTTTCATCTTGCATCTTGTGTCTTTTGATTTGCTTATACGAAGTATCCATAATATCAAAAATCCATGGAGTAATAATATCCTACAATGCGCAAAGGAAACCCTTTCCGAGGTCCGAGCTCGTCTCCCTCCAACAAGGAAGATCCCACGAGGTCTGAGTCAAACTCCCTCATAAGGATAATTAGTTCTCAACTGGGGTCGGAACCAAGTTCCTCCGGGAGAATAAAATACGAGGTCCGAACCATGGTTTCCTTGTCAACACAAAGAGGTCCGAGTTCAACTCCCTCTAAAATACGTGCAAATAAACAAGGAAGCAATCTTCACAAAGAACAGGAAGTTCAAAATCCCAATATATATTTATCTTTATTTCTAACTATTTAGAACAGTTTGTATGTACATGAATTACAGGCAGAATCGAGCTAATCTATGGGGGAGGATGTTTCTTGCTAAAGCTAAGCCAATCTTCCTCAAATGAGGAAGGCCCCAAGAGATCATCAATCGAAATTCGACCTCGTCCCCGACCTCGACTTCTTCCAGCAGAAAAACTCCGACCTCGCGGGGTAGCCGAACCTCGCCCAACAGCTCGCCTACCTTGGCTCAGGCCGACCTGATGTCCCCGCGAAGCCGTTTTCACCTCGCGGGCAGGCATCGTCCGGGAAGAAGACGGAATGGCCGCGCCCGCGCCATTGGCCAGGAGCGCACGTAACTTAGGTCGGCGGTCCAATATACACTTATACCTGCTCGCACTCTCTTTCAGCATGTCAAAAGCACCTTGAAGCCCAAAAGACTCGGGGCCGAGTGCTTCTTTCAGCTCGAGATACTGCTCCAAGTCTTCTTTCGTCTTTAACTCCGCCTCGGATATGGTGATACCACCGCCGCGACAGATAATATCTTCATACTCGGCATGCTCCTCAGCGATCTTCTCATAATCCTTGGGAACGCGGCCACCTCGACCTCGGGCAACTTCCAACTCTTCCTCAGCCTGAAGAAGCTTAGCCTGAAACAAGTCGGTACTTTCTTGAAAAGCGAGCAGCTTCACTTCAACTTCCTCGCAAAGTACCTCGAACTTCACCTGCCATTCCTTCAGCTCGGCTTCTTGGGATTTCAACAGAGTACACTTTTTGCTGAAAAGCTCCTCAGCTCGGCGGCATTTCTCCCTCCATTGCTGAGCAATGGACCGTTGGTCAAGCAAGTCTTGTGAAAGAAGAGCTATTTGAATGCGTAAAGTAGAAACATCGACAGAATCCAAGCTCTACACGCAAGAGAAGGAAAACAAATCCATTGATTCGAGGATGCTCAGTACAAATATACAATGTAAAAAAAAAAAACTAACTAAACATCGCCGACCTCCTTATTTTGAGAAGGTGGCTGCTCGGAGGGGGGGTCCTCCACATCCTTGTCGGCGGTCAGATTTTCACCAGTCCCAGCCTCATGTTCCCCCTCCACTTCCTCTTCGTGGTCTTCGCCTTCTTCTTCTTCTTCGTCGCGAAGAGAATCAAAAGTCGCGTCCAGGTCGAGGTCCCGATCTACCGAGCAGTCAGCAATCTGCTCGGCAGATAGCAGCGTGGACGAGCTGGCCAGATTTTCCAGAACAGGAAACTGACCGAGGTGATCTCGGCCCACTCTGGCGTACCGCGAAGGGAGAGCTTCATCCCCTAGCCGTTCGAAGCCATACTTGGAGACATCCAGGTCAGGGAAGTCCTTGGTGGCCCTCTCCAAAGCAGCCACGGCGAAGTTCCCGTTGATAAGCATGGCCAAGTCATTGGCAAGCTCGGAGAAACTCTCCGACAACAGGAACTTCTTTGTATAGGCCCGGAGGAGCTCACCTTGGCTAGCTGCAAGGTTGGCCTCCCGGTCCTTCGCCGCATTCAGCTCGGACTCAAGCTTCTGAGCTTTCTGGGACTCCGCCTCGGCCTTCGCGAGCTGAGCAACCAGCTCGGATTTGACAGCTTTCATGCCCTCTTCGGCCTTGATCAGCTCGGCCTCAGCCTTTTTCGCCCGGGTATTGGCCGACATCAGCTTTTCTAAGTATTGGCTTTTCTCGTCCTCGTGTTTCGAGGACATCTTCCCGACGCTGTTCTTCAGCCATCCCACGAACATATCGAGGCCCTGCAAGAAGGAATGCAGTTAGCTACACAGGCAATAATTAAGAGAAATTGTGTAATGAAAGCAATAAGTCTTCACCTCGGGAAAAGGCAGACCAGCCAGCTTGTTGGGAGGAGCTACCGGGCTCGCATCACTGCCTGTGACGTCGATAATGTCCACTTCGAGCTGGTCTCCGACCTTCGATCATTTCTGAGGTGGTTTGGGGGAAGGAGAGCGAACAATTGCCGCAGCTGACCCCCCGAGCTGGCCCTGATCAGAGGAGGAGGCAGATCGTCCAGATAACCTCGCTCTCTTAGCCCCACGAGCTGTGGCCTTGGCACCGACCTCTTTTAGCTTCCCAAAGTTCTTCACTGTAAAAAAAAAAAACAACAACAAAAGTGTAAGGACGACGAATCAGCAAACAAAACAACCCTAACAGCACTAGCGGGGCCTCACCCATCGCCGGATCCACCATATTTTGAGGCTCATACGGGCTCAACCCCGCTTCAGCTAGGGAGTCTTCGTTGTAGCTCCCCTCAAAAGGACCGCAATCCCTCATCGCTTTCACAACAGTCTCCAAATCCTTATCCACCTCGTCTATCACCCATTCGTAAGGCTTTTCTAGCCTCCAAACCAGGTCGACAAAACTATTGTGGCGACAAAAGAAAAATTTCTTGTGCCATTTGTCCACCTTATTTTGAGTTCGCTCCTTGAACTCAGTCCGGGCAGCGGCATAGTACCAGCCCCCCGTCTTTTTGAAAACAAATAGCTCGTGAATGAGCTCGGCGGATATTCGGTGACCCTTATCAATCGCTGCCACACCCAAATCGGTGAATTGCCTAAACGAATTTCGCATTATCTGCCCTAACGCTAAGCCAAGCTTCTTCTGGAGCTCGGAATAGAACTCAGGGAGGGGTAGTCGAAGACCAGCGTGCAGGCTGTCCTCATAAATAGTAACAAACCCCATCGGGGGAGAGCATGCCCTATCCTCTGGGCGAGGTTCTATTAATTCCGCATCAATAGGAAAATTATACATTTGGGCAAGAAACCTAATCCTAGCCTCATTTATGGTCGAGGGGTAATCGGCCACTTTCCTCTTCACACACGGGGGTACTATTAAAGTTTCAACAGTGGGTATAGAGGATCCTAATGAAAAAAATGCTAAAAGCAACGCTTCTACTCAAGCCGACTGACGGAGGAGATTCGCTACCACTACTACTAGACTGAGAAGGGGAGACCATACTTACTTGTAAAAGGGAGTGGAAATGCTCTGGCGCGGTTGTGAACGGAAACCCCAACGGTGTGAACACCAGCGGTATGGAAGCAGTAAGTCGAGGATTTCGGGGAAGAAGGGAAAATATTCTGGGCAAAAGATTTTTCTGATGATGGCGGATGTGAAATAATGTGATAGGGGGAGAAATGTTTCAAATCCTATGAATATACATTTGAATCCCGCCGTTACATATGACACACGTGTGAACAGGGGCCCGCCTTTCTCGGAATGTGAACCGTCCCTCAACAAAATTCAAAACGGCCCATCACTTTCCCCGCCCTTTAAATTGGATATGGGCCGCGCCTATTGACCGTCCTAAACAGCATAACAAAGGCCGCTGATACGCAGATTGCTCATCTTCTTCTACCTGTTACTTCAGCTCGGGACATAAGATCGGTAATTCAGCTCGTGTAGGTGCTTTGCGCGATCAATCACCTCGGCAATTAGACCTCGTAGTCTGCGTCTACATGTCTTCTTTCCTCTTTTTTTGGGGGGGGTGTGATAATACCGGCCTCATCCTGGGCCCGACCTAAGGCTAATGGGGCCTGTATATTAAAGCTCGGCCCACAGAGTTCGGCCCAAAAAAAGTCAACATCTGCCTTGAAGACCAAGTAACGAAACCCTACTTTGGAAGAAGATAGAGTTCTACTATGAATGGGAATCGGATATGCATGTATTAAGAAACTAGATATGTAAAAGGAGTCTGATCCCTAGAAGGATTAGGGCTTAATCCAAGGCTTATAAATAGATGCAAGATTAGAGGTGTAAGAACATTCAATACTCATTGTACTCTCAAGCATAATAAAAGCTCTCTATATTCTCTCCCGTGGACGTAGATCACATCGATCGAACCACGTAAATCTTTGTGTCGTCGTGTTATTATTTCTTTTAGCTACTTTCGCAAACCCTAGATTTATCAATAATTTACTAGCTATGACCCACCACAATTTCTTTCTACACTACAAGAATGTGGAACCTTTCCCCCACTCACAATACCCACTATCATATTTTTTAAAATCTGTGCCAAGGTCAATTATGTATATTTATCATGAACGGAGAAAGTACTATAAAAATATATACTTCAAAGAAAAAAATTTCAGACTGGTTTGGCCCAATGTTATCGGGATATTTTGGTTCGAAGCTTGAGAGGTCCAGTGAAAAAGTGGTTGGGCATCTAAGGCCCAATATTTTTTTCGGGCCTCAATTTTCTAAGCTGAATGCAGCTAATTTTGACAGCTCTATATACAATTTTCCATTTATTTCATGCCCGAGACATAAGAAATTCAATATTTTATATATTAATTTAATAAAATGAAGTTTTTGTTTTTTTAAAAAAAAAATGTCTTTTACTAGTACTTGGTATTTCTCTCTCTCTCTCTGTTTTTTTTTTTTAATTTGAGTTTATTATTTATCAGTTATATTTTATGTTCGTTGTTTCAATGACCTATCATGAATATATTTAGACTATATATAATCTATTCAAGTTTCACATTTTACAAAATAAAAACAAAGTTGGTTTTGCATCTCATAATGAAACTAAACATTCCAAACAATTTTATCTGTACCCTAAAAAAAAAATTATATGAAAATCAAACCTAACATCTCATACAGAATAAAAATGTCTTTTAACAAGCTCTTTGAAATACTCAAGGCCAAATTCCTCTTAATCAGAGGCTATACTGTATACTCCCAATAATATTGCTTTAACTATATTCCAATCTTAATTATCTTTTCATATAAATGAATTTTTGTGGATTGCTCTACGCGCGTGAGGTCACTATACTCCTGAACAAGAAAAAATACTTTAAACATTATGATTCATGGTAAAAGAAAAAACATTCTAGATAATATTCAATTCCCTATAAGAGTAATTTATGAAAACCACGACGTAGTTATTTTATTTGTGATTAACACTTAAAATCAAAGGGGACGCCAGGTGAAGAAAATGACAAATACTGAACATTAAAATGTCGAGTATACAAGCAATCTCAAAAGTCCGGAGACACTAAACGTTCAACAATGACCGGAGACACTAAACTGTCGAGCACTCAATGCATACATGCAATCTTAGATGTCCGGAGACACTAAACGTTCAACAATGACCGGAGACACTAAACTGTCGAGCACTCAATGCATACATGCAATCTTAGATGTCCGGAGACACTAAACGTTCAACAATGACCGGAGACACTAAACTGTCGAGCACTCAATGCATACATGCAATCTTAGATGTCCGGAGACACTAAACGTTCAACAATGACCGGAGACACTAAACTGTCGAGCACTCAATGCATACATGCAATCTTAGATGTCCGGAGACACTAAACGTTCAACAATGACCGGAGACACTAAACTGTCGAGCACTCAATGCATACGTGCAATCTTAGATGTCCGGAGACACTCAACTTTCAACCATGACCGGAGACACTAAACTGTCAACATCCAATATATGCATGCAATCTTAGAAGACCGGAGATACTAAACTTTCAACATAGACCGGAGATACAAAACATTCGTATGAATCCACTACACCATTCATTTTCTTGAGCTGCAAACGAACATTCTCTTGTGGACAGTAAACAAGGAAGTAGGGTCCATAAATGAGCAAAATCTCTCCATTTAGACCTATAAAAAAGTGGGGCTATGTATGCAAGATTTAGAGAAGGCACAGCAACATGAAGAGGAACTTCCATCACTTTGAACCAAGACTCCTTCATAACCCACACATCTGCGCATCTCATACAGTCATATACAATACTAAGGCATCCCCCGAGAACGCCCAACCACGTCCAACACCAAGGGCGTGGCAGCCCCATCACTCCAAACACCTCATTCTTCAAGTCAAACGTAACAATGTCAAGAATCCTACTTCCACCGCCATTCTTGCCCACCTTACTCCTGCTCCAGTTCAGCTTTCCGCCTACAAACTTCCCCATACTATGTGTGCAAAGACAATCCCAGGGATATACTCTTTTCCATGAATTCGTCTTCGAATTATAGCGCTCTACTGTTTTCCATGAATTCGTCTTCGAACTATAAACTTTAACGATACTCACTCTTGTAAGTATACATAATCACAAACACCTTGTATGCACCACTCGATTCATCCCAACCGAAACCGGAACATATAATATCGCACCAAATTATATCTGCATTCTCTGTTATTCCTAGTAATTCGTTAGAGATTCTAGTGGCAGGATTCCACAAGAAGAAACGCCATTGACACCTCTCGACAATGCAGACCAGCCCATTACAGCAACCGACGATCCTAACTGACGCCGGCAGAGAACTCTCCGGACCGTCCAACGGGGACGGATCGGTGATCGATTCGCTCAACAACGATTGCAGAGAATATTGCTTCAGTTGATTACTATGAACGAGCCTGTGGTGGGTAAAACTGGTGTCTTTTGTTGAATGTTCGAGATGGGTTTTGATGAATCGCTTGCTGTCGATTAAAGAACGCCATGATTTCGAAACGCACCTCAATCGCAAGAGTGATTTCACCCCGAGTTTTGACAATATTTCTCCGATCGTTTCTTCGGGAAGATGGTGACATTGTTTTGTGTTGTTTAACGGACGAGGGCTTTTGCTATCCATCTGCGGCGGCTAACATTTTGTTTACGATGTCATGCACGATTTATAGGTTTCTAATTTTAACATAATATAGGGCCAAGATCAAAATTGGGCTCAACTATGCTTTTGATTTTTTGGCTCAATAGTGCTTAATTTTTGGCATATTTTACAATTTCTTTCGATGCAATTTTTGAAATATTGCAAATAAATATCTAATCTTTACATTTTTTTTTGCAAATCCATCCATCCATCCATATATTACTAAAACGATTACGCATTCGAGGTCTCCCCTTAATTTTAGGTCCTACATGGCTCAACCTCCATTCATTATTCTTATTTATCTTAAATTCTCATTTTAAGTATTTTTATTTATATAATTATTATATTTAATATAAAATTTTCTATCCCACATCGCTTTTTTTATAAAACTCTACTCTTACAGAGCCTATAAAAATACTCAAAATCCATATCTATTTTCTCATCCCAAGATTATTTTGCATAATCAATTTTATTTGACCGATTAATTAGTTGGCCAAATAATTAGTTTTGTTTTTATTAAAAATAATTTTGAGCTCATCCCAAGATTATTTTGCATAATCAATTTTATTTGACCGATTAATTAGTTGGTCAAATAAATAATTTTATTTTTATTAAAAAATAATTTTAAGCAATTATTAAGTTGTCTATTGTAATTTGTTTAATTTGATGAATTATTAAGAAATATAATTAAGAAACTGTTAAATAATAATGATGATATCTATATAATAAACATAATCTTCCCGGAAATAAATAAATTAATATAGTAATAGTTATTACTTTGGTATCTCTATAAACTAATATAACAAAAGAATAATATTTATTAATCTTGATCTCTCTTATTTTGAATATTTTTTATTCATATATTTTATTATTATATTTAATATAGTTAGTATTTTCCATATTTCCATAAACAATGGATGGAAATCTATATAAATAATAAAATTCAATGTATATTTTCTCATTTTACAATTATTTTGCACTAGCAATTTAATTTGAACAATCAAATAGTTGTCCAAATAAATAGTCTTATTTTTATTACAAAAATTTAATTTGGCCAATTATTAAGTTGCAACTATATTATCTATATATTTATAAAGTATTATATATTTGAATTCTATTATTTGGTATTTAATATTTAATATTCTTGAATTCCACCTTAAAATTGTAGTGATCTTCACTTCTTGGAAAACATATATAAAAAGATTTCATTTACCAATCAAAATAAATTCTTATTTAATTTGACCAAATAAAAATTAATTCTGAACAAATAAATAATTTTTTCATAAGTATTACAATAATTAATGTGGGACGAGATGATAAAAACTAAACATGATCAATAATACGTTGCAATCTCATGAGTACACTAGCGAAAAAAATCTCAAAATTTTAATTTGTGACGAGATGATCAGACGCACAAAACAATTAACATCATATACAATGAGGTAAATAAAATGGAATAAAATTCACATCCTAAAGTGGGAAATTTTATAAAATTAATTAATTCATTATTTTTCTCAAATAAAAGCAAAATATGATTATTTTAATAGAACGGACGAGATAATCTAAACAACGGGTGATTGAAACAAGATAGGTACAACCATCAGAGAAGCGTTACCTCTCATTAATCTATTCTTTATATGAATCTCTTCGTTAGTTCCCATAATCGTTCATACAATTGATGACAAATAGTGTATATATATATGTCTTTAATCTGATGCATTTGATGAATGAAAAATGATGCAAAATAATTTCATAAATTTATAATACCATTTAATTACCGTCGAATTTCGACAGGTCATACATTAGTTTGATTTTACTCTATTTTTTTAGACCTTAACAAGGTGATTTGGCGCTTTAATTAATGACGTGGACTATGTTTCTATTTTGTATATACTACGATGTTATAAATCTCTCAAGATGATGACATTTTGTTTTTAAATATTAAATTTAAGGTATTGAAGAATCTAATTTGTCACATAATACATATAAAACGGAACTCTAGTTCATGTTGGTTTAATGAATGCTTATTCAAGGATAGAAGGAGTAATGTTTTAACAGAAATGGTTAAAAATAATAATAATCTACTCCAAAATCTAAGAGAGAAGAGAAACCTAACGTGCGTAAACGGCTAAACTAAGATTTGATAGGCTATAACAGCCATTTATTAGGCTGCAAATGACGGTGTATTAATATGGTACTTGACCTTTTCATCGCCATAAAAATTAAAAGTCTCTTTGAAGCATCAAAGCCCGGCCTATTTATTCCTACGTGAAGCCTAGGAAAGCCCGCCATGTCAACTAAGCGAAGTAAAAAAATAAAAATAGATTGAGAGCTGCTGCATGAATTTCTCACTCCCTCTTCCATATTTCCGCTAAATTCCCCTCGACCAACTAGACCAACTACTGCTTCTGTTTCTCCATTAATATTTTCGGTCCCATCCCTTTCAATTTCAACTCATTTACCTACTTCACCCTCCCGGCGCATTCTAGTACTGTCCGCGCACTTTACGCCATTTTATTGCTACTGAATGTCAGTGCTGCTCGATGATCGGACCTCGAATTTAGATATCTCTGATTTTTTTTTTATTGTTATTTTTTGTTCATTGTTGCTGTTTATTTTTTGTTTTATTGGATTTTTTTTTTGTGAGAAGATGGGGAAGAAGAAAGTGATGGTGCCGGCGGATGAAGTTGACTTGGCTACGGTGAAGTACCAGTACGAAGAAATTGAAGGTTTGATTGCTCGTTATTTGGTGGTATAAATGAATTGAATTTTTTCGTTATGGTTTTTGATTGAAAATTTCCGACTGCAGCGCCGCATTTGACTGGAACTGGACTCAAGCTGTTCGTGAAATTGATCGAAGCGCCGTTGATTGGTTCGTTGATCATTTCGCAGTTGAAAAAGAAGAATAAAATGATGGAGGTCAGCAGTACTTCTTTTTTTGTTTTGTAAAGATATCTCGTTCATTTGTCCGTTCTAAGTTTTCAATTGGGAGTAAAATCGAGGTTTTAATGAGTTATGCAATGTACTTCTGAGCGAGCTTAATCAAGTTGTTGATGCTTGTTATTTATTATTACCAGATGCTGAGGAATACCGTGATACCTGAGGCTCCAATGTTTAAACCTGAATTTCCTCCCCAAGGTTTATCTTCATGACCCTGCATCTGTCTATTCTACTATCTCTAACACTGCCATATTGTTTAATAGAAATGATATTTCTTGGATTGTGACACTGAATTTCAGGTACTAGGAATAAAGGAGAATTAAACGAATAATTTGATTCTTCCATTTTGTGAACAGTTAAATTGAGCATTTGTGTTAGAGAATTTTAGACTATCTGTGTTTCCCCTTGCTTTATAATGAAGTAGTTGTAGGTAAACCCAGATCAATAGCATATATCCAAATATTTGCAATTTAGCCAAAGAACTTAACTATTTTTCAGTTTTAGACATTTAGTGAATTCTTGAGTGTATAAAGTGACCTTAAACAGATACAGCATGACATCTTTCTCACTAGTTACAGGATGCAGCAGAGAGGGGAAAAGGAAAGGGGTTGGGGTGGGG
Organism: Agastache rugosa; assembly: GCA_031470985.1. Lineage (NCBI taxonomy): Eukaryota > Viridiplantae > Streptophyta > Magnoliopsida > Lamiales > Lamiaceae > Agastache > Agastache rugosa. Next base: position 13,835,160 of record CM062608.1, read on the forward strand.
CGAGGGGGTATTGAAGCTATGCTGGCATGTCAAAATAAACTCTTTTTTACTATTGACATTGATCTCCACCTGTGGAAAGAGGACACCGAAACAATCTATTTCTTCACTTTAGGCTTTGTATAGTTTGCAAGTGAAGTTGCATAATTCTTAAGGCTGCACAAATTCTTGTTTAGCAGATGAAAAGCAGGAAACAGAAGCATGAATCTGAAGGTTATCAAAATTCCATTTAATGATTGTTTTCTGCTACAAATAATCAAGAAAAATTAACTGGGGGTTGTACGTGTTATGTAACTTCAGTGATTACTACTATCCTTTCTATACCAATCTGGGCCTTTTTGGCTACGATCATACTATTACCATCATTTCTAAATTCCATCAATTTAACTGCCATTATATTCTAATGCAGAACCAGAAACAGGAGTTGTTCCATTGGATGAGGATGGGAGGCCTGAAGAAAGAGTTGAAATAGCTTTAAAAAGTCTTCCAGAATATGAGCCTACCAAGAGTTTGAGCGCTGATCCTTCTTCACCTTTCCGCTATTGGAAGATTAGAGACTATGCACATGCATACAGATCCAAAATTACTACCCCATCTATTGTAAGCTAATATAGAGTGGCAACTCTACCTATTTTCACTTCTAATTCATCCATTGATAAAAATTTATCTTCTTAAGGTTGCGGAGCGGTTTATTGCGGCAATGGATGAGTTTGACAATAGCGAACCTTCTACGCCATTGTTAATTACTTATGACCCTGAACTTGTAAGAAAGCAGGCCGCGGCTTCCACCAGAAGGTTTGAGGAAGGTACAAAAATTTCTGCTTTGAGTGTGTCATGTTTTCTTTAATTTGCAACTGTGTATGTTGAGTTCAATTACAATGTTCACACAAGATTAACTCTTATATGAGCATGTTGTTCAGGATGCCCGTTATCAATCCTTGATGGGATTTTTATGGCAATTAAGGATGATATTGATTGCTTTCCTCATCCATCAAAAGGTAATTAGTTGAATTTACAAGATGAATCATCCTTGTCAGCTATCAAAACATTTGTCAGTGCTTCATGATGAACAGGTGGAACAACCTTCTTCCATGAGGTTCGTCCTGTAAAAGAGGATGCAGCATCTGCTGGAAGGCTACGTAGCTGTGGTGTGATCTTAGTTGGGAAGGCAAATATGCATGAATTGGGTCTGGGAACAACAGGAAATAATCCAAATTATGGGTATGTTATTTACGTTGTTGTCTGCCATTTTATATTCAACTAACAAATGCCAAAGAGTAACTTTATCTGCAATCTACTGAGTTGTCCTTAGGTTAATAATTCCTAAACGCGATTGTAAAACTAGATCTTTATTTATATGAAGCTATGTGATGACCTGATGGGAACTTCTAGCACAATCCTTGTTTCTTACTTTATCAGCACTCTACGTTATCTTGATCCAAATACTGATCTCATGATTGATTTTTTCAAAGATGTACTACTGGATTTTAGGCTTTTTTATGCTATAGGAATCATGAAATGTAGGAGTACTCTGAGTGATTGTTCAAGATAAAACTATTCAAGGCATCCATGTGCTGTACCATGTACTATTCTTCACTTCCTATCAACCTCTTTGTTGATCTCCTCATTAGTAAGATGTTTTTACAAACACTTATTCGTAGCTTATGCTCTAGAATTATTTAAATAAAACTTATTTTAACGACATTGGGCATGCTGGTATTCTGTCAATAGAGACAATTGTTTGGGGGATCCATTTGTGGATATATTTTCATTATCGGATAGATTTACATGTGCTACTATAAAGTTTTGTAGCACAGTGAGATTTGGAATCTCTTTCCTGTAACCTATTTGAAGAGGTGAATTTAGTTTCTCTTCCTAGGGGACTATCTCATTGATTTATGTTTATGGCTTATCAAATTAAGACATGTCAACTTGTGATGAATTTGTTGCAAGTTTTTCTTAATGACATGCCAACTCAACTAGCTTGCAGAACTGATAGCACTGTAATTTCTGTTATCTAGCAGGGATATCAAGAAAGATAGTAGCGTAGATGAGTTTTTTACTGTTACACTTCCTTGCTTCCTTTATGATTGAGTCTCAGCACACCATTGGCCATCAATGTCTATAAGTTAGTATAAACTTGACTCTTTCTTACATGCAGAACAGCAAGAAATCCTCATGCTCCTGAAAGATACACCGGAGGGTCATCTTCGGGCCCAGCAGCAATTGTTGCTTCTGGGTTATGTTCAGCAGCATTAGGAACGGATGGGGGAGGTTGTGAATTTTACAGCATTTTGTACTTGTAAACCAAGATTGGTCACTATGTCGTTGCATTAGTAATATACGTATTTCATAATACAGGTTCAGTCCGTATTCCATCCTCTCTCTGTGGTGTAGTGGGACTGAAATCAACTTATGGAAGGACAGATATGAGTGGGTAAGGACCGTAAGATTGTGAACTTTCTTATGCTCTTTGACGACTTTTTGCTATAAGAATCATCTTCTTAATGCCTTGGTTAAAATTATGATGGCATCTAATCAAGTCCAAGTATATGATTGTATTTCAAGTTCTAGAGTAGATGTCATTCTTTATCTATTACTGCCTTTTATTACTGGGGAAACCATAGAGATAAAATAGCTGAACTTGATACCGCCTTTAACATCATGTATCAAAATCATGTCTCTCAGGAGAGCTATAAGCTATGATGTCTTGCAAATGCGAACGAGCATATATTATAGGTAAAAGGAACCATGCAATCACAATTGACCATAAGGTTAGCATTCCTTTAAGCTAGTGTTTTAGAGTTACAATTTCAGGTAGTGGTTAAAAAACAAATGATATTTGGACATTACCCAACTAGCAGAGCTAATTCTCTGGTTTCCACATATTAGAGAACATGACAATTTATCCATGAAGTTGGAGTTAGTCTCATATGCTGATTTCTCACTATCTTAAAATAATGAACATGGTCATTTACTAATCTTATTACTAGATGCAACAACCTTCTTTACCCAATGTCCGTAACTTTTCATAAGGTAAGATTATTGTAAACTGTGTGATGTAGTAAGATAGTTGTTAATTGCTTTTATTAACAAAAAAAAAAAATCAAGAAGAAGAAGAAAAGGAAAAGAAAAGATAGTTGTAAATTACTCTTACCAGCTGTTGTATGCTTTATATTTGAGTAAAGTTGTCCTCTTAGAGGGCGCTTACTTTGGGTGATAGGATAGATAGATAAAAATAGTATAGGTTAATCTACCGTTTATTTTGATGGATTGATTACTTTTGAGCTTGTTTGATCATATAATCCTTCATATAGTCAATCCTATGTTTTATCAATCTATCCTATCACGCAAAGTAAACGCCCCCTTAATGAAATAGTTTTGGGGAAAGCTTCTTTGCAATTGTGGGGGTTGTTTACTCTGGTTCCATTTACATTTCTTTCAGCTCAATATGTGATTCAGGGACAGTAGAGATTATTGGACCCATCACGTCAAATGTTGAAGATGCAATACTAGTGTGAGTAACCATTCTTTTGATATTAGATATGTTTACCATCTTCATGTCTATTTGTTAGTATAAACTTGTATATTATTTCTAGCAGTTATCTTTCACTTTGGTTACATGCTACTTAACCAAAGTATATATTACAATGCCTACAGTTTACTTGTTCTATATGACAACTACATGTAGCACTTCTCATTCAACCCCAAACACTTCTGTCACCAGGTCTGAATCCTTCAGCAAATGAAATCGGAACCTTACCTAAATGTTTCTAAATGAGAATTAGTTTGTTCTTCCCATTTTTTTTCCCTGGTAGTATCAAATTTCCTGCCTTGATGATGGCATTTGAATTTGGTGTTTTAACATCTGTACTTCTCTGTAGAAGATTCACCAATTCACCTACTGATCTTGTTTCAGGTATGCAGCGATTCTGGGATCCTCAACAGCTGAAAAGATTGCGTTAAAACCTGTAATCTCCTAAAATAAATTGCTTCTTTGAGTTTCAAGTCCCACTTAAACTTATCTTTTTCTAGATTTTTGTTGCAAAATCTCCAATAATCGTAGTTCCATGTGTTGATAATAGAATTTATTGCACAATATCATGACTGATATGTAATGTCAAGCTTATTACAGTGGGACCTCGTCTCATGGAATTGCAGATCTTGAAGATAAGATAGTAAAGTTGCTTTTTGTCTCTTTGCAGTCTGTTCCTTGTTTGCCTGATTTAACTTCACATGAAAGTTCCCATGTTCTTGGATCGTTAAGATTGGGGAAGTATACAGAGGTGACCACTTGCTTCTTCTATTTTATCTCTTCACTCTTGAATATCAATTGATCATATGGCATCTGGCCTGCAGTGGTTTAACGATGTATTCTCTACTGACATCTCTACTAAGTGTGAGGATGTTCTCAATCGTTTAGTAGAGAATCATGGATGCAAGGTAAATTTCCATGCTTTCTTAAAGATAGAAATTGAATTTCATCGCTTTAAGTAACTTACTCTTGATGAAAAAGATGGTGGAGACAGTTATCCCAGAGCTTCACGAGATGCGCACTGCTCATATTGTCTCAATTGGCTCTGAATCTGCATGTGGATTGAATCCTGATTATGAAGATGGGTTTGTTCACTTACCTTTTGTGTGTGTGTGTAAATTTAATTCTCAGTTTACATTATGGTTCTGAATAACATATCCAAATGCATTTGTAGATAACTTTATGAATATACTCTTTCTCAGAAAGAAATTGAAATTTTCACTTGACACACGGACAAACTTAGCTCTTTTCCAGTCATTTTCAGCATCAGATTATGTTGCTGCTCAATGTCTGAGGTAAGTTAGTTAATTAATTTATGATTCATATGCACAATACTTCCCTTTCCCAAGAATCAATTATGATTCCCTGAATCAACTAGGTGTATGCCTGTCGAAGATCCATGTTTTACTTATATATTTATCAATTTGAAGCACTGCATTATAAGTTTGGAGTATTTAAGAGTCAGAATGAGTGAAAACCAAGTGTACAAGTTTGAGCTTGGTCTGACTTGTTTATCAAGTATCAACCTTGAAATTTCAAGATCAAATAGCGTAGATTTGTACTTTTATTTTTCAACTATTCTAGTTGAGATCAGCGAGTGTCATAGTCAAGGGAAAAGTGATAATTAAGTTTTAGTTCTCACTCAAGTAAGTTCTTAAGAGTCCCTTCCAAAAAAAGGTAAGTTTTTAAGAGTCAATCTCAGTCAAGTAAGTACTCACTAATTTTTTTAACTTTTTTAGTTGAAACATTGTAGATTTTGCAGTTACAGATAATTTTATAATCCTTTTCCTCATTTCTGATTATTCTTATCCCCATCGAATTTAAATAAACTTGGCCATTAACTATTTTAATCATTAAACAACTTCCAAATTTATTTGTTAATTATATGCTATCACATATGCTATCAGTGCAAATTTGTAACCAGCTAGACATTTAGTTAAGTCTATGCTTAAATTGTAGTATTATTTATGCATTTAATTTCCCGATTAGGTACAAGTGAAAATCCACGAAATGTGTCATTCATCCTGCAATTAATCAACATTCTAAACTTGCGTTTTGAAATTCTTTGATTGTTCTATTGCAGGAGAAGGCTCATGTACTACCATATGCAGATCTTTAAAGAGGTAGATGTCATTGTGACTCCTACTACAGGGTATGATGACTAACTTGCTATGCTTATTCTTATGCTTGACATTGACGATATTCCGTATTTGCTTCTTCTGAAACTTAATGGTCCACCATACATAATCAGAAAGTGCCCGTTTAATTTCTTTGTACAAATGTTACCTTTCAGGATGACTGCACCTGTTATACCTCCAGCTGCACTTAGTTTCGGGGAGACAAATATGCAAGTTACTGGTTAGTTGATTTTCTTTAACATTTGTTTGAAGATGATTTCTATTAGGTCCAAAGGGAGAAGATTTGCTTAATTTTCACCATGCCATGAATTGGGAATTCTGCACCATCTCCTGTCAAATTTTAAAGATACATATATCTTTTATATGCTTAGTTGTCCATCGTTAGGTTTCTCAAAAAACAGTTATCTATTTTGAATATTGATGCATTGAGTTATAAATTATAATTAGAACTTGTAATGTTTCCATAAATGTACACGTCTCTGTCCTTTTATTGGCAGGAAATCTAATGCGCTTTGTTGTAACGGCAAATCTTCTTGGGTTTCCTGCAATATCTGTCCCGGTGAGTAATCTGATGATTCTTCATACAATTAGTTTCCATGTGCAAAACGTTCAGTGTGTGACATTCTCAAACAAGCATAATTTTCAATGCTTCAAGATATATATAATGGCCAATACTAACTTCTAAAGTCGTAAAGTTCCATTCATGGATTTGAATTCAAATTTGCAGTGGCTGTGTTAGGTGAGTGTTAAGTATGTTTGTGATATGATTCAGATTGGATATGATAAACAAGGACTTCCCATCGGCCTACAAATCATCGGCCGGCCATGGTGTGAAGCTACAATATTACGTCTCGCTGCTGCTCTTGAGGTACTATTCTACAATTCGAATATGGAAAATTTTAATTTAATTTTGGCATTTTTCCCATGGAAATAATACCGGTCTTATATTTTCAGGAACTTTGCGGCTCACCGAAGAAAAAACCGGTGCAATATTACGACATGTTGAAAGGGAAGTGAAATATGTGCATGCCATGACTCACTTGTAATTTACTCTTATTTCTCAAGATACAGATATCCAATTCGTCACAACTAATTATTATTTGTTTTTACAATAAGTCTGTATTTTCCATCACTTGATAAGTATGTTAAGTCTGCATGAATTTCGAGTAAAGTATGAATGGCTTAAAAAGCAAAACGCATAATCATCCAATCACAAATTCACCAAATTTCCCACAAATAAGAGAGAGGATGATCGAGAAACACAGTCATGCCGTACATACACGGCACGTCCCTGAATGTATGTAGCGATGCTACTTACTGGAGCACGCATGCTTAATTAGTTGGTCGAGACTTTCTCTTGCTTCTTCTCATCAGCAGCATCACTAGGCGAATCCACCCCAGATGGGATCTTTCCGGGATAATTAGTTGATGAACAATCAGTCGAAACCATGCTACAAAATGTACAAATTCTTTCAATCAATTTAATCCTAATAAAATTCATAATTGAAGCCATACATTTGAGCTATGAAAATTTACCCTCTGTCAACGATGACCATGGAACGAAGCTCACAATTCGCAAAACTACATAAGATAGATACATTGAGAAATTCAGCACATATCATAAAACATATACTTGAATGGCAAAAATGTTCCTTTTCATGAGAAATTTGTTGGAGGTTCTTTAGAGTGGATGAAATGATATACACAACATCAAATACAGACTGTTCATTTCTAAAATATCATGACAATGTATGATTTAATTGTATGCCATCAAAGAAACTAGTGGATTAGACTTATTGCACATAAAACATACACGGAGTCAAGTAACTAAGGACAACATGTAGGGATTCTAAAGATGCAGTTTCTTTTGATAGCACCACAGAGGTCTTATTGTCCATCCTAGAGGTCTAGTTGTTTATGAGAACTTACCGACTAGAAATTTCTTTCTTTACGAGAGGGTGACATTCGTTGCCAAATGCAGCCAGCGTGTGGAACAAGAACCCACTGTGTGTAACTATTGCTATCTCCTTCTCTTTCCGTGTGAACAACCTGTGTAAATAAAAAATATATACAGGAAATACAATAAATTCTGCTGAAAGTATATATGATGGAGTGGTTTTTTATGCACGAGAACCATCATTCACGATGCAAATAAACACATAACGGAAAAATTACTCCCCTATTATTTAATAGTTGAACAAACAACTCAAGGGGGGAAAGTGAAGCGAAACACAATGCATATACAGTATGAAGATTAAAAAGCCAGAATACAGGCACCAGATACTGGCGAAGGGTCACTATATACTGCATGCACGTTGATGCATGAGAAGCATAGGTGTATTTTGTACTAACTCAAGTAAATATAGCTATATATCGAAATTAACTTCAAGCAGGATAAAGAAAGTCTCAGATGCAGCAATCAATCAAGGATCAAGAAATTCTTAACAGTGTAAAAAGATGTTATTATCTGTCACCTAAGACAAATACATGGGTGACAGACAGTGAAGCAATTAACTGAGAAGTAAAGTTTGAAACTTAATAGGGCCTGCGGAGATAATTTATCCTCGATAAGATTAAATCATAAGATTTTAGAATAGAAATAGTCACCAGTTCATGAATTTCATTCCCCTAGCTGCAACTTCATCCTTGGTCTCTCTGACATCAGCCTTCCATAAAACATCATCATCACTCTCTATCTGAATGAATATCAAGATAGTTATTAGGATATCCTCTCGATCCTAAATCATTTAAAGTAAGGTTATGCATCTCAGGTATGTTCGCATGCACCACTACAATATATCACAATAGTTAAAACTTAACGACTTACCAGTGAAAAATCAATAGCTGGAAAAAGGCATTGATACTCACTAATGCTTCTCCTCTTATCACAAGGATGAACTCCCTGCAGTAGAATCATGTGAGAAGGTTAATGTACCTTGAATCATGTGCATTTTTCTTAAGCATTTGAAATAATGATGGTTGAAATTCCAGCAATGACATTGTTGCTTTCAAATGTATACAACTTATGGAAAGTAAATAGCCAGATGTCAAAAAAGATTACTAATTAATGTCCCTAAAAGGAAAAACATTTTTAAAGATGGGTTTGAGAGAGTGTTAATGTATGGCTCGTCACCAACCAATTTAAATCTCACTGACTAGCTTGGAATAGACTAAGATGTCGAAAACTCGGTTCCTTAACCTACAGAATCTATGCACATGGAAAAGAGAATAAAGGAAGGATATGCAGAAGAATAGGAACGACGCATAAACAACTCTATAGCACAACCCTAAAAAAAAAAAAAAAGAAACCCTCTATAGCACATACTTCCAAAAAAAACCTTGGATTAAATACTCTTTGAATGACCATTAACCACCTTAGAAACAATAGAGAATGCCTGCGATTCTCGCAGGAGCATCAGCTGATCTTATACACTCATGTTACGAGATGTTACTGACATTTTTAAAGATTAAAATGTAGCAGTAGAGCATTATAACAAATTGATCATTGTTTAGTGTGACCATGTGATCTAGGGGCCTTTCTGATTTTTTCAACACATACAAAATTTTTCTACAGTAGCATAATAAATTGTATCACAATCTTTATTCCTAGGTACAATATCAAAAACATCAAATATAGAATCAGCATGAAGCAAACATATTGCATCAGTGAACTTACCAGATGTTCTCGACAGAGTTCGATTGCAACAATAGGTGGGCAATTAATACTTGAAATTGCAGAACGGTCACTATTTCCAGCATTTGCCACCATTAGCGGTAAAATATCCATCCTGTCGGAATAGCCCTCACCACCAAACACCCCAACAGCTGTTTGGATGGTCCTATGAATTCAATTCATCATGCAAGATAAAATCACTTTATGAGAAGTGGTTACAAAAGATTTTCACTTTCATATTGTTTATATGTGGATTTAAAGCTTAATTGAGTGGGGTTGAAAAGAAGATACAGTTTCTTCCGATTTCAATTGATCCAATGTCCAAAATGTACATCATGTAAGTATCCCAATATTTGAGGTTGAGCAGTGTCTTAAAAGATCAAAACTTAAAGATCAATGGGCCAACTAACGACAAGTTCACAAGAAACAGCCGAATGTAATTCTTGATGAATGAAAGAAATCTAGTCCTTGGCACATTAAAAGACAAATATCCTAGAATAGACTGACAAATGAGACATGAAGTTATGTTACTCTTCTCCAGGCAATACATTCAGTCATCACATGACACAATGTTTGACACCTCATACCAAAATGGCTAACGTACAATTTGTGTTGTCATTAAGGTTGTATGAAAATCAGGCTTAATTGAACAATGTCAATACCCAATTATGGAATCACTAAAAAAGATAAGCTATGCTTCCCAGCATTTTTATGAGTTTATGACTTTTTAACATAACAACAGCCAGCATGTACAATACAGTCTGTAGATTATCATTTAAGATGCTTCGTGATTGTTTGCACCAAAAAACTACCTTAGCAATGGAGATGTAATGACCACATCAATTTTCTTTATGAGGCCACTTGAATGGACATGTTTACGCAGGTTGTCGACCTGATAGAAGAGCTAGAGGTCAGCCACTACATAATTCATGAGTTTTAGAAGTAAAGACTAGGACGAATGTAAGTGAAGAAGCTGGTGGCTGCTTTCGTACCTGTTGCCAGCCCAATTGAGTAAGGTGTGCATCAAAGTATTCCTGAGACATGAAAAGTTTATAGTTTTTATCTCCGTCGACATTGTGGATTCCCTGAGCATGCCTCACCTAAATACATGGTTTAGTGAGACCACAAAGCCTTCGAAATTTTGGCCAAATCCAAGATAGAAGACAACCTCGAGTATCGTTCAAACCACAGATGCAGCATATTCGAAATTTTCTCTGAATGCAGTTAGGAACTTTTAAGTATCAAAATAGAGATACCAACCAGGTGGATGGTTTTGCTGCGGTGCAGTGGAAACAAACTCGGACAAACACCATTATCCATATCTAAACAGCACAAACAAAGAAACAATTTACTAAATATTAGCAGAAAACTAAGTAAACTGTACATGCAAATACTTTGAGGTTTACATTATGTCAGGTGTTATCCACTAATAATCTAAATAATCACATCCTACACTATCCTATCCAACATTATCTATCCCATCCATCAAACCAAACACCCCCTTAATGTACAGAATATGCTCTACGAATTCAAACTTGAGATCAAGCAATGTGTTTTTTTTCTCCAAAACTGAAGTATTTGAACATCAGATTAAGTAAATAGACTCCCATATTCGATGATATACGGTCACAATAATTTATTAAAATGCTTAAAGAAATTAATCTATGCGTAAATCATTAGTCAACAATAACTAGACACATACGAATCCAGCAAGCACAATCAAAATCCAATTTTGTAAGCCAAGTAAACTAAAGAAACAGAGAATGAGAAAAAGAGAAAAAAAAAAGTTCAAAAGCAACTGATTTATTACTAGAAATTGAAAACCCACGAGAATAAACAATCAGCTACACTAGTTAGACAATGATACTTGATCAAAAATCAAACTTGCCGAAGATTTTGCATCCCATTATATAAATTGTTAGCCATTCGTCGAAAAGTTGGTACTTACTGAATAGTGAAAACGCAGCGCAGTAGTTGTGAAGGTCCTTGGATGCGTGAAGATGGAGAGAATGAGAATGGGAATCTGAGAATGTGAGAAGAAGCAGAAGAAGAATAAGAAGAAGAAAGATATGTGGAATTTAAGCAAGTGGTGGTGAACATGCGATCGGTAAAAGATTAATGAATGATGGGAATGGGATTAGGCATTTTGTTTGTTTTCAAATTTGAAGGAAGAAATCGATAATTATTTCAGGAATAGAAATAGAAATAGGGAAAGCTCATCGCCAGTTCAGTCCACACTCATCATATCTCTTTCTACTTTACTAATCCCACTTTCTTCTTTAATTCTATAATTAATTAATTATTGCTTCGTATATTTTAACTAGTTAGAGGTAAAATGACGTGTCTTTGTAAAGTTTCTTGAAATTCTAATTGCATGTTTGATTATGGTCTTTTTTGAGAAAATTTGTTTGATTATAGTTATAAAGGGCATGAATATCAATATATAAAGATTTTGGTGTTTTTTACCACACTGTACGGTTGCATAAAAATTAACAATTATTCTAATAAAAAGTAACAATTATATTTTTGAACTCCTAACTAATTTAAATACCAAATGACAATATATAATTAAAAAAAGTGATAATTTGAATATAATCATACGATAGAAAAGTCTTTGGTGTAGCTACGGGTCGGTAAACATAATGGGTTTATTTGTTAATTCTTTCTAAAAATTTAATAAAAACTGTAAAAGAGAAAATACAAGAGTAAATTTTTCTCGACAAAATTGAATGAATGAAGCTACTTGGGATACCTATAACTTTTATTCGTAATGTATTTTTAATGAAAATAAATAATTGAATTGCTAATTCAAGTTGATGTATACATGTTTTTTTTTTCAATGAAATAAATAATTGAATTACTAATTCAATAATTTTTTTCCAATGAAATAGAAAAGTGAATTACTAATTCAATGTTTTTTTAATTGAAATTAATGATTCAAGTTGATGTATACATGTTTCACCAAATAAAATCGAACTAAAAGAATATGTAATGAATTAAAATTCAAACTTCTAAAACTCAAAACCAAATAGTTCGAATAAGATTTGAGAACATTAAAAAAAAAAGAAGAAGAAGAAGAAGAAGATTTGAGAACATTTGGGATTAATAGGCAAAAATTTGGGTACACCCAATCCTACAATAAAATTTGTTTTAATTAGGAGTAATTAAAGAGATTATAGCAATTATGGATAATTAAGTAATAATTAAAAATAATTATAATTTATTAATTCTCAATTAGAATTAACTAAGGATCAATTAGTATTAATTAAATATTAAGGTCAAAGGGCGTGAGGTGGTTTGCCCGGGTCGAAATGTGAAGGCTCCCAGTGTACGAGATGTTGGTCGACGGCGACGCCCAATTCTATGGCGGTCAATTATGAGTAGGTATTTAAGTGGTGAGTCAATCTTTTGCACTTGAGCTAGCTTTTGAGTAGATGTGATTAAAAATAATATATATTAAAAATGGTACACCACACGGCACACGCAATTGCAATTCAAAATGAAAGTTCTAAACCCAGCAATTTATGTATATAAATTGAATCTGTCACAGCAAAACTTAGCACAAAATATAATACAGAATATAATGACTGAGCTAAGTAAACGCACACAGAATGGTAACCCAGTTCGGTTAATCAACTACGTCTGGGGGGCCACACTCAAGAGAGAATCAATCCACTATCCGAAGTTGTAGTTACAGAGGATCTTACGCATACAAGTCTTCCACTTTATGCTACACGTTCACTCACACCCTTCCCGATCTACGTAAATTGATGATTACAAGTGCACCACTTACAACCTAAGCTCGAGTCGCAATTCGACACCCAACCCCCTTACAAAAGTGTATATATATGAAATAAACGCTCTCAAGACACAATGAAATATACTCTCACGAAATAGTATAAGCTATGAACAATAAAAATAGCAGCAGCAGCTCTATCTTCAACTTATCTTGGTATCGATATATATAGGTCTTTAGAAACCCTAGATATGCACTCCACCTCCTTTGCCCTAGTTTCCTTATGCATGAAAACTTCATTTGAAGATATACCTTGTGGAACAATTAATTATATCACCAATATAACATCTTTTCCGCGTCAAACAAGGATAAGGAAAAGATCTCCGCAAAATCCGCATAAATATGGAAAGAATCTTTCAGATCTGTTCCATTCTGTTCCACATCAAACTAGCTCAAACTGAAGCTCAGAAACCAGTTTCTGTTCTCGCACAACTCAAAAACACTTCAATCAATTTTGCTTCTACATAAACTTGCCAACTTTAATTGAGCTACTCGCTCAAATCCAACAATCTCCCCCTTTGGCATTTATGTAGACAAAACCATAATCCAAGCTTTTAACAAAATCAGAATATTGAATATCTTCATACTTGACTTCAATCACGGCAGCACGTATGAAAATGATAATGATGAAGCTCCCCCTTAAACTGAAGTAAGAACTAAACAATAGCTTCTATGATCACAACTCTCCATCGAATACGCAATGAGATAAACCACTTGGATCAGAACTCCCCCTCAAACCAAACATTAGGAGAAACTTCACTTCAAAATTTAATTCAATAAGAGATAACACTCCTTTGCAGCGGAATCACAAAACAATGTCAAAATAACTTCAAAATGACGAAAGGCAGGAAACAACCAGTCTTCTTATGACGCTTCAGAGATCGCACAAACATGTCTTTCTCAGATTCAGAGATTGCATCAGATCCAGACTCAAACTCTTCAACATTCATCTCCAACAGGCTCAGTGTCTGGCTCAGTAGCCTTGAAGTGACATAAATCTTCCTTTACTCCAAATAAACTTTCCCCCATTTTTGTTGCACAATTCATCAAGAGGCTACAAAAAAACCATCTCTAACAAGAAAGAGATGTGTTTGTTTGTAAAAACATCTTAAAGAACATACGTTGGAGTAATACCTTGATGGTGGGATCAAGCTGTGTCTTACGAACGACAAGAGGAATGACTTCTGGATCAGTTACTGAGACATGTTCTTCAGGAACAACAGGAACACATTCATGATCATTGACAGTAGAAACTGGATCAACTGTTGACACAGAAACATCTGAAGAAGAAACATCTTTTGAAACATGTGCAGGAACATCATTAGAGGCAGGGAGTATCTTCATCCAAAAATTCAAAAGCTTTATCAACATGCTTCGAAATACCTACAAAAGAAATAAATTTCTTTGTAGCAACAACAACATCAGCAGCAACAGGATCATGTTGAGATGAGATTTCTCCAACTGTTCCAACAGGTACAGGAACAGGTACCAGCTTCCGTACCCACTTCTTCTGAACCCTTATTTTTCTCTTCTCCCATTTATCCCTGTGATAAGATCTGCAATTTGGTCTAATATGACCTGGTTTGTCACAGTAGTGACAGATTGGACGCCATGTACTTGCAGATGTTCTATGATATTGATACTTTCGGGCCTGAAAATTCGCACGTCTAGGAATAGACTGTGACTTCTGTGCCACATATTGTGCTTCATCTTTGTTCTTATCAACTGCACAATATTTTACCTTATTAAGATAAGGTTGATTGGTCTTTCCTCTAGAATAACCAATGTCCTCCTTGCCACGTCCTCCATTAATAAGAACTTTATTTGACTGAAAAGTTCTTGTATTCGTCATCTTCCTTCTATTATCAAGATAAAATCTGCAATAAGGTCTGATGTGTCCAGGACGATCACAATAATGACAAATAGGAACAAATGATTTATTCCTTTGATGGAAAGAGTACTGAGCCTGCCGATTTGACTCAAAGCATGGATTCTGAGTGTGAACCTGAACCTTTTTCTTGGTGTCAGAATGTCGATGTTTTTGACCTTGAGGTTTAACTTCATCTTGTTTTTCTTTCTCTTTGGCAGGAACAAACGTACTCTGTTTGTTGGGATCCACAGGTTTCCATTGATGATCCCGATAACCAAGACCAGCCTTGCTTGTAGAACTCTGACCCGTCTCTAACATTTGATCCAACTTTTTAGTTCCGTTGTTCATCATCTTCACAACTTTGTTGAAGTGTTCTAGCTCTTTGGTTTTTTTCACATTGTCTTCTTTCATTTGATTGATTTCAAATAGAAGAGCATTATTTTGAGCTTTCAGACTATCTCGTTCTTGACACACTTCACAAATTTGACCCTTCAAGATATCTCTTTCTTTACTTCTATCCTTTATCTTTACGTTCAATTTGACATTGATACCACCCACTTCTTCACACTTACTCTTAAGTATTTCAAAGTGTTCGATCAAGAGATCTTTATCCACATCTTCATCATCAGAGTCATCTGTTAAATACTGATCCAACTTCTGTCCTTCTACCGTGGCAATATGAGCCACTAAATCTTTCTTCTTCCTTTTACTTCTTTCTTCTAAAAAAGTAGATGAAGGACTATTTGAAGATTTTCCAGAGATCTCTTTCTTCTCAAATCGATCAATGGCTCTTTCAGCGATTCTTGAGATCATATTCAAGAATTTCACATATACTTCAGTACTATCTAGCACGGACACTAGCACAGACTCGGACACCTGATTCACATTATTTGCTGCAAAAGCAACGTTTTTCCACTTTTCAGGCTTGTCACCCTCCATGCCTATTTCAAAAATTCTCAATGATCCAATTAGATCATCCAGCTTCATAGTAGACAAGTCTCTTACTTCTTCAATAGCTGCAACTTTGAATTCGAACCTTTTCGGAAGAGATCTTAAAACTTTTCTCACCAACTTTTCTTCAGACATCTTTTCCCCTAAAGCAAAGCTCTCATTGGAAATTTTGAGAAGTTTGGAATGAAATTCGCCGATAGTCTCATACACTTCCATTTTCAACATCTCAAATCTGGATGTGAGTTGTTGAAGTCTATGACCCTTCACACGATCATTACCTTCAAAAATATTTTGAAGAGTATCCCAAGCTTCTTTTGCAGTCTCACATTTAGATATGAGAGAGAATGTTTCCATATTAACAGCTGATTGAATAATATTAATGGCTTTTTGATTCATACATGAAGCAGTCAATTCTCTTACAAGCCATTTATCTCTAGGTTTCTCACTCCCATCAGCTTTTACGGGAGGACTCAACCCAAACTCCATAGCGGTCCATGCACTCTCATTGATAGACCTAATGTATGACCTGAGACGAACCTTCCAATAACAATAATTAGATCCATCCAAAATTGGTAGTTTTACAAAATAATCTTCATTCGAAGCCATTGTAGCTCAAAAGGTGCAACAGGTTTAGAAATTTGTCCCTGGATCAACACCTGTATAGTCGGTGTACCGCTCTGGTACCAATTGAAAGTTCTAAACCCAGCAATTTATGCATATAAATTGAATCTGTCACAACAAAACTTAGCACAAAATATAACACAGAATATAATGATTGAGCTAAGTAAACGCACACAGAATGGTAACCCAGTTCGGTTAATCAACTACGTCTGGGGGGCCACACCCAAGAGAGAATCAATCCACTATCCGAAGTTGTAGTTACAGTATCCTCTGACGCATACAAGTCTTCCACTTTATGCTACCCGTTCACTCACACCCTTCCCGATCTACGTGAATTGATGATTACAAGTGCACCACTTACAACCTAAGCTCGAGTCGCAACTCGACACCCAACCCCCTTACAAAAGTGTATATATATGAAATAAACGCTCTCAAGACACAATGAAATATACTCTCACGAAATAGTATATGCTATGAACAATAAAAATAGCAGCAGCAGCTCTATCTTCAACTTATCTTGGTGTCGATATATATAGGTCTTTAGAAACCCTAGATATGCTCTCCACCTCCTTTGCCCTAGTTTCCTTATATGAAAACTTCATTTGAAGATATACCTTGTGGAACAATTAATTATATCACCAATATAACATCTTTTCCGCGTCAAACAAGGATAAGGAAAAGATCTCCGCAAAATCCGCATAAATATGGAAAGAATCTTTCAGATCTGTTCCATTCTGTTCCACATCAAACTAGCTCAAATTGAAGCTCAGAAACCAGTTTCTGTTCTCGCACAACTCAAAAACACTTCAATCAATTTTGCTTCTACATAAACTTACCAACTTCAATTGAGCTACTCGCTCAAATCCAACACAAAATATGTTAATTAATTATTTATTTTGATGGATTGCATACCTTTGAACTTATTTAATCTTCTAAAACAATGTATTATTCCTTCTTTTTATTAATGCAAAGTACACATATAAAACAATTGATCGGTAACAAACAAATAAAGCAGCTGTAAGAAATGACAAAGCCGAGAAATTAAATACTATTTATTCCTAAATTGTTTATCATAATCGTCATTTCAAAGTTGTCTAGATTAATTAATTCTTTTGTCAGTTAGTTTATGCAACATCCTGTACAATAATTGCAATTAATTAATTTAGTATTGTTGAATGTTGACTACTGTTGCATTCGAAATTATTACTCCACCTCTTAAGCAAAATGCTGTAGAGAGCTGTTCGTTCCACTCTACTGAAATTTTAATTTGCGCGAGAGAGAGAAAGATAATTACTTGATAAAGATGGCTGCTTATGCTGCTTTGATTTCTCTCAAGAATACAATTGATGATATCTTGATCAATTCTTGTCGTATTTCACCTTCTCCACAGATTATAGATCATGCATACAAGGAAGTGCAGTCCTTGCTTCAAACTCTTAGATCCAGCAGCAGCAGCAGCAGCAGCAGCAGCAGCAGCAAGAGGAAGAATGCTTTGGATGAAGAAATTAGAGATGCAGTTTGCAAATTTGAAGATCTTCTTCTATCCCATCTCTTAGGACAAGAGATCATCTCCATAGACCTGCAAGATCTTGGGCAAGATGTTGAGTCCTTCGCTGAAGCCATGAAGAACATGCAGGAGGCGTATGCCAAGGAATCAGACACTACTCCGTTGCAAGAAGACGAAGACGACCACGTTTCATCAAGAAACATTTCAAAGATGGTTGGACTCGAACCCTCTGATATATTGAACCAAATCAGAAGTGAGTTCACAAAATCTTGGCCATTACATGTGATGGCAATCTCTGGGATGGCCGGTATAGGTAAGACTACTGTCGCTAGACAAGTTTGTAACGATTTATCAATTAAAACAGATTTTGAGCATATTGTGTGGGTGAAAGTAGGCCAGAATTACCAACTAAATAGAATTAAACGAGACATTGTAGCTGGACTAGTGAATCGGGCTATGGATGGAGACGAGGACGTAAGTGATGAGATTTTGCGGGAAAGTTTGAAGGGTAAGAGATGCATCATTGTGTTGGATGATGCGTGGGACACACGCGTTTGGGAGTACTTGTTTTATAGCATTTTCAAAGCCATCAACGGTTGTTACAGAATCTTGGTAACAACTAGGCTACAACAAGTAGCAGAATCCATGGATTTCTTTGCAGTTATGAATTTGCTTGAGAAAGAAGAAAGTTGGGATCTTCTTCGAGAGAGGGTGTTTGGTCAAGATTGTTGCCCTTATAATCTTGAAAAGGCCGGAAAGAAGATTGCCGAGAATTGTGACGGCCTTCCTCTTACCATCGTCACGGTTGCTCACCTCCTATCAAAGGCTGAGAGGAGCCCCCAGTATTGGAGCATGATAGCAGAAAGGAAATGTCCATTTTTTCTGGAAGCAGAGAGCATAATATCAAAGGTACCTACTCTTCATATCTTGGCGTCATTAAGGGTAACATTGCACTCATTTCTTACCATCGACTTTGAAATTGATTGTATTTTCCAGGAACTACGTCCGAGCTACGACAACTTACCTCCACATCTAAAAACCTACTTCCTCTACATGGGTGTTTTTCCGGAAAGTTTTGAGATACCTCCATCCAAGCTCATCAATCTGTGGGGTGCCGAGGGATTCTTGGAACCAAAGAAATCCCAAACTCTCCAACAATGTGCTATCGAGTGTTTGAAGGAGCTATCTTCGCAGAGTCTCATCGTTTGCATAAAAAAGAGCAGCAATCCATACATGACTTTTGGCGATCGTTTAAAAAGCTGTCGCCTTCAGTCCTCCTACTGGAAATTCTGCAACAGAGAAGCTTCGAGCAACAACTTCTTCCATGCCTTGGATAATCATGATTTCGTAGGCGTAAAACGGCAGCAACGACGTTTGTGCATCCAGAACAACATCTTATGCACTATCCAAGATGAGTATAAATTATTGCTAGATTCGTGTGCACTCTCTGCACGCTCTTTTCTCTGTCACGGCCCACGCCATCGCTATCAAGTACCCATAGGTTTGGGTACTTTGAGATTGCTGAAGGTTCTAGATGCTCTTACAATCCGCTTCTACGACTTCCCGGTCGAAGTAGTGAAGCTAGTTCAGTTGAAGTACTTGGGTCTCACCTGCAACGGAGATCTCCCTCCTTCCATATCGGATCTGCGGCTCCTGCGCTTCCTGATCATCTGTCGGTATTCGAGCATCAGGTCATTCGGAGCTCCGACGTTTGCGCCCATGGAGATATGGGACATGCAGGAGTTGAAGCATATCCAGATCATGGGAAGCAACCTACCATTTTCAAGCCATGGTGCTCGCTTGAGGAATCTCTTGACACTTGTAGGGGTGAGTGCCCACACATGCACAAGAGGGGTGCTCAAGAGGATCCCCAATCTCGACAAGTTAGGGATTCGAATCGAGTTGGTGCCCGATGATGATCATAGTAAGCCCTTCCGCCGCCTCAACCAAATCTCCCGTCTGCGTAGGTTGCACGCGCTTAAATGTGTCGTCGTGAATCCTGAGGTGAGGGCTCAGCCTCCGCCCGCTCCTGTCTCGATGTTCCCAGCGAGCCTTAGGAAGTTGCACTTGAGCGGATTAGGCTACCCTTGGGAGTATATGGGTATAATTGGGTCGATACCGTATCTTCACGTGCTTAAATTGCGAAACTATGCGTTTCGAGGGGCAAAGTGGGAAATACAAGAGGATGCGTTTCCTTTGCTTAAATTTCTTGTGATTGAAGACACGGATGTTGTGCATTGGAAAGTGGGAAGTGGGAGCTTAGGATATCTTGTTCACGCAACCATAAAACACTGCTACAATTTGGAAAAGATTGATTGGGAGTGTGAGTATGTTACGGATAAGGTGGAAATAGTTGATTGCAATCCTTTGGCAGTAGAATGTCTAAACCAAATAAAATCCAGACAGCATTACCGGTTCAAAGAGTTGGATGTCCATTCTTCATGGGATGATGGAAAAAAGAAAAGCAAAGTCTAAACCAGAGCTCAAAAGGTTAGTCGTTCGGCTTTATCATCAATATCAACTACCATTTACCAATATATTTCACTTCTCCCGCCACAAGATTTGATTAGAAAGAATGTGAGTTTTTAATACTAATATGTTTATGTTTGGAAACATAATCTTGTTAATTATTTTTGTTTTATCGAAAAGTTGGTGCTTCCTAAATAGTGAAAAGGAGCAGCGCAGCAGTTGTGAATTGAAGGTCCTTGGATTCGTGAAGATGGAGGAGAATGAGAAGAAGAAGAAGAAGAAAGATATGTGGAATTTTAGCAAGTGGTGGTGAACATGTGAATAGGCCCGGCCATGAGGGCAGGCAGGCCTGGGCGATCGCCCCGACATCCAAATTTTAAGGGGTCAAATGTGAATCATGTGATATACCTTTGCTCATTTAGTGAAGTATTTGGTTTTCAATGAATTGACATGTGTTTGATTTCCCCTAATAACATTTTTTTTAGTTCAATTTCCTTTGTGTGGGCTCCAACTTTGTAGTTCATTTTTTTTCTTTCTCCGTATCACCTTCAATTCTCACTATATTCCACATGTACATGGGCAGTTCAATTTAGTTTTAAGTTTTTATATATAATATTAATAAGAAGAGTTGAATAAAATTGAATTTTTAACTTGTCGAATCTATTGTTCTCCAAAGCAGCAATGCATGAAGATACTCCAGTGGGGAACTTCAGCAATCAATCGTCGGCGAAACGATATTCAACAAACTATTATTCTTGCCCTCTCTCTAAAAAAAAAAAAACTATTACTCTTGCACATTCAGCGGCTTCAGAATCACGTCCAAAAAATGATGGTTTCTCATGAGCGGTGATGGAGGCAATGGCGTCGAGTCTCATAATAAAATTGGGGATTATAAATTTTTAAGTGTGTTTTTCTTTTTTAATTAAGCTATTATATATTTTGAATTTAACTTTCGGGTTATAGATAAAATATTACTTTCATAAATATTTTTATTATTTTTTAAATAAGAGAATGTTGAGAGAAATTTGAAAGCTATATTTAGAATTAACCTTTAAACACACATTAAATAGGATTTTCCAACAATCACCTATGGTCCAAAAAAAAATCAGCTAGTCTTTGCTTAAATCGGGCCAATCTGTCGGGGCCCATTTTGATAGCTCTGGACCGAACAACAATGACGTGGAAAAGATTGAGAGAGAGAGAGAGCGAGGGGGAGGGGGGAGCGAGAGATCCATAACAGCGATACAAGTATTACCAGTTTTAACACTGCGAAATGAACTGGATTGGTAGATCCTCTTCTCAAACAGTTAAATTTCTTCTTGTGTGTGAGAGGTAATCTCAGTTTCACACTCAATTTGTAAGAACAAGTGTTGCAAAGGGATGAGAGAGGAAGAGAGAATACATGAATGTTAATGGCATCTAAACTAACCCCAAAACTCATCACATGCTTAATCCTCCCTTCCTGCCTCCTCGTCTTCTTCTACTCCTCATTTCTCCCTTTCTACACCATCCCACCATCTTCCTCTTCGAAAAACCCTATTTTACCCCCCGCCACATGCAATCTCTTTGACGGCCGATGGGTTCTCGATCCCGCCCGCAAACCCATGTACGATTCCACCTGCCCCTTTCACAGAAATGCGTGGAACTGCATCAAGAATCAAAGGGATAACATGGCTCGGATCAATTCCTGGAAATGGGTGCCCGAAAGTTGCGATTTGGATCGGGTCGACCCTGCCGGGTTCTTGAAATTGATGAGGAATAAGAATATTGGGTTTGTGGGGGACTCTTTGAACGAGAACTTTTTGGTATCGTTTCTGTGTGTGCTGAGAGTGGCTGATGGTGGTGCGAAGAAGTGGAAGAGAAAGGGTGCTTGGAGAGGGGCTTATTTTCCCAAGTTTAATGTGACTGTGGCCTATCATCGTGCCGTTTTGCTGGCCAGATATGAGTATGTATTCTTCCTTTTAGATAAATGGTTTAGTAATTCTCAGTCTATCGATGCTGCATTGTTGATTGAAGATGTTGTGCATTGTTGGATTTGATGATGATGATTAGTATATGGATTTTGTTTGTGGTTTTGTATGGGTCAGTTAAGCTTGCATAATTGTAATTGAGCTAGCCAGGATATGAAAACTGAATTCTTGTTTGATGGTTAATGGTTTGGAACTTGATGCGGCTGATGAGATTGCTCTCACTGTTTTTCGTGAAATTGATGATCACAACTTGGTCTTTTTGTGATCTGATAATATAAATCGGATGGTTATGTGTTTGGAGCTTGATGCAGCTGATGAGATTGGTCTTACTGTTTTTCGTGAAATTTATGATCACTACTTGGTCTATGATCTGAAAATATAATTCGGATGTTTTCGGTATTTTTCAAAGGAATTGTATACCTAGATGTTAATGCATAGATTTCTCAGACTTTGTATATGGTCCTCAGAGAACTTACCTTTTGAGATACATAGCCTACACCTTGAAGTTTCCAAGATTACAGACTGAAGTCTGTTGCATGTACGTTATCTCACCTTGGGTTCGAAACATACAAATTTATAGTTGTTAATTGTTATTAAATGAATAGTAGAATTGTCAATAACTCAATAAGTCATACTATGCAAGTAGAGAAGTGAAAGGTTACGTTTCTCATTTAGATCAATTGGCAAAATCTTAACGTACTGGAACACAGTGTCTAGAAAGTAAGTAGACATTACAGCAAGAATCTCTCTTCTTAGTGTTTCATATTCGTGCATAAGATAAAGGATAATCTACCTCTTGGCTATTCAGTGCATAAAATGCTAGGTCGTTTCTTAGTTTCTATTTTATGTAAGAGCATTTTTTATATAAAATGCATTTATATGTTAACAAAAGTTACAAAACATGACATTAGGTGTTCACTATTGTACTTTGAGCAATACTAGGTGTATAAATAAAAATTCTTGGTAAGTTTTGTGAAGGTCTCTTGGAGTTCATCACACACACGAATATGCACTAGTGACTAGACAGTATGAAATTAAGAGAGAAAAATGGAGTAAGGGGAGCTATGGTTTTGGTTTCCTTCAATGGATTGATTTTCATATTTATATATACCTTCATATTAACACCTTTGAAATAATATCTAGTCAGCACCATACCCTTTCCTTTCCTTAGAAACCTCCATGCCCAGATAAAGTTCATGAAGAGGAGCAAGTAGAGCATTTCTGAATGATGGGGAATTATTATAGGAAATCCTGATTATCTAAACGTAAATCAGTAAGTTTGTGTAACTTTTAATTTGGACTAAATGTAGAATTGTAGAAACAAATCATCTGTCTTGGACTCGTAGGCTGATGCCTTGGTGGTTATTATTTCACCTTACTATTGGCTGAGCCTTCTCCTGTGAATTTTCAGATTGCACATATGCTGCAATTCATAGAGCTTCATATATTATCCTGCAAATATCGTATGAAATTAAGTGTGCCCACACACATATATATTAGTATTGGCTACGTGTTTGTTAATTTCTTTTGGTCAAATAGGTTGCAGCTTTTTTATGTAATCTAGGACTTCACCTCTGCCTACATGAGCAATATGTATGACTTGCGTCAGATGTTACTTGATGAAAATTAATCCTCTTACATGTGATTCTTTGAATGCTGGATAAATTTTCTGTTATGTAAGATGTGTATCTTTTGTTGGATATGCTGCCTCACTAGCTAAATCACTGATTAAATAAGGTGGCAGGCTAGACAGCCTGAGTTTTCTGGTCAAGATGGAGTCAAGGGGATATATCGAGTAGATGTTGATATTCCGGCAAATGATTGGGCTAGCATTGCTGATTTCTACGATGTTCTGGTCTTCAACACTGGTCACTGGTGATTCTCTAATCTTTTCCCATTTCATCATTAATTAACAGATATTCATTCTCCCACCATTTGTGGTAAAGGCCTGTACGGATAAACTTTAAAGTTATCCTTTTGTTTTCTCCTCTCATTCGTGCCTTTCCTCTGGTTGGCGAAGATTTTTCTATAGGTGCTGTACGTGGTCAAACTTTCTTGTTTCGTTTTTTTTCTTTCTCTTGAAAATAATATAAAGCAATACTGAGGTATCTTCTGCTTACTTCTCTTCCTTAGGTGGGGTTCTGATAAGTTCCCAAAAGAGACTCCTCTAGTATTCTTCAAGGGTGGGAAACCAATACATCCTTCTCTGGAAGTTTTCGACGGGCTGAAAGTTGTTCTTGAGAATATGGTGGCTCATATTGAGCAAGCATTCCCCAAGAAGGTACTCAAGTTCTGGCGGCTGCAATCACCAAGACATTTTCATGGTGGCGATTGGAACCAGAACGGTAGTTGCTTGTTTGACAAGCCTCTTGAAGAATCTCAGGTAAAGTAGACGAAACCCAAATCCTGTCACATTGTAGAGATAGATCTTAGCATTATAAGGTTGATGATTGAACCCAAATCAAAGGAATCCAAATTATGCAATTCCTTAAAACAGTTATGCAAGAGCCACCGCACACACATATATATGTCTATGGTGGTAATAGTCTCTGAAATTTAATTGATATTATGCCTGCACAGCTCGATTTATGGTTTGATCCCGTTAACAACGGAACAAACAGAGAAGCTAGAAAAGTGAACGAATTGATTGGGGAGACACTGAAAGGCACGAGCATCAGAACGCTGGATCTGACTCATTTAAGCGAGTTCAGAGGCGATGCTCATCCAGCAGTTTGGCTGGGCAAGAAGGATGCAGTGGCTGTGTGGGGTCAGGACTGCATGCACTGGTGCCTGCCTGGTGTTCCTGATACGTGGGTCGATATCTTAACACAACTCATCACCTACAACTTGGAGACGGGCTGATTAGATGCCACGTGAGTTCATCCAAGTATCGGATTGTTTGAGGTTGATACAATACGAACAACCAAACAACAGCAAGTAATGGGAGAGATAGGTTAAGTCATGGAGTAGTGTGATTCAAGATTTCAAAGCTGCAAAAGTTGGTGCTTCATCTTTCAGCAGTTCGTTGTCGAATTCACGAGTCGGCTGAGATAGCTTACAACCAACCCTAAAGCATGTCCTCCTCCGGCGCCTAACTGGTGGTTGGTTTCCTGATATTGTATTGCTGTTGATTTACTTACTCTCAATTTATTTAACAGAGACATACTTATAATTTATTTACACGCTAGTAAGAGGCAAAAAATCTGGCCTAATTTTGATCGATTACGGCAATGATAGCATAATATCATGCCATGTGTGGTTTAGATTTCAATTCTGACGTCTGATTCAAATTAAATACTATCAAAATTGAACGAGGGGTTGAAACATCGAAGCGTGTACTATCTACTAGTAGTGTAAAATTGTCTGGTAACTAGAGCTCGAAGCAAAAGAAATCCAAATTTCAAATTATTTTTACCTTAAAATTTGGTGTAATCGAGTCTCGGTTCTACTGCCTACGGTTTCAAACTCCTCAATATGGACATAATATTTGTAATTTTGAGTCACCCTTACAAACTCTAGCCATCAAATAAACTAGAGGTTTGAACTCCTCAATACTCAACATCGAATAAATATGAGATTTGAAATTTTAAGTCACGCTTACAAACCCTAGCCACGAAAATGTTCTCTGTACAATTACTCTGTTGCCCGATACCTAATTTTCGAATGAGCAACACTCTGGTGCAACCGGTTGCATCCCAAGTGACCGGATCGGGTCGGGTTGATCCGGGTCAACCCGTTGACTTTGATTTTTTTTTTTTTTGAAAATTCAGTTTTCTTTTCGTCTACGCTTTCGGTTCCGATTTCAATTATAAGATAATGATTGTGGCAACATTAATGTCCTTTAGCTCGCTCCGAGGCCTTCGGCTCCCCTCGCTCAACTCTTAAACTAAAAAATAAAACATAAAAAAACAGATATTAGGATAGTTAGAAGTGTCCTAATAAGTCTGACGGAATAAAATAATATACTCCCTCCGTCCTATTATTCTTGTCTTGTATTTCTTTTTGGGCTGTCCCGTTATTCTTGTCCTGTTTCCATAAAAAGAAATATGCTTATCTTACAAAAAGTTATGGGCTCCACCACTTTCTATCTTTTTACCCTTTAAACACCATTCTCCTTAATACCCGTGCCCAAAAGAAATGAGACAAGAATAATGGGACGGGGGTAGTATATGTTAGGTGTGTGTAATACACGCGCTTAATAAAAAAGTGTCGGATGCGTGTACCACAAGCATCCGACTTAAAGTTCATTTTCGGCGTGTGTGTTGCACGCGCGCAACCGGTAGTCTCCCTTGCAACCGGCCGCACATGAGTTATTGCGTTTTCGAATTGATAGTACTATCGAAAAGTCCATGAAGAAAGTTTTTGAAATCATACCCACATATCACTATTATTGATGGAATCGACCAAAATTTATACTTATTATAAAAGAGTACTGCTTATAAAATTTGATTTGTCTATTATACTTTTATTATAGTATTTTATTATTAATATCTATTATCATATGATTATTTTATGTTTGACATATATATATATATTATTAAAATCTACGTGCATCGCACGTACCACTCTACTAGTTTGATCAAAAAGAGCTTTACACTTCTAATTAACGTGCATAACTAAATACATTAACACCAAATAGTCACCATAAATATCGTAGCTTAGTGATATCTCTCTCATTTATAATGGTGAGAGTATGAATCTCAATCAATATTTGTGCAGCTTTAAATATTTCCTCCGTACCCAATTACGAGCCGCCAAAATGCGTATACCAAGATAGTGGACAAAATTACTTCCGTCTCTAATAATTGCATGAGAAACTGAAAAAGTATAAACATAAAAATTTGACATAACTTTTACATAAAAATTTACGAATAAAACAATTTACCGAGACATTTTTTTTTCAAATACAATATTTATTTGGGGACGGAGTGAGTAGTTAAGGTCGCTAGAGAGAAAATAAAAAATGAAAACTGGGTCATAGATTTTGGTGTCAAAATAAGCCTCTGCTTTGCCTTTTCTCTCTCTCTAATTGCAAAATCCATCCCCGACTGAAAATTGGGGCGATAATGATCCCTATCAAAGCAAGCCAACAAATTGGTCCGACTCCGACGATTCAATTTCAAAGCCTACCCCCAAATCTCCTGCCACTATTCCACAACCTACGGTTTGGCCCGACCCGCCCGCGCAGAATACTCAGAATCTGGTGCAGTAAAGAGAGTGAAAAGCCGAGCGACGAATTGCTGGCGGCGGACCTCCTCCTCCAAATCAACAAATTCAACACCGAAACTGCTCAGCGACAAGACGCCTTCAAGAAGAGCAAAGAGCTCCTCTTCGCAGAGATGTCGGATTTCGTGGGCTTGAATTCCGAGGATTTGACCAACAAGTGGCGCAGAATGAATGACGGTGAAAAATGGATTTTGGTCAAAGGTTTTGTTGCTGAGTGGAGCGCACATTTTCATCCTTTATCGGCGAGGTCTGTTAAAGAATTGGTCGAAGAATACGTAGGCGGAAGCGATGATGAATTTTTGGATTCTGCTTCTTCTGCCGATTTGTTCTCTAATTTCACTAAATTGTTTGGCTTTCGTAGGGATGGATAGCCCAATGATTTAAGTTTTTTTATTTATTTTTTTCATTTCAATTTCTGCAGGAATTAATGCGTTCAAAACATTTAGTATTTCAAATTTAATTATGCCAATTTCTTCTTCTTCTTATACATTACTCCCTCAGCTCCCATGTCAATTTTTGTCACAGAATAAGTTGCATTTACTCAAAGTAAAAAGTTAGTTTTTTCAATTTTTTATGCAATAACTAGAAATAAAATTTGTCATTTTATTGGTTTGCATATTATTTTTCCAACTATAATAGTATAAAATAGGACGTAATGATAAACAATCAAACACGTACGTATTCAATGATCATTGGGAGCATACAGAATAAAATAAATAAATGAAATATTCAAATCATTGTCTAACAAATTCGAAGACAACCCAGTTCATGGGAGGAAGAGAACAAATAATGCAAGAAAATAGTCGCGATGAAATGGATCAAAGATTCAGATCCAAAATCATATTCAATAGCATATCTAATTACAAATATGTCACTAGATATGAGTTTGGATCCGAATTTTGGACTCATTTCATCATGAGACCGTCTCACACAAAGCTTCCTCTCGAAAGAGAATATTATCTAAACAGCAGAAGCAATTGAGGCTAAGACTAGCAAAAGTTGTTTCTGAAGAGGAAAGAGGCAAATGAGGGAGTTGATATACAAGAGATACTAGAACCACAGCTGCTTGCACTGTGCGACTGAAGCATCATGAGGACAGTAAGGACACTTGAAGCTACGGCTGTTGCTCTTCGAGAGTTTATTGATCGACTGCTTGCATAGAACGTGCCCGCACGGCAATAACATAGGCGGATTCTCCTCGCTACCTTGATCCCGACTGACGGGGCAGACGAAGATAGAGTGAAACTGAAATTCCTTCCCCAGCTCTACAGGTACCGGTAGCTGTTTCATTGCTTCCCACTCCTGTTTCTTTGCTGCCATAACGTTCGCCAGTTTTAACAGTGTCGGCAATCCTTCCATCCCAGCAGCTACAGCGACGCTCAGAGGGTCCCTAACCGATTGTCCTGAGAAATTGCAGAAGGTCCGCATGAGTTCCTCAACGAAATTTTCCCAATTGACTGGATCCACCATGTCAGCATACGGGGATTTGTCGAGCTTTCCTGCCCACAGTATGCTACAGACGAGTCTTTGTACCTCGTTCATATGACGAGAAGCCAAGGGAGCAAGATAAGTTCTGGCATATCTGAGTGCATCTGTTCTTCCCCTATTCTGTAAAATGTCAACAAAATGTAATTTGTGAAGTTTAAGCTCCAAATCTGAACCAGAATCCTTCAGTTTTTCTTGATTTGCAGAGACCCACTTAGAAGCCGGATCGAGATTCCTAGACTTGAGAGCCTCCAGTATTTGGTGAATCTCTTGATACTGTGACCTGAGTGATATAGCTTCAGGTTCCCCAGCTTCTTTAACCAAGCAGTCAACAATATCAAATAGGCCTTCAAAGTAAAAGTGACAAATAATGATCTGGTTTAAAATATGGCGGTCGAAATCAACATTTACGCATGCCTTGGATATGTCCACATGTAGCGCTCTCTCGAGCGCCTTCTGATACTTGCTGAGGCACTGATTAACCTCTTGCTGTGGTTTGTCTGAATGAGTGTGTGAACCAACAACCTGAAGCTTGGCTTTGAGTTCAGTAAGAACTGTCTTCTGATCAACTGCAACAGTAGAATCACTACTTGATTGTATTCTTGCCAGTGCTTGTTCAATTTCATAGCCAACTTGGATGATCGTTTCTTCGGATTTGGAAGATGACAGCTTTTGTCTCTTTGCAACCCTCTCAAATGAATCATGTATAGCATTCAGCTCCATATTGCACTAGTTTCAGAAAGAACGAGCATAAACAATAATTCAATACTTCAAATGCCACAGGAAGGTGAAAATTTTATCAACACGTAAGAACTATGCACAAGGCAATGATCTGATAGCACTATCACCTCCAAGTATAGTTAAAGGATATAGATAATACAAACAAGACAATCAGATGGAACCTAAATTTATTAAATCTGTTTATCCACGTGGATGTATCATGTATGATATAATGATAACACTTCCCAGCACACCTACACGGCTATTAAGCTCTACATTCTTTATGTTCAACAGTTCTAAATGTTTCATGTTAAAAACATTTTTACAGTGACTGAACAAAAATAAAATGAGAAACTGGAATAGTTTTATAATGCCCATTAACTATAATTATTAAGAGACATCCTAGATAAGAAGCAAGAACCAAAATCTTCACCCTTGAAGAATTGAAGTAATCTAACACAAATAGGCATCTGAGTGTAGGTTATGGGTGATCCTGAGATTCTCAATAAAAAAAGAAATCTGAAAAAAACAGAGAACCAACTAAATTGCACGAAACATTACACAAAACCAGAAGAAAACTGATTTCAATGAGCCTTAACTCATCTATCCTATTTTCGCCTCTGTAATAATATGATCAAAGCAAAGGCAAAATGTCGAAGCTTCTTCCACAGTAAATAAAACTTGTTGCATTATCTCGACTAACTTTTGGATTTAAAAGAGTAATTCGTGTACATGAGAAGATTTTATTCCCTGGACAAGTTCTAACTAATTGGCATAATGGCATCTACTCAATAGAAGGCAGAGTCACCCTCTGTGGGGATGTACTATTAAACCTAAATTGGAGTTCTCTGCTAAAAACCATGAACACACAATGTAAATGTCTTCTCTGTTCGAAAGAAATTTATTTTTGCCATCTTCCATAGCAAATTTTTTACTTATTTTTTTTCGATTGTCATCTATTTGAGTTTTTGCAGTTGCCATCTGAAGCCACCTTCTGTGGAACTTTTAAATGTGACAACAACAAAATTTGAGATATTCTGCCGAAACTGTTTCCATGAGACAACTAACAAATAGTTTAAATGACAATTGGGAAAAAAGATTTCAAATGGAAAACTCAGAAAATGTGGCATAGTTCGGATGACAAAAAATAGTTCTTATCCAGCATGGAAACAGGCATCAAATCTGCAGTAGTAGTTCTTTTCCTAACATAGAAATCAGGCATCAAATCTGCAGTATACACGATACTCTATTAGGATGTTCTGTAGTCTCCCTTAATAAACAATGCTCAGGATATAAAAGGATGCATGATTTGTAACCGAGATTAAAAATAATCAATACAATGTCAAATAGGATGTCAATAAACTTAGTAATTCCAACGACACGTCCACAAGTTCCATTTATTCATCAAATTGATATATTGCATTCAATCTTTAAACTCCGGTGTGTAGCAAGATAACAAAATAGAAAGACGGGTAATACACCAATCAACCAAGGAGCCCCAACTAACAAAACCTGCACAAAGTAAGGCTGGTAACCATCAAACTTTTTTCAATTAAGGGCATATACTTTGTAGGTTTGCACAGCCAATTTACTTCGTTAAATTTTATGTGCTCACAAAAGAGATGCACCCCAACTAAGAACTTAGTATTATTACACGAGACAATGCTTAAGAAGTAAAATCATTAATCAAGCCATGAGAACTCATCTAAAATACATTTTACAAGCCATGAATGATGAAACCACATAACTTACATCCACACTTGTATACATGGAATGATAGAAATATGTATATCTTTGTAAAATGACTACTAGTCACCGCTCCCTAAAAATATATTCTTGCACATATC
Organism: Agastache rugosa; assembly: GCA_031470985.1. Taxonomy (NCBI): domain Eukaryota; kingdom Viridiplantae; phylum Streptophyta; class Magnoliopsida; order Lamiales; family Lamiaceae; genus Agastache; species Agastache rugosa. The sequence goes on from CM062608.1 coordinate 13,866,965, forward strand.
AAATTGTTTGAGTGTATCAAAGGATTATGTTATAATGTTTTTCATTACAAACTGCATTCAGATATCCCTAACCAGAATATCAGTTTTGCACCTGTTGCAAATAAAAAACAATATTTTCAGCAGCGACATCAAATTACCCACCCCGCCACAAAAAAAAAAAAAAAAGGATTCAACAATTAATAAACAGATAGGAGAAAAAATTCGAGTTCAGTTAAAATACAACATGAAAACTAGAAATCAATTATCAACATGAACAATTGTATCTTATCCTCGTGGAATTCCTTGCCACTGGATAAATAGCAACATAGAAAAAGAAAACCAAGAATTTTATATGCAAAAACTTTGGAAAAAAATTAAGAAAATAGGATCGCAAGAAAGTGTACCTAATCGATAAAAAAGGGTTTTAATTCTTCTTGTTTGGTGATTGCGGAAATATGTAGCGGAAGCAGCGCGGCAGTAAGAAAGAAAAGAAAGGGGGAGCAGCAGGCGTGATAGAAAAATCTGACTGATTTTTTTCTTTTTTTTTGTTTTCTTCCGTATGAAGCTGGCGACACGTGCGAATAACCGTGTATTTCCGAGTTTACCCCCCAAAACAAAATGGCAATTTGTTACTTGCTTTGTTTAAAAAAGAATCCCATTTTTTTCGGGTGGGGATGGATGATTGGGAATTGTATTTTGTACCCGTCTAACCCGATCTCTTATCTCCTTACAAATGGGAGGAATAGTGAGTATGAGCTACATGATGGAAAAAAAAAATACACTACCATTTTAATTGTGGTATTTATCATTACATACAAATTGAGAAATTATGACATTTTTTATAGGAGTAATGGATTGTAAATTCCTCAACTTTCAGTAATTTCTAGTTTTGCTCTCCACCTAAAGATTCTGCCTGTAAATTTCTCAACTTTCAATTGTTTCTGATTTTGCTTCCGGTGATGGGATCCGGCAAGAATAGTTTTGGGAATTTATAGACGTGGCTTAAATTAATATATGTGGCACTCTCGTGGCATATATATATAAAAAAAAAAATTGCATGTCATCATCCCCACCCCTCTCTTAGTCTCGTTCTTTCCTTCTTTCTTTCATTCTCGCAGAGATAATTCAATCGAGAAAATACAGATCATGCGCTAGAAGGCACCCATAAAATCACAAGAATTTTAAATCATACTCACACCCATATAATCCTGAATTCATCAAAATCTCCAAATAGCCGGAATAATAATTTTCACATCCATACGAAGGAAAAACACTGACAAATCTAACAAACTAATCTTGGAGAGAGAGAGAGAGTGGGTCAGTCAATTTGGTTCACCAATCCTGACAAGGAGTACCGGATCGAAGGCTCATTCCCCTGCTAGAACTGCAAGGGGGACGCGACCAACAACGTCGTGCTCGGAGAAGACTTCTTCGATTTGGGGTCGGGCGGTTTCACAATGGTGTTCTTGGTGAGGGGTTCGAGGGCAGTTTTGGTGTCGAAGAAGGGGATTGTGGCGGCGGTGACGAAAGGGGCACAACGTGGTGATGGCGAAGGAAATTTGGACGGGAATGGAGAGAGAGAGGAGAGAGATAAAAAGTGAGAAAATCTGGCAAGAAATTAAATTTATTATTTTTTATTAAATAAATTTCAAAATGACGTGTTGTTTATCGGTCGAATTTGCCAACTCAAAATTTTTGGCAGTCATGTCAGCATTAATTTGGGGAAAATTTGACCTCGGATGCAAAATCAGAAACAATTGAAAGTTGATAAATTCACACGCAGAATCTTTAGGTGGAGAACAAAACCAGAAATTGCTGAAAGTTGAGGAATTTACAGGCCATTAATCCTTTTTTATACTCTCCCCGTCCGCGAAAAGTGTAACACATTTCCTAATTGTTGTGAGGTATAAAATAATGGAAAGTGCTACACTTTTCGCGGACGGAGAGAGTATATGCTATCTTACGTGGCACCTTGGAAGTTGACATGAATATGTATAAAATTTTTGAAGATATTTCACAGTTCGGTTTAAGAAATTAGAATCGTGAATAGTTAAAAAATTCTCAAAGACCAGCCAATCCATGGGCCAAATGTGCATTTTGGGCCATCCCAACCTGAAATTCTGTAGAGCCAAAATTAATGGCCCAACCAACATGAAATATGATTGAGTCACTTTTGATAGCTCGACTGGACTGCATCACTACATTGAGAAATAGTAGGCAAGAAAAATAAAAATTTCATATTATATTTTTTAAAGATTCAGGCTCAAAACGCATCATTTCGGGCTAATGTGTCAAAAAAAAAACCCATGTATCTTTATGTGTTAATTAAGCATGACAAATTTCAGTCACGTTGGATTTCAGGTGCCAAAAATATCACTTAAGGACATGATTGTTCTAATATCGAGATGTCATCAATCTAGTTATTATTTAAACGTTGGGGCGGTTTTGTTAATAACTTAATATGCTCGATCGTAGGACCATACATATTTGCCCCATAATATATATCTAGGATTACAAATTGCGACATTGAACATTTGTAATAAATAAGTATATATCAAGAATTACACTTTTTGCCAACAAATACAGTGTTGCATTAATAAGATTGTATTTATATTTATGATTATGATTATATTTTGTATAGTAATAATAACAATTATTAGTATAATTTTTAAATTTGTAAACGGATTGTCTCAGTTAACCCATGTAATGTGCAGCGCACGCCTTTTGTCATCTCTGTCATTGTATAGGCCGGCGCTACTTGAGTTGTACAAACATTAATTCGTAACAAAATAGCCAAATAAATTATTCAAAAAAAAAAGTTAAATAAATAAACCTGCAACCAACTGTCAAGCTATTTATCTACCAGTAATATTCAATAAAGATCCTACGTATATTTAATGTTGTATAAGCAACAAATAGATACAACAAAATTGTAATGCGATACAACAAAATTGTAATGCCTTGCTATATGTATAGCTTATAAGAAGGTGCTTTATAAAAATAGATGGTTTACATTGCTAGAAGAAATGGCGGATTTAACTCCCAGAAATATACTATACTAAAATTAAATAGTATCACATCAAATCAAATTAAGTAAAGACAACAGAGAAAGTTGAACCTTACTGAAAAAAAAAAAAAAAAAAAGAAAAAAAGAAAGAAAACTCAATAAGAAAGACTAACCTCTCTATCACATGCTTCTACCCTTTAGGGTGTGTAGTTACTGCAGTATAAAACGAACTTTTAAGTCGTCGTCCCTCAGGGCGAGGTTCCGCCTATACAAAGTTACTGAGGCTCCAAATAATGATATAACTCAATGCCGACGGAGGGAACATCCCCTCCAGAAAATGAATATAACAAATTGTTGTATAAAGAAGAGATTTGAGATCTCAGGAAGCAACTTGATTATTCTGTTGCTTCACTTTCGCCCGTACTTTCTGCTCCAAGACAGATATCTCAGTGTCGAGACTGAATATTCTGTTAAGCGCATGCATGTTGTCCAGGATTTCATTCAGGCCACGGTTATCTGTGCCATCACAGCGCAAGTGTTGCATGGGACCATGAAGGAGCTTGTTCACAATTCCTACACTGAGATCATAAATAGCTTTCTTTTCATTCTTTGGTAAATCATCACCCAACTTCGACAAACACTTTTCCAGCTCAGCAGCCCTAATTCTTTCTGCATATGCCCTAAGCTTCTTGATGGTTGGGACAGTCTCAAGGGAGTCCTTCCATGCTTCGAATTGCTTCACTTCTTCTTTAATGATTGCCTGAGCTTCCATTGCTTTCAGCAATCTGTCTTCCTTGTTGGCAGCCACTACTTCCTTCAAATCATCTACATTGTAGACTTGAACATTCTCGATATCTGATACACATGATCCCACATTTCTAGGAACAGCAATGTCGACAAATAACCTCTGGCCTCCAAGTTCGGAACCCACAGAGGGAAGTGTCTGAACTTGATCTTTCGTAAACAGAAGAGTTTCCAAACCCGTACATGTGAAAATGACATCTGCTTCTCCAGCGCATGTTAGCAATGCTGAGAAAGGTCTATATTCTATTTCAACATCCTTGAGCTCCTTTTGAATGGAATTTACTTTGTCCTCTGTTCTGTTAACAACTACTATTCTTCTGCATCCCTTTGCAGCTAGGTGTTTGATCACAAGCTTTCCCATCTTTCCAGCTCCAACAACCAACATTCTCACTGACTCATGATAAGATTCTGGAAGTTTCATCATAGCAAGCTCTACAGCAGCTGAGCTAACTGATACTGACCCAGTAGAGATACTGGTTTCTGTTCTAACACGTTTTCCCACAGTTATTGCATGCTTAAATAGCCCACTAATTTTGCGTTCAAATCCAGAGACCCCTTGTCCTGTTTTAACAACTTGTTTTACCTGAGAAAGAATCTGACCTTCTCCTAACACAAGAGAGTCGAGCCCTGAAGATACTTCAAAGAGATGTTGAGTGGCATCTTCATTGAAAAGCAAAACTCTGTGCTGACACAGCTCTGAAACTGGCACCGAACTCATCTGCAGGAGATAGACAATGTCAAGTATGATTCATAAAAATTTATGTTCATAAAACTTACGGGTTGATTCAAGAAAAAGCCATTAAGAAAAAGATTCCAAAACACTATTTAGCACAGATTTCAGGCAGAAAAGGCAGGTTTTTCAGTGCTATGATCTAATATTTATTTCTCTTACGAAAAATCAGGTCATCAGTCATTAAAAGGACATAGGAACAACAAATGGGACGTAATATGAAAAACATATGATAAAATTTTCAATTCATTCAATATCCATATCATAAAGAAAACTGCAACTTTAATTACCTTAGACATCCATTCAGTCACTTCTTTTATTCCACGATGCTGGGATAGAGCCACTACATATATTTCCAGCCTGTTGCATGTGCTAAGAACAGCAGCTTCCTCAATATGGTTTAAAGCACATAGTTCACCAATTGCTTGAGGCCATTGTGCTTCTGGAACAGAAAGTTTCTCGCGTATCTCAATAGGAGCTGTATGGTAGTTAAAACCAACAACCAAAATACTGCTGGTTTCTTTCGTATAACCTGAATGGAAACGGTACAAGTCTCTGTTAAAGCTTAATCCCTTCATGATCTACTCAAGAAGCACCTAACAAACATAAAACATTTCCGCAAAAACAGAACATATTAACTTCCTTATTTTTCTTTCCTCCAATATGTTGTGATATTAAATCAAGTAATTGACGAAGCACATAAAACTCTCCAATATCTCGATAAATTCTAAAAATCTATAGAAGTCCACCATCAAGGTCAAATAGGAGAAAAATCTACTATCGTGTGCCTTGCACAACCCTAAATGATCAGCTATTAATCTTTTACCAGTGCCAAAATCCTAGTTGCCTAATCTCCAAAACTAATAGCAATTAATCCAAACCAGAAAGACAATACGAGTTCAAACTTGCATAATCAATTTATCACTTTACTCTTACAATCACAATATTAAAAGTCCTTATGTTTATCCAAAACTAAGATCATAACCCGCAGACAAACGCCATAATAAAAGGAAACAAAATTACAGGAAAACAAAATATTGTCTTATTAAAATCCATACTAAATCCTGAATAAATTAGATGAAGAAGGATGAAACTTACGATCAGCAGCGGAAGTCTTGAGAAGCTCCAAAGCCGAAAGACTCGATTTAGACGGGATCCCCGACTCAGAAGCAAGCTCGCACCTCGGACATAATCTAAACGACCGTGTTTCAGGTACGGCAATCTTATACCTCAAATCATTGAAAAGACCTCGCGTCCGTGGAGGAAAACAAACCACGGAAGAACTCGACTGATTACGAACACGCAGGGCATTGCTGCAATTATCAATCTTCAATCTAGTATCCGAATTAACATTAAAGTTCGCGGATGAGATGGAAATAGCGAAGCCGCTCGCCGCCGCCATTGGTGCCGGAGAACGGAGGACTTCGGGCAGCTGAGTTTTATTGCCGGGATTCAAAGCTGTTAGGGAGAGGGAGAGGGGGGAGAGAGAGAAATAAAGGTCGGGTTTGGTACTTTGGTGTAAAGGTTGAACGAAACTTTCAACTGCTCAATATTGGGGATGGAAATTTGGTGCGTCCACCATAATTGACCAGGCAAATGCTATTTATATAAATAAAGCGAAAGTTAATTTATTTTTTCTTGTTCAATTCAAAGAAGGTAATTTATTTGTAATTTTATTGGGGATGATGAGAAGTTCGTATTAATTTATAATTATAAGCGAAAGGTAATTTGTTTTATTAATGTTTATGATTGGCATCTGAATCAGTGAATCCTCACACAAGTTTGGTATATAGCCTGCATTGTTGCTTGGACTTATAAATGTAATACTTATATTTTAATTGAAATATATCTACCTAAAATCCCTAGTTCTATATGCTACCGAAATAATTAGGGATGGAAAAAATTACCGAAAATGAGTTCAATACATCCTCTTTAGCAGAATACCGCACTTATCGTACCGAAAATATCGAAAGTTTCGGTGTATCAAAATTTTCGGTACGGTATGATACCGTACCGACTATTTTCAATACAATAACAATATGAATTTTCTTATACCAGCGGTATACCGTACCGTACCGAAGACTCGTTATATACCGTAAAGTCGATATATACCGTAAATTCGGTATGTATCAAATTTACGGTATATACCGAATTGCCGTACCATATATCTAATATATTAAATTAATTATAATTTTTAAATTTGACATTAAATTAATATTTTGGTTCGGTAGGATATATATTATTCGGTATACCGTGAAAGTCCGGTATACCGAATAGTGGTACGGTATATCGAAGAAACGGTACGGTAACGGTATAATATATGGTCGATACCGAATTTTCGGTATACCGAACAAAACGGTACAATAACGGTATAAAATTTTTCATGCCGAAATTTTCGGTACGGTATACGGTATGGCGAAAAAATTTCGGTATATCGTACCGAACCATCCCTAAAAATAATACTTCCTCCGGCCTCCGTCCCATTATTCATGGCTCAAAACTTTTGGGCAAGAGTATTTAGGAGAAGGGAATTAGGAATAAAAGGTGTATGACCCACATATTTAGTGTAGTTTTTATTCAATATTTAATCCTTGTTAATTTAGTTAAACATCATAATATCACACAGTAAAAAAAACGGCTGAGATTAAGCTATTAATTAAGGCATAAGCAAGCTTTAAATTAGTCAAAATAGGAAACAGACCATATTACATGGGACTAGAGGTGTTCAACGAAACCGAAACCGGCGGTTCCGGCCCGGAACCGGAACCGTGGTCAACGGTTCTCGAACCGGAACCGTGGTCAACGGGCCGGTTCCGAACCGGAACCGTGGGATAGACGGGCCGGTTCCAATGGTTCGGAACCGTGAACCGGCGGTTCCGGCAATTTTTTTTATTTTTTTAGTTTTAAATTATATTTTGTGTTAATTCATGTTAATTATATCCCTTATGGATCAAAAATGACAATTACAATGGTAAATTGAATGAAAAAAAGCCAAAAATAATGATAATAATAATAAGGTTCGAACATGAACCGGCGGTTCCGGTTCGGAACCGTGGAACCGTGTTTGAATAATTATATATTTTCATTTGTAATTGATCACATATTATTATGAATGAAGATATATTTTGTTCTATATCGATTTTATACATTACATTGATGATTTATGAGTTTGAATTACAATATAATTTATATTTTCAAAGATAAAAAAAAAAAAAATTAGGCGGTTCGGACCCTAAACCGGCGGTTCCGAACCGGAACCGGAACCGTCCAATACGGGCCGGTTCCGACCCGGAACCGTGGGCTATGGCGGGCCGGTTCCGGTTCCAATTTTCTCGAACCGGAACCGGCGGTTTCGGGCCGGTTCCGAACCGGAACCGGCCCGTGAACACCTCTACATGGGACGCCCAAAAAGGAATACATGTCATGAATATTGGGACGGAAGAAGTAGTATATTATATCTCATGTACAAATTAAATAAGTTTCCCCTCCAGTTTTAAAGCCGGGGTTCGAATCATAATCATGTGTGTGAGTATTTTGAAATTTACAAATAAAAAATAAAAATAAAATGATTTATAACTAAAAGTAACGGACGTTTGGCCGGTACATGCCCTGATGATTGCGGTACGGCGCCCCGCCGCGTTAGACTGGCCAAATGTTTAATTTTCCCCTTTCTGATCTTAATTTCATCGTGTTTCTTATGTTTTGACTTTTGATTCCAACTAATACTAATAGTGGTGGTGGCCCGGTGGATATGAGTAATGAGTATGATGACTACGTCCCACGTTCTTTTCTTACTATGAAAATGGAAATAATTCCAAGTCAAATTTGGTTTGATTTGAATTGAGGCGAGGGGATAGCAACAACTAATTGTGAATTCTATAGGTCTTATTTAAGAATATATATAATTTAAATTTTACTCCCACCGTCCCGCTCATATTGTCTTCATTTTATTATTAGGATGTCATATTCAAATTGTCTTGTTCCAAATAAGGGAAGAATTAACCCTTCAAAAGTAATGGGACATGCTCACGTGCTATCTTTTACCCTTATTTTTAATCTTTGTGCCGAACAATAACAAGACAATATGAACGGGACGGAGGGAGTATGTATTAAGTATTACTTTTTCAATATTGTGAGAAAAATAGCATGCAAGCAGCACAAAAGAGGTAAACCACAATTATATATGGACAAATTGCCGCTATATCCCTAAACTTTTTTCAAATTCTCATTTTGCATACCAATTAAAGATTGCATTAGAATTCCCAACCTTCACTACTTATACGATTTTGCTCCCCCAGTACCGAGACCCCCAAATCGGAGCTGACTTGGCAGTTGGAATTGCTGATGTGACCTGATGAACGAAACGACATCATTTTATTTAAGACTATTAAATTAGATACATAAATAAAAATGAATAAAATAAAAAGAAATAATAATAATGGCAAGGGAATAAAAAAAATACAGAAATGAAAAAAAAAGCTCTTTTAGCATTTCATCTCTCCCGTCAGGTTAGGAAGAACAGCTCCAAGACCGCCGCCACCAACCTAAGACCAGCGGCCATCGTCCCCCACCCCCGACCTCTATCTCGTCTCTCTAAGAGCACCCACTATGGAAGACCTACTTTTGGGTAGGTCTCCCAATATTTTATTATACTTTATGCACTTTTTGTGGGACCTCAATGTTGTAGAGACCTATCTCAAAATCGTCCGCTATGAGATTGATCTCTCACCCCGGTCTCTCATTATTTAATTGTTTTTTTTTAATTTTAAGTTTTATATTTATTTTGAATAATAATTATAATTAAAATATCATATTGTATTGAAACATTGAAAAATTACAATACAATAAAAAGAAAAATACATTAAATTTAAAATTAAGGTAGAACTAGTTGAGTGAACCGAAACGTGTCCAAATTTCCTCAATCAAATCGTTTTCAAGATGTTCATGGGCTCTTGCATCGCGAAGCCGCGCTTCTCTCTAGGCATATGCTCTAAAAGTAGGGGGTCCACCTTGGAATGTCGGTGCCCTATTAATATTTCGATCTCTCGCCGTGCTCGGCTCCAAAGTAAGTTGAATGATCTCCTTCATCTTCAATGATCATGTTATGCATAATGATGCACGCATACATGATGTCGCATAAATGTTCTCGAAACCATAAGTGTGCAGGCCCTTTTATAATTGCCCAACGAGATTAGAGAACGCCGAAAGCCCTTTCAACGTCCTTGCGTGCAGCTTCTTGCATCCGAGCGAACAATTGTCTTTTCGGCTCAGTTGGCTGTGGGAGTGTCTTCACGAATATTGCCCAACGTGGATAGATGTCGTCGGCGAGATAGTAGCCCATTCTGTACTTGTTGCCATTTGCAACAAAATTGACCGTCGGCGCCCTCCCAGAAAGGACGTCGTTGAAAACGTCGGACTGATTAAGCACGTTGATGTCATTGTTGGAGCCGACGACACCGAAAAAAGAATGCCAAATCCATAAATCTTGAGAGGCCACCGCTTCAAGGATGAGTGTAGGATATCCCTTTCGTTGGGTTGTGTACGCACCTCTCCACTCGGTTGGACAATTTTTCCATGCCCAGTGCATATAGTCGATGCTACCAAGCATACCGGGGAACCCATGCTTCGTTTCGTGCATCGATACGAGTCTGGCCACGTCACTGCTCGTTGGCCTCCTTAAGTATTCCTCACCGAAAGCGGATCTGATGGCTGCACAGAAATTCTTCAGAATCATTATGCTCGTTGTCTCGCCCACATGCAGATACCCGTCATACTGATCTGCTGCTCCACCGTTTGCAAGTTGTCTCAAAGCGACAGTGCATTTAACAAATAGATGGTGCCCCAATCTACACGCTGCATCTGGGCGTTGTTGAAAAAAGGTTCCCGAGCCTGCAATGTCTCCGCTATGGGTATGAACAAATTCTTGCTCATGCGAAACCGGCGGCGAAATATGGCTTCACCCCACCTTGGATTTTTTGCAAAATAATCTTGAACGAGGCGTTCGGCAGCCCCCTCACGATCTCAACTAACGTACACTCTCCTTGGAATGCTACTCGTTTCAGCTGCACGCTCTTGACGACGTTTGCATACTATTTCAACGGCTCGCTCGGTCAGTTCCAACACCCTCTCCACACGCTCCTTCTCTTCTTCACGATTGAATAAAGCTCCGGGCTAAGACATGATTGTAGACAAATTGAGAGATAGAATGAATGTAGATATATGAGTGAATAGATTAGAAGATGGGTGAAATGAATTGAAGTGAGATGTAGTATTTACAGGTAGGAAATGTGAAGAAAAAAAAATTTAATTGCCATTGAAAAACTAGCCGTTTAAATTTTTTTTAATTAAACAAAAATAATAATAATAAAATAATAGCAACCTAGGTCGGTTGTTCGGTCGCAAACCCAACCTGAATTGCGACCTATGCCGTCTTCACTATGAGGAGGGACCGGGGGTAGGTCGCATGTGGCAGTCGATGGCCAATCGACCGGGCCGAGCGACCGCCATAGTGAGTGCTCTAATGAACTTTTGGTTTTCCGTTATCGATTTTCCAAAGTGAAAACCCCAAGATATGGTGGAACACCAACAGGCGGCAGCGCCTGTGGTGGAGGTATCGCAGGGAAATGAAATGATTGTGAAGAAGATAACAATCCCCTTCCTCTCTCTCGTCTCTCTCTCTTCCCAACTAGAAATTAAACCCCAAATTGAAACAACCACCATCACCTAATCTCTCTCTCTCTAGATCCGTTCTTCTGCTTCTACTACAATTCTCTCTCGCCTCTCTTCTCAATTATCTTCTCTTTCTATCTCTGAATAGACTCTTAAAACCTTTATCCTCTCTTCTGAATTCCGGAAACTATGCCGTCATCTGAATCGGCACCACCGTCGCTTTGCATCTGCAGCAGTGACGGAGGAACTGCCACCACCGTCGTCTACCTCCTGAAGTTGCCAAGTTGGCAACAACAATATCCAAAAATGAAAGTCGTCGCCGCCTCGCGCCTCCACCACGCCGCCGTCAGTCGGGAATATTTTTTTCTTGAAATTTCCCTATTAATTTTCCGGTTTCATTAGAAACAATTTTTTTCTTGAATTTGTTTGATTTTATATAAGTAAGATAGTTTTGTATTATAGAGTTGGTACGGTTTGAATTGATAGAATTTTATTGTTGAATTTGATGAAGAAGAATGGGCGAAAGACGTTTTGATCTCTGATATGTGTTGAATCGATGGGGAAGGAAGATGGATAAGGTGAGAGAGTAAATATGTTAAGGTGGATAAAAAAATAAATATAGTATTTTTTTTAATTGACACTCATGCCACATCATACTTTTATGCCACATACCCGTCATTATGCCACGATTATGACATGTCAACTTCAGTTTAGCCGGAGAGGTTAATCGGGGTGCAAATTAAGATTAGTATGAAAAGTTAGGTGTTTGTACGCATAATCTTTAATTGGTATGTAAAATAAAAATTTGAAAAGAAAAAAAACAGTAATTTAGCGGCAATTTGCCCATTATATATCACGGGTGATCGGATATTAAATACATTAATTTTGACAATATTAAAAGCGGGTCTATTCGTAAAAGGATAGATAAATATTAGTCAAGGAATTGATATTAACTCGTTAATTTATCAAACATAAATTACTTATTTAGCTCAACATTAGCTCATGTTACACTTTATGAATTGCTTTAAAATATACTAAAAAATCATGAACTTTCAAAATAGTTGCAATTTTAGCACGAGAGTAAATTTTTTGTCTCGAAATAATTACGTTGATCATTGGAGTCATAGGTGGATGTTCGTCCAAAAAGTACAAAAATATGTGGAAATTGTAGTTTCCGGCCATCACGTGTCTAGCCGACTAGCCGTCTAGGTGGGAAAAAAGTTAAATGTGAAAATTATACTCGATAGTCCTTTTCCGTCCTCCTTATTCCCTATTTCTTCTTCTACGATCAAAAAAATCACACAAACTTGACTGAAGGATCATAACCAAAAAAAAAAATCACACAAACTATAAGTTGCTCAAAACACCTACTATTGAAATGTTAGTTAAAAGAGTTAGTTGTGAGTTAGTTACAGGTAGTTAGTTTGTATTTATCAGCTAAATGTGCAGCTCCTGGTAGTACGGTGCTCTGCCACCTCAAATGTAATTCTATAAATACTGTAAATCAGATCTATGGAACTTAGCTTTCCTAATACAAAATTCTCTCAGTTACTATAGTCTCTCTTATAATTCAATATGGTATCGAGCCTTGTTTTTTCTTCGCGATCCTCATCCTTCCGTTCGCGATTTCTTCATCATTTTCCATAGATCTTCTTCAAATTTCTTCGATTCCATAGATCTGATTTCATTTTTCCATGGCGACTGCTTCTGTAACAGCAGCGACTTCTGTGCTTCCATCTCTTCACCCAATCAGCTTGAAACTCGATAGATCCAATTATTTCTACTGGAAAGCTCAAATCTCTGCTACTGCTCGAGCTTTTGGATTTGTTGATGTGTTGCAACCAGATTCTGCACCATCTCAATTCCTTGATTCTTCATCTATAGTACAAACTCCGAATCCGGAATACTTATTTGGATTCGTCGAGATCAGTTCGTGTGCAGCTGGATTCTCGCTTCGATTTCTCCATCGATGATTGGCTACATTGGACGTTGCTCTTCGTCAACAGAAATCTGGATTGCTTTTGAGAAACTCTTCCAATCGCAGTCCAAAGCGCGTGCGACGCAGCTCAAATTCAGGCTGCAGTCATTGAAGAAAGGTGATTCTTCAATTGACGACTACATCTTGAAATTTCGAGATATCTCAGATCAATTATTCAGTATTGGTCAGGCGATTTCTGAATCTGATCTTGTGAACTTGTTATGGCTGGTCTCGGACCTGAATTTGAGAGTTTGAGCGTGTTTCTTCAATCACGCTATGATGATCTCACTCTTCATGATATACAATTTGCACTGCAAACTCATGAGATCCGCATTCAAAATCAAGTTGCTGCTATTCTTTATTCTGGATTTCCTCCTCAAGCTAATGTTGCATATGCTGCAAATTATGCTCAAAATCAAGGAAATCGTGGCCGTGGTCGAGGTGGCGGACACGGATCTGGATATCGAGGCGGTAGAGGTAGTGGCCGCTTCAATGGTGGTTACAACAACAAACCAGCTTGTCAACTCTGTGGTCGAACCAGTCACATTGCTCTCAAATGTTATCGCCGGTTTGATGTGAGTTTCACAGGACCGGAGGCAAACACTACTACACCTCTTCAAGCCAATCTTACCATCTCTGAAGTTGCAACCTCCTCCACTCATCACTCAGCCCCCCTTCCAACCAGTTGTCTGCTCAGCATGCGCCCACAGCCTACTCCATCTTCTAAAAATCCTAGTGCTTCTGAATGGTATCTTGATATTGGAGCCTCTGCTCATGTCACCTCAGACTTCAACAATATGCAGATTCATTCACCATATCATGGCAATGAAACTCTCACTGTAGGTAATGGATCTCAACTTCAAATCACCCATGTTGGATCTAGTTCAATTCATATTTCTTCCTCTCTTAAACCTTTAGTGCTCAGTCATGTGCTTTATGTTCCTCATATCACCAAGAGTATGCTTAGTATATCCAAATTCACTTTTGATAACAATGTGTTTCTTAAATTTCACTCATCCTACTGTTATGTTAAGGACGCACAAACACACACAACTCTTCTGAAGGGCACACTTAAGGATGGCCTCTATCATTTGGACCTCTCCAACTATCCAAGAACACCATCACCAGACAAGATATCTTAATCCACTTGCTATCTAGCAAATAAAGCTACTGATGCCAATCTCTGGCATAGTAGGTTAGGCCATCCATGTACCTTTGTTTTACATACTACTTTGCAATCTATGCAAATTCCTATTTCTAGCACTTCATTTTGTGATGCATGTGCTGTTGGCAAAATACATTGTATGAATTTTCCTTCAATAGATATTAAAACTACTGCTCTTTTGCAATTGATTCATACTGATCTTTGGGGTCAAAGTCCTACTGTTTCTACTGATGGTTTTAAGTATTACATACATTTCATTGATGATTACACCAGATTTACCTGGATATATCCCTTGCAAGCCAAGGCTGTCACTTTTTTTTAAAGTTTAATGCCTTTATAGAAAGACAGTTCAATACCAAAATCAAATCTCTCCAATCAGAGATGGGAAGGTGAATATAGGTCTTTAAAACCATTGTTTGAAAAGTTAGGAATACATTTCAGACACCCTTGCCCTCATATACATCAACAAAATGGAAAGTCAGAGAGGAAACATAGACATATTACTGAGCTAGGACTCACTTTACTTGCTTCTGCTAATCTTCCTCAGAAATTTTGGTGGGATGCCTTTGCTACAGCTGTCTATCTCATAAATAGACTTCTCACACCTACCTTGAATAATATCTCTCCTTTTCAGAAACTCTTCAATATGCTTCCAGATTACAAAATGTTAAAAACTTTTGGTTGCAGCTGTTTCCCTTTTCTCAGACCATATAACAATTCTAAGCTTCAAGTGAGATCATCTAAATGTCTATTCATAGGATATTCTACTCTCATAAAGGTTATAGATGTCTCCATCCTATGCAAACCAGAGCTAAACTTGGTATTCACAAACCTAAAGTTTTTATTGCTGAAGTTGACAAAACTGGGACTATAGTTGTGGCTGTTGTTGAACCAGTCTCTGCCTCTGCTGCTCTCAAACAGCCTCTATGGCTGAAGTCCATGGAAAAAGAGTTTAAAGCTATAATTGATAAATCTACTCGGGAACGGGTTCCTTACAGAGATGATATGAATGTTATTCAATGTAAGTGGGTGTTTCGGGTCAAGAAACATACATATGGTTCTCTTGATAGACTGAAAGCAATACTTATTGCTAAAGGCTTTCAGCAAAGAGCTGGTGTGGATTTTATTGAGACTTTCAGCCCTGTTGTCAAACCAGTCTCTGTCAGGTTAATGTTCTCTCTTGCTGCTTGTAACGCCCCAATTTATTTAAATAAAAAGGAACATTATTATTAAAAACTTAATAAAATATTTTACTCAAAAATTACAGCGGAGAATAAATTAACATAAATTGTCCAACTGAAAATATAAACACTAGGATTTATTCTTAATATTTCTTGATAATTGACCATCGTCACGCGCCACGCCGATCATCGCCCGAGTCATCTCCTGAAAAAGATATAGTTTTGGGGTGAGTACTAAAAACTCAGTGGGGTGCATTTATCCAAATTATATAAGTTACAACAATAAAATACATGGAAAAACTATAACTTTAATCACATCGCCCGAAAGCAATGTTTAACTGTCTGGTAGCCCGAAGGCTTAACTGATAGCCCGAAGGCTTTAACTTTACTGTCTCGTAGCCCGGAGGCTATAACTGCTTAGTCTCAAATAGCCCGAAGGCTAACTTCTTTTACTGAATTAGCCCGAAGGCTCTGCCTGCATATCACACGTATAAATTGTGCAAAATATATAATAAGGATAAATATTAAAATGCAACTTTAAACCCCACCTTAACCTTCTTGACTCTTGACATGAAAAAACTTGCAAATTAATTAATTAAGTCCTGCACGCCGATCCTATAAATGATTAATGAAATATCAAGATGCATGCTTTAAAAAAATGAAATCCAATGATCTAAAATTAATCAATAGCTTATAAATTATTTATTATTATTATTATATATATACATATATAACTAACTATACATATATACACACCAAGGAAGCATCATATAAAACAAAATAAAATTTATTAAACCCATTTACGAATTGTTTAATTAAACTATACCCTATACATGGTAACACACATATATACATAAAGAATAAATATAAACTAATGTGTCTGATAACTATTGAAAAAGGAACTTTAAATTCAATTGACTATTGAGACTGCAGCTTTATTCCATATACGTACAAACAAAAGAAAATAATAAAAAAAATAAAAAATAAAAATAAAAGTGGGACCAAGACTTTAAATTAGTGCAATCAAACTCCAGAAGCTCAAAATGCTCGACAATTCCACAAAAGAAAGAAGAGTTGCAGAACTAAAAACAACAAACTGAGTAGGAAAAAAAAAGAAGGAAAGAAGGAGGGTGTCTGTCGTCGACGGAAACACAAGTAAAACGAGAGATACCTCTATAAGCTTCGCTTGGGGTGGAGATCTTAATTTGAGTGTGAGGAGAATAAACAAAGGACCTCCTATTTATACTACTAATCTAGGTAGAAAAGATAATCATGGAATATTTGAAATATTATCTCAAAAAATATATTTCATCGTAGAAGATCTCCAAGAACAACAAAAAGATTATGGTAAGTTAAAGGATATATATATATAAAATCTTCTTTCTGCACAAGAAAACTTTGTTTTCGAAAACACTACATATATATATATATATATATATATATATTTAACCCTTTGGAAATAAATACGTAAATTTTAGCTTAACATTCTCAATTACAGCCAAAAGAAACGATAAGATTAATATTGAACCAAAATAGATAAACTACAAAAACTTCAATCTATGAAGGAAACTTCCGCGAAAAAAAAAAAAAACACTATATTTCCTTTATTAAAGAAGAAATATATATAAGATTTAGAGAAATTTATTATTTTAATATTCTTATCTAGAAGCCCAATTATAAAGGAAATTTACAGGAATACTTAACCCCCAAAAATAATGATAATAAAGTTTTAGCTAAAATGAAACTATCGTCTTTCTCAATTAAATTTTGACACATGAATTTTTCTTTGGACTCAAACCATAATTATTTTGGGCCATGCAAATCGAATAAATATATAATCATGCTTATGCTCATGCAAAATTCTAGGCGCGACTTATAAGACTTAAATAAATAATTGCACAAATAATTAAATATAAACTTTTTAAGAAGAAAAATAGCAAAATAAATTTCGGGTTGCTACATCCTCCCCTACTAAAAAAAATTTCGTCCTCGAAATTACTTACCTTAGTCTAGGAAGTTGGGATACTTAGCTCTAATGTCCTCTTCTTTCTCCCACGTGGCCTCACTCCTATCGTGTCTACTCCACTGGACTTTGACTAAAGGAATCTCCTTATTCCTAAGCACATGGACCTTCTTATCTAAAATCGATATAGGATGCTCCTCGTAAGACAAATCCTTACCCAACTCTAGCTCGACGTGGTTGACGATGTTGCTCGGGTCGTGAATGTACTTCCTCAAAGATGAAACATGAAACACATTGTGTATCGATGTTAGACTGGGCGGCAAAGCTAAACGATAAGCTAACTCCCCAACTCTATCAAGTATCTCGAAAGGCCCGATATAACGAGGTCTCAATTTACTTCCTCTACCTATTCGAAACACTCCCTTCATCGGCGACAATCTTAGAAAAACCTTGTCACCGACTTTAAAATGAAAATCTCTTCTCTTTAAATCGGCATATGACTTCTGTCGATCTTGAGCTACTTTAAGACGATCACGAATTTTACTAATCACTGCTACCGTCTCCTCCACTATCTCCGGTCCTAGAACTCGTTTTTCACCGACTTCGTCCCAATGCAGTGGCGACCAACACTTCCTCCCATACAAAGCTTCATATGGGGCCATGCCAAGAGATGCATGGTAACTATTATTGTAAGCAAATTCCACCAATGGCAGTTGCTTCTCCCAATTTTCTCCAAAATCAACAGCACAAGCTCTCAACATGTCTTCAAGGGTTTGAATGGTCCTCTCTGATTGTCCGTCTGATTGCGGGTGATACGCCGTGCTGAAATTTAATTTGGTACCCATGGCTTCTTGTAAACTTTTCCAAAAGTTTGAGGTGAACCTTGTGTCACGATCCGACACAATGCAAGCTGGCACTCCGTGTAGTCGCACAATCTCCTGAATATAAATTTGTGCTAGCCGTTCCATGCTGTATGTCATCTTCACAGGAATGAAGTGAGCAGTTTTGGTGAGACGGTCAACGATAACCCAAATTGCGTGATTTCCTTTGATTGTTCTTGGCAATCCAACCACAAAGTCCATTGTAATTTTCTCCCACTTCCATTCTGGAATCTCAAGTGGTTTTAGCAAACCCATGGGTCGTTGATGCTCTGCCTTCACTAGTTGACAAGTCATGCATCTTTCAACATAGTCACCAATCGACTTCTTCATATTCCTTCACCAAAAAGACTTCCTCAAGTCTTGGTACATCTTGGTTCCTCCAGGATGAATGGAGTAAGGCGTGATGTGAGCTTCCTCCAAAATCTTTCTTCTCATATCCTCATTCTTTGGTATGCAAATTCTTCCTTCAAAGATCAAAGCTCCCTCTGGATCAACGGAGAAACCTTTGATATCGCCTTTCAAAGCCCGCCTTCTTAATTTGCACAAAAACTCATCACTTTGTTGTGCTTGCTTAATTTGCTCTCGAAGCATTGGCTGAATATTTAAGGCTGCAATAACCGATGTTGTGTTCTTCGAAACTGGCACCACCTCGATTCTTAAATTAGAAAAATCTTGAATCATTAAAGAAGTGTGGATAGCTGACAAACCTCCCTTTCTGCTAAGTGCGTCGGCTACCACGTTCGCCTTTCCTGGATGGTAGTGGATCGTACAGTCGTAGTCTTTCACCAATTCGAGCCACCTTCTTTGCCTCCTATTGAGCTCCTTTTGGGTGAATAAGTACTTTAAACTCTTGTGGTCCGAGTAGATCTCACATTTTCCTCCATAAAGGTAATGTCGCCAGATCTTTAGAGCGTGTACGACCGCAGCTAACTCCAAATCGTGAGTAGGGTAATTTTTCTCGTGCTCCTTCAATTGCCTTGAAGCATAGGCCACCACCTTACCATGTGGCATCAAAACACAGTCAAGTCCTTGTATCGAAGCATCGCAGTAGAGGACAAAACCCTCTGTGCCTTCCGGAATTGTTAGAACTGGAGCTGTTGTCAATCTTTGCTTTAACTCTTGGAAACTCTTATCACATTTCTCGTCCCAAACGAACGAGATCCCCTTCCTTGTAAGTCGGGTCATTGGGCCTGCTATCTTTGAGAAGCCTTCGATGAAACGTCGCTAGTAGCCAGCAAGGCCTAAGAAACTCCGAATTTCGCTTGCATTCTTGGGCGGCTTCCAATTGCTGACAGCTTCAACCTTTGATGGATCAACCTCGATTCCTTGGGCCGAAACCACGTGTCCGAGAAACACAACTCGGTCCAACCAAAACTCGCACTTCTTGAACTTGGCATACAACTTCTCTCTCTGAAGCGTCTCCAAGACCAAGCGTAGATGCTCCTCATGTTGTGTCTTGTTCCTCGAATACACAAGGATGTCATCAATGAAGACAATGACAAACTTGTCTAAGTACGGGTGGAATACCCTGTTCATCAGATCCATGAACACAGCTGGTGCATTGGTTAATCCAAACGGCATCACAATGAATTCGTAATGTCCGTATCTCGTTCGGAAAGCTGTTTTAGAAATATCCGCCTCCTTGACCTTCAGCTGATGATAACCGGATCGTAAGTCGATCTTTGAAAACACTCCAGCTCCTCTCAATTGATCAAAAAGATCCTCGATCCTGGGCAAGGGATACTTGTTCTTGATGGTGAGCTTGTTGAGCTCTCGGTAATCAATGCACATCCTCATCGTCCCGTCCTTCTTTTTGACAAAAAGAACCGGTGCACCCCAAGGTGACACGCTCGGACGAATGAAACCCTTATCCAAAAGCTCTTGGATCTGAATCTTCAGTTCTTCTAATTCCAGCGGCGCCATTCTGTACGGTGCCTTGGAAATAGGCGTCGCTCCCGGAAGCAAGTCAATGGTGAAATCGACTTGTCGGTCTGGTGGAACTCCGGTCACGTCCTCTGGAAAAACCTCTGGGTAATCTCTGACTATAGGAATGTCCTCCATCTTCAAGTCAGGGGGTATGGTGCTTACCACGTTAACCAGGAACGCTTGACAGTCCTTCTTCCTCAACATCTTGACAGCTTTCAAGGCAGAAATGATGTGAGGGCCTCTCCTTGTCTTGTTGCCTCGAAAAGTGAATTGTTTTTCCCCAGGGCATTGGAAAGTCACTTCTCGCTCACGGCATTTGATGACTGCATGGTTTTTACTTAGCCAGTCCATACCAAGGATGACATCGAAATCCTTCATCTCTAGCACGAAAAGCTCGGCTTCTAGTAATCTCTCCCCGATTGCTATATTTACACCTTTGACCAAACGATCTATTTCTACATTTTTCCCAGATGGAATGCTCACCCTTAGGGGTTGAGCCTCTTCAGTGCATCTCATATCAACTTTATCATAAAATCTTTTGGCAATAAATGAATGTGAAGCACCAGAATCAAAAAGCACTAAAGCAGGTGTATTTAGTACCGATAGGGTACCTGACATAGTTGGAGCATCATCATCCGTTTTCTCTTGATTCAATGCATAGACACGTGCATTCCCCTTCCGGGCAGCGTTGTTGTTAATGTTGCGCCCATTGTTGTTTCGCCCTTCATTGTTGACATTGCTTCGTCTTCCATTGTTGTTGCGAACGTTTGAAGGTTGTCCATAGTTCGGGCAATTGGGAGCCATGTGCCCTTCTTGGAAACACCGGAAACAAACATTCTCTCCCATTCTGCACTGTCCGAAATGATAGCGAGAACATTTTGGACAGAGGGGCTTGTTGGGTGCCCCGCCTTGATTGTATCCTCCATTGGTCCTCTGCCTCTTTTCTGGCTGGAAATTCCTCTTCTTGTCTCGATCTTCCCAACGTTTCTTTCCACCAGATCCTGAGGGTTTAGAAATAGGATCCTCCAGCTTCAAACGAGTAGCGACAGCTTGAGCTTTCGCCAAGAGATCAGCATACGACGTTATATTAAGTGCCGCCAAGTGCCCTCCAATCTCATCGCGTAGGCCATTCTCAAAGCGCCATGCCTTTTTCTCGCCAGTATTAACCAGATGGGGAGCATAACGAGCCAGCTGGGTGAATTTTCTTTCATACTCAAGGATCGTCATGTTTCCCTGCTCCAGATTCATCATGATGGTCCCGGAACGAGGTCTTCGGTGTAGAGGGGGGGTGAATACACCGAAGAGGGATTTTTGAAATCTTTTATCAAGTTAAATCGGAGTTGAGTGAGAGCTCAGTTAAGAGTTCAACTGACTTCTAAAGAAGATGGTCAGCTGGACTTATAACTTAGCTGGCTGTGCGGAATGTGGTGGATAGAAAAACTTAGCTCGTTCCTTTTACAAAAGCTTAGAAAAACTTAGTTTCAGTTTTCAGTTTAAGCAGGTTTGAGAAAAATGCAGCTGGCTGGGTCACACAGCCAGAAAGATGAAGCTTTGAAAACTTGTGCTGTGCAAATGCAGTTAGTTCTTTTGAAATAGAAATAAAACAAAGACTGAATAAAGCAATAATGAACACAGAATTTTAACGTGGTTCGGAGAGTAAACTCCTACGTCCACGACCAGGTTTTAGCTGGTAAATCCACTAAGGATGACCACTTGGTTTACGAGTACCAAGCAACTTCGCAGCTCTTCTTCGAGCTGTGTTCTAACAGTTTACGGGCACTGTAGAAGCCTGAACCTTTTCAGTTTTCGGGTACTGAATAACCTTACACTCGAATTTCGCGCTTCGAGAGGGCGTAACCTTGACCTAACCTTTTCTGGGTAAAGGAGGGTTTTGGGTTTCCAACTTTGAACGAGTTCTTACAATGAAGAACTTTGAAAGATGAACTCGTTCAGATCTAGGCTTTGGATTTACAATTATTACAGCCTATTGATCAGACGAAAAACTAAAGCAGTTTCTGAAATTGAACACTTAATAAGTTAAGTGCTCTTTTAAAGAGTTAGACAACTGCTGGAGAGCTTTTTAATATACTTGAGAGATTCAGAAAAGTTGTAAGCTTGCGGGGAGTTTTTCGTGTCTGATTCTGAGGTTGAAGACTGGTATTTATAGGTAGAGATTCAAACTAGCCGTTGGAGGACCCGTTTGAATCTTACCTACTCTCTGATCTGACGATCTGCCGTTGAGTGTATCTTCACCTGTTTTCATCATTGTGTCAGATCCTAGGTTCGCCTTTCTAGGATGCTGAGTTGTCAATCCCTTATTAGTCGAGGTATATTGACTTCCTCTGAAACCGGGATTTCTGTCTTTTGAGCTTGACTTTGAATTCAGAGCTGGATGGGTAAACTGACTTGAAGTGACGTCTTCAGAGTTAGTTCTCTTTGTGGTCAGCTCAGCTGTCTTTCTTAGACTTTGATGCAGCTCAATTTATTCTGCTCAGTTGGATCTCATTGGCTGGATCCATTCTTCGCTTCGAGTCGGTCGACTCGGCTCGATTCTGAGCTCGTTCGGCTTAAGAGATCTTTCAGCTGACTTTGGGTCCAGCTGATTACTCAGCTGGATCTTCTTCTATCTTCAGCTTCCAAACCTGTGAACTTAGAAAATCTAAGGCTCAAACAAGTGAAATTTGGAAAACTTAACTTAGGTTTGTACAAACATCTACTAGGTTGGAGAACAGTTGGGTTTTGGAATCAAATCAAAACATTAGAATTTTCCCAACAATTTCCCCCTTTTTGATGATGCCAAAACCTAACTTGAGAAAAACAACCTGCTTCCCCCTAAATGAGAAAGTGGGTTTAAAAAGAATTCAGAAGAAGGTTAAATTCAGAGTTCAGTGCCTGGACAAAGAGTTATTGTCATCAGGGTGAGCTTGAGAGCAAAATATTTCAGTTTTATTAATCCACAAAAGATGATTACAAGAGTTACAGGATTAATAAACAAACAAAATTAAATCCCAGTAAGCTGGGTCTTCATCTCTGCTGCTTCTGCTGATTCTTCAGACGATCTTCTTCCAGCTGCTCATCTGTTCTCAATCTATATCTGTTAAATATCATCTGCTCCAGCTTCCTGTATTCTTCTTCGTTGTTTGCCTTGGAAATCTTCCTCCTGATCGCCCATCTGTTAACTTCAGCGATAATCTTTGATTTGTCAGGAAGCTGAGTTCCAGGTATCAATGGAGGCTGGATATGATACAGCTGGGGTGCAGTGAGCTGGATCTTCG
The DNA here is from genome assembly GCA_031470985.1 of Agastache rugosa. Classification (NCBI taxonomy): domain Eukaryota; kingdom Viridiplantae; phylum Streptophyta; class Magnoliopsida; order Lamiales; family Lamiaceae; genus Agastache; species Agastache rugosa. The sequence continues at coordinate 13,890,523 of CM062608.1, forward strand.
CGGTATTTGCAGCGTTGAAGAAGGCTTTTGCCGTCATCCTGTCTTGATGAAAAAGCTCATTTAGATGCATCATGAAAGCAATATCTGGGGGCGTATTTGGGTAAGCTCCCAGATAATAGAAATCTTCGATGAACTCAAACTTAGTATGTTCCTAGTCGTCATTTAGCTCTTCTGGGATCCATTCATCAACTCTTCTCCAGTTCATCGGCATCTGAGACTTTTTCTTTGCAGCTCTTATGTTTGCTCTTTTCTTCTGCTGCTTCTTCTCTTCGGCATTTAGCAGACTTTCTTTCTTCTTCTGCTCATCTTGGAGGCTTTTCATCTCTTGCTTTTGCTGAGTAACAAAGTTGCAGAGCCAATGAATATCATTGAGCTGTTCTGGCGTGGCTCCGCTAGCTTTGGCAAGAGGGATGATCATTCTGCTCCACTTCCCTTTCCGTCCTGCTGGTTCCTCTGCATCCAGCTCAGCAACAACTTTGTCAATCTCTGACTGCATCACTTGGATTTCAGCTACTGCTTTTCCTTTGCCCATCTTTGATGTTTTTCTCTTGTCATTACCTTCCCCCTTTTTGGCATTATCAAAAAGAGTGGAGGTGAGGCTGACTACTGTCTCATTCAGCTGGGCCAAGGCTTTGTCAATGTCAGTGATTTTTGTTGAGTTATCTGCTGTGACTATGTTGAGCTGTGCCGTCGTCTTCTTCCTCGCTTTGAACCGATTGTCCTCTTTGTAAAGATTGAACAAATGGTGGATGTCGGCCGAAGGAGAGAGTCCGTTGTTGGAGAGCGTCCATTGGCCGGATAAATCGATGACGCGGCTTTCCAGCCGGAGCTTGGAGGTTTGAGATGATCTCGGTGACTCTCTTCTCTAGATGATTTGAACTATCAATACGTTGAGAAACGAGATCGTTCGAGATCTCTCGCGGTGCTTTCTTGCATTCATAGCGAATCCGTGAACGTCGTCAATGGAAAGTCCATTGCTCGGACTTGCGATTCTATAGCCGTGATGCGCGAAGGGTATCCACATTTGATTCGAGTCTATCCCGAAAAAGGATTTCCTCGACTTGTTTGGCAATCTCGTCCTTCATTGCATCGAGAGCACAACAGATCCGTCCGGGTCCCGGATTCGGCTTGGCCGGGTTTTACCGCCTCGATCTCGACCGGTGAGCGAGTGTCATCGGCAATTGGACTCGTGGGGCAGCTTCGGTTGGCTCAACCGTTGCCGCAGCTTGGCTCGTCTTCAATCATCATTGCCTCACCGTGTTGGCAGTACAGCCTTCATTGGCGCTTAACCGGAACGATCCAAATGAGGTTGCGAAGGTAGGAGTTGGCTTGAGAAATGATTTCCTCAGAAGGTGGTACTTCATCTTGTTTAACCTTCTGAATGAAGATCTGGATCGGCCTCGTCTTGATGCTCAAAAGCATCCTGAAGACTTCCAAAGCCAAATGTCTCCTGCAAAGCTGCTTCTTCAGCTTTCAGCTTATCGAAAGTGAAGAACTCCACCATTTCTTCATTTGCGTACCAAGTGGCCATCTTGGTAGCCAAATAAAATTTGAAGTCGCTTACGGCGACTAGAGCAGCAGGGAGGGAGGCAAGAGAGGGATAGTGTTGCAGTGCGCTCTTTATTCCTTGGAGTCTGAGGTCCTCGACCCTCATGACTGTGGCAGCACGTGCAACGGCTCTGGGACTGAGGATTTCGATTTCCTCAGATGAAGTAGTAGGGCTTGATGGTTCAGCTTGGTATTCATCATCCAGCTGCAAAGGAGCGTCAATTTGGATGGGGCTCTTTGGGTGGTAGTCTTGAAAGATGGGTGGTTTCAGTGCATCGAAGAGGTAGGGGAGGATTCTTGGAGAGGTACCTGAGGAGGAGGAGGAAGGAGAAGAGAGTGTTGTTGAGGAGGAGATCCAGATGATGTGAGATCAACTGGAGCGGGTTGTGAGGATGCTTGTAGGATTTGGCGAAGTGGAATAGCATCCTCTGGGTCAGGGTGGGGGACCACTATCTGTGGTTCCTCAGCTTCTCGTGAAGCAACCACGAACTCCCTTCCTTGATCTGTGCTGGAGGAGGAATCCTGAGTTGTCGCCTCAAGAATCGATCTCCATTCGGCTTGGCTTATTAGCTGGCTTCTCTGCTGTCTCCTCAGCTGGCTTGCTGGCTGCCTTAAATTTGAGCTTCTTTTTGGCAGGTGGAGATCCAGCTGGCTGTGTTTCCTCCGGCTGTTTCCTTTTCCCAGTTTGAGAGGGAGAGGCAGTCTGCTGTTTTGCCTCTTGCATCTTCTTCTTCCCTTCTGGGGCTGCTTTCTTCATTAAGTCAGAGAGCTGACTCTGCTTTTCAAAAAGAACTTTGGACACAGGGAACTCTTCTGCGTCTTTCCACTTGATTTGTCGTCCAGTGGTGTAGTGTTCTATTATGCACGCCACCTTGGTGCATAAGTAGATGGTTTCCCTACAGCTGAACTTGGTGAAGCTGTCATCTTCGAAGTGAATCTTCTTCGACTCTTTCTCCAGCTTTCCCATGAAGTAGGAGAACCAATCCACAGGATCATTCCTGAGGATGGCTATTATGGGCTTCAACTTGGGTATGCTGATCTCTCCTTGAGATCCAGCAATACCTAGGATGCACTTCTGGGTCACATCCAGAAGTAGTCTGAATTTGGGCTTGAGCGAGCTTGGACATACTCGCCCCGTAGGGTTCCGGCTGAATGAAGATCTTGTCCGCTCGGCTCGGATCTCTTCTCTGGTGTAGTTGTCTGGGGAGCGGTCCCCAAGAGTTTTCAATCCGAATAGCTTGTTCAAAATCCGGTTGATGTTGATGTCGACGTCCCAGGGAGTTGTATGCCCTGTCTTTTCTTTGAGTTGGAGGGTGATGTTGGAGCGGAGGCGTTCATCTCTGTTCGTCATCTCCATGAAGAACTCTGCTACTTCCCGGCGGAAGATGTTCTTCGGACGCGCCGTCGCCCATTGAAGTAGGCCTGCCTTGTCGATGAGATCCAGCACCTCCTGGAACTCTGAGTTCTTGTAGTTCTTGAGAGTTAAGCAACTCTCAAAGTGCAATTTTGACATCAGGTTCTCCGATTGGTTCGCTCCCGGGGTTATCTTCTTTGGTGCCATTTGTATTTCTGGATTGAAGAGTTAGAAGAATAGAAGAAACAAATTTTGCAGAGAGAGCTTGAAAAGCAATAACTTGTTTTTGCAGAAAGATTTCAGAGAAAATAAGTAAATAAGGCGATGATTTGCATATCTTTGATATATATATATATCAACCGTCTATCTTGATGAACGGTTGAGATCTTTAGATTTTAATTCAAGATCTGCGGCTGGGAGAGATTTGCGCAACACGTTAATTGACGTGCGTATGTTGAGTGTAGGTCACGCGCGCGTGAGGTAGTCAAAACGTTCTGACTTCTGCCTCGACTTTCCCGAGCTACAGTACCCTGCATGCTTTTCATTAAATGCGATGGGATACGATTTGATGGATGGCTTATTGACGAATCCTTCTAAGGAATGTCTGTGAATTTTGAATTTAAATTCAAATAATTTATCCTTAAATAGCATATTCCTCAGGGAAATAAGTGATAGACCGCAAACCTGTCAGCTGAACTTTGTAGTCAGCTGATACCTCGGCTGTGTTTCTTTGTGTTGAGTTACTCCTTCAGTTTTAACTATCCAGCTGAGTTTGATTCCCCCTCAGCTGGTTTTCCTTCTTGAACTGAGTTCACGAAACTACTGGGTCTGGATTCTTCCATCTTGATATCCCAAAAAGGGTTTCCAGCTGAGTCTTATTCCCCCTCAGCTGGATGAAGTTTCTTCATCAGGATTAAGCAATCCAAGCAATCCACACAGCATTTTGAATCTCGCTTCCATCAGCGGCTTTGTTAATATGTCAGCTCGTTGAATATCTCGTGTGAATTTTCTCAACAATGACGTCTTTCTTTTCCACGTGATCTCCGATGAAGTGATGTCGAATGTCAACGTGTTTGCACCTTGTGTGAAGAATCGGATTTTCGCAGATTGCAATAGCACTTGAGCTATCACAAGATTGGAACTTGACCCGCTTTCACTTCATAGTCATCCAAATTGATGCTTCACCAGAATTTGAGAGCAGCAGCCTTCCACCGCCATATACTCCGCTTCGCTTGTAGAGGTAGCGACACACGTCCGCTTCTTTGAAAACCATGATATCAACTTGCTTCCTAGGAACCGACATGTTCCCGAAGTTGATTTTCTCGTCTAATCGATCTCCAAGATAGTCCGAGTCCGAGTATCCAATACCGCAAATTATCTTCACTTGGATACCACCCCAACGCTCTGAGTGCCTTTTAGATATTTGAGAATATTCTTGACTGCTTGCATATGTGCCTCCTTAGGATCAACTTGAAATCTGGCACATACTCCAACTACAAATGATATATCTGGGCGACTGGCTGTAAGATACAGCAGGGAACCAATTATCCCTCTGTATTTGCTGGGATCCACTGATTTTCCTTCGGTTCCAGGTTCAATCTTCCAATTTGTATTCATAGGGATCTTCACCGTTTTGCTGGATTGAATTCCATATTTGGTGATCAAGTCTTTCACGTACTTGGATTGATTTATGAATATTCCTCCTGCTGATTGCTTGACTTGGAGTCCTAGGAAGAAACTCATTTCTCCCATCATTGACATTTGGAATTGTTTTGACATCATCTCTCCAAATCTTTCACATAAGAAAGTTGATCTTGAGCCGAAGATGATGTCGTCCACATAAATTTGAACAACTAAAATATCTTCACCTAGCTTGATGGTGAAGAGAGTTCTCAACCGAACCTTTCTTGAAACCTTTGGATACTAGAAATCCCGACAGAGTGTCATACCAAGCTCGAGGTGCTTGCTTCAGACCATAAAGCGTCTTCTTTAGCTTGTAAACTTTGTTTCCTTCTTCTTCAAATCCTGGGGTTGTTCTACATAGACATCTTCTCTGATTTCCCCATTCAAGAATGCACACTTCACGTCCATTTGATATACTTTGAATTTGTGATGTGCTGCGTATGCAAGGAATAATCTGATGGCTTCCAATCTTGCTACTGGAGCAAATGACTCTTCAAAGTCTATTCCTTCTTGCTGTGTATAACCCTTGGCGACTAAGCGAGCCTTATTTCTGATTATTACTCCAAGAGTATCCAGCTTGTTTTTGAATATCCATTTCAAACCTATTATTTTGACTCCTCCGGGTTTATCGACCAATTCCCAGACGCAATTTCTGAGAAATTCATTCAATTCTTCTTGCATAGCATTTGTCCAGGGCACACTCTTTAAGGCTTCGACAATTGTTTGAGGCTCTGGAACTTGAGCTACATAACATGCCATGAGAGCTGTATCTTCGTTGTAGACGGTCAGATCTAGCTCTACTGCGACTTGAGCTTCATTATTTGCTTCTTGCGGATTTGATGTCAGGTTTTGAGCGATTGAATTTCTTGTTCTAACTCTGTCTGATGGTTCTCCAATGATTGCTGAAGCTGGATGATCTTCGATCCATCTTCGTCTTGTTCTAATTTCTTCTTCTAGCTCATTGACGCTTGAGGTTGCTAGGTCACGTCTTGCTTGGAGATGATCTGGAGTCGTATCCTGAGACTCGTTCTGATTTGGATTAGAGTTAGATTGAACTTGGGGCATAGACTGAGTGAATCCAAATTTGGAGAGGGAGGCGGGAATCAGCTGGGTCTTGATTTCCAGCTGGCGGCATTCCCCCTTGATCTGATATTGGGGATTCATCTGGATCATCAGCTGGTTGATTTGCCTCTGCTGAATTGATTTGAGGTTCTTCTGGTTCATCATCCCAAATCAATGGTTCAGCTAGATTCCGGATTCGAATTACTTGAGATCTTGTTTGAGCTGGATCGGAGCTTGATGTTCCAGCTGTGTTTCTTTGTTTGATCGACTCTCTGAATTCGAAGGATGTTTCATCAAAGGTGACATGAGGGGTCACTTCGACAGTTTGTGTTCTCCTGTTGAAGACTCTGTAGGCTTTACTTACAGCTGAGTAACCAAGGAATACTCCTCGATCAGTTTTGGCGTCGAACGTCTTCAGCTGGGTTTTCCCATTATTTAGGATATAGCATTTAGATCCGAAAACCTTGAAATACCCGATGAAGGGTTTCCTGTTATTCCATAGCTCGTACGGAGTCTTTCCTTGTCTTGATGTGAGTAGCGATCTATTTTGAGTGAAGCAAGCTGTGTTGATAGCTTCAGCCCAGAATTTCTTTGGAATAGCTGAGCTTGCTAACATTGAGGTAGCTGCTTCTTTGAGTGTTCTGTTCCTCTTCTCAGCTACACCATTCTGCTGAGGTGTGCGTGCAGCTGAGGTTTGATGTTGTACTCCATTCTTCTCACAATAATCATATATGGTTTCATTCAGAAACTCAGTTCCTCGGTCTGATCTGATTGAGATAATTTTGCACTCCTTTTGAGTCGACAACCTTTCCAGCAGGGCCGGCAGCTTGGATCTTGTTTCACTTTTCTGGTACAGGAATGAAACCCAAGTGAATCTGGAGAAGTCATCCACTACGACCAGAGTGTATTTCCTGCCGTTGAAACTTGCTGGTGTTACTGGACCAAAAAGATCCATGTGAAGGAGTTGAAGAACTCGATCAGTTGAGGGCGATGTCTTAAGAGAGAATGAAATCCTTATCTGTTTTCCTTGTTGACACGCACTGCATATGTGACTCTTGTCATAAACTTGATCTGGAATTCCATTAGCGAGCTGATTTCTAGCCAGCTTGTTGATTGTCTTGAAGTTGAGATGATTCAGCCGTCTGTGCCACAGCCAGCTGACTTCATTGCTGCTTTTTGATACAAGACATGTATCTGGAGGGCAGCTGTTCCAGTCAGCAAAATATATATTTGCTTCTCTTTTCCCTCTTAGTAATACCTGCTTGGTTTCTCTGTTTTTCACTGTACATCCCTGTGCATCGAACTTGACAGAAAAACCATTATCGCAGAATTGACTAATGGAAAGCAAGTTATGTTTTAATCCCTGTACATATGACACGTTAGATATTTTAACATTGTAGGTTTCAAATGTACCGTAACCTTTGGTGAAACCTTTGGAGTTGTCACCAAACGTTACTTGAGGACCTGGACGCTCTTCGTATTCTTGGAGTAGATGCTTTAGATGAGTCATGTGTTTTGAGCATCCGCTGTCCAAGTACCACAGTGTTCTTATTGATTCCTCTATGATGCATCTTTTTCTTGTACCGTCACGTAAATCAAAATTTAGGTCCCCAGTTGTGATTGGGTCCTCATGGGTTAGTTAGAGATCCCTTTACAATCCATATTTGTTTGATGACTCTGATTGGATCGTTAGATCTGATAATTCTCCCAGCTGTGTCTATGAACACGTTCCTTGTGTTCTTAGTTTGACTCTGTTGGCTGGGTCTTGATCTCTGTGTTCTCCCAGCTTGATTTCTTGATAGTTCGCTTCTTCGTTGATTTCCAGCTGAGTGTGCAGCTGAGACATTTCTTTGCTTCTGTCTCTGCTGTCTAACTTGGAATCTCGGCTGGATTTGATAATCCAGCTGGTAATCATAAGACTGATATCCAGCTGGGTATTTTTTCTGATATCTCGGTTGATATCTTGCCACTTGCTGCTGATGATGCTGGTGTCGACGTTGTCCATCGTCATTCCTTCGTTGTTGTTGAACCCAATGTGGTCTGATTTGAGCTTGGGGTTGCCTTACAGCTTGTCTTCTTGGACCTTGCTGTGTTTTCTGTTTCTCAGTCTTTTGTCCGGCTGGAATTGGATTCTCTTTTGCTTTCACAAAAGTTACCTTCGTTCCGCTTGTAGTTGCAACATTTGTTAGATCCTTAGATCCATCATAACCCAATCCCGTTTTTAGTGCTGCGGGTCGTTGTACGCTGATTATTTCATCCATCGTTGATGTAGCTTTGATGAGTGCTACCAGCTTTGTGGATAGTGTTTCTTCTGACCTTTTTAACTCCAGGATCTCAGCTGTCTTTTTGCCTGACTCAGCTGTGGATTTTTCCAAATCGTCCATCAGCTGCTTTCTCTCATAGTAAAACTCCTTCATCAGCTGATCCTGTTTGACTAACTTTTCCTTGAGCAACACTATTTCCTCGTTGAGCTGTGTAGCATCAGCTGCTTCTGATGCTTCTTTCTTTTTCAGTTCTACCTTTAGCTCATCATTTTCACACATTATGACATCAAGAATTTCTTGTAAATCCTTGAAGTCATTCATGACTTTCTCCACCAGATTCCAATCAGTTTGTCCTTCTGATTCAGAGACCTGCGTAGAGTGTTCGTGTGATGGTGATGGGTTAGATATGTTCTGAATTTTAGAAGTTACCTCATCATCATCGAGTCCTTCTGTCTGTCCCATGAAGCAAGCATCCCAGTCTTGATCATCACGGGCCATGAGTGCATCTTCCTCTGAATCTGAGAAGGGCATATCATCATCTATTTTGTTGCACTCGGACTCTTCATCAGCTATATATGCTCTTCTTCTGTCAGCTGCCTTTGCTTTCAGAAGATCTTTTTCTTTCTTAGACAGTTTGGGACAGTCCTGCTTGTAGTGTCCCGGCTCCTTGCAATTGAAGCAGCCTTCCTCTGTCCGTTTTGAGGTGTCAGTTGATTTTTCATCAGCTGCTGTGTATTTGTCTCTGTACGACTTGGCGAATTTCTTGTACTTGCCTTTGCTGGTGTTGAGTCTGTTATAATTTTTCACCAACATGGCAATCTCTTCGAGTAGCTCCTCTTTGCTCATATCCTTTTTGTCCTTCTTCTTCTTGGAGGACTCAGCTGACTTGACATGAGCTGACTTTTCAGAGTTGGCTCTGAAAGCTGTTTCTTTTGGAGCTGGGGTGAGTTCTCCGTCATTCTGTCTGCTTGAAGATTCTTCTTGAGTGATCTTCAAGTTGTATTCATTGGCCTTCAAGAGTGAGAACAACCTTTCTGTAGATAGATCACCCAAGTCACTTCGACTTTGATGAACTACCTTGTAAGTGTTCCATTCAGCTGAAAGAGCTGAAAGAACCTTTAGATTCTTTTCCCGCTGGGTATACTTCCCAGTTCTGATTGTCTCTATCTCGACGACTATGTTTGAGAACCTTAGCTCCATCGCTTCAATGGACTCTTTGGCTAGCTGCTTGAAGTTGTCGAATTTTTGGCAAGCTATTGTGAATTTGTTTTCTTTGATCTCTTCTGATCCTTCACATAGCTTGGCGAGTGTTTCCCACATTTCTTTGGTTGTCTCGCACTTGATGATTTTACTCAGGTAGGCGTTTGAGACTGTTGATGAGATGGTGTTCCTTGCAAAGCTGTCTAGTCCAGCTTGCTTTCGCTCTTCTGAAGAGTATTCTTTCTTTGGCTTGAGAGTTGGCCGGTATTCTGGTTGTCCTTCTTGAGCAGGTACAAGTTCATTTCCTTGTTTATAAATAAGGATGGGTCCGTCTGAAATGACGTCCCACATCATGTCGTGATGCGCACACAGGAAGCTTTTCAATCTGAATTTCCAGATTGCATAGTCATCAACTGAGAAGGTGGGAAGGTTCCTGTTAAGATAGGAATCCATGAAGAGATGTACAGAATGCACTAGAGTGAGTTTTTCTGAAAAACGGATCTGTTCAGTTGACCACTGACGCAGAGTTTCAAGACAAATCTCTTGATTCAGAAACAGCAGTCGATTGAACCACTGCTCTGATACCAATTGATGGTCCCGGAACGAGGTCTTCGGTGTAGAGGGGGGGTGAATACACCGAAGAGGGATTTTTGAAATCTTTTATCAAGTTAAATCGGAGTTGAGTGAGAGCTCAGTTAAGAGTTCAACTGACTTCTAAAGAAGATGGTCAGCTGGACTTATAACTTAGCTGGCTGTGCGGAATGTGGTGGATAGAAAAACTTAGCTCGTTCCTTTTACAAAAGCTTAGAAAAACTTAGTTTCAGTGTAAGCAGGTTTGAGAAAAATGCAGCTGGCTGGGTCACACAGCCAGAAAGATGAAGCTTTGAAAACTTGTGCTGTGCAAATGCAGTTAGTTCTTTTGAAATAGAAATAAAACAAAGACTGAATAAAGCAATAATGAACACAGAATTTTAACGTGGTTCGGAGAGTAAACTCCTACGTCCACGACCAGGTTTTAGCTGGTAAATCCACTAAGGATGACCACTTGGTTTACGAGTACCAAGCAACTTCGCAGCTCTTCTTCGAGCTGTGTTCTAACAGTTTACGGGCACTGTAGAAGCCTGAACCTTTTCAGTTTTCGGGTACTGAATAACCTTACACTCGAATTTCGCGCTTCGAGAGGGCGTAACCTTGACCTAACCTTTTCTGGGTAAAGGAGGGTTTTGGGTTTCCAACTTTGAACGAGTTCTTACAATGAAGAACTTTGAAAGATGAACTCGTTCAGATCTAGGCTTTGGATTTACAATTATTACAGCCTATTGATCAGACGAAAAACTAAAGCAGTTTCTGAAATTGAACACTTAATAAGTTAAGTGCTCTTTTAAAGAGTTAGACAACTGCTGGAGAGCTTTTTAATATACTTGAGAGATTCAGAAAAGTTGTAAGCTTGCGGGGAGTTTTTCGTGTCTGATTCTGAGGTTGAAGACTGGTATTTATAGGTAGAGATTCAAACTAGCCGTTGGAGGACCCGTTTGAATCTTACCTACTCTCTGATCTGACGATCTGCCGTTGAGTGTATCTTCACCTGTTTTCATCATTGTGTCAGATCCTAGGTTCGCCTTTCTAGGATGCTGAGTTGTCAATCCCTTATTAGTCGAGGTATATTGACTTCCTCTGAAACCGGGATTTCTGTCTTTTGAGCTTGACTTTGAATTCAGAGCTGGATGGGTAAACTGACTTGAAGTGACGTCTTCAGAGTTAGTTCTCTTTGTGGTCACCACCGTCTTTCTTAGACTTTGATGCGGCTCAATTTATTCTCGCTCGCCTTGGATCTCATTGGCCGGATCCATTCTTCGCTTCTTGAGTCGATCGACTCACTCGCTTCGGAGCTCTGTTCAGCTTAAGAGATCTTTCAGCTGACTTTGGGTCCAGCTGATTACTCAGCTGGGTCTTCTTCTATCTTCAGCTTCCAAACCTGTGAACTTAGAAAATCTAAGGCTCAAACAAGTGAGCTGGAAAACTTAACTTAGGTTTGTACAAACATCTACTAGGTTGGAGAACAGTTGGGTTTTGGAATCAAATCAAAACATTAGAATTTTCCCAACACATCAACTCCTTCTCCTTCTGCTTGCGAAAAGGTTTTGGAAAGTATTTTGCTAACAGCTTGTCCTTAAATACTCTCCAAGTGATGGCTCCCTGTTGCTCCTCGGTAAGGGCAACAGTCTCTAATTCCCACCAGTGGCCTGCTTCTTCCACTAGTTGAAAGACTGCACATGTCACCTTCAAGTCGTCTCTGCAGCGCATGAGGTTGAAGATTCGTTCCATCTGACGAATCCAGTCTTCAGTTCCCAAAGGTCCTTCATTACCCTTCAGGACGGGTGGTGACATGCCTCGAAATTCCGCAACTACTCCATTTCCACTTCCTTGCTGTTGCGGGTTAGGTTGCTGAGGGACTATTCCTCTCAAGGCTTGAGCCAACAAGTTCGCGAGTCCGGTCAGGTTGTTTTGGTTGCCATTGTCTTGATTTGAATTTTCCCCAGATTGGGTAGCTTCACTATCAGACACTTGCTCCTCTACAGTCCGCCGGTTTGCCCTTTGTCTGGCCATAGTCCTATTAAATTACGCAATAACATAAGTAACTCTAAACTTAACGAAAGAAAAGAGTTCTTTTATTCGCTTGCAATAAAGAAAAAAAAATAGTCTTAAAAAGAAGAGGAAAATAGTAACTCGAGCGAAGATAAATGGAACATCCACAGGAAAACGAAAACAATACTATAAACGAATAAACTATCTAGATGCTACTCTCTCTTGCACTTCTTGTTGGGGGTCATTGTCTTGCAATCTCTCGCATAGGCGTCGTGCTTCCATTCTTCTATAATGTCTAGTATGAACTTCTCAAAATCTATCATCTTTTCCCCGTCCAAATCTATGACAAGGTCGTCCATAACTTCCACAACCACCTCGTGCATTACGGGGGGCATGATATCTAGAACCTGATTTGCTGCTTCATAAGAGTCTGGTGAACAATTGGCTTTTTCCATCTTTTCCCAAAGGTCTAATATTTCCGACAGTTGCACTTCCACTTCCATTTCCGTGTCCCACTTTAGATTGTCAAATTCGTCCAACAATTTCCATTGCAGGGTGGACGTTTTCCAGGCCAACTGCTTCGTTGAAATTTTACCACCACAACTCATCCTAGCTGTTTTGAGTAGTCTAACCATCTAAAGATTTCGAGGACACAAAAGATTATAACTTTGGTGAGATAACTTCATAAAATAAAATAATCAAATGAAAACTTTGTACCTTTTTCTCGGAGCGATGCGGCGGTGCGATGATGGTCTTAACTTTTATTACTAAAAAAAAAATTAGTTTCATCCTTAATTACTTATAACAAGTCTACAGGATTGTAGACCTGCTCTGATACCACACTGTAACGCCCCAATTTATTTAAATAAAAAGGAACATTATTATTAAAAACTTAATAAAATATTTTACTCAAAAATTACAGCGGAGAATAAATTAACATAAATTGTCCAACTGAAAATATAAACACTAGGATTTATTCTTAATATTTCTTGATAATTGACCATCGTCACGCGCCACGCCGATCATCGCCCGAGTCATCTCCTGAAAAAGATATAGTTTTGGGGTGAGTACTAAAAACTCAGTGGGGTGCATTTATCCAAATTATATAAGTTACAACAATAAAATACATGGAAAAACTATAACTTTAATCACATCGCCCGAAAGCAATGTTTAACTGTCTGGTAGCCCGAAGGCTTAACTGATAGCCCGAAGGCTTTAACTTTACTGTCTCGTAGCCCGGAGGCTATAACTGCTTAGTCTCAAATAGCCCGAAGGCTAACTTCTTTTACTGAATTAGCCCGAAGGCTCTGCCTGCATATCACACGTATAAATTGTGCAAAATATATAATAAGGATAAATATTAAAATGCAACTTTAAACCCCACCTTAACCTTCTTGACTCTTGACATGAAAAAACTTGCAAATTAATTAATTAAGTCCTGCACGCCGATCCTATAAATGATTAATGAAATATCAAGATGCATGCTTTAAAAAAATGAAATCCAATGATCTAAAATTAATCAATAGCTTATAAATTATTTATTATTATTATTATATATATACATATATAACTAACTATACATATATACACACCAAGGAAGCATCATATAAAACAAAATAAAATTTATTAAACCCATTTACGAATTGTTTAATTAAACTATACCCTATACATGGTAACACACATATATACATAAAGAATAAATATAAACTAATGTGTCTGATAACTATTGAAAAAGGAACTTTAAATTCAATTGACTATTGAGACTGCAGCTTTATTCCATATACGTACAAACAAAAGAACATAATAAAAAAAATAAAAAATAAAAATAAAAGTGGGACCAAGACTTTAAATTAGTGCAATCAAACTCCAGAAGCTCAAAATGCTCGACAATTCCACAAAAGAAAGAAGAGTTGCAGAACTAAAAGCAACAAATTGAGTAGGAAAAAAAAAGAAGGAAAGAAGGAGGGTGTCTGTCGTCGACGGAAACACAAGTAAAACGAGAGATACCTCTATAAGCTTCGCTTGGGGTGGAGATCTTAATTTGAGTGTGAGGAGAATAAACAAAGGACCTCCTATTTATACTACTAATTTAGGTAGAAAAGATAATCATGGAATATTTGAAATATTATCTCAAAAAAAATATTTCATCGTAGAAGATCTCCAAGAACAACAAAAAGATTATGGTAAGTTAAAGGATATATATATATAAAATCTTCTTTCTGCACAAGAAAACTTTGTTTTCGAAAACACTACATATTTATATATATATATATATATATATATATATATATTTAACCCTTTGGAAATAAATACGTAAATTTTAGCTTAACATTCTCAATTACAGCCAAAAGAAACGATAAGATTAATATTGAACCAAAATAGATAAACTACAAAAACTTCAATCTATGAAGGAAACTTCCGCGAAAAAAAAAACACTATATTTCCTTTATTAAAGAAGAAATATATATAAGATTTAGAGAAATTTATTATTTTAATATTCTTATCTAGAAGCCCAATTATAAAGGAAATTTACAGGAATACTTAACCCCCAAAAATAATGATAATAAAGTTTTAGCTAAAATGAAACTCTCGTCTTTCTCAATTAAATTTTGACACATGAATTTTTCTTTGGACTCAAACCATAATTATTTTGGGCCATGCAAATCGAATAAATATATAATCATGTTTATGCTCATGCAAAACTCTAGGCGCGACTTATAAGACTTAAATAAATAATTGCACAAATAATTAAATATAAACTTTTTAAGAAGAAAAATAGCAAAATAAATTTCGGGTTGCTACACTGCTACTTTACACTGGGATATTCAGTATATTGACATTAACAATGCTTTTTTGAATGACAATCTTGATCATCTTGTATACATACACCAACCTGAAGGCTTTATTAATCCCAAGTTTCCTCATCATATTTGTAAACTGAACAAGTCTCTATATGGTCTTAAGCAGGCTCCATGAGCCTGGTATGACAGACTTAAGAATTATTTGATGAAGTGTGGTTTCAAGTTTTCTACTTCTGATCATTCTCTGTTTTTTATGAGGAAAAATGGGAAGTTGTTGTTGGTGTTTGTGTATGTAGATGACATACTCATTACTGGAGAAGATTCTCTCTTATTTCTGAGCTTATTGCACATCTCTCTCATGAGTTTGCTCTCAAGAGTATAGGTTCTGTCCATTTTTTTCTTGGCATTCAAGTTACCAAGACTTCTTCTCATTTCTTTCATCTCAATCAGTCTGAATATATTAGAGATCTTCTTACTAGAACAAATCTCACAGACTGTAAACCTCAACCTTCTCCATATGACAGTGAATCTAAGCTACATCTCACTGATATCAGTCCTTTCTCTGACCCCACTCTCTTCAAAAGTGTAGTAGGTGCACTTCAATATCTTACTTTGTCAAGACCTGATATTGCCTATATGGTCAACAAACTTAGCCAATTTCTTCAAAATCCCACTGAACTTCAATGGAAAGCCTGTAAAAAACTCTTGAGATATCTCAAAGGCACAATTAATCAGTCTCTCATCTTCTTTTCTTCTCCTTATCTTCATTTGAAGGTATTTTCTGATGTTGACTGGGTTGGATCATTAGATGACATAAAATCCACTGGTGGTTTTTGTGTTTTCTTGGCTCTAATCTGATTTCTTGGAGTTCTAAGAAGTAAAATATTGTATCTCGTAGCTCTACTGAGTCTGAATACAGGGCTTTATCTGATTCAGTAGTGGAGGTGATTTGGATCAAGTCATTGATGCAAGAGCTTGGTCTGTCCCTTCCTCATTTTCCTGTAATATGGTGTGATAATAAGAGTGCTGCTGCTATTGCTGCAAATCCTGTTCTTCATGCCAGGACAAAGCATATTGAGATAGATGTACATTTTGTTTGTGACAAAGTTATCAAGAAAGAGCTGAATGTTAGATATGTTCCCACTGATGAGCAAGTAGCTGATATATTCACCAAGCCTGTTTCTATCTCAAGATTCCAACAACTCGTGTCTAAATTCCTTATTGAAAAAGGGTAGTTTATTTTCAGTAGGGGTTGTATTGAAATGTTAGTTAAAAGAGTTAGTTACAGGTAGTTAGTTTGTATTTATCAGCTACATGTGCAGCTCATGGTAGTACGGTGCTCTGCCACCTCAAATGTAATTCTATAAATACTGTAAATCAGATCTATGGAACTTAGCTTTCCTAATACAAAATTCTCTCAGTTATTATAGTCTCTCTTATAATTCAATACCTACAAATTATAACCATCAAATTCAATGATTAGTGTTATATTCGAGCTGATAGATCAATTCAAGATTGGCAAGTTTATGTCGAAACTAATTTGACTGAAGTGTTTCTGAGTTGTGCGAAGACAGAAATTTGTTTCTGTGCTTCAGTCTGAACTAGTATTTTTGTGGAACAGAATTAAGGATTCTTTCCTTATCTATGCAGATTTTGCGGAGATTATTTCCATATCTTGTTCACGCGATCAGATCTTTATTTTATGAAGATATATTTAATTGTTCCACAAGACATATCTTCAAATGAAGTTTCCATACATGAGGAAACTAGGGCAAAGGAGGTGGAAATCATATCCAGGGTTTCTCAAGACCTATATATATTGACACTGAGATACTTGAAGAGTTGTTGCCACTGCTATTATTCATTATCATAGCATTATAATTTCATGTAATAGTATTTTTCTTTGTATTCTTGAGAGCGTTTATTTCATAGATAAACACTTGAGTGAGGGTTGAGTATCAAGTTGCGGCTTGAACTTAGATTGTGAGTGGTGCACTTTCAATCACCAATTCACGCTAGATCG
This sequence comes from Agastache rugosa, assembly GCA_031470985.1. NCBI lineage: Eukaryota > Viridiplantae > Streptophyta > Magnoliopsida > Lamiales > Lamiaceae > Agastache > Agastache rugosa. The sequence continues at coordinate 13,907,044 of CM062608.1, forward strand.
GGAAGGGTGTAAGTGAACGAGCGTCATAAGGTTGGAGACCTGTATGAGTAAGTTCCTTTGTAACTGCAACTTTCGATAGTGGACTAGTTCTCTCTAGGGGTGTAGGGATGGCAATGGGTCGGATTTTTACGGGTATCCGGCTCTCCCAAACCCTAATGGGACGGGTTTGGGAATTATTAAATGGGTTTGGGACGGGTTTGGGTAGAAACATTCAAACCCATGACGGGCTTGGGTCGGGTTTAAGAAATTACCTACAGGTACCCGTTACCCAAACCCATTTATATATGTATGTAATATAACAAAATATTATATATATGTATATATAATTTATAATATAATTATAGATATTAGTGTAAATATTATTAATTTTAGGATTTTTATATTATTCTTTTTAACCCGCATACAAAAAATTAATAATTTCAGTAATTAAATATTTGTTTTATATATAATTTATATTAGTATAAATATGAATAATTTTAGGATTTCTTATTATTCATTTAACCCACATATAATTTAATTTAAAGAAATTTTCTATTTATACTTATGTTAAAATTATGTTTATAATATTTTGTTATTTCTACTAAATTTAATATTAATGTTTATGTTCTAGTATATTCGGGTTTTTAGCGGGGTTTTAGTGGGTATTACCCAACGAGTTTGGGTCGGGTATGGGTTTTAAAATAATTTTTTAATCGGGTTTGGGACGGGTATGGGTTGAAGAAATTTTAATAGGTTTGAGTTTGGAAAAAGCTTAATGGGTGGGTACCCGACCCATTGCCATTCCTATTGGGGTGGCCCCACAGACGTAGGTTGTTTAACCGAACTGGGTTACTATATTGCGTGTCATTTTATGGTTCAATTTTTACTTTCTGTTTTACTTTATGAGCTAAGTATAACAGTGACAGAATTGTGTTAAAAACAACATATATACATTTACGTATTTACAATTAGGATCCAAGCTAATATAAAATAATGCTTTTAAACACACATAATTTTTTATTAATTTGTGCAGTGGCAGAGCTATGTTAAAGAGTGGCGGGCTATTGTAACACCTCAACTTATATGAAGTACCATAGCTATATATAAATTTACATAAATATCTTTCCCTCACAAAAAAAGGAAAAAAAAAAAGACAGATAAAATTAAGTATTTTGGCCTCCACTGTTTGTGTATGATGGTTGTGAGGCGTTGAGATGCAAAGACGAAAGGGGAAGAACTTGAGTTTCTAGTTGGTTCATCAATGCATGGTGTTGGGTTATGTTCTTTGTTGAGGGTGTGAAGACGAAGCTGATCGGCTTAAAATAGCGACGATCATGAGGCGACACAAGCGATAATGGTGTAATAAACATTACACATCACATCGTGATAAAGCGAAATAATTTTTCATATTTTTTTCAACATGAACATTAAAACGAAATACCAAGTGGAAAATATATTTTTTACATATTATTGCTATATTTAGACGAATATACACCTCATACTCTAACAATTTACATATTTTTCCGTAGTCGCAAATTTGCTTTCGCATCAAGATTGCAACTACCCCGAAAATTAACTAGTACTCCTTCCGTCCTAGGATAAGTGACTTCATTTTCTTATTGAGTTGTCCTGGAATAAATGGTTACTTTACTTATAAATATATTTATCTCACAAAAAGTTGTGGATTCCACCACTTTCTATCTTTTAATCCTAAACACCATTTTGCTTAATTTTTATGCCAAAAAGAATATAACCACTTATCTCGGAATGAAAAGAGTATTTTTTTACGTATTCCAAAAATAGGCCAAATTTTTTTTGTAATGCCCTAAATTAGTGGCCCAAAAAAAATTTAAACTCCAGCTGATCAAAATTCAGACTGTAAAATTGTAGTGGACAAAATTCGTCTTCTTACCAAGCCTATTAATTGGCCCAATTAGCCTGCCAGACTGGACGCATCGGCCCAGTAAAAACTCAACAAAAATATTGGATTTAAGGAGCCCATATCCGGATCAGGGGTGTCCAACGGCCATACTGGACACGTCGGCACGACTGACAGGAGAATAAGTCAAATAACTGAACAGATTAATTAATTTGACTCCCACAAGAATCAGAACCGTCAAGAGGGAAAGGGCGAGCGGATAAGGCCGACGGCTAGGGTATGGAGAAAACCCTAATCAACTAAATCGTCCTATTAGTAGGCGGCCACTACGTCCGACTAATCCATCTAGTCATTCACACTTGAGCTCTCTACTTCATCTCTTGACCTATCCGCCTTCATCTTTTTCCTCTTTCGTTATTTCCAAACTCAGGCTATCGGATCCAGTGGTCGTACCGTCACCACCTGCCCCTCTGACGCTCTAACTACTTTCTATCATCACTTCCCGGACGTACCGGACATCAAAGAATCCATTATTAATTTAGATCTCCATTATTCATTATTTATTTTATTATTATTCTGGTTATTCCGATAACTGACTTGAGCGTTGGAGGTCCTACGGCCGACACCCCCACCGGTGTTCCGTCGGACTCTTACGTGTGCTACTTGTGACAGGTTGCTTTGTGCCCCGTCATCCACGTCATCCACGTCTTCCGAATAGTAGGATTTATCCCCTACAATTTGGCGCCCACCGTGGGGCCTAGCAACTGAGTCAATCGGCGACCACCGAAGAGTCCTTCGAAAACCAATCATGTCTGATGGACGCGATGGATCTGAGCCTACCGCCCAACCTGAAGCAAATACTTATCCGGATTTGGCGGCTCAGATCGCAGCTCTCACTGAACAAATGAATCAAGAGCGAGAAATATACAAGAAGTTGGAAAAAGAGAATGCCAACTTGTATGTCCGTCTTGAGGCTTTGGAACCAATCGAGACCGTCGACTCTCCTCGCTTTAGGGCTCGAGTGAATCCCATGCAGCCGCTGGGAGACGCCCCAGTCATACATAATGACGGATCTGACATCCTCCTGATGGACCCGTCATCTTCGGTAAGAAACCGTAGCATCATTAATAACCCAACTGATCTGGGTTGCTCTCTTTTGAATGCAGGCAATAACATGCCATCGAACGCCCTGGAGCAAGCACATGCACCAGAACAAGTTACTCCAGATGCCAGAACCGAACGGATCATCAGGCAAGACGGAACGGTCACTACTGGGGAACGACATGGCAGAAACATTTTAACTACCCCCGGCATAGCAATGAGTAATGCTGCCAATGGAGGCACTCAGTCGACCATGCCGGTAGCCAATCGGGCGATTCCAACGGCTAATGCTAACCAACAGACAACTGGAGCTGGTCATAGAGAGATCACTCAAGATCAGCTGTTCGCCGATGAACTTGCCCTACCGATCGTCACCAGCCAGCATACATTCAGAGATGAGGACTTGGCCCGAAAGTTAGCTGAAATGGAGGCCCTGATTCAACGAATCCCCGGTGTGCCGGCACCGATTCATAAGAGTTCAGAAAACTATTACGCTGACTCACCTTTTGTGGATGAAATTGCCTTGGTCGAAATGCCCGTTAAGTTCAGCTTCCCCAGCATGCAAATGTTCGATGGCACAACGGATCCAACCGATCACATTGCTCAGTACAAGCAGAGAATGTTCACTGCTGCAATTCCCCGTGAATTGAGACAGGCCTGCATGTGTAAGGGCAATATGCAAGTAGCAGGAAACTTGAAAAGATATCGGAAGATCTATACGCCGTGGTACAACGGCGCGGAGAATCTCTTCGAGACTATATTGGACGTTTCAACAAGGAGAAAGTGTCCATAACGAACTGCAATACCCAAACAGCAGTCACCGCATTCCGAAAGGGCCTCCTGCCCGACTCGGATCTCTACAAGGACCCCACCAAGTATCCTTGCAGGACAATGGAGGACGTACTCGCCAAAGCATGGGCACAAATCAAGTGGGAGGAAGACCAGTATAATCATCACCGATCTTCCCCTCATATGAGTTATAGGAATGACACCAGATCAGAAAGGAGGTCCAATGACAGGCGATCGGAACCTTACCCACCTCACCGACAAGAAAATCGGAGGAGGGAATATCGCCAAGTTTCAGTGACTCAGCCACGCGAGAGGGCAAAAATACCGGATTACAATTTATCAATCTCGCCAGCCGAGGCAGTCTTAGCTCTCAAAGGACTTGGAAACAAGGTCAAATGGCCGGAGAAGATGAGAACGCTAGCAGACCAAAGAGACAAATCAAAGTGGTGCGAGTTTCATGCAGATCATGGGCATCGGACTGACGATTGCATTGCTCTAAGACTTGAAGTATCACACATGCTGAAGCAAGGTCACTTGGCTAACTTCCTGACAGACAAAGGAAAGAAAACTCTCCAGCAAGGGAAGGACAGACAAGATGGTCACGGAGACGTTACTCCTCCAAGACCACCAGTTCACGAGCGGACAGTCAATGTGATCACTGGTGGTTCCGAAGTAAGCGGAGTCACCCATTCGGCGGCCAAGAGGCACACCAGGCAAGCTGGACGCACCAGAGTGGAATCCAACGATGCTGAAAAAAGCGGCGGCCTACTGCTCAGACAATTAGTTTCACTACTACTGAATCCACTAGACTTCTTAACCCACACCACGATGCACTTGTCATTTCACTTTACATTGCTAATTGCTTAACAAAACGTGTACTGATCGACAACGGCAGCTCTGCCAATGTCTTATTTCTTTCTGCTCTCAGGGAAATGGCAATTGATGAGTCAAAAATAGTCAAGAAAACCACCGTCCTAATCGGATTCAGTGGAGAACAGAAGAACACAGTAGGAGAAATTGAATTACCAGTCTATGCGGAGGGAGTCAACCTCTGCACTAGGTTCTTGGTGAACGATTCCCCTTCGGCCTACAACGTTATACTAGGCAGACCTTGGCTCCACGAAATGGAGGCAGTTCCATTCACTTATCACCAAGTCTTAAGATTTCCAACTAAGTGGGGAGTAAAGGAGATACACGGCGATCAAAAAGACTCAAGGGCATGCTACCAGACAACCATGAAGGCCAAACAAGCCGTCTTATAGCAATTACAGCAAGAGGGACCATCTGACCCTCAAGCAAGCCAGGCAGTACAATTGGAGCAGCCCGATACTGTGGAGTTAGATGAAGTCTCTATCAATCCGGAATTTCCGGACAACAAAGTCCGGATTGGAGCACAACTGGAGCCCGACCTCAGAGAGAAGCTCATCCAATTTCTTTCCGAACATTATGATTGTTTTGCTTGGTCCCATGCGGATATGACCGGTATTAATCCTGATGTTATTGTTCACAGGTTGAATGTCGACCCGGACTACCCTCCAAGGAAGCAAAAGCGAAGGAAATTTGCCCCAGAAAGAAATAAAGTCATAAATGATGAGATCAAACAACTCTTGGACACCATACTGGTCAGAGAGGTCCAATACCCCGACTGGCTAGCAAACATGGTGGTAGTAAAGAAAAAGAACGGCAAGTGGCGAGTTTGTATAGACTTCACCGACCTGAACAAGGCCTGTCCCAAGGACTCTTTTCCACTGCCGCACATAGACATGCTTGTAGATGCTACTGCCGGACACGAGCTACTCAGCTTCATGGATGCCTATTCCGGATACCACCAGATATTGATGCACCCGGACGACCAAGAAAAGACAGCTTTCATGTCCAACATAGGCATCTACTGTTACAAGTACATGCCCTTCGGGTTGAAGAATGCAGGGGCAACCTACCAACGTTTGGTCAACAGGATGTTTCAAGAATTACTAGGAAACACAATGGAGGTCTACATAGATGACATGCTTGTCAAATCTCTACGAGCAGAAGAACATATCGACCACCTCAGACAGTCTTTCAGTATCCTCCGTGAGTATAACATGAAACTCAACCCAACTAAATGTTCATTTGGTGTAACTGCAGGTAAATTTCTGGGATACATGGTGACCCAAAGGGGAATAGAAGCCAACCCGGCTCAGATCGATTCTGTGCAAAGAATCATATCCCCAACATGCGTCAAGGACGTACAGAAGCTTACAGGAAGGGTGGCGGCCCTTAGTCGATTTATCTCAAGATCATCAGAACGATGTCACCCCTTCTTCAACACGTTGAGAAAGTCAAAAACATTTGAGTGGACACCGGAATGTGAGGAAGCACTCAACCAGCTGAAGCAATATCTGACGAGCCCGCCACTTTTATCCAAGCCTAAAGACGGTGAAACACTATACATCTAATCGTGTCGAAACGGCGGTCGATGCGGTCTAATTCGGGAAGATGAGGGCAAACAATCACCGATCTACTACGTCAGTAAATCATTGTTGGATGCGGAGACAAGATACAGCCTGCTTGAGAAGCTAGCCCTTGCTCTTGTACACGCTGCAAGAAAGCTTCGTCCTTACTTCCAATGTCATCCAATAGTGGTCCTCACCACATATCCTCTAAAGACCATCCTTCACAAGCCGGAGCTATCTGGCAGACTTGTCAAGTGGGCGGTCGAACTAAGCGAACACGACATATCCTACAAACCCCGGACTTCGCTAAAGTCGCAGGTACTAGCTGATTTCGTAAATGATTTTACGCCTAACCTTTCAATGCAGGCAGACAAAGAGTTATGTTGCCTCACTGAGGATGAATCGGCTGGAATGTGGAAACTCTTCGTGGATGGTTCAAGTAATAAGCACGGAAGCGGACTTGGACTTGTTCTTTCATCACCCCAAGGCAATGAAATAGAACGAGCAGTAAGATGCGGGTTCAAAGCAACCAACAATGAAGCCGAATATGAAGCAATGTTAGCCGGGCTCGAGTTAGCTAAAGAAATTGGAGCTAAAAAGATCAATGTTTTTAGCGACTCCCAACTAGTGGTGAATCAGATGCAAGGAACTTACCAAGCCCGGGACAACAAGATGACGGCTTACCTAAACAAAGTGAAAGAGCTGCAGTCAAGCTTCGAAGAATTCACAATCGGACAGGTGCCCAGAGAAGATAATAATCAGGCAGACGCCCTAGCCAACCTCGGCTCTTCCATCCAAACCACCGGTCCAAAAAATATTCCAATCGTCTATCTTCAGTGGCCGGCGGTGTGGAAGAAGGAAGAAGAGCAAGTGTCAAACATATCAGACAGCCGGACCTGGATGACTCCAATACTAGAGTACTTGGAACAGGATATACTCCTGGAGGACAAGAATGAAGCACGTCGAATAAGAGCTCAATCAGCCCGATTCTCCATCATCCGAGGTAAGTTATACAAACGATCATATTCTGGTCCATACTTGAAATGTATTAACCCTGCAGAGGCAAAGTACGTCTTGGCTGAGCTGCACGACGGAGAATGCGGGAACCATTCCGGTGGTAGAAGCTTAGCCCATAGAGCCTTAACAAGCGGATACTACTGGCCTACCATGAAGTCAGATTCAATTGATTATGTTAGACGATGCGACAAATGCCAAAGATTTGCCCAAGTGTCCCACCTTCCACCTGAACCATTGATTTCCATCACGTCGCCTTGGCCGTTCATGAAGTGGGGAATGGACATCGTAGGGAAACTACCTACGGCACCTGGACGAAAGGTGTATATGCTGGCCGTAACAGATTACTTTAGCAAATGGATAGAGGCAGAAGCATTCCAGAAAGTTCGAGACATAGAAGTGAAAGGATTCATCTGGAAGAATGTGATATGCCGGTATGGAGTACCAAAGGAAATAGTGACTGACAACGGCTCTCAATTCATCAGCAACGACTTCCAAGACTTCTGTAGGTTTTGGAACATTAAACTCAGCTTCTCCACTCCAAGATACCCGCAGGCAAACGGTCAAGCCGAATCATCCAACAAGACAATAATCAACACCCTAAAGAAGAGGCTTGAAAAAGCCAAGGGAAGATGGGTTGACGAACTCCCCGGAGTACTCTGGTCGTACCGAACAACCACTAGGACCTCGACTGGAGAAAGTCCATTCTCCTTAGCCTATGGGATGGAGGCAGTCATTCCACCCGAAAGCGAAGTACCCACCGCCAGATACGAGCTTACCTCAGATAGCCAGAACAATCAAGGAATATGTCATGAGCTTGACACCCTTGACGAAAAAAGAGATAAAGCAAGGATAAGGCTCGCCTCCTACCAACAAAGTGCCGCCAGACACTACAACAAACACGTCCGCACCCGGACATTCAAGCCAGGCGACTGGGTACTCCGACGTGTCTTCCAGAATACCAAGGAGATTGGAGCCGGCAAGCTGGGTCCAACATGGGAAGGCCCCTACCTGATCACCAAGGTGGTCGGACATGGAGCATACAAGCTCCAAGCTAAAGATGGACGCGACATAGCCAACAGCTGGAATGCCATCCATCTCAAACAGTATCACGCCTAAACTCAACTTCTCATTTCTTTCAATTGATTAGGTCCTACGGGACCCACCTTTCTAGCCACACTAGTTCTAACGGTTTCATGCAGGACCTCAAAGAACTACATAATGGCTTGATCCCTGTTTAGGGTATGTAGGCAGCTCCCCGGAGCACAGCCCAATCTGGCCAACAAGAAAATACGGATGCAGATCCACCAACAACTCTAACTCCATTGGTGCAAGGCGGTAACTTTACACGCTTTCTATCAATTACTTTAAGTCCTACGGGGCTCACATTTCCAGCCATACTAGTTCTGACAATCTTATGCAGAAAATTCTCAGAACTACATATGGGCTTGATCTCCGAATGGAGTATGTAGGCAGCTTTTCGGAGCCCAGCCAATCATATTTGCAGGACAAACCTGCATGACGGGAAGTGACAGACACTTAGTCACCAATATCTACTACACCGGACCTATTGGACGGTATCATTTCTACTTTAGTCAATTTATTCATTAAATTAGTCCTACGGGACCAATCATCTCCCACACTAGTTCTGACAATTTTATGCAGAAAATTCTCAGAACTACATATGGGCTTGATCTCCGAATGGAGTATGTAGGCAGCTCTCCGGAGTGCAGCCCTCCCTTTACTTAACCTTTTTGTCCTACCAAAAATAGGGGACAAGTAAGCCAACAAAAGACTAAGTGTCAGTAAACCGAAAGCCAGTTCATGACGCACCGAACTAGTCGGAATATAAAATGATATGATATAAAGAAATCTAATAGCATACACTAAATGCATTGGAATAAAATCAAAAACATCAAGACAACAATACAATAAAAGCAAGTAAAAGACCTTGTAAATATCAAGGAAACGCCCCGGACGAGCTAGTCGTCGTCTATAATTTAGCAACTAATCCAAGCCATACCTTCCGACTATGACTTGAACTAGGGGAAAAATGGGGATACGAACCCTTACAAGTGATAACAAAAACATAAGTCATGAGTTCATAATACAGGCTCAGTCATCGGGTACATGCACCCGGCCAAATAAAAATTAAACATCGTCTAAGCGATACAAACATCAAAATAAAGATAGAAGTCTAATAAACATAGTAGCAAGGGGCCTGATCAAACATCGGCTTCCTAATCCTGTCCATCAGAAACACCCGGCTCGTAAGAAACCACTGGCTGGTCTCCAAGAGCTAGCTCTGCAGTGACCATATCACCAAGAGTAGCGACAAGACCAACAGTCCCTGCCTCCTCAGCTTCCACCATCCTCAAGTAAGCTTCATGGTTAGCAATAAGCTTGTCAACATCCCATGTATGTGCCAGACCATCGCGAAAGTCACGAGCCATTTCTCCACGCACTTGGACTTCCATATCATCACCAGCCTGATCAAGACGCTTCTCAAGTAACGCGACTGTGCCCTTCATAGTCTGAAGCTCACACTTGACACCTTGAAGCTCAGTGACTTCGGACCTACAGGTATTCAGTTGACTCTCTAATTCCTTGTTGTCAAGCTCCAATTTGTCATTTTTAGCACGGAAGCCGTTCATCTCCGCCCTCATCGCCTTCAACCGACTAGACAACTTTCGGATCCGTCTCCTCATCCATGCTGCCATCTCAAGACCCTGTCGATCAATATGTGATGTAAGTACAAGTTAGATAAATGCTAAATCTCACAAAAAAGCAAATACAAAGAACAAAGAAAAAAGTTTAACTTACCCGAAAGATATTCATAAGACAAGCACTAGATGCAGCATCATCCCCTATGGCATCACAAACCTTTTCATCTTCTGGAAGCAGTAGTTGATCTACATTCTCAAGAAGCGGATCAAAGTTATCTAAGCCGGCAGTTATGGAGGTCGTAGACGGCAACCCTTTGGCCGCAGCAGAAAATGATAGCTTAATAAAATCTCCGGCCATATCAGACACGGCATCCTGGGGCGCTCGCTTTCTTCCTTGCACCAGGGAAGGAGACGGCAAGGCATCGGCGCCATCAACTTGTCCCGCCACACCGGAATTAGCCGGAACAACTTCGTGCTTATCCTTTTTGGGCGCAGCCGCAGCCGCAGCCGCAGCCCTTCCTCTCTTAGGCTCGACACGGTACATGTTATCCAAGGAGTTCTGAACCCAAGCTCGGTGATCAGGAGTTAAGGTAGGAACACTCGGATTCAAAATATCATAACCAAAACCCTCTTGGCCGTATTGTAAAAATGCAATTTGACGTTCAACTCGAGTAGCAGGCGCAACTAGACCTTCCCGAGGTGGCGGACGGACATACCTCTTGTCCCAAAGACTGGTAGAATAAAGAGTTTGCTCCGACAAAAGGAACTCACAATGACGATCTTCCTCTGGAAAGTTAAGAAACCAGCTCACCCTCTCCTCACTTTGTCGGCGCACCAAAGAGTCGCTGCCCTTCAAGGTCCCTACAAAGAAACATGAGAAAAGTAAGAGTTAGTATAAAACAATACGATAGAAATAAACAAGTATGAAACAAGACTACTCAAACTAAGACACTCACTGACACGAGACCAACAAGGTGGAATATCTGTATAAGCCGAAGTTCCCAACAAAGTATTAGGGATATATAAATAGTAATGTTTCCATCTGGACTTATCGGCATCAGGCAGGCCAAGCACCAAATGCTGGCTCCGTTTCTTAACAAATTTATATCTCCCCTTTTCCGTTGACTCCGCCAGGGAATATGCGTACAATACATCCCCCAAAGTAAAATCACACATGCTATGCAATTCACAAAACGCATGTACTCCTATCAAGATGCGCCAAACATTTGGCATCAGCTGACTCGGATGTATCCGCTGGTAATTGCAAAGCTCCAACACTAGTCTAGGCAATGGAAAGCGGGCACTTATCTTTAAAAGCTTCATGTACATACACCCATGTCCCGGCACGAACCAATCGGCCCTCTCAATAGGCAAAGGAAGTTTTAAACTAATTTGCATGGGAATCCCATAGTTCGCCCTCATCCAACATAAATCATCTACAGTAAGCCTAGTTGGATAATTTTTGGGAGGAACAAGCACACCAGTGGCGGCACTACCTGCAATCGGATCAGTACCATTTATACCACGTCCAAACTCACTACACTCTCGGTAAGGGCAAATCTCCCGAATGATTACACCCTCTGGAATATCGCTAGTCTGAGCATCATCATCACTACTACCCCCGTCAGAAGATCTATCAGCTCTACTGGACTTCCCGATGACTTCACTCCGGCTACGGGATAACATGCTAGCAAGTATCACCTAAAACAAAGACACTATCTAAGGCTTAGCTCATCGGTCAAGTAAGACATGCTGGAATGGGAAAATCATACAAACATAACTAGAACAAGCGACTAAGATAAGATGTGAGTAACTAAGTCACGTCAAGTATAAAAGGCCATCGACCCTACCGGACTAGCATGCAAAAAGTTCCTTAACTTAGCCTTATGACATAAACATATACACTAGCATGCCAAAAATGATACAAGATCAACCGGCACAACCGGACATAGTGGAAAATAATATCATACATACATGCTAAACAGTAAAAATCAAAATTTTTACTACTAGTCAAGATCAAACACGAACACATGCTATGGTAGAATCAAAAATTTACAGTCACTATTTTCTTATTTCACTATGAAGAACACGAAGAACGCCCAGAAAATAAAAGAGAGAAGAATACCGACCTTCTGAAGCTCAAAAATCTTCTCTCAATATCTCCACTTTTCCACTCCAAGCTCAAAGTTTTGTCCAAAGATTTATCTCTAGTAAAAAAAAAAAAAGTGAAGTAAAGATGTCGTAGTAATTTTATCTCCTATAAATAAGAAAACACTGGCTTATGACATAAATATTTATTGATCTTACTAAACAACCCACACTTTCGACAGTGGCTCAAATCGCCTTCATCTCCACTCCATGGAAGTTGATTCTGTCAACATCAACTTCATTGGGTTAGCAGCAGCCTCATCAATTCACATTTCCTTCATCTACGCAGACCCTGCCGGCTTCATTTGATTCATCCAGTATTTTAGCATAACCGACCTCGCTGGAGCGGTCACCGGTCTCAACCAAGCTTGACGGCAGCGTGCTCCTGCTCACTGACTGGGCTGCCCAACCATTATCATCGACACTGTAAAGTCTATATGTTTAAACCCAATCGACCGATGCCCTACGCCTCGACGCAATAACGTCACCGTCTACTTTCTCGTCGTCTTCACTGGACTTGAGAGACGAAAAAAACAGCTCCGAGCGCTTTTGGAAAATTAAATTCTTAAGTGATTAGCGAAGTAAAGTGCACATGGCATACAATCTCATGTCTTTTATGGACCAAAAGATAATCCTAGCACAATTACTCCACCGCTAAGTACTATCCATCATATCAAAATCCAAGATTTTTTGTCAGACCGATTCTTTTGAAAGATGACTCTGTGCAAAAGAAAGCTCCTGCAATCTTTTACCTAATGAGATACTTGGCAGTAGCTGATAGCTACTCTAGTAAGGGAGGCAGAGAATAGTCAAACACCATGGTAGCTCCTATGCGTCTGACTCGTGTCAGCTTTATCGACCTCACCACTTCGCCGGCCTCACTCAACTTCGAGTTGTTGCTATAGACGACGACAGCGTCCACCGGATATGATAGCGTTGAAGGAAAAGCCGCTCCGTCGTATTCTCGTTTCTTCTTTCCCTCTTGTTGCCTTAGTCGGCATCGACGGACATGCCGGACGCGATGGCGGCGTTGCTAAATTTCTTCATCTTTTTCCCTACCTTCCATGGCTGTTCCAAAACTTGTCGATGGTGTCGGCATTTCCAGCACTAATTAACATCACTCTCTTCTCTCCTTCGTCCAACCCAGCTGTATCAGAAACACCAACCTGCTCTGCCAAGCTCGACCACAGCTAGCTCCGCTTCATGCCATCATCCTTATCGGATTCGAAATAGAGAGGTGTCCGTTTCAAAGTTGACGCCATCATCTTTCTTCGTCAGAGCCCGCTGCCGCGAACGCTGTCAGCCGTCAATGGCGATAAGCACAAGAGGTCGAAGAGGAAGTCATTGTCGGGCTTATTGGACAGCCTCAACTCCAATGAGTTCTCCACTGACTGCCATCGGCATTGTCGGCGTTGTCGGCATTGTGTGATTCATCCGCAAGAATTCTTACCCTTCTTCCCTTTCCATTTCGTTAGCCAATATAATAATAAATTCTATTGGAAGCATATGAGGCATTGGTATATCGGTATCATCGACGCCGGCGCAAAATGCCTTTTTCACGGTTTCTACCGGATGCGTGGAACGTCCCAGACCCATCAGCTTAGTCAGCCACACCCGACTCCTCTCAGTTAGTCGCCGTACAGACATGCAATGTTGGCGAGTACACCCTCTATTGGAGTCATCGGCCCCACCGGCACTACTGGATGCATTGGCTGTGTCCACCCTCAACTCCATGAGGCCAAGTGAGTTTTCGATTAATTGGGGCTACAATTCTTATTTAATTAATGGAGCCCAATTATTTTTAACTTTCCATGGCCCGTTTGGCCCAATGGCATATGTATTTTACTGTGCAAATTGCGCGAATACGTCAATATACACGCACATACCTTTATTTATGTAATTTATTTATATACACTTGTATATATATATATATATATATAAATGATAATAAAAATAGAAATCGTCCAAAATAAAGGGAAGACATTCGTCAACACCGGCATACATGGCTATCACAACTCTCTAGTTAAAATCACTTTAACTAAAGAGTGGGGGACAAACTGTAGTGGACAAAATTCGTCTTCTTACCAAGCCTATTAATTGGACCAATTAGCCTGCCAGACTGGACGCATCGGCCCAGTAAAAACTCAACAAAAATATTGGATTTAAGGAGCCCATATCCGGATCAGGGGTGTCCAACGGCCATACTGGACACGTCGGCACGACTGACAGGAGAATAAGTCAAATAACTGAACAGATTAATTAATTTGACTCCCACAAGAATCGGAACCGTCAAGAGGGAAAGGGCGAGCGGATAAGGCCGACGGCTAGGGTATGGAGAAAACCCTAATCAACTAAATCGTCCTATTAGTAGGCGGCCACTACGTCCGACTAATCCATCTAGTCATTCACACTTGAGCTCTCTACTTCATCTCTTGACCTATCCGCCTTCATCTTTTTCCTCTTTCGTTATTTCCAAACTCAGGCTATCGGATCCAGTGGTCGTACCGGCACCACCGTCACCACCTGCCCCTCTGACGCTCTAACTACTTTCTATCATCACTTCCCGGACGTACCGGACATCAAAGAATCCATTATTAATTTAGATCTCCATTATTCATTATTTATTTTATTATTATTCTGGTTATTCCGATAACTGACTTGAGCGTTGGAGGTCCTACGGCCGACACCCCCACCGGTGTTCCGTCGGACTCTTACGTGTGCTACTTGTGACAGGTTGCTTTGTGCCCCGTCATCCACGTCATCCACGTCTTCCGAATAGTAGGATTTATCCCCTACAAAAATATATTTGTCCAAAAAACTATACTACCAAGTTCCAAAGAAGGTGCAGAATACCCTAGAGCATAGAACAACGTGGCCGATCCCCCTTTGAATTCGTTGCTTGCTCCTCCGCCACAGAGGCACGCACAGATTATCTAAATGGAATGGAGTCGTGCACACACACACACACACATAGAAGAAAAAAGAGTTGATTAATCAAATTATCAAATGGGATCGCAAATATTGAAAATCTCGCCTTTCGCAGCTTCTAGAACGTGCGGCCCCGCTCTCGCAAGACTCAATCCCAACCCAATTGATCGTACCCCTAAAGCATCCATTTTTCAAATAATTAGATTTAGCAGCTATTTGGCGAGTGGGTTTTGTGGGTTGAGTCTGAATCAGGGAAGTAAGGGTTTCAGAAGCGGAGTTGTGGCCATGGCTGCTACTAATTCAGTGCAGAAATCGGATGAGGAATGGCGCGCAGTTCTCTCGCCGGAGCAGTTTCGTATTCTGAGGCTCAAGGGCACAGAGTAAGTTTCAGTTCTTCCCCAATTTGCAATTTTGTTTTTTTGTTTGTTTTTTGTTATTTTTTTCTTGAATTGTTATGGGAATGATTAAATTATTGAAATTCAAGGGCTTGTAGTTGTGATTGTGTGTGGGTGTCTCATCTTTTGGGAATGTGATCGTGGCAACCGTTCGTGCAGGTGTTTAGATTCTTCTAGATCGAGTTCTTTTGCAGTTCTTTCTACCCCTGTTTCTAAACAACTTATGTGAGATTATAGTGAGAGATTTTAGGCAGTAGTTGTAGTTTCTGGGATTCACAATTAAATTTGTGAATTTTGTGTTGAATTTGTAGTATTTGTTTCACATGCTAGCAAATTGTGAGATAGCAGATTGAAATTATGGAATGTTCCCTATCTAACTGAAATCTTTGATGGGAAATTCGTTTATTGCTAATAATTGCCTGTCTTGCGTTTGACAACTGCTGGAAAGAATGCTTAATGGCCGAATTTAATGCCAAATGCTGACTTGTATATCTTCTTCTACTGAAAGAACCGATCAACCTTTACCTAGATCATTCATTTTCCTTATTATCGTGATGGCTGATCAAGTTAGGTGTATGGGAAGTGACTGGTTGAGCTTTGTGCAATGTTTGGTTTTAACTTTTATCATTTGTACGGTTGTACCTTTGTTTGATGCTGTGTTATCATTCATATTGATATGATAGAGCTTTATATGCTTTAATATCAATGCTGAAGCAACTCTCCCTTCTCTTTTCCTTTTTTTTTCCCCGAGAACTCCTTCTCTTTTCCTTAACAAGAAGAAAACGGAGAACTTTCAGATTATTGTAAGATCATAAAAATACAGCTGTGCAATGTATTTTTGCATTACAGTAGATAAATATCCCGCTGTGGTAAGTTGTTCGGAGTTGTTTTTTATGCCCACTTTTCTTCATAAATACCATGTACCTGTATTTGACCTTCAGACCTTCTAATGTAGTAATGTATACCACTTCTACTATTGCCTCTTTGTCCACCCTCCGTTGCTGCTGCTGTCATATGTTGTCAGTATGATATTACCAAGTTCGTTTGTCTTTCTTATTGAAAAATTATTGATCCTCTTCTTGGACCTATAGTTGCAATAATTATGTTTTCGTCACCTCTGCTCCTCTCCTTTTAGTTAAGTCTTGCATCTTATTTCTTGCCTCCACTCTCAGGATATCATGCTACCTTGAGTTCGGTTACTTTTACCGTTAATGGAGCAGAAGTAGCCTGATAGCATGTTTATGAAATTAAATAATCTATCTCCATCATCGCCCCTCGTGGGTTTCAGATATAGTTGGTGATGCAATGAGCTATTTTATGAACTACACACCAGTGTTTATTTATTGTGCTAAGATATGTGCTTAATCCCTTGCATTAAATCAGGTTTCCTGTGGGTTTTAGATCTAGGTGGTGATGCAAGGAACTATTTCATGAACTACACATCGATGTTTATTATATGCTTAATCCCCTGCATTGCATTAAATCAGGTTTCCTGGTACGGGGCAATATGACAAGTTCTTTGGGGAGGGTGTATACGAATGTGCAGGATGTGGAACTCCTCTCTACAAGTCGACTACCAAATTCAACTCAGGTTGTGGTTGGCCTGCCTTCTTTGACGGTCTTCCCGGGGCCATAAACCGAACTGTAAGTTTTCCTTCGTTTTGCCCTTCATTCATCAAGTGTTGGCATATGTGACGAACAATGCTTTGCTCTGTGTGTAGGCTGATCCCGACGGACGTAGGATAGAAATCACGTGTGCAGCCTGCGGTGGACACCTCGGTCATGTCTTCAAAGGAGAGGGGTTTCGTACACCCACAGACGAACGCCATTGCGTTAATAGCGTATCGCTGAAGTTCACTCCTGCAAATTCCGAGTCTTCGCAGTGAAGTACAAACTTTTGGCTCGTATTTGAATGTGATAATAGTGTTGTGTAAATTGCCTAATAATATAACTTCTCTATCATCACTACCAATTGGGTGTATTCAATAAGCTGTATATCGCAGATCTGATACGCATTGCTGAGCTTCATGTGTTTTGTCACGCTTAAATTTATTACAGCATCTGCCATATTCTGTTCATTTCACAATTTGATGTAACGAAGAATAATGGATCAACTTATATACCACTCATAATAATGAACAATTCATTTTCCCTCTTATTTTCTATGGATCAATATAGTCCATAATCAAGAAATTGTGACAAGTTTTTATTTTTGGTGTTGAGTTCAAATTAATCAAGTAAGGAATGTGATAACTTAGTTGTCACTAAAATACATAAACTATCTTTTCTCATATTATTAATGCCAACAATGTTTATAGTTTATAAGATACAAAAAAAAAATTTTAATTCACACAAATTCAATTTATTTACTAAGGTAAATTGAAATTGAGAATACATAATATATGCATAAAGTACAAACACAAAGGCATTAGTAAGAAAAAGTGCGCATTTCTTTAAAAAATTAAAACATAAATATATAATACTCGTATAATAACGCTCATTTCGATTTGTTGAATTCTTGACATCTATTACTAATACAAAAATAAAGTTGTCCCATCCAAGATGCTCCGTTTAGATTTTCCTTTATTCTCGTAATTTGTCTAATTTTAATTCATATATATATATTCTAATTTTTTTTATTAATTTCATATTTTTGAAATATCACATGTTTATCTATTAATCACATCTCATATTTATCTTTCCCTCTATTTAATTAAATTCTTCTATTATACATATTAAAATAATAACAATTTCGGAATGTATTCTTAATTTCTTATATTATTTTATACATTCTTAATTCATATATAATAATCAATAGAAAATTGTAAGAACCCTCTCATCGGTGTCCATATCAACCCGATGAAGTGATCGGAGGAGACTCCATCGATGAAAATCCCTATGAAGACTAAATAAATATATTTAATCAACATATCTATATGGAATCCTTCTTATTTTTCATTCATGTTTTTCTAAAAATTCGATTAGTGCTTTCTATAAAATATATACATTTAATCAAATGTGGAATATGTAGAAAAATAAAGTTGTCCCCTCCGCGGTGCTCCGTTCATATTTTCCTTTATTCTGGTAATTTGTCTAATTTTAATTCATATATATTCTAATTTTTATTAATTAAAATTTTATTAATTTTATATTCTTGAAATATCACATGTTTATCTATTAATCACATCTCATATTTATCTTTCCCTCTATTTAATTAATTTATTCTATTACACATATTAAAATAATAATAATTTCAGAATACATTCTTATAAATCTTTATTTTATACATTCTTAATTCATATATATAATCTATATATATATTTAATATTATAAAATTGGCAAAGATTAGATATATCGATTTAATTAGCATGAACCAACGAGACGGTTCAAACATACTTAAAAAGAAGAATTTCTACTAATTTGAATTAATATTAACTTTGTTTAGATTTTTATTGAATAATTTAGCATAAACCAACGAGACTGTTCAAATAATATAGAAAGAAGGATTTTTACTAATTTTAATTAATATTACTTTGAAGATGTAAACATATTTTTTTTTCGCATTTTGGCAAAGATTAGATATATCGATTTAACATGAACCAATGAGACGGTTCAAATATACTTAAAAATGAAGAATTTTTACTAATTTTAATTAATATTAACTTTGTTTATATTTTTTATCGAGTAATTTAAAATAAACCAACGAGACGGCTCAAATAACATAGAAAGAAGGATTTTTACTAATTTTAATTAATATTACTTGGAGTGTTCATATTTTTATTCAGTATTACTCAACGGATTTAAGACGAGTATGTACAGTAAAGTCACTATTTTAACCGAGATTATGACGAACATGTAGAAAAATTCTAAACAAATTTAGAATTTAGAAAATACATAATAAATGAGTATACTCGATTCATTGTCATTTCTAATTATAAATTTAGATACGTGAAATAAAATTAATTTGTTAAGTTTGATTAATAATTAATGCGAACAATATCACAACTTCTAAATAAAATATAAAATTATTTTTAAAATGTATACATATAAATTAAAACATGAATTTATTTCCCGTCGAATTTCGACGGGCTACTTACTAGTCTATTACTAATACAAAAATAAAGTTGTCCCATCCACGATGCTCCGTTCAGATTTTCCTTTATTCTCGTAATTTGTCTAATTTTAATTCATATATATATATATATTCTAATTTTTTTTATTAATTTCATATTTTTGAAATATCACATGTTTATCTATTAATCACATCTCATATTTATCTTTCCATCTATTTAATAATTTCTTCTATTATACATATTAAAATAATAACAATTTCAGAATGCATTCTTATAAATCCTTATTTTATACATTCTTAATTCATATATAATAATCTATAGAAAATATGTAAATGAAAATTCCGATGAAGACTAAATAAATATATTTAATCAATATGTCTATATAGAACCCTTTTCATTTTTCATTCATGCTTTTCTAAAAACTTCAATTAGTGCTTTCTAGAAAATATATACATTGAATTAAATGTGGGATATGTAGCTAAATAAAAGAAAAACTTGAAGATGTAAATATATTTTTTTCCGCATTTTGGCAAAGATTAGAGATATCAATTTAACATGAACTAACGAGACAACTCAAATATACTTAAAAAGAATGATTTTTTTACTAATTTTAATTAATATTAAATTGTTTAGATTTTTATCAAGTAATTTAGCATAAACCAACGAGACATTCAAATAATAAGAAAGAAGGATTTTTACTAATTTTAATTAATATTACTTTGAAGATGTAAACATTTTTTCCCCTCATTTTGGCAAAGATTAGAGATATCGATTTAGCATGAACCAACGAGACGTTTCAAATATACTTAAAAACAAGAATTTTTACAAATTTTAATTAATATTAACTTTGTTTATATTTTTATCGAGTAATTTAGCATAAACCATCGAGACGGTTCAAATAACATAGAAAGAATGATTTTTACTAATTTTAATTAACTTTACTTGAAGTGTTTATATTTTTATCGAGTATTATTCAACGGATTTGAGACGCGTATGTACAGTAAAGTCACTATTTTAACCGAGATTAGGACGAACATGTAGAAAAATTATAAACAAATTTAAATTTAGAAAATACATAATGAATGAGTATACCCGATCCATTGTCATTCCTAATAATAAATTTAGATACGTGAAGTTAAATTAATTTTTTAAGTTTGATTAATAATTAACGTTAACAATATCACAACTTTTAAATAAGATATAAAATTATTTTTAAAATGTATACATGTAAATTAAAACATAAAGTAATTTTCCGTCGAGTCTCGACGGACTACTTACTAGTTTGGATTATATTATAATTAGATCGTTAAAATTTTAATTTTTTTAGTCGATTAAAGGTTTAAATATTATAGTTGGATCGTTAAACTTTGTGTTGTACACTTGTACTGTATTATATCCTCAAATAATTACATCCAATTATATTTGAATAATAAATAAATAAACGGTTTAAGAACTCAATTGAACAAAAAAAAGTTATTAAAAATATCCTTACTAACAACACAATAAAAAAAAAAGTTCGATAGTTGAATAAAAAATATTTTAGTAGCTAGAAGTGAGTGTGAAACGATACCTTTTTCCTCAAGAAAAACAAATTTCCACGGTTCCACCGCAAAATTTGTAAAATAGTTTCTTCCTAAATACTAGTGTGTGTTTTAAAATTCAGAAATCACAAATTGAGAGAATCACCAATTCGCCACGTAACCACATAAGTATCATCCAAAAACAGAGTTTTATTTTGATCTTCTGTTTTGACCGTTAAAACCACAAATTTCTTCCAATGGCGTGAACGTGTGGCTCCTCCGCTTCCTCTTCCTTCCCTACTCCAAATACTATCTATCTTTCCATTCCAACTCAGAATCTCAACACCAAAATTCTTCATCATCAATCAATCATATCTCTCCCTTTTTACTTGTGTTTTTCAAATGTTCGCTGCAATTCATCATTAGCTTGCTTCTTTTGGTTTCATGAATGTCAGTATGTTGGGTGCAGCGGCCCATTCCCACAATCTGAAAGTGAGTTCTCACTTTAATTCCGTTTAATGTTGAATAATTCTGGTGGAATTATTGATTACATATGAGATATTTTGAATGCTTTGTGCCCTTTGCTTACGCTGATTATGTTTACATTGAAGGGAAATAGTTTAAATAGTTATGTTGAACAGCTATCTTACGCTTGTTATCTGCATATTACCAATCTATTGAGATATTTTGATATCTTTCGCGTGTCCTTTGATTTTCCTTTTACTGATTATTATTAAGAGGGCTTTATTTGGACTTTTTTTTTATTCAAGTTAATCACAGTTATACTGTCTGGAAATTTCATACGCTCTATCTTTTAACTGTTTAGTGATACATGTCAATGTGAAAGACATGCTTGTAACCCTAACTTGAATTTTAATATTGATACCATTGTCATATATTTCTGGATTTATGTGGCAAAATATGACTGAATTGCTAACCAACCTGCACTTGATTTGATGCAGGGCTATGACATCATTTTCCAGAATAATTCCATTCGATCAATTGCCTCGGCTTCCCATCCATCCCAGTGTTATCTTAATGTTTCATCCAGTTGTGGTCAGTTGGTGGGTGCTCCATCCATGTCCATGAGCCGCAGAATAAATTGCCGTCTTCTGTTCAGAGTATATGACGGCTTCAAGGGGAGACGGTTATCACCTTACACAGTAACTGGTGGAGAAAGGTCTCACCTTCTTAACCATAGACATGTCAAACAATTCAGATTTAGGATACACGCATCACTTGATGTTGCGTCTGCTGTTGATGTTATCAATGACTTGGGGTTGGACACGCTGACATTCTTAGCTGTAACAGTATTGGTGGTTCCTGCCTTCAAATTTATTAAAGCTAGTCCAGTAAGTAGACTTTACCATGTAGGATTCTTGAAGTTTCATTGGTTAACTTCTACATAGTTGTTTTGGTAGTGAATATTCATGTTCAGGATGCTTTCTTTTCATATATTTCTTTTCATATTTCATTATGAACACGATTAGTCTGATTGCCATTTGGCTGCACTCAGCTGTGTGCTTTCTGATGTGCAACTTAGGATCAACTTTATCTCATTAATGATTTCAACTCTAAAATAATGCTAATTAGAGTGGTGAATTATTTTTCTCTTCTTCTTTGATTTTATAGTATGTTGTGTTTATGTCCAACATGTGCTAATTTTTTTGGTTGTTTCAGATTCTAGGTTTCTTCTTCGCAGGGGTTGTGCTCAATCAACTCGGCCTGATTAGAAATATCACAGATGTTAAAGTTCTATCTGAATGGGGAATTCTCTTCTTGGTAAGTTCAACTTTATTATTATTATTATTATTATTATTATTATTATTATTATTATTATTATTATTATTATTATTGTTATTAGTATTACATTTACTACTACTAACTACATCTAAAGCCCACCATGATAACTTGGATTAAGCCAAAACAAATATTTTACTTTCTCGCCTTCTTGTGTGTGTTCATCTTTCTGCAGTTCCTAATTATGATATAAAGTTATCCGTTCCTTTACGAAGGTTATCTGATGAGATTAACTAACAGATAACTTCTTGCAGCTGTTTGAGATGGGTTTGGAACTCTCGCTTGCCCGCTTGAAAGCTCTTGCTAAGTTTGCCTTTGGCCTAGGGCTAACTCAGGTATATACTGACAGATAGTTTGGTTCATTGTGACCATCCGATTTCTTGGGTCCCTTTGCCATGAGGTCTGCATTATCCTTTCTCATGTCAGTTCTTTACTTGTAAAAGATGTGATCAAATGGTCAAAAACAATGAATATACTAAATAAAACTAGATCGACTCCTTAGTGAATTCAGGGTATGTGTTCTATACAGCTCTAATTTTTCTGGGTATTGATTAATATTGTTGAGTTATGCACTAAGTTGAAATTAACTCTGTTACATACATGAAATTAACCCTGGCTCTAATTTTATGCTCATCCCAAGTCCCCCAGCTCTATGTCTGTTGCCCTGTACTATTTTACAAACATGATTCACCGACCTTGTTCTCATATTTTAACTTCTTTGAGCTGGTGTTTCATTTGTGTTATGAGTTCCTATGTACTAAACGGTTATAGCAACCTAGAGTTATGCAACTTTTATTTCCTACACACTAGCTAGTTTCTAGCTAATCTCGGAATGATGCTAGCTACATGATGGCCTGATGGGGACCCTGAACTAATTCGAACAGACTCATGCATCAGAAGATCTTTAAGTTGATGGGTCTTTGTCCATCCTTTTGCTTTTCCTTTTCTTGTGTCTTATTACATAACGCTTTTTGTGTAGTCTAGAATAAGATGAGACACTTAATCCTGCAAGTTGTAAGATGTTAGAATATACCATATGATAATGCATGCTAGTAAGCTTTAGTCATATGCTGACTTTGTGTTGTCACATTATAGGTTTTACTATCAACTCTCGCTTTCACAGCATTTGAGCTGCCACCGAATGGTGCTATTGGAACAAGAATATTGCAGTTCCTTTTCCACTCGAGATCTGACTTGGTGAGATAATTGTATGCCTAAAATTCCATACTGGTTTGATTCTGAGGCAAATTGAATTTGCATATCCCTTGTTCAAGACATTAAATAAAAGCCTTCATATATGTCTATGTTTGTGTGTGCAGTGTATTCACTGTTACTGTCTTTATGTTCGGTTTTATGATGTTCTTTAAAAACTTGTAGGTCAACATTCGAAGCATTGATGAGGCTGTGGTTATTGGTGCGGCTCTTTCCTTATCTTCTTCAGCATTTGTTCTCCAGGTACTTCAGCTCAAATGACCTGAATAGTTGGAGCTCCTTTATCCATGTCTGCTTCCTTTTCCTATTTTTTGTCCAATTTGTACCTTGAATTCTCTGTCCAAATTACCCATTAATTTACCTTTTAAAAACCTTTACCTTGTAAGGTTCAATAGCTCTTCACCGTAATTTTATAATCATCTGTAAGTATACTAAGTATATTTATTTAGCGGTTATTCATAACTTTCCCCTTGGAACTGGTTCAAGCTTAGATTTATGAGGAAATTTTCTTCTATAAAGAAATAGTTTATGGTGGAACCTTTGAGATGAACTTTGTAATATCGTTATTAAAATAGTAAGAATAAATACTAAGTGGCAGAGGCCATGCTTAAGTACCAAAAACGTAACACACAATTATAGCTTCTTGCAGAAAAAGGAGAGCTTCCAACCAGATTTGGGTCAGCAACCCTAGGGATACTTCTCTTGCAGGTTTTATATGTTTTTCTTTATCTTTTATTTACTTCACTTCCACATATTTCTTATCACCATCCCCATCTCTTTTTTTACCCTGAATTGGCTGGGAGTGGTCATGGACAGTGTTCCAAAACATGCGGAGCAAGTAACCTTTTTGGATCCCTACTGCTTGGTATTTGCAGGACATTGCAGTTGTCCCACTACTTGTGATACTGCCGGTGCTGGAGAGCCAGGTATATTGAAATATTCAGATGGCATAAACAATAAGATCCTATTTAGGTACACTTTTTAGTTCCTTAAAACATTTTCTAAATTGTTTAGTGTTCGCAAGCCCTTTGCTTAAATTTTTTTGTAGATGAGCTTGAGAGCTCCTAAAACGATGCTGCAGTAAGCTCCTAAAAAGACGCTACAATTTATTTATCTTAGGTTACTCCTCTAGTTTTGATCATAATCAAACTATTCAAAATATGAATTTTAGTAACCTAAACAAGAAATGGTCTTGCAAAAAACTGATGGTGAGAAAGTACATCATGTCCAATTATATTAGCTGGTTGCTTAAGTACTTCTTTAAAGTATTAAATGTGAACGATAGATCTTTTTCTATAAAACTGATTCTGTGAGCAAGGCTACTGCCTATCAGGTTGTTATTTTCTGAAGCAGCACTGTTGCTACCAAACTATTATTAAAGCTTCAACATGTTTTATATGCAGAATTTGGCTGCAGAAAGTGTTTGGCCATTGCTTTTGAAAGAAAGTCTAAAAGCTTTAGGTGGATTAGGTTTGCTGTCTTTCGGTGGAAAATTTCTTCTGAGGCGGGTTTTTGAGGTGAGAAAATTTGTACTTCAAAGAGAATGAACATCCACAATTTTACTTGGTAGTGATGAGATTTGGCTGTTGATTCCAGGTTGTTGCAGAAGCAAGGAGTTCAGAAGCTTTTGTCGCTCTTTGTTTGCTTACTGTTGCAGGAACATCACTCATTACCCAGAAGTTGGGCTTCAGTGACACGGTTTGATATTGTATCCTTCTATACAGATTGCAATATGAATATGTCAAAATATTGAAGCTGAACGGATTCTAATTTTTTTTTTGTTTGCAGCTAGGGGCTTTTTTAGCTGGGGCTCTTTTAGCAGAAACTAACTTCCGCACACAAATCGAAGCTGACATACGGCCTTTCAGAGGCTTACTTCTTGGGTTGTTTTTTGTGACAACTGGTACTTCTATTGACATGCAGGTACTGGATATTATTTTGGCATTATGTGGGTAAATCTTGTGTCTCCTTTACTAGTTTCTTCTATGATTCATGTCATCTCTTGATGTACTGCCTTTGGTGCAGTAAGTAACGATTTACAACTCACAAATGACAAAACTTTCCATAATCCATGAAGTTTGGTTGTCCTTCTTGCATGTTCATAGATTTTCCATCTTTCCTCAAACACCTCTATTTTGGAGCTTTTCTAACCCCATTATATATATGTTTACCTGTTTGGTGCAGCTTCTTATCCGAGAGTGGCCAAATGTATTCTCACTCTTGGCAGGTTTGATAGTTATCAAGACATTGATAATAACAGCATTAGGTCCCCGAGTTGGACTGAGTCTCCAAGAGAGCGTAAGGATAGGATTGCTTCTTTCTCAAGGTGGTGAATTTGCATTTGTAGTTTTTTCACTGGCAAACAGGTAATTCTGATTTTTTTTTTCTTTTAACAAAATGAATTTTTTTCCTTGATTGATCATCCATTTTTCATTGAAATCCAGGATTTGTGTAGCAAGCTAACAATGAATCCTTGTTATATAGGCTTGGAGTGCTACCACTTGAACTGAACAAGCTTCTCATTATTGTTGTCGTCCTGTCTATGTCACTCACACCCCTTTTGAATGACATAGGAAGAAAGTTGGCTGATTTTGTTGGTGAGAAATTTCCAGATGAGAATGTAAGTTTCCAAAATAACTCTAAATACTTATTCGCAAACAGTTGAAGATGAATTACCCTCCAAGAAAAAAAACAGTTGAAGATGAAAGCTGATTTGAGGTCTTTAATGTGGTTTATTAGTTGGTTAAGTAAGCCTGTACCTTGATCTAGAGAAATTCTTTTTTTGCATAAAACATCAGTTTGTTTCTTGCGCGCATTACCGCCATTTGTAAAGCAATTGAAGAGCGATGATCTAAGTTTTAAAGTTATGAGCTGATTCCTTTTTTTTGGTTATTGACTGAATTATTATTGCCACAGAACGCTGATGACTCTGTAAACTTTGATGCCAGAGAACCAGTTGTTATAGTTGGATTTGGGAAAAAGGCTCAGGTAGAGTTAGTTTATCTATTATCTAATTTATCTTTTTTTTTGTTAGCTTACTGACAATATTATTCAATACGAGTTAACGAGCTCTTTCCTGAACAAAGGTCCTTGCCAATTTCTTGTCAAGTCCATTGGCATCTGGAATGGATGGTGATGCTGGGTGGCCATTTGTTGCTTTTGATCTCGATCCTTCTGTTGTTAAGGTTGGTGCTTCTGAGATCCTAGAAAGGGGGACCAAGATCTTGAGTGGAAATTCTTCTGATCAGCATGATGCCTATAATTATATCTTTGATGAAGTATAGAGGTTATAAAAATGAGTTATAATACCTGCGTCAAGTGTGAATAAACTAAGATCATATTGGAAGAAGACTGACTAGGAATTAAGAAGCTTGCTTGTATGTAGTTTTAGTTGGTCATGGACTGATGTATAAGCCTATCATTTTGTACATTCTCTTATTACTAGTCTACCTAATGACATTAAATTGTTCCAGCACTTCTGCTGGGATTTCTATTTTCTATTTGACATATTGGATTTTCTACTTCATATTTTTCTTTTGTTTCCTGATAACAGACATCTAGGAAACTTGGTTTCCCTGTCCTCTATGGCGATGGTTCCCGTCCAGCCGTGTTGCAGTCTGCTGGCATCAATTCCCCAAAAGCTGTCATGATCATGTATCCAGGGAAGAGTAAAACCCTCGAGGCTGTTCAGCGCACTCGTCTTGCCTTCCCTGCAGTAACTCTCTCTCTCTCTCTCTCTCTCTCTACCCCCCCCCCCCCCTCTATATATATCTATATATAATAGGGATACTATCAGTTGATATTTTTCTCATATCATATTGCAGCTAGAAAAATTTATTTAAACCTATTGCCAGCATATTCTGAGATGAAGGTTTAGCCGGCCGTCTTAATTTATTAAACTCTTTATATACTGCTGAGTGGTTGAAACTTAATTTCGCAGGTTCCTATATATGTCCGTGCTCAAGACATGACACACTTGATAGATTTGAAGAAGGCAGGTGCAACTGATGCCATTCTTGAAAATGCAGAGGTATTGCAATCTGCATTCTCGATAAGAAATTTGTTAAGAGTGAACATTGGCTTATATTTTGTCGTTTCTTCAGACAAGTTTGCAGCTGGGATCTAAGCTTTTGCGAGGATTTGGTGTTATGTCGGATGATGTAACCTTCCTGAGGAAGCTTGTAAGAGATTCCATGGAAGTACAAGCTCAAGAAGCAGTAGGGAGAACTGATGATGAAGAATGGAACCTTATGAAGCCAATGCAGGTATTCCCACAACAGAATATACATTTATGTGTGTGATTTTTCATCTTTACGGAATGAATGATTATGCCAACACTTCGGAACGAGGCAATAATTGTTTTGTTTAATTTCTTTAAGGTGAGGGCTGCAGACTTAGTAGGGGAATATCAACCTGCTAGAAGGTATGAATCTCGGGCGAGTGAAAATGGCACCTTGGAGACGGGCGGTGGAGATGACAATTCTCATGATGGTGTGGTCTGTTTGGAGGAGGAGGAGGAGGAAGATGAAGCTAGAGGAGTGTTGTACTGCGACATAGGTACAGAAAGCAGCAACGTGAAGAAGAATCGAGTGGGTGTTGGTAATGAAGAGCCTTAGATTAGATATGATTTCAACTGCTTTGGCGCCATTTAATTGATGCATATACGTACGTAGGTTAATTAATTTGTTAGGCATTTGTATAACCACAATGTGTGTATATAATTATATATATATATATGTCAATTCATGAATGCTTTAATGCAATTCGGACATTCTTTTTATACGATGCGCAGTAAATTTGGTAACTTAACACTTATCTGTTGAGAGAAGCAGCTGAAATGGTATAATATGGAGAATTATTAATTACTTGCATGATGATGAAAAATAGCGGTTTTAAAGTCGTGTATAAAAGAAATTAATATTTGAGTATATCAGTCTTCCTTGGCTAAAATTAGTAAGCACAAAAAGAAATCAATTGAAAGAATCTCAATGAGTCAAGATGAATAATCATCCTCCCTACGTCCCAAGAATATAGTTAAGTCTTAATTAGCCGTCCAACAAATTAATGTGATATTTATATTGGATTTATATTTGGTTTAATTTTGTCTAAATACACAAAGTATATATATACATTTTCTGGTACTATAAAAATTTGTTCAAAATACACAAATTTTGCTAAATTCTAGAATTTCTTCCGAATTTCATTTTCGTTGAAATCGATATTAACTTGACGTAGTATTCTATTGATGTGGTATATTTTCCGGCAATCAAAACCACACTACTACAGTCTAGTAATATCACCACGTCTTTTTTAATCGTGAGCTGATTATTTATATTATTTTAATTATTAAATCGTGAGCTGATTTTTAATCCAAAACGGCTTTTCTAAGCGATTTGTTCTGGTTGATCTGGATAGCTTTTGGCATAATAGTAGTTGCTTACTTTTAAAAAATTAATTTAATTGTTATTAAAAAAAACCCCAACCCTAATAGTATATATAGAGCGAGCGAGAGAGATATTGCGTTTGAACGGGCGAAATAATGTAGAGCGGGAGATTGCATTGTGGGTGGGCTGGGCGGCGAGAGATTGCGGTCCGGCGATGGAGGCGGCGGCGGCATCTGCGAAGAAGAATAAGAAGAAGGCGGTGGTGTCGCGGCTCTGGATGCGGATGGATCGGCTCGGTCAGTCGGAACTGATCGAGTGCGATAAGAGCGTGATCATCACGCGCTGCTCGATTCCCGCTAGGGATTTGAGTATTCTCGGCCCCATCTTCTCTCAATCCTCCACCATTGTCGGTAGGGAAAAGGCGATGATCGTTAATTTGGAATTTATACGAGCGATAATTACCGCGGAAGAAGTATTCGTACTCGATCCTCTCAAACAAGAGGTTCTAGTATTTGCGGATCAGCTGGGGCGGCAATTATCGAATGTGTCGGACGACCAAGATGAACTTGTTCTTCCTTTCGAGTTTGAGGTCGTGGAAGTTGCGTTACAGGGCTGTCTGCACGTATTTGGAGTCCAGTGTTGATCAAGTTGAGAAGGAAGCTTACCCTGCTCTAGATCTACTGGCAAAAGGTGTTAGCAAGGAGAAGCTTGATTATGTGCGGACTTTGAAAAACAATCTCATTCGTTTGCTTGGACGCCTTCAAAAGGTAATAATTAATTAAAACATCATCACATTCCACTGTAGCTTAATTCTTTTTCCATTTTTCTGTCTATCCCAACCCTAAAAAAGTGGTAATGTATATTAAGGTTTTGGGGGGCCAAGGTGCGGTCAGCATGTTCTTTTTAATTAATTAATTAAATTATTATGTTTAATTAAATATAATCACGGAATAATAAATTTTAGATAATTAGAGGGAGATTAATTAATTCTAATAATTACCCCTAATCCTTTGATTAAGCCTTGGTTAATCTTTGCGGTCCAATCAGGTGAGGGATAAAATTGAAGAGGTTTTAGAGGACAATGAAGATATGGCCCAACTATACCTTAGTCGGAAGAAGTGGATGATACTAGAGAATCAACAATTGCAAGCTGATGAATGTGATGATGGTGCACCTGCACCGAGGAATATAGAAGAGCTAGAAATGTTGCTGGAAGCCTACTTGAAACGATTGGATTCCAGCCGCAATAAAATACTCTCTGTATGTCTTAATTACTCTACTCTATATATATATATATATAGTTTTGCAAGTAATTAATTTTCATGCAATGCAATGCAGGTGCGAGAATATATCGATGACATGGAAGAATATGTGAGTATGGAGCTTAAAAATGGGCGAAACGAACTTGTTGAGTTGAAGGTGACATTGGCGATGGCTTCAATCGGTATTGCAGTGGGAACTGCTATAGCTGGGATATTTGGAATGAATATGAAGATCTTGCTCTACAAAACCAAAGGGGAATTTTGGTCAGTTGTTGGACTTATAATAGCAGCTAGCGTCTCTCGGGATATTCCTTCTTCTTTACAGATACGCATACGCCCCACGGAAGAATTAATCTTCTTGCCTAGGCCTATCTCTTAATTAATTCTCTCCAAATTCATTATTATTATCAATTTGTCTCTAGCTAAGCCACGTCGTTAAATTTCTTCGTTTCTAGTATAGTTTATATATAATTACTAGCAAGAATTATGCTAACTGTGTGTGTTGAATTGTTCTACTTTTGGGAGTACATAGTTATTTTAGGACTTTAACTTTTGCCATTTTGCAAAAGTAAGACACATTTTTTCGGGCTTCCAATTATAGGACAAAATTTAAAAAATTAATCATCATCAGGACAGATTTGAGCCCGATTTATGATGGTCGGTCTAAGTTCCACGTGTGGTCAATTAAAGGGCCCGATGCCCATGTGTCTGCCCATGTGGATGCTCATGTGTCAATTTCATAATAAAATCTAAAAATCAAAACTAATTAATTCAAAATTAAAATTAGTAAATTCAATATTAACTCCCATAAAAAAGAAAATCACGTTGCAGAAAAAAAAGAAACCCAAATCATATCTCACCCCCAATTTGAAGAACCCTAGTCCCAAATCGATTGCCCAGACTAAATCGAAGTGATATAATCGACTCTGAAACAAGGTGAAAGCAAGGCGCGAAAAATCGGGTCCTTTAATTGAGCACACGTGGGCATCCACATGGGCAGACACATTTTACTAATTTTAATTTTGAATTAATTAGTTTTTATTTTTAAATTTTATTATGAAATTGACACATGGGCAGACACATGGGCATCGGGCCCTTTAATTGAGCACACATGGAACTTAGCCCGACCATCATAAATAGGGCCCCAATCTGTCCTGATGATGATTAATTTTTTAAATTTTGTCCTATAATTGGAAGCCCGAAAAAATGTGTCATACTTTTGCAAAATGACAAAAGTTAAAGTCCTAAAATAACTCTGTACTCTACTTTTGGTACCGACTATTGATATTGATTGTTTGCTTAATTAATTAATATTATGTTACTGAATTATACAATTTTATTTTTCTATATGCTTCAATTAATTCTTGATAATTATTAGTACAGTAGAACCGTGAAATTTTATTATCTTAGAGAGGTATTAATTAATTGATAAATTAATTATTTATTAATTAAAAGAGGTATTTCATCACATTCAATGAATTTAAATTAGGAACCGAAGAATTATACTTCAAATAACTTGAATTTTAATATACATTGAAACATGCATGAATATTAAATATTAACAACTTGAGTTTAGTTATCCAATGTATTAGAATTAGATATATACAAGGGTCTTTTATTATCTTATTAATTTATCGAAATTATTAAATTACACTTGGGGCCCAACTCGGAATCGGAGAAAATTATTATCTTAGAGAGGTTATTAATTTATCGAGTATTAATTTAAAAAGGTTCTACTGTATAACGTTTGTGAACAATTACGTGTGTAATAGAAGAGAGATAATGTATTTATATTAGTGAAATTATTATGCATGCAGTGCTTTCAGAATATGAAGAATAGAAGAGAGAGATGTCATGAGATGATCAATGTTTAACTTTTGACTTTGTGATGTAATTCAAACAATGCTATGATTTTTTTCAAATAATTATTAATTTCTAATTTTATTTGATTTTTTTATGGTGTGGGAACCCTATTTTTGGATACGTTTTTCCATAATCACGTGATCTAGAATCGCATCCCAATTTATTTATATTCATTAAAGAATGGAGTAATATGAAATAATAATTTTGATATAAGAGAGAGAGAGAGAGAGAATGACTACAAATTAGAAGCTTTGATAGTAGATTGAAGCTGAAAGCCTGCTCTAAAATCTGATCCAACTCTTTGAGGATTATTTGCAGATGAAAAGCAAGCGCGCGAGTTAAAAAAGATTACCTGATCGATGAGTTGAATGATTCAAATGCTGCTGCAATATATCTGCATCATCAAGCTCCATTAGCCATTGCTTGACAGTTGAGGGTGTCTCCAATGGTGGGTTCCAAAATTTGGAACCCACCAAATACACCATTGTGCAAAAAAGAAACTGGTTTCCAGTTTTGAAACTGGAAACCAGTTTCAAAACTGAAACTGGTTTCAGCAGCCGCAAACTTTGACTTTTTTTGTTTTTGTTTTTTTTGCCTTTTTCATTTCGAGTTTTTTTAATAGTTGTTCATAAATACGGACCTATTAGCTCGTCTAAAATATATTGAACATATATCTTATATTAAAGATCACGACGAGAGCTTTTATTCGACATAAAAATCGTAAAAATCCGATTTGAAACGAGCAAATGATGATATTTTAAAGTTCAAAACTAATGTAGTGTGTATTATAGTGGGACCCTTTAAATAGTAGAAACTGGTTTCATTGTTGGAGAAGATGTTAAATAAAAAAGTAGGTGAGTTCCAAAAGTGGCGACGTGGCGATTGATGCCGGTTTGGAAAAGTGGCGGTTTGCGCAATTTGGAACACCCTGACAACATTGAATCCTTGGAAGTCATTGCCGGACCCACTCTACAATTTTATTTAGTAGTAATTAATATTTTTGTTGTGCACGAAAACCCCATTTTGCTTTTTATCTTGTTAGTGTTTACTACTATATTTTACATTTTGTTTTGCCAAATTTTTTTGCGCCATAGATCCTCTTCAAGAACTTCTGCCAAATTTTTTTTGCACATCATAATAATCATAATCATTTATCATTATCACCATATTATTTGCATCAAACAGGATTAATTTAAATTTTATAAAAAAACAACTTTTCATTAATTAAAGTTCTCGATGAGGATATATGGCGCAAAAAACAAAACAGGAAAAGGTATAATGTTTCTCATTAAGTTCGATTAATCAAAGGTAATTTTTTTTTCTAACACTATATAAAAAAAAGTGAAAAGAATGGTGGAAACTTTCATACCTGTTACTTGAAGAGGATATATGGCGCAAAAAAATTGACCGAATTAGCTACTTGATCGGCCGGTGATGTAATATAGCAAAATTAATTAGGTTGTACTCTCCGTCCCAGATTAGTGTGGTTCAACTAGTATTAGTTTATACTCTCTCTGTCCCATTAAATATGTCTTGTTACTGTTTGACACGAGTATTAAGAAGAATGGTAAAAAGTTAGAAAGTGGGTAGGTCCCACTACTTTTGAAGAGTTAATTGTTTTCTTATATGGAAACAAGACAAATTCAATGGGACAGCCCAAAAAGAAAATAAAGAGAAGATCGGTGGGACAGAGGGAGTAATTATTATGAGATATATATTGTTTCCATAAATTGTGGAATTATTTAATGTGCATTTTAAAATACAATAATACTTTTCGGACATAAATGTCCGGACATAATCTAGCCCGTTTAGAAAAATAGAGCGGTTCGATCCATTTTACTTATTTATTTAATTTTGTAATTAAAAAAAATATGCAGAGTTATCATTTTACCCTTACTAAAAAATAGATAAATTAGGCTATAATGAGTTATAGCAATTGCTACAATTTAATACGGTCTAGTCTTTTAACTCTTGCAAGAATTCCATTTTACCCACTTTGTAAACCCATCTCTGGGGTGTTTAATGGGGTCTGACAAAAAGAAAGAACGAAAAAATCGAATAAAATTAATAAAAAAATTATGATTAATCTCATGTCAATTTGGAGCCAAAATAGGTAAAGGGTAAAATGGTAATTCTGCATATTTTCTTTTAATACAAAATTAAGTAAATAAGTAAAACTGGTCAAACCGCTCCATTTTCCTAAACGGACTGGATTATGTTCGGACATTTATGTTCGAATAGCATCACTCTATAAAATAACCTTATTTATATGGTGACTCTCCAGCCCGCGTGACATGCTACATCAGCGGTGGACACGTTAATGGTACCCACGGTGGGTAGGGGAGTGGAACCGTATCTATTACTAATACGCAAATAAAGTTGCCCCTTCCACGGTGCTCCGTTCAGATTTTCCTTTATTCTGGTAATTTGTCTAATTTTAATTCATATATATTCTAATTTTTATTTTTATTAATTTCATATTCTTGAAATATCACATGTTTATCTATTAATGACATCTCATATTTCTTTCCCTCTATTTAATTAAATTCTTCTATTATACATATTAAAATAATAACAATTTCGGAATGCATTCTTATAAACCCTTATTTTATACATTCTTAATTCATATATAATAATCTATAGAAAATTTGTAAATGAAAATTCCTATGAAGACTAAATAAATATATTTAATCAACATGTCTATATCGAATCCTTTTTATTTTTCATTCATGTTTTTCTAAAAATTCGATTAGTGTTTTCTATAAAATATATACATTGAATCAAATGTGGGATAAGTAGCTAAAGAAAAGAACAAAAAAACTTGAAGATGTAAACATATTTTTTTCTGCATTTTGGCAAAGATTAAAGATATCGATTTAACATGAAGGATTTAAAAATAAGGATTTTTACTTAAAAAGAAGGATTTAAAAAGACGGTTCAAATATACTTAAAAAGAAGGATTTTTACTAATTTTAATTAATATTAACTTTGTTTATATTTTTATCGAGTAATTTAGCATAAACCAACGAGACGGTTCAAATAACATAGAAAGAATGATTTTTACTAATTTTAATTAATATTATTTTGAAGTTGTAAACATTATTTTTCCGCATTTTGGCAAAGATTAGAGATATCGATTTAGCATGAACCAACGAGACAGTTCAAATATACTTGAAAAGAAGAAGTTTTACTAATTTTAATTAATATTAACTTTGTTCAGATTTTTATCGAGTAATTTAGCATAAACCAACGAGACGGTTCAAATAACATAGAAAGAAGGATTTTTAAACTAATTTTAATTAATATTACTTGTAGTGTTCATATTTTTATCGAGTATTACCTAACGGATTTGAGACGGTATGTACAGTAAAGTCACTATTTTAACCGAGATTAGGACGAACATGTAAAAAATTCTAAACAAATTTCGATTTAGAAAATACATAATGAATGTACTCGATCCATTGTCATTCCTAATTACTCCATCCGTCCCCAAAAAGTGTGGTTCAATTAATATTTTAAAGTGAAATAAAATTAGTAATCTAAGTTTGATTAATAATTAACACGGACAATATCACAATTCTAAATAAGATATAAAATTATTTTTAAAATGTATACATATAAATTAAAACATAAAATTATTTTCCGTCGAATTCCGACGAGCTACTTACTAGTTTTACATATGATAATTTGTAGAGTCGTATCTTCTGATGTAACAATGTATATGAGGAGGTGTCCACCACTTTGATATCTCTAAAAGGAAATAAGAAATTATAATTGAAATTGATAAATTTTGATTGAAGTTAATAAATTATAATTAAAAATTAATAAATCACAGTTAGGAATAATATATAAATACTCTAATTGAGTTTAATTTAATAGTACTAATTAATTTTTTTTTAAATACAATTTATAGAGAGTCATAAGGCACGGTCCATTTAAGTGGATCAATATTTCTAATTTTATAATTGGAATTTAATTTTTAATAGCTTGCTATTTCTGCGATTTATTATTAATATTTAATTTAGAGTGTTTGGATTTTTATTGTGAAGGATAACTAATTAATATAACAATTTATATTTAATTATTTATATATCATATAAATTTAAATGGATTTCGGTAATTAGTTGATATTATTATACAAGTTTGAGATGAGTACGTTTATTAAAGTTTTATGTTTATTCGAATTTTAAACATGTAGATAAATTCTGAACATTCAAATCGATTTGAAAAAAAAATACTAAATGAGCAAGTATATGACAAATTGATATGCTTTGAATTTGAGAAAGATTTGGATATAATACATCATGCCAAATAAATTTATAAATAAAAAAGAGAGGATAATGATTGAAATGGAAGTACACACATATCCAACAAAAAATACTCGAAGATCCCATTTGGTAGAGCAAAAATCGCAACAAACATCACCAACAATCTTCTCCTTCTTCTATTCTTCAACTGGACTTAGGTCATAATAATCTCTAAAACGAGAAGGTATGAATTTAAGCAAAAGGATACAAACTACAAAGTGAAAAAAGGTGAAAATAAAAAAAGAAGAAAAAGCAAAACATAATAATAATAAGGGAAGAAGTCGGCATTGGGTGGCTGCTCCCTGCTCCAGCCTCCAGTCAAACCAATCAATACTATATTTATACTCCACACATATTTCTCCTTTGATGGGGGAAGAAGAGAAAACACAGGATCCACTTCCAAATCCTAATCCGAATTCAAATCCGGGGCCAAATCCGAACCCGGATCCGAGCCAGGCCCCAGGCCCTCAATCTGCAGCTGTGACTTTGGAGACGGAGAAAGATATGGCCAGAGCTTCGACCTCTTTAGCCTCCAACCCTTCTTGGTTTACTCCCAAAAGGTCAACCTTTTTCTGCGTATAATGTTTATGCTAATTTTTTCCGGTTATATATCAATATAATCATGATGATATGATTGATATTCTTGGTGAATTGGAGAATATTTACTGGAGGGTTTGAATAAAAATTGAATCTTTTTGGGTTTCGTTGCGACTTGCGTGGGTTTCGAGGCATGGGGGTAATGTAGTAGCAATGTGTTTTTTTTTTTTTTTAAATGGGTTCTGTGAATAATTCTTGTTGAGTGAGGGGGAAAAAGATTTCTTTTGAATAAGACTGATATAAATGCGTGATGTAAGTGAAGATATTGATCGTTATAACTGTATTGGACGTGTGGAAGTATGGCAAATTGGCAATGATTTATTTTTTCTTATTGACACAGTTTAGGATTGACTGCATCATCCCGGTAGGCAATAGGGGAACTAAAGTTGTTTCTCTGTTGACCTTGTTCACCCATGATGGTTTTACCTTACTGACTTTGATGCTTGTTTCTCCGATGTTTTTTTTCTTTTTGGCAGGCTGCTAGCTATTTTTTGTGTGATCAACTTAGTCAATTACATAGACCGTGGAGCTATAGCAAGTAATGGTGTAAATGGGAGCGGCAGAGTTTGCTCAGAAAGTGGTGTGTGCACAGCCGGTAGTGGAATTCAGTAAGTCTATTAAGTACATGTGCCACACTAAATTATTCTTCGATATTGAATATTGTTATGCTAATTATGATCCAAAATAACAATCCGACTGGTTGTGAGAAGTGAATATGTTCCCCTAACATGGTAAGCAGTTTAATAATGTGCACTGTTTCTTTCTTCAATATAAGTGGACAAGTTGTAGGAGTTCAAGAAATATTGATTCAATTAGCTTCACTTGGCCAAATCACTGATTGACAATCAAATTTTGCTGATGTCAATTCCCAACCGTTTTCATCACCTTGTATTAGAGAGTTATAATAAAAAAAATTACTCGTGTCTTCTCCCGTCATAATAATGTAGAGAAAGTAATTGAATGAGTGTGAACAAGGCTTGCTTTTCTTACTAAAGTTTAGTTTCACGACACCATGTGCTTGTGCTCTGTCCTCTAGACTTTGGAACAAAAAGATCAAGTACTATTCTCTTTCTTGACTTCACTTCCAAAGTAGTATTCTGAACTGTCGTAGTAAAGGATAAAGATATAACTTTATCAGCTCTGTCTTGGTTCACGAATGCCACTCTGGGCATTATACTTAGAACCTTTGATAGTGAAACGGTACTTTGCTTCCTCCTAAATTGGTAACTTTCACTAAATTGATCTTCCTTCTATTTGGTTTTTGCTTCACCGCTATACGTGGTCCCGTGATAACATGAACATATTGCTTATGTTCCAAGAAAAGGTTCATTTTGACAATGCTTTGGCTCATTTTCTCTTCCTATTTTTATGCAGGGGTGAATTTGACCTGAGTAACTTTGAGGATGGAGTTATATCATCTGCTTTCATGGTTGGACTTCTTGTGGCTTCTCCTATATTTGCATCTTCAGCCAAGAGGTAATAAATCTTCATGATCATGATTGCTTTTCTATAGTGGCCCTATTAAGCCATGATAAGTAAAATTTGTCATCAACGACTGAGCATTAAAGTGTAATGGATATCCATAAGTATCTAATCCTTAAGCCCTCGATGCCTGTGTCTTCTGTAAAATGTAACACTTATGCTATGGAATTTAATGGGTACATATCTCTATATATTGCTGATAAGCATTCATCCTTAGTAGTATTAAATTTCCTTTTCCTTGCCTTCAGTATAAGAATTATAGGTTTAAGACTTTAAGATGTGAAGAAAAGATCATGAGCTCCTGAAGATTGTTCATTGGTTTTTGCATTCTTAGAACTAAGAATCTAATTTCTCTAATTTTGTCTTCTTGTTTTTATGTTTACTTGAACCTGCAGTGTCAATCCTTTTAGGCTCATTGGAGTTGGTTTAACAGTGTGGACTGTTGCAGTTACGTTTTGTGGATTTTCATTTAATTTTTGGTCCATTGCGGTTGCTCGCATGTAAGTAAGATCTTTCTCATTACACAGAACTAATGGAGCATTCATTTCCTTAGTTTTATGCTGTTGTAATTATTTCGTGTCTGGTTTGTTTTCCATAGGCTAGTGGGTGTCGGTGAGGCTTCTTTTATAAGTCTTGCGGCTCCTTTCATCGACGACAATGCCCCAGTCGCGCAGGTTTGTGTCTGTCCTAAACCTTCATGCATAAGACCTCAGATCATTATGCTTCTTTACACTTTCTCAGCTTATATAGTCTCTAAAAACATTGAGGTGGTAAATTCCTGGGAAATTTTCTGTATAAAAAACTTTTTTATATATAACTTACTCGAGGCATATACAATTATAATTCACAGATTGAAGCACTACACATAAGTTGTTCTAGTTACGAATTTCATTGCTAGACTTTGCTATAATTATTCACCTTAGGCCTGCGTATTACTGCAATTCACATCTTGAAGCACTGCAAATAAGTTAACCTAGTTATGATTATGAATTCTAATGCCAGACTTTTACAGGTGCATCTATTTAGCCATTTGAAAAGAGAAATATGAGAAGTAGTTATTTTTGTTTCTTCTATTCAACATACTAGTACTCATACCTTCAGTGTCTATTTTATAGATATTTTGGTTATACTCATTAATGATAATAAATCAGTGATGTTGTTCAATCCATGAGGTTGGGCTTCAAGTAGAAACATTCTCCATTAAATCTAATTCATCATTTTCTACTATGCTTTTATTTGTGCTGTTCCATTCTGACTTGAACTTTTCCTTATGACATTCTCTTCCTAGAGAACAGCATGGCTGGGAGCATTTTACATGTGTATACCAACTGGTATCGCAGTGGGGTATGTTTATGGTGGATTGGTACGTTTATACTTGATAACTTCCTGGCAGTTTATCTGCTATTTTTTTTTTTAAATTTTTCCATGCTTCACAAGCTTTGAATGCTATTACATTTCTCATCGCAGTTGATTCTTGTTTTCTCTCCCTTGCCCAAATATCAAATTAATTAGAATCTTTCCATGTTAGTTTGAAATCGTTCAGCTCATATATGCTTTGTGCTTGATTATAGATTAGTACCTTTGGTTGGCGATGGGCATTCTGGGTGGAGGCACTATTGATGCTTCCTTTTGCTATTTTAGGCTTTGTGATGAAACCTTTGCAGTTGAAAGGTCAGTACAACAGTGGTACACATACACTTTGATCGATCCATATCTATTTAGACGTTTGCTGATGCCTATTTCATCCAGGTTTCGGTTCTGCTGGAACTAAGATAGCATTGACAGCAGTAGATGATGGATCAGAAGATCAAGGTGCTGGATATTACTGATTGTTAATCTAAAAAATGTTCGAAGTCACTTATTTTTTCAATCTTTTCTGCTAAGTGAGAATATCAACTAGTGTCCTAAATTTTGGGGTAATTAAGTTTCTAGATAAAGTTTTATATGATTTTCTTAATTAGATTACCATTTTCAGGTGGTGACCTTTCCAGAAGAGGAGAG
This sequence comes from Agastache rugosa, assembly GCA_031470985.1. NCBI lineage: Eukaryota > Viridiplantae > Streptophyta > Magnoliopsida > Lamiales > Lamiaceae > Agastache > Agastache rugosa. The sequence goes on from CM062608.1 coordinate 13,947,879, forward strand.
GTTGCAGATGAAAGTTCAAAGTCTTTGAGGTGAGGAACATTCTGAGCAAATATGTTCAGTCTGTTTTAGGAAGTTTAGTTTTTTACTAGAGCAAAAATCTATCGAAATAAACATTTTTCCATTTAGATAATTATTATCTGTTGTAGACCTCATATGGATTTTTCTCTCTCTTCTTGGATGAATATTATATATTTCAGGTTTGGAGCTTTCACATCATTTGGGAAAGATATGCAAGTTCTTTTGCTTGACAAGGTGTACGTGGTTAATGTTCTCGGTAAATCTTCTTTCTGCTGAAGCAACAAACAATAAAACTCATCTTTATTTGTAGCGGCAATATATTATGTGCTCAGTTTGATGCCAGTGGATATTTTAAAAATAATAATGGAAATGATTCCCGACTCACTGCCTACAAATAGCCTGTAAAGGGAGAGTGTGGAAGAGTGTTTCGTTGCTACTACTATTCATCCTTGTAATTCCTTTCTTTCTCAATGGCGGTTGCAGGGTATATTGCATATAATTTCGTCATAGGTGCCTATTCGTACTGGGGACCTAAGGCAGGCTATAATATATACCACATGGTAAGCTCTTTGTGCACCATTAATGGATATGATGAAATTGGCTATGCATCAGAATGCTTTTATGTGGAAAAATATCTAAGTTTATTTCTTTGTTTGATGACTATTTCCATTTTTGGTGTTAAACGTCAATACTCGTTTTGTCCAGAGCAATGCAGATTATATGTTTGGTGGAGTTACAGCAGTCTGTGGAGTATTCGGTTCACTAGCAGGTGGTTTGGCACTTGATCGTATGACTTCCACATTACCCAATGCTTTTAAGGTGAGCCCTGCTTATAATCCAGATTCAAAGTCATGTTGCATCCTTTTGCACTCCGGTTTTTGATAGGCATGTTATAGTTGTTGATCACACATGAAACTGTGGATTTCTCAAGCAGAATATTTCTTTCTCCCTAATTCTGCATCACAAATAAGGGAGGAAGGAGAAAGTTTTAATATAGAGTAAATTACGAATGATATAGTGACACATGGATCGTCCAGAAGTGAAATTGAGTCACTACTGACGAGACAGCTGCCTATCCTAATTATTCACTTACTTTATTGTTGCTGTTTTTTTTTTGCAGCTTCTATCATTCGCTACACTCCTTGGAGCAGTATTCTGCTTTGCTGCCTTTTGTTTTCATAACCTTTATATTTTTCTGGTTCTTTTCGCGATTGGAGAGCTGCTCGTATTTGCTACCCAGGTACCTTTTTTCCCAGTCATCTTTTGTATATCCTGATTTCTAGAGCATGAAGATTCGCTAGTCAAGTTGACTTTTGACACTTTCAGATTTTTCACTATATACTTTAGATTTTGCAAGATTTTATCTTTAACTTCTAAAAATGTTAACAAAATACATTTACAATATATATTATTTTGACCCCCGAGTTCTGTCAATTTTGAAACTTTTTTTTCCCTTCTGTATATTACTTTACTTGAGTTTTTTAGTCCTGATTATTTTATTTAAAGAAAATTCCTCTCTTGAAAGTATCATATCGTCTCTGGACCGAGTTATTACTGTTATGGTTATCTGTGTAATTTCAAAAGACATTAACTAAACCTTCTTTGATTTGAAGTAGTTATTTTAGTGTGTGCCTATCAATACTCCTAGATATAATCTCCACATTTTTAAGTAAATAATATAAATTCAAGTGTGCGTTAAGATTTCATCGGTGACTTTGCAGGCTCCCGTAAATTTTGTGTGCTTGCATTGTGTCAAGCCTAGTCTTCGACCACTATCGATGGCAATGTCTACTGTATCAATTCACATATTTGGCGATGTGCCGTCCTCTCCCCTCGTCGGGCTTCTTCAGGTTTCTTTTCTTACATTTCATTATCCGGTACTGAATGGTGGGCTTTTTTCACTTTTCTTTTGGAACCACATACTGGTTTGAGCTTTGATTCCAATATTACGTGCACAAGTCCTCATGTCATAAGACTCATAACTATGGATGTAAATGTTAGTTGATGTTGGCTTATTGAGAGCAGAATAAGTGAGAATTACGAGAGGAATAAAAAAAATAGTCGATATGTTCATGTTGAAGTGAAACACTCGATCAAGTTCTGAAATAGTATCTTGGTAGATTTTCTGGAGGTGCAATTTAAAAAAATTCATATTCAGAGCAAAATACTCGTATATTTGAACAATGCTTGAGACCCATTTTGATGTCTAGCAAAAAGGATAGGATCTTAGCATACGTGAAAGCACGAATCTAGCCATTACCCGAGCATCCTGATTGTGCTGTTTGCTGTTTCAGAACTTAAGATTGTGAAGTAGCTTTTGTCTCTAATCCCACGACATAAACGAGGTTACTTTCTGCAGGATCGGATTAACAATTGGAGGGCTACTGCTCTTACTCTAACGTCTATTCTATTCGTGGCTGCTGGAATTTGGTTTATAGGTAAACTCATCTTTAACTCGTGTGCATTATTAGTTTGTAGATTAGAAATCATAGTTATACGGAGATATTTTATACTGTGTTTTACCTGCAACATATTCAGCACACGTACATGTTAGAGCGCAAGTGTTCTGATCTCGTATTTTATTGCAGGAATTTTCCTGCCCAGTGTGGATAGATATAACGAAGACGTCGAGCACACGGCTCCTGCAGTAGATAAGTCGAATTCCACTCCGTTGCTTGCGGAGAAGACGACGGAAGCAGCAGCTTAGTTTTCTTGCCAACTATGGAGTCTTGCGTTCTGACATTGCTAGCCTTTTTTTGGCATACAAGCAAGTAGGAGAAATTGTTGAATTTTTCACGTAGTTGTGTAAATTCTTCTTTTTCAATTTTATTTATCGTGTAAATATTTCTGATCTTGCCTCAGAAATGTCCATATTTTCATGGAATTAATTTCCTTGTAATTGAAATTGAAGTCGGACTCGTGTTTATTTCTAAATATTTTAATGGCTATTGAAACTTGAAAGTTTCTTCTTGAAGTTGTGACGTTATTTTCTTGTTTAAATATAAGTATTTACTACTGTCAAAGTCCATATAAATTTATATGTCTTCCGAAATTAATCATCTTTATATTGCTTTTAACTTGGTTATAATTACATAAAATGAGACTCCTTTAGTATCTAATTTTTTTCAAAATTGTGATAAAATTTTATTATATAAACGGGTTAATTGAACTTTTTTACAACTAGAGGCTAGAGTTAACCCAAGTATTCAGAAATAGACAATTAGACATGCCTTTGATTTTGATATATTAGTACCGAAAAAGTTGACTCGATCTAAATTTAAAAATGAAATATATTGATTGGATGCTACTAGTAAGAGGCACATCTGGGTGCAACCTACCGCTAATATGCGACCGGGTCAATGCCCGTGAGTTCACTTTTTTTTCGAAAATTCAATTTTAAAATAATAATAATTTTTTAAGTATTAAATATCATGAATAAAAGTATGTCGTTATGAAAAGTAACATTTACATTCATTCAAGTACTATAAGTAACAATTGTCGTCATAAAAGTAATAATTGTCGTGAATAAAAATAACAATTATCGTGACTAAAAGTAATAATTATCGTAAATATAAATAACATTTTTATAATTGAGAATAATAAACCCTAATTGAAGATTAATAAATTCTAATTGAAATAATTAAATTAAAAATGAAAATTACAAAAAAAAACGAAAAAAGAAACTGAAAGTAAAAAAATAATAAAAAATTCAAAAAGTAGGGCGCGTGTGATACACGCACTCCGTTGAAAAATAAAAATAAAAACACGCATCGGTCGCATGGATGCACATGTATGGCGCGTGCAACACACATGCCCGACATATATTGGCTGAAATGAGCGTGTGCGCTTTTGTGATATACAGTAATATTAAGAACTTAATTAATCATAATTAAATTCATATTTACGTGTCGCACGGCACAATTGGAAGTATTATAAATAAAAGACGATAAGTATGAATATGCTGTGTGCTAATAAGTATGTAGGCAGTGGATTCTTACAAGCAGGACCAAACAACTGAAACCAGCAACCATCAAAATAATGATAAAGAAACAGCGCCCACAGCATCTCTATCCACCCCACTCATACATATAACATCATCCACCACACACACACACACATACTCAGAATTCAGATAATTTAGCTCCAAATCTGTATTATTGAGGTTGAGAGTGGCAATGGCACCAACAGCAGCCATGCTTATGTTAAGCCGAGTACCCACACATCCACAGGCATCCTCTCACTCCCCTCCAACAAAATCGACGCCTGCTTCTTCGGCATTAGCAAGTTTCATCTCCCACAGCTCGAATCTTTTCCATCGACACCCCAAGGATAAAGTCGATCTCCCTTCTTCTCCGCCCACCACAACACATCACGACAACGACAACCTATAACTCAACTAGGCCAACTGTGGCAATGCCAATGGCCAAGTGTAAATTTCTATGTTTTGTTTTTACTTTTTTGTGCATATATGTTCGTTTTTCTCCTTGTTATTCACACAAAGATAATGTATTTTAAGTTCTCTCACAATCCATCCATACCTGTCCACATTTTCTATTACACACACACACACACGAGACACACAAGCGAATAAGGAGATGGTGGGTACGGAAAAAACTCTTGATTCAAGAAAACTTGTTCCAGGTGAATACACAAGCAACAGTTTCATTGCTGAAATCATTTTATGTTTCAATATCAGAAAAATAAATAACATGGAATTCGCAGCAAAAGAACTTCATCATGTTACCAGAGATGGCAGCACAAAACGCTCTACGGTTAGAGCCTCGTTTAGACAAGAGATAATTCACCAGAAGCAATCGATCTTTTCACAAGTTTAGCCCACGACTCGTTTGTCTCAGTGATAACCTTAAGTGCATAATCCTGCACTCACAAAATCACATCACAAAATTTACTAGATCAATCGTGGTTATAGGAGCTCAAGAAATAAATTGAAACATAACACAGATTATATGTATTCCATTCCAATACTCGATGAGAAGGAGCAAAATATAAATAGTCGAAATGATACCTTATTTGCTGGCTTGTTGTCGAGGCCGAATCTGTTGGCAGGTTTTCCATCAGGTATTTTGTAGTCTCTGAACCAGTCCCTGATTGCAGTGAGTGTTCCCTGTAAAAGAGTTGCAGTAATTGAGTTTGGCACTCTATTTGATGCAAGTTTTTCATAGATTACAAAAGCTTGTTTGAGATGGTCTCATGGTGAGACTGGTCAAAAATCCAAATCTTTGACTCATCTCACACGATATTCGTCGTCTCAAAAGAGAAGAATGATGAACTAGAATTTTAGCACCGGTTGCAATTTTATAACATACTGGAAACATTTATATGGTATTACTTACCGGAAAATGCTTCTCGACATCGTCAACATCATTAACAAGGGAAGCCCTTGGATCATCCAAAGAAATGGCAACTATTTTCCAGTCAAGTTCTCCCTCATCTATCATTGCCAGAGCAGCCAAGGGCTTCACTTTCAAGACTTGCCCAATTTTACCTTGGCTGTCCCCAATCTCAACAACATCAACTATAAGAAAAGACGATAACAATTAGATTTAAGTTGCTTCCTTACTTTATTTCCTAAATAACTTTCCGTATGGAAGTTTACTTGACAACGTAAGAAACGCACGATATTACACCTGGATCGTTGTCTCCAAATGCCCCCTCAACGTCAGCATTTGCATGTGAAGGGTCTTCCCATGTTTGTGGAAGCAATCCGTAGTTCCAGTTAATGTTGTATCTACAGAAGAGCAGAAGACGAGCAGTTTAGAAGGGGCGAAACGGATTATAATATCCTCTGAATAAGAAAACAAACATTTGGTAAAGCAACCAAGAGAAGCACAATGAGGTCAATCTAGCAAGAGAAGATAATCAAGGACTCATAAGTAGAATGGAACTATAAAGCAACTAAAATTCCATTTTCATTTCTTTCTTTCTTTCTTTCCATTTTTTTTCCCCTTTCTTTTCACCTTTTTTTTTTCCTCCTTTTGGAGACTATTGCATCAATACTCAAGGAAGAAATGCCCATTGTGAAATGTAAAGGATATGAAATCGTAGCTTAACTCAACCATTAGACATCCCAAAAACATAAACCAGTCAAGAGAAGAGGACATCATACATGCTTTTTCTGTTAATTTCCTTTCAGAGTGAAACTGCAAATTTATGGTTTAGTGCCATGAAGTAGGAAAGTGAAATTAGAGCAGTCTTACGGGTAGTATCGGAGTTTTCCCTTCTTTGTATCTTGCTTAATGGGAGTATAGATCTCATCTGTAGCAACCTCCATCTTCGCGCTCGTTTCCTTTGGAATCTCAACGATGAAATTGAATACACCATCACCCAGGTGTAGTGGTATATCATGCCAGGGGGAAATCTGTGACACATAATTACAACACTTAGCATCAGCTGATCAATATGCACCAACAGTTTGGTAGAAACATAATGTCAGCTATTACATAATCAGCATCCATTAATTCCAAATAAACCGCAAAATTGTTCCCACAACTTTTCCAGAATTTAAATTTTTGATCTTGTTAGAGAATTTCCATTCGCCAATGTATATACGCCTCAAGAATTCTCAAATTCTCACTATACTACAACAATTTTATTTGACTCTTCATATCTCTTTTCACCTTCAGTTCAACAGAAATATTAGCAGCCATTGAGAAAAACTTATTAAAAAAAAAACATCGGTACCATTAAAATTGTGCTAAATCCAAAGTATAAAAACACCATCCCCGCGAGAAAAGGAAACGAATTTCAGATTCCACAACTCAGTCCTCCAATTAACAAACCCAACCAACGAAGAACGTAAAATTTCAATCAAATTCAAATATAATAGCCAAAAACAATGCCACTACAACATAAAAGTGCGCGATATTGATACCTTTTTGCCGGAATTGTCGACGAAAAAGACGCGGTAATCGAAGGTATCGGGCTGGCCCTCTTCCTTGATTTGAACTTGGGGATTGTGTAAGGCATTGCACGTGAAGAGGCGCCTTTTCTGCGTCAGCAATCGGCCGCTTTTGAAGCAAAGATTGAGGCTTTGAGGCTTAGCAGTCGTCAGCGGGCCTCTGCAGAGAAAAGCGCCGGAGACGGCGTTGCCCGCCGATGCTATGACTCTTGTCGCCGCCATTTCTTTGTGCTGATAGGTGTGGTGTAGTGAGAGAAAGCTCTGTGGTACTGAGTTTCGACTATTAACCACAAATGCTGACCTCTGCTTGGCTGATGTTTTTTCGAGCTTCTTTGTATAAATATATTTTTTTTGGATGCTATTTATAAAATTAACGTTTCGCTTTTTTTTTTTTTTTAATTTTATTATATTGGCAACACTTTTAAATTGTAAGTTGAAACTCCAATTTTCTAAATTAACTGATTATTAAGTGCATTTTTTTTTTTTGCTGTCCTAGTAGAGGAGTATAATTTATTTTCATGAGTACTTCTAAACTTATAATCGAATCATTAATCGTAGGAGACAAAATTGGAAAATACTTTCTAACACTTTTTTTTTTTCTTCTTATGATTAACTCCAAATAAAAAGTGTGGCGAATGAGATTTCAGAAATATGCTGCCAATTTTGACTTGTTCGGAATGAACTTTCGAATATGGTGAAAGGTGATAAAGGTGCATCCGAAATTCATCGCCAAAATGTTCAAGAACTTGGTAAATTATTAATTGATATTTATTGATGATTTGGAAGAAAACATTACTGTCTTGGACATAAAATTTTAACATAGGTATAATCGAAAACGGTCATGATAAATTTAACCTGGTATAGAATCTAAAATCAAATCAGCTCTCTTGCATCATTATTGACTAGATACAGAACGGGCATGATTTCGATGATTTTAGTCTCTTAAAACAAAAATATATCCTATCATTTTCACGTAGAAAATAATTTTAAAGAAAAAGATAAAACAAATCTCGAGACTTAATCGTAATGAACATATAGTACACAAAAGGCCCATTCTCGCATATATATATATATATATGGAGATGATCAAATAAGAACTCCTATTTATATAAGAATTAGGAATCAATCCAAGCCATACATCCTCTAAGATCTATGGATATGATTTAATCTCATAACTAATTGGTCAAACCCGCTTTAGTTGGTCACTCCCGCATCTTTTCACTTAAGTAAGGTTATTATGGTAATTTTTGCTGTTTTCTCCTGTGCAAAAGCGAGATGCACAAAATAGTGTAAAGTGATGCATTAATTAGTGTAAAGTGATGCATCAATATCACATTTCTAATGCATCAATTATTTTTTATCAATGTGGAACAATTAATATTTTTTTACAAGGTTTATAAAGAAAAAGTACGTTTTATAAAGTGTATTCTTGTACAATTAAAATATTATGTATATCACATTCGTATTTATTAATTGATGTTTTGAGCACAATTTTATGATGCATTAATACGATTTACGTGATGCATTAATATGAAACTTTAAATGCACATAATAGTGAAAGACTAATTACCACAATTAATGCATTACATGTATAATATTTGTGCATTACACTGTCTAAACTTATGCATTTACATTGAGTATTGTTTTTAGTCGTAGTATCATTAATTATATTTTTATTTTGCATTATATTGTTTAGATGTATGCATTACACTATGCATTTTTTTGTCGATAGTATCATTTATTTATGCAATACGTATATCGTATTTGCATTTGTACGTATATGATATCACAATTAATTATGCATTACTTATGTCATATTCATATTTATTACTTGATGTTCTTGTCACAATTTTATGATGTATTAACACGATTTACGTGATGCATTAATATAAAACTGTAGATGCACAAAAGATCTACCACCACAATTAATGCATTACGTATATGATATTTGTGCATTAAATTGTTTAGATTTATGCATTAATTGTTTAAATTTCACCCCACACTTCATTTCTTCTCCAACACCACCTCTCCACTGCCCCCCAAAATCCGCCAGTAGACCACCACCGCCGTCGCCGCCTAGGATTTCAATATCGACAAAAAATTTATCTAAAAAAACTTCAAATCGAGCCATCAAACTGGCTGAATCTCTCTCCAATATGCTGAATATATCTCCTACACACTTCAAATATCTCCTACACACTTCCAATCCAACAAGATTATTCCATCGAATTGAATCTACTCCATTAATCTAGCGGTGGAGTGGTGGCTAGCGCTGGCGGTGGGTGGTGGTGGAGAAGGAATGAGAGAGAGAGAGAGAGAAATTGGCGGAGGAAGTAGAAACAGCTGCAAATGGAAAAAAATAGAGAGAGAGAAGAAGAAGAAGAAGAAGAAGAAGAAGAAGAAGAAGAAGAAGAAGAAGAAGAAGAAGAAGAAGATTGTGGCGACGTCTAGCGGTGGCGGCGGTAGCATCAACGACAGTGATGGTGGATGGTGGTGGTGGTGAAGAGAGAAAGAGAAGATGGAGGGAGAAAAGGAGATTGAACGTGAGGGAGAGGTGAGGAATATGTTGCAGGATTTATTTTTTTCCTAAAATAGCCCTTCTTTCTTATATTTGAATCCATGTTAATTGTTGGGAAAATTAATAGAGTTTTGAAGTGATACCAAAACCCAGCTGACCCCAACCGAGTAGATGTTTGCTCAAACCCAAGTGTTTTTTCAGCTCACCTGTTTGAGCTTATAGAGTTTCTAAGTTCAGGTGGAATCGCTGAAAGACAGCAGAAGACCCAGCTGAGTACACAACAGGGTAAGTCAAGTCGAGTAATAAGGAACGTTATCCAGATCCAAGACGATAAAGTTCTTCCAGACACAGCTGTAGGAAAGACCCAGCTCGTGTGACAACTCAGCTCTACGTCAAGACCCAGCAGAGTTCAAGACTCAGCTCAGCGTCAATGATCCAGCAGAGTTCGAGACAGCTCAGAGTCACCAGCACAGCAGAGTCGAAGTCAACTTGAGATAAAGACAGATCTGATCTGGACCCTCAGCACCTAGAAGTCAAACCTAGGATTGCTTTACGAGGAAATCAAGGAAGAAGACAAGTCAATCCTGTCAGAAGTTAGGTAGAGATTCAGAACGGCTCTTTCCAACGGCTAGTTCTAATCTCTCCCTATAAATAGAAGTCTTCTTCATCATCAGAAAGAGAGGAGTGACGAGAGAATATATTCAAGAGAGAACAAAGCAACTTAACGTGGTTCGGAGAAACTACTCCTACGTCCACGACCAGAAACCTCTGGTAATCCACTAAGGATACCACTGACTTTTCGCGCAGTCAGCAAGCGTTGCAGCTTGGTTCCTCAAGCTGGATACAAGTTTACGCGTACTGTATCGAAACGTAACCAGACTGTTTACGGGCACAGCTGAAGCCTAACCTATAGTTTACGGGTACTACAGAACCAACACTCGAATTACGCGCTTCGAGCAGGCGTTCCTTTACCTAACCTTTTCCTGGGTTTGGGTTTGGGGGGTTTTCCAACTAAGAACGAGTTCTTACAATGAAGAACTTTGAGTATGATGAACTCGTTCAAACTAGGCTTAAGATGGGAAGGATTATATGCCTAGATACTTGTGGGAGAGAGCTTCAGCAGCCTGAGAATAAATAATCACTCATAAGTATGAAGGCTGCTGGATCTTTGAAGCTTTTCTGAGAGATCTCTTGATCTTTGGTTAGACTTCCTTCAATGAAGTATGTTGATCTCTCTTGAATATATTCTCTCGTCACTCCTCTCTTTCTGATGATGAAGAAGACTTCTATTTATAGGGAGAGATTAGAACTAGCCGTTGGAAAGAGCCGTTCTGAATCTCTACCTAACTTCTGACAGGATTGACTTGTCTTCTTCCTTGATTTCCTCGTAAAGCAATCCTAGGTTTGACTTCTAGGTGCTGAGGTGTCGAGTTCCTGATGGTCCAGATCAGATCTGTCTTTATCTCAAGTTGACTTCGACTCTGCTGTGCTGGTGACTCTGAGCTGTCTCGAACTCTGCTGGATCATTGACGCTGAGCTGAGTCTTGAACTCTGCTGGGTCTTGACGTAGAGCTGAGTTGTCACACGAGCTGGGTCTTTCCTACAGCTGTGTCTGGAAGAACTTTATCGTCTTGGATCTGGATAACGTTCCTTATTACTCGACTTGACTTACCCTGCTGTGTACTCAGCTGGGTCTTCTGCTGTCTTTCAGCGATTCCACCTGAACTTAGAAACTCTATAAGCTCAAACAGGTGAGCTGAAAAAACACTTGGGTTTGAGCAAACATCTACTCGGTTGGGGTCAGCTGGGTTTTGGTATCACTTCAAAACTCTATTAATTTTCCCAACAATTTCCCCCTTTTTGATGATGCCAAAACCCCAAGTTGGAAAAACAAAAAATTGCTTCCCCCTTAACAGGAAACGGGGTTTCAACGAATTAAACAATCACAGCAGGTAAACATATTCAGAGCCTGGACAAAGAGAGATTGTCTTCAGGTTGATTTGGATAAAATGAACTTTTCATTAAAATGAAGAATTTTTACAATTATCTAAATACAAAAGTTCAAAAAGAAAATTCCCAGTTGGCTGGGTCTTCAGCTTTGCTGCTTCCTTTGTTCATCAATCTGATGGTCAGTCTTTAGACCATATCTATTGAAGATGAACTCTTCCAGCTCCTTCCATTCAGCTTGATTCTTCGATTTTGAAATTCCTCTTTCACCAGCCCAGTGATTAATTTCTTTGATGATTTGGGCCTTGTCAGGAAGGTTCGTTCCAGCTAGAAATGGAGGCTTTAGATGTTTGATTTTTGGAGCCTTCAGCTGGATGTTGTTACTCTTGGCATAGAGGGCAATTGACCTTGCCATCATTGGATCTGTCTCATGAAGTTCGAGGAAATAGTCCTGGAAAGCAGCTTCTGGATCCATGCCTTTGAACTGTTTCAAGTAGTAGAATTCTTTGATGAATTCTGATTTGCATCTTTCCCAGTTTTCATTTATATCATCTGGGTTCTTCTTGTCAGCTGAGGCTGCTTGGATTTGTTTCTTCTTTGCTTGCCTGTAGCTCTGCCTTTTCTTCTTCTGCTTTTTCTCAGCAGGCTTGAGCGATTCAGCTTTCTTCTTAATGATCTTATCCAGCTCTTGCATTTCTTTTCTTTGCTCGTTGTGGAAGTTACACATCCAATGATAGTCTTTGTATTCTTCAGGCTTGTGTCCACATGCTTTGGCAAGAGCAACCACTTTCTCTCTCCATGTTTCTTTGACTGGTGCAGTTGGCTCTGTCTCTTTTTCATCCAGCTCTTTGGCAAAATCGTCGATTTCCCTCTGAATTTGCTGCACAGGTTCCCTCTTGGCTGCAGCTTCCCTCTCACTTGTTTTTTCAGCTTCATTCTGATCTTCCCCCTTTTTGGCATTATCAACAAGGGAGACAGAGAGGTTGGCAACTGTTGCGCTGAGCTTGGAGAGAATACCTTCAACATCAGCGATCTTGACTGAGTTGTCAGCTGTGACGAGATTCAGCTGGGCATTGCTGCTGCTTCCAGCTCTGAACTGAGCATCCAGATCTTTATATAAGTTGAAGAGTTGGCGGATGTCAGCGCTGTTGGAGAGAGTGGTCTTTTTGAGAGCTTCCAGCTGGCTTGAAAGATTTGCAATGTCGTCAACCAGTGGAGCTTGAAGGTTTGAGATGATCTCAGGGACTCTCTTCTCTAGATGAATTGACTGATCAATTTGTTGAGAAACAAGAGATTGCCCGAGATATTGACTGGTGCTTTCCTGCAGATTCAGAGCGAATCTGTAAACGTCGTCAATGGACAGTCCATTGCTATGGACTTGCGACTCTATAGCTGTGATGCGCAGAAGGGTATCAACATTTGATTTGAGTCTATCCTGAAAAAGGATTTCCTCGACTTGTTTGGCAATCTCGTCCTTCATTGCATCAGAGAGCTCAACAGGATCCGTCTGGGTTCCGGATTCTGCTTGGCTGGGTTTTACTGCCTCGATCTCGACCAGTGAGCGAGTGTCATCGGCAAATGGACTCGTAGGGCGAGCCTTCCTCTGGTTCAGTTGATGCAACAGCTGGTTCTTCAATGATCATTACCTCAGCTGTTTCATCAGGTACAGCTTCCTTGGTAAACTCAGCTGAGACTTCTTTAGAATTGTCAGCTCCAGAATGTGTCTCCCATCCCGCTGCTATAAGAAGCTTGTTGGCAGATTCCCAGACTTCAGCTGGGTGCGGCTTGGGGTATTGCTGAGACACTTCTATAATTCCTCTGATGAGATCATTCTGGTGTAAGTATGCATCCTCCAAGCTTCCAAAGCCAAACGTGTGCTGGAGGCGTGCTTCATCCGTCTTCAATTTCTCAAAGGAGAAAGTCTCTATCAGCTGCTCATTCTGGTACCAAGTTACCATCTTGGTGGCCAGATAGAACTTGAGATCTCCAACTTTGACGAGGGCAATGGGCATGTGCGCCAGAATCGGATGCTGAGTTAGAACACTCTTGATCCCTGCAATGCGCAAGTCCTCGTACATGGCTTCTATAAAGGCTGAGCCAGTAGAGTTGAGTGAAGGAGAGGCAGAAGAATCACTCTCCTCTGATTCTGTGGAGATTTGAGGAGCAGGTTCAAAAGGGTTCACAATTGGCTGTGAAGAAGTATCAGCCAACTGCGTGGGAATTTGAGCTTTGGGTGATGGCTGTTTTGGGAGTGAGCTGGGATTCATGGAAGAGGGTTCAGCATGGGTGTCAGCTGGCTGTGAAGGAGCTTCAGCCAGTTGAATATCTTCCTGCTCTCTTGCAGGAGATGGCTCTTTGGATGGAGAGCTGGGTGGAGGGGAAGGCTGTTTCGGCGGAGAGCTGAGAGGAGGTGAGGGCTGGGGTGAGCTTCTTGGATTATCCAGCTCGTCATCTGAGCTGGATGACAATCCATCATTCAATCCCATCTCGGCCAGGATGTTTGATCCGTATTGATCGAAGGCCGACACTGGCTGTGGGGAGAGAATCACCATTGCTTGACTTGGAATGACAGTTGTTTTCTTTTTCTTCTCAGCTGGATCTCCAGCTGGTTTAGGGTCAGCTGCCTTCCTCTTTCTTTGTTTCTTCTCAGCTGGAACTTCTGCCTCTGTTCCTTCCAGCTGCTTCTTGCTTTTACTCACAGCAGGCTGCTTCTTCAGAAGATCATTGACTTGATTTATTCTTTGGAAAAGAATCTTCGTTTCTGGAAACGGTTCTGAATCAGCCCACTTTACTGTGTGCCCTTTCACTGCTTGCTCTATCAAGAAAGAAATTTTGGAGCAGAGATACAGTGGCTCTGAAGCTGAAAACGTCGTCCTGGTGGAGTTGAACTTTATCTTCTCTGACTCCTTGACCAGTCGGTTGAGTAAGAAATCAAACCAGTTGACGTTTGCGCCTTTGATCATGGCAATCATCGGCTTGAGTTTTGGAATGCTGATCTCTCCTTGAGATCCAGCTATCCCTAAGATGCATTTTTGTGTAATATCCAGCAGCAGCCTGTACTTTGGCTTGAGCAAGAGCTTTGACATGCTTGCTCTGTACGGCTCTGGGGAGATAAGCATCTCTCTGCTGAGGAATTCATCCACTTCTTCACGGCTGTAATCATCTGGGATGAATCCTCCTTCTCTGGGTAGGTTGAACACCTTTCGTAGCATCTTATTGAGTTTGATGGTGATGGTTGCTGTATCAAATTTTCCGTCTTCGCCTTTGACGCTCATGTCAAATGAAGATGAGTAGAAGCCGTCTTCGTCAATAATGTTGAGGTAGAAAAGTGCAGCATCTCTCTTTAGCAAAAGCTTGGGCATGGAGGTTGCCCACAGCAGGAGACCGGAGTCTGCAACTAGATCCACCATCTCTTTTAACTCTGAAATATGGAGGTTGGAGGTGGACAGAATACTCTCAAATGATAGCTTTGTCATTAGAGCTTCAAACTGGTTCATCCCTGCGGTTGATTTCTTGGGCGCCATTTCTGCAACTTGGAGAATTTGATTGTGCGAAGAACTTGCAGAGAATAGATGAAGATTTTGAATCTTTGAAATTTGCAGAGATAAAGATGAAGGAAGAAAGAATTCGCGTATCTTTTCCATATATATCAACTGCCATAGGGTCAACGGTTGAGATTGAATCAGTTGAAATTCTGATCAACGGCTGGGAGAGATTCACTCATCACGTTTTGCTGACGTGTTTTCGGCGAGTGTATTTCAACCGCGCGTGAGGCATTTCAAACGTTTGACGTTCTGCCTCGATCCTGCCGTGCTACAGTACTATGCAGACTTTATAATTAATGCGATGGGAAAGGAAACTTATCAAACAATTTAACTAAGGAATGTCTGTCCGCTTAACATATGAATTCAAAATAATTGGACTTTATATAGCATATTCCTCAGAGCAATTATTGCATGAGACGCAAACCGGTCAGCTTGGACACAGTATCCAGCTGATATCACAGCGGTCTTCTCCTTTGCTTGATTGACAGTTTTCCTCAGCTGAGTATTTGAAGATTTTGCTTGAATTTTAGTCAGCTGAGTTCCCTTTAGCTCTTCGACTAATGTCCAGCTGAGTTTGTTCCCCCTCAGCTGGATGGTTTTTCTTCACCCGGATTGAGCAGTCCAAATAGTTCACACATCATTTTGACTTGGATTTCAGCAGTTTGTGCTTTTGTGTGAATTTTCCCAACAATGGATTCCTTCAGATGTTGAGAAGTCTCTTGGATGCTTTCTAAGTTGTCAGCTGGATTAGAGAATTATCTTGATTTTACCACTGGATCAGGTTTTTCTTTGGCTGAAGACTCCAGCTGAATCTTCTTGATGAGTGCATCTTGCTGGGTATTCTACTTGAATTGGCACTCTTTCCAGCTACGTAAAGTTCCCCCTTGATTTGATAGTAGGTGGCTTTTTCTTCAGCTGCATCCTACATCAGTTCATTTCTTTGATGAGATCTCAGTTTGTATAGCAAGTAGACAGCTGTCCCAAATTCAGCTGATTCAAATCTTTACTTCTCTAATCATCTCTTGAGACCAATGTACTCAGCTGTATGACTGGCTGAATCTTCAGTTTTGTATCCAACTATCTTTATTTCACAGCTGGTTCCAGTCAGCTAGCTGGGTTTCTTTATTTTCTTCATCGGTTGATTCAATAAGATGTTTCAGACATCTTAATTAGAGCAATCATCCTCATCTGAGTCGGAGAAGGAGATTTGATCATCATCCATTTCGCTCGATTCGATCCTTTTATCATCTCTTCGGGAGGATGACTCAGCTGGGTTGCTCTTTGGGTAGAGTTGCTTGTCGTGATGAACCTTCACGATATTCTTGTACTTTTCCTTGCTTTGTTCCAGCTGATTAATGCTTCGTACAAGCATGGCAACTTCTTCGTTCAAATCTTCTTTGCTCATAAATCTGAGCTCTTTGTTGGTCCTTCCAAGCTGAGCTGATTGAGCTTATTTTCTCGGCTTGATCCTCAGCTCTGCTTCATTCATTTGGCTGGATGAATCTCTGCTTGTGATCCCCAGATCAAATTCGTTGGCCTTCAAGATGGAGAACAATTTTTTCGTCTCCATGCTGCCAAGATCAGTTCTGCTTTGGTGAACCACTTTGTGTGTACACCATTCTGAGGAGATAGCTGAAAGAACTTTCAAGTTATTGTCTCGAACTGTATATTTTCCAGTTCGGATCGTCTCGATCTCGATGACGAGGTTGGAGAATCTGAGCTCTATTTGATCGATGGACTCATAGGGAAGTTGCTTGAAATTGTCGAATTTCTGGCATGCAACTGAGAATTTGTTCTCTTGAATTTCCTCTGAGCCTTCACACAGCTTGGCTAGAGTGTCCCACATCCCCTTAGCTGTCTCGCAGTTGATGATCTTGCTGAGATAAGCATTCGTCACCGTTGAGGAGATGACGTTGCGAGCGTAGCTGTCCAAACCAGCTTGTCTTCTTTCTTCTGGAGAGTACTCCCTTTTGGGCTTCACAACTTGCCGAGTCGGTTCAGCTCCAGGTAAGGTTTCTGCTTGTCTTTCTGATTTCATGATGATGACGGGTCCGTCAGTGATAACATCCCACATCATGTCGTGATGCGCACTCAGAAAGCTTTTGAGTCGAAACTTTCAAATCTGATAATCATCGACAGAGAATGTCGGAAGATTCCTGCACAGGGAAGATTCCATGACAGTATGCAATATAATGATTTAAAAAAAAAACTTTGAAGGATCTGTTCAGGTGACCACTATCAGCAAAGAGGCTGACTTGACACAGAAAAAATGATCTTTTGAACCACTGCTCTGATACCAATTGATGGTCCCAAGACGGATACCTTGGTGTAGAGGGGGGGGGTGAATACACCAAGGTTTCCGTCTTGGGACCATCATTAAATTTTTAGATTTAATTATAGCCACACATTCTTTGTAAATGAGTGGTTAGGATTAGTTCATATTTCTCATATAAGAGATGGTTCTCACCAGATCAACACCATATATATATACATATATATATATATATATTTATTAGTGTAATTAAAGATGATATTGATTTAAAGTAGTGAGGATATTGATAGGGCTGTAAATGAGTCAAGTCGTTCGTGAGCTACTCGACGATCGACTCGAAAAAAGCTCATTCGACACTCGACTCGATAACTAATCGAGTCGAGTTCGAGCATTGTATTGCTCGACTCGACAGGCTTGCGAACATGCTCGGCTCATATTTAATCGAGCATGTTTGCGAGCCTACAATCGAGTATGTTTGCGAGCCTACAAATCGAGTTTTAGTCGAGCTTGTTCGCGAGTCTAATAATCGAGTTTTGTACATAAAATTAAAAAATTAGCTTTAAGCGAGCTCGAGTAACATGTATCGAGCTGAATTTAAATATAATCGAGTTCTTGACGAGTCTAGCTCGAGCTCGAAAACCACATTATCGAGTATTTGACGAGTCGAACTCGAGCCGAATTCGAGCTTGCTAATTTTGAATCGAGTCGAGCTCGATCAAGATGGCAGCAACTCGACTCGAGCTCGATCAAGATGGCAGCAACTCGACTCGAGCTCGAGCAAGTGAATATTTAAGGGTTAATAGCCTGTAAATTCCTCAACTTTCAACAATTTCTGGTTTTGCTCTCCACCTAAAGATTCTGCCAGTAAATTCCTCAACTTTCAGTAATTTTTGATTTTGCTCTCCACCTAAAGATTTTGCCTGTAAATTATTTAACTTTCAATTGTTTCTGATTTTGCTTCCAGAGATGGCATCCGGCAAGAATAGTTTTGGAAATTTATAGACGTGGCTTAAATTAATCTATGTGGCACTCTCGTGGCATATATGTAAATTAAAAAAATAAAAATATTTCATGTCATCATCCCCACCCCTCTCTCAGTCTTGTTCTCCCATACTTTCTTTCATTCTCGCAGAGATAATTCAACCGAGAAAATACAGATCATGCGCAAGATTGTATGGGTGTGAGTAGGATTTAAAATTCTTGTGATTTTATGGATGCCTTATAGCGCATGATCTGTATTTTCTCGGTTGAATTATCTCTGCGAGAATGAAAGAAAGCATAAGAGAACGAGACTGAGAGAGGGGGTGGAGATGATGACATGAAATATTTTTTATTTTTTTAATTTACATATATGTCACGAGAGTGCCACATAGATTAATTTAAGCCATGTCTATAAATTTCCAAAACTATTCTTGCCGGATCCCATCGCTAGAAGCAAAATCAGAAACAATTGAAAGTTGAAGAATTTATAGGCAAAATCTTTAGGTGGAAAGCAAAACCAGAAATTGCTGAAAGTTGAGGAATTTACAAGCAAAATCTTTAGGTGGAGAGCAAAACCAGAAATTGTTGAAAGTTGAGGAATTTACAGGCCATTACCCCAATATTTAATCGAGTTGAGTTTGAGCAGACCAATACTCAGCTCGACTCGGCTCGTTTACAACCCTAGATATTGAACATGAGCATAATCATAGTTTTTTTATCGATTTGAATATCTGATTCAAATTAAGTAAGGAATGAAATAATTATGTTATTATTAGAATATATAAAATATATTTCACCAATTTCTTCATGGCAGAACTTTAAGATGCAGAAAGTATATTTTACATTCATACAAATCCAGTTTATATTTAATATGATAGTAATTGAGAGTTGATTTGAAGATACTAATTAAATTACTCGTATTTTTTTTAATCCAGAAATGACTTCTTTTTTCTAATCTCTATTAGTATATATTAACATATACTCCCTCCTTCCTGCTCGCGTTCTTTTCGACATGATTATTAAGGAGAAATGTTATTATTATTAAATAAAAGGATAGAAAGTGGTGGAGCCACACCTTTTTATGAGAGATATTGGTTTCCTTTTTTGGACTGTGCCACTTCGAGTGGAACGATCCAATAAGAAATATGTGACACTTCGAGTGGGACGGAGGGAGTACATTTGAGCGATGCTCATTGTAGGTGCTCTCCATAAATAATGTGTGACATATTGATTCTCTCTTTATACTTGTTTCACAATAAGACGTGTATATCAATAAATATAAATTTAAAATTATATTTGAATTTTTGACTCGTCTAACGGGGAGAATGGCAAAAGTTTTGGCTAATGTACAAATAAGTTAGGTATTGTCCTTCTAAAAAAGTTAGGTATTGACACTTTTGTTCCCTTTATTATGAGAAAATAGGTAGTCCTAAAAATCAACAACTATGTAATAAACAAAACTAAAACTAAAACTAAAATAACGTACCTACTCATACATACATTTGTGGTGGATTAGTTAAAAATATACACAACTTTTACTCTACTGAAATGTATTTAAAAGGTTCATTTTTGCAATCTCAACCACAAACTTTCTCTTTTAAAAATTGAATGAAGTGACGTGAATTATGTATTTTTGTCAAAACTAAAAATTCACGTGTAAAATTGCTAAAATGTAAAATTTTTGAGGAAAACAAAACATAACAAAAATATTTACTTTACTTTTTTTTAAACAACAATTTTTTAAAATCACAAATAATTTATAAGACAACAAAATTTGTGAGGCATATCCTTGAATCTGGCTTAAGCACTTTATTATCTTTCTATTAAATTAAGTAACCTATTCCACTACATCGATACAATTTCCACTGTTTCCCTTTATTATTTAAAAAGAAGAAATTACTCCAAATGATTCAAAAAATGAAAGAAATTACTTCAAAACAACAACAATAAGAGCATTCACTACGGATAGGTCGCACCCCCGGTCACTCCATTTCTAACAGGAGGGGAGCGGGCGCTGCCCCGTTGGCGGAGGTAGGTCGCGCCCTCGATCTCGTTTGCGTTCGGGCGAGCGACCGAGCTCCCTTTCTTTCCTCCGCCACGCATCGTCCTCTCGTCTTTCAACTTTTTTTTTATTAGAAATTTAAAAAAGAAGTAAAAAACTTGTTGCTACAACCAACGACGATATACCATTTTTTTTAATTCCATTTCCTATCAATTAATACGGCACCGACAATGTGAGGTGGAACAGATGCATTTCGAGCATATGCCGAGAGACACGCTCATGTTCATGATGCGAAAGCCCACGATTGCCTTGAAAACGCTTTGATTGAAAATTTTGGACACATTAGTTCTAGCTTAATTTTAATATTATTGTATTTTTCTTTATTACAACGAATTTTCAAATTCAGTAAAATTTTTTATTTAATAAGTTATCTGTTTCGTAATGTACTGTTATTAATAAAAACATAAAAAAGTAAAAAGAATACAATTAAATAATGAGAGATAGAGTTGAGACACAATTATGATTGTAGACGATTTTGAGACCGGTCTTTCAATTGGAACCCCACCAAACGACAACAAATAATAGTAAAATATTGGGAGATCTACCTAATAAATGAAAAAACCGATGCTAAAAAAAGGTAAATTGTCTGTAACTTCCTGAACTTTTCATAAATTCTAATTTTGCTCCCCATAAAAAGATTCAGCTTGACAATTCCAAACTTTTTATTTTGTCTGATTTTGCAACAAATGTCGATTTCCTCCAAATTGTGTGCTGACTTGACAGAAAGAAATTCTTATGTGTCCTAGTCGTCTTGCAAGTAATATTTATCCAAACAATGAATTGTTTGTAAATTCCTTAACTTTACACAAATTCTGTTTTTGCTCCACACAAAATAAAATTTTGCACGACAATTCATAAACTTTTTAATTTGTCTGATTTTGCATCCAATATTTTAAATGGCTTCCCAAAGTTTAGATAAAATCTTAAGAATTTGGTAGAAATTCAATATATGAACTTTAGCTCCAATTCAGCTCGCAATTTGGGGAAACCTATATTAGATGCAAAATCAGACAAATTAGAAATTTTGAGAATTGTTGCGCACAATATTTTTTTTGTGATGAACAAAAACAGAATTTGGGAAAATTTTAAGGAATGTACGGGCAATTCATTGTTTGGATATATATTAACTCGTCTACCGATTACGACACGTAGGAATTTCCGTCTGCCAAGTGTCTACCGATTACGACACGTAGGAATTTCCATCTGCCAAGTCAACACACAATTTGGGGGAAATCGACCTTGAATGCAAAATCAGATAAAATAGAAAGTTTGAAAATTGTCACGCTTAATTTTTTGTAGGAACAAAAAAACCATAAATTATGAAAAGTTCAAGAATTTACCGACAATTTATCCAAAAAATAAAAATAATAAAATAAAGTCAAATTACTAAACTGCCAATGAGATCGTCATGCACCTTCACCACTGCAGTAGAATTGGATGTTGTCTCAACTCTGAAACCCTAAACCTCCATAAATTATTTCGATAGTTTCACTGACAATACAACAGTCATATTTTGATGCAAAGAAAACAGCAATTAGAAGAAGAATTCGTTGATTGAATCTCAAATGGCGTCTGAAATCGAAATTGTTTCGGATTCCAACGAGCAGAAGCCCGCCAACGGAAACCCTAACGCAGTCCACATCGTCGACGTTTACTCGGCCGCAGCCTATGGAGACTACGAGAAGTTGCGGAAGTTCGTCGAAAACGACGGCGTCTCCGTCTCCCATCCCGACGGCAACGGCTACTACCCCCTCCAGTGGGCCGCCCTTAACAACTTTGCCAACATTTGTCAATACATCATTGAAGTAATTTCTTAATGAATTCAGCTGTTTCCGGTTAAAAATGTGTTACGTTTTGCGCTGAATTGGGAATTTTACGCGATATTTTGGGTTTGCCAGAGAGGTGGAGAAGTGAATGCAAAGGATAATACGGGACAGACGGCACTGCATTGGGCTGCAGCTCGAGGATCGATTGCAGCTGCGGATGTCTTGCTGCAGAATGGAGCGCGGGTTGAGGCTGATGATTTGAATGGTTATCGGGTAATGCAGGCATTTTATTTAAAAATATATATATAAAAATAGAAAAGTTATTTTGCTGATGCTCGAGACTTGGTGATGGTTACGAAGTTGTTTATTCTCTTATTGTTATGTAATTGTAATAAGAAGAAGCATGGAAATTATGCTGCAGATGGAGTTTTTATTTTTCCTTCTGTTTGGACAGCTTTCACTAGATGTCAATAGTAGTAATTTTATCTTGGTTGACGTAACTTAG
This sequence comes from Agastache rugosa, assembly GCA_031470985.1. Classification (NCBI taxonomy): domain Eukaryota; kingdom Viridiplantae; phylum Streptophyta; class Magnoliopsida; order Lamiales; family Lamiaceae; genus Agastache; species Agastache rugosa. Next base: position 13,970,412 of record CM062608.1, read on the forward strand.
TCATTAAAATAATTTTTACTATGACAAAAAAATAAAAAAAGAGACTTGCACTAATTACATGCCCAGATTAGTTTGAATTGTGGTTATGGCTGCAGGTATCAGCAGAGGCTAAATGGTTGATCATGTTTTTAATTTTGGTGTTCTCTGCATCTCTCTCTCTCTCTCTCTCTCTCTCTCTCTCTCCCTCCCTCCCTCTCTCTGACACACGATTTTAATATTAGTCTGTGATTTGTTTTGGAAGTTCTGTGGCTGTGTGATGGTTTACGTTTTAGTCTCAGAATCTATAGTTAAACGATAAGGCAATATTTATGTGATATTATTCATGTATGTTATAAATATTTTCAAGCAGGCAGTTCATGTTGCTGCTCAGTATGGTCAAACAGCATTCCTCAATTACATTGTAGCTAAGTATCAAGCGGATTTTGATGCACCGGACAGTCATGGAAGGAGCCCTTTACACTGGTGTGTAAATGATCCTATGCCTATCTTATGTAATTACGCTATTTCTTTTGCTAAATTTTATTTGCAACTACATTTATTGCTTACGGGCTCTCATTGTGTAAAAGAACTACCTCTGACTTCTGTCTCTGACCTAAACTCCCTTAGATATTTCTGATTATGTGTAGACCTAATATATGCTGTGGAATCCACAGCTCTTTTCAGAGAGCAAAATCCATTAATTCAGATATTGTTTTTGATTTACTCCATAGAAATATAGTATATGATTATTTCAGGAATGTGGGATTTGCTAATGATATATTGGTCAATTATTTACGTTTCAGATCTTCGTTTCCCTTTTTTCATTGACTAAAAAAAAGGATTAATAGCTAATCTTTTGATTATGGGAATATTCTTCAGATGATCATAACATAATTTCCTTTCTTTAGGTGTTGATGTGATTCTTATTTGATAAATATTTTTATGACCTTCCACTTATTAAAGAAAGAATATATTACATGGTTATTGATTAGTGATTACATTGAATTATTTCTAGATGCTTATACATTAATTTACGATATCAAGGCTACAATACCAGTCAGAATAAATGAAATATACCAAGTGAGATATGGCTTTTGAAGAAAATCATTCCAATATTTAAGCTTACTTAAAAATTTCATGTGGAATGCTATGAATTATCACAATCTCAGATCCCAGTTTGATAACTGTCATGAAAGAGCTTAACATATATTTTTATTTTGACCATAATGTTAGTTAAAACAGATTCTGAACATGCGGTTATCTGGTTCTTTATGGAGTAATATTGGTTTCTCTTTTCTGTGCTTTTGTGCTTGAGTCTAGTTTACTATGTGCGTGTATATTTTCTTGGACATTGAGTTTCATCCCTTTCCGAACATTAGTTGGCGGTCAAATTTAAGTCTACATACTTTTGTTTTGGAGGTTTGAGTATCTTATACCAATTAATTGTGAAACATTGAAAATCTAAACCAACTGTGACTTCTTGCACATTATCGATAGTTTTGTGTTTTTGAATCTAAATGTTCCGATTTGGACACTGCTTTTTGATTAATGGACATGCATTGTCACATGATCAAACCTAACTATGTATTCTTTTGAGTAATTTTTGTGGCTTTATCCTCTCTTGCTTTTGAACAGGGCTGCTGTTAAAGGGTTTGCTGATACTATAAGATTGCTTTTGTTTAGAGATGCTTCCCAAGGAAGACAGGATAAAGAAGGTATCTTTTAATTTTGATGTAATGTAAGGTGCTCTGAGCTACATATTACAAGAACAGATAATATCATGAAGTGATAACTACTGTTAACTAAATAGAATAATCCCTGGATAAACTTCAGTGATCACTTCTACTGTCAATTATGATATGCTGTGACTTATTCTGTATAATATGCACATGCAATCATTTATTACCATCCTGTTTCTCCTTTAGTCTTGTAGTTCAGGATTTTAGAATTCCAGAGAAAGGTTGCTTTTGTCTTTATTTTTTCTTGTTTATGTTGCTATGAACTTTCTTTAGCGAGGAAAACTAAAAGGAGTGTTCTCGAGTATTCTCTAGCCGCTTCAAAGATCTTGTTCTTGGAGAATATAATCTGATAGAGAGGGATAGGAAAGCATGTTGATGATGAAAATATATTTTTTGATGTTTTGTTGGAAATACTGAGATATACTTTTGGAAGACATCCTTCATGGCAGGTGTCTTATCAATATTGCTTTGTATTTAGTGGAAAACACTATAACTATGGATGTCTTGTTAAAAATTTTTGGTCTATTGGTTTATTAGTTGAGGGAACAATAATACAACTTCTGAGAAACAAAACAAGCATTTTGTTTTTTTCTTTTTGGCTTGCTTATTTTTTTATCTATGGAGAAGAAAAGGAGAAGATGCAACTGAAACCAGACTGAGCAGAAGTTTTTGCTCCATTTCTGTTTTCTCATTTTCTGTCTTCCATGATTGCCAACTTCATCAGTGAAGTGTCTAAAATTTATTTCTAATTTTGAGAGTAAAGGATAATATAGTGAAAATTCACTATTTAGTTTCTCTTTCATTTTCATTTTATTCCACATGCTTAATTGCTTTTGGAAAAAAAATGGCTTAGCAACTAAAATACTAAGACATGCAAGTTGGGCTGGGACTATTATTAGATAGATAACAGTGTTAATCAAAATTGTAACCTTTGCCTGTAGCTCAGTGCAATTTTTCTCTAGGACAGTTCTTGTGTAAAAATAATTTTGTCCGCAAGCAAAAAATCTGTGAATGTCGATATATTTGAATCTTAAAATTTACTCCCCCCGTCCACGAAATATAGGTCACATAGGGTGCGGCACGCACGAGTTTTAATAAATGTTAGGTAGGTAGTGTCTGAGTGGAGAAAGAGACCCACTATAATGACTTGTTGTGAGGTATAAAATAATGAGTGTGGGGTATTGTCCCCAAAAAGAGAATGGTATAAATATGGTGGACACCCCGAAAAGGAAATTGTGTCCTAAATATCATGGACGGAGGGAGTAATATTTTCCCACTTCAGAGGATAACTTGTTGATTAAACCTGAATAAAGACTTATTGGTGACAATGAGCTGATGTACAAAGTGTTAAAAAGTTGTGGCTATTTTTTATGCCATTTAGGAGTGCATTTGTGTTCCCAAGTAATATTCCAGAGACACACAGAAGCATATTCATGGTCTTGGAAGCATTTATCTTCTTATAACTCACATATTCCATTTCCAGTACATTCATTTTGAGCCTTCATCTCAGAAACTAATCTTTGCAAACTGAAAACACATCCTTATATGTTTTGCTTGATTTACATTGTGGCTGATGCTTATTTCTTTTTGGCTAGGCTGTACACCTTTACATTGGGCTGCATTGAGAGGAAATGTGGAGGCAGCTAGTGTGCTTGCGCATGCAGGTTCTAAAGAGGAATTGGTGGTAAAAGATAAGGCAGGGAAAACTCCTGTGGAGCTTGCTTCTGATAAAGGTCATCGGCATATCGCTCTTTTCCTTGTATGTAACCCATTGGTACTTGTAGTTGCAAAAATTTCATATCACATCACTTGTGGTTGTGGGTACAAAAATGAATTGTCATCTCGTGTTATGGAAAAGGTTCATAGGTTTTTTTTTTTTTTTGGTTTTGTTTTTGTAGAGATCGCATTACAAATGGGTTAAGTTTTCTGTGCTACTGCTTTTTAATGTGCTGTGTAGGGCGATGAGCTTGAGTGCTGTTGCCGCGAATGTGGTGTTAATTTTATTGGCATTTATCATTATTTATTCTTGTGGTGTTACTAGTAACGGCTACTCTTGGTCAAGCATATTGGGATTGATGACTGAATTAAGATCAAGAATTCATCAATCCATTGATATTTCTGTATAGACTAGGTATGAGTAGGGGAATGCAGTTCAGGTGAGGTTTGTTGAAGGTTGGCTTGCTTTTTTTCAATTTTCTATACTATATAACTGAACGTCTGCTTAGATTCTGGATGTATGGATCTCTGAAAAGAATACTGTATCCTCATTAATGGCATTTAATATTGTTCATAAACACTTTTTGTTGTATCTGCTCCATATTTCTTCAATTTCCTTCTGAGGTTTCCTTGCAAGACATTTCCACATCATCATCAGGATGACGTTGAATGATTTTATCTGATGCAGTCAAATGCATTGAGGGCAAGCAGCAAGGATTGGAAACACAGGATCTGCTCTAGACATGATGGAAAAGTTGGTTATGCCCCAGTTCTTTTCTCATTAGTGGTTGTTAATGTGATACTCTTTATTAGCTGTGTCCTTTTGGGTAAGTTGTGACATAAAATTTTCATTTTAGTGTTTCAGTTACCTAGCTAATTATTATTCTATATTGTGCTAGCTCCTAATCTAACAAAGGTTACTGCAATTGTTGGACTTTGGGGATGGACGGGCGTATCTTGTGCTGTTGTCTCTTTAATCATGTTCGCCCGCTGCAGTAGGTTAGGCTTCTACTTTCATACAACAACGATATGTAACTGATCTTGGATAGCCCCAAATGTATGTTATTATTTGAAGTGGGGTAATATCAAATAAGTGATACACTGATACCTTTAGTACAAGAGTCGATACTGAAAGTACGAGAAGTGTTGCTTTCACCGTGCTATTCATAGATTATTAAAAGAATGATCCAGAAATGGGGGTTGAGGAATAGTTTAGAGCAAGAAGGGTTGTTTCTGTTATTCACTATCGATATAAATCAAAGTAAAGGCTGAATTCAAGTTTCGTAAAGGAAAAATGTTTCCTGAGCTGTCTTTTTATTTGGACAAATACAAATTTTCCATCTTCAGTTTTGTCTGTGACTTTGAATTGAATTGGGTCCCTGCAGTTTTGTGCATAAACTTTGAATGCTTGAACCTTGTTTACATTAAGTACCTCAAATTATATTATCTGCTAAATCCTAAACTAAATTTTGATGTAAATAATGCAAGGAAACAACATTTACGAATAAGAGTACATGGACCCTATTCTAGTGCAAATAAAATACAAGGAGTTGATGTTTATGAACAAGATTATAGGGTCCCAAGTTCAGATAAAGTGAAACTTCTTTCTTTCTAATTATCTTCATCTTGTATGTTGAAACAGTCTTACCTTGTTCCTATTGCTAAATCTTTTGATTGGAAGTTAGTGATGGTGTCTCACATTTTACTGCAGTGAAGATCCAGGTTATATAAAAATTGGGACCGCTAACCATTCCGATGCTGAGGTACTCATCTCTTTGTGACAAGTTGGTAACTACGTGATATATAAGGTTGAATTGCCCTAGTTGTAAGGTTTGATCTTTATTTTAGAACTGACTTGATTGTTTATATTGTGCAGGATCCTTTATTGAACATTGATTTGAATAGCAACTGGAATGGAAATTGGTCCCAACTTTGCCCTACCTGCAAGGTTCTTCTATAATATTGTGTTTTCAAATAAAAATGGGCAATTAACTGCCTGTCTCATGTCTTTTAATGAATAATGGCTTAACTGTTCTAATAATTGGGTTGCATGATTTGCCTTCTAGATAATAAGACCTGTTCGCTCTAAGCATTGTGCTGTATGTAGACGCTGTGTGGAGCAGTTTGACCACCACTGCCCTTGGATCTCAAATTGTGTGGGGAAGGTACACGATTTTTAAATTTCAAAATAGTGGGCTATTTGGCTTCTTTGTATGTAAAGTAAAATACCTTTATAGGTAGCTTCTACACCTTTTTGATGTATGTACATTCTTGGATCATTGGATGGATATTCTTGATTACCAAAAAGAAAAGTAGTGTACATTATAGCACCATCTAACATCTAAATATTGGAAGATGATTCTTGTGATAGAAAGATTGGGAGGGAGAGTTGGATCCATTACTTGAGAAACTCTATGCATTTGAAATAATAAGCTTAATCCTGTATGAAATCTGACTATTGCTCCCGGCCCCAATATAGTTTGGTGTAATATAACTTGGAGACTTGCAGTTCACTTTTTTGACAACTCAGTTAAGGATAATTTTTTTGATGGGAAGTTATGTACCATTCAAATAGTTTTCATTCTGTCAGTGTAGCAGTTAAGATTTTGTGCCAACATATGCTCAAACCAATACATCCTCAAACTCTATAGATGCATGAATCTCTCTTGACTTTTTTCTTTTTCTTATTTTTTTTTATCTAAGTTTTCATTCTTAGCACTTCATGTTGAATTTTGCAGAGGAACAAGCGGGACTTTGTTGTTTTTCTCTGCTTCGGAACTTCGACAGCATTAATTGGTGGAGCGGTTGCTTTACAAAGTATGTTCGAGCAGATGCATCTCTTCTAACTGTTACATGTAGAGTTAGCTTTGATATTAAAATGTTCCTGAAACTTCTTGTGCGAAATCTAAATTCAGCTTTAGAGTATCAAGAATGCCTTTCTTGATTTGTTTTTTTTTATTAAATGCGGTAAAGGTGAATTCTGGATTCGAAGGATCCCTCACAGAGGATTTTAAAGTTGACATCAATAGTGCCAGACCCATAAAACTTGTTTGAATAGGTTCAAGCTTCAATTGATATCAGATCTCTTAGCAGCCACTTTAAGTTACTTGCCCCATGATGTGTTGGACTTCAAACACATTTAAAACTGAAGTTGTTTGAAACCCTAGTCTGATCCCTGGCTTAGATCCAGATCTCTCCATCCTCATGCAATCTTAATGCATTGATCAAAGACTCAAAGTGCTCATTTGTGGCCATTTGATGTTTGGGCATAAGAATTCTTTTATATGAAATACAAAGATTTATTTAAGTTGTCCGTAATTTATCACTTACAACTTGGGCTCCGAGTATTTTTGTGTTGATACCCTGTCCGCATGTTGACTAATCATGGAATTTTTCTCCTGCTTGGTTTGGGAAAAAAAGTAGGAATCGATTTGCTAAAATTGAAGCTGTAATTCTTAAGATTTAAATGGGTTTAACTGTAGAAGTTCGCTACTGATTTTCAAATAAGATAATATGTTATGTTATGTAACAGGAATTTGGACATCTCTGCTACCCATGCCAACTGGTGAAACCTGGACCCGTTTCGTGTTATTTAACTATCCTGGTATCATTGCTTTCCTGGTTATGGATGCTACTATCTTTATTGCTGCAGCAACTTTATTGTCAATGCAGGTTACCCAGGTAAAGGTTCCTTAAATTTCATATTCCATTTTATTTCTAGTAGTTGCTGGACTTTCTAATAATGACTGAATTCTTGTATGCCTGTATCTTGACTAATTAACTGCTTAGCTCAAGAGTTTGATACTGATTACTTACCATAATGAATTTAAAAAACGGCAATATTCTTTTGCTCGATACTGTGATCCTAAGAGATAATTAGCTGAAGTATTAAGAACAGAAGACATAACATGTGTAGCCTTCAATTTCTTTTCTACATTCCATCTCTTTGAATTTGGATGTTAGCACGATTTCCTATAAAAGTTCGACTAGAGCTAATTCTATTCAAGCTAGAGCCGTAATTTGCCTGCAAAACATCCAATCTTGGTAAGTGATTAGCACACCTATGAGGATACCATCTAATCTTGTACATCTCTGCCTTCTCCTATCAACAAATAAAATCATGATTAGGTTCTGCTATTAAAGTCATTGTCGGCATGAGCTTATCAGTTATCCTCGTTATGCTCTGATGCCTGCTTCCAGCTGACGCCTCTCGTTGTGGTAAAAGAGTAGGCAATGTTTCAATTATCCGGGAGTCTGTTCAGTATTTAAGTTAGAAATGGCGATATATAATTGGATTTTGGTCATCAATGTATATGTTTATGAACGATGAGTAATGTTTTGCTAACATCATTTGATGGATAAGAATTCTTTTGTTTTATACAGATTGCTCGAAATATCACCACAAACGAAGTGGCAAATGCAATCCGTTATGGGTATCTCCGCGGGCCAGATGGACGCTTCAGGAACCCATATAATCATGGTTGTTGGAAGAACTGCTCGGATTTCGTAATACAAGGTTACACAGACGACGATGAGATCGCTTGGCCTCCTCTGCAGCAGGTCGCCAGATAGCTACTAGTATATAAATGCTGGAGCCTGGATTCAGGATTGTTGTTACATATAAGCAGGATAGGTTTTATAGACTAATGTAACCGATTATTCAAACAAGTTGACACCCCTCTTGTATAATGCAACATTACAGATAAACATCATCTTCATGTCAATATAAACGTGTTAACGCAAGAATCGGTTGAGCATTGGTTATTAATTCATCAATTAGTCGTTCAAACCATATTATAACAATCACCTATCATTATCTTGCAATCTGATACAATCCTTCTGATTTTTACATGGAAAAAAGATCAACTGCACTCTGTTCTATTACTGCCATTATGAACTGGAAACTTTCTGGAAAATGGTATTATTTGATTCGAAGATATGGACATAATACAAGATTGATCCAAGGTATCTTGAATGATACATGCAACGTCCGTTTTAACATTGCATCCGTTAAAAAACGTACATACTTACAACTAAGGAATGAATAATAGACGAACAAAACGGAAAGAGATGGCAGCACTCCAGATTTCAAATGCCACTAGGCCATGTCTGATTCTTGACAGCTTTGAGAATTTCTTCAATCTCTGATAGAGCTTTCTCATCCTTCCCAACTGTTGCAACTTCTACTGCAGCTGCTACATTTTCATCAACCTGATTTCACATCACCTAATCAGTGCAGATCTACTCTATCTAATTCACTTTTCACAATATTACCATACTCAAAATGAAACACTATCATATGCACAACATTGTGTGATAGACAATTATTGATGATCAAGATCTTTTCGGACAGTGTTACACAAACATCTACACAAATCCATCTCAGATCATCCCTTCACAATTTCACGTAAAATTCAAAAGAGATTTTTGTGAAGAAGAGCAAACTAGTTTGTTAAGGCATTCTAGACAACTTAACTGCTTCAAAGAAAAGAGCACAGTACGGGCATGGTAATATAGTTCAGACTTCAGAGACTAGAGATTGGGATATTACTATTTATTTTGACAATTGTTTGATAAAACTACATGCCATGTAATCTGATAATTTCATAAATCTCTCTAAATAGTGAGCACATCAATTGTACAAATCAGAAGTAATTTATGTATAGAAGAGCAAAATAGTCTTTTAAGAAATTATTAAGGCATTAAAGACAACTCATCAGTATCAATATGAAGAAAAGGAATGGACATTTTTATAAAACTCAGAGAAACCATTGCGATATTACTTTCTATTCCAATTGCCTAATAAAACCACAGGCCTCTGTAATCAGAGACTTCTGTAGATCCTTCTAGAAGCTAGCCATATAGATAACGTGACAGGAAAAGGACATGAATTTTAAGTCTAATGCAAATGTATCGTTAAATAGGTAGTTTTTTTTTTTTTTTTTGAAATACAGTTAATTTTTAAAAGAGACAACACATCAAGTCATTAGTGAAACAAAGAGAGATTTAGAGGGCAGTGGAAATGGAGAAATATATACCTGTTTGACTGAATTCATACCAACCAAGATAGTAGAAATATCTTTATTTGATAAGCTGTATTTCAAAGATAACTTCGATATATTGTTTCCTTTCTCTTTACAATAAGCAGCAGCATCTCGACATGCAGCCTGAGAGGAAAATATTCAGAAGCTTAATTACAGAATCGGTATAAGCAGCATTCAATAGAATGACGTGTAACTTCAAATTTGTTGACTACAACATATTAGTCAAAAAAATGTTTTTCCTCGCATATCAAATTGTACAAGATTCAATTGTAACTTTCTCTTTTTCGGGCAAAAAGTACAGACTTTTAGTTCGAAGTGTTGTAAGAGAACATGAAAACAAATATTATTCTGAAAGCATTATCTACTAAAATTTTCATTAATTCAATCCAAGAATCGCACAAAGGCCTAAAGAAGGCAGAATCACCTTGAGTTCCGGGGAAGCAGGGTGCCACTCTGGAGGGCCACTTTCTGTAAGAAGTCCCATAGCAAGTGGAGAAGCACTTATTATACCGACACCCTTGCTCTTCAAGTAAGGCAGGAGATCCTCCAAAGTGGAATCATTTATACCGTAGTGACAATATGATAAAATTACATCAACTGTTCCAGGTGGAACTCTATCTAGAACATATGAGAAAATTTCTAATGGAAGACCTGTTATGCCGATGAATTTAACCTTTCCTGCTTCTTTTAATTTAAGAAGTGCGGGAATCGTCTCAGCCACAATCTGCACATAGAAAACCAACTCAAAAAATTTTAAAATCAATAAACAGGTGAACTTAAATACGATGAGATCAGAAAGTTTACTGCTAAAAAGTAATTAGAAAAAACACTATAGGTAATAACCTCACATTGAACAAGTATACGGCCATATTCAATTATACAGAAAGATAAAGAGTAGCTTTCTAAAGATATTCTCGGACTTCATTGTGAGAGTTTGAGGTTATACGTGTCATGAAATCAGATAAGAAACCATATGTGTAGAAGGCATCGAATATGAAATCCAATTTAACTAAGGACATAATTATGCAGATGATGCAGGCTGTCTTAGTGTCGTCTAGAAACAGCACATATAACAATCCACAGTTTTTGAGCTACCAGTTTTACACGATCCAACAATATCAGCTCAAGCGATTAATTTTCCAGCAAACGGAGAAAAATAAAATAAAATAGGACCTGATCAAGTGAGCCAAATTCTATATCATGACATTGCAGGATATCTACATAATCAAGCTGCAATCTTTCGAGGCTCTCATCAATGCTCCTTGTCACTCTTTCAGCACTAAAATCGAAACCTTCTGCATACCTTCCACACTTTGTGGACACAATGTACTCATTTCTAGGTACTCCCAAAGCCTTCAATGCTTTCCCCAACATCTTTTCAGATAATGTTCCTCCATAATACCTAAACATCCGAAATTCAATTCACCAAATTTAGGAATATATTTGAACATCCAACTAGTACTCGACTTAAAATCAGCTACCACATCCAGAAATCTAAAATGAGAAGAAAATTAGTTCACAGAACAAACAGAAGGGAGAATCAGATAAATCCCACAATTAATTAACCGTCAATTAACACCACTCACATACACAAAGAAATCAGCCAAAAAAAAAAAAAACGCACTACTAAGAATAATCCTATAATTCAAGAAATAATAAGAAAGAGAAAAAAGGAAAAAGAAAAAGAAAATTGGGAAGCAGAAAGCATTACGGTGACGTATCGAAAAAGTTGATTCCGAGGGTAAAAGCTTGGCGGACGGTGGCGATGGCGTCGGATTCAGTTACGAGTCCGAAAACATTACCGAGAGGCGAGGCGCCAAAGCCCACGCAGCTTAGCTTAATCCCCGTATTGCCCAACGGCCGGAGCTCTAGTGGGGTTGCCGCCATTATTGATGGAGAGAGAGAGAGAGAGACAGGGGGGGGGGGGGGGAAAGAGAGAGAGAAGTCTGAATTTCTTAAAGATAACCGGAACTATAAGTTGGTTTATTTATAAATATTTATAATTTCTAATAGAAAAAACTTTATAATTTTGACTCTTGAGTTGATATTTAAATTTTGAAAATAAGCCTGAACATAAGTTATTTCATTTCGATTACCCTCCTCGTAAGAGAAAAAAAAAAGAATTATTTCATTTTTTTCATGACAGTAAGTATTTTCAGTTTTTAATATATACGATTTCAACACTTGAATTTTATAGAACACAACTTGTTATTCTCTTTTTTAAAATAAAATTTCTTATCTAATAAATAGTACTGGTCCAAATTTGATAGGGTGTGGTTCCATTGATAGATTTCATATGCATATATTTGAATTTGAAATGAATAGATTTTAATAGTAGTTCTAAACCTTCCAATTTACTTCAAAATTAACTCAAAATGAAATTGATGGATATGGAATCCATATCAACCTAACCAAAATATTCACCACCATTTAGAAACATGTACTTTAATGGAAGTTATAGCTCAGTTATGAGATAATTGCATCTGATCATTTTTTAATTTAAAGGCTAACATTTTTGTTTGTGATGTTGACATACCAACCACTATTTTTGGAAGTAAACTTACATCCTAATGAATTAGGGCAATTTTAAACTAACTCCCGTTTTAATCTTTATAGCCCTCTCTTTTAAAAAGTAATAAAAATAATTATGAATGTACCATTATACCCTATAATCCCCAAATTATAATAATTTTATAAAAAAAAAACGCATAGCCCCCAAATCATCTTTGGCTCTCTGCCTGTACTACGAGCCAATTAACAAGATTGGAATTCTTGAAATTTGGACGCCAATAGTTTGGGAAGAAGTTTTGGGAGCAGCCAAGCATGTATAGAAAAGCTTCGTTCAGTCAAAACAATGAGTCTAAGATGGAATTTAATTAATCTCAAGACATATACATTCTCATCTTGAATATGGTGTCAATGCACCATTTAAATGTATCTTTCTTGCAACCTTGTTTTATGGTATAGTTCCTAAATCTCTTTTCTTTTTGAATGGAATCAATTTGGCGTTCAATCATTTAGAGGGCGTAAGTTTCCCACAGAATTGTTTCTCGGCAATTCAGAATTTCTTCCCCCCAATATATACCCTATGGTGATGTTCATTGGTTGTCTTTGAGTAGTGGCTACCAACGTGGCAAATCTTTGCCGCCGCCGATGGCGATGAGGATGTATTGGACTTCCTCACATTTCTGCATAGATAATGGCTATCAGTTTTTTTTTTGTTTCTGAAGAATTATAAATTGGATAGGAGGTTATAGGGTATAATAGTATATTCAAAATTATTTGTATTATTTTTTAATAAAAGGGTTATAGAGAGTGAAACGGAGGTTACATTTAGAATTACCCAATAAATTATTATACTATTTTCAGTGGCCCATTGTGCACTAGTGTAACTTGACTCTACAAACATTCAAGCAAACTATTAAAAGAAACACGGATAGAGACACAAAATGCATATCAATCCAAATGTTAGAACCGAGTTAACAACAAACATGACGAAACGAAAAAAAGTAGCAATCAAATTACAGAAAAGCAAAAGGCTTGATCATAACAAGCCAATCAATAAATACTATTCTCTCCGTTTCAAATTAGTGTGGTTTAACTAATATTTTAAATCTTACAACAAATCAAAAGTACACCATACTTTTGGGGGACGGAGGGAGTAAAACACAAAAACAGTTTATCTACCAAGTATAATTATCCACAAAAGCAAGTTCCACTCATTAAAGTGGAGCGAAGTGCAACCTTTGCTGATGATCCAAAGAAATAGACGAATCAACACAATATTAGAGAGAGCGAGAGATGAATCAACACAATTCTAAGTCGGTTACATAATCTCTGACCATATATCCATATCATACATTTTCTGCACTAAGTCGGATTTACATAATATATTGTATGAGCCTAAATCTGGCTGTAAAGTGTAAGTAGAGTATCTAACTAAGATCACATGATTAGTAGGTAATGTGGTTATCATTCTATCTTTGGGAGAGCTTTCAAGCGGGCTTTTTTCTTACCTAATCCAAGCTTCAAATTAGCTTTCTTGGAGCGCTGATGGTGTTGCAGCAGCTGCCACCAGTGAGACTTCCTCACACTCTTCTTCCGCCCAAACTCTTTTGCTAACTTGTCACTAGTCCCTTTCCCTCGTTTCGACTGCTTCGAGTGCCGAACGTGCCTCACCAGACCTCCTACGAGCCCATGAAAATTACTCTGCCGTCGCCTTCTCTCGTGAATCTGTGATTTTCCTATCTTTTCAACACCCTTTGCTCCATATTCCTCGTCTTGTCTTTCGGGATTTATGGCTTTCCCTTTGTGCTTGTCCAAGGAGGAGTTGCGGCTCATATTTGTCGTCTCATCATTAGTACGATCACCACGATTATGGTGGTGGTGGTGGTGGTGGTGGTGGTGATGGTGGTGGTGGAAGACTACTGCCAGCCTATTTTTCAGCCTCTTCCATATTCCAGATTGTTTATTATAAGCTTTCCCGATCCTGCTGGGGCCCAATTTCTTTGATGTGGAGTGCTTGGGCCTTGCATGACTTCGGGTTGGCTCTTCATACGACGAACATCCCTCGTTTCCACTGTTGCTACTGGCACGAGCTCCATCTCCGCTTGATGATGAGTAAACCTCTTCGTCGCTGAAGCTCTTATAACGGCTCCCACTTCCATGCGACGGAGTGAAATCCCAACTTCCACTACTTTTACTCGAACTAACATACTGAAGCTCTCTACTCCCATCTGTCATCGAATAGTCTTCACTATTGCTATCAAGACTGCTTGTTTGCTGACTGCTCCAGTCAGAGTATGAGTCAGTAGCTGTCCCGTCTGATTCTTGATTCTGGAAAGATGCCTTTACTGCAGTCGTGTAGTGCCTGTCCTTTTGAACACCAACCTTATCCCGTGCCTCTGACTGATTTCCATGGAAAGCTGAGCTCGCTGAAGGGTCAGCCGCTTTCTTACTTATGACCACTTTAGGTGGATGGATTTTTTGATTTGTGAAACTGAATGATGGCTTGCTCTCTTCATCCTCCACGAGAATACGGCTTTGATAAGGACTCTCCATATTCGAAGCAAAAGAAGTGGCAGGCCAACAAGGAGTAATATAGGATGTCTCACTCGGAATGAGTGCTACGCCGCTAGGCACATAGCCGTCAGAACTCATTATCCAGTTTACTGGCTCAATTTTCTCCACAATGGCATTCATATTCTGAACATAAATCTTGTTTACTTTCTTTGTCGGATATCTGCATTCATCAGGTACCTCTTCTGACATATCTAAGACACCAGCGTTCGAAACTGGTTTACCCTGGATGATAAAAGTTGTTGATTGCTTCAACACGGCCTTAGATGCTTGGTTTTCCTCTTCGGCTTTCATTCTTGGGAGTTGATGCATCGGATAGACGAAATCATCCATGACCATTTGGCCTGAAATTTCACACAGCAAATTATTATTTATTTTTTTCAACCAACACAGCAACAACAAATTATTTCTGGTCATGTGATTCTCACCTAAGCTTGTACCAACGCTTGGAACTGCATCGTATTTTGTCTGCACGACTGACACTGTTTCTGGAACACGATTCTGCTGCTGAGTAGAAGAAGTCTTCTCAAACAAGTGCAACTGATCTGCTCCCACGCGTAATGCTGACATACATAACTCAATCTGCTGGATAGCTTTGGAAGCTTCTTGGGATAAGCTATCAGGTTCCTCAGGTTTACTTATGGTTTCCATATTAGAATGACACATTTTTGACATGTCACTTGCCATTCTATCAGACGAAATGCCTGCATCTACAATTACGTTCGAGACAGACAGTCTCTGTCTCCGCTTTTCACACTTTGAATCATCAGACATGTTACTTGACAACCATCCAATTTCTTTCTCGCGGTTCCGTACATTGTTCTGCTGCTGCTGAAGATGATCAGCATATGTATTTGAGTTTCGAGCCACATCAGAAAAGTGGGCCTCCCCTGTAGAATCACGTTGTTTGAAAGTGTTTCTTCGACAAATCCTGCAACGTTTCTGTCCAAATGAAGGCACTCTATGAATTAATAGTTCCACCGCACCTGCTTGACTGCGGTCAGGGGAGAGTCTGCCGTCAGAGCTTTGATCACCCTCCACAGCCAATGACAATCTTGAATGTGGAGTAGGTCGTCCCTCAGAGGCTGCCTCAACTGGCTGCTGAAGCCGAGCAGGAGAAAGTGACCCTGATGCTTCCGCTTGACCTGCAATGACCTATAATATAACACTTCTTCAGAAAATTACTTAGATATGTTAAAAGGGCTAATCTGATAACGATCCTTGCATGGGACCTCAAAAAAAGAAATACTAAGCATACATACATCTGAATGTGTCTTGAGAACTCTTTTAGTCGCCAAATCCAAAAGATTCTTTAACAAAAGACGTGCATGCGCGTCTAGCTGTTCGGAAGACAAAAGATCGTCAGGACACAATAGACATGCAAGATTTTCATGACTTAGACGAAACTGTTGTTAGCCCTTGGCTGTAGTAACCCAAATTATGAAAAAGATCAAGCAGAAGAAAAGAAAAACAAGCGCAGGCACAAAAAAACTGATGACAGATAAAATTTGATGTATTCAAATAAATGTGCAAAGTCTGATTTGATTTGCCACAGAATTTCATCTGTTATATATGGCAAAATATTTTTAAAGCAAGTCAAAAACAGATTTAACATCAGAATTGAAACAAATCAGAGTAGTAAACTGCAGGCAACACATAACAAGAACACGAGTCAACTAGTTTCTGAAGTTAATACATACAATCTAATCTACAACCATCGAGTAAGAGATGAACCCTTGACAACATGCTGAGTTACAAATACACTAGAGATTCTTACATCCACAAAGTGAAACAATTTATGATAAGATTTAGTTCAAATAGAACTGATGAGTTCATATGGATCTCAACTCTAATGAAGAAAATGACGGGTTGTTAACATCATATCTACCATGTTGGGTTTGTTATAAGAACCTCCATGTGATCATTATCACAAGAAAACTAAATAAAAAGATTGATTTCGGGAAAAAATACAAAGAACATATTGGAGAAGGCACAATCCGACAACCACCAAGAATGTATACATATGTCTCACATTTTCATTTCCGCAAAACTGGTAATTATCAAAAGTTCGAGATAACAATAACATGAACAGAATCATCTAAATATGAGGCATAGCATACCGAATCAGAGTTGGTGTTCGATGCTTCGCCTCCATCTTTTTGCAGAAGACCGTAAAGATTTTTAAGGGCGTGAAGATCTGATTGTATATCCTTGCCATCCATTACCATCTAAACAGATTGATTGAATATCACCACCTACAACACTACCAAGTGAGAAAAAGAAAGCACTCAATATCGCATATCATATTTCTAAAAACTCAAAACATAATGTGATTATTCCTGCTGTAGCACTACATCCTAAAACATCTATTATCTATTATATATAAAAGCTATTATATATATAAAAGCCAGATAGTGGCTACAGAAAAAAATTCCCGCCAAGAGATGCTACCTAATGTCCAACGGATTTTCTTAATGCTTAATTAATATCTAATGGAAATTTAAGAGCTCCAAAATTGCAGCTTTATTTTGAATTTCAAACTAAACAGCCTTTGGAGCCACTGCTGCTCTATATAAGAAAAGCTCACAGTATACAAAAATATATGTATATATACACATTTATATATGGAGATTGGAAGCAAACATCTGATAATAGTATTTGATTTTATTAGAATATTTTATATATTTCGTTTTGGACAGAAGACGGAAACTAGAATGGAAGAAATGCAGCAAATTGAGGATGAAGTATGGCACTGATATCTTGAGTAGAAGGGATCGTTGATATCTTAAACAACAATTTTCTAACATGGACAAATTTTCGCTAAAGGTCATCACCGCCGGAGATAATATCAACAACCACTTCGCACGCATCGGCAGAGACGACCTCCCCTCCTCCGGCGAGAAGAAAACCGCATCAGAATATCCTAACCCACTTTTTCCAATTAAGGCTTAGAAATTGGGGGAAAATAAGAAATAAAGTCTATTCGCTCACACCTTAAAAAGCTCAAAACAAATTCGCTCACACTATTTCCAATTTACAGATTTACTGTAGCCTCTCATATGAATACAGCAGACGCATGGGTGACATATCAGTCTCAGGCGGCGATAATGGAGGGGAGAGAGAATCAATTTTGTATTGTAAGAATTTACAGGTTTGTCTCACCTAAAGAAGATTTCCCGCGAAATCCATGCTAGGAGAAGTTTTCCAGATGCACGGCGGCGAGGTGAACATCAAGAAAGGGAGAGGAAAACACAGTCCGTGCGACGATTCGATGTTGAACTGCGGCGGCGGTTAAGCATAGAGAAATCTGAGGGAGGTTTGGCAAAAGTCAGATGGTGTTCTGAAACGTAGGGGTGAGCAAAAAAATCGAAAAAACCGACAAATCTCCTGAAAATACAATTAATCGTCGGTACAGTTAATTTTTCTAATTTTAAAAAATCGAAGGTACCAGTTCAGTTTATAATTTTATTTATAGAAATCAGCAGTTAATCGAACCGAGCCGATACTCATGAAATATTTATAATTTTATTATATATAATATAAATATTACATTTAATCAGTTTTATTTGATTACTATTTTGTTCTCCTATTTTCGAACTAGACATTAAATTGTTTTATTCCACAATATTGTCAATCGATTTTTTTTTATTTCGTTGCACAATTTTTTTTCTTCATCTCCTACTATTCAAATCTTCTGTTTTATGCTTCAGCTTAGACATATGAAATAATTTGGTTATATCTACGCCAAATATCTTCACGAATTTCATCAATCTACAATCATAATTTATTCTCTCTTCTCACTCTTTCTCTGTCAATGAAATAAGGGAAAAAGTGCAAATACTCCCCTCATGTTGGCAACATTAGACAAATACCCCTGAACTTTGTTTAGGGGCAAATTCACCATTCCCTAAAATTTTCGGGTGCAATTACCCCCTCGCCGTGATAGAAATAACACTTCCGTTGGAAAAAAAATATTTTTGATTCATTTTTATTCTTGTGGAACCTTTACAATTCTCAAAAATTAGTTGGTGCTAAAAGCTGAAATTAGGAAAAAAAAATTGTTTCGAATCCTAACTCACAACTATCAAAATTCAGGCGAAGTTCTCCAATATTTGCAATCCAAACCAACTATTTGTTGTTGACATTGATGATCTTATATTCTTCAAGTGGTTCATCATCTTTTTTCGTGCAAATTATCGAAGAACCTTGCCTGAATTTTGATAGTTGTGAGCTAGAATTCGAAAGAATATTTTTCCCTAATTTAAGCTTTTAATACCAATTATGCAGTATATAACCGTTGGAAATTGTGAGGGTCCCACAAGAATAAAAATAAATCAAAAATATTTATTTTGCTAACGGAAGTATCGTTTCCGTCACGACGAGGGGTTAATTGCACCTAAAAACTTTAAGGAAATGTGAATTTGCGCCTAAAAGTTCAAGGGGGTATTTATCTAGCGCTGCCAACATGAGGAGGTATTTGCACCTTTTTCCATGAAATAATTAGAAAATTGGTATAAAAATGGAGGTTTTGATGTTAGTATAATATTTAGATGCAAAAATCAGAATAGAGGAACAAAAATTTTGTTGTAGGCACACTAATTTGTAGTGAATGAAACTAATTAAATTGAATGCATCAACTTTGTATATAATGTAATGCATAAATTTAAATAATGTAATGCGCATATATCATATATGTAATACATTAATTGTGGTAATGAATCCTTCATATCATGTGCATTTACAATTTCATATTGATGCATAACATAAATCATATTAATGCATCATATAGTTGTGATTAGAACATCAAGTAACAAATATTAATATAATATATGTAATGCATAATTAATTGTGATATCATATACGAATACGATATATATATATATATATATATATACATTGCATAAATGAATAATTAATTGTGATATCATATACGAATACGATATATATATATATATATATATATATTGCATAAATGAATGATATTTCATGAGAAGAAAAACTATACAATGTAATGCATAATCTAAACACTATATTATGCAAAATAACCATATAATTAATGACAATACATGTAAAAATAAAATACACAATGTAATGCATAAATCTAAATAATTTAATGCACAAATACTATAAAATTGTGCCTAGAATATAAAAAAATAAATACGAATACAATACACGTAATGTTTTAATTGTATAAGGACACACTTTACAAAACTTGTTTGTTCTTTATAAGATGTGTAAAAAAGATTATTTGTTCCACAATAATAAAAAAATAATTGATGCATCAGAAATGTGATTAATGCATTAGTTTATACTAATTAATGATCACTTTACACTATTTTATGCATCTCGATTTGCACAGGATAAAACAACAAAAATTACCATAGTAACCTTACTAAGTAAAAAAAAAACGGGATTAACCAACTAAAGCGGGTTTGACCAATTAGTTATGAGATTAAATCATATTCACAGATCTTAAAGGATGAATGATTTGGATTGGTTCCTAGTAAAAAGCATGACTTTATATAAGCATAATTTTTTATACAAAAAAATATGAATCAAGAAAATCACTATTAATCATTATTGTATATATTAAAAAACATGATTATATACTGAAAAAAGTATGGTTTGTAGTTTGTACGGGATGACTGATTTTATACTAACTCATCCATATATATATATATATATGGTGTGGATATGGTGAGAACCACTCCTTATATGAGAAAAAAGAACTAATCTTGACAATTCATTTGTAAATAATGTATGGTTATGATTAAATCTAAAAAAATTGACATGGATTAAAAAATAAGGAATGAGGGCTATCTTACGAAAAAATTCATCCCCATTTTTTCTCATTCACGTTCAATCTCTCTATTCCTCCCTCTTCTCTCTCTCCCTCTCTCTCTCTCTCTCTCTCTCTCTCTCTCTCTCTCTCTCTCTCTCTTCAGCACCACCACCACCATCCACGATCTACAGTTTAAGCCGCTGCCACCGCCACCATCACTGTCGGACACGGCGATCGAGAGCGAAATATTGGGGTTCTTCGTACAAGCCGTCGGACATGGGTGGAAGGAGTAGTTGGGATAATAAGAAGGATTGGGGGAATTGTAGCAGGCGTGAATGATGGAGATGATCAAGGAATCCTCTGAAATGGAAGTTATTGTCTAGCTGAACCATCAGGTTTTATGTGCTCTTGATATGAAAGAAGAAAAGCACAAATCTACATACTTTTCTGCTTTCACAATTAGAATTCATGATTTTTTCATTTTATAGATAAAATCTGTATATCTAAATTTGTTAATTTGTGTCCCAATTTAAAGCTGCAAATTAAGATGAGATTCCAGCTTAGCTAGGGGCCATTCCGAGCAGCACCAAGCAAATTAAGGACGACAATTTCAAAAATAATGTAATGCATAAATCTAAATAGTGTAATGCACAAATACCATATACTTAATGCATTAACTGTGATAATGAGTTTGTCCCTATTTTGTGCATTTACAGTTTCATATTAATGCATCATGGAAATCGTATTAATGCATTATAAAATTGTGCCAAAAACATCAAGTAACAAATACGAATACAATATATACAATGATTTAATTGTATAAGTACACACACTCTATAAATCTTATTTGTTCTATATAAATCATAAATAAGGTGTAAAAGCTATTATTTGTTCCATATTAATAATAAAACGATTGATGCATAAAAAATGTGATATTGATGCATCACTTTACACTAATTAATGCATCACTTTACACTATTTCAGCATAGCTAGGGGCCATTCCGAGCAGCACCAAGCAAATTAAGGAGGGAAATTTCAAAAATAATGTAATGCACAAAAATTATATACATAATGCATTAACAGTGATAATGAGTTTGTTCCTATTATGTGCATTTACAGTTTCATATTAATGCATCATGGAAATCGTATTAATGCATTATAAAATTGTGCCCAGAACATCAAATAACAAATACGAATACAATATATACAATCTTTAATTGTATAAGTACACAGTCTATAAATCTTATTTGTCTTTATAAATCATAAATACAGTGTAAAAACTATTATTTGTTCCATATTAATAATAAAAAGATTGATGCATCAGAAATGTGATATTGATGCATCACTTTACACTAATTAATGTATCACTTTACACTATTTTGTGCATTTCGTTTTTGCACTGAATAAAACAGCGAAAATTACTATACTAACCTTACTTAAGTAAAAAAAACGGGTTGACTAAAATAAAGCGGGTTTGACCAATTAACTATGAGATTAAATCATATCCATAGACCTTATAGGATGGATGGTTTGGATTGGTTCCTAGTTCTCATATAAATAGGAGTTCCTATTTGATCCTCTCCATATATATATATATATGGAGAGGATCTATATATATATATATAGGGGTTGGTTCACGTACAAAATATTTTTTCCGTAAAAAATAATAACAATGCATTTTATGTACCAAAATAATGTATTTTATGTATTATTACAATGTACTGTCATAATAATGCATTTTTAATTCTTTACAATGCATTGTTACGATAATGCATTTCATGTTCAATTATAATGTACCGGTCAATGATAACCGTAGATCTACAAAGATCAATGGTACAGATTGCTTCTTATTTCTTACGGGAAAAATAAGAAGCAATCTATATCATTGATCTTTGTAGATCTACGGTTATCATTGACCGGTGCATTATAATTAAACATGAAATGCATTATCGTAACAATGAATTGTAATAAATTAAAAATACATTATTATGACAGTGCATTGTAATAAGATATAAAATACATTATTTTAGTACATAAAATGCATTATTATTTTTTACGGAAAAAATATTTTGTACGTGAACCAACCCATATCCATATATATATATATATGGTCTGAATCTGGTGAGAACCAACCCTTATATAAGAAATAAGAATTAATCTTGATCATTCATTTGAAAAGAATGTATGGCCAGAATTAAATCTAAAAAATAAATATGGATTAAAAACAAAGGATAGAGGGTTAAATTGGGAAAGTAATTTCCAGCACCTCTCTCTCCTTCTCTTCTCGTTCAAACACCTCTCTCTCTTTCTCTCATCTTTCTCTTCATCACCTCCACCAATCTCCATAAACGCTACCACTGCCACCGTCAGACTACACCGTCGCCACCATCGATTGGACACCACCATGAATGAAATGGAATAATTAGGTGCAATGCTAGATAGTAGATATCATCTCCTCCTTCCTCTCTTCTTATTTTTCTTCTTCCATAGCTCACTCTAGCGTTGAACTCTCTGTCTTTCTTCTCTAAAATAAAATTAGCTGCACTTTCTCTTTTTTAATTCTCTGTCTCGAAAACTCTTTCTTTCTCTCTAAGTGTCTTAATTGTTCCATCTTCTCTCTCTATCTAATTAATGTTAGCAGACAAAATGATAGAAGGAAGGGGAGAAGACATTTTGTTGTTGCTAATTAAAAGATGAAAATCTAGGGGCAATGTGGTTGATTTAGGATTCATACATTTTTTTTTTGAGAACGTGATTCATTCATCTTGTGTGGTGAAAATGTAATATACGTTTGTATATATTTATATAACACATGGTTCATTTGTTTCTTTCTTTGCTTTTTTATTGTAGTGCTGACGGTCTTATCTATTTTCTTTCTTCATTGCCATTAAAATAATTGAGATTTTTGAATAAAATTAGAGATTTTCATGTTGGTATAATGTTGTGTTTTAGATGCAAAAATCAGAGATACAAAGATTTTGTTGTTGGTATAGTAATTCGTAGTGAATGGTACTAATTAAATCAAATGCATCTTATGAGGTCATCTAGTGCATCAACTTTGCAAACAATGTAATGCATAAATGTAAATAATGTAATGCACATATATCATATACGTAATGCATTAATTGTGGTGATAGATCTTTTGTGCATTTACAATTTTATATTGATGCATCACATAAATCGTGTTAATGCATCTTAAAATTGTAACAATAACATCAAGTAATAAATACATATACGTAATGCATAATTAATTGTGATATCATATACGAATGCAAATACGATATACATATTGCATAAATGAATGACACTACCGAAGAAAAAATGCATAATGTAATGCATACATCTAAACAATATAATACAAAATAAAAATATAATTAACGATACCACGTGTAAAAAAAATACTCAATGTAAATGCACAAATTTAAACAGTGTAATGCACAAACATTATATATGTGATGCATTAATTGTGGTAATTTGTCTTTCACTATTATGTGCATTTAAAGTTTCATATTAATGCATTACGTAAATCGTGTTAATGCATCATAAAATTATACTCAAAATATCAATTAATAAATACGAATATGATATACATAATGTTTTAATTGTATAAATACACACTTTGTAAAATGTATTTTTTCTTTATAAACCGTATAAAAAAATATTATTTGTTACACATTGATAAAAAATAATTGATGCATCAGTAATGTGATATTGATGCATTACTTTACACTAATTAATGCATCACTTTACACTATTTTATGCATTTCATTTTATAAACTGGACAAAACAACGAAAATTACCATAGTAGCTTTACTTAAGTAAAAAAAAGCGGGATTGACCAACTAAAGCGGGTTTGACCAATTACTTATGAGATTAAATCATATCCATAGATCTTAGAGGATAGATGGCTTAGATTGATTCCTAATTCTCATATAAATAAGAGTTCCTATTTGATCCTCTTCCTATATATTATATATATATATATAGGGAAGAGATCAAATAGAAATAATTTCATATGTGTTAACTAAAAATAAATGTGGAACGTTAATTTAGATAGATCTACGGTTTAGATTAATGATGATGTGTAATGTGTATTTATAGT
The DNA here is from genome assembly GCA_031470985.1 of Agastache rugosa. Classification (NCBI taxonomy): domain Eukaryota; kingdom Viridiplantae; phylum Streptophyta; class Magnoliopsida; order Lamiales; family Lamiaceae; genus Agastache; species Agastache rugosa. The sequence continues at coordinate 13,994,853 of CM062608.1, forward strand.
CATTTTTTAATCAATAAGGGTATATTAGTATAACTCCACATATTTGTAACCGCCACCTTCCTTATTTTGTGGATTAAATTAATGATTTTAATTTTTTATTTTTGTGGAATTGATCTAATTGTAGATCTAGGTAGTTTAGAAACAAATAAATATTTGAATCTAATTTTGCTTAATTCATTAATTTCAATTATATTTTTGCATATTATGGATTGTGTTACTGTTACATTTTTTAATTGCATATTATAGAGTTACTGTTACTATTTTTTTTATTGTATATTATGGATTGTGTTATTGTTTCTTTATATATATTATTGCATATTATGGATTGTGTTATTGTTTCTTTTTACATATATCTTTGCATATTATGAATTGTGTTATTGTTTCTTTATACATATGTTGTTGCATATTATGAATTCTGTTAAAGTGTTAATGTCTTTTTTTTTAGGTAAATGTTATTGTTTTTTTGTACATATATTATTGCATATTGTATATTAGTATATTGCTTTTTTTTTTGTTTTTTGTTTTATTTATTTATTGCATGTGTAATGTTTTTATTGATTTTGTTTTGGTGTAAAATCTTGGTTTGCGTGATTTGGTTATTGGAGAACAGGAGAAGGTTTGCTACATTTATGGAGAAGGATTTACAATATTTGTGGTTGCTTTTATTTCTCCTAATTCGTCGCCAGGTGTGATAATATTATAATTAACAATTATGCCCTCAACTTTAGATATAACGATTAGATATAAATTTAATCATAATACTTCTTTCTATCTTCACCTTACAAATTGTTGAAATCTACGGTCTATAATTATTTTTAGTTAACACAAGGAGATCATTTTCTATTATAACCATCCCCTATATATATATATATATATATATATATATTATATTATATAAAAGAAAACGGATTTGGCGCCCTCTCTCCTATGTGGCACCCCTCTAATCTCTCAATTCCTATTTTTCTAAATTCTCCAATGTTTAAAATTAAAAATAATATTTATCATATTTTATATTCTATATATACTATATACTATAAACTATATACTATATATTAGCCGATCTTTAGAGAGAGTGGCTATGGACCTATGGTTAATGCTATGAAAGATATTTTCTTTTGGGAAATTTGTTACGATAATATAATAATATTACATATATATATATATATATATCTAAATTCTCTCATTTTTTTGAATTATTAAACATAAAATATTAGATTTTAAATATTAATTAAATTTTTTATCTCATATCATTTTTTCAATGAAACTTCACCTATTGAAAACCTATAAATACTTAGAATCAATGTGTATTTTCTCATCAATTGCACCTCCAACTTAATTTGGCTAATTAATTAGTTGTTCACAAAAAAATATGTGTTAAATTTTATATTTGATACTATTATTAATTGAAATTTTAATCGGATCCATCTCCAATTTCTATTTTTCAAAAATCTCAAATAAAAATGAACATCACATGGTTTTTTAGTTAGATTTCAATGGAGAATACAACCGAATTATTAGTATGCACTAAGTATTTTATAACAACATATGTAATACTCCCTTCGTCCCTGATAAGTGTAGTCCACTTTCTTTTTCGTCCGTCCCCCATAAGTGTGGTCCTTTCTTAATTGGATATGATCCCACTTAAAATTTTACACTTTTACCCTTTAAAAGTAACTAACACTACAACAAAGTGAGTCTCATTCTCCACTCACTACACATCTACCTAACATCCTTCTTAAAACTCGTGTCCCTCCCCCCGGACCACACTTATCAGGGACGGAGGGAGTATCAAATTAAATGGGTGATCACGTTAATCAACTGCTTAAGTGTATTTTTCTTTATTTTCTATTCTTTTTTTTCCTTCTAAAATCTAAAATAAAAGTAATCTCACATTGACTTTTTTAGAAGACTCCGTCAATCGGGAAAATACAATTGGATTATAATTAGTTGCACTAATATATACTCCATTTGTTTCATTGATAACGTCCCATAATTTTTGGATCTGGTTATTAAGGAGAAGGGTAAAAAAAGATAGAAAATTGGTAGGTCTCACCACTTTTGAAGAGTTAATCCTTATTTGGAATGAGACGTTATCAATGGGACAAACGAAAAATGAAAATGGGACGTTATCAATGGGACGGAGGGAGTATTTAAATAACTTCGGAGGTGATTTCAGAGTAAACGAGTGGTCACATTACATGCTTACGTGTACTTTTCTTCATTTTTTATGCTTTTTCCTAAAAATTTTAAAAAAATGGAATCCTACATTGATTTGATATTAGACTTCGTCAATCAGAACCTAAATAAATAGAATCACGTTTGCTCCCAATATTCTATTAATATTTTTCTAAAATGTTTGATACTTGAACAAGTAGTAAATTATTATTTAATTGAGTTCGGGACGGGTACATAAATATAAATTTTATTTGAAAAGGTCTGGGTGGGTATGAACTCTAGCCTTATCATGTTGGTTCATCGTCGTCCTCTGATCGACAACTTAGGGTGATTGAACGTTAACCTCATCGTTCGGTTAAATAACTAAAGAAACTAACGATTTTCATGAATTTAATTTGAAACTAAAGATTTTCATCTTCAAATTTCTATAACTACCAAGTATATTACGACTAATATTTTTAATAATCTTATTAAGTAATAACTCACGTCGATTTTCGACGGGCTACACACTAGTATATATATAAAATAAGGCAAAAACTCTTATACATCATGATGTACTATACATCCGGTTCAACCCGGCCCGACCCGCACGGTCAACGTTGACCGGTCAATGGTCAACGTTGACCACGTTGACTTTTTATTTTATTTATTTTTTTTCAAGAGTCGAGCGAGGGGAGCCGAAGGCCTCGGAACGAGCTAAAAAATATTAATGTTGCCACAATCATTATCTATAAATTAAAAATCGGAGCCGAAGGCGGAGAGGAAAAAAAAAGAGGAAAAAGTCAACGGTCAAACGTTGACCGTTGACCGGTCAATACTGACCGGATCGGGCAGGTCGGGTTGAACCGGATATATGAGTACATCATGATGTACCCAAGTACAACTCAATAAAATAAAACAGCGACACATTTAGAGAAGTCACCTTCAAGCACGGAGCGGAACACAACATTCCTGCGCTCTCACCTCTTCCGATAACACACCATCCCAAACCGAAAACCCCTAATTCTACATCTCAGTCGAATATTTTCAACCACTGCAGCCAATTTCTTTGAAAAAATAAAAATTGTTAATCAATATCTGAGATTGAATGAACGTGTGTGTGTGTATTGTGAACGCAGTCAATTTTCGTTTCTCTTCAAAACCGTAAACTAAAAAAATTCATTTTTGTTTTGGTTACTGTTTGCTGGATTCTGTAATGGGCCGTGGGCCGTTTTTATAAATCTGAGGCCTATAATTACAATCAAAGGCCTAAATATACAACTTCAGGCCCATTTCAAAAATAATACTAGTACTAGCTCAATAGTCAATAACATAACACAAAGACTCATGTGTAAAATAATAATAATAATAATAATAATAATAATAATAATAATAATAATAATAATAATAATAATAATAATAATAATAATATTGCCCTATTGGTTGATATATATTCCATATAAATACAGTAGTTCTGGTTCAAGTCTTATAGTTTGAGAACACTACATTATAACTCAAATCTCAATATAATTATCATAATATTTTTGGACACAAAATGGATATTTATAAACATATAAATATGTGTGATTGTATTTTTCTGCGGTAACACACAGTACACATATAAAATAACAATTACTACTATATCAACATGTATATTAACAAAAGTACAAAACTATGATGCAGAGTTTTAAATATACAAAATTATCTTTTCAAATCTTATTCCCAATAATATATCCAATTAAAAAATCTCATCATAGATACGTCATCTTATGGAACAAGAATTATTTTCGAAACAAAAATGTGTCGTCACAATGACTTCAAGTGCGCGTAATGTTAAACTATACTCCCTCCAATTCAAAATGTAAGTCTTTTAAGGCTTTTATAACTTTTGCAAAACATATGTCATTCTAGCATTTTTTTTACCTTCAAAATCCATAATTACCCTTAATTAATTCACCCCCAAACTCACATTTTCACTATTCACTAATTTCAATTCATAATTTATCAAGGTTAAATTTGATAAAAATAAATTTCCTTAATTTGTGTGCACAACTCTAAAAAAAACTTATATTTTGAATAGAAGGGAGTATATTATTATATCTTTCCCAAATTTTATTTAGCAAATTGTAATAAAGCCAACACATTTTTTTCATTACAAAAATTTATTTACTAGTTTTCTTCAAGAGTAATATTCGTATATAACCAGTATGGGGATAGTATGTACCGTCTATAACCACTTTTGAATGCGTGTATAAGCCATAACCACTAAGCTTTGACTTTTCAAATTATATCTATTGTGACACTTTGAAGTGTCCTATTTGTGTGATATGGGAAAATTTGAACTGGTTAGCCAAAGAACATGTTTTTAACCTCCTATTTTAGCCTTTCAGAAGATGGCTACGTATTTTAAAATTACGTATTCTGCTAAGTCGATCCATGCTTTCAAAATGGTATCTGAGCCCTAGGTTTATTAAGGAATTATATTTTATTTATTACTTTAAGTATTATCCTAACGGAGAAGACATCAAGGAAAATATGGATCCGGACAACTGTCCGAGATGTGAGTGCTATAGGAACTATCTCCATGATTTGGAGGTACAAAAAAAAAGAACCCAGACTGCTCTTGCAATTTGGAAGAGAGAATTCCACTCTGCAGCAATAAGAGTGGATTGTGAATCCATTATCTCTTGTCACCAACAGATGAGAATGAGAGAAAACTTCATTGAGGAGTTGAAGAATCTCCATCTAAGGACGGAGAACGTGATGAGAGAAAACCATCAGAACCATACGGACTGATGGATCTAGAAGAATGTCCAAGGTGTGGACATTTCCAGGAACATCTCCAAATCTTGGAGAAAAGAAGGATAAGATACCAGAGTGTTCTAACCCACTGGAGAAATATGTTGAATCTCTTAGTTCAACATAACCAGGAGAAAGAATTAATTGATTCATGTCTCCAAGGAATCAAAAGAAAAGAAGATCTTCTCCATAGTTATATCTGCCTCGAATGAGAGATAGAACATGCCATGAGAAGAAATCATTGGAGCATTTGGGAGTAAATTGGAATCACCTTTGATGGAACCAAGATAAAGGAGTATCATCTACTTCTTCATATCAAGAAATTACTCTAGATTCATCCAAAATCTCAATGGATCTGAGAGAAATACAAAAGACGGTACAACATTATGGCGGAAGCCTATCTAGTGTACCAAGGAGTGTATACGGAATCGAGAAGAAACATGAGGAAATTTACAACCTCCTGAAGGATATTTGAGACTGAATAGAGAAGCTGGAACAACAACCTCGTTCCAGTCAAAGAAGGAATCATTTTCCCAACGAGCCCACTTATCCATTACCAGTTGGGAAAATCAAGAAGGATCCAAATGTTGAGGCATTGAAGAGAATGATTCGAGGAGAAAAGAAAAAATGAGTAACCTCGAAAGGATAAATCTGGATGATCTCCAGGAGTTAGCAGAATCTTTTGCTAATATGTCAGTAGTGGATCTAAAGATGAACCAGGATGTGATCCCCAGACCACAACCGGTAAATCAATTTCCACCAGGAACTATCATTGGAAATCAACAGGATTTTCAAAATGCACCAGGAGCCATGGGTTTAAACCAAGAGTTTCAAACCGGAGTAAGGTACGACCAACATACTCTGAACGATGCATACATGGCAGAAAGGCGGATCAGGGCAAGAAGGCCCCAACCCAGAATACAGGATACCCCGGTTGGTAAAGCTACCTTGGATCCAATCCATCCATACGGAGTTATGCTTGATATTGATGAAGTCAATTTCAAGGATCGCGAGTCCATAATTGATGAATGGACGTCAGCTATGAGAATTACAGCAATAACTCTCGATTTAAATAAGATTGCCTTTGGAAGGATCCTCGAGATGAGCCTTGCAGGAGTTGTCAAGATAGCATGGGAAAACATGTCCCTTGACATAAAAAATTCGTGTTTTGAAGGTGAAAATTTCACCGAACATGTTAAGAATATGGCTGTCATTATTAAAAGCCATTTTCTGGGAGAAGGATATTTTGAGGATTTGATGAAGAGAAAAGAAAGAAATACTTGACGACATTGTATAATCTAAAACTTGCAGTCTTAGACCAACAATCGCTTAACAAGTTTCTACAGCTTTTTTCTCTCTATCAACATCAATCTAAAGTTGATGATAGAATTGCATTGGAAATTTTCTTTACGAAATTTTCAAGTCTATGGAAGGAGATGCTGATTCGAGATTACGAACCAAGAGATCCTGAAAATGTTGCAAGAAGGATGTCATATGTACATCAGAAGCTCTCAGAATGGTGTCAACATGCCACAACTCTGAGGAACATGAAGAAATTTTGGAGAATTGGCAAATACGCTCTTCTAAACTGTGATAACGATGATCTACCAACGATCATTGGGGAAGAACCACCGAGGATGAAAAGAAGCAAGAAAAATAGGTTTCAGCCCTATTATAAAGGTGGAGATCCAAAAAGAAATTCTTGAAAACCAAAAACCAGATGGTCAAGACAGAAGGCCAGATCTTACAAATCAGGCCAAAGAAGCGGACCATCAAGAAATAGGTATTCATTCCAAGGAGCTAATAAATCCCAATGAAGGACACCTGCCAAGAAAACTTTAAGGAGAACTCACACTAGAGTTAATGAAAGTTTCAAGGATTTCAATTGCTGGACGTGCGGTGCGAAGGGGCATATTTCCAAAAATTGCCCAGACAACGAAAGAAGAGGCATCAACAAATTCGAATCCACTCCGGATATCGAAGATGCCATCTACTACCAAGAACGGATACAAGTATATCAGTTCGAAGATATATCCTTGGATGAGAGTATATATGTGTTGGGAAAATTATAAGGTTTCGATTTGATACCAAAACCCAACTGATTCTCCAACCGAATAGATGATCGCGCCAACCTAAATAGTGTTTTCCAGCTCGCCTGTTTGAGCCTTAGATGTTCTAGGATTACAGGTTAAGGAAGCGGAAGACAGCAATCGACCCAGCTGTGTCTACAGCAGGAGTCAGCTAGCGGAAGACGACGGTCGACCCCGGTGTGTTCACGGTGAGTCGGTAGCAAAAGACAAGACGGCGTCAACCTTCACTCGAGTGATCCGGCGAGCCTGATCAAGTGAAGAGAATTCGAGCCGAGTTCAAAACACGGTGGTCCAAATTTGCGAGAACAAAGGAACTATCTCCGAAGACTCCACGACGAGACGGTCCGGCTACGAATTCAAAAGCCGGCTCTAAAGGCGAGAAGATCCGGGAATCGAGAGGAAGTCAACCTACCTCGACCAATGAGGGATTGCCGGATCGGCATCCTAGACTTGAACCTAGGATGTGACACAAATGAAGACGGTGCGGATACGCCCAACGGCGGATCTTGTATTTAAGAAGAGTAGGTAAGATTCAAACGGCTCCTCCAACGGCTAGTCTTGAATCTCTACCTATATAAACCCGTCTTCAACCTCGGGGATCGATACGAAAAACTCTCTACAAGCTTTCATTATCGGAAATCTTTATTCTTTCAAAAGCTCCTCAAAGCGAGTTCTACATAGATCAAAGAACACTTTATCTTAAAGTGTTTCTAGTTAAGCGCTTAGTTTTCGTCTGTTCCCTAGGCCAAACTCATTGTGTATCTAAAGCCTAGATTTCGAACGAGTTCATCATTCTGCGAAGTTCTTAATTGTAAGAACTCGTTCACGATTGGAACCCCATACCCAAACCCAAACCCGAGAAGGTTAGGTAAAGGTACGCTTGCTCGAAGCGCGTAATTCGAGTGAATAGGTTCTTCGGTACCCGCAACGGCGAAGGTGTATAGGCTTGCGATTGCCCGCAACTTGTTGGAACACAGCTCGGGTTAGAGTTGTGAAGTTGCTTGGTACTTGGAAACCAAGTGGTAGTGGATTACCAGTGAACCTGGTCGTGGACGTAGGAGGTGTTACTCCGAACCACGTAAAAACTCGCGTGCTTCTATCTTTTCTCTTTACCTTTGCTTTATATTCAGCTGTGTACTAACACCTTCATATCATTGCATACTTGTTCAAAATTGCACACACAGCTGCTCTCCAAAGACAGCTGTGTCTCTCGAAAAGTTGCACAACCTGACTAAGCTGAAAACGATAAGTTAATATTTTCAAACTGAGTTTTTCTAAGTAACTGAGCTAAGTTTTCAAACCACCACTTTCCGCACCGCCAGCTGAGTTGTTTACCCAGCTGACCCTCCCCAGCTGGATCAATAACTGAGCTCTCACTCAACTCCGTTTTAACTTGATAAAAGTTTCGAAAAATCTACTTGGTGTATTCACCCCCCCTCTACACCAAGTACCCAGCTCAGGGACCATCAATATGAACAAGAAGAAGTCTTGAGCGAAGAAGTTTCAGAATGGTCTGATGGAACTAGATCGGAATCAGACTGATCCAGAAATTGTTCATTAGGAGAAAGAGGACATGACGGGATTCTCCAGTCACACAACTCTCTCTCAAAATCTGATTAACAAGATTATGAAGAAGAGTCTAAATATACAAAAATATCAAGGCTTTTCAGCAAGTAACATAGATCAAGTTCTGAGGAACTTTAATCTAAGGAGCAGCAAACAACAAATCGTCTATGGAATTACTAGACGAGAAATATCACTTCCTATAGAGCTTACAGGGAATCAAGTGGAGATGCAGTTGATTCCAGCTAGTGACATCAGGGAAGATCTATCAAAGATGAAGCCCAAAGTCGCTGAAAAAATAAACTGGATTCATATTGGAGCAATCCAATTGATGTTAAAATCAGCTCTCTTTACAGGGGTACATTCACCGATTGATATCACAATTTGCGATAAAAGAGTTAAAAACCTAAAGGATTCCGTATTGGGAACAATTGCGGGAGATCTTTGTGCAGGACAAGTAGTGGGAATCATCTATCCAAAGTTTGCCTACAATATTAATGATACCCATTTCAGCAAAGCCCTGATGCTTTATCAGGACTTTAAATGCAAGGATCTATTGGAGGAAGGAAATAGGCCTTACTTCATTACTTATCAGGTATCATATGCTCTTTCCAACTCACATCATACTGAGTTATTTCTAGGAAATAAGTTCATTGAGATACCAGATATCTTCAACAAGGTGACAACAACGGTTTGTCCCGATAGAGTGGAAATTGCTCGGTTAAGAAACATTGATATTCAAATCCGAGATAGAGAAGTCATGAGACACGATCAAAGTCTCAGGATAACTTCAGGAAGATTATCCTTCCAAGGAGACAGAATTATATCTTTGCCATATGGAAGGAGTCGGAGTCTCATTAGAGAAGCTCAACCTCAAACATCTCAGAGTAATAAAATTCCAGTGAATCTGAAATGTCTCGAGGGATGGAGAGAAGTGATAGTAAAATTCGACACTACAAGGTGGGAAACCAACTTCCCTTGTAATGTTCTTTACTAGCTACAGCAGCCGAAGATCAATCATTACAAAGATACCCTGAAGATTAGGGGAAAAGTGATGGAGATCAAGGGCAGAGCTGGAAGGAAATCAGTCTTGTTATTGGGTTTGGATTTTCTTGAGGATCACAAACCTTGGGCAAATAAAAAAGAGGGAATGAAAATCACGATTAATGGGAGAAAACTATTGATCGAATGACAAGTCCATTCTCCATATACATCTCTATAAGGATGTTATATGAAAAATATAAGGCAGAATATTTTGCTGCTTATATTGATTCAGGTGCAGGAATTTGTACTGCAAAACGAGGAGTCTTTCCAGGAGAGATAGAAGATGATCTACCCCCGAATTGCAGGTAGAGATTTTTCAAAGAATATTTTGCTCTTGGCTAAAGGAGTAAAAGAATTGGAAATTCTAATTGGCGGAGCCAGGGGAACACCTTGGTATAAGGTTAAAAGTCCACCAATTATTTCCATGATACATGTGCAGATATTCTGTTAGGAAACAATTTCCTACAGATGTTCAAGAGATATATGCAGGATAATGAAAGAATGCAATTGGTGTTCACAACCATTTGCGATCACAAAATCATTGTCCAGAGGCTGAATGGGGCTTTTAATCTCCAGATACCATTGAGTTTTCGCAGCAAGCGTGGTGATGAATGAAAACTTCGACATCCAAAAATGAAAGATCAAAGGAGATTCAGCGAAGTAGTGCTAAGCTGTATCAGGGAAAAGGATCTCAAAGATGAAGAGGTCCAGATCCTCAAAGCAGCCTTAATATCTCATCAAGATATTAGGGAAGAAATGCAGGTGTCTCTAAAAGATGTCAAAAGGAAGATTAAAAGGAGTTACAATGAGAATCCTTTGGCATGGTGGGATAAAAATAAGCTCAAAACAACCTTGAAGGTGAAGCCAAATAAGGAGTTTGAGTTTGTTAGATACATGCCAATCCTGATGAACCTCAAAGATCAACAGGATATGAAAGAGATAATCAAGGAACACCTTGATTTAAAGCTGATCGAACCAGGGAACTCGCCTTACAGCAGTCCCGGATTTCTGGTAAGGAATCATGGTGAGATCAAACGAGGTAAACCCAGATTAGTTATTAATTACAAAGGAATTAATGATATTCTGGAGTTTGATGGATATTTTATCCCTAGTAGGGAACACCTTATTAACTACATTAGGTATTCTCTAAGTTTGATTGCAAGTTAGGTTTCTACCAGATTCGCATGGAAGAAAGTAGTAAGAAGTTTACAGCCTTTTCTACTCCACAAGGGCATTATGTTTGGATCATTATGCCAATGGGGTTGGCTAATGCACCCCAAATATTTCAGAGGAAGATGGATAATCTATTTAAAGATTATTTTTCTTTTATGTTTGTCTATATTGATGACATTTTAATAGCATCAAAAAATATGGAGGAACATATCAAACATCTTGAAATCTTTGCAGATGTTTGTTACAAAGAAGGATTAGTACTGTCTGAAATGAAGGCAGTCGTTGCAACCCGAAAAATGGAATTTCTGGGTATCAAGATCGATGAAGCAGGAATTATTTTACAGGACCATATTGTTCAGAAGGTCCAGAATTTTCCTGAAGATCTGAAAGAAAAGAAATAACTTCAGAGCTTTTTGGGAGTTGTTAATTTTGCGGGATCTTTAATTAAGAATCTCGCAAAACATAGAAAAGTCTTCAGTACTTTACTGAAAAAGGATGTTCCGTTCATCTGGAAGGAAGAACATCGAAAAGAAATGAAGGAGTTAAAAGAGATTTGCAGAAATCTCCCAAAACTCTCGATACCATAGGACGAAGACGACTTGGTTTTGTATACAGATGCAAGTGATTATTGGTGGCACTACAAGAAAAAAGGTTATAGACAATGGGGAAAACGCGTTGTCTTTAACGAAAATCCCCGTTGTCTAAAGCCTTGTTGTCTATTACAAGCAGTTATAGACGACGGGGAAACCGCGTTGTCTATTGCGTTATAGACAACGAGGAATCCCCGTTGTCTATTGTGTTATAGACAATGCGAAATCCCCATTGTCTATTGCATTATAGACAACGTGAAATGCATTATAGATAACACAAAATCCCCGTTGTCTATATCAATTGCAAAAATTAAAAAAAAAATTGTAGCCTACTTCATATAAAGTAGGCCAAACTCAAACAAATAACTTCAAAATAATTTCGAGCTTTTACATATAAATATAATTCTATGAACTTCAACAATACAAGTATCAGTCATTCTATGACATTATAAAGTAATAGTACCATTTACAACAAATTCCAACTAACATAATACATTTCTACCCTACATACACCAACGTAGATGAAGAAAGTTAAAGCTAAGTCACAACTTTAAATTTACCATTTCTAACTCCCAACAATGAATACATTTGAATAGAGTTTCTTCGTATTCCAACCAGAAGTTCCTTTCCTGCTAAATGGCAGCATACTTCACCACGACCTTTAAATTTTCACCTATATATTCAAACATTTTCAGATTTGTAAAGTAACAAAGCTGTATAGCCATTTCAGCTTAATTAAACATTCAGATTTATAAAGAGACAAAAACGGAGAAGCTCAAGGTCGTGGCAAAGGTAAAATGTACTGACACGAAACTGAATACTCATTATGAGCCTTGGGAAAGTATAAAGTCCTTGCCGTTAGAGTAGGAGCTGGAAACAAAATAAAACCAAATGTTAGTGCATCAACAAATCCCTACCAAAGCAAAAAGGTTTAAGTTTAAATTCACAAGCAACATCAGTTTTGAAAATATCTATTAGCATTATCAGATTTCTGCAAGTACATCCACCCATGAAAGCCTCGAAGAGCATTTACAACCTATTTTCTTTTACGGGATAAACAACCTATATACAAAAATATAGGTTACTTGGAATTCCTATAATCCAGCAAAGTTCCAATCTTTTACAAAAAGAAGAAAGAAAATTCATAAGCTATTCAATGAAGATAGAGTAGAATATCATATTGAAAGTCAATTCTGCTAACTTACAGATAAGTGTTTTCAATGAACATGGAATTAGATGTAGGCCGACAGTCAAATGTAAAGTTACTGGAACAAACCTGAAAATAGGCCAACACAAACTGGTGACTGCCCATGTACCAGGACAGAACTCATCTGCACTTCCACTGAAATTATATTGTTAAGATTCCATCGCCACTCATATCATTAATAGTCAAGGCCAACAAGGAGATGATAAATATATATAAAGCATCATAGTTTAAGGACCATAGCTGCAAACAAAATGATAAGAAAAATAACCAGACCTCAATTACTTCTTCACTTTTGCTCATAGAATTGCTTGCTTTATCAGCTACAAAAGTCTTCTTTGTAGATTTTTTCTTCCAAAGACATGGCTTCAACATTATATCTGTCAACATTATACGCATTTCAGCCATAATCATATGCCCAAATATCTGCCCTAAAATTAATTCACTAATCCTTACCAACTATATTCCACAAGAGCAAACGAAGACAGTAACAGGATCATATCAAAATGCACATCACAAATCAAGCAGCATTTTAATTATTTTGAAAACAACGTGCTCTGATTAGTGACTACTAAACAAGATAAAGCTCAAAAGCAAATTAAAGCAAAATATAAAGCATATACATTAACCAAAGAGATCAAACTGGGAGGGGAATTACAATCTAATTTTACATTAGATAAATAGGCAAGGAAGCAAACTAATTTTACAATCTTAAAACAAAGACAGTCCATTGCTTCTCAAACTCAGACTTTTCAAACTTCATAAATAATGCATAAACTTAGACTTTTCTCAAACTCAAATATTACGATGTTCTATCTTTAATTTCTACTATTTGATTAATGAGATCAAACTAAATCATCAACTAAACTAGCCTACTAGTCTGCTACACACAATTAACGAAGATAAAAACCACTTAGTTACTCACTGTTTATTTTTTATTGTAGTCTATAAGCTGTCATGCAGAGATGATGGAGCGAGCTGACAGCAACAAAGTAGAGTTACAGCAAGTGAGACCAGAGCTGAATAACTCCACCAAATGAGAATGCTCGCACAACTCTCACTGGAGAAGGAGCAGGGTGTCGCAATCCGATCGAGAAAAAAAGCTAAATCGGCTAGCTATCCAAGCAGTCGGAGTCAAGTTCTATCACCAGAAATATATTAGGGCATCCAATCCAAAATTCCAAACTAAAAAATATAATGTCAACAATTGAAAGAAATAAGCTGTCGATTTTGTGAAGAAGACAGCCGCAATGCCAAAATATTGAAAACAAATAGACACAAGGTCACTACAACCAACCCTAAGTTTGTATTGTCTAATTACAAAAAATGAAATTAATTTGGGACATTAGGACCACAAAATTTCAAATTAGGGTTTTGAATTTGGGAAACCAAACCTGCGAAGGGAATTAGGGTTTTGAACAAAATTTCGAATTAGGGTTTTTTTTACAAACTAACGAGTAACGACTACTCAAGAAACCACGTCGTGTATAACAAAAAAAAGTTATGTTCTAGACTACGGGCATAAAAGACGTGTATATTACTAATAGACAAGGGTTTCATAAATACCGTCGTCTATAATCAATAAAATTGAGCGGTTATAGACAACGGCGGTCAACCCCGTCGTCTATATATAAGAAAGACAACGCGTTTCGATAGACGTCGTCTATGGCCGTAGCATGGCGCTGATAGACAACGCGTATTACTGCCGTCGTCTATTGCCATAGAATTACACAACGAACATGACTATACCCATCGTGTATATTGTAATAGACAATGTTTGCTCAAAGCCCGTTGTCTATGTGATGTTGTCTATATGCGATTTTCTTGTAGTGTGGGTAGCAGTCTTAACCAAGATCACTCATAATGGAGAAGAACCCTGCAGATACTGTAGTGGTTTATTCTCAGAAGATGAAGCTGTGAGATGGCACATCAACGAGAAAGAATTCTTTGCAGTTCGAAAGGCGTTTAAAAAATGACCTTTATTTTTATTAGCAAAGAAATTTACTTTGAAAGTCGTTAACACACAGGTTAAGGCTTTCTTAAAAAACAAGATGGAATCTAAGCCTGAAAAGGCTAGATTAATTAGATGGCAAGCTGAATGTCAATATTATATTTTTGATATTGTCATTGTGAAATCTCACGAAAATATTCTTATAGATTTCTTAACAAGAGATGGAGCCAACTGATGTGAACTCCATTCTAGTGGCCCATAAGCATCTCAGAGAAAATCTGGAGATGTTAACGGGAGAGTGGGACGAGTGTGTTCTGAATGCTGAACAAGCAGGAAGATTGCAGACTCTCGATAAGGTGAAAGTCACCGAGAGAATACGAGCTTGCATACGGTCTCAGGGTCGGTCAACTCTGGGCTGCATGTCAAACACTGATCCTTCGGGTGGCCAAAGATCCTTTGGTGAAACAAGAGTTTTGAGTACAGGGCTCTAAACCTGTAGCAGAGGATTTCGATACCTCTTGCCCGAGTTCTAAGGTGGTGGTATCTTCGGAACCATTGCCCTAAGAAAAAGATGATATTCAGGGGTCACACTCTGAACCATCATGTCAACCCGGCACCTCTGGGATAAAAGAGGGAGAGATTAATCTTAGGCCAATGAC
The DNA here is from genome assembly GCA_031470985.1 of Agastache rugosa. Taxonomy (NCBI): domain Eukaryota; kingdom Viridiplantae; phylum Streptophyta; class Magnoliopsida; order Lamiales; family Lamiaceae; genus Agastache; species Agastache rugosa. Next base: position 14,010,080 of record CM062608.1, read on the forward strand.
TGGCACTTCCAAGATTAATACTGATAAATTTGAAGTCTCTTCTTCTTGGCAGATGTATCAAGCTAACTGAGAGAAGCTCCAGACAAGGACGGAAATCAACCCAGAAAAAATAAGGATTGATGTATCGGGGAAATATCCTCGAGTGTAGATGATGCCAAATTTGGATCCACACGAAGTCAAAAGATGGTATGAATTTGGAGCACTTGCTTCGGTTTATACAACATCTCCATCATTTGCCGAAATCAAGAATCTACCTAAATGGATTCAAGAAGCGGTGTATGATACTTGGGCTAACAATCCACAGCTTAGCCGAGGTGATATTTTGGAGCTGTATTTTATTAGTGCAGCCCCAGAACCAGCGGGAAAAGTAAACCATGAAGTCTTTCACTATATTAGGCTTCGGAGACCAGATGGACGCGCCCTCGAAAAAGTCAAGGCGCCTACAGAGAAAGAGACTACTCTAGTCTCTACATTACCAGAAGACCTCATCTCAACCAGAAGAGCATGGAGATTATGGGTCTGTCTCACAGAGATGGACAAAGTCAAGTTTCCGTTTAAATTCTTTAAGAATTCAGTAAACGGATCATTCATGTTAAATACTATGACATGAAAATCAACAAGATTTGTAGAGGAAGCTTTCGAAAGAAAGAGGACTTTGCTTTGGGAAAACAAGATTGCGACGAACAAAGAAACTCATCTCAAATACTGCAACATGGCTCATTTTGGAAATTGGTTTGAGCGCGTTTGTTCATATTGCCAGAACCAGAAGGAACCAGAATTCGGGAAAGACTTCTTACCTATAAGAGACAAAGATAAGGCTTGATCCAACGAGCACAAAGAGGTGTTGCCAAAAGCAAGAACGCCCAGGGCCCCGGGAAAAAAATAGATTTCCAACACAAGTGGGTGGAGTCATGTGACTCTGAGCTGGAGAACCACCCACTAAAAGAAAAAGGACAGTAGTGGGTGGATGAACAGAGATTACCCACTAAAAACAGATGGGTAAAGAAACAGGAAAACCACTACCAAAGTGGTCCATTCGTCACAAGAAATGGACCTCACACCGAAAGTTAGTTGTCTTCATTCAATAATGGAAGACAAGGGAGGACCCCAGTCACATGGAAGCAAGTTGGCCAAGGATAAGAACATCCAAGGCAATAATGCAGGGAAAGAGGCCTATTACTCAGACCTCTATATATACAAGGATGGAAGAGAGCATTGATCATCAAAAAATCTACACTTCATCTTCTCTGCTCTCTCAAAATAAAATTTGTTATAGTTCATTTTCTAGTATAGTTTAGTTTATGTATTTCAATTCCGCTACCATAGGTAGCTAAACAAGTCTGTCTCCTCCCTAAAGGAGATATACTTATGTTGTAATAAATTTTATATAATTCCTAAATAAAGTTTGGGCATTTGTTCATCCCTTCCAGTATATTATTTTCTTTGTGTATCGATCAAAAACCATACGCCTCGGGTAGAAAACGAGCGAAGGCTGTGCTCAGTGTTGCTGAAGGAGTCTGCATCTGGAAACCATCGGTTGCGATCGTGTGGTTGGACGGGGTCCCTAAAACTTCCGGCGGATATTTACCCGACAACATTACGGTAAAAAAAGTATGAAATCGGTGTGCGTAGAATTTATTTACACGGAAGTGTGATGAGCCTGATTATTTTGCATGATTTATTTCCAAATTGAGAAAATGGATGAAAATGAGCAGAGTATGTAATTGAGAAATTCAGTAAAAAAAAAAATACCGCATGTTTATAAGTCCGACTGGGTATATCAATATTTTCCCTTATTTTCTACAATATTCTATACTCAAAAATAGATATAAAAATATTTATTGGTAGGTCAATAGATATGACTTATACATGCAACCAAAAGTGGACGTTAGAGGTATGCACTATCTTCATAGTGGTTAGTATGAATTTCATCTCTTTCTTCAATGTCTTCGACGTTTGACTAATATAGCTTTGGGCGCCGCATTTCGCCTCACTTTCACAGATCAATAATTTTAAATTACATAAAAAAACTGTTTAACTTGATTTCCAAATCGTGCTTTAATAAACTATCGAGAGTGATATCTCAACATATATATTTTACCAATTAAAAATTCGTAGTTCTTTATTATATTAAGACCTACTAGCAATTTTAATTGAGTCAATTTTTTGGGATTACCAAGTGGTACTATTCATAAACTATATATATTGGATGGTATCTAATTTTCTATAATATATTTTTAGTAAAAATAATTACTTATAGCCTGTTTGGTTGTGTACGTTTGATTTTGAAAGCGACACGACTTTGTCTTTATGATAGCTTAAGACAGTTGATTTAGCATAATTCACGAGATATTGCAAAATAATTGAACTTCTAGTATTCTTTTTATTTTATTTTTATGTGACTGTGCAGTTGGTGAATCAAAGAAGAAATTCTTAATTCTCTTGTCTAATGATGGAACCTTTATTTTGTCTGTACATATACGCTAGATCAGTAGCATCTCTTAATTTATCTATTAAACGAGATATGTTTTCAAGTATTATATATATTTTTTTCATTTGTGTTTTATTTTTTTGCTTAAAATATATAGACGTCGTCGATCATTATTTGATTAGTATTAACCTATATTGTCGATCTACACAATAATATGAAAGCTATATCTTTATTTTCGGAAACTAATGCTTTGTGAGATATGTAAAAGAAATTATATTTCTGAAGAGTGGTTAATGCATGAGGCCAAAGGCTCAAGTTCAAATCCATCGTTGCACGATCTTTAAATTTAATGTAACAATTATTAAAAAAAGATAAAATGAAATTGTATTTAGTTTATGTTCGGGTGTAACTTTTTCTTTTTCTTTTTTCTTTTTTTTATAAAAGGAATCGATTGATTACTTGACCAATTTGACTTGTTACAAGTCTAAGGAGGTGATTGGTATGATGGAATGGAATGGAATGAGGTAGGAATGAAATGATAAACATTGGTTGATTACTTTGCTTGGTATGAACAAGAATTAAAGAAAGGAATGTAATCATTATTTGTTTAGCATTTTATATCCTTTTTCTTCAATCTCAAAATAATATTAGATGAAAAATGTTATAGAGGGTAAATTTTTTAGAGATAGAAAAATTCTAGAGATAAGATAATAGAGAGAGAAACTTCTAGAGAGAGAAAATTTTTAAAAGAGATTTTTAGAGAGCAAATACTTGAGAAAGAAAATTTTAGAGAGAAAATTTTTAGTGAGAGAAAAATCTAAAGATAGAAAATATCAGAGAGATAATTATTATAATTATTATCATTATAATTTTTTCTCGATAGCACTTTCTCTCTCCAAAATTTTCTCTATATAGTTTTCCCTCTCTCTAAAAATTTTCTCTCTAGAATTTTATCTCTCTAAAATTTTCTCTCTCTAGAATTATATCTCCCAAAAATTTTCCTGTCTAAATATTTTCTCTCTAAAATATTTCTCTCTCTAAAACTCTCTCTAAAATTTTTCTCTCTCTAAAACTCTCTCTAAAAAATTATCTCTCTAGAATTTTCCCTCTCTAAAAATTTTCTCTCTCTAGAACTTGCTCTACCTAATAGTTTCTCTATGTAGAAATAATCTCTCTCTATAATTTATTCTCTTTAAAACTTTCTCTCTCTAGAATTTTGTCTCTCTATAATTTTCTATCTCTAGAATTTGATCTACCTAATAGTTTATCTCTCTAAAAATTTTTTCAATTTAGAATTTTCTCACACATTCTCTCTCTAAAATTTTATATCTAAAATTATTTGTTGAAATAATAAAATTTAAATGAATAATTTGATCAAATAATATATTAAGACATATATATATATATGATGATTAGGAATGTCTAATACCATGGGGTATGGATGGAATGACTAATCCCAATGAGAAAGGAATGGTGATTCCTAATGGAATGTTGATTCCATTCCATATGATTTACCAAGCAAGTGAATGGAATGGAGGTAGGAATGATCATTCCATTCCTTACCCCATTCCATCATACCAATCACCTCCTAAAACCAGATCAAAATTGAAAATCCGACCATTTGAAAAATGACATGAAACCATCGGAATTCTACATACATTTTTCTCTCGATACATTAAAATTGAGTGAAAAATCTCGTGTGTCAAGTCAGATACGAACGTTGTTGTTTTACTTTAAGGAAAAAAAAATATATAAGACCAAAATCAAACCAAAATCTTAATCTCCGTAACATGTATTCCAGAAACTCTCAGATTTAATAAAATCTTTGGAGAAAAAAGATGGGATCCATTGTTTCAACAGTTTATGAGGACCGATGTTTGCCAACACAAACCTAAGAAGAGGACGAGAAGAAATTTGATATTATTTATTTACATAAAACAACGTTGTAATAGCATATATATAAGATTTTTCACTTCATTTTAATATTTTGAGAGAAAAATTACACATGAGACTACGGTAGCCCACGCCATTTTTCAATTTGCCGATTATTCGATATTAGATATTTGTATAGCAACAAAGTGAAATAGAACATATACTAAATTGATTTTCAAAAGTCAAGGTCGTATTAGAATTTAGAATCATACATTTGCCCTATAATAATGATCATAATTATAGTCGTTCAACCATTCCAACATTATTAAGGTATGACTAACTTCTTCTTTTTATCGTTAGAAGTTAGTGTACTTCTCTACATATCATGCAGATCTTCCATTCAATTTTAAATGGAAATTTCATTCACACCATTGTATATGTCCTTCTTCTATTTTTTCTTAATCTATTTTTTGCGTGTATTCTTCGATTTATACATACTAATGATAAATTAATGCGTTTCTCCTCAAAAAAATAAAATAAAATAAAATAAATGCGTTTTTTTCGAAAGATGATAGTGATTGTGCCGGTCTATTTATTTATAGATCATATATATAACTGCCACTTATAATTTAATCTACATATTTAAGTTGCATCAGCTTTTAGACTAGGTTGATAAACTTGATATATAAAAACCAATGTATTTTTTTTCTTAACAATTTTATAATTAACCAATTGACATTGCCTAGACTAATTAACGTGAATAACAGAATAATAAGAGTATTGGGTATTTTGCAGGACTATGAACATGCATATATCCCTTAATTAAGTAACCCTTAGAGAGAATAATATGTTCATTAATTCATACGTACATATGCAACTGTTAAATTTTTTTATTCTTTAAGTTTTTTGGATTTTGCAGAGTTGATCATTCGGACATTTCAATTCTCGGATCCATGAATTAATTAATGAGGATATTCCCGAATCTCACATTGGGGTGAAAGGGATTGAAACCCAATCTTTACTCTTCAACCTTAATTCAACTACATTACAAGGGCTTCTCAAAACTAGAAAAAATGGTGACACTTTGGAATATATTTGATGTTTGGCATTTTTCTTTTTGGAAGGGATTTTTTTTTTGCCCTTTTGATTTGCACAATCTAATTCAATTGATTTTGCCCTTCTGATTGCACATTCTAATCTTTAGCAATATAGATAATTAGTTAGGGGTTCTAATTAATAACATTGAATAAAATAAATGAATTTGAAGTTTATAAACACTGGAAATCTCATGCTCTTGTGTTTGATATGGTTTAATTGCCGCTACTAACACAACATTTTAATAAAATTATAATTAGTTCATTCGTGAACATCCAAGCGGTAAAGATATTTTCTGTAATAAAGAGTCCAATGTGTTTTGGGTGAATTAAATAGTAAACGACATCATTTATGGGAAAAACTTCTGAATTTCAAGAATTAAATTTACTCCATGCGTATTTCAAATAGCGGCGACTACTGATTAATCTGCTAGCGTCGACCTACCTCCACCGCCATCCGACTCCAACAACATCACCAACGTTTCTTTCTTGTTCAGGAGCTCCAGCCGAGATGGCGTGGTCAAATTTAACAAAATGGTCGGCCTACCATTCGAAGAAATTCGCGTCGCGGAGATTGATAGTACCGGCCTCATCCTGGGCCCGACCTAAGGCTATTTGGGCCTATATATTAAAGCTCGGCCCACGGAGTTCGGCCCAAACAAAGTCAACATCTGCCTTAAAGACCAAGTAACGAAACCCTACTTTGGGAGAAGATAGAATTCTACCACGGACGGGAATCGGATATACATGCATTAAGGAACTAGATATGTATAAGGAGTTCGATCCCTAGAAGGATTAGGGCTTGATCCAAGGCTTATAAATAGATGCAAGATTAGAGGTGTAGGGATTCAATACTCATTGTACTCTCAAGCATAATAAAAGCTCTCTATATTCTCTCCCGTGGACGTAGATCACATCGATCGAACCATGTAAATCACTGTGTCATCGTGTTATTGTCTCTTTTAGCTACTTTCGAAAACCCTAGATCTATCATTGGCGCCGTCTGTGGGAACAGATCAACGGTTTGTTCGTAGCTGATTTATGATGGTAACACGATCACAGAGCGTGCGGGAGGCCCAAAGCCAACGCGGGAATCCTAACGAAGCAGAAAGCTGTCCCATAAGCTAGGAGAATCGCCAGAAAGGCAGTTCGGTTCCAAATGAGAGGCACGCCAGGGACCCAATAGAAGGAAATCCCTCCGAAGGGATGCCAGCGCTAGAGTACATCCCTCAGAGAAACCCATCGTAAAATAGGCATCGGAGGACACATAACGGACAATCCTTCAGAACAGGTAATACCCCAGAAGGGTACGTCGAAGAAATCAACGACGAGTCGGAGCCGAAGGATTCCGAGTTGAAGGAGGATGATCTCTCCAGAGACTTTGACCTTGCCACCACCTACGCCGCGGCCGAATTCGCTAAAGCAAACAAGGAGCGTTTCAAACGCTTTCTCGCGACGACCCGGATGTCTCCCATACCCGAGGCTAGGGAGAGTTCCACGCAAAAATCTCTACCTAAAGCTCCTCGCTACACCGAGAGGCAGGAACCAGAGCTAAAGGAGAGGCACGATCCCCGGTGGGGTTCAGTTCGACGTCAGAGTCCAAGCTCGCAGCAGAGCCCCAGGCGACATCATATCCAAAGGCGACCTCGGAACCCCAGAAGGTACCGAAGTCCGAGCTATAGTGAGAGTCGCAGTCCCCCGATGAATCAATACCGACGTGAAAATGAACCTGCTCGGCTTGTCAGCCCGTTCACCGACGAGCTGCTTGACACCAAACTCCCCACGGTGTACAAATTGCCAAACATTCCGGCCTACAATGGGCTGGATGACCCCCTCAACTTCTTAACGCGTTTCAGGTACAACATGCACAACCAGGGCCTTAGAGAGGAACACATGTGCAAGCTATTCCCCGAGATGCTGATCGATTATGCCCGAGCTTGGTTTGACAGCCTCCCAACTGGCAGCGTGGGGTCCTGGACCTATTTGGAAAAAATCTTCAAGCAAAGATTCCATACAAAGGTTCAGGCTCGCCGAGACACAGCCTACCTCCTATCGGTGAAGCAAAAGGACAAAGAATCTATAAGGGAGTACGCTTCCAGATTCATGCAGGAAAGCTTGAAGGTCGATAAAATCGACGATGTCTTCCTCATCTCGGCCTTCCGAAATGGGGTTGTTCCCGGGTCCCTGAACCAAGAGCTCGCTAAACAGAAACCCGAGACAGCCCAGGAGATGTGGAGGATTGTATACCAGTTCGCTGATGGCCAAGATGCGGACCGATTGAAGCGCGAAGAGACTGAGAAGAGAAGAACTGAAGGGGATCGAGGTCGGAATGATCGTGATCGGAGAAGTGCTCACGAACGCCTCCAAAGAGGGCCAATCCAGTCCCGGCTTGGACCTCGGGTGGGACCAGAACAGTCCCAACGACCTCCGTTTGTGAAAACGAATGCCGAGATCTTCGCACTCCACGAGAACTGGTTCACTAAACCTCGTCCTATGTCGGGGTCTAAACCTCGGGACAGAAACAAGCACTGCTCCTTCCATGACGACCATGGGCACCGCACGGAGGATTGCCGCGACCTCGCGGAACAGATAGAGAGGTTGGCCCAGGAGGGAACTCTGAAGAGATACGAAGCCCGGGGGAAGAAAAACAGGAAAGGAAAACGGAAAGAATGACAGGGTCGTTGTGCCCCAAACAGTAAGCGAGCTAAGGTCGATCAAGACGAGGATGATGACGACCCTCAGTACGACGCACCACAGTACGACGGAGTGGTCTCCACCATCACCAGACTACCCCCAGGTATGACAAAGACTAAGTTAAAGGCAGAAGCTCGCAGACCACCAGTCTCATCGGGGGAGGAGCAAATGAAGAAGAGGTTCAAGAAGGGAGAAACCGTCACATTCTCTGAGGACGATCCTGTACCTACAGCTACACCATACAATGACGCCCTGGTGATACAGGTCGGAGTGGCCAACAAGATGGTCCATCGCGTATTCATCAATGGTGGGGCCAGCGTGAGTATCATCTTCCAACACTGCTTGGATAGGATGGGCCTCGACCCAGCTCGGGTGAACTCCACACCCCTGCCTCTCAAGAGCTTTACGCAGCAAGAGACGCGACCTGAAGGGACCATCGCGCTCGATGTTGCCATTGGCAGCCCGCCGACCAGCGTCAATAAACTGATTCAGTTCTACGTGGTTAAAGCGAACCCCCCCTACAACATCATACTAGGTCGGGATTGGCTGAATGCAGTTAGGGCCATCATTTCGCCCTACCACCTGCTGTTAAAGATTCTGACATCGGCTGGAATCCTTACTGTCCGAGGTGACCAGATAAATGCCAAGAAGTGCATGCAGGTTGCTCTCCGAGGTCAACCCCAGGCGTAGCAATCAAAGTATCCCAAGGAGCTGGAAGAAACGACGCCGATCCCAGACACCTCGGCGGAACAGGTTCCCCTATCCGAAACAGATCCAGTGAAAGTCGTCAAGGTCGGCTTTGCAGGGGGACCTCAAACACGCATGCAAGTAATCCAGCTCCTAAGGGAATATCAAGACGTCTTCGCCTGGTCTCCAACAGACATGACGGGGGTGTCGTCGAAAATCATTACGCATAAGCTTAACATTAACCCGAACTCGACCCCGGTCAAGCAGAAACGGCGATCATTTGCTGCCGAACGAAATCAAGTTATCTACAACGAGGTGCAGCAATGGTTAAAAGCAGGGCTTCTGTTTGAAGTCAAGTACCCGATTTGGCTATCTAATCCGGTAGTGGTAAAGAAAGAAGAAGGAGAGTGGAGGATGTGTGTAGATTACACCGACCTTAATAAAGCTTGCCCGAAGGACTGCTATCCTCTCTCCAACATCGATGAAAAGATCGAATCCTTAGTGGGACATGAAGTATTCTGCTTTCTCGATCTCTACAAAGGATACTATCAGGTTCTAATAGATGAGAGAGATGCGATCATGACAGGTTTCGCAACAAGCTTCGGGATCTTTGCATTCAAATACATGCCCTTTGGGTTAAAGAATGTCGGGGCGACATACCAGCGAATGGTCGATTTCCTTTTCCGAGATCATATCGGCAACATTGTCAAAGTATACGTAGATGACATTGTCGTCAAGAGTAAAGAAGAGGCTTCGGCGGTGAGCGACCTACGAACTACGCTCAACATACTAAGGCAGGCGAACCTCAAGCTGATCCCAAAGAAGTGCACTTTCAACGTGCGATCTGGAAAATTCTTAGGGTGCTGGATCTCGCCAGAAGGTCTCAAAGCCAACCAGCTGAAGATTAGAGCCGTACAGGAGATGAAGGTACCCCGGACTATCCGCGACGTGCATAGGTTGACAGGGTGCATAACCGCGCTAAGTCGTTTCCTCTCCAAGGCTGCCGAGAAACAGCTCTCATTCTTCAAAATTCTCAAGAAGGCACCGGAGTTTAGATGGGGACAAGAGCACGAGCTAGCCTTGGAGGAGCTCAAGCGCCACCTCGGGGACTTACCAACCTTGTCAGTCCCCCAAAAGGAAGAACCCCTCTCTCTGTACCTCGCGGCATCGAAGGAAGCAATAAGTGCAGTGTTGGTCCGAGACGAAGGAGATCGGCAGCTACCGGTGTACTTCGTCAGCCGAGTTCTCAAAGACCCAGAGACGAGGTATCAGTCTCTTGAGAAGTTCGCCCTAGCCCTGATAAACGCAGCTCGGCGTCTAAAACCCTACTTCCAAGCTCACCCAATACAAGTTTTGACTGATCTACCACTTCGGCAAGTTCTTACTAAACCGGAAGCTTCAGAAAGGATCGCGAAATGGGCAATCGAGCTAGGAGAGCATTCTGTATCGTTCGGTTCCCGTCGAGCTATAAAAGGGCAGGCCCTAGCAGACTTCCTTGTAGAAACTCACTATAAGGACCTCGAGGAACCAAAAGAGATCAAAGCCAAAACCGAACTCCAGGAAGTCCCAGAGAAGACACCCCCAGACTGCTGGGAGATGTACGTGGATGGAGCTTCAGGAAAGAAAGGAAGTGGGGCTGGCATACTCCTCATCAGCCCAGAGAAAAAGGAATTAACATATTCGCTGCGATTCGAGTTCCCCACTACGAATAACGAGGCGGAATATGAAGCTCTCATTGCCGAACTGCGTCTTGCCCAAACCCTCCAGGCACGAGCTGTCCAAGCCCATTGTGATTCCCAAGTCGTGGTCAACCATGTGTTAGGAAAATACGAGGTGAAAAGTGAGAAGCTGAAGAAGTACCTGGAGAAGGTCAAGCTCCTTGAACAGTCTTTCCAGTTCTTCAAAGTAGTCCGCATTCCCAGAAGCCAAAATACCCGAGCTGACGAACTAAGCAAGCTGGCGAACTCCCCAACTAGCTCGACGCTAGTAGAAGAAGTCCGAAACAGGAGTATAGAAGAGGCAGAAGTCAATGCGATCATAGAGGACGATCCAAATTGGATGACACCCCTAATAAGATGTTTGGAGAACGGGAAAGTGCCCGAGGACAAGACAGAGGCTAGAAAAATTCTAGCTAGATCCACGCAGTACGTCCTCGAGGGAGGGGTCCTCTATCGAAAGTCATACTTACAGCCTCTCCTAAGATGTGTTGGACCAAAGGAAGCAGACTACATATTAAATGAAGTACTCACAGGATCGTGCGGAAGCCACATTGGAGCTCGGGTGCTAGCTCAGAAAATCATGCGATGGGGGTACTATTGGCCAACAATGGCAAAAGATGCGGAAGAGTTCGTGAAAAAGTGCCTAAAATGCCAGCTGCATGCCAGAGTGACGAGACTACCCCAGACCGACCTCTCTACTATGCAAAGTCCGTGGCCATTTATGGAGTGGGACATTGACATCGTAGGGCCTTTCTACCCAGCACCTAAGCAAAAGCGGTTTCTAATAGTCGCCGTCGACTACTTCACCAAGTGGGTAGAAGCTGAACCTTCCACAAAAGTCACAAGTGAGAAAGCCGTTGACTTCGTCTGGAAAAACATCGTGTGCCGGTTCAGAGTACCAAGAGTCCTCATCTCGGATAATGGAACGCAATTTACGAGTAGAGAATTCCGAGAATTTTGTGAAGGACTCAATATCCAGCAAAAGTTCACCTCGGTCAACCGACCTCAAACTAATGGCCAGACCGAGGTCACCAACAGGACAATAGTGAACGGACTCAAGGCCCGCCTAGAGAAGGAGAAAACGGAGTGGATCTACAATCTCCAAAACGTCCTGTGGTCGTACCGGACTACACCCCGAACTCCAACGGAAGAAACCCCGTACCGTTTAGTATACGGATCAGAAGCAGTCATACCTGTCGAGATCGGAGCACCCAGCCCCCGCACTATCAATTTCTCCGCCGAAGCTAACGAAGAACAGCGCCGAACCGACCTGGACTTATTGGAGGAAAAAAGTGAACAAGCCAGCATAAAAGAAGCTCGGTACAAACAGCAGATTGCTCGGTATTACAACCAAAGGGTTAAACCCCAACAGTTCAGGTCGGTGATCTTGTGCTTCGAAACAATGAGATAAGCCTTTCAGAGAAGCTCGGCAAGCTCGAAGCTACGTGGGAAGGACCCTACAGAGTACACGAAGTCTTCGGCAAAGGAGCTTACAAAATCGCCTATCTTTCGGGCGAGCTAATACCCAGAACGTGGCACATCGCCCATCTAAAGAGGTTCTTCGTATAAAAAGCAAAGTCTTGCATATAGAGTCTTAGGTTTTCTTTTTTGTCTTTTTTGTCTTTAATGTTTTGTTTTTAACGAGCTCGTCAAAACTCTTTTTACTTTGTTTTTGGTCATTTTTAATAAAATTTCTTTTTTATCTTGCATCTTGAGTCTTTTGATTTGCTTATACGAAGTGTCCATAACATCAAAAATCCCCTCATAAGGTCGAACTACGGTTCCCTTGCGTGGTCAGTAATGACCCGACATGGGGTAATAATATCCTATAATGTGTAAAGAAAACCCTTTCCGAGGTCCGAGCTCGTCTCCCTCCAAAAAGGAAGATCCCACGAGGTCCGAGTCAAACTCCCTCCTAAGGATAATTAGTCCTCAACTGGGGTCGGAACCAGGTTCCCCCGGGAGGATAAAATACGAGGTCCGAACCATGGTTCCCTCGTCAACACAAAGAAGCCCGAGTTCAACTCCCTAAAAGGTGCAACACGCAAATAAACCAAGGCAGCAATCTTCACGAAGAACAGGAAAGTTCAAAAACCCAATATATATACTTTTATTTCTAACTATTTGGAAAAATTTGTGTGTACATAAATTACAGGCAGAATCGAGCTAATCTATGATGGAGGGTGTTTCTTGCTAAAACTAAGCCAATCTTCCTCAAATGAGGAAGGCCCCAGGAGATCATCAATCGAGATTCGACCTCGTCCCCGACCTCGACTTCTTCCAGCAGGAAAACTTCGACCTCGCGGAGTAGCCGAACCGCGACCAACAGCTCGCCTACCTTGGCTCGAACCGACCTAATGTCCCCACGAAGCCGTTTTCACCTCGCGAGCAGGCATTGTCCGAACAGAAGAAGGAAGGGCCGCACCCGCGCCATTTGCCAGAAGTGCACGTAACTTGGGTCGGCGGTCCAAAATACACTTATACCTGCCCGCACTCTCCTTCAGCATCTCAAAAGCACTTTGAAGCCCAAAAGACTCGGACCCGAGTGCTTCCTTCAGCTCGAGATATTGTTCCAAGTCCTCTTTCGCCTTTAATTCCGCCTCGGATATGGTGATACCACCGCCGCGACGGATAATATCTTCATACTCAGCATGCTCCTCGGCGATCTTCTCGTAATCTTTGGGAACGCGGCCAGCTCGACCTCGGACAACTTCCAACTCCTCCTCAGCCTGAAGAAGCTTAGCCTGTAGCAAGTCGGTACTCTCTTGAAAAGCTAGCCGCTTGACTTCGACCTCCTCACAAAGTGCCTCGAACTTCATCTATCATCCCGTCAGCTCGGCTTCTTGGGATTTCAGCAGAGTACACTTTTTGCCGAAAAGCTCCTCAGCTCGGCGGCATTTCTCCTTCCATTGCTGAGCAATGGACCGTTGGTCAACCAGGTCTTGTGAAAGGAGAGCTATTTGTATGCGCAAAGTAGAAACACCGACAGAATTCAAGCTCTACACTCAAGAAGAAGAAAACAAATTCATTTATTCGAAGATGTTCAGTACAAATATACAATGTAAAAAAAAAAAAACTACACTAAACATCGCCGACCTCCTTATTTTGAGAAGGTGGCTGCTCGGAGGGGGGTCCTCCACATCCTTGTTGGAGGTCAGATTTTCACCAGTCCCGGCCTCCCGTTCCTCCTCCACTTCCTCTTCGTGGGCTTCGTCTCCTTCTTTGGCTTCATCAGGAAGAGCATCGAAGACCGCGTCCAGGGAGGAGTCCCGATCTGTCGGGCAGACGGCAATCTGCTCGGCGGATAGCAGAACAGACGAGTTGGCAAGGTCGTCCAGGACAGGTAGCTGGTTAAGATGATCTCGGATCACGCTGGCGTACCGAGAAAGGAGAGCCGCGTCTTCTAGGCGCTCGTAGCCATACTTGGAAGCATCCAAGCCGGGAAATTCTCTAGTGGCCTCCTCCAGAGCATCCAAGGCGTAGTTTCCATTGATAAGCCCAGCCAACTCATTGGCCAGGCCGGAGAAGCTCTCCGACAATAGAAGCCTCTTTGTAAAGGCCCGTAAGACCTCGCCTTGACCAGCTGCCAGTTGGGTCTCCCTGTCTTTAGCTACACTCAGCTCGGCCTCAAATCTTTTCTGGGCTTTCTCAGCCTCCACCTCGGCCTTCGCAAGCTGAGCGGCCAACTCGGACTTGAGAGTCTTCACCTCCTCTCTGGCCTTGACCAGGTCCCCCTCAGCCTTCTTCAGCTTAGCCTTGGTCGAAGTCAGCCTATCGGAGTACTGACTCTTCTCGTCCTCATGCCGAGCCGACATCTGCCCGACGACATCTTTTAGCCATCTCATCACCCTACGGAGGCTCTACAAGAAAAAGCGGAGTTAAACAAAAGAAAAGTATAGGGCAGAAATACCGAAAGAGAATAAACGAAAGCAATAAACCTTTATCTCAGGAAAAGGAAGATCCTCCAGCCTTATTGAAGGTGCTACCGGGCTCCCATCACCACCCGAGACCTCGATGATATCCTGAACTTTTGATTTTTTGTGCGGGCTGGCGGAAGGAGAGCGAACATCTGTCGCGGAAGGATCTGTTACCTCAGCTCGCTGAACCAGGTCAGACGAGGAAGCAGATCTGCCTGACGACCTCGGCCTCTTACTCCCTCGAGCTGCGGCCTTGGCATCGACTCCCTTTATCTTCCCGAACTTCACTGCAATACAAAGCATGAGACGAGTTAGGATGATTAATGAGCAAAAACATCACAATCCTAATAGCATTAGCGAGGTCTCACCCGTTGCAGGATCCACCATCCTCTGTGGCTCAAACGGGCTCAACCCCGCCTCAGCTAAGGAATCTTCGTCATAGTTCCCCTCGAAGGGGCCACAATTCCTCATTACTTTAACAGCAGCCTCCAGATCCTTATCCACCTCGCCTCCCACCCATGTAAAAGGCTTACCAACCCTCCACATATGCTCGACTAAACTATCGTGTCGACTAAAAAAATACTTCGAATGCCATCTCTCTACTTTATTCTGAGTTCGACCCTTGAACTCGGTACGGACAGCGGCATAATACCAGTCCGCCGATTTTTTGAAGACAAAGAGCTCGTGGATGAGCTCGGCCGATAATTGGTAACCCTCACGAACCGCTGCCACGCCTAAATCAGTAAATTGCCTAAAGGAATTAGGCATTATCTGCCCCAAAGCTAAACCCAGTTTCTTCTGGAGCTGGGCAAACGGCTCAGGGAGGGGTAGACGAAGACCGGAGTGCAAACTGTCCTCATAGACGGTAACAAACCCCATCGGAGGCGAACACGCCCTATCCTCCGGACGAGGTTCAATCAGGTCGACATTAGAAGGGAAATTATACGACCGGGCGAGGAACTTTATCCTAGACTCGTCTAAGATTGAAGGGTAATCGGCCACTTTCCCCTCTACACACCGGGGCACTGTCAAAGTTTCAACAGAAATAGAGGATCCTAGTGAAAAAAATCCTAAAATCTACACAGCTATCGGCGGAACTCGCCAACGGAGAACCACTAACCCTTGTAGATTGAGAATGGGAAGCCATACTTACTTGTTAAAAAAGAAGGTAAATGCTCCGACGAGTGATTTGCAACTGTGCGCAGAGGAACCAACGGAGTGAACGCCGGCAGTACAGGAACAACAGATTAGGGATTTTGGGGAAGAAGAACACTTTTTTTGGAGCAAGAGTTTTTTCTGCTAAGGGCGGCGGATGTGAAATAATGTGATAGGAAAAAAAACGTTTCAACTTCTGTGAATATACATTTGAATCCCGCTGTTGCATCTGACACGTGTGAACGTGGGCCCGTCTTTCTCGGACTATGTACCGTCCCTCAACACAATTCAAATGGCCCCTTACTTTTCCCGTCTTCTACATCGGGTATGGGCCGTGTAAATTGACCTACCGACCCAACTTAAAAAGATCGTTGATACTCAGATCGCTCCTTCTGTTCCCCCTGCTACTTCAGTTCGGCACATAAGCTCGGTAATTCAGCTCGTACAGCTGATTTGCGCGATCAATCACCTCGAATAATTAGACCTCGTAGTCTGCGTCTACATGTTTTCTTCACTTTTTTTGGGGGGGATGTGATTGTTGGGAAAATTAATAGAGTTTTGATTGGATACCAAAACCCAGCTGACCCCAACTGAGTAGATGATCGCACAAGCCTAAGCGTTTTTCAGCTCACCTGTTTGAGCATATAGAGTTTCTTAGTTTACAGGTAGATCAGCTGAAGACACAGCTAAGCAGACAGCTTAAAGGACTCAGCAGAGCAAGACCAAGAAGAGTCAAAGATCTTGCAGCATCAAGACCTAGCTCAGTGACGGAAACCCAGCTCAGTGTCGAAGACCCAGCTCAGTGTAAAAGACCCAGCTTAGTGTCGATGACACAGCTCAGGTCTGAGACACAGCTCAGGTTAATGACACAGCTCAGGTTGAAGACACAGCTCAGGTTGATGATACAGCACAGGTCTAAGACACAGCTCAGAGTCAAGACACAGCAGAGTCCAAGCCGCTGAAGATACAGCAGAGACGCTTGGCAGCTCGAAGACGAAGACCTTCTCCAAGACAAGATCTCGATGTCAGAAGATCTTGTCTGACGCAGTCAAATCAGAGAAGGAATAGCTTCTGCAGATACAGACCTACTTCGTAGGTAATGGCTAGAAGTCAACAAGAGTAGGTAAGATTCAAACGGCTCTCTTCCAACGGCTAATTTGAATCTTCACCTATATATATCTCTCCCCCACCATTGCTGGTGAGGGGGCTGACTAGACGACTGAAGAAATAGAAGAAAACAGAAAAATGAACAACGATCTTCAAAGCCAAATCTTTCAAGAACACCCAGCCAGTCAGCTGTGTTCTTAGTTGTTCACATATTCAGTCATAGGCAGATTAGATCAGAATAAATATCTTAAGCCTAGTTTGAACGAGTTCATCATACTCCTTGTTCTTCATTGTAAGAACTCGTTCATAGTTGGAAAACCATACCCAAACCCAAACCCAGAAAGGTTAGGTAAAGGTACGCTTGCTCGAAGCGTGTAATTCGAGTGGTTAGGTTCTTCAGTACCCGCAAACTGAAGGTGTAGGCTTGACAGTGCCCGCAAACTGTTGGAACACAGCTCGGGTTAGAGTTGTGAAGTTGCTTGGTACTTGAAAACCAAGTGGTAGTGAATTACCAGTGAATCTGGTCGTGGATGTAGGAGGGGTTACTCCGAACCACGTTAAAGATGCTCTTGTTATTTATCGCTTTGTTTTAATGCATGTTACTAACTCTCATAAGCATACATTTCAATCTGCATAAACTGACTAACTGAAAAGTGAAACAGAGCTTTGCAATATATTTGAAGCAACAGACGGACTTTCCAAATCCACCACATTCCGCACACAGCCAGCTGTGTCGATCAAGCTGCCATCCAGCTGGATCGAACACAGCCAGCTCACTCAAAAGAGTTTTAACTTGGAAAAGTTTTTAAACCTTGGTGTATTCACCCCCCACTCTACACCAAGGTATCCGTCTTGGGACCAACAATTGGTATCAGAGCAGTGGTTCAAAAGATCACTGTATCTGACAAGTCAGCACTTCATTGCTGATAATGGTCACCTGAACAGATCCTTAATTATTTTTTAAAATCTTTTTAAAATCATTATATTGCATACTGTCATGGAATCTTCTATGTGCAGGAATCTTCCAACATTCTCAGTCGATGATTATCAGATATGGAAGTTCCGACTCAAAAGCTTTCTGTGCGCGCAAAACGACATGATGTGGGATGTTATCACAGACGGACCCATCATCATCATAAACTCAGAAAGTCAAGCAGAAGACTGAATGGTCAGGAGCTTGAAGATGGCCAAAGCTGAATCAGAATAAAGACTGGCTCCAGCCAATGCAAACACAGCTGGAACCTTGTCATCAATGTACCAAAGAGGTCGTACTCAATCAAGCCAGCTCTCCAAGCTCAGTCCGATCAGAAAAGAAAAGGCGATCGGCAACTCAAAGACCAAGAAAAGCGGCAACTCCCGGTGATCACAGAGCTCAAAGGCGACGAGATAAATCCTGGCATTGGCGGAATCAAAATCAAAGACAGAATGTCATCCAGCACAGACATCAAGGTCAATTTATAAGACAGCTGGGAAGGATCTCAGCTGGTTAGAAAGCTGGAAAGCAACCGAGCTTCAAATCAAGATTCCAGCAGACGGGATATCAAACTAGATATCAAGCTTAACAGACTCCAGCCATGAAATGGACATCATCAAAGAAAATGGAGTCAACAAGGTCCAAAGAAGAAGCGGACTCATTCAAGGACCAACCAGAAGTATCACTCACAAAAGATAAGGATAAATCTGGGTTATCAATGGAACCCTCAACAACAAAGCCGGACCCAATCACAACTGGGTGCCGAAAGAGTGATAACAGGTCGAGGGACAGACGCAATTGTGGATGTCATCAAGCTTGCTGAGAAAAGAAAGACACCTACTATCAAATTCAGGGGGAACTCCACCAAGCTGGAAATCGACACAGCTGTGATATCAGCTGAGGGCAAAGTCAATCCAACAGAATACTCAAGTGGAGAATCAAGAGAGAAATCTAGCTGAACTATCAAATGTCATCCTCTGGATATCAAACAAAGCTAGATCAAACATGGATCGCAGAATCCAGAAGAGGAATCAAGCTGAGGGGGAACTCAGTTCAGCAGATTCACCATCAATTGGTATCAACAATTGATCTCATCCCAGTCCAGCAAGATCTTCAAGAAGAGCATCCAGTAGGAAATACTCAGCTGGATCACCGTGTGTCATCAAGAAGGAATCGGACACAGCTGGACTAACTCAGCAGGAACCCCAAGGAGTTCAAAATGAATTTATCAAGTCAGGGGGAATCAAACCCAGCTGATAAAACCCAATTGGTTTATCCAATTGAGGGCGAACCTCGCAAACAATGTCTATCAGCAGAGAAAGAAAGACAAGATGACTCATTCCAAACTGAGTCATACAGCTGAGAATGACCAACAATTGATATCAGCTCAATCCGGATGAAGAAAGTCCATCCAGCTGAGGGGGAACAAACTCAGCTGGATCCCAAAACTTAGAAGGATTTCCCAGCCAAAAAGGGAATCAAGCTCCGCTGGACATCAGTCGAAGAGCTAAAGGGAACTCAGCTGACTAAAATTCAAGCAAAATCTACAAATACTCAGCTGAGAAGAACTGTCAATCAAGCAAAGGAGAAGACCGCTGTAATATCAGATGGATACTATGTCCAAGCTGACAGTTCAGGAAGGAAACCAGTGAGGGGAATCAAGCTCAGCTGGATAGCTAAACTGAAGGAGACTCAACATAAAGAAACACAGCAGAGGTATCAGCTGACTACAAAGTTCAGCTGACAGGTTTGCAGTCTTTCATTTACTTCCCTGAGGAATATGCTATTTAAGGATAAAATTATTTGAATTTAAATTCAAAATTCACAATCATTCCTTAGAAGGATTCGTCAATAAGCCATCCAGCAAATCGAATCCCATCGCATTTAATGAAAAGCATGCAGGGTACTGTAGCTCGGGAAAGTCGAGGGAGAAGTCAGAACGTTTTGACTACCTCACGCGCGCGTGACCTACACTCTACATACGCACGTCACTTAACGTGTTGCGCAAATCTCTCCCAGCCGCAGATCTTGAACTCAATTCTAAAGATCTCAACCGTTCATCAAGATAAACGGTTGATTTATACATATCAAAGATACGCAAATCATCGCCTTCTTTTACTTATTATCTCTGAAAATCTTCTGCAATTCAAGTTCTTGCTTATCTCTTTGCAAAACTCTTCTCTCTTGTATTCTTCTAACCCTTCTTTACAGAAAATTTCAATGGCACCAAAGAAGATAACCCCGGGAGTGAACCAATCAGAGAACCTCATGTCAAAATTGCACTTTGAGAGTTGCTTAACTCTCAAGAACTACAAGAACTCGGAGTTCCAGGAGGTGCTGGATCTCATCGATAAAGCAGGCCTACTTCAATGGGCGACGGCGCGTCCGAAGAACATCTTCCGCCGGGAAGTAGCAGAGTTCTTCATGGAGATGACGAACAGAGATGAACGCCTCCGCTCCAACATCACCCTCCAACTCAAAGAAAAGACAGGGCATACAACTCCCTGGGACGTCGACATCAACATCAACCGGATTTTGAACAAGCTATTCGGTTTGAAAACTCTTGGGGACCGCTCCCCAGACAACTACACCAGAGAAGAGATCCAGGCCGAATTGGATCAGATGCTGTTCAAGCCGGAACCCTACAAGGCAAGTATGTCCAAGCTACTGCTGAAGCCCAAATTCAGACTGCTTCTGGATATCACCCAGAAGTGTATTCTAGGTATCACTGGATCTCAAGGAGAAATCAGCATACCCAAGTTGAAGCCCATGATAGCCATCCTCAGGAATGATCCTGTGGATTGGTTCTCCTACTTCATGGGAAAGCTGGAGAAAGAGTCGAAGAAGATTCACTTCGAAGATAACAGCTTCACCAAGTTCAGCTGTAGGGAAACCATCTACTTATGCACCAAGGTGGCGTGCATAATAGAACACTACACCACTGGACGACAAATCAAGTGGAAAGACGCAGAAGAGTTCCCTGTGTCCAAAGTTCTTTTTGAAAAACAGAGTCAGCTCTCTGACTTAATGAAGAAAGCAGCCCCAGAAGGGAAGAAGAAGATGCAGGAGGGAAAAGCAATGACGGGCTCTCCTCTCAATGCAGGAAAAGGAAACGGCGGAGGAAACTCGGCCCTGGATCTCCACCGCCAAAAAGAAGCTCAAATTTAAGGCGACGGGAAGCCGGTGAGGAGACGACGGAGAAGCCGGTGACAAGCCGGTGGGCCCGAATGGAGATCAGTTGCTGAGGAGACAGCTCAGGAGTCCTCCTCCAGCACAGATCAAGGAAGGGAGTTCGTGGTTGCTTCACGAGAAGCTGAGGAACCACAGATAGTGGTCCCCCACCCTGACCCAGAGGATGCTATTCCACTTCGTCAAATCCTACAAGCATCCTCACAACCCGCTCCAGTTGATCTCACATCATCTGGATCTCCTCCTCAACAACACTCTCTTCTCCTTCATCCTCCTCCTCAGGTACCTCTCCAAGAATCCTCCCCTACCTCTAAAGTTCTGAAACCACCCATCTCTCAGCACCCAACTCACCCAAAGAGCCCCATCCAGCTGACGCTCCTTTGCAGCTGGATGATGAAGACCAAGCTGAACCATCAAGCCCTACTACTTCTGAGGAAATCAAAATCCTCAGTCCCAGAGCCGTTGCACGTGCTGCCACAGTCATGAGGGTCGAGGACCTCAGACTCCAAGGAATAAAGAGCGCACTGCAACACTATCCATCTCTTGCCTCCCTCCCTGCTGCTCTAGTCGCCGTAAGCGACTTCAAATTTTATTTGGCTACCAAGATGGCCACTTGGTACGCAAATGAAGAAATGGTGGAGTTCTTCACTTTCGATAAGCTGAAAGCTGAAGAAGCAGCTCTGCAGGAGACATTTGGTTTTGGAAGTCTTCAGGATGCTTTTGAGCATCAAGACGAGCTGATCCAGATCTTCATTCAGAAGGTTAAACAAGATGAAGTACCACCTTCTGAGGAAATCATTTCTCAAGCCAACTCCTACCTTCGCAACCTCAGCTGGATTGTTCCGGTTAAGCGCAATGAAGTATGCACCGCCAAACACGGTGAGGCAATGATGATTGAAGACGAGCCAAGCTGCGGCAACGGTTGAGCCAACCGAAGCGCCCCACGAGTCCAATTGCCGATGACACTCGGCTCACCGGTCGAGATCGAGGCGGTAAAACCCGGCCAAGCCGAATCCGGAACCCGGACGGATCACTTGTTGTGCTCTACGATGCAATGAAGGACGAGATTGCCAAACAAGTCGAGGAAATCCTTTTTCAGGATAGACTCAAATCAAATGTGGATACCCTTCTGCGCATCACAGCTATAGAATCGCAAGTCCAGAGCAATGGACTTTCCATTGACGACGTTCACAGATTCGCTATGAATCTGCAAGAAAGCACCAGCAGAGATCTCAAACAGTCTCTAGTCTCTCAACGTATTGATAATTCAAATCATCTAGAGAAGAGAGTCCCTGAGATCATCTCAAACCTCCAAGCTCCGCTGGAAAGCCGCGTCATCGATTTATCCAGCCAGCTGGACGTTCTCCAACAGCAGACTCTCTCCTTCAGAACTGACATCCACCAGTTGTTCAATCTTTACAAGGAGCTGGACAATCAGTTCAAAGCAGGAAGCAGCAGCACAGCACAGCTCAACCTAGTCACAGCAGACAACTCAACAAAAATCACTGACAATGACAAAGCCTTGGCCCAGCTGAATGAGACAGTAGTCAACCTCTCCTCCACTCTTTTTGATAATGCCAAAAAGGGGGAAGGTAATGACAAGAGAAAAACTTCAAAGACGGGCAAAGGAAAAGGCTATGTGAAATCCAAGTGATGCGATCGGAGATTGACGAAGTTGTTCTTTGAAAATTTGAATCTGAAGGAACATTTGGACGGAAAGGGAAATGGAGCAGAATGATCATCCCTCTTGCCAAAGCTAGCGGAGCCACGCCAGAACAGCTCAATGATATTCATTGGCTCTGCAACTTTGTAACTCAGCAAAAGCAAGAGATGAAAAGCCTCCAAGATGAGCAGAAGAAGAAAGAAAGTCTGCTAAATGCCGAAGAGAAGAAGCAGCAGAAGAAAAGAGCAAACATAAGAGCTTCAAAGAAAAAGTCTCAGATGCCGATGAACTGGAGAAGAGTTGATGAATGGATCCCAGAAGAGCTAAACGACGGCGGGAACATACAAAGTTTGAGTTCATCGAAGATTACTATTATCTGGGAGCTTACCCAAATACGCCCCCAGATATTGCTTTCATGATGCATCTAAATGAGCTTTTTCATCAAGACAGGATGACGGCAAAAGCATTCTTCAACGCTGCAAATACCGCGAAGATCCAGCTCACTGCTCCCCAGCTGTATCATATCCAGCCTCCGTTGATACCTGGAACTCAACTTCCTGACAAATCAAAGATTATTGCTGAAGTAAACAGATGGGCGATCAGGAGGAAAATTTCCAAGGCAAACAACGAAGAAGAATACAGGAAGCTGGAGCAGATGATATTTAACCGATATAGATTGAGAACAGATGAGCAGCTGGAAGAAGATCGTCTGAAGAATCAGCAGAAGCAGCAGAGATGAAGACCCAGCTTACTGGGATTTAATTTTGTTTGTTTTCAGTTCATTAATCCTGTAACTCTTGTAATCATCTTTAGTGGATTAATAAAACTGAAATATTTTGTTCTCAAGCTCACCCTGATGACAATAACTCTTTGTCCAGGCACTGAACTTTGAATTTAATCTTCTGCTGAAATCTTTTAAAAACCCACTTTCTCATTTAGGGGGAAGCAGGTTGTTTTTCTCAGTTAGGTTTTGGCATCATCAAAAAGGGGGAAATTGTTGGGAAAATTAATAGAGTTTTGATTGGATACCAAAACCCAGCTGACCCCAACTGAGTAGATGATCGCACAAGCCTAAGCGTTTTTCAGCTCACCTGTTTGAGCATATAGAGTTTCTTAGTTTACAAGTAGATCAGCTGAAGACACAGCTAAGCAGACAGCTTAAAGGACTCAGCAGAGCAAGACCAAGAAGAGTCAAAGATCTTGCAGCATCAAGACCCAGCTCAGTGACGGAAACCCAGCTCAGTGTCGAAGACCCAGCTCAGTGTAAAAGACCCAGCTTAGTGTCGATGACACAGCTCAGGTCTGAGACACAGCTCAGATTAATGACACAGCTCAGGTTGAAGACACAACTCAGGTTGATGATACAGCACAGGTCTAAGACACAGCTCAGAGTCAAGACACAGCAGAGTCCAAGCCGCTGAAGATACAGCAGAGACGCTTGGCAGCTCGAAGACGAAGACCTTCTCCAAGACAAGATCCCGATGTCAGAAGATCTTGTCTGACGCAGTCAAATCAGAGAAGGAATAGCTTCTGCAGATACAGACCTACTTCGTAGGTAATGGCCAGAAGTCAACAAGAGTAGGTAAGATTCAAACGGCTCTCTTCCAACGGCTAATTTGAATCTTCACCTATATATATCTCTCCTCCACCATTGCTGGTGAGGGGGCTGACGAGACGACTGAAGAAATAGAAGAAAATAGAAAAATGAACAACGATCTTCAAAGCCAAATCTTTCAAGAACACCCAGCCAGTCAGCTGTGTTCTTAGTTGTTCACATATTCAGTCATAGGCAGATTAGATCAGAATAAATATCTTAAGCCTAGTTTGAACGAGTTCATCATACTCCTTGTTCTTCATTGTAAGAACTCGTTCATAGTTGGAAAACCATACCCAAACCCAAACCCAGAAAGGTTAGGTAAAGGTACGCTTGCTCGAAGCGTGTAATTCGAGTGGTTAGGTTCTTCAGTACCCGCAAACTGAAGGTGTAGGCTTGACAGTGCCCGCAAACTGTTGGAACACAGCTCGGGTTAGAGTTGTGAAGTTGCTTGGTACTTGGAAACCAAGTGGTAGTGAATTACCAGTGAATCTGGTCGTGGATGTAGGAGGGGTTACTCCGAACCACGTTAAAGATGCTCTTGTTATTTATCGCTTTGTTTTAATGCATGTTACTAACTCTCATAAGCATACATTTCAATCTGCATAAACTGACTAACTGAAAAGTGAAACAGAGCTTTGCAATATATTTGAAGCAACAGACGGACTTTCCAAATCCACCACATTCCGCACACAGCCAGCTGTGTCGATCAAGCTGCCATCCAGCTGGATCGAACACAGCCAGCTCACTCAAAAGAGTTTTAACTTGGAAAAGTTTTTAAACCTTGGTGTATTCACCCCCCTCCCCTCTACACCAAGGTATCCGTCTTGGGACCAACAGTGATAGTACCGACCTCATCCTGGGCCCGACCTAAGGCTATTTGGGCCTATATATTAAAGCTCGGCCCACGGAGTTCGACCCAAACAAAGTCAACATCTGCCTTGAAGACCAAGTAACGAAACCCTACTTTGGGAGAAGATAGAATTCTACCACGGACGGGAATCGGATATGCATGCATTAAGGAACTAGATATGTATAAGGAGTTCGATCCCTAGAAGGATTAGGGCTTGATCCAAGGTTTATAAATAGATGCAAGATTAGAGGTGTAGGGATTCAATACTCATTGTACTCTCAAGCATAATAAAAGCTCTCTATATTCTCTCCCGTGGACGTAGATCACATCGATCGAACCACGTAAATCACTGTGTCATCGTGTTATTGTCTCTTTTAGCTACTTTCGAAAACCCTAGATCTATCAGAGATCGATTTATGGTTGGGGGATTTCACAAAATCACATTCCAATTGTAAGGATAAAACTATTTAGGCATTTGAAATTTTGAATCATAAACAACATTATGACACGCACCCTTTTTACATATGGATCTCGGATACGTAGGGGCCGAGAACTCGTTATAAATGATTGGGCATGTTTTTAGTACACAAACTACTTAAAAGGTTATGAGTAATTACAAAATTTTGAAAGTCATATCGTAATTACAAATTTTGTTATAGATTGTGTTAATACGTCGACAATTAATCCTTTCAGTCTATTTTTAGTTCCAATTTTCAAATTTTAAAATCAATCAAAACAACGTCGTTTAGATTTTTTAGATTGCCATGTGAAAGCCACGTCAGTCTCGTTGTGTCATAAAATCAAATTGATGAAAAAGTGGTGTATTTAAAGAACTATTTTAAGGTCATTCTAAAATTCAAATTGGCGAAAAGGTGGTGTATTTAGTGCGAATTAACCCAGAATCAAAAGAAAACGCTTTGATTTTTAAATTTTACCTTCCTAGCTCCTTTAGGGGGCGTTTACTTTGCGTGATATGATAGATTGATAAAACATAGGATTGACTATATGAAAGATTAGATTATCAAACAAGTTCAAAAGTAATCAATCCATCAAAATAAACGGTAGATTAACCTATACTATTTTTATCTATCTATTATATCATCCAAGATTCCAAAGTAAACACCCCTTATAGTACTCATAATTAACGACCCAAGTAATTATAATGAACAGATAGATTATTGCTCTCCACAAACAATTGTTACAACAGTAACTGTGAACATATAACTGAGGAACAAAAAAAAAATGACATTTTACAAAGAAGAGATTAATTAAGAAAAAAATCTTAATTAAAAGTCTCTAAAACACTGACCAATAACCTTAATTTCTGCTACAAACTCCTGTCTCCGCAGATATCCACCAAAATGAAAACCCTAACTAGGCTATGAGGTAGTAATTCAGTTTACAACAGAAGGGTAAGTATATAATCATGGCCAAAAACATGCAATAACCATGAAAAAAAAAAACTCAAAAAGAGCAAAAAATACCCTTCTTCAAAATGAACCCCATAACAAAACTCTAGAGATGATGACATCTAAAATGGCGGAGAGCTAATCAACAGGCTTTTCAGCAAAATCCAAACATTCATCTTCAAAACTATATGTATATATATAGTTTTGAAGATGATCATATTCTGACAGCACCACGTAAATTCTTCACTAGTTCCTTCATATTCAGACTGGACTCGTCATCCTTCTGCAAGAAATTGATACCAAGGTTACACAGTTAAAAATTTTGGAGATAATAAGCCAATTAATATCTTGTGACATTGACATGATTAATATTAATGATTATTACCTGTGCAATTATTGTCAAGTTGAGAGCAGAATCTCCGAAGGTCATAATACTGCTGTTAACGACTGATAAATGGAGCTTCTCAATTTCAGCAACAATTTTCTCCAACACCCCTTTTCTTTTCTCACAGTGGATGCTAATCAGCACATCTTTATCACAAAACCTCGCTTCGATTTCCGGTAGCGCCTCAGAAACTGTAGCTCCGCCACTTTGATCGGTAGATGAATCATCACCATCACCGTACACCTCGTATTTCTTCACAAACACCACAGATTCCACAGTCGTCTTCTTCGCCTTCTCCTCCAGAATCTTCACTTTCTCTTGGAGTTGTTTCATGTACTTGATTGCATCTCCAAGAACAGAAGCCTTATCCATCTTTATGAAAAAAAAAAAAAAAAGATTAATCATGTTGGAATCTGATCATGAGAAAAAAAAGAAAAAAAACACGCGTTTTACCAACGGAAATACCTAACAGTGACTGTATTTTGTAGATGGATTTACCTTTTTAAGTCCAGGGACTAGAGCAGACAAGGCGATGAACCTCTGGCTGAGCTTCTCCCTCCTCTTTCTCTCAGCTAAAATATGGTCTTGTGCTTGAGAAAGTTTGCTATTATGGCAGATTCTCTTGATCCCTTGACATGGCTTCAGCACATAGTTTTGGTTCCCATTATTAATTGTAGATTCAGCAGGAAAAGTAGTTGAGTACCATGCTTCCTCTTTTGGCCTCACAACTCCCACAATAGGACTATTAGCAAAGGTGCTTTGAGGGGGTGAATTTGTCATTTCCTCTTGCTTGCAGGAATTATTCCAGTTTGAGGTCTTGATCTGCTTCAATGGCCGGCTTTCACCCGCCGGAGACGCCTCCGCCGGCCTCTTGAAGTCCAGCAGAGGCTGCTGAGAGGCGTAGGAATGGTGAAAGCCGTCGGAAAATGCAGAAGCAATCGAGCTGAAATCGTCGATTAATGGATCTACATGCCATTGCTGGAAGAATAGAGGATCATCCATTCCCTATAATTGACCAAACAAAAAATCAATAATTTGATGATTATATTATGTAAATTGAAAAATTCAAGATTTTCATTTGATGACTTACGAAATCAGCTATGTTTCTGAAGCTTGAAATCTCCATGCTCCAAGAAATTAATTGCACTATGGACAAAACTGCACTTTTTTTTTCTTCCACTCAATAATCCCAGTTTTAATTTTCTTGTAATTGATAAGACATGTGCTGATTTTATAAGGCCAACTAATATGATTTGGTATATCTTTTTCAGATTATTATATTTCAAAGTCTTCACGAGCCTTTGCTGATGTGAACTGGCGTTTGGACATTTTATTATTTCAACATATCTTTCATCAATAATTTGAGCTTGTAATTAATTAATAATTTTGTTTTATTGGGAAAAAGGAAATAAAGAAAAATAAAGTTCTCAAATGAGTGAACTTTTAGGCAGGGTGTAAAGCAGCGATTGATTAAGGCTGTCTTATTAATAATTTTGGAAGACTTTTTAGATGTTGAATTTTGAAATCGCTAGTGGAAAAACTTTACCAATAGTCATAGCTGTTTTCCTTTGGGTACAACATTTTATTTCAATTTTCAACCACCAATAATAATAGTGTCCACAAATCAAATTTCATTAACTCCACATATCTCGGGGGCTTCCACGTCCTTGATGACTCATATCTATGATTTTAAATATTACCAAATTGGGCACATGATCTATATGCTTATCTTGATTAAAATAATTAGGGCTACTTAATTTTGATGTAATAGGATTATTGACTCTCCGGCCAAATTATTTCAGTAGCAACTTCGTGTAAATTGGTACATAAATATTCCTAATTTCCTTGTCAATGTTTGTGTGCGGTTCATCATGCAATTAGATATCCATTTTTACCATATAGAGTTATTAATTTGACTATATAGGGTAGTGTGCAAAATTTCCTTCCCAGTTTGGCCGGAGCCCGACATTGTATTTGTCTCGATGGTTCTTTAAGTTTGCAAATTTTTAATTTTTCTATAATAATAATAACAATAATAAATATGAAGATCGATTTAACCTTATATTAAATTTGTCACACCACATGTTTATAGTCCAGTAGTATTCATCACCTGATTAAGATTAGGCCTCATGAGAATTCTCCACCCTCAATTGAAAAAAATTTCAATTGGAAAAAAAAGTGCCCCTTGAGGTCCTGAGGATGGTTTACTAGTAGAGTGAGATTGTGGACAAAGATCTCAAGTTGGAAACTCGCAAACACTTTATAAGTCGAATTTGTTGCACACGATTTTTCTAGTACTGCATGCAATTTAGTTCTCATATATAGTTTGCAGGTTTTACTTATAGCACATATGGACCGCTGATTTCGTAGCTCGTCATAATACAATGCGTTTACTTTGAAGGATAAAATAGATTGATAAAACATAGGATTGACTATATGAAGGATTAGATGATCAAACAAGTTCAAATGTAATCAATCCATCAAAGTAAAATGTGGATTAACCTATACTATTTTTATCTATCTATCATATCACCCAAAGTAAACACCCCTTAATTAGTGATTAAAAAGCTAGGTCTGTTAACTGTACTGTACAATTTGACGAAGGCCTTGCATAATAATAGCTCGTCCTAAAAGGAAAGCCGGATAAAATTAAAATACCAAAGTATTCCTATTTTAAAAAACAATCTAAATATGCAGTTCTACTATACTTTGTGAAATATTTTCTTGACAAACTTTTAGAAATAACATGTCACGTAATAACACTTTCAATGATTAATTAGTTTTCTTGCAATCAACTAGCAAGAATATATTACATAATTAAAATTAATTTCCGGGAATCATAAAATGCATCATGATATATCATAATAAGAATTTGGATCATCCATCCTCAAAAAAAAAAAAAAAAAAAAAAAGAATTTGGATCCTCCTAACTACCTCACAGCTAGGCAATCTGTCATTAACATATACTAATACAACTCGAATTCTTAGCGATATATATATGATATATGTGTGCACGTAACAATAATTATTTAAACCAACAAATTAATGCAACAACAGACAGATTATATCCCAATTCTTAATTGCAATTACCTAAATAATTGAGTATATACTGTATTTAGTATTTAGTTAGGAGTATCGTGTACTTGATACGATGCCATCGTTTTATGCATTTTTTAGTGGCACTGTTAGATAATTAAACCATAAAATCCTGCATTTTTTATGTACCAAAATTAAGTAGGCCGCGCCCATATCTTGTAAATAATTCAAGAAATAGTAATAGAAAGATTTGGTAGTGGATTTAATTAATTGACGTTTTTTTAATCATTTTTCTAATTTCCTAATTACATACACATCAAGCCGGCTGCATGTATTTATTCACCATCCAACTAAAATAAAAGAAAAGGGAGAGGGATTAAGGTGAAGTGTAGCAGAGATTGTTTGAATTTTGATTAAGGGATATTAGAATTAATAATTTCAATTTGATTAATTTTCAAAACATGAAGCTTCTTTATTTTCCCGAGTTAATCGCAAGAAGTTGTTACGCATTGTCGGTGGTCAGGTTTTTTCGGGTAGAAAAATTAAATTATGTTTACAAAAAGTTTATCAAAGTTGAAAAGTTGGTTTTAGCTTGTATTAAATTCTTCTGGATGTTTGAAATAAAATATTCTCTTTGTATTTGTAGAAAAAGGCCGAATAAAAGTAATGCGAGGGTGCCTTTTTCTAATTACAATTTTTATTTATATTTTTTGTAATAATTTAACTTTCTTTCGGCACTTTCAACCTTAATCTTTTTGGATATGTAGATTTGGGAATGCCCTCAGATCTTTTCTTACATTAAAGAAACATGAAGGCTAAATTGCCAATTTGTCATACATGTAGAAGTGCTTTTGTTTTTATTTTTTTTTGCAAACATTTAATTAAACTTATGTTTCTTTCTTTTTCATTTTTTTGACAACTTATTGAGAATACTGTCATTTTTTTACTACTAAACAATTATTACAAAATCTATACGTATAAATATCACTTTATTAAAACTAAGAGCATTTTTTCGCCCAGGTTTTCTTGACTGTGTGATATATATGTTCAATGTTGCTATTGGAAAAAAGAAAAAGAAAAAGAATTTAACGATAGTTCTTTTCTTTTCCATGAAGAGACGGACACCCGTGCGGGAGACCGCATGGTGAGGTATCCACCACTCATTTTATTTTATTTTTTATTATGATATCTAATTAAATTTTAATTATATATTAATAAGTTTTAATTATAAATTAATAAATTCTAGTTATGAATCAGTATATCTTAATTTGAATCTTAAGCACCTCTAATTACTAATTAACACGGATTAAAAGTTAATTAAGAACGCGCACAAGTTTTTGCGTTCCATGAAACTACCATATATATAATTTCAAACGTTTAAAACCATATACTAGTATATTGAAATCGAACTATAATTAAGCACAATTGACAAATAGTATATCAGACAAATAACCTCGTTGTGAGATAGAACTACCTACATTAATGCATCAAGAAAAAGCTAATTTTTTTTTAGGAGAAGAAAAAGCTAATTAATCACACATAATAAGTGGAATTGATTTTGGTACATTTGTACACCCTATGTTGATAGGTTTAAGAAACTTCCAGTAGAAGTATCAATTAGGTGAGATCCTTCTGCAAATGGGCAATTAATATGCTGTAAGCTTAGATAAGGACTAATTAGAGATCGATGGAGAATCTCAACGGCGATAGGTTCAAATTGCAAATTTGATTTACGGATAATCGATATTATTTTATAATACGAGGCAATTATTTTTCGGATTATGATGATGGATGAAATCTAAAGTAAAATTATTATAGTCACAACACGAACCTAATTGTTGGCAATCAATATTAAGATAATGTTATATTTTATTACAGCCTATAGATATATATATATATATATATATATATATATGCGAAGCTTTCTTCATTCATGATTTCTTTATTCTTAGTGTTATAGTATATATTTTTTAAGTGACATACATACAATTAAATCCATCTCCAACGCAAGCTTTTATGTAACATCAAGTTTCATGTGCGACCGGTTGTATGTAAGCGATCAGATCGGGTCGGGTTGGCCCGGGTCAATCCAGATATAAGTTTATAGTTTTTATTTCAACTAAATATGATATCTCATGTCTATAAATAAAATAAATATGCTAATTAATATTTTAATTTTATACAAGGTACTATTGAGGGAATTTTAAAATTATTTCAATATGAAGAAGGACATGATATAGAAAGTTGTTTCGAAATTTTTATGACATTCTTACAGAAGCTCAAAAACCATAAATTTGCGTAGAACGACGTTGAGATCCCAAAAAACATAAAAATTAATTCGAGGGATCAATTTGGCAAATAGAGGGGGTTACATTCAATAATTAAGTTGATTGTCTGGAAAAACCGAAAAAGAATAAAGTTATTAATGAATTATAGCCAACTTCACTCAAATGGTTTCGTGGTGTAGTTGGTTATCACGTCAGTCTAACACACTGAAGGTCTCCGGTTCGAGTCCGGGCGAAGCCATCTTAAAATATTTTTTACTTTTCCTACAACTTCGTTACGACATCGTATTCACAGAAATTAACGCTCAAGTCAGCAACCAATTTCCCGCGCCAAGACCACCACGTTAAACTTACCACCATCAACCAATCATATTTCTCGTTTTATCACTCTCTCAATTCCTATTGGCTGACCACATCCACGTCATCTCGTTTTTTGCCCCAATCGCCACGGTTAACGGCCAGTTTAAAACCGTTTGAACTGCATTTCATTTTTCGTCTCAACAAATCAAAGAACAAAACTTTTAATCCTCAGCACCTTGATTTTCTGCTCAGAATCTCGCTTCTTTCATCATCTATCAATGGAATCAAAGCAGCCATCTCTGGCAATCGCTGCCGCCTTCTGTTTGGTTCTGATCGGGACTCAATTCTCTAAATCGTCCGCTTTGTTGGCCGCCCAAGATTTCAATCCTCCTTCCTACCCTAAAGCCATTTCCGTAAGTTCTAATTCTGTTTACTTTTCCGAGGCTTCTGCTTTTGGGTGTGATTTCGTAGGGCGTGTTTCTGTGTTTCTGTGAGCTGTCTTATGAATTGACATGAATCGCGAGATTCTAATTCAATCTAGGGTTCCTAATAAAAATGAATTGCTCAAAGTTTTATGTTTGTTCATTATAGGATTTGAAAGAAGCAATTGTGAAGGGATTAGGGTTCCAAGCCGATGATTTCAAGATATCCGGATTCGATTTGAGGGATGCCCTGGTGGGGAGATCAGTAGCATATGAATTCGACGTGGAGATTGAAAATAAAGTTCTTCCCTTGAAGCTTTTGGAGGATGTGAACCGATGGGAACACGTCGATTTACCCATTTTCCAAATGGAGAATCGCGAGGAAAATGGGTTGTTGGAGAAACGAAAGGTTGATGATCAGATTCCCGTGCTCGCCCCGTTCCAGTTGGCAGGTCCGATGGAACTTTGGATTCAGGATGCCAAAGACATGAGAATATCATTGCCTGTAAGTTCATTCAAAAGTATTAAGTAAGAGATAATGAGCAATGAGCATCATTGCCTGCTGCAAGTCTAATATATCCCTTTTAATGTCTAGTTGTTGCTGATTTGTTTGTTTGTTGGTGTAGCATGATGTGGATGCTGGTGTGCTGAAGAAGGTGATCCTGGCAGATGGTGCTGTTGTCACTGTTAAAGGAGCTAGATCAGTTAGCTTGCGCCATCCACTCGAGCTTCCACTTCCACTCAATATAACGAATAATGGTTTTGCTTCAGGCCTCTTAACTCTGGCAGAGCGCCTCCAAGATGTTGCGCGCTCCCAACATGATCCTCTCCTATCCCTTCGTATAGTTGGCCCCACGTCACTCACATCCCCTGCCTCATCATCACCCTCTTCCACCAACCGCCTCAAACTTAAGCGCCTTGCACCCGGCCTGGTGGAGCTATCCTCTGCTTCAAAGAAGAGGGCCGTGGAAAATGATGCAATATATGCCCTTGATCTCCAAGGAGAAGCCACGGCTCTTCTTGCACCGGACCATTTTAGCACACTATGGCCCGTTGTGTCCATCAACGGCTCAAACTCCAACTTACTTGGTTTTGAGGCATTGCTATCCTCTGTGCTGGGTCATAGAGCAAATAAGGAAGGGTCTTTTAAGGTGTTGAAGGCAGATGTTTCTGCTCAGACTTTTGTAAAGATAGGTTTTGGAGTCGAGAAGAAGCTAAAAGAGGGCGATGTGGTTGATAATCAAGGTTTCCCCGAATGGAGAACAAAGCCTTCGAGTGTGAGGATGCATTTTGAGGTGCTGGCTAAGGTTGATGGAAACAGGATTGTCCCGGAGAGGGTGGTGCAGGTTAATCCTGTGATGGCGGAGGATTCTGTGACACCGAGCGTGCTCTTGGGCAACATAACTATGTCGAAGATGCCTATAGTTCATCAGCCTCCGAATCCGTTTACGTTATGAACTGTTGTGAAGGATCTGATGTATTTAAGGATGAGGAAACTGTAAGATATGTAGTTGAGGATGACCAAACTGTAGAGATTTTTGTTCTTTTTTTTTCTTACATTTTTATATGTAGTCAATTTACTGACAATACAGAGAAAGAAACTGCACTTTCACCTGTTAAGTAGTATATAAACAAACATCTTAAAGACTTTTATGAGGCAACAAACTTAAAACAGCCTTAAAAAAGGGATCTTGATGTTATCACAGGATTCTCTCCATTTTCACTTTTTGATGAAGGAAACTCCCTTCTGAATGCTTACTGCCAGTTCTTTCTTTGCTTTCTCCAATCCAACCCTGTCCGAAATTATCCAGCAATCAGTAAATTCAGAGTTTTTGCCAAGGCAGTAAATTTCATATTACAAACATTTTTACCTCTCATACTCATTCAGAGGCCCCAGTTGGTACACTTCTTCAGCTCCTCCACGTCCAAGACGTACCTTAGTCGCAAAGAACGGGAGGTCTGTAACCTGCAACCGATCATTGAGGTGCACGTTAGCAACAGCACGAGAAGATAATCGGATAGAGTGAGGCTTGATAGAGGTACCTGTGAATCTACAAAAGCACATTCAACAATGCCAGCATCTCCTCTTAAGCCACGAAGGCATGCATCTGCAAATTTGACTGCTGCATATGCCTACAAAATTCAACTCGAGTGTGTGTGTTAGTTACCATCTTTCTTCTTCCATGTTAAGTTCAATTGAAAGACGACTGAACCAGAAGCATTACCATTGATAGAGTTGCTGAGCCTGCACCAGCTTTTGCCTGCAATTGAAGTGTCCATGTTAAGGCTTGTTTTGTTTCCTTTTTCACTATTGTAAGAAGTATTGCAATTGATTTTACCTGAACTACTTCAGTCCCTCCATCTTGAATGCGCTTCGTTAAGTATTCGGTTTCCTCTGGTGTAAAAGAGCAAGGAGGTTTTACCTATCAAGATTAACTTGTTCAAGTAAATCTCTGCAGAAAGTGCTGTTGCAAAAACAAGTAAATACATAATGAAGATAGAAATGGCAAACTTTTTTTTTCTCTACCTGTGAGAGAAGAGGCAGAATTGTGACTCCTGCATGACCACCAACAACTGGAACACTAACTTCTCTAGGATCAAGTCCAAGAACTTCAGCCTATACACAATTTGGATCAATATTACTACAAATGCTTAAGGTAAGTGCAATAGTTGAAGTATGATTGAGCTATAAATAGAGACAACGTGCAGCCAGACTACTTCAAATGTTAATTCCGAATATAGAAACATATGTCCCAAGGAACTTTTACAAAAGATTGAAATTTGAATCCTAACTCTTCAAAACTTAGATTCACCATAAATTCAATAATTCAAGAGCTACAGACACAAAATATACTAGCAAAAAATACGTGCATACCACAAACGTATTGGCTCTGACAACATCAAGCATGGTGACTCCCAAAAGCTTCTTGGGGTCATATATGCCCGCATTCTTGAAAACCTCAGCAGCAATAGGCACGGTAGAGTTCACCGGATTACTGATCAAGTTAACAATCGCATTAGGACAGCTCTTGACAATCCCTTGGCAGAGTGTCCTAACAATGCCAGCATTGATATTGAACAAGTCATCTCTCGTCATTCCCGGCTTCCTCGGAACTCCGGCAGGTATGATCACAAGATCCATTCCTGTTAGCGCACTCTCTAGTTCCTTCTGCCCCAGAAACCCTCTCACCTAAATGCAAAAGCCCATTTCATTTTCTTGAAATATTTTGTAATCATATGATTAGTATATCAAATCAATCAACTTACAACTGCACCGGTGTCCATGTGACTGATATCAGCAGTGACACCCGGGGCGTTAACCACGTCGTAGAGATGCAGAACTGAGACTAATGGATTCATCTTCATTAGCATGGAGAGAGGCTGACCGATGCCGCCGGCAGCACCCAAAATGGCCACCTTGAACCCGGGGGCGCCGCCTTTCGCCCTGCACTCTGCCGCCCTTAAACTGTGATGCTCTGTCACCATCTGTGCAAACACAAAGAATCAAACTTGAGCTTCAAAATCACACGTAGAAACTTCATTGTTATTTATTTCGTTTGATTGTTTACCTGTGGATTTGAGGGATGGAGGTGAGCAGAAATTCGGGCAATGCGTTGGTTAGCTTCCATGGTTGTGGAGAAGGAAACTTGGATTATTTTGGTTTTGTGAGTTATGGAAAAGGGATATTGTGAGAAAGAGTGGAGTTTATAAGGTGCAAAAAAAGATGTAATTTTGATTGGAAATGGAATTTTTTGTGAGCCTTAATTTGTGTATCCAGTCTTTGTGGCTCTGAGAAATCGGTGTTTGGTTGGTTCTTCTTCTCCCATTTGTATATATTGCATAGGAAAAGCTACCCTTAACTGATGTGAATGTGAGACGTTTGTCACTTTGTCACTAAGGTAAACACACAAAATTGTGTAAGCAAAAAATCGAAAACCAAACCCACTCAAACTATTTTGCTTTTCTTTTTAAAAAATTTAAAAATTGAGTTTTTGATTTTCTGTTCGATTTTATATAGAAAAGTCAAGAGCAAATTGACTATTATATTTTTCTGTTTTCTATTATTGTTTATCTTTTATTAAATTAAACTAGTGTGCAACCCGTCAAGATTTGACGGGAAATCATTTTATATTGTAATATATAAATAAATTAAAAATAATTAAATATTTTATTTCGAAATGATATATATTTTGACAAATCATCACAAATAAGTGTTACACGAAAAATCATCTCGTTGGTGGAGCCAAAATAACTCTATCTTTAAAATTTTTGGCACTTTACATTATAATTTAAACAAATAAATTTTAAAATCATACTTTATTTCGAAGTAATATATTTTGTCAAATTTTTACAAATAAGTGTTACATGAAGAATCATCTTGTTGTGGGTTAAAATAGTTCTATCCTTAAAAAGTTTTGGCAATTTACGTTGTAATTTACACTTATAAAATTAAAATTCAATACTTACTAAATTAAATAAATTAATATTGACAACTTAATAAATGGCCAAATTAATTAAATAATAATAAAATTATTTATTTGGTCAATTAATTAATTAGCCAAATTAAATTGGTTGTGCAAACCAATTTTGAAATGGAAAAATACACATTGATTTTGAGTATTTATATATTCTCTCCAAGAATTGAGTCTTATTGAAAAACGATGTGGGATAAAGTATTTATATTAAATATAATAAATGTATGAAGAAAAATAACAATAGAGATTAAATAAACAAATAATCAAGATTGTATTGTAAATAGAGTTAGATTTCAATGTGCTCTAAATTACCTAGATCAATCTAGGCGTATGGACCACATCAATTATTTCCAAGACAATGGTATCAAAAATATTCTCATTCCTTATTTAATTATGAAAGTTTTGAGAATTTATAAATATTAAATAATAGAATTTATAAATTAAAAATGCATAAAATGAAAATTTAAGATAAATAAGAATATTGAATGGAGGGAGCGCTTTAATAATATATAGATTCCGCCTACTATTAAACTCATATGATCTACTGCCAAATTGAAACTTAAAAATTCAAAAACCTGACTATTTCCTCAAGACTTGTATCCAAACTCTATTTACAAAAAGTAGCATCACCACTATCAATTTATCATATTAAAAATCTAAAAAAAAAGAAATTATTGGCTTAGGCTTCCCTAAAAAAGATTAGACTTATCCCTCAAAAAATAAAAATCAAAATAAAAATTAGTAATTGCTTAGGCTTAGACTACTTAGTTTCCTAACAACAATTAAAAATGCCTTCAATAGTGTAAAAAAAATTAAAACAATAAAAATGGTTATACGGAATAAATCAAACCAAATTGTCGGTTAATTCAATTCGGTTGCAAAATAATTCTAACTTAACTTGAAAACCAATTTTTCTTTCTCTTTCTCTTCTCACGCACCCGAAAACACTTAAAATACAGTTGTAAGCTCCTTATTCTTAATTTTTTTTATAAAAAGCTCCTTCTAAAAATCACTTAGAAAATTAATTTAATTATCTTCTGATTGCACCTTCACGTGTACAGGCAAGATCAAAGTAAATTTCAAGAATTAGATAAGATGTTTGCTTGTACATTTCTTGACGATGTGTTTTTTTTTTTGGTGTGTGTGTGTGTGTGTCATTCGTGCAATTGTTGTTGCTCTATAATTCATCTCCTTGTGCCCAAATTCTGCAAAATAAAACCCTAATGTATTGAATTTGCTGCACAATTCAATTAAGGGATAGAAAAGAGTAGGCATATCTCAAGTTATGCGAAAATGAATCTCAACTTTGCTATGACTATGAGCGGGTTCGGCTCATTTGGTGAAAGAAAAACTAACTGTACAAGTAGGCACAAGAGAATATTCTCGAAAATGACTTAATCGCCCTTAATAGTTGAAGCCAATTGACAAATTTCTCTCTCAAATTCGGTGATCAAACTAAAGTGGCCGGTACCCAAAAAAAAACAGGTTGCAATTTGAATTTTTTTGTGAAGCCTGATGTGCATTTTATTCAAAAAAATAAATATAATCAAATATAAAAATTGTATGACAAAAAGGGAATCTCCCCCTGGTAAAAACAGGGCAAAAGATGACAAAATTTGTTTAGAAGAGCTCAATTTAAAATGGCGAATAATATCATTGCTTTGCCGAATCTATATACAAACAGAGGATAAGTATTTGGAAACGAATGAATTACTATTAAAAATTCATTAATTGTTTAGGTTCTTCCTTGTTAGTTTTACCCGCATTTCAATATGATATGATCGGAATCAGCAAATTATACTCCATACTAATCCAATGATTCTAGGGGTTGCAGTTATACCTCCCAACACTCCTTTTCGTCACCGCTCTTTCACTCCCACTTCTCCCTTTTACTCTCTCTCTCCGATCATCAATCCAACCACAACACCAGGTCTCTCTCTCTCTCTCTCTCTCTCTCTCGATGCTTATTATTGGTTTTCCTTGTGATCGTTGTAAAATTGGAGGGAAAAAAAAAACAGAGAAATCGGTAGGTTTCCTTAATACAGAAACAAAAATTGAATTTCTTCATAAATGGGGTAATAAATGCTTAAGACTCAGTCAGCAAAACGCTCTGCTGCTTCTGTCTGTCTTATTGAGTTTTGCATTCTCTTATCTAGGTTTGAAAATTCATGTTACCCACCCTTATGCCACACTACTTCCTTTCTTAATGTATACGCTTATTTACATGAGCAATTGGTTAATTGCAATTGCATTGCATAATCTTTATCTTCAGATTGTTTACTGCAAAATAGTTATCTTGTGATTAATCGCCAGTAGATTCTTGCTCATATTGGCTGGCTCTGGCTGGCTCTGTGAAGGGTGTATGCAGGAACAGGAAGGAGGAATCTAGTTGTGCTCGGTCAAAATCGTAATTATAACAGTGATCAGCTAGTAATCTCAGAAATTATGGAAACCAAAGTGTCTCCTCAAGTAAGGAGGAGTATTTACCCGGATATAGAGCCATACCACACTGGTTTTCTAAAGGTTTCAGACACTCACACACTTTATTATGAGCAGTCGGGGAATCCGGATGGGCATGTGAGTTATTGTTACCCATACATCCTGTGTATTGGCTTAGCTTCTTCTTTATTGTAACTAGTATAAGGATTATGTTCTTATAAAATGTACTTGTGTGTCTTGTGTGTATATTTCTAACGTAGGTCATGGCAACTTTATAGTGCAATTGTAGGTATCATTTTGAAGGTGCCACTGCTGACTATTGGCTCGAATTTCTAATGGCATAAATTTTCACTAGGTTGAGTTTTGAGCCCATAATACTACTCTAATATAAAATTATATCTCAAGGAAATGAATAGTGTGGAGTCAAGCACACTACTTTTGCATACTATTCTAACCTTCAAGTTTTATTGTTGGGAGAATTCTCAATGTGTCTTTTGCTCATTACTTATAAGAGACTCTTCTTTTGTTTGTCTTTGTCATTGAAGGTTATTTATTCTCCAAAGAAGAGTTAATATGTTTATAATATGTGGAGTGGATGGCAAATTTTGAATTCTCATATTATTTAAATGCCATGAACAGCCTATATCCAGAATTTCTCATGCAATCTGGAAACTGATGATGAAAGCATAGCGATTGGCTGCAATCATGTGTGTTTGGCTTGCAAATGTCTTATTTCACGTTCACTAATTGGTTAAGGCAGGGGCGGAGCTACATGGCTCTAGCCCCACCTCAAATTTTTAACTTAAGCCTAATTATGTACAAATATACAAAAACATATGTATAATTTATAAAAATATCTAAATCTTACCCCACCAAAAATTAAGAAATATAGGGGCAAGATAAAACTGAATAATTCTCTCCCCCCCCCCCCCCACACACACACACACCGGGGGCCTAGCTCCGCCACTGGGATAAGGCTACCTTCCAAGCCACTACATATGTTCTCTCTGATTTCATCTGCTGATTTAGTATTGAATTAACGTGATGCCAGCTCCAAGTAAAAAAAGAGGCTAAATAAGATGTTCTATTTCCATTATAATATGAGTACATTGGGCTCAAACCTTATTAGATTAGCATTAATTAGATGCTTGAAGAATGTAATAGATCATATGATCAATTTCCCTTTTCACTATCATACTTGATGGAATACTTAATGCTTAATTCTCCAACGGAAATGATGTCTCTGATAAATGATGCATTGGACATGAGTTGTGTTGAGAAGGATTGTCTAATCAACAGAAGACTGCTTATCAAGCTTTTTTCCAGCATTCTTCCACTAAACATTGTGTTAATACAAAAAGAGATTTATATGATGTTAGAACGAACTATAAGGCAGAGTGTCTACAGTCATTTTGTCTATTCTGACTTCATTGCCTATATCAGTTCTGCCATGATCAAGTCTTTCATTTCTTAGTATTATTACATTATGTAGGGTTTTCAGCAATAATGAATTTCTCGCTATTCTTCTTTGGCCTTTCTGACAAAGCTACAGTACATGTTATGGATTAAGAGTTTCATTTTTGCAGCCAGTGATTTTCCTCCATGGAGGTCCAGGGGGCGGAACTTCAGCTAGTAACCGGAAATTCTTTGACCCCTATTTTTATAGGATCATTTTATTTGATCAGGTTTGTGATCTGAGTTATTTGGTTTTGTGAGGAAGCTAATGAACGGAATGGGTGACATTTTCTATCAAAATAACTCTCTTTCAGAGAGGCGCTGGTAAAAGTACACCTCATGCTTGCCTGGAGGAGAATACAACTTGGAAACTTATTGAAGACATCGAAAAACTAAGAACACACTTACAAGTTTCAGAATGGCTGGTATTTATCACTTTCTAAAGCTTTGGTGGCTGCTGCTTTATTTGCTCCTCATCAACATGCATTTGCAGGTGTTTGGTGGTTCATGGGGAAGCACACTCTCTCTAGCATATAGTGAATCTTATCCTGACAAGGTTTCTTGCTTGTCCTTTTTCATACTTCTCCTTGAAAGGGATGGTAGCCTTTATGCAAATTATAATAACAAATAGTGATCTCTTCATTTTGAGTTGGTTGTTGATTGTCATTCAATTGTGTGATATTCAAGGTCACCGGTCTTGTATTGAGAGGCATTTTTCTATTGCGCAAGAAAGAAATTGATTGGTTTTATGAGGGTGGAGCTGCTGCCATATACCCTGACGGTATGCTTTTCCTTTTCCAAATACTGGATCTTAGAGTTTTTATTCGTTATCAAGGTATATCATGCATGGTACCTAGATTAGTTCCGCACCGGCTGGTAGCATGTACAGAGCTCTTGTCGATTTAAAGAATGTGAATGTAGTATTAGGTAGAAAATGTTTTTTACGCTCTCTATTGTGCTGATTGGTTTATCTGGAGTTCTAAAATTGGTGCATAATCGTGTTCTAGCTTGGGAGCCATTTAGAGATCTTATTCCTGAAAGTGAAAGAGGGTGTCTTGTTGATGCCTACCACAAGAGGTTAAACTCCAACAACAAGGAGACACAAGTAAGCCTTAACATTCTTGTTTTGCTTTCCATACGGCATTATTGTTTCCTGCTTGTTGTTACTGAATGTCACTTATATAAGCCATAAATTTTTATTGTTACTGAGCATATATCTATCTGATTGCATCTTCAAGTC
Source organism: Agastache rugosa (assembly GCA_031470985.1). Taxonomy (NCBI): domain Eukaryota; kingdom Viridiplantae; phylum Streptophyta; class Magnoliopsida; order Lamiales; family Lamiaceae; genus Agastache; species Agastache rugosa. The sequence continues at coordinate 14,052,473 of CM062608.1, forward strand.
TAACTCGTAATTTCTTGAATAAAGCCAAAATGTTTATTTTTTGCCTAATATGGCCTTGACTCCTTCCTGGCATGTCTTAGTATTAAAATATGACAAAATAAATTCGTGTAGAAATTTAAGGGAAATGACGATGCAAACATGGCTATTATAGACGTGTTTCCTTTGCTCTTTGGTAATAGTTGTTGCTTGAATACAGACTGGATTGAGATGAATTTCGGTTATGTTGGAAAGGGGAAATAAGAAGGTTGGGGTGTGGTGATGTGATTCTTTGATGTTAGACCCTACTCTTGGATGATGGTCACTGTTCCGCTTGCTGAGAGATAATCTTTAATGAAAAAAGTGGTCTAATTATCAAACCATGGATTCAAATTCCTCTGAGATTACAAATTCTGAGCAAATGAGTTGAAAACATTGGTGGTTCATGGATACAACCATCACTGCTTTGTTTATGTTTGTATATTATCTGTGTTTTTATGTGCAAAAGTTTAGAAATGCAAATGAGTTTTTTTTGTTCCCGAAATGCAAATGAGTTGATGTACCAATGATCAATGTGGCAATCACCTAATGCAGTTATGTGCTAGTGGTTTTTTTTTTCTTTTTCCAATTTACAGTATGTTATTTTTAACATCTATATATGCCATGAAAGTGGTGTTTTTTGTATGGAGAACCTACAATTTACACATCTTAATTGGAGCGCTTTTTGTTTAAAAGTATACCTTGTATACCTTTTGAGAACTGAATCTTTTGATACTGTAGTATGCAGCTGCTAGGGCATGGACCAAATGGGAAATGATGACTGCTCATCTTCTCCCTAATGAAGCTACTGCAAAACGAGGAGATGATGATGAATTTTGCTTGGTGAGTGCAGTGGCATGTAATTAGCATCGTTTCTCATTCTTCGCTAACAAATTTTAAATTATGAAGTTAATTCTATTTGTGTAGAAAAGCCAGAACATTGTATTAGTTCACATTTAGTTATCTTCTTCCAGAATCGTTTTCTTGTCTCTTGGGAATGCCAGTGTAAAGACCTTAAATGACCCTGTTCTTTTATTGAGTTACATAAGATAAGATGGAAATCCAAAAATAACAGCCACAAGTATTTACCTATTCTCCTAGACGGCCAAAATACATGTTTCAGTTAAAGACGTGCTATTGCAACAACTTTCTTATTTTGGAGAAGTGAAAGGATAATATCAATGCTTAAAATCACGCTCAAGAATAGACATGGTCCAAAAACTACAGCCATTTTGTGAATACTGAAAACAGATCTAAGGCAGAGGTGTGTATAAAGCACAACCATAAAACAAAGGGAGAATGGAAATACCTTATGTCCCTATTCCCTGCATATCATAAAAAAATTTGTCGAGGCTGTGTATTATCCACTTGAATAGTTATATTAGCTGGTTCTATGCTTGTATATAATGTTGCTAATCTTTGGTAGTTGTATTAAGTTAAGTTAGATTAGTGTGATGTTTTTGACAATTAAGTTAAGTGTACTACAGTGTCGTCATAACTTAGGAACTAGTAGTCTAGAACTTCCACAATACATAATTCTAGAAGTTATTATGTCTGCTGTTGTTGGCTTTGGATCTTTCTTTTTGAGTCTAGGAGAGTAATGTCAGTGTTTAAAGTAATGATGAAATGTTAGTATTTGGCTCCTAACATTATCGATGCCAGCAGACTATCTATCAGAAGTATGTAATCCTCGAGAAAATAATTATTGTTTCCAGTTTGAGTTCATTTGAACGTGATAGTGATGTAGTTTGATGATATTGCCAGATTCGTTTTTATGATTTTTCCATTAGATGAACTTTTCCCTGTTTCTCCAGGCTTTTGCAAGGATTGAGAATCACTACTTTGTCAACAAAGGTTTTTTTCCTGCGGACTCCTACTTGTTGGACAATATTGAGAAAATAAAGCATATCAACACTGTAATTGTGCAGGTTTGTTGACTATCTTCAAATGATGAATATATAAAATCTCTTAACTTGATTCTTACATATATAAAATCTCTTAATTTGATTCTTACATGTGGAGAATAATGTTTATTGTCCAGCAATTCCGATACTGTACTTCAACATGATAAATCATTATGAAAACTATATATAAATGCTAAAATCTCATTTATATGCATTCAGTATCATTTGAATTCCTCCCAACCTATATATTGTAAAGAGAGTTATAGAACTGCTCTGTCATTAGCGCTCATCTTCTGGAGCAGATCGGTATGTAAAAAGACAAGAATGTGAAGGAATTTACGTGTATGATCCAAATATTACATTTGCAGAGATTCTTAAATGGACTCCATTGAACTTCTTTGAATTAGGGCATTAAAGAAAAGAGCACAGTATTTCTTGTTTCCTTTATCTTCTTTTGTTTTGTTTTGTTTTTTCTTTTTTTTGTAAAGAGCACATTATATTTTTTGTTTTGTTTTGGGTGCCAAATCGGTGTTCTTCTTACATTGTCTTCTCATATTTGAGCAGCTGTTGAGTTACTCCAGAAGAAAAACGTTCTACAGTACTCAACTCATGACATGATATTAAGTCTCCTAACTTTTCATGCAGGGAAGGTATGATGTCTGCTGCCCTATGATGTCAGCGTGGGATCTTCATAAGGCTTGGCCGGAGGCTGATTTCAGAGTAAGATTACACTTTCACATTTCTCTCCCGAGGGCATCCTTCTGATTTCATAATTATCATTTTGAACTGAGAATAGAGAGGTGAAAACTTTAGCTAGTATTATAATTTATCACACTAATAGGTACTCGTCGTGATTGGAGATGTCTAGAATGTTTTGGCCTCTAAATGTGATCATGTGAAATAACTTCCTAGACGAAGAGGCTTGCTAGATGCGATCATCTCCTGTAACTGATCAAGAAATGAAGAAATATATATAAATGTATTAGCATGCCGTTGCTGAAAATATTGAAGGGATATGTCTTGCAATGACTAACGAAGCTAACATTTACGAAAACAGCATTAAAACAAAAGAAATACTAGTAAGTTTCCCCATTCGCCAGAGTCTCGAGAGAAATTAGGAGTGAGGGGAGTTCTATTGGATATGGCAAAAACAAAGTTTTTGGATCATTAGTTAGTTGTGTGGATCTTCATGTTCAGCCAGAGAAATTTAGGAACTTTCAGCCACCTGGTTGGGGAGCATACATATGAAAACAAGAACCTTTGTATCAGAAACTGATGGATGTAGAAACAACTTGTTTGATTTATATAAGTATAACTGATAGTAAATATTTGCATTCCACAGGTGGTTCCAGATGCTGGGCATTCTGCAAACGAACGAGGAACATCGGAAGAACTTGTTGCTGCAACTGAGAAGTTGAAGTATATCATCAAGGGAAGTGCTCCAGAATAGTTAGTATTGCTGTTGATAGAATTCATGAAATTCTTCTGATCCACCGGTCTCTGTCATTGCTACAGACTCTCCGTCCTCAATGTTCGGTTGCTCACTGTTAATGTTGGATATTTTCTGAATTTCTTCTCTCTTATCTATCCTGCCTCTATTTATAGATTTCATGTCGATCTGCTCTTGCCAATGTGCAATGCAACCGACATAATGTGTAATTTGGATATATATCTAATTGAAATTATGAATTACATCTTGAAATATCTTACAAATTGCAGCTTGTATAACCTTACAAATTTCAACTTTTAAAAATGAATCATCAAAAATATATTAAACAGAATCGATCAATATGGGTAGGTAGTTTTTACACTTTTCAGCAGAACAATTCTGCTCCGCAGGTGGAAAGTTGAACAATGAATGGCGAGAACCAAATAATAATTCAATAAAAAATTGAACAAACATAACTTTTAAATCACAATTATCACAATTTCTTGGTGCAAGTCCTTGGTACATGTGTGCTATGAAACTTTGGTTCTGCGCCAACCGTAATGAGCCTCCTCCCACTTGGCTTTCCTACGGTCCGTGGTTCTGAAACTTCGGGTGAAGTTTCGTGTATCACGTCGAGCTTTTTACCAGGAATCAGGTATGAAATCACCTCTTGTTTTCTTGAAACAAGCCTGCAAGAATCAAAATATCCATTTTTATCCTGAGAATAATATAATCATATGCATGCATGTGTGTGTGTGTGTGTGTGAGAAAGAGAGAGAGAGAGAGAGAGATTACCCCTGAGGCCTAACACCGCGTTTGGGAAGAGGAGATTTGAGTTTCCTAAACTTCTCCAATCTTTGCATGGCATTACTCGTCAATTTTCGCTCCTGATGTTTTTTGTTTTCTGGTGGTGTTGAAGCTGCTGCTGGTTTTGATCTTTCCTGCCCTTTTGGAGTCTTTAAAACTACTGTGGTACTACTCCCTTTCTGCAAAAGTTCAAATTTGTCTGAGCTTCTTCTCCTTGCCGGAAAATAGAGAGAGAATTCGACATGAAAGAGACTTACTTGAATATCATTGACATTCTTACGTTGCAACTTTCCAACCGGGGTGCTCACATTTGCATTTTCACTAAGACTTGCTGGAGCATCGACTCTTCTATCCAAGACGGCTTCTTTAAGAATTCCTCTCTCCTGAAATTGCAGTGTTAAATTTCTGATTGCTGTTTCCAAAATTTCAGATATGTATGTTGAGATCCTTACATCAGTTCTTAGTCTAAAAGGTTTAGGATTTGTGGCCTTCGGTTTCTTGAGCTTCGTCACCAGACCACAGGAACCCTCCTGAGCTTGAGTAACCTATGCAATCAATAGTAGATTGCAGTCAGAAACATAAGTAAACAACAACAAAGTCTCGTCGAAATGACATGTGAACTTCCAATCAACAAACCTTTTTCCTAACTTGATCACATTTCTCCAGCACTCCAAAGATCTTTCTTCCATTTTGCTTCAGAGTGATGTTTGGTATTCTGCAAACAATATGATTTTGATTAGTACCACTTCAACACGTTCGAAAAGAACAAAAATATAGATTCATAGAGCCTCAAACCTGTTCTCATCAGAGGCTGCAGCATTTTCTTTGTCATCTCCATCCTCAAAGTTGAGTCCACTCCGTTCCCCTCCTTCAGAAGAGTTGTTTCTGTTAAACTGATTTTCAGATGTATTTTCATTCCCATTATTGCCCTCTGCTTTTGTAGCTTCGGATCTTGATTCGTCTTTTCCTTCAACGTCTAAACAAACTTCCCTTTTTGAGTCATCTTTTGCTTCTTCATGACTAGTTTCTTCAAGTCCAGATTCTGACTCTTTTCTAATATCATTCTTCTTTAAGTCCCGTTGTTGTAATAACTGCCCTTTGATCTTACTTCTAATTGATTTTCCAGATTTAGGAGCTTCTTGACCTTTGCAATTTTGCAACTTTTGACTGCTTAACTGTCTCCCAGACGAACCATCACTCGAATGCTTGGATGAATAGCCCAAGACACGCTTTCTCTGACTTGAAATCTCAAGCCTATTCATCCCTTGGCATAATTTTGAGATGGGTGTCCTCAGTTCAGCAGACGTCTTTACCCTGATGGCTTTCTTTGGAGAACGAAAAACTAGACCTTTTGCCACTACTCGACTTTTTGGCACTTCAACACTAATAATAGGTTTTGGATGCTGAACACTTCTAAACGAACTTTTTTCTGATGGGCACTTTCTGTTCCTTGGAGTTGTAAGGTACTTTGCAGCAACCGGCTTCATCTTTGTCACCGGTGTAGATCCCGGTTTCAAAAGGGGTCGAACGACCGGCTTCTTCTTGTCCTCAGCAATCTTCTTGGAAAATGATGAAATGACAGCCATCTTCGATAGTCTTGACTTGGAAGATTTCGGAGGAGCTGAAAGTGGGCATTTTATAGGTGTTCTGAAAAAGAAAACAATTCAACTCACTGCAGTCATTTCAAGAAGCAAGAAAACAACATAGAATGCAGACTCCCGTCACCAAAGGGCAACGAAACGTACCTTGAAGCATTTGTATCGAGTGCTCTCCGGAGCCTTACATTAGGACTCCTAGCTGCCATAACCTGTACGTACCATAGAATCATTCAGTAACCCCCACCAGAAGAGGCAATCGTGCAATGATTTTCAGCGATAGAGAGGACTAACCCGAAGAACAAAGTTTTTGTAGATTGCTTCGGAATCCATTTCTTCCTCGTGCTTATGATCACATCCTGAAACAGAAACCAAGAGCTTCTTCTTAAACACTACTATATGAAGATTTCAGGATGCTATACTAAAAATAAAGATCCAACTTTTTAATTCCAACACTTGTATACAACCAGTATGTATTATTTATTCTGCTGTGATATGCTAAAATAATAGAAAAATAGCATCACATAGAAATAAATATAATCCAATACCAATCAATCTGTTTTATGCATGAAAATATGGAGCAAATAAAATCCAATACCAATCAGTTTTATTTCCTGAAAGTATTTAGACATCATTCCTGATAATCATTCATAGGTAAGGTTTTACTAGTCATTGAATAAATATCGTTGATCTGATCACTAGAAGAGATCATAATAGCATAACATCAAACAAAAGCACGGTTTAAGGCTCTGCGTAGTGATAAAATTGAAGCATATGACTTAAACATGATACTAAATAGAAGATCTAACACATGAGTAAGCTCCATTCCACAATTTTGCATTTAACTAAGGAAAAACCTCTTTTTGCTCATACAAACGAATCAAGAACAGGGCAGAATTATCAGAAACTGTAAAAAAATGCAACCTTTTATCGAGAAATATTAAATCCAGCTGAAAAAACCAGTCTGAGAAAATCAAAAGCCTAAAATTGAAAAGAGAGACAAATTTTGGAGAAGTGACTAACCAACACGGAGGCAAAACCAATAACGGTCGTCGGGGCTGTAGTGATCCGGCAAAGTGAAGTCCACGAACTTGGGCGCCTCGATTTTCTCGTAAAATTCTTCGTCCCCTCCATCATTCAAGGACCCGGTCGAATCTCGATTTTCCGATGAAGAAACTGATAAGAATTTGCTCGGAATTTCCTCACATTCCCCCATTTTCTGTTCGATTATTCTCTACTGTTATATATACCTCTCTCTCTCTCTTTCTAATGTGTGTGTGTGTGTGTGTGTGAATTAAAGTAACAGGAAGGAATTCAGAGTGAAGATGGAGCGTTGTGCAGTTGTATGAAGCGACAGCATCCGAGGAATTGAGAATAAATTTAAATTTTGGGCGAGTCTGGAAGTAGCCGTTGGGATCCATCCTACGTGGCTGGTCTGTCTGTAATAAGAGGAAGGTAAAATTTAGAGCTGCTTTCAATTTGTTGGGCCAAAGTGTGGCGCGGCCCAGCAGTGGCCACAAAAGTCACCCGACCCGGACCCGATCCACTTATATCCTTGGGAATAATTAATCAAAATAGAATTTAATAATCTAATTAAGTTTGTTTCGATACATAATATAATTGAATTTAATTAAAACACTTGAGACTCTCTAGTGCGGCAGCCGCACAGAAGACTCACTCTTGATAATCTTTTACAAAATTAATTAATAAATCTATTCTTGTAACGTTCAAAGTAGATCTGACCAATAGAAAAGCAACATGAATAGGATATACTAATTTTTTTTTTGCACACATAGTTTTCGACTAACTCAAGGTGTGATGATTCTGTCATCACTTGTTTAGATTCATTTCATTTTTACTAGGTCAGGACAAACAGTTTACAGAACTTTAAGAATATTTAATTATCTTAATAATAACATTTTCGAATCCAGTATAACATAATCAGTAATATCTTAGTTGAATAAAATAACATTTGATTTCAAATAATATTGACTGGTTCATTTAAACAGAAATTCAGAAATACAACCATTCAACTACGATAACATCTTACCAAACTAACTTGCCTAATAATAATCACTCTAGCACCACAACAGCAACAAAAACCACCCAAATTACTATCTTAAATCAAGCCCTCTCACCCCTAATCCTCCTAGCCAACTGGATATCTTTAGGCATGATCGTGACCCTCTTAGCATGAATCGCGCACAGGTTAGTGTCCTCGAAGAGTCCGACAAGGTACGCCTCCGCCGCCTCCTGCAGCGCCGCCACGGCGGAGCTCTGGAACCTCAGATCTGTTTTGAAGTCCTGCGCAATCTCTCTCACAAGCCTCTGGAACGGAAGCTTGCGGATCAGCAGCTCAGTCGACTTCTGGTACTTGCGGATTTCACGGAGAGCGACGGTTCCGGGGCGGAAACGGTGCGGCTTCTTCACTCCGCCGGTCGCCGGAGCCGATTTCCTGGCGGCCTTGGTGGCCAGCTGCTTGCGCGGCGCCTTGCCACCGGTGGATTTGCGGGCGGTCTGCTTTGTGCGTGCCATTTCTAGGGTTTCTGTGAGGGAAATCTCACCGCGAATTTGAAAGAATGAGATTTTGTTTTGAGAAGTGAGATTTGATTTGTCGATGGAAAATGAATGGATTCTTAGTGGAAATTTATAGTGAGGTTCTCTAAAATTAAAGTGGCGGGACGGAGGGATAATTGGAGCGCTCGGATTTAAATTTTTCATTGACGGTCGCGATTGTTTCATGAGATCGCAAGGATTGATGACGTGGTTTATGGATGAGATTCTTCTATGGACGGTCGCGATTTTGAGCTTAAGCGTGGAGCGGATTAATGACGTAGGCAGTAGGCTGCTATCTTTATAATTTGCGAGTCGGTGAGGTTTGGAAAATTAAGAGAAAATATAACTTAAGATTGTCCATTTCATCAAGAAATTATACTACAACCGCTGTTAACTTACAAATTAAAATAAGCTGAAATATGAGGATCGATATGTCGTTTAGCCTATCAATATTTTTTAATATAATTTTTACTTTAATATCTCACAAATTATTATCGGGATTATCAATTTTACAAATTACGTAAAATTTGAAATTCAATTTATATTTTGTCCTTTTAATTTTAATGAGATGAATAAAAAGAATAAACAAGTCTTCAATTTTTACCGTAATTGATAAAATCTGGGATCCCAATAATAATCTTTGAGGTATTGATTTGAAAAAAATGAATAAATTGAAGAATATTGATTTGGCCACACGTAACGGTGCTCGCGTACATAATTAATGTGCTCACAATTAGTGAGTACTAACATATCGATCTTCACCATAGTATAAATATCATCTATGAATACTCAATATTTGGTACGACTTCAATATATCAACTTTCGAGTTTATTGATTTTTGCCATGACGAATAATTTCGGATCAAATTGAAATTAACATATCGCATACATAATTTTTAGTCTCCGATTTATTACATCTGGTCAGCAGCAGCAAATGTACTATGCCTCTACTTAAATTTTCAACACTTTTGGCTAAACTCTCCCCAAAATAGACCTCCCAATATAGATAGGATCATAAGATAAGTTTCGTAAAACACAGTATATGTTGTGGATAATGCTGTAAAAAATGATCCAACAACACCGATCGATCAGAATAGCATCAAAATAAAATTATGAAAAACCAGCACAAAGGATAAATTGTTCACAATTTATAAATTAATGTATCGGGAGAAACAATTCACTAGTATGATCATGAATTACAAAAAGATCCTGAACAATTTCTAGCTCTAACAAACTCTAAAATCTCAAGGATAACTAAACACAACTCATAAAATAAAAAGATCATTTCCTCACAAGATCCCTCAAAATTATACTTATAAGAGAAACATGGAATTTATCTACTAAGATAGCGGCCGCAAATTCCTCTGCTCTTCATTTAATAAAAAAAAAAAGAGAATGATTTAATATAGAGATGTCAATAAAAAAAATATAAATAATATAACAAGACATGAACTGGATAAAAGATTTCCTGAACATGTTCATTCTCATTGAAGTGCCAATAGCCATTTCACTTGTTACCCTAAAATTTGCTCTACTTCGAAATTTTGAATTTTAAGGCAAAACTCTCTTTTTTTTTTCTTTTTTTTCTCATTAAAGATAATTTCAAGAGGGATGCTTCAGCTAAAATGAACTTTTTTTTAGAGGGACTAAAATGAACTTAATATTTTATGTTTTTATCAAAGTTCTTATTGAAGACATGTTCATTTTTACTACAAGTAAAAACTTACTTAGAATACCTTCTTTAATTAAAAAAAACTGCATATAAAGATACGAACTTTGGCATATCTTTCATTTTGTCGTAACATTAATTCGAATTGTTTTTGTAAAATTATCAACTTTGATCAATTATTCAATTTTTCAATGAGTGATCGATGTTTGATAATATATATTTCAATGACTCTTGGGATGTTTACAAGTTTATTACTAGTACTCAATCTAAGATGTTACTTGAACCAAGTCATTCATGGCATATAATTTAAATACTTTAAGAAACTATATATATATATATATATATATATATATATATATCAATGTATTTAGCTAAGCTACGTTCTAATGTATACTAATATGTGTATTCCAAAGGCATAAATACCTCAATCATTGAAAGAAATCTATAATTCTTGTGTACACAGTAGCCGTATTTTTATATTGTGTAGGATACACAGTCGAAATTATCAACTATTTTAAATACAAGGAGTGATAACCAATGTTATTATGCATAAATATAGCCATTTCAAAAAGATAAATGCTCTAAAATATGATTTAATCATATGTTATTAAGTACATTGTAAGCATATGGCTGTGACACAGTTTCAGGGTACACAATTGAGAAAAATGACACAGTTGAGTGTCACAGCCTATTTGTGTTCAATTTTTCCAAAAAAAAAAAAACAAATTAATCATTTCTTGCATGTTCAACAATGTAGAATCACAAAATCCCAAGAGAAAACTAATTAATAAAATCTTAAAATTTTATTCTTGAACTATTAGTTCATAAGAACACAATTGCAGTGTACACAATTGAAAAAATAGTACACGGTCAATATCATCAATTGTGTCACAACCTATTTGTGTTCAATTTTTCCAAAAAAAAAAAATCATTTCTTACGTGTTGATCAATGTAGAATCACAAATTCCAAAAGAAAACTAATTAAATCATTTTTTTTATAACTACTAGTACAACACAATTTATCACTAGTGGCCATATATTGTGACCTTCACTATGACATCTAGTACAAGACAATTTATGGGATGTAGCCGACCCTCTCAACTACCGATCGAGCCCCAGTCATCTTCGGGCGTCCTGCTTGACCTTCTATCATTGGTGGTCGCAATTGTGTACTGGTCATTATGTACTAATGTTTACCAAATACTAAAAATAACATGCAGTAGTAACTTATACTTAGGGATGTAAACAGGTCGGGGCGGGGCCGGGTATTGCTTCCCCATCCCCATACCCGCTTCAGAATTCCGTCCCCGTCCCCATCCCCGTTTAAATCGGGGCGGGGGCGGGGCGTCGGAAAATGGATCCCCATCGGGTACCCGTTAGATAATTTATTTTATTTTTAATAATTTATTTTTAATACTTATTAAAAATTTGTTAATAATTTATTTTTAATACTTATGAAGTTGTTTTCCATATCATTTGGTAATAAAATATCTACTTACAAAAAATTAAAAAAAATTTAAAAAAAACTAAAAAAAATTTAAAAAAATAATAAAAAAAATAATCGGGTCGGGGATCTATATCCCCGTACCTGAACTGAACCCGATTCAGGTATTATAATTCAAACCCGTCCCCGACCCCGACCCCGAAAAACTTCACCCGAACCCGGCCCATTAGGGGCGGGTACCCGCGGGGACCCGAACCCGTGGGGAAAATTGTCATCCCTACTTATACTTTTAGCCTTTCGTCTAAGAATGAGATGCTAATTCAAATATTCTTCAACTGTGTACTTATAAACCAAATAGTAGTCTCGATTATGTACTTAAGAACAATTTTAAAATATTTTAATTGTGTACTATTAAACACAACTGTGACCTATCATTCTTTATAATTTATCTAGTAATTTTTAGCCGCCTAGTCTATCATTTGAAAATTAGCTTCTTAAGCTCAATGTTTTTTAACAGTATACTATATAAACACAATTGTGGTATCGACTATGTACATAAGAACATTAAGTGCAGGAATTTAATCAAATACAGAAAATTAAATCTAGCAAGAACATTGTATTAAGTGAACAAAACAAAGCATATTTATTTATCGTTCTAACTTCAAAGGATAGTTATTCTAGTGGTCGACTCAATTTTTTCAAATTGTTTTTCATTATGGAGAAAAGGTAACAATTTTTAATTTCATCATTACGACCTAATGACTGTGATTGACAATTGACAAAGATGAAAATTAAAAGCTAATTTGTTTTTTAGAAGAAAATTTAAAGTTAATTGAGCCCTCAATAATAGTGAGAATTAATTGATCATAATTGGAATGAACCATTTTAGCACTTTCTTCTTCCACTGTACTAGACGTGAAACTGATTGATTTTCACAATTCGTCCGAATGCCGATTTTAATTTTTGAACCACAAAATTTTTGGTGTTAATTATTTTTACTTTTAAATGGATTAATTGCAAATCAGGCACAATCTGCACTCATTTGCAATAATAGCACCACCTTTCAATTGATTGCAATTGAGATCACACATTGAATTTCTGGTGACTGAAAAACTAACGTGGATTTTATTTTATTTGTTTTAAATGGAAATTTACTCATATTTTAACGTGGCATTTTTGTTTATTTTTTATTAGATACTTTTATTTATTTTTCAATTTGGTGTGATGTTTTTTATATAAGAAAAAATAAAATTAGTATTTAGTAAAAAAAATGTCACGTCAAAAAAAAATCTACGTCAGTTTTCTGGTCATCGAAAATTCAAGGTGTGATCTCAATTGTAATCAATTGAAATGTCGTGCCTTGATATGCCAATGACAAAAGTTGTGTTATTATTGCAAATGAGTACGAAAGTTATAACTTGATTGCAATGAACCCTTTTTAAATTACTTAATTATCAACCCGAACCACACCCTCAGAACCGAAGGCGTCAGGAATACGTCACATGCAGGTACTGATTCAGACAAACAGAATTTTAACCGTTCCAAAAATTATTAATTCTCCATTATTTTCCCGGGCCTTTATCCGCATTAATTTCAGTTCATTTTAAAGTTATAGGAGTATTTCACAAAATCATCGTAGTCGACTAAATATTATCCAAATAAAGATCTCGCTATAAATTCATCTCATGAAAAAATAAATTGATGATTGTAATTTTTGGTGTGATTCATGCCGGGAGATCCACCCGTTCAGAGACAGCTACTTTGACGTGGTGGTGTCGGCGGCGTTCGGGCAAAAGACGGCGGTGTAGTGGTGGTGTGGGACCTTGTGCATGTGGAGGAATACGTAGAGACTGAATGAGCTGAAGATGGAGCAAAATTAGGATTTTCGGCCTCCGAGCGCATAACAGCGTTTATGGTCAACAGCCACATCGTCTCCTTCCATAAGCCAACTCAGCATTTTGTGGGGTCCACTGAAGTTAGACTTGATTGGAATGGAGATTCAACAATCTCTGTTAATATAAAAAAATCTCAAATTAATCGAGGGCTCGAGAAATTGAAACGTACTTTTCTTCGTCCCACAATAAGTGTCTTCCTTTGCATATTGGGTTGTCCCACAATAAATATCATATACCTAATATGGAAAGCACATTCTCTCACAAAAATATGCGGGCTCCACCATTTTTTAACTTTTCTTATTAATATCCGTGTCAAAAAGAAAAAAACACTTAGTCATAATGAGTAGTATTTAGTTTGTTAAAAAAAAAAACTTTTAGAAAGTAGTAGTATAATTTTAATTGAATTAATGTTTCCGATTAATCATCAACTTATTGCGGACTCAAGTTGCCCACCGTCTTCATTAGTTTTGAGCTAATTCGGGCATCGGAAGATCACACCGATTAACCTCCATCACATTATAACGACAGAAAGTACCAAAAACTACCATTGTAGATGGAAAAGGACAGAAACTACCTAAACATCGAAGATGCAAAGTTGTCATTATAACTAGATTTTGACAATGAATGAAGTAGATATGAGGTGCCAAAAACTAAATTAACTTAGAAACTACTCCAGTCACAATAAGTCACTAATAATAAATAATTAGGTGCCAAGTAGCTCTGATTGAAACTCGAGAATTTAACCATTGGCTCCTAGTTTTCCGAATCTATGCAATACAGAATTGAAGTCAGATCGATTGAAATCAACACCTAACTACGAATGACGTGTCTGGTTCAATTTGACTATATGCTCTCATAGGGTAATTTTGCGCCGCCCCCACAAAAGAGAAAGGGATGAGGTTATTAATATTATACACTAGACATGTCAATCAGACTAACTAACTCGATTTCGAATTCTATAGTCTAGCAGGCTTTCAAGCTATTTTGTTTTAACCATAATCCAAAACCTTCAAATTTCAGGCTACCCCATCAGACCAGGAAATTTACAAAAAAAAAATAATATTTTTTCTAATCCAAGACATTTAACCTCGTATTAGATAATTAAAAATATACGATTGGATTCCGTCAAAAAAATAAAAATACAAAATTGGATATGAATCTGAATTTCACCGTGAGATCATCTCACGCAAGTTTTTGTGGTAGATATTTGTACAAATATTTTAGGAGATACAGAGAGAAATAATAGATCCGGTTGAACCTTGCTAATCTTATTTTGAAAAAGATGTATCTTTAGGAGGCATTTGGTTTGATGGATGTGATAGATAATATTTGATAGGATAGTGTAGGATGTGATTATTTAAATTATTAGTCTAGTATTTTGATTGCTTGATTGTGGTGTATGATAATTGAAAGACTATGTGAGTGTGTGTGCTACTGTGTGTTGTGTGTGTGGTTATATTGAAATTTTGCATCATGGATTAGACAAGGATTATAATCAACCCAAATTTGGGATGATAAGTTATCATCCATTTTAATGATTGGAGCACAGACCTAATTATTCATCACGGGTTTCATCATTCAAACCAAACGTATGATTAGGTGGGATTATATTATCAATCACTCCTTATCAAGCAAACCAAACGCCACCTTAAAGAATACAATATAGAATTGCACGCTTTACGTAGACATAAGTCTTCATTTGCTGATAGAAGAAGAGTAGATTATAGAATCTGTAGATGTTTCTATGTATGGTACTTGGGTGATTGCATGTGGTGAATCCATATGGGTGAATGTGTGCAATCAAATAACTTGCATCTTAGGACAAGGACATAATGAAAAGCCAAACATTATCTTTCTAAGAATTCCGCAACGACACTTTGGGACAAAATGACACTTATTCGGGATGGAGGGAGTATATAC
Organism: Agastache rugosa; assembly: GCA_031470985.1. Classification (NCBI taxonomy): domain Eukaryota; kingdom Viridiplantae; phylum Streptophyta; class Magnoliopsida; order Lamiales; family Lamiaceae; genus Agastache; species Agastache rugosa. The sequence continues at coordinate 14,067,706 of CM062608.1, forward strand.
TTGAAGAGCATCTACTATATCCTTATATTCTAAGGATGGTAAATATTTACTACTACATTGGATGCACCTACATCCTCAAGACATGAATATAAGAGGCTCTCCTAATAAAAAAGAAGGAAATATCATATCATCATTTAATCGTCTCAAAGCAACTAAATAGGGGTAGGCTGGTGACATTTTGCAATTAATTTAATATCTTAATGGCACTAAATTTTGATAATTGACATTTAACAAAATAATTATTTTCGTCTCATATTTTAACCATAAAAGTATACAACAATTGTCCCAGTGGGGATGGCCTAGTGGTGGAATGGTTGTCTGTTGACCAATAGGTCAGAGGTTCGAGTACTCTCGGCCATAAAAAAACCCTAGGTGGGGTGTGTGAGTATTAATATTTGTAATGATATTAAAAAAAAAAAAAAAAAGTATACAACAACGCCGTGTGTTGATATCACAAGTTCCCGAAAACTATACATGAATGGCAAAAACTATAGTAAAATCTTAATAAAAAATCACTCCTACAAAAATTTCATAGTTGAACAAAATCAGCAGAAAGTTACCATAAGTATATGCAGGTAGGTTGAAGGGGCTTGTACACAAACACATGCAGCGATTGATCAGGCTGCCGGTACACAGTAAGACGAGCTGAAGGCTGGAGGTAAGACACATACCAAATGAGGCCCTGGTGGGTTGCAGCTTATATTTGCCTTTTCGACATTTGGCAAACCAAGTTGAGGTGGCCGGACATATCCAGCAACCAGAGGAAGGCATAATATTGAGATCACTATCCTTGAACCTGTTAGAATACCGTGAATTATTTAAGTGCCACAGAATAAAAAATATAAGGTCGATAGCATACTAGGAGAGATGGCAACAACAATCAGTAGGAAAAGATGAAAAGCGTGGACGTTCAATACCTTGTTTCGTGGAGAGTGATGTGTATCCTCTTTTTCTTCCAGCTATCATCCAGTTTTCTGAATTAACATTGACTTCATACAAAACTTCATCCTGAGACACAAGAAAAATAATGATTTACCGGTCATGAATGCAATGTGATATATTGTAGGGTGTTGCTAGGCACGCCCTCACGTTTTCTTTACTGTGTTTAGATGCTCCCAGTTTCAGACGTTCTAACTCGAACTCCAACTAGCGAAACTATTTATACAACAGTGTGCAGTCGATGGTTGATGACAATATAATAGATGCTTTGAAACAATAGAAACGTGATACTGGCTAACCATCTACATCATTACTCTGTAATCTACTATAATGAGCAACTCCTGTGTCGCATGTCCTAGAGATTCAGTTATAGTGAATTTCACTTGGACAACTCTAATCACCCTTCTGAACTTGTGACTACGTAATTTGGACTGCTGGAATACTGAAATACAGAACAGTAAGTAAATTACGTACAAGGTCATCAGAAGCCGCATTCTTGTCCGAGTCCTTCAACCTTTCAACTCTCCAGTTCATGGTCACAAGCTGCCCAACTCGGAGACCACTTGAAGGGAGAGGAAGGAAACCAACTGCAAAGCAAGGGTCCAGCACTGGTCTCTGTAAAGCAAGAGCACTCCTAAAGGTCAAAGGCTCTGTTTCATTTTCAGGTCCAGTAAGTTCCTCAGTTACGGGGTTATGACCTCCAAGATTTCTGTCACCAGTTATTGTATATCTGATATTCAATATACTGACTGGATCCAAATCCTTTGCTTCATCTGCAAAAGTAAGATTAACGACTTAGATAGAAACAGGTCACATTTCTCTGCTGAAAGAATAAAGCAAAAGAAGAGAGATGAAGAATGCACCAGTTCAAACTAGGAGTATAACTACTTTATCATTCTGCGGCAAATATTTTGGACCATGATGCGTGAGCCAATTTTGAATATCAGTAAGCAAATGCTTTAGAATTGCAAGTATAAGCAGCATTAACAGTATAAATGATGAGACCATCTTGACTTTATAGGTTGTGAGGTACCCACTTACTCAAATTAACTTAAGCTTTTATTATGCAATGAAACTTACAAATTTTAATAATAGTAGGGACATATATGGCAGGAATAATTTTGCATGACCTGATGTGGATTAGACCTAGGAGTGCTTGGCACATCTTAATTGCATTAATATGTCATCAAATTATCTATGCGTGGAGGTAGATATGGAAGGACGCAGAAAGAACATGTGAAAACTCAACCAAAAAGCTGGCCCTACCTTCTGCTGGTGTATCTACTGCGCGGATGCTAAACAAAATTCCAGCTCTTGATTTGGAAGAAACAACTAGAGGAAAGAACTTAGACACAGGTCTCCCGTCACCTTTTCCAGTATGAGCAAAACCATCCTGAAGATCTAGCCAAGCATCAGAGATGGCCAGAGAAGCTTTCACCTGTGACTGCAAAATTACCTGAGAAAGAAGATGGAAGGAAAAGAAAACCAACAATTAGAAGGCACTCATCAATTCATACTAATTGGGACAAGAAGGCTGCTAAGCAGTTTGGCCATGGTCAATCTATCATTAAGATTTAGCTCATGTTTGGTTGGGCTTTTTTTGGGCCTGGATATGGATTCACTTAACTGAATCCATCACTCCTTGTTTGGTTTGGGTAGTTTGTTAACCATTGCCCTTACTTGAGGGTAACTCAAACCCCCAAAATGTTACCCTTCAAACTAAAGCAGTAACAAAATCCTTTCTTCTCCGGATTCATTTCCCTTACAAGTGATTCCTTTCCATTGTTGAACCAAACACCCAATAAAGGTAACAGTTATTGTTATCATTCATCCCCTCTACTTGATTCCATTCCTCTACTTGAACCAAACAAGCACTTAGAGTAATAGCTTCACAAGAACTTCAACATGTACATTATTTTTTACATTTTCTGGTTCTAATCATTTTGCAAAACTTTTCTGTTGTGATTTATCTTCAGACAATGCCTTCATCTTCTGCTTCTTATTCTCCAAATTTTGCTTCTGTGCATAACAGACATTGATTTCTGCATTCCTATCTTGTCATCTGTCTTTCATCATTCATGTTTATTTTTTGTCAATTTTTTTTGCATAATAGCAAGTACAACAATATGCATGTGGAAGGACATGATGTCAGATGATAGGCCTGTAAATTAATTAAAGGTGAAAACTTTGTAAAGTAATAGTATAACGTCAAATCTTAAAGAACTACAATTTGTTAAATTAAAAAATGAAAATAAAACAAAGTTTAGGATAATTTGAAGAGTGTGCATTCTGAAGTTGCAGCATATGTACCTGCAAAAGCAAAGTACCATCACTGCATTTGTCTGCAACGCGTGTACTCACGTGGAAAGGATCCGTAAAATGCACTGCTACTGTCCTGTGATGTAATCCTAGTTATTTCAGGCTTGCGTTACTTCTAAAAGTAGGGCTATGAAGGAAATAAAATTGAAAGAAAAATAAAGGCTTGTACTTCTCAAATGTCTGGTTATGAGAAACTCCAAAATCAAGTCTCAGAGCAATTGTCCTCAAACCATCCACTATACATTGTCTCTGAGGAATTGTACCTAAAAAAACACAAACAAATAGTTACTTTAATCATTGAAGCATACCTTCTAAAAAATTAGAACTACCAAAACTTATGAGATAACAACCTGCAGGAGTTCCCTCAGATAATCCGTGACTAATAGCCTTTAGTGGAATCCATAAGACAGAAGTAATATTGCTTGTCCAGTCAGGCAAATTGATCTTGCCATCTTCTAGTCTCAATCGTTTAACTTCAGCAGATACTGGAGAAAGATTGTCAGGTGGATTATCTGAGTCGACCATGTTTTTTGCCTGAATTTCATGCTTCTCAATTTCGATTTCATGTCTCTCCTCAATGCTCAAGCCAGGGCCGGTGTCTATGTGCAATACAGCACCCTTAAGGGAGTAGTTTATTGGTTTAACAATTATCCCAACCCACTGAGGTTCATTCATCAGTAAAGCAGATGAAACAGCAGCAGCAAGATCAACCAGAGGCCTTGGTCTGGCCACCTAGATATAAATATAAAGTAAGAAACCTGTATTTCTTACTATGAGTAACACACAGCAAAATAACACACAGCAAAATAAGCAAATTAATGTGCTATCCTCATATGTACAATTCTAATTCGCCAGTTCAGCAAAATGTGTAGCTCAACTCATGAAAATAACTACACACACAATACCTTCAAGACAGGTCTCGTTGGCTTTTCAAAACTCATAAAATCATCAGTATCTGCAGGCCCACCTTCCAAAAAACTATGTGATCTAAATCTTAATTGACCGATCTGTCCAGTGAGAACCCCCAACACATAGGACCCCGGTTTCTGTGGGGGCAAAGAAACTGTAATATTATTCTTGCCAGGACGTAGCACAATAGCTTCAGAGCTCTTTATTGCCTGAACACATAAGAAGCTTGAGTTAGCCTTGCATGCGAACGATGCAGATGCCAGAATATGGCATTAAGGAAGTTAGATGATCACAAGGAATGTGTACCTTAGCACCCTCGTCAGTACTATTTGTAGCTGTAAGCATAACACTAAGCGATTCAAGAGTAATATCATCTGGAAATCCACTCCATAGAGCAACAGTGAGTGTGCCAGGATCTCCATCGCAAAGCTCTAAAGGAGGTCCCTGATTGCTGGAAAATGTTATTAAAGAGGAGACATCTAGGGGCACAGGATGCTCCATTTCACTATGAGCAAGACGGACAACTTCAGACTGAAATGCTTGTCGTTCTTTGGGTAAGAACAATCCTTGATCTAGCGACAACAATCTCACACAAGAAGATAAGTAGCCAGCTTGATCATTCAATATCTTTTGACACTCGGCCAAATTTGGAAGAACTTCTGCCAGCAGGTTCTCCCATCCTTCACCCGCATAAAGGGCACAAACTTTCTCATACAATTTTGCTGCAAAATCATAATTTTCGTGCTTATGGTAGACAGCTGCAATTTCACCATCAAGGACAACTCCATGTCTCTTCCACCAAGAACGGTGGTAATTATTTGCAGCACCCTTAGACAGATCTAGATATTTTTGCTGCAAAATGAAAATCAAACTACAGATATTGATGAAATGATAATAAGAAATAGATATGGAGAAATTATAACACCGTAGAGGTAACTTAACAAAGGTCATCTAAGGATTAAAACTTTAATTATTCTGTATTGAGAAATCAAAGAATGAGTATGCTCCAAGTAGGGTTACTACCAAGCAATCCCAGTTACTTTAGATAAAAGTACTTCCAAGTTCATTTGCCTAAGCTTAATGATGCAGTAGTAAGCTCCAACTTTTCCAGATAAAATAGCTCAAAGAGCTAAAGATAGGTTTCTATCAAGTACTTACCCAATCCTGTATTTAAAACGAAGATATTCTCGTTACTCTTTTTAAGAGCTTATAAGGTATAAAATCTAATTACCATAAGCTCTCTCATTAATTATTTACATTTTACACTTAAGCTAGATGCCCTTAAAAGTCTCAAGTTCAAATCATTCATAAGCCTATCCAGTACAATCTTTTTCCAGATATCATTGTAAAGGAAATTAACCAGACATACAGAGGAGGTTCACAATTGACACAGAGTAAGTCAATCCATCAAGGTCAAACTTTAAAAGTAGACATTTAAGCAATAATATTGTACTAGGTAACCAGTTGATCTTGATAGTAACTTGAGATAAACTTCACAAGAATGTAGAGGCCTCAAAGCCAATTATAAATTACCTCAAATTCCTCAACAGAGGACAAACTTTTCAACAGCTCTGCATCAGAAATTGTATTCCTCAAAGCATGCTCAGCAGCGACAAATATCTCTGCAAGTCTCATAGGCCGGTCAATTGAACCATCAAAATTCCCAGGTGAGGACAAGGTCCTTGACATGGGAACATTGTTCACTTTTTGTACCGTAGACAGATTTCCTGAACTGTCACTAACAGAGGTCTGAGAAGAGTCGCGAAATTTTTCCATCCTAAAGTAGTTATATGCACACAGATCCCAGATAAGACATATTTGGAAGTTAAATAAAAAAGGGAAGAAGAATGAACTAGGTTGTATCCATTAATCTGCATACAAGTAAGACTATATTTCCCAGTAAAGTCGTTCTATCAATAATCTTTCTATAATGCATAACTCAAGTGTCAAGTTATTCGTCGTCTATCAAACCAGGAACATCCACAAAAACACATTCTGGTTGTGTACAAGCATCCACGAATGATAAGTCTGTCCCTCGGCCAATAATGAACAACATCGTAGTTCCTAGTCCTTAAATCACCTAGAAATCCTTCCGGACCTCTAAAATTTCTCCATTATTTTTAAGTGATGGCCATATCAAGTTAGCTGATTCCGCCAAACATAAGTGTATGTAAATTCTGTATTTTTTTTCTTTGTAACTGAATATGCAGGATTTTATGATGTTAAGCGATATTTTGATGACAATATGAAACACAGATCCACGGATGATCAATTCAAGAATTTTCCTGAAGGAGAAGCTCTAATAGCCATATCGCACCAAAGCTATATCGCACCAAACAGAAATCGGGCTCCACTCTAAGACTTTTAATTATTCATTTAGCTGTCTTGGTCATATCTTGTTTGTGTAAAGTACCTTGATCAGATAAAAATGTGTAGAAGTTCTGGTATTTGTTATTTGATTGTTTTCAGGAAAATAGCTCAGACAATAATTCATAAGACAAGGCTTTGTTCGTGTTGCATATGAAAAGCATATAGACAAATCTAAGCAAACTGGAAAGTTTCATTACCCATCACCAGAATTAGGACGGGCGTCAAACAATTCAGACATATTTCCAGCTGAAAGAGATGCTCTACGGCGATTTGCCTCACGCAAAAGAACAGATGGTTCCAAAGGCAGCGGCTTCCTCTGTATGCCAAAGTGCTTAAGGCGTGGAGATTCTTGGAGAATCATCTGCACAACCAGTGCAGAATACAGATATCATATGCATTTCAGGATGAAATTAATCAATATGTAGCGCCAACACTGATGCACACATCTTGAAGACGTATATGTAGGCAATATCTCCAATTGTGCAAAAGCAATTAGTGGAAAGGGAAAAAATGCTAAAACATTTTGCAATAAAATTATGAATCCAATTCTGTGGATAGTTGAAATGTTGAAAAGAGAGATCATATAAAGATATAATCAATCCTTGATAAAGCAAAAACCATTTATTGACATGATTATCATGTCAGATAACATTTCTTTAAAATTCAACCTTCAATTAAGCTTATTATAAAAGCTATGTAGAGGTGTTCACGGGCCGGTTCTGGTTCGGAACCGGCCCGAAACCGCCGGTTCCGGTTCGGGAAAGTTGGAACCGGAACCGGCCCGTATTGGACGGTTCCGGTTCCGGGTTGGAACCGCCGGTTTAGGGCCCGAACCGTCTAAATTTTATTTATTTTTTTTTTATTTTTGAAAATATAAATTATATTGTCATTCAAACTCATAAATCATTAATGTAATGTATAAAATCGATATAGAACAAAATATATCTTCATTCATAATAATATATGATCAATTACAAATGACAATAAATAATTATTCAAAAACGGTACCACGGTTCCGAACCGAAACCGCCAGTTCATGTTCGAACCTTATTATTATTATCACCATTTTTGGCTTTTTTTCATTCAATTTACCATTGTAATTGTCATTTTTGCTTTCTATGTGATATAATTAATATGGATTAACACAAAATATAATTAAAACTATAAAAAATAAAAAATTGTCGAAAAACCGCCGGTTCACGGTTCCTAGCCTTTGGAACCGGAACCGGCCCGTCCCAAGCACGGTTCAGGGCAGGAACCGGGCCGAAAACCGTTGACCACGGTTCCGGTTCCGGGTCGGTTGAACACTTCTATATTCAAGACATTCTTTTTTAATATTTTTTACTGTGTTTTGATGCTCAGTGTTCCATTGCTATCCATTCAGAGTTACCTTTTCTTTTGCAAGCACCTCAGATGAAGCATTGGGTGGAAGTGATGGCCAAACTGCTGGCTTAGGCCACGGAAGCATGCTGAGTGAAGCACTGCATGAAAAATAAAAGAGTTATGGTAGTGCCCAGAAAATGTAGAATTCTTAATGATGATTTACAGATTGACTTGGTTCCCCTGGCATGAAAAATTTCCTTTTGCCAACATTACCAACTACTATCATTTCTGTGACAATTCAACTTCAAAAATAGATCTTTCACAGAATAAGTAGTGCTAGATACTAAGTTTTCAGTGGAGTACAAAGAACCATTACAAGATTATAGTAAAATTGAGCGCATACCTGTTAACAGGACTTCTTTCAATATCTGATCCATAGCCAACTAAATACCCTAGCCGCATGAACTGCCACAAATATGATTTAGGTCAACCGGAACTACCAGTGATCTGGTCATAAAAAACTGGGAAAAGAAAACGACAATGACTGGTCCCTCTCCTGACAAAAGGATTTTTTTTGGGGGGGGGGGGTGTTAATAAAAAGCGTTTCAAATATCAAGATTTCATGACCCTTCTCCAGAAAAACATGCATTCTTTCTTCGCACTTGTATTGGCAAGGAAACGGAAAGTTGCTATACAATGTTCAGTTTTCTAGATTTAATTCATAAAAAAATTGCAGTGCTACCTTTGTATGGCACAAAGTATATAACTCCCCTTGGACACGGTAAAACTCCTTTTCAACATCAGGTGCTGCTAGTCCATCTTCATAGTGAGAAGCAGTTGCACCAATCAAGGCCAAGCAAGCTGTTATCACCCAGACTTCACGCATACAAAATGGTAACATACTCTGGGAGAACCCAACATATAAAAAAAGGTGAAATTCAACACAATGTGACTAGGATAAGAACTTAGCAAAAATACCATCAGAACTAAATGCTAATACCTCATGCAAACCCAATGCCCCTGAGAAGCTGATTATGAACGAATAACCCCTTGATGCAACCTCAAATGGGCGTTTTAGTTTAAAGAGAAGCTGCATTTGTGAAATCACAGAAACCCTCTAAGAGAATGTGTGAATGTTCAAGCAAAAGATAAAGAAAACAGCAATAAAATAATTTAGTGAAAAGTAAAAAGAATAAGCCATATAGAACAGCCAATTCATCGAGCTGTCAACGATGCAATTTTTAATGTTAAATATTATATCAGTAGAAAAACATAATGTTGGAAAAGGAACCTGCATTACAACAGAGCATCATCATTGCATACATATTAGAAGACAAACCTATACTAGTTTACAATTAACTTTCACACCTTTGCTTGACAGGCAAATAAATACTGCCTGAACTCAAACTCCCTAAAAGAGTCATCTTGAACAATCTGAGCTAATGCTTTTTTCCCAGGGTCAAGCAGTGTAGCCTGATCATCTTCCTTCTCCACTCCTCCAAAGTCCCTCTGCTTTCCTGCCATATTAACTGAAATGCAGGACAAATTGCATAGAAGTTAGGTTGCACATCTTCACCTCTAACAATAAAAATCTAGTGAGGCCAGATGATTAGAATATTAGAGGAAGCATCAGTATTTTTTCCTTCACCCGAAACAAGATTAAAAGCTGAGAAATCGAGCAAAATGTGAATACAACTACAAGAAAAATGACAGAGTTGAGATCAAAGAAAAATGAGCATAAAAATGAGTAAAGGTGCGAGAGTTTCAAAAGCCTCCCCCCCCCCACCCCCCCACACACACAAAGAATCCCCTTCTTCCTTGAAATAAATCAACAGTTTCATCTTCACTTCAAAAAAATATTTAGATTCTAAATCAAGTTATGTAGTTGAACAGCAATTAGCTAATGTTCCTAAGAATGGTTGTATTAAAGCCTAAGCAATGATTTCTTTGAATTCTTTCATTCTGAAAAGCAAAAGAACAATGATGAATGCCAATTACACTATTACAATTTAACTACATTTTTTTTCAAGTCAACTTGCATTTCCAAAAACATTCATGAGCCACTTAAAAAAAACATTAAAGAAAGATAGGACATGCATTAAGCACCTGTTTCCAAATAACAGAGTTCAAGCTCATCATATTCACGTAAAGCATCTTCATGGAGATGAGCAATTTCGAACATAAAAGCCAAACTTTCCTGTCACAGAGGGAATTCATGAGCATATGAAAACAATGCCGACAAAGTTTATAGAATTGAAATAACTTGATCTGAAAAGGGCCAAAGGTATTGGAAAATTTTATTAAACCATTTTTTGGAAAAAAATAAAAAAATAAAAAATCTATTGTATAGTGAGCCTTGCAGAATCCAGAAACATTTTGGTGGAATTTTTCGGCACTTTGTGACATGATAAGAAAGAAAGCAATGTACCAAATTGTCTAGCATTTGGAAAAAGGGCACTGGATTGGGTAACATAAGTTGTTCGGCAAAATCAACATGTCTGTTCCCCATTAGGGCTTCATGCTGATACTTCGTTCAAAAATCTTTCTTGCACATTTCAATCCCTAAATATAGGTACTTTCTAAACTGGCAATGCAAAGTAGCATAAGAAAGCGAGCCTATACACCTCTTTCTCTTGAATGGGTTTTTAACTGATTTACAGAATATTTTCAAATATAATTATATCACAAGACAAGTACCTTTAGAATGAAAAAATTGCAGAAGTTCCAAACTGGCATGAATCTCTGTTCACTAAGCTTGCGAATTTCCTCTTCATAAAACTGAATACGTCTATCAAGTGTATTTCTGATGCATTCCATAATTTTAGCCTCCAAGTCTTCCCAGAAATTGGGATCAGGTCCATGAATATCCAATTTGCAGCACCTATATGAAACAATTGAGAAACTATTAAATTAGGATTACCTGCATGTAACTGTAAGAAATTTGGGTTCAAATTCACTTGATTAAATCCTTTCCACGACTTGCACAGCATTGTAACCAGCATGATAGAGAAAAAAAAATGTTGGCAGTTTTAATTCACTAAAATAGAGAATTTTCACGACATTTGAGTATATAACAGCATAAAACTAAGAAATAACATGCTTAAGATGGAAGTCTAACCTTTCCCTCTTTTTAGAGCTGAAATCAACTTCAACTTTGGCATAGACTTTTTTCGCCATCTTGGTGGCCTGATCGTTGTGAACTGGTGCTTTAGACACAAAAACAATAAACCATTCTCGTTCATCATTTTGAACTATCAGTTTGAGTCGTGGTTTAAGAATGTTCTTAAACTCGTCAAGATCCTACAAGCACGGGAAAAAAGTAGACGTAATGAAAAGAGAAAGTACAAAATAAAGGATAAAGATGAAAATAGTTAGCCTACAGATGATAAAGGTCTCAGCAAGTGAGATAATAAAGTAATTAACTTGAACATATCTCGAGAGGCAGAAATTCTTACCTCGCAAGTAACAAGAACAATAGTTGCATACGGCTCCCGGAACCAAAACAATGATTGCTCTTGAGGAAACCGACTGCGTAGTCTTGCATCCGTTGTCAGTATGAATTCGGCAGGTAGTTCATCAACAAGCACAGGATTGCGGGTCTTGTTGTTAAGAAAAGCCCTTTTGAAAGGCAACCTCTCTTCAAAGCCCTTCTTGACGGTAGGCCACAAATCACTTACATCCTCAACTATAACAAAATAAAGCAATATCTGTAAACTACCTTCAACAGTTACCCAATTTTTTCAAGATTTAACGAAAATGTTTCTTTTCTTCTGTCATATCAAATAGACAGCTAATAAAATGCTTAATATCACTATCTACGAACAAACAATATAATCTATACCAAATGAATCTACCAATTCCAGCATGGAGGCTGTTAGCTTTCTACAACAAAAACAATCGACACACAACAAAATTCAAGGTATTACTGTGCAATAGCTCACTCCGATAGTTAATTAAAATCTATGCAACAAGTGGGATATCTTCATCAGTAAAATTATACCATAAAATGATCCACCGTAACAGGAAAAACAGCCTCGGGACAGGAAACACAAAAATATCTACCATTCAATGCAACTGGACCAAAATGCTATACTCACATACAGAGATCAATGCAATCAGTATTACCTACAATTCAGCAGGAAAATAACTAAAAAAAGGCACGATTTAGTCCGGGAAAAAAAATATTAACAACCAAAAACCAGAAGAAAAACACTAAGCAGGAGCAACAACAAAGAAAAATTGAACATGAGCCGTTGCTGTGTGTTACCGGAGAGAACGACATGATCGCATGATGATTTGATACTCTGAAACTGAGGTAAGAAACTCGCCATATTTTCACCGATCTGCGGAGAGCATCAGTCCGTCGATGGAGTCGAATCGGCGAGCGAGAATGCTGACAGTAGTAGAAGCGTGCGCAGATCTAAGAAAAATAATAATCGTTGTTTTAATTAAAGTTGTGAGCAGATTTTGTGTATCGGTTCGGTTGATCGGTGTTGCCCGAACCGACCGACCGATGCACCCCCTAAAATAAGGAAAAGGGTCAAATAAGCTCTTCATGTTTATCCCTATGTACAAATAAACCCCTCATATTTTTTTTGGGTACAAACACTCTTAATGTTAATTTTTTTTTTTTTTGAAAGGAAGTTTTAATGTTAGTTAATATTGATATTCATGCCCCTCCTAACTATATGTACTATATTAAATATTTTGTGACTAATATAATATTTGTTTGCAAGTATTTTACTACTAATTCAAGTTTTTGTGATTTTCTTGACTAACCTGACGTAATGAATTGTTCAAAATATCTAAATTAATTATATAAATAGAACAATAGTCATAAATAAATTATTTAAATGTATCTGGATATCCAAATTTATAAAAAATATCGTAACATTTCAAAATAACTTTACTATTTGATAAAGTTATGAAGTTATAAGGGATATAATGGATAAATACAATGAAACATTTAAAATTGTTTAAATTGGGAAAATGAAAAAGGATCTTATGTGCACACATTTTATTAACATTTGTACTTTTTCCAAACTATATTCTTAATAAAGGGATTCTTTTATATTTTCGAAAAAAAAAATACATTGGACAATTTTTTAAAGCTGAAAAATCGAAGCAAATTTTAGAGGTACTCTTCTTCATAAATTTCTAGAAGTTGGTTTGTATGTATCCAGACAAATGATTTTTTTTTTTTTGAAAGGTTATCCGGGTAAATGTTGAGAGCATCCGTTTCAAACACTACCAAAAAATATTATTAATATTTATTTATGCATTAGTATTGGGATTATTATTATTATTATTTTGCTAGTTAATATAGGTAAATTGGTAGTAAAATACTTATGAGGGGCATGGATATCAAATTTTAATAACATTAAGTGTGTGTTTGTACCCAAAATATATAAAGGGCTTACTTGTACCTTGTAGTAAACTTGAAGGGCTTATTTAACCCTTTTCTCCCTAAATTATTATTGATAAAATACAAAGGTGTAAGAATTTGTTGGGAAAATTAATAGAGTTTTGAAGTGATACCAAAACCCAGCTGACCCCAACTAAGTAGATGTTTGCTCAAACCCAAGCGTTTTACCAGCTCACCTGTTTGAGCTTATAGAGTTTCTAAGTTCAGGTGGAATCGCTGAAGACAGCAGAAGACCCAGCTGAGTACACAGCAGGGTAAGCCAAGTCGAGTGATAAGTAACGTTATCCAGATTCAAGACGATAAAGTTCTTCCAGACACAGCTGTAGGAAAGACCCAGCTCGTGTGACAACTTAGCTCTACGTCAAGACCCAGCAGAGTTCAAGACTCAGCTCAGCGTCAATGATCCAGCAGAGTTCAAGACAGCTCAGAGTCACCAGCACAGCAGAGTCGAAGTGAACTTGAGATAAAGTCAGATCTGATCTGGACCATCAGGAACTCGACACCTCAGCACCTAGAAGTCAAACCTAGGATTGCTTTACGAGGAAATCAAGGAAGAAGACAAGTCAATCCTGTCAGAAGTTAGGTAGAGATTCAGAACGGCTCTTTCCAACGGCTAGTTCTGATCTCTCCCTATAAATAGAAGTCTTCTTCATCATCAGAAAGTGTGGAGTGACGAGAGAATATATTCAAGAGAGATCAACATACTTCATTGAAGGAAGTCTAACCAAAGATCAAGAGATCTCTCAGAAAAGCTTCAAAGATCCAGCAGCCTTCATTCTTATATGTTATTATTTATTCTCAGGCTGCTGAAGCTCTCTCCTACTAGTATCTAGGCATATAATCCTTCCCATCTTAAGCCTAGTTTGAACGAGTTCATCATACTCAAAGTTCTTCATTGTAAGAACTCGTTCATAGTTGGAAAACCCCCCAAACCCAAACCCAGAAAAGGTTAGGTAAAGGTACGCCTGCTCGAAGCGCGTAATTCGAGTGTTGGTTCTGTAGTACCCGTAAACTACGGAGTTAGGCTTCAGTATGCCGTAAACGATGCAGTTACGTTTCGATACGATGCGCGTAAACTTGTATCCGGCTTGAGGAACTAAATTGCAACGCTTCCGTTGCGCGAAAAGTCAGTGGTATCCTTAGTGGATTACCAGAGGTTTCTGGTCGTGGACGTAGGAGTAGTTTCTCCGAACCACGTTAAGTTGCTTTGTTCTTTCATGTTTATTTATGCATCCAGCTAACCCTTCATAAGCATTATTTCAAGCTGCATAAATGATTAAGCGAAAAGAGAAACTAAGCTTTGCAATATATTTGAAGCAACAAACGGACTTTCCAAAATCCCACACATTCATTCCGCACATGTCGATCAAAAATTGTCTTCCAGCTGGATCAAACACAGCCAGCTCACTCAAAAGAGTTTTAATTGGAAAAGTTTTTAAACCTTGGTGTATTCACCCCCCTCTACACCAAGGTATCCGTCTTGGGACCATCAGAATTCAATAACTTAGTAATAATAAAATTGGTCAAATTATTATAATTATAATATAAAAATATAATTAAATCTAATTCACTTCACGAGTTTAAACTAACGAGTCGAATATCGCCAAACTTAAATATAACTCATTTAACTAATGAGTTTTACTGCGCTTAAAAAAAACTAATGAGTTTCACTAAATGAGCTTGAATGAATATTTTATAGAGTCGAGAATCAAAGAGCTCATATTTTTAGTCTCATTTTCAAGTGGAAAAGAAAATTTAAATGTGACGTGACTACATTTTTCAGAAACCGTAGAAAGAAAATTTGAGAGAGAGAGAGGGAAAGGATCTAGATTAGGCTATAAGCTTTGGATGAGGGCCATGAGGCGCGTCAAAACATCATCTTCATAAACTACCAACTCCCGTTCATGGTCGTTCCTTTATCCGCTTATCTGTTCTCTCCTAACAAGCTCCATCCCTTTCATTTCCTCAAATTTCAACTTGTTTTTGCACTACCGGCTTTGCTCTCCCGCACAATCAAAATCTTCGAGAGTGTATCTCACGTAAATTCAATTGCATTGATCCCCTCAAATATGCTCTCTGTTACTGTAAAAAGTTCTTACAATTCTTTATACTACATGAGTAGTGACAGTAATTGCATTAGTATTGTTTGTTTGTTCTACACTTTTTAACAATGATTCGCTGTTTGGAATATTGCGTCATGAACTTTTACCTCCACGCAACATTGCTCTGTCAGGCTTTCGCCCATTGCGGAAAATTCCCCACCGCTGCCTCCCGTAGGAGTGTGGGCCATGTTTCGATCCCAATGTGGCTAATCATCCCCTCGGACCAGCTCGATCATCGCCTAGTTAAGCTATTGTCTCACCAACTAGCTAATCAGATGCAAGCCTATCCTCGGGCGGATTTCTCCTTTTGCTCCTCAGCTTATGGGGTATTAGTAGCCTTTTTCAACTGTTGTCACCCTCCCAAGGTGTTACGGGTCGCCCCTTTCTCCATCATGGCGCGCAACGCCAAGCGACCGTAACGCGGACTTTTGCCCAAGCCCCGCCAGTGCGGGCATTCCAAGCACCAAGTGTCGTAAGCCCCGACGCATCTCGTATGTGACTATCAAGCTGCCCGATATGTGGAGGAGCCCAAGTGTTAGGTGTTAGGACTCTTTTGCTTGTAATGTACATATTTTAGTTTCTTTACCTTCCTCAGCCCTTTCATGTTTAGTGTTGTCGCTAGTGCTTTTTGTAGTTCTTGCACCTATAGGGGGAAAATAGTTGAGCTAAGATTGAGTGCTAGTATTGTTTTGGGGGCCCCCCTCTCCAAGCCAATACATTGTAAACGTTGCCTATTGAAATCATAATGTACATCTTTTATGCATTAATGAAAGTTGCCGTTGTACAAATGTTTCTTGTTTCGCGGGACCACTAAAACACCTTCGGGTGCAATTGCGTCGTCTCCGCACAAACCTTCGAAGGAGACAATCTTGAGGCGGAAGTAATCGTTGGAGATAATTACTAGCCGCACGGTGCGCTAATTAACGCTATCCCTATGAGCGCCCCGTGACAGGTGGTATCAGAGCCTCGGCTCTTGATCCACAGGACCGAGGCAGGAGCTATGGCGACTTCGGCATCGAATGCCAATGTGAATGTCGACCTGCGATGCGGTTTGAGCACCAAACCTAGATTTGAGGCGTTGGAACATGACTACGACATATTAAGGTTCAATGTGGAGACCTTAGAAGAGAAGGTCGAAAACCTTGAAGTGTGGACCCAGGACAACATAATAGAATTGAGACGTTGGAGACTGAGAATGCTGGGCTCCGGGACACGGTTGAAGAGTGCTGGCAGGCGTGGCTAAGAATGGCTGAGGCCGGACACACTGTCGGGACTAGCGAGGCAAGCGTAAGAGAGCTACGCTGCACTATTGAGGGTCTTCGAGACGAAGTGGCAATGCTACGTCGAGCAACCAATAATCGCCGCGACATAGAAGAACTCCAAAATGCGGTAGCAACTATCAACCGCGCATTGGCTAATGACACTGGGCCTAGAGCAACGGGCGGCGGGTCCAAGAAAAGAGTTCATGAACCACGCCCCTTTGATGGAGTCCGAGATGCTAAGGAAATTGGGAATTTTCTTTTCAACGTCGAACAATACTTCGGGGCCGCAGGCATCCGAGATGAAGCAGAGAAGGTGCTAACAGCCTCCATGTATTTAAGTGGAAATGCCAAATTATGGTGGATGGGAGTGTTCGAAGACGTGCAAGCGCAACGACGCACAATGGACACTTGGAAAGAGTTGCGGGAAGCCCTTACGGACCACTTCTTTCCCAACAACGTTTCCCTCAACGCCCATACGGCCTTGCGGCAGCTTAAGCACACTGGGTCGATCAGCGATTATGTGAAGGCGTTCGCTGATATCATTTTGAATCTCCGAGAGATGGATGAGGCCACGAAGGTCAACCAGTTCATAGTTGGCTTGAAGCCGTGGGTGAGGTCTGAGTTACAACGTCAACAAGTCACTACCATATCGGCAGCTCTGGCAGCAGCAGAGCGATTGAACGACTACCAATCGGAGCCACGGCAGAGGACCGGTGCAACGACTGCGCCCCAACAAAGGGGAACAAGGTCGTTCAACCTGAACTCCACAAGAAGTGGGGGGGTAGACCATCTCCCTCTCAAGGGAGCTCACAAGGAAGTTCAAATCGAGGAAAATTTCCAACAGATAGCAAGACGGGCAGTGCGCCTCCGAAACCCAGTGGTTGTTTTGTATGCAATGGACTGCATAGAATGACAGAGTGCCCAAAGAGACAATTATTGAATGCCATGGAACAGTGCTTCGAATCAATGCAACCCCCTAGTCGGAAAGGGAAAGAACCAGAAACTCTGCCAGAGCCCGAAAGTACAGGCGAAGAAGAAGAACACGAAGATGGAGAAGAGGAAAATCTCAGGTCATTCTCCTACCGATGCAATGCCATGGCGAGGGTTGCCGCGAAAAGAGAAGTTAGACTGAAGAAAGGGACAAAGACGGCCCCTACATTAACAAGTCAGCATGAGGAAGGGCAAACTGCAAAATTAACAAGGCATAAATGACTGATGTTTGTTGATGTAAAAATCAACGGGAAGCCTGTGAGGGCAATGGTGGACATCGGAGCTACACACAACTACCTGGCCAGTTCAGAAGTTGGGAACCTTGGCCTTGTACTCGAGAAAGGGATGGGACGCGTAAAGGCTATCAACTCGGCCGCTCAACCGATAGCTGGAGTGGCCAAAGCCGTGCACATCAAGATTGGTCCTTACGAAGGGCGGACGAATCTATCCGTCGTCGTGATGGACGATTTCAAGCTCATTTTGGGATTGGACTTCCTTAGAGATACGAAGACGATAGTGATGCCGCATGCAGATGCTCTCATAATGATGGGGAGTAAACCGTGCGTGGCACAGACCGTGTCGCCAAAGATCAGCTCTAAGCCGTTGTCCGCTATGCAGTTTGTGAAGGAGTGTAGAAAGGGCGAACCTTCTTTTCTATGCACCTTTCGTTTCGAAGAAGTTGAAGACAAGTCGGGTCCTATCCCCATGAGTGTGAAGAACCTCCTTACGGAGTTTGAAGACGTCATGCCAGACGAGTGCCCAAGAAACTTCTACCTAAACGAGCCGTGGACCATGAGATCGAACTAGTGCCCGGTACGAAGCCCCCTGCTCGAGCTCCCTATCGAATGTCCTACCCCGAGCTCGAAGAGTTGAGAAAACAACTAAAGGAGCTGATTGAGAGTGGACTCATCCGGCCCGCTAAATCGCCATTTGGAGCTCCCGTGCTATTCCAGAAGAAAGCAGATGGCTCCTTGCGAATGTGTTGTGACTACCGAGCCCTCAACAAATTGACAGTGAAGAACCGATACCCAATCCTGCTGGTTGCGGAGTGTTTTGATCGCCTTACCGAGCAAAGTATTTTTCGAAGATCGACTTACGATCAGGCTATTGGCAAGTCCAAATCAAGGAAGGTGATGAGGCGAAGACCACGGTGGTGACGAGGTATGGGGCATTTGAATTTCTAGTGATGCCGTTCAGTCTGACGAATGCCCCAGCCACATTCAGCACCCTCATGAACCAAGTACTCCGCTGCTTCCTGGACGAGTTCGTGGTGGTGTATTTGGACGATATTGTAATCTACAGCGAATCCCTAGAATAACACCTGGTGCACCTAAGAAAGGTCCTTGCGCATTTGCGGGAAAATGAGTTATACGCAAAACTATCGAAGTGCTCGTTCTCCCAAGATAGGATTGATTTCTTGGGGCATATTGTTGAGAGAGGTAAGATCAGAATGAATCCGAAGAAGATTACGGCCATCCAAGAGTGGAGGCCGCCAAAGGATGTACATGAAGTGCGCTCCTTCTTGGGTCTAGCCAACTACTACCGAAGATTCATTCAAGGATACTCTGAAATTGCTCGACCCCTGACGGACCTCACGAAGAAAACAGAGGCTTGGAATTGGTCGCAATCACACCAAGAAGCCTTCGAGGACTTGAAGAAAGCGATTTTGACTGATCCAGTGCTTGCGCTGCCGGACATGTCAAAGTCATTCGTAGTGGAGACGGATGCATCGGATTTTGCCCTAGGGGGAGTCCTTATTCAAGATGGACACCCCGTTGTCTTCGAGAGTCGAAAGCTTAAAGATGTGGAGAAGCGCTACCCCGTACACGAGAAAGAGCTTCTCGCCGTGGTCCACTGTTTAAGACAATGGCGACATTACTTGCTCGGCCTCCCATTCATAGTCAAGACCAACAACACGGTGGTGAGTCACTTCTTGACTAAACCCAAGTTGACGGCCAAGCAGGCGCGATGGCAAGAATTGCTCGCCGAGTTTAACTTTGCGTTTGAGTATCGTGCTGGTACTAGCAACCGAGTTGCCGACGCTCTCAGCCGCAGAGCCGATTTGGAAGACACACAGATGATAGCGGCCCTTGCCTCCAGCAGGGTTACTACTCCCATCAAAGAACAAATACGCGAGCTCACCCTCAAGGACCCGACAGCTCAGTGTCTGGTCAACCTCGTCGAGCAAGGCAAAGCTCGACAGTTTTGGATGGAGGATGGTATTCTGAAAACGAAAGGCAACTGCCTTTACGTACCAAAAGACGGAGAATTCTCTCCGAAAGTTTACATTAGAGTTTCTCTCTCTAGGAATTCTCTCCCCCCACTCTCTAGAATTCCTAGCGGTAAACCTCTTCATCTCTCCCATTTCCGCCACTGTTCTACATCTTTTCTCCCTCATTCTCGCTTGGAATCAACTGTCAAACATCATAATCATCATCTTCACATCTTCGCAATCATTATCATATAATTTTTGTTCGATTTTGTTGAAGTTCTGTTCGACCACCACCGGCATTCGAAGGGTCACTTGGCCGGAAATCCACTTTTCGTGCACCTTTTGATTAAGGGACTTGCAGATTCGTGCTTAGCATCGAATTGAGACCAGGTTCATAACCTGATCTCTCTTTCGCTCGTCCGCCACCACCGGAAGTTGAGGTGCCACCGGAGTTTTACTCTTGGTTTCCCCTCAAGTATCACCTTCTCCAGCCTGTTTATCCACCCAACACTTGCATATTCGCTTTGCCACCTCTGGGCGAGTCGGATTTGCTTGGCTTGCTACGGTTTGAACGCCAGCCACCACCCTCGCCGTGTAAGCAGGACAGGCTTCAGGCGTCGCAACACCGCTGCAACTCGGGCGTCGGTTCAGTTACTACTGCGCATCTCAAGGGTCATATCTGCTCGACCACACAGGCGTCGGGCCACATACCGCCGAGAAGCTCAAAGGTCGCGCATGCTTGGACCTCAAGGGTCGCGCGTGCTCGGACCTCAAGGGTCGCGTGTGCTTCGGGCGTCGGTTCACTTACCGCCGCACATCTCAAGGGTCGCACCTGCTCGGGACTTCGGGCGTCGGTTCTCATTCCGCCGCACATCTCAAGGGTCACAGCTGCTCGGGATCCTCGTGTATCGGTCCACATACCACCGCGCATCTCAAGAGGTGCGCCTAATCGGGAATTACGCGCATTAACGTGGCATTAATGGCGAGTAAATCCAATCAGTCCAAAGGTCAGTGCTCAAACCCTAACCCTCCTTTTTCGACTGACTCTCCCCTCCCCAGATCTCAACATACAGAAATGCCTTAAACAAAAATGTTGGAGGGGTTCGCCACCAAAATTCCGGGCAAGCCA
The DNA here is from genome assembly GCA_031470985.1 of Agastache rugosa. NCBI lineage: Eukaryota > Viridiplantae > Streptophyta > Magnoliopsida > Lamiales > Lamiaceae > Agastache > Agastache rugosa. Next base: position 14,088,686 of record CM062608.1, read on the forward strand.
CTGGCCGCTGGCGCTCGCGCTCTTGCCCGTCGACCGCCGATCAAGACGGTGAGGATGGGGGCGAGGCTCGCAAAAATGCAGCCCTAACTCAATCCAATGATGAGGAGCCACTTTCCTCGGAGGAATCTGACCCCTATCTAGCCGCCATGCCGCCGGAGTTCAAACCATGGCTCCATAATGTCGGCAACTTCAAAGACGACCCGTTGGTGCTAAAAAAATATCTCCTTCTCGAGGAAAAACAGGTTAGTCTCGATAACAATTTTCTTGTTCTAACCGAAGACGACTACATCCCCGTCCACAAATGATGGGGATACGCTCTTCTAGGTTTTTTCCCAGATCGCTTCCCGGGGCAAAATGCAACTATCAACTATATCCGTCACCATGCAAACGCCTCGGCCAAAGTCTTCTTCCACTCAAAGGGGTGGATCATCCTCTTCTTTGCCACGGAGGTGGAACGAGACATTTGGCAGGATAGTGAGGAAGTACGGAAGATCGGAGGCTCTGAATTCAACACAGTCATCATGCCGGACAACTTTAGGTTTGATCTGCCAAACTTCAAATTCCGGGTATGGGCTACTCTCCCCGACCTCCCACTAGAACTTTGGAACCCAAATGTTATCGCCAAGATAGCTTCGTTAGTCGGCTCTCCGGTCGAAACGAACTTTTCCACTATTGGGAAAGAACAAATCGATGGGCCGCGGTGCCGGGTTATAGTGGACGGGTCAATCCCTCATTCCGATCATGTTAACATTAAATTGCATAACGGCACAACTTTTAGCCAAGCTATTAAGCTTGTGGGTTTGCCCAAGATATGTTCTTCCTGTAAAAGAATAGGCCACTATGTTGGGGAATGTCGTTCCCTAGCGGCTAAGGTGGACTCGGCTGAAAATCAACGCACAAACTCTGGCAGCCGCTGGACAACGGACAAAGATGGATGGACTGCCCGAGCTTCTCGGAACCGTGGCAGGAATCCCTCCAACAACAAGATCCCTCAGTCCCGGCTGAGGAGCAAGAGCAAAAATAAGAGTACTAGTGGCCGGAGCAAGAGGCGCAGGCCAACGTCACATTTTCAATATGTTGCTAAAGGCATTCTCCCACAGCCGCCTCCAGCAGAAATTGCTCAAGGTATCTTAGGCAAGAACCCAGAGGCTGCAGCACAACAAAATGTTGTTAAGCCAACAATCCAACCGAGCACCCAACCAGCTGATGCTACCGAAGTGTCTACTCCACGCCTTGCCTTGCAGACATTGAATCCGGTAAAATCCCCAAATTCAATGGATGTAATTTTCTCTGGCGTTATTCTTTTCCCGGACCCCAATTCAGTAAACAATGATGCACGGCACCCTGATATGCCTATCATTACGGACACAGAGGATGAAATCACCAACGAGAAACTTGATGCTGAATTGGGACTGACTCCCATCAATAAGGTATCCTCTGACCCTTGTGAAAATCCCAATTCTAATAACCTTCTTGACGCTGCTGCAGAGGAAGAGGTTAAGACAAGGAACAAGATGGATAAAATTGTACCACTCGCTAAGCGCGATCACACGTTGATCAACAATGAAGCCAACAATGGTCTCTCAAGGAAGCAGGTTTCAAAGATCATTCATACTCGCAATCGAAAGAAGAACTCGCCCGGTAAAGGCCATGGTGCCGGAGGAAAAAAGAATAAGTGATCCATGATAGTCACAACATGGAACGTGAGGGGCTTGGCCAAGCCCAAATCACAAGGCCCCGTTTTGGACTACTTATTCAAGCACAAACCGGATGTTATCGGACTCCTTGAGACTAAGCTTTCTAAACCTAGTCTCTTTTGATTTCTTAAGAAATTTCCCCATTTAGCACATGATCATAACTTTGATCTTGCGCCAAATGGCCGCATCCTGATCCTTTGGGACCCTTCCAAAGTTGATCTTGATGTTCTTAACAAACACAAGCAAGTTATCCATACACGGATAACTTGCAAATCTACTAACCGGGTTTTCCATTTTTCAGTGGTTTATGGTATGTGGAAACCCAATGACCGCATGCACCTCTGGAAATCGCTGTTGAAATTTGTCCCGACGGACATCCCCGCCATCGTTGTGGGAGATTTCAATTGCGTACTCTCACCCGATGAACGTGTTGGGGGCAACGTCCCTTCCGATAAGGAATATACAGAATTTGGAGACCTCTGCTCGCGCCTCAATCTTGTGGACTGTCCCTCGACCGGCCTCTATTTCACATGGACCGATTATAAAAGGTACTCCAAGATTGATCGAGTTTTAACTAACTCCTCGTGGGACGAGGCCTCCTGGTTTTGTAGGACTGATTTCATGCCCCGCGGCTCAAAAGACCACTCCCCAGCCCACACTGTACTCTTTGAAGAGGTCAAGCGCTTCAAACGAAATTTTAAGTTCAACAATGCTTAGATGAAGCACCCCTCATTCAAACCACTACTGAATCACAACTGGAACTTGCCGGCGCATGGCCAACCGCAACAGAAATTGGCTTCCAAACTTGCCCGTCTCGCTGAAGCACTCAAAGTCCTCAATTTCACGGAATTCAGCACTCTTGAAGATCGGGCAAAAGTCGCTCGAGCTGAGCTCAATGATGCACAACGCATCTTGGATGCTGACCCACTCAACACCGAGCTAGCCCACAAAACCATCGAACTACGGGACAAAGCTCGCACCCTAGACGAGCTTGAATTTGACTTTCTCAGTCTCAAGACGAGGTGCAAACACTTAGTGTTCTCCGACAAAAACACTAAGTATTTCTACTCTCTTGTCAAAGGCAACCGGGCTAGAAACTCAATCGCTTTCCTGCCACGTGAAAATGACACAACAACGTTCGATCAAGACACAATCGTGGGAGACTTTATCAACTTCTACGAGAAGCTTCTTGGCACCACCGAACCGGCGCTGCCGCATAACCCAAGTATTTGGAACATGGGCCCAAAACTCTCAGCACTTCAAAAAGAATCCATGATTGGCCCGATCACAGCAGCAGAGATCAAATCGACTATGTTCAACATAGATGGAGATAAGTCTCCGGGTCCTGACGGGTTCACTGCCGCATTCTTCAAACAAAATTGGGACCTCCTTGGGACCGATGTCATTCCAGCCGTCTCTGAATTTTTCACCCATGGGCTGCTCTTTAGGAAGCTCAACCACACAATGCTCACACTTCTTCCAAAAAAGGCCCACGAACCGGGGGTTCGTGATTATCAGCCAATTGCCTTGACAAATGTAATCTATAAATGCATCACCAAACTTATAACCAACCGCATTGCTCAGAGCCTTCCGGAGATCATCTCACCGGCCCAGTCAGCTTTCATAAAGGGACGCAACATCACCGACAACATATTTTTAGCCCAAGAGCTCGTTCGCCAGTACGGCTGGACCACTCAAATTTCACTACGCGCCATGCTCAAAATTGACTTGCAAAAGACATTCGACTCGGTCTCATGGAGTTTCTTGCACCATGCACTTGTTGGCCTTAATTTTCATCCGAAGTTGATCTATTGGATCATGACTTGTGTGTCTTGCCCCACATTTTCCATTGCAATCAACAGCGGAACGCACGGATTCATCCACGGCAAGCGTGGTCTACGTCAAGGCGACCCAATATCGCCGACGCTGTTCATCTGCATGGAATACTTCTCACGACTCCTTGCGGCTCGAACCCAAGATCCTGCGAATGACTTCAGGTTCCACCCCAAATGTGATTCAAATAAAATTTCTCATCTTGTTTTTGCAGACGATCTCTTACTTTTCGGACGGGGTGACCCGACCTCCATGCGTGTTCTTGTCGAAGCTCTTGAAGATTTTGGCAACGTATCGGGTCTACGTGTCAGCAAGCCCAAGTCCCAAATTTTTCTCTGCGGGGTGGCCAACTACCCGAAACAGCAAATCCTAGATGTTGTGGGCTTTGTTGAGAGCAAACTGCCCACCAAGTACCTTGGTTTGCCTCTATCATCTACCACACTTGAAGCGGTCCATTATCAGCCGCTTTTCGACTCAATTGACGAACATATCAAGAAATGGGACAACCGAAATCTCGCCTTGGCAGGCAGAATTGAACTTATCCGTTCTGTTTTGCAGGGCATTAGCTGCTATTGGCTACAGGTTTTCCCACTTCCGAGCAAAGTTATCGATCGTGTCAAACAAATTGTAAAGAAGTTTATGTGGAATGTGCCCCGTATCCTTCAAGACTTGCTGCAAACCAAAAGGCGAAGGTGGACTTGGTCTTCGAGATCTCACTGCATGAAACAAAGCTTTGCTCACTAAGAACCTTTGGGACATCCACTCTCGAAAGGACTCGCTTTGGGTGCGCTGGATTCATGCCGAATACTTAAACGGATGGGACTTGTGGGTGCACAAAGCACGGCACACCGACTCTCCCACAACCAAAAATTTGCTCGCTATACGGGATCGGTTTATATCGGATTCGGGCGGGGACATCACTAAAGCCAAAGATCTTGTCAAAAAATGGTTCGAAGGCGGCAAGGGCTCGGCAGACGCATATGAGCATCTCCGAGTGAAGGGCGAAAAGCACTATTAGCATCGGGCAATTTGAAAGGATTACCTCCCTCCAAAATTCTCGACCGCTCTTTGGCTCGCCATTCAAGGCCGCCTGAAAACCATTGATCGATTACATCTACAAATTGTTAACCCAACTTGTGCTCTTTGAAACTGTGCGCAGGAGTCGCACGAGCACTTATTCTTCAGATGTGGGGCCTCGCGTACAGTTTGGGGACGGATCAAGAAATGGCTCCGACTCACGCCAGAACTGAACACCATCACAAGTGCGCTCAGCTACTTCAAAAGAGCTCGAGCAGGCTCGTCGATTGTTTAGAAAGCTAAACTAATTGCCCTTGCCTCGACGGTCAAATACTTGTGGTATGCCCGCAACAAGCTAATTTTCGAGGATCGTCCTTTCGATGTGACGCACCTTGTGAGAGAAATTCAAACAAGTGTTTACACTTCTCTCTATTCTAAATTTCCGGCCAGCATGGTGATGTCCCACATGCAGCTTGGGACTAATGAATTCGATGGAATCCGGGCGCAACAACTTCAAGCAAGGCAGGCAGCTAGTTAGACTTATCGTTAGTTGTTTGTATTTCTTGTTCTTTTGCCCCACTTCCCGGCCGAATATGTCACGGCTCCCCCATTTGTACTTGCGACTTGACTAGTGGTTTGGGTGTGTGTGTTTGGGGTTGATCGAGTCCAAAGACTCGATCAAGCACCCATGGCGTCATAAAACACACACTTGCACACAAATTACGCTTCTCTTCCCAACCCAATCATCGCTAGTTTAGGGGTACTTTTTTTCCTACGACCGTGGTTTTTTCCACAAGGGTGGTTTACACGGGTAGGTTTTAATGAGGCCCACCGCTCCAAACCGATGCACAAATCAGGACGGCACGACTTAGTGGCAGGGGCTAGTGCCGTGAACTAGCCCATCGTATTTGCTTTAAAATGCTTTACACTGTCACCCACTTAAAATTCCCATTGTTCGGGTAGTTCACTTAGCTTTTAAAGCTCACTTTACACACACTTGCCTCCGGGCCCACTTAGGAAAATTTATCGGTCGGCAACGACTTTTTCCCATCCCCGCCCCGAGCTTCTGCTCGCATGGGTTGTACTCCCTCGGGCTTGTCCGTGTATATTCTCTTGTATCCTTTCTTTTTATTTAATATATCGCACTTTTCGCCCACAAGGCGGAGAATTACGCAAGACCATCATTGTTGAATGTCACGACACCTTGTGGGCAGGCCATCCTGGAGAGGACCGTACTTTGGCGCTAATCCAAAGAGCATACTACTGGCCGCAGATGCGCGACGACATCGAAGCCCACCTCCGTACTTGTCTCGTTTGTCAACAAGATAAGGCGGACCGTCAGAAGAAAGCAGGCTTGTTGGAGCCTCTCCCCATTCCGAATCAGCCATGGGAAAGTATATCCATGGACTTCATCAACGGTTTACCAAAAGTCAGAGAATTGGATGCTATCATCGTCGTGGTAGACCGGTTTTCGAAATATGCCACCTTCATTCCAGCCCTCAGAGTCATCACCGCAGAAGGGACAGCCCTGCTCTTCTTCAAGAATATAGTCAAATTATGGGGACTGCCTAAGGACATCGTTAGTGATCGGGACTCCCGATTCACATGCAACTTCTGGACTGAGCTCTTCAAACTCCTCGGTTCCAAGCTCAACATGAGCTCAAGTTTCCACCCCCAGTCCGATGGTCAGACGGAACGTTTCAACTCGATGCTAGAAGAATATCTTCGGCACTTTGTGAGCGCAAATCAGAGGGACTGGGTGAAGCTGTTGGATGCTGTTCAACTGTGCTTTAATGCTCAAAAGTACTCCACCACAAATCGGAGTGCTTTCGAGATCTGTACTGGACAGCAACCGCTCCCACATGCTTTGGATGCGCCTCAGAGAGGAAGAGTCTCTTCGGCGAAGAGCTTCACGCAAGAGTGGGAGCAGAACATCGATTTGGCCCGGAGTTATCTGGAAAAGGCCCAACGGCGAATGAAAAAATATGCAGATCAGAAGCGTCGGTTCCTGGAGTTTCAAGTAGGCGACCAGGTGATGGTCAAGGTCCCTGATCCACGACTCTCTAAGTCATCTCGCGGGCGAGATCCTCGCTTGATGCAAAAATATATCGGACCACTGACAATTTTGCGCAGGATTGGTAAAGTTGCCTACCGGGTGGATCTTCCCCCTTGGTGGAAATTCCACAATGTCATCCACGTCAGCCAACTCAAACCATACCGCGCCGACGAACAGGACGCCAGCCGCAACGAGCCCAACCGCCCCCAGCTCTGTCTGGCCAACAATACAAGGAAGCAAGTAGCTGAAGCCATCTGCAACCACAGGGATACTGGACCAAAGCGTAACCGTCACCGAGAATACTTGGTGAAGTGGCAAGGCCGACCTGCTGAAGAGAGCACCTAGGAGACGGCGGCCAAGTTACGAGCATTTCAGCCGCTCCTCGACACCTACCTGAGCTTAATGGCGCCGAGGACGTCGCCAACTTAGGTGGGGGAAAGCTGTTACGGGTCGCCCCTTTCTCCATCATGGCGCGCAACGCCAAGCGACCGTAACGCGGACTTTTGCCCAAGCCCCGCCCGTGCGGGCATTCCAAGCACCAAGTGCCGTAAGCCCCGACGCATCTCGTAGGTGACTATCAAGCTGCCCGATATGTGGAGGAGCCCTAGTGTTAGGTGTTAGGACTCTTTTGCTTGTAATGTACATATTTTAGTTTCTTTACCTTCCTCAGCCCTTTCATGTTTAGTGCTGTCGCTAGTGCTTTTTGTAGTTCTTGCACCTATAGGGGGAAAATAGTTGAGCTAAGATTGAGTGCTAGTATTGTTTTGGGGCCCCCCTCTCCAAGCCAATACATTGTAAACGTTGCCTATTGAAATCATAATGTACATCTTTTATGCATTAATGAAAGTTGCCGTTGTACAAATGTTTCTTGTTTTGCGGGACCACTAAAACACCTTCGGGTGCAATTGCGTCGTCTCCGCACAAACCTTCGAAGGAGACGATCTTGAGGCGGAAGTAATCGTTGGAGACGATTACTAGCCGCACGGTGCGCTAATTAACGCTACCCCTACGAGCGCCCCGTGACACAAGGGCAAGTTCTTATGCGTTACTCACCCGTGTTTGGCACGGTAGTTGATTCTCTAGCAATTTAAGAAATGTTAAACTAATACATGAGAGTACAATCTCTAATTATAGTAGTTAATTCTTGCATTGTATTCCCTCTGTTTCATATAAGGTGACAACATTTTCTTTTTGGGTTGCCCCATATAATGTGTCCACTTCTAATAATGAAAATTGTAACTCTCTTAAAAAGTTGTGGACCCTACCAATTTAACCATTTCATACTCTTATCCTTAATACTCGTGTCGAAAAGATAGTGGCACCTTATATGGGATGGATGGAGTAGTAGACTTGTGGTTGAAAATTTTTGGTAAAAATAAATATAAAATCTAACATATTATTCAATTTTTATAAATATAATACTCCATTCGTCTATGAAAAATATGCATTTTTTTTTAATTTTCCATTCGTCTACCAAAAACATGCACTTTCTTTTTTTAATCACTATCCCGCAACTTATTACCCTTACTTTTCCAGTTATTTTATAACTTATACCACAGACATTACCCTTACTTTTTAAAATAATACCTTATGTTGGACCTTTTTTTCCACTCAATAAAATACTTTACAGAATTGTATTAAAACCCGTGTCACTCACTCCTAAGCGTATTTTTTTATGGACGGATGTAGTAGTATATTACTCCCTGCGTCCACGATAAGTGTGATCTTCTTTCTTTTTTCGTCCGTCCACAATAAGTGTAGTCTTTTCCTAAATGGAAATAACTCCACTCACAATAGATGTGTGTCTCATTCTCCACTCACAATATATCTATCTAACTCACTCTTCCACTCTTAAAATCTGTGTCACTCCCTTTGGACCACACTTATCTTGGATGGAGGAAGTAAATAATACTTCTATTGTAGAGGGATATAATAGGTAAATACAATTAATGTTATTTTATAATAGTAATCTCTTTTGTAAGTCAAAAATAAATAAAGCAAAGGACAAGTATTTAAAATACATCAATAATTTCATATTAGTACTTCCCTAAAAAAATCAGATGAATTTAAATGCACTTTTGTAATGTAATAACTGTTCAAAAAGATAAAATATGAAACGTGAATAGGGATGACAATGGGTCGGGTTTTTATGGGTATCTGGTTCTACCAAATCCTAATGGGACGGATTTGGAAATTATTAAATGATTTGGGACGGGTTTGAGTCGGGTTTGGAAAATTACCTATGAGTACCCGCTACCAAAATCCATTTATATATATGTAAGATAACAAAATATTATATATATAATTTATAATATAATTATAGATATTAGTATAAATATTAATAATTTTAGGGTTTTATATTATTCTTTTTAATTCTCATACAGAGAATTAATAATTTTAGTAATTAAATAATTATTTTATATATAATTTATATTACTACCTCAGTCCCATTATTCTTGTCTCATTTCTTTTGGGCACGGGTATTAAGGAGAATGGTATTTAAAGGGTAAAAAGATAGAAAGTGGTGGAGCCCATAACTTTTTGTGAGAGAAGCATATTTCCTTTTATGAAAACATGACAAGAATAACGGGACAACCCAAAAAGGAATACAAGACAAGAATAATGGGACGGAGGGAGTAGTATAAATATTAATAATTTTAGGATTTTATATTATTCTTCTAACCCACATATAATTTAATTTAATGAAATTTTCTATTTATACTTATGTTAAAATTATGTTTATAATATTTTGTTATTTCTACTATTTAATATTGATGTTTATGTTTTAGTACATTCGAATTTTTAGCGGGTATCACCCAACGGGTTTGAATCGGTACGGATTTTAAAATAATTTTTTAATTGAGTTTGAAATGGGTATGGGTTAAATTTTTTTACTGAATTTAGGTTTGGAAAATGCTTAATGGATAAGTTCCCGGTCCATTGTACGTTGTCATTCCTCAACGCGAAGCAGAAGAACTTGAGGCATACTCTGGTGCAACCGGGTCAGGTCGGGTCGGGTTGGTCCGGTTCAAAACGGGTTTGACCCGGGTCAACCCGTTGACTTTGATTTTTTTTTTTTTTGAAATTTTAGTTTTTTTTTTATTTTTTTCCGTCTCCGCCTTCGGCTCCGATTTCAATTATAAGATAATGATTGTGACAATTAATATCCTTTAGCTCGCTTCGAAGCCTTTAGCTCGCTTCGAAGCCTTCGGCTCCCCTCACTCGACTCTTAAACAAAAAAATAAAAATACTAAAAAATTAAAAATATATATAAGTCTGACGGATTAAAATAATATATATGTTAGGTACGTGTATAATAATAATAAAAAAAAAAGTGTCGGGCGCGTGGACGCGCCGTGAGAAGCGCGTGTACCAAATGCGCCCGACTTAAGGTTCACAACACACGCGCGACCAGTAGTCTCCCATGCAACCGGTAGTACACAAGTATTTGCGGAAGAACTTTTATTGGTATGCGAAAGGAAAATGAATAATAGTAATGTGATTTCCCAAAAGAAGCCCTCTCGCGGTCTCGAATTTACAATCATGACCTCTCGTTGTCGTTGAGCCCTATTCCTTTTCTTATCAATCCCAATCCCAGTTTGAGTTTCTCACTCTCTCTCATCGATCACTCCCCACTGGAGCTCCCACTTTGAGGTTAGACTCATAATCCAATTATATATCTCCGAATAACGTCGCTGTTTAATTCTATTTATTGATTGTTTACCACAAAAAATAATTATGTTCTGTTAGTGGATTTTTCTATAAATTTCCATGAAACCCTCCGTTGATGTATCATTTGTTGTTTTGCAAATTTGATTCTTTTCGAGTAGTCTGAGATTTTTACACTCTAATTTTGTAATACGGAGACTTTTCTTACCTAGCTTTCATAGTCGTGTTAGTATGAATGTATTGTAGATATTTAGTCTTGGTGATGAATAAGCATTCCAGCAGTAATTCTTGTATTATTTGTGTATTTTTGTTTTAATTTATTTTTTTATTTTTATTTATTTTTGTATTTTTCGAACGTAAGATATGAGATTTTTTTTTTTTTTTTGAGCTAAGATATGAGATTGTTGAATCTTAGTATATTTTGTTAATTATTGTATTATGTCGAAAAGGTGCTAATTTATTCGCATAATTATCATTTTTTGTCGCATAATAACACTGATTTTTCTTTTATGTATGATTTTGTAGACTGCCTGCATGTATGGCACTTCCTGTGGAAATTGTTGAATTGAATAAGCTGATTGGTTGATGGTTGTGTTGAATAAGAGGAAATTTCCTGGTCATACTTCATTGTATGGAAGATCGCGATTTTGTTGTTGGGCAGGAGTTTCCAGACGTTAAGGCCTTCCGCAGTGCAATTAAAGAGGCTGCAATAGCACAACACTTTGAGCTTCGTATTGTTAAAAGTGATCTCATCCGTTACATAGCTAAGTGTGCTGCGGAAGGCTGTCCATGGCGCATACGTGCAGTAAAGCTTCCAAATGCTCCAACTTTTACTATAAGAAGTCTAGATGGAGCGCATACATGTGGTAAAAACGCACATGCTGGCCATCATCAGGCTTCTGTAGACTGGATCGTCAACTTCATAGAGGAAAGATTGCGTGACAACATAAATTACAAGCCAAAAGATATTTTGCGCGATGTATATGAACAATATGGGATAACTATACCCTACAAGCAGGCATGGCGTGCTAAAGAGCGTGGACTACAAGCCATATATGGCTCTTCTGAAGAAGGGTATTACCTCCTTCCGGCTTACTGTGAGCAAATCAGGAAGAACAATCCAGGAAGTGTTGCTGAGGTGTTTACTGCTGGTTCTGATAACCGGTTTCAACGTGTGTTTATTTCCTTTTATGCTTCGATAAAGGGGTTCCTACAGGGTTGCCTCCCTATCATTGGGCTCGGTGGGTTTCCGCTTAAAAGTAAATATCTTGGCACGTTGCTTTCAGCAACTTCCTTTGATGCTGATGGTGGATTGTTTCCGCTTGCCTTTGGTGTTGTTGATGTGGAGAATGACGAGAGTTGGATGTGGTTCTTGTCGGAATTACATAAGGCCTTTGAGATGCATGCAGAGATTATACCATATCTTACCTTCTTATCCAAATGGCAGAAAGGTGTCGGGGATGCTATAAAAAGGAAGTTCCCAACTTGTTGTCATGCCATTTGTATGAAACACTTGAGCGAAAGCATTGTTAGGGAATTCAAGAATCCTCGGCTTGTCCAACTGCTGTGGAAAGCAGCATATGCCACCACTACTTCTGCGTTCAGAGAAAAAATGGTTGAACTCGAGGAGGTTTCAGCAGAAGCATCCAAATGGCTACAACAATATCCACCTTCTCGTTGGGCATTGATATTTTTTGAGGGAACTCGCTATGGTCATCTCTCATCAAATATTGAGGAGTTCAATCAATGGATTCTTGAAAGTCGGGAGCTGCCAGTAACTCAGGTGATTGAACAAATCCACTGTAAATTGATAATGGAGTTTGAGGAAAGGCGTGGAAGGTGCAAGTCGTGGTTCTCTGTTCTTGCTCCATCTGCAGAGAAGCACATGATTGAGGCCATGAATCGTGCTTCCACATATCAAGTTCTTCGATCAGATGAGGTGGAGTTTGAGGTTCTCTCACCTGAGCGTTCTGACATTGTGAACATCAGAACACATTCTTGTTCTTGTCGTGATTGGCAGTTGTATGGATTGCCATGCTCACATGCTGTTGCAGCCCTAATCTCCTCCAAGAACCACATATATGCTTTCACAGCAAAGTACTTCACTGTGGCTAGTTACACTGCTGCATATGCTGAAGAGATACATCCTGTACCTGGTAAGATTGAGTGGAGCAAGAATGGTGAGAGTGAGACCACGATGGATGATGAAATAAGGACTGTAAGGCCTCCTAAGGTTAGACGACCTCCTGGTCGCCCTGAGAAAAAGCGAATGTGTGTAGAGGATCTTAATCGCGAGAAGCATACTGTCCGCTGTAGTCGATGCAATCAGACGGGACATTATAAGTCAACTTGCAAATCCGATGTCTGTATTAGTATACAACAAATCTAGGTGTCTCAGTTTTGTAATTTAGGCCAAAAGTAGGTGATGCTGCCTGGTGTTCTCTCTCTATCTCTCTCTCTCTCTGCTTGGTACAAAATTGTGAATGTCTTGTAAAATAGAATTCTTGTTGTACTTCAAATGTGTGTTAACCATAATAGATATGTTTTTTTATAAATTCTCACTCTTTCTGGATTTTGACAGTTTGAAAACATCGCTCCCCAGTAAAATTGACTAAGCTAATACTTTTATTCAACGCAATGGGAACTAAATTGTCTGCAACTTTTGCCTTCTGCCTCATTTACAGAGTACCAGTAATGGGCAAAAGAAGAAGAAATGGAACAAAAATATCTAGGTGCAAATCAAGCATTACAACACTAGTGATATATGTAGTCCGATTTGATGATGGAAGGCTCGATTCTAGAAGAATTGTTCCGCGGAGGCGGGTTTACTTGTACAGCTCCTTGAATCTTCTACAGGCTTCGAGAACATTCTCCCTGTGTCCGAAAGCACTGACCCTGACAAATCCTTCACCACCAGGTCCGAAACCACTTCCAGGAGTCGTCACGGTGTGGGTCTTATCCAGAATCTCACCAAACACATCCCATGAGCTTCGGCCAGGGAAGTGGACCCAAACATATGGTGCATTTTTGCCTCCATAAACCTTAAAGCCAAGTGAATTGAATGTGTCTACTATAATAGCAGTGTTTTCCTTGTAGAAACCAACCACCTCATGCATGGCCTGCACATAGTATATTCATCTTCATTATTTCAAGCATCATTACTTTGCCTATTTTTCCACTTTTATCTTCCAGCTTTCTGGAGTATGATGCTAAGATTCAAAATGTGCAAAAAAAGATGTGGAAAAAGAATGACCTTAATGCCTTCAGGTGAAACACAGGCCAAAGCACCAGCTTGAGCAATGTTAGATGCACCGTTGAAACAAGTACAAACAATGCGGTTGAAGTCCTTGGCCACGGGGAAACCATCAGAATAATGGAGCTCTTTCGGAATTGCTGTCCAACCAAGACGAACTCCAGTGAAGCCAGCATATTTGGAGAAGGAAGAAACTTCGAGTGCAACCTGCAACCGATATAAAGAACAATGTGATTCATGCTTCACGGAAATTAATATACCAAATATGTGAGAAGAATATCACTGAAATATTCCATCCTATTTGCCACGTCAATCAATAGAAATAAACAACTTAAGAGCGAAAAGATGATGCTGGGGAACTCTTCGTGAACATCATGATGAGTTCATCATAAACATTTGCATGCTCTCTTGAACAATAAATTGGTGCTTCTGGGATATAAAAATAAATAATGCTAGATCAACAAAATGTACACTCTATCTCACATTTGAATGTCTCAAAAGCTATCCTATCAACATATGACGGTATAATACATTCTGCTAACGGACACAACTGTAGAAAAGAATAAAATCAATCTCATAATAAACGGAGAATCTGAGAAGCATCAAATTAACACAAGAGACAAGAATTCAAATAATGATTCCATAGGACTAGAAAAATCGGATAACACGAACCTCTTTGGCTCCAGGAATCTCAAAAATGGATTTTGGACTATCATCTGAGACGTACATGGCATAAGCAGAGTCATAGACTATGATAGAACCATTTTCTTTAGCGAATTGTACAAGCTTGGTAAGTTGCTCTCTTGATGCAGCAGAACCAGTTGGGTTATTGGGAGAACAAAAGAATATAATGTCTGTCCGACGAACAGTGGATAAATCAGGAAAAAACCCATTTTCTGCTGTGCATCTCATGTACTCAATACTTGCATACTTCTCCACATCTTTCTGAAACAGCCCAGTCTGACCGAGAATAACGCTCGAATCCACATAAGCCTACAGAAAGGAGGAGATATTTTCATAAAATTCCAAAGAAGGGTAAGATAATAAGGTAAAATTTATTTGCAGAGAAGCCAATAGATCCTCATGCAGCTAAAAGTTTTAGCAGTTCACTATCAACAGCGCAATTAACATTAAAAGAAAGCAAGAATATACATCATTCAGCACATGCACGCACTCAATGCTGCCTCATTATGATAAGTTTTTTATTTCCAAGGTGTAAGGGGATTCTGTGATGTAAACAATTTTAAACCAGACATGACAAAAGATGGAAACATCAAAATAGACCCTGACATTTTTCTTTCTGAGGATTCATGCAGCAAGATTAATTATATTTTAATAATAGCTTGACTCTCTTATGTGAAATAAAGCATAATAAATTTACCGGGTAAGATGGGTCTTGAACAGCCATCGTCACATTAGATCCAAAAAGGACCTGCCAGACAAGAATCACAAACTCTAAGCAACTAAAAAAGCTATATACAGCAACAAAACCCCCCATAGATAGCTGAGATATAGCCAAAAGAAAAGTGAAAAAAGTAAACCTGGAGGCGAGAGATGTCACTTTTCGCACCATCAGATACAAATATATCATTTTCTTCAATGCCAAGGCCTGCATAATAGGTTGAAGCAATGGCAGCTCTCAACTTCTGTTAAGAATAAAGTTTGAAAAATGAGTGCCTTTGTTACTCCATGTGTTGAATAATGGAAGCCAAAAACATCAATAGCATCCTTACCTTAAGTCAGAAAGAAAAAGATGAAGACGCAATATTGTTGGAGGAAAACAGGGCAAAAGAAAACACATAGAGCACAAAACAGGAAGATAAGAAGATGATTACTACCTGTTCACCTTGTTCAGCACCATAACCACTGTAACCAGCAACTGTTGACAGCGCATCTGATCTCTGATATAAAAAGAATGATTGTAATAATCAGGGAAAGAGC
The DNA here is from genome assembly GCA_031470985.1 of Agastache rugosa. Classification (NCBI taxonomy): domain Eukaryota; kingdom Viridiplantae; phylum Streptophyta; class Magnoliopsida; order Lamiales; family Lamiaceae; genus Agastache; species Agastache rugosa. Next base: position 14,104,152 of record CM062608.1, read on the forward strand.
ATCAATTACCCAACAACAAGAAAATAGAACACAAAAAACATAAATACTATCTATGTAGGAACAATAATTTCCCAATGTAACCAACCTTCTTGTTTTCTGCCTATTTGGATTAATCTAGTTACACAAGGACACCCTATTTGACTATAAATTCTACTGATGCAAACACCGCCTAAGGAGAAGCTACCAGAAAACATGAATCTCGCCTTAAATTCACCGCCCAGGGGAGCAGGTTCATGCACAAACCCATATAAACAGTAAAACTTCAAAGTGAGCTTTCATACCAAGAAGAAGGGTATGGTGATTCTCAATGAACACTTCAATATTACCCCCACAGAACAAAAAAACCATATAGCAAACCTGATGAGGCACACAACAATACCTTTGACATGGCAGAAGTAATGACTTCTGGAATCGGCTCAGTTGTGTCTCCAATTCCAAGGCTGATAACTTTGGCATCGGGATTTTTAGCGATGTGTGCATTTCTCCGCCTTGCTATCTAATAGAACAAAAATGACATTGTTTTCAATCCAGTTTATACATCCAGAAACAAATTAGAGTAACAAATATATGGAGCTTCTTAATCCAGAACAAACAGAACTTATATATATATATATATATATATATATATGTAATGGAGCCACATCTCATACATGAAAGGTGGGAATACGATGAGTACATCAAATTTTAATTTTGTGCAAGGTATGACCATCTGCATTTGAAATTTGAGAAGCTACACTGTTTTCGGGAGTGTGGAAATGATATAAGATCCAAAAATCAATGATATGATACAGACTCAGGATGATGCAACTTTTCCAGTTTTACTTGGGAATATTTTATGCATTTTAGTAGAAGCTTTCCAAGATTTCAAGGAATCTAGACAAGCAACCCTTTCTAAAGTTAGTACAGAAATGAAGCACGGGCAAAATGAGATACTGATTAACTAAAAGCTAAGAAGCATGGGGACGTGAGAAATATGGACGTATCCGTCCCGGGGACGATACGCGTAAAATACGTCCCCGGGACGTATTTCTAGGATTGATTTTTAAAATATTTTTTTTAATATTAAATACGTCGGAAATACGTTTAAAATACGGTCAAATACGTATTTAACTATTAAAATACGTTTTTGTAATAAATTTAAAACCTAAACCCTAAACCTTCAGCAATAGCCCCTCTTCTCCAGTTCTCCTCAAACCCACCCCACTTGCCGCCCGCCGACCCGCTCGCCTCCCGGCGCAGACCGCTCGCCTCCCGCCGCCCTGCGCTGCTCGCTGTCGCGCCGCTCGCCGTCGCGAAGGTGCGAACTATTGAAGGTTTTGAAGGTGCGAAGAGGAGGAGGAGGAGGATGTTGTGAACACTGAGTTGAATAATGAGGGATTAGGGCCTGGTTTTGCAGAAGAGAAGAGGAAGGAGAAAGAAGGGAAGTCGTTGACTGCGTTGAAGATAGAAAAGAAAGATTGAGCCTTTTTAGCTTATCCTATCGCTCACACCCACATCGCCACCATACACGTGTTGCTGATCGGGAGAGAGCATTTATCTTTATTGCTTCTTGTTTTATTGTTTTTTTTTTATGTTGCCGTAATGTTTGTGGGACTAGGAAAGTTATTTAGGGTTTGGGGGTAACAACTTTGGAGAGCAGAAAAGCATTAACTAAATTATCTTTCTACCGTCTTTTCTCTCTCTCTCTCTAAGTTCTACATTTTCCCCCATTTCTTATCTGTAGTTCAACTCTCAATTTTATATTATTTAATTCAGCAAGATCATTACAGAGGAGGAGGAGGAGAATGAGGATGATTACTGATGAGTGAAGGGGGCTAACATTTTAGTGTGTTTTTATTAAGTATTAACTATTAAGACTATGTTTTATTTGTTGTTTGGTTAACTTTATTATGAATTAGTTGTGTTTTGCTCATATTATTGGTGAATTATGAATTTATAATATATATAAAATATATTTTAAATAAAAAAACTAAAATGTATTTTTGACGTATCGTATCATGATTTTTGGAAAAATGACGTATTTACGTCCCCGTATCGTATCGTATCCGTATTACGTATTCGTCCCCATGCTTCTTAGACTAAAAGATTAAACAAGAATTATCAAACAAATATAAAATTAGAAACAGTAGTCATGAAACACACCTCAGGAAATAAATAGCCAGCTTGAAGTTTAGCTATGTTTTCATTGCGCGCCACATTTGTCTTGTAAGCTTCATCAGAGGTAGCATCAACAGTCAGCATATTCAATTAATTTAATGTCTTAGAATTTTTCACATCATGTAAGGACATTCAAGAATCAACTACGCAACGAAAAACACATGCATAACAATGTGCTGGAAGAAACCAATCAGAGGACATTCATGAATAATACGTTTATCCTCATTAGCAAAAGTCTCTCTCCAAGGTTTACTGCAATATTTGTCTGTTGTACTATTTGATCTCGTTCTACATATCCATCGCTGTAATATCTCCTAATTGCTTTTGCTCTTTAAAGCAAGAGTCCCAAATTGATAAGTGTACTGAACTCATCTTCTTTCTAGCAGTCAGTGGCGAATTTAGGGGGAGCCGGAGCACCCCCAACTGATTTTTTTCCTTTTTTGAACCTTTCACTTTAGCACCCCTTGTCGTCGGAAAATTTTATTTAGCACCCCCCCCCCCCACACACACATATATATATGCCTAGGAGTAAAATAGTATTCTTAAAATCTAGAGTCAAGGAGTTCTCTCATCTTTCCAGGCTTCCTTACTGTTAAATTCAGCACATTATAAATACATAGGGAACTATTTTAGGGGGGAAATGAAATTCAGCACAAATAAACAAATATACATGCATTCACGATCAAATTAACACGTGCGTGAATAAAAGAATCGCGAAAATTATTACGGAACGGGTAAAAGAAGATCAGTCACCAGTCTTCTCAGCTGACGGCGACGCAACACATTTAACAACCGCACCCGTTCTCCCCGCCACCGAGACATGAGAAGGCCTGTAAAAATCGCAAAACTTACAAATTAAATCCGCATTGAGCAAGATACAGAAGAAGAAAAGGATGCTAATCACAAACTCCATATTATCGAAAACCTGATGCTCTTGAGATTGTTGTGACCGAGGAAAGTGGAGGTGGATGCGGAGAGAGAAGTAGAAACATTTTGGTGAATTGCAGACATTTTCGCAAAGTCAGCTCAGATGAATGAATAGAGAGAGAAGAGAGAGAGAGAGAGTGGAGATGAGCGATGGTGGTGCACTGTGTTACACAGTAGTTACAGTCAGAGCCGCCGATTTTGATGAGATTTTTGGTTTCCAATTTTTAAATACAAACCCTAGATTCTGTTGGGGTTTAGTTTTAGTAATCCTTGTCTTCTGTTTGTCCATATGTCGAAACGAATTACTCCATCAGTTTAACTTTTAGCCTTTCATTTCCAAGATTTTCTTTATTCTTTCTTTTATGGATTAGTTTGATTGATAGCATTTCATTATCAAAATCTACCTTTCTTTTTCTTTTTTTTTATCAAGAGTAAAAGCATTAAAACTTAAAAGGTTGTTTAAAAATAGGTGTTAAACCAATTTATCCAAAGATCTACTTCATTGTCATTTTGGTTGGCAAACCACTTGAAAATTTAAGTTATTAATTCCACATGATATGTGAATCGGTCAATCCTATTAGGTTTGGATAATCAAATTGATTTTTTTTTAATTATAAATATTCAGTAATAATTCTAAACTTTCGATTTTTAGACTACCATATCGTCACAATCACGATAATTCTTGTCCTCATTTTTTTTCTTTCAAAAATAATGTTTGTATTTAAGTTTGAGAATCATTCCAGATATGTTATTGCCAACAATTTCTCTCATTTCTTTTATGCTACCCTCACATTTATTATTTTATATATATATATATAATTGCTAGAATTGTAAAATTATTTTGCATAAAATGTTATAATCTGGACTGCTTAAATTGACAGAAAAAATGGAGCTCTTCTAATTCCAAAAAAGTGTAATCTAACAGTAGGAACCGAAAATTTTAACATATTTTATTAATTATAATATCTTTATTTGATTATGGAATCTTATGAAATCCATATTAAATAAGTTATTTAATTAATAAATATATATTTATATGGTGATATATATATATATATATATCTATTTCTTTGGCAACAAGTTAATGATATATATCAATTTCTTAGAGCCAATTAAATCGTGCCACCTCACCCATAAAGTCCATAATGGAGCCCAAAAGCCCACTTAAACCTCTCTCTCTACAACTATAAATAGGGTCTCCATAACACTTCAAAATCACACCAAAAAATAATCTTCAAGAGCTCAAGAATTGAGGAGAAATTCTCTAAGATTTCTCTCTCAATATTCAAGGTGTCCCGTCGAGATTCAAAGCGTTCTTTGCGGAAGCAACACGCTCTTCATCGGAATTGCTTCAAAGTGGCGTTTGATCCGGAAATAAGGCGAAAGTCCTCCGCATCAGCGTTATAAAGCTCAAAGTTCAAAGTTCAACGTTTACTTCGGAAACAAGGCGAAAGTCCTCTGCGTCAACGTTGTAAAGCTTGAAGACCAAGTCCAAAGAGATCAATGAGATACTAAATCCAACAAATCTCAAAGGCTACTTAAAGATTGTTCGGGGGTCAACTTGAAGAGAAGAATCAGAGGATCAAATAGAGATTGAACCCGCACATATTCGAAATTATTATATTTGTATGCAATTTTGTGTTTATTGAATTAAATACAATATTTTGTGTTTACACTAACAAGTCAATTACAATTGGTTCCTCACCTAAAAAAGAAAATAAAATTACAAATGATTCATTGCTTCATAATGTTTCAAACAAAGATTTTTTATATGAGAAAATCTAAATTAAGGAGCTATGAACATAAAAAAGCTACAATGAAAGTTGAGATAATGGGGAAAAATAGTCATTTTAAGAAGATAAAAATAAATTCTAACCATAACTATTTAAAAGATACTCCCTCCGTCCCACTGAAATTATTCTCCTTTTCTTATTGGGTTGTCCCACTGAAATTGTCATCTTTCCCAAAGAGGAAATAATTAACCCTTCAAAAGTAATGGGACCTACCCATTTTCTATCCTTTTACCTTTCTCTTTAATCTCCGTGCCGAACAGTAAAGGGACAAATTCAGTGGGACGGAGGGAGTATAAACTAACCAAATTATCTAGCAAAATGACTCTCATACCCTTGTTTTGTTTATTTTATCTCACCAAATTATAAGATTTGCTTTATTAAAATGATTTTTCAATTTTTGGCCTATGAAAGTTTCCCAAAAAATTAAGAGTAATTCTAAATATAGCCCCCTTTTTATTTTCTATAGCCACCCATTTAAAAATAAATAAAAATAATATATGTTGTACCATTTTAACCTTATAACCCCCAAATTTAAAATTATAATTAAAATAATAACTAAAATCCCAAATGATTATGAAGTAAAAAAATCGCAAACGGTTTTGCATAACCCCAGAAACTTGAAGAAAAGAAATAACAATGGCTACACATCGGAGCTCCGGAGTCGGATGTGGCACCACCACCAAGGAGTAGGAGGGCGGTCTGCTTCTATGTTGCGTTTGCCTTTTCTTGCTTGCTTGCTTGGATGGCAAAACGGTGTCCTTCGAATTAGAGTCTACTATTCTTCATCTTTGCCGATATTCGAGTTTTGTAATTTTTAATTTAGATTAATTTCTTTCGCACAAGAACTGCCCCTCTCGTCTCTTCTTTTCTCCAAACCGTGTTTAGCATACAATTTCTAATTGTTTTAAATCAAGAGTCCAAATTAACACATTATGCTGATACATAAAGATGCATATAAACATAAGCAAGACATGGAAATCTCTATTTAATTGCTATGGTTCTTCCAATATTTAGCAATGGGTTAATCCAGCCGTCATCCCCCTCTACTCACCGACACCCACCAAAACATTCTTCCAAGATTTGTTCATGCGACCCCGTCAATGGCGGCGGCAGTGCACTCGGTGGCTCGGTCCTTCCAAGATTTGAATGGCTTGTTTTTTTAGAGGAATATAATAATTCAATTAATTTAGGTTTTAATATGAAAATGTCATGAAATTAATTTGGGGCTATAGGGATTAAATAATAAATTTATTCATATTTTAATTAATTATTAAAAGAGGGGGCTATAGAGAATAAAAGGTGGGCTATGTTTAGAATTACTCCAAAATTAAATGTAGTCTTCTTACAGAAATTACACGAACCCAACAAATAAAATCAAATAATAAGCCCAATAAAGTTTATACCCACAATTTCAAAACTAATTAGGCTATTAAAAAAGGAACCAAATAAGATAAAAAAGGATTAGTATAAAAAAAGAAAATCCGAAATTTCTCAGCGCCTGTTCTTCTTCTTTGCCCTACTTCTTCGTTGTTCGTTCCTATCTTCTCAATAAATAACACCAAATTCAAAAAAGGGATTTATATAAATCTTTGAACACAATTTCCCTTATTTTCTAATGTTTGTATATAACCTTCGAATTTCTTTTTGTTGCATTAACTCTTCCTCTTATTTTCTAATTCTTTGTCGGTACTCAAAAACCCTAATATATCAATTCCGCAAATTCATTGAATTGCTCCAGAAATTTTCCTGATCCAGTCTCATATGCCCTAAATTAACCGAGACCTGACCTAAATCTAAGAGGATGCAGCACACTCGGCGACAGAAATTGTTGTAGATTAAAAAAAAGTTCAGGTAAACATTTTATTACGAGTCCTAATCAATTGATAAAGAGCACACTTATTTTTATTTTTTTATATGATGAAAATGTTTATTTTTTCATATTCGCCTGTGATAATTGAACCCAAAAAACGCGTGTATTTTCTGGATTCTGCTTTGCTATCGCTTTTTTTTTGTGGCTTGCAATTGCAACATCTGAGATGAGATTTTGAAATAATTTGTCGGAGATGGGAGAGAGATTTTTGTTATTATGATTAAAAGGTATGATCTGAATTATGCTCCTACTGTTGCACTTTTTCCACTGAAAAACGCGTTCTTACTAAAAATCTGGTCTTTCTTGAAAATAGATGGTAATATATTGTGAAACTGGCGCCTCAACCTGTGATTTACTATTGTATATTACAATAGATAGTTTAGGGGTAGCAGCCAGTGATGATATTAATACATTTGAAGTTCAATTTGGAAATTTAGAAGGGCATGAATGGTCTCTGAATTTGACATGACAATAATTTTGTATTCATCTAGCATCTTTGATTGGTAAAATTGCTCCAAATCTGCTTCCACTATGCAGGAATATATTCTCTTTAGCTCCCTTGGTGAACAATATTATTGAGGTTTCGATATGGATTTGGAGACGGAAAACAGAATAGCTGCCATTCTCTTAAAGGAGGCTGCAGAATTGCGTCGTGAGGCTCAGAAGGAAGGTGCACTTGCTTATCTTCGTGAGCCAACTGTTAGAAGTAGGCCAAATTCTCGTTTCTTGACTGCAACTGTTCGTGGAGTACAACAAGGTAAGTTTTTGCTGCTTATTTTCTGTTTTGTCTTTCCTTAGGTTTGTGCTTGTATTTGAAATCCTTAGTTGCATTGGGCTTGCCTTGTATTCAGAAATAATATAAGGTGTTCTCGAGCAAATACTCATATAACCCCCTTATCTAATACTTCCTCTGTCCCGCAACAAGTGGCTCAAAACTTTTGGGCACGGGTATTAAGGTGAAAGGTAAAAATTGGTTAAAGTGGCAGGACCTACAACTTTTGAAGGGACAATTATTTCCTTATTTGGAAACGAGCCACTTATAATGGGACAACCCAATAAGGAATACGAGCCTCTTGTTGTGGGACGGAGGGAGTAGTAACCTAATTATGCATGTCAATGGTAAGGACAATAATTCATAGGAAGGACTTAAAATAGCCTTTTCTTTAGCTAGTGTGGAAGGTCAAGGGATTTTGTTTCTGAGTCTTGTATACATCATTATTTTTTCCTGTTACCCTAAGTTGATTGTGTGAGAGGTCTGCAATAAAAAATTACGAAGGAAAAGTTATCAATCTTCTTTTCATTGATTACTGAGTTGAAGTTATACAAACAAGTATTTTATTGAATTATTATGAGTCGAAAATGGTGTATGCACGGCATCATAAAGTCAGAATTTTTTCACTCTGCTTTATATTTACTCAAAATATTTAACTGAGTGCTGATTGAGCAAGGGTCACATATTCATGGAGATGAGGAAATTTGCTCATTGAGCATTCATGATGCAACTAAAGAAGTCAAAATCACTTTTTTTATACCTAAGAATTGCGTTTGATATTCTGGATGTTAATTGCTGGATAGTAAATTGAACTTTATCTTTCTCTTTTTCTTTTTCCTTCTTGGCTGTTGTGTGGAAAGGTGAGAGCTGAGCTACTGTTGGTGTATTGAGACTGCAAGTTTCTTTCTTTGAAGTATGGCAAGTTTCACTTGAAAACGGTTGTCTTTTCTAGCCAATTCTTGTATCATATATATCTGGATACAATATTGTATAACTCCCCTTTGATATTTGGTACCACAGCTAATCGTGCCGTTGAAGTTAATGAGATGTGGCGACTAAGGGACAAACAGCTGGAACTGGACAGGAAGCTTAGAGGAATCAGAAGTGAAAGCAACAGTGGAAGAGGTCACAAGGACACTCGTGAATCTCACACTAGTATGAGTGGAGAATGCATTGAAGTGGAGAACAGTGCAAGTACTTCTCTCTCTTCAAAGAAAAGATCTGTGGACCATTTCGATCCAATGGAGGACGAAGGTTTAAAGGATGATGAGATCGACCAATTTTTACAATCCAGGTTTGTTTGTTTATTCACATTATTCTGGATACAATTTGGTCGCTTTTGGGAGCTTTCCTTGTGCACGTAATTATTATATATGCTGATTTTCATATCTTTCAATTTATAGAATCAAGCGAGGCAGGGGCTCTGTTGGATCAAGGATGGATGAGACTGGTCCTTACCTTCCCCTTAGCCAAGATTCTAAAAACATGTTTGAGAGCGACAATGAAATGCCGAAGAAAGCAAGAGTCGCGCTTGGCCCGAAGAAGCCTTATTCCAGGAAATCTAGTGAATCATCTTCAGATGATGAATCGCATCCACACAAGAAGAAGAAAGCCTCGAGCAAACAGCATTCCAGGAAACACAAATCAAAAGAGAAGTCGAAAGATAAGAGGAAAAGGAAGGACAAGAAAAGTAGACATCATAAATGACCACATAATGACTCAAGCATTGTAACATTTTCTAAATTGAAAGGAGCAGATGGCTTAGGCCTTTATCTTTGGGTCGATCAACCCAATATATCAATATATCTGTGGTTGGCATTAATTTGAAGTCTTGGCTCATCTTTCTACTCTCACTCATGAAATCTATTGACATTGTTTGTGTTTTGACATGAATTCTTGAATCCATATTGTCAAGCTCTGTTCTGTTTTGTTAAATTTACTGCGCTCGTTTTATTTACTTTTAACACTATCAATTTGGCACAATATGTGTAAAACTAACTTGGAAAGAAAACTCATGGGATTAGGTGGAAAAAAAATGTTTGATGCAAGCAGTGTAGATGAACTGGAGTCGGACCAACTGCAAGCTAAAATAGCTCCAAGTTCCAACAATATTCTTGGTCCATCTTCCCACTAAGAAAACTTGATGTATAATGCTACTTGTTAGCATTTGATCTCTAGTGATATTGCTTAATTTTATGTGACAGCACTGATAAGAGTACAAAATAAGAAACGGAAGAACTCAGGATTGATATCAATTTCATTTAAACAGAAATTCAGAAATACAACCATTCAACTACGATAACATCTTACCAAACTAACTAGCCTAATAATCACTCTAGCACCACCACAGCAACATAAACCCCCAAATTAATATTTAAAATCAAGCCCTCTCGCCCCTAATCCTCCTAGCCAACTGGATGTCTTTGGGCATTATTGTGACCCTCTTAGCGTGAATAGCGCACAGGTTTGTATCCTCGAAGAGTCCGACAAGGTACGCCTCCGCCGCCTCCTGCAGCGCTGCCACAGCAGAGCTCTGAAACCTCAGATCCGTCTTGAAGTCCTGTGCGATTTCTCGCACAAGCCTCTGGAACGGAAGCTTGCGGATCAGCAGCTCAGTAGATTTCTGGTACTTGCGGATTTCACGGAGAGCGACGGTGCCAGGACGGAAGCGATGCGGCTTCTTCACTCCGCCTGTCGCCGGAGCCGATTTCCTTGCGGCCTTGGTGGCCAACTGCTTGCGTGGCGCCTTGCCACCGGTGGATTTGCGGGCGGTCTGCTTTGTGCGTGCCATTTCTAGGGTTTCTGAGCGGGAAATTGCACTACGAATTTGAAAGAATGAGATTTTTTTTTGTTTCTTTTTCGTAAAAAATGAGATTTGATTTGCAGATGTAAAAAGGGGTGGCTTCTAAGCGGAGATTTATAGTGAGGTTCTCAGAAATTAAAGTGGCGGGAGGAAGCGGGAGGGATAACTCGAGCACTCAGATTTAAAATTTTAATTGACGGTTGCGATTGTTTCGTGAGATCGCAAGGATTGATGACGTGGAGAGACTATAGACGGTTGCGATTTTGAGATTGAGCGTGGAGCGGACTGATGACATGGGTAGTAGGCTGCGTCCTGCATCTCCTGTATGTCGCCATGTCGGTGAGGTTTGGGAAATTAAGAAAGAAAAATACGTACAAATTAATATTGAGGTCCAAATAATTTGGTACCAAAATTTAAAGAGGATAAGTTTTTTAACCCTAAACTTAAAACTACAAGTTTTCTATACCAAAATTGATTAAAAGACTAAAATACCCTTTACTATTTTAAATTTTGTCTCTCTCTCCACCTATCGGCCCCCCACCACAAACCCACATTCTCTCTCTTATCTCTCTCGACCGAAACCACGAAGAAGAAGAAGCACGCTCTCGACGGAAGACTTGCGGGCACGATGAGTTCGTCCGAGACACAATCTAACCACGATGGAGAGGCGTCGTCGTCGCCGGCGCATCACGAAGAGGAAGAGTTCCTAAACGAGCCGCCGGTTAGTGCGCCCTAATTTTCGAAATAAATTGAAATTTTTTGGCAAATTTCGATGTTTAATTCATGGGTATTCATGCTAAAGTTAAGTTGCGAAGAAATGTACATGTTCTATGCGTTTAAATGTTGATTTTTGGTGTGAATTTGGGCTGAATTTATATGGGCACGATGGGGGCACGATGGGATTGAGGGCGATGGTGTTGGGGTCGATGGGGTGGGCACGACGAGGGCACGATGGGGTTGGGGGCGATGGGGTTGGGGTCGATGGGCGGGGGCGATGGGTGGCACGAAGGGGGTTTGGGGGCGATGGGGGTTGGGGTCGATAGGCGGGGGCGATGTCCTGGGGCGATGGGGGCCGGACACGATGGGGGTGGACACGATGGGCGGGGGCGATGGCGGTCCATCGTGACTTTGCCATCGTGCCCGTGACAGCCGGTATTTTTTTTTGTGTTTTGTCTTGTTTTTTTGAATTTGCTCGTGAATTTATTGCTTATGGTTGCCCGTTTTGTTATTGTAGGAGGGTTGTGTATGGAAAAGGCCCACGTTACGGGCTGTGACACGTGGAATCAATTTGTATATGCGTTGTGATGTGTTTAAAGAGATACTTTCCACGCTGCGTCGCATTGGCGGGCCTAGACACGGAGAGCGTGCGATAGAGCACTTTACCTCCGGGGTCGTGGGCAGACTGATTAGAGTTAGGCGGACGGGCAGTGCTACTGGTGCCCTTCACCACCTTATAGCCCGACAGTACCAGTGGGCGACCACATACCCCCGCATGAGTCCCGGTTTCGGCTCGGGGGTCGGACCGTCCGTTTTACACCCCGTGATTATGCCCTAATCACGGGACGTCACTTTGGAAACACGGAGTTCGACACTACCGAGACTCACCCGATCCGTCCCGACGCTTATTTCACCGGCATTTTCATGCCAAAGAAACAAAGGAGAGCGAGCTGCGCAACAAGTTCAAGGAACGCAAGTTAGGAGATGAAATGGAAGATTATTTGAAGGCCGCGAACTTGTTGGTTTACTACTACTTTCTCTTGTGCCGGGACAAGATGTCGGTCGAGAACTGGGCATGGGCACTGGTAGAGGACTTTGAGCAGTGGGACAGGTTTCCCTGGGGTGCTTACACGTACCAGGTGTTGACTCACTACATCGACACCGTGGCTCTTACTCCCAGACAGGAAGAGATTGACTACCACTTCTACGGTCCAGTCTGGGTCCTGCAGCTTTGGATGTACGAGGCATTTCCTCGTTTGGGACGCTACTGCGGAATGAGAGATGAAGTGATCAGGCTGCCCCGATGCTTGATGTGGGAGACGGGCACTGTGAAGGCGGACTTCACTACCTTTTTTGACCAACCGGTACGTAAATCACTTTATTTTTTATGAATTTTTTAAAATTTCAAAATTTTATCGATATATAATTGTTATTTTATACGTATTTCATTACAGCTCGAAATGAATGATGTCCCGTTGGTCCCGATGGAGGAAGAGGAAGCCGAGTACTACTTCCTTAGCTTTCAGAGTTGGCCAGCTTCGAGAGAGAAGAGGAGGAGCAGGGTGAGTTTGGTGAGAGTAGTCCTCCTCCGAGACACCCTAGGCCGTCTGCTGCACTACGTACGCCATATGTTGGTGAGACGCCCAGCTCTCGTGCACAGATCAGTCAGCAGTACGCTGCCTTCAGACATATGGGCGACAACACCGCTGCAACGTGATAAAAGAGATTGACCACACGGTGACGCAGGCATTTTTCGACCTTGTGGAGAATGTGGACGAGTGCTTCACTGCAGAGGTAACATTTCTTGCAATTTAACGTCTTCACATATTTAAATTATTTACATTGATTTATATATCGTCATGTAATGTAAATTTTTTGAATACAGGTCATGGATTTGTACGTGCTCTTCACTAGGTGTAAGCAAAATGGGGCGGGGTTGCAGGAGTTGGTGCAGTTGACCACTATTGTTCAAGGGTCTACGTTTTTTGTAAGTTTTTGTTTGACTTTTATTTGTTGTATTAGTTGGTTTACAAAAATATTTTTAACTTGTTTTACTTTTTTAGGCACCGATGCTTAAAGAGTTCCACGAGCTAAGTCCAAAGGGCAACCAAGTGAAGGAAACAAATGGATATTGCCACAACCTATACCGGATCTCTTTCATGGCATGGACACACCGAACGGGATCCCGTGGTTAAACCGCAAATACGCAAGTGATGTTAAATTGATTATAAGTTGCTTTTTCTTTCAAATTGTCGTATTCTTGATTTGCAGTTGTACTAATATTTGTTATTTGAATAGATTATTGCCTTTTGTTGTCTTGATGAGCATTGGGTCACTGCGAAGATCAAAATAGATGAGTGGTGCATCGAATTGTATGACTCATTGTCACTCCAACATGATGCCAATAAATCTCCTCGGATAAAGCGGATGAGGCCCCTCACTTGTCTCGTTCCTAGGCTACTAACTCGGGGAATTACCGGATGAATAACCCCGCAAGACAAGAAGAGAAGACTTCATGCCATTGATCATAATGCCACCTAGTGAGCGATTCGCCCGTACCGATGGGGTCAGTTGCGGTCCTTTTTGTTGCATGTATCTAGATCGTATGGTGTCCAAACATCCAACAAAAAGGCATACAAGGAATATTGATGTGAGATACATTAGGAGCTATCGTAAAGAGATAGGTGCTAGGATATTTAGCTTGTCTTTTGATTTGTGATTTTTTGTACGATTGACCATGCCACTCTTATTTATAATATGTGGTTCATTTGTCCTAATTTTATTTATTTGTTGAGCTTCTGTTGTGTTTAGAAATTGGAAAATGTAAAAAACAGGGCCGAAGCCCATCGCCCCCATCGTGCCCATCGCCCCCATCGTGCCCATCGCCCCCATCGTGCCCATCGTGCCCATCGCCCCCATCGTGCCCATCGCCCCCATCGTGCCCATCGCCCCCATCGCCCCATCGTGCTCACGATGAAGTCCCCATCGTCCCCAGAAGAACAGGCATCGATAAGTATTTTTAATACCTTAATGTTATTCCATAGTATTTTTTATATCATATAAATACTTTTTTATACCTTACATACATACTTATGATCAATCTGAATGTTTTTTGCAACATCGATCATATACAACATATAATTTGAGAATTTGAAGTAAATATTCATTGAGATCCTTTTCATTCTTAAGATATGATATGATTCATAATCATATTAAAGACTACATTTAAATTATTTCAAATGTTCGTTTTTACTTATGAAATTCTTAAATAAGCAATTACAAATCAATATATCAGCACCACATCAACATAAAGTCCAAAAATGTCTATAAAATCAAAATTTCTTGAGGGGGCGATGGGACATGCATCGTGAGGGCGATGGGCACGATGGGCACGATGGGGGTGATGGGCACGATGGGGGCGATGGGCACGATGGGGGCGATGGGCACGATGGGGGCGATGGGCACGATGGGGGCGATGGGGGCGATGGGCACGATGGGGGCGATGGGCACGATGGGCACGATGGGGGCGATGGGCACGATGGGGGCGATGGGCACGATGGGGGCGATGGGGGTGATGGGGGCGATAGGGGCGATGGGCACGACGGGGGCGATGGGCACGACGGGGGCGATGGGCACGATGGGGGCGATGGGGGCGATGGGCACGATGGGGGTGATGGGGGCGATGGGGTCTCCCAATCGTGGGCGATGGGCAGGCTCGTGTACCCCGCCGAGGCGGGTGAGCCGCCGAATCTAAACACAATAGAAGCTCAACAAATAAATAAAATTAGTATAAATGAACCACATATTATAAATAAGAGTGGCATTGTCAATCGTGCAAAAAATCATAAATCACAAGTGCATCGGACATTTTCTGATTGTGTGTTCTTCACTACCACAATTGCTGCATTTTTTCTTTCGTCGCCGTCTCTGACTCGATGGTTCTCCCTCCGGGGGAATATTTATATCGACATCTAAAGCGAGTGGTTCGGTGCAATTCTTTCTATTGTGGCCGGTCCCCTTACACTTAGAGCATTTTTGGCTACGGCGTGTTGTGGGCGCACCTTCAACTGCTGAACGAACACGCTGTGTCCTCGGACGGCCGGCTTGACGAACTCCCACCGGTGGCAAGCAAACGATTCTTGCAATATCAGGCGGGACATTCCACTCCTCGGGATGTGGTACCGGCCTAATGGATTCTCTGTAAGTCTCGCGCAAGTCGTGTTGCTTGTAATACCGACTTACGAAATCAAACAAATTGACAAGGTTTCCTTGGGTCCCGTAACGAACAAAAGTTAGAAATATTGAGCCATGAAAATACAAAGGTAATACCGACTTACGAAATCAAACAAATTTACGCTTGTACATACCTGAGGGCGGCAGCTGCATGACGACATGGCATCTTATCCTGATCGAACTCACGACACTCACATGTCCAATTCCCAAGGTCCACCTCGAAGACCATCTTCTTGTCTTTCACTTTATAAACATTGTCGGTGGTAGGTTGAGCAACGAGCCGATGACTTGCTTCCACCGTCACGGCAAGCTTGTCAAGGCCTCGAGTGTAATCTCATGCTCTCTCTCCCTAGCTAATGCCCTCTTCTCGTCGAACCATTTCTCGACAATGCAACGATACACCTCAAGTAACGAGCAAATAGGTAAACGTCTAGCCCACAGTAGCCTAGAGTTCAAGCTTTCGGCGGCATTGGAGGTCATGAAACTGTACCGTCGAACTGGGCAATGCGACCTAGACCACCTATGAACACCAATTTCGGAAAGTCGTGTGTGAGCACCCTCACATGAAGCTTTCAAGGCGTAAAAATTCTTCTCGAACTCTTCAACACGATAAGCATACGCTGCATTTTGGAAGATGGCAAGAGCTCGACGGCCGTATCGCGTCGATTCTTCGCATGTGGTGAAAGCACAATCCGTGCGCCGCAAATGGATAGATGGCTTTCACGGCATTTGCAATGCTCTTATGTTGGTCGAGACGATCAACAACTCATCCGGAGTGGTCGAAACACCTGCGCAGATTTGAAAGAAACCACGTCCACGACTCATCGTTCTCTATCGGACCAATTCCAATAGCTATAGGAAAGAGCTGTTCATTCCCATCTTTGCTAACAGCGACAAAAAGAACTCCCTTGTTCCTTCCCTTAAGACGGGTCCCGTCCAACACAATCATCGGCCTCGTATAGCGCTCGAAGGCACGAATACACCGTCCTAAGGCGAGAAACATGTGACAAAATACTCCCTCACTACCGATCTCGCATGTTGTACTCGCACGGGATTACGCCGCTCAAAAATGTAGATACGACGGGACCATCCGATACGACTTGTCAAAGTCACCGTATGTCTTCTCTATCGCTATATTCCTCGTTTCTAGAGCGAGGCCGTACAACATGTGAACACCAAACTCTCTCGCGCATCTCTTCCATCATCTCTCTCGGCTTCAAATACACACCCTCGCAAACCAACCTACGAGCAAAGTACACGGCCGCAACTTTAGCGATCCACCGTCCGCTCGGCAAGACGGATCACGTTCAAGTGGCAACCGTGATCCAAAGTCAACTTCGTAATGTACCAAATCGAGTCGCCCTCATCTTTTGGCCCCGAGCACACAACCTAAACGTGCAATTATTCCTACCGTGCTTGCAGAGAAAGACTATACGATTTACGGCGGAACGATCAATGACGTACTCTAGCATGTGCTCCGGGTGATACATTCCCACGCCCATCTTCAATTCATACTTGGACCGAAACGTAGCCCCCACTACAAGTTGACTAGTGAACGGTCCGGGCCGCTCAACCCACCCAAGTGGCAGGCGCTGTCACACTCGACCAAAGGAATGCTCCAATTGCCTAGGCCGCCGCGTAGTTCATCATCATCACGACCAATCGATGCTCGATGTGAAATTCGGTGCCCGAAGATCCCGTTTACTTGTTCTCGGCTGTCTAATCCAAGCAAGAAACTCGCAGTCACGCATTCAATTATATTCTTACGGCGTTCATCTTCTTCGTCGTCGGAGATGTGAGCACCCTCTCGCTTCTAGTGGCATTCTATCATCATCATCCTTAAATAGATCCCGTCGTCCACCGCCTTCCACGTACACCTCGTGGCAAAAATACCGTCTCTTTCAAAGACATAAACCATCGGATCCGACCTTTTCTCTTGCACTAGCAATCGAAGTAAATACGTATCACTATTTAATAAAACTCTACATCTGCTCCCATCCCTCAAAACAGTTAAATAGGATAGCACATACTCGGAATCTCTTCGACCACACAAAGCATCTTTAATCAGATTCATGAGATGATCTCGATCATCATTCGTATCGTCCATGTGCACAACAACAGTACTCCCGCCTAAGTAAGCCAATCCCTCCCACTGACCTCCAAAACGTACAATAACACGCCGCCGCCCCATCTAAAAATCAAAGAAAGAAGAGAGATTAGGGTTACAATACGAAAAACAGAAATTTACATCACAAACTGCCAGGGCACGATGGTCATCGAGTTGGCCATCGTGCCCATCGTGCCCATCGTGTCCATCGTGGGCACGATCGTGGGCACGATCGTGGCACGATCGTGCCTTCTACATCGTGCCATCGTGGGGAGAAACCCTTCGCCCCCGACAGAAAAAAAATTCATAGTTTCCAACCCCTTACAAATCACACAAGGCGAGTTATTTCAACTATTTTTTCTCCTAAACATATTACTAAACTTCAAGTTATATTCGAATTTAAACAAATATCACTTAACATCTACATATTCCATGCAAATCGAAGACAATTTTGGGACACGATGGTCAAGGCACGATCGTGTTTACTTGGTCACGATCGTGCCTTGCCATCGTGAGTTAAATAACACGCACTAGTATATGCTTTTCGGACGGAGATTTCGGGTGTATACCTTCTTTATGAAGCCAGAAACGCGATGCCGGCTTTTCTTGATATCTTTTTCTTCTTTGAATTCACGTTTCGATAGATTGGAGTAGCTTTTTTCTCTTTTTCTTCTTCTTTCTTTTTAGGGTTTTGTGGTTTTTGGTGTTTTCAATTGTAGTGTTGTGATGAATTCGAACCTAACTAGGAGTTCTAAACCTTGTCAACAACCTCTCTTACGCAAACTTTAATGAACTACCTTCATTAAATCCTAGTTTCATCCGAAAATCTTCAGAGAATCGGATTTGGTAGGGTTCAATAAATGAAACCCTAGTTTCATCCGAAAATCTTCAGAGAATCGGATTTGGTAGGGTTCAATAAATGAAACGCGACAGAATCTGTATTAAATATTACTTTCCATCGTGTCCAATAGCACCATCGTGTCCATCCATCGTGTCCACCCATCGTGCCCAGCCATCGTGTCCAGTGGCCCCATCGTGTCCTCCCATCGTGTCCTCCCATCGTGTCCAGAAGAAATCTGGCCGACGACGGGAGAGAATTCAGAGAGATTGAGGTTGTTTTTTCAGATTTTTTTTTTAATTCATAGGTGTATTATTTATTTATTACTTTTTGTAAAAGGGAGGGCACTTTAGTCTTTTAAATGATTTTGGTATAGAAAACTTATACTTTTATGAATGAGGTTAAAAAACTTATGCTTATTAAGTTTTGGTATTTTTTCGTCCAATTTCTCATTAGTATTTGTCCATATCAATGTGTACAAACAAGTATTCGACATTATTTTCGTCTCTAAATTGATATTCAACATCAACCAAATCAAAATATAAGCTAGTAGATAGGTAAAATTGTGAATCACTAATATATAACATCGGTCCTAACTATCTATTATTTGGTACAACTTTCACTTAACATTTACTTAATCAGTATATATTTTATCTTTAGCACAATTTGCTACAAATTTACGAAGTCCGAGTGTGGACTAAATATTTTTCTGTTTGGCTACAAGTATTGTTATTTCAGATTCTGGTTGACATTAATTTCCTTCTAGAAAATAGAAATTAAAATCACATAGACAATTGACACTCTATGTTTAATTCTAGATATGTAATGCTATTTTGAATAACGGAAGTAAATACAGTATAACCTCTATAAATTAATATTGTTGGGACCGTAGAATTTTATTATCTTAGAGAGGTATTAATTAATCAATAAATTAATAATTTATTAATTAAAAGAAGTATTTCATCACATTCAATGAATTTAAATTAGTTATCGAAGAATTATACTTCAACGAACTTGATTTTAATATGCGTAGAAATATGCATGAATATTAAACATTAAGATCTTGAATCTAGCTATCCAAATTATTAGAACTATATATGTACGTCCAATGTTGCATATTGATATTGTCATATATATATATATATATATATATATTGCATATTGATAAACAGACAATTATATATACAAAGTAGAAAGTTTTTAAATTCATACCAAATAATAGAATGATTTATAATCTAAAAGGTGTCGAAAAAACAACTATGACAAACCAAAAATACGAGGTATTATGTGTATAATCGAGATCACCCGTCATGCACCCAAAATGAATTGCTAGTGTCGTCTTGATCAATATTTTCATTTGAAAGTTAGTCAAAGAACACTTTATGCAAACACACTCAAAATATCATTTGAGTCTCATACTAAGTTATCATAGTTATCCTTGTATATTTAGGAAATTATTAATTTATGATTTTATTGGAACCATATATTTATATAAGGGTCTTCCGAAAAATTATTATCTTATTAATTTATCGAAATTATTAATTTACACTAAAGCCCAACTCGGGACCAGAGAAAATTATTATATTAGAGAGGTTATTAATTTATCGAGAGGTTCTACTGTATATAAAATTAAAAATAAGTGCATATAATATTACTAAATAAAATAGTAATTACATATAAATTGTTGATGACAGTAACATAATTAACTCATTTCAGAAAGAAAAATACATATATCCATGACAGTACTCTGCTATTTGTGGCACAAAGAAAACCATATTGTCGTCAATACAAGACAGCAATCAATCTGGCATCAATTCAATTCAATGCGATTTTAATTGCAATATATAACCATGCCAATAGCATGATCCTCTTTGTTATGAGCACGGTTATTAAAAAAAAGAAATTTAATGAATAAAGTAAGTTTATTTCACTTTATTAAGGAATATTTTAATTAAAAGTAATACCCCAACCAACAACCATTTCCCTTTAATAAGAAGTGGGCCCAAATTCACTTAGGCGTCGTTTGGTAGGGTAGATTAAGCAAGATTGTTTAGCTATTTAGACTTATCATGCCGTTTGGTAGGCAAGATTACTATCACGGGCTGCCCGATATTATACCCGGCCCGTGTTTATTTCAATGTTTCCTTTTAGAAGAGGTATCTCACCAAATTGGTGAGATACCGTGAATCTCGGTTGAACAATTCCAAATTTGTCATTCTCTCTCTCTCTCTTTCACTCGCGCTCTCTCTCTCTCTCTCGCGCTCCTCTCTCTCTTTCTCTCGCGCTCTCACCCTCTCTCCCTTCGCCCTCTCTCTCTCTATCTGGACGGAGATGACACGATGAGAGTCGGAGACGAGGGGTGTGGTAGTGGTGGCGGCGGAAGGAGACGAGGGTGTGGCGGCGGAAGTAGATCTGGCGGTTTACATGGTGGTGGAGATGGGTGGTGGCGGAGGCGGCGGCGGATGGTGGTGGGTGAAAGACGAGGGGAGAGAGAGAAGAGTGGTGGTGGCGGGTGACGGTGGTGGAAGGGATGGGATGGTGTGGCGGCGGAAGTAGATCCGACGGTTTACATGGTGGTGGAGATTGATGGTGGCGGCGGCGGCGGATGGTGGTGGTTGAAAGACGAGGGGAGAGAGAGAAGAGTGGTGGTGGTGGGTGACGGTGGTGGAAGGGATGGGATGGTGTGGGGGCGGAAGTAGATCTGGCGGTTTACATGGTGGTGGCGGCGGCGGCGGATAGTGGTGGTTGAAAGACGAGGGGAGAGAGAGAAGAGTGGTGGTGGCGGGTGACGGTGGTGGAAGGGATGGGATGGTGGTGGTGGTGGATGGTGGTCGAAGGATGGGATGGTCGTGGTGGTAGACGAGAGGAGAGAAATGGTGGTGGTGGTAGGTGGCGACAGTGATGGTGGTGGCGGGTTGTAGGTGGCGATGATGGAGAGAGAGACGAGCGGCGGCGGTTGAGGGGCATGGTGAAAGAAGAGAGAGCGAGAGGGGCATGGTGGAGGTTGTGGGAGTAGGCGGCGGCGGCGGCAGCGGCAGACGAGTGTAGAGAGAGGACCAGGAAATTAATTCAAAATTAAAAAATAATTAATTATGAGGGATATAATTGTCATTTCACACCTAATCTTAAATTTAAGCTAGGGTACCAAACAACCAACATGTTATTCACTATATTTATCTTGACCCTATCTTATCTATCAAACACAAAAGATACACAACAATCACCCCTTATTCACTATATTTATCTTGATCTTATCTATCTCACTCTATCATAACATACCTACCAAACGAGCCCTTAATTAGCCCTTTTATTACACACTAATTATTTTCTTATTCAGACTGTAAATGACTATTGAAACCAATGTTTGAAAAACCGGATCGGAGATCGAACCGGTGAGGCTTCCGGGTCATGGTTCAACCGTGTTTGAACCGTTTTAATCGAACCGTTCAATAAATAAATAAAAATAATAATTAAATAAATAATAAAATATTAAAATATTTACGATTTTATAAGAAATACATATTAAAAATCCATCATAAATATATTTATATTTTTCATGTGTAGATATTTTTAATAAATATATTCAAAATTTATACATTAAAAGTATATTTGGTATCTAAAGTAATTGATATAATCGAAAAAAAACTATAATTGAAATTTAGACATACTTTTATAGTATTCTGAATTAATAATAATAATAATAATAATAAATGTTGAATATTAAATAAGTGAGTGGGTTGGGAGAGTTGATTGAGACCTTAGACTAACATCCTAGAGGTCCAAGGTTCAAATCTCATTGGAAACACAAATTTTTGCAAATAAGAAAAAAAATTGAACCGGTCGGTTCTCGAAAACCGGCGCCGGTCCTATGACCTGGCCGGTTTTGACCCACAAGCAGTTTTTAGGGCTTGATCGGACCGGCACAATGACCGGTTCCCGGTCCAATCGGCCGGTCCGATTTTTAAAACATTGATTGAAACAGACAAAAAAAGGAAAACCGGCGCCGGTCCTATGACCTGGCCGGTTTTGACCCACAAGCAATTTTTAGGGCTTGACCGGACCGGCACAATGACCGGTTCCCGGTCCAACCGGCCGGTCCGATTTTTAAAACATTGATTGAAACAGACAAAAAAAGGAAAACGAAATCTTAATATTGGAACGGAGGGAACATATAAAATCATAAGAATTCAATTGAATCCTTGATTAATGTTACATATATGCAGGGGTGAGCACAGTTCGGTTAACCGACCATTTACCACACAAAAAAACCGATCATACGATTTTTATTCGGTTCGGTTAACCGTTTAAAATTAGAAAATGAAAACCAAAAATTACTATAACGGTACCGTTATTCAACGGTTAACCATGAAGAAAAAAAGTTTTGATTTTTTTTATAATTCATAGCATTAAAAAATATTCATATTTTAAAATATAGATTCAAAAAATACAATTTAAAGAATCATAAATTATAAATTGAACTCTTATCATATTTTGAAGTCAAATTAGTAAAAATAAATCAGTAATTATTATAATTTTATAGCATATAATTAGTAAGTATAATATATATAATTAGTAAGATTATAATTTAACGAAATTCGATTCGCTTCGGTTAACCGTCGATTTTTATACATAAAAATAAAAACCTAACCATTACCATCGGTTTTTTAAGATTAGAAAAATAAACCGAAACCGACGGTTCGGTTAACCATATTTTCAGAACGGTTTTGGTACGGTTTGTCAGTTGGTTCGGTTTGATGTGCTCACCCCTACGTATATGGCATGCTTTTCAAGCAACAAGATTAAAAAACATGGCTTGATTGGCTTCCCTCTCCATTTTTTTATGTCAAAAGTTGATAAATTTTTACATATATATATATCCAACCAAAACTTGTACCATACTAATAGGCGACATGCATATGCCACAATAACAATTTCAACATAGTATCTCTAGCATATTACATGGTATATGGTCATGAATTATCGTCGTGGTGATCCGTTTCATCAAATATCTCTTCCTGCAAGAAGCAATAATCGATCAAATAAATGTAGGAAATTCGAAAAGTCAGATTTTAGGACAAGCACAATTTATATACTTCACCTGCAGAAGCTCTTCTATGACATCTTCCATGGTTATAATTCCCACTGCCTCTTCTTCTTCAGGGAGCTTTGGCAGTAGAGTTCCATCTATTTGCAGAATGTCTGAATACATATTTTTTGTCCATTTCTTGCTCCTAGATGTGTTTTTGAAAGACTCACTTCCATTGTTTGGAAAACTCTTCCACTTATGTATAGGTCTCTTGGTCTTCACAGTCTTTTCACCGTCGACGTCTATCCTCACATCCTTTACTGGATCTACAGTGTAAGAAAAGAGTGGTTTTGACATTTGTTTTATGTAAATATATCAATTCACCAATACAAACAACTTACTGTCTAGCGGCGCTTGGGTAGCAGTCTTGTGTATTGTATCAGTATATTGTTTTATGACGACAGCCATGTGACTGTGACCCTTCTGGAATTCATTCAAGATGTCATATAATGGCAAAGTTTCTGCAACCCTAAGAGGTTTAAACCAAGTATCATCAATATTAATTCATATAAAACTGCCACTATCAACAAATTTTAGTGAGCAAATAAGGCAATACTTGTTCACTCTACATCTATGTTCACCAATAATAAAACAACAAAAGTATATTATCAAGGTAAAATAAGTGCATCAGTAAAAATAGCTCCATATGCATCCAGTCGCTAGCTCATATACACAAGTATGATAGTACTAATTATAGCCAGCCAAGCAAAGAAAGCGAAAAATGACCTATGGTTTAATAATCTGATATCGAGCATCTTAATGAAGCATAGAAATACTAATTTTTGCTAACACACCTCACATCTGGATAAAAGATTTAGAGTTTCAGAAGTCAAACACACCTTGGAATTCTGCGAATTGTGACACTCTTTACTGGTACATCATCTTCTGGATGAATGGTTAACAAATTTTTAACCTGGAAGGAGAGGAATACACAAGAAAAGTTTGGGACGTTTACTTTGCGTGATATGATAGATTGATAAAACATATGATTGACTATATGAAGGATTAGATGATCAAACAAGTTCAAAAATAATCAATCCATCAAAGTAAATGGTGGATTGACCTATACTATTTTTATCTTTCTATCCTATCACACAAAGTAAACGCCCTTTGAGGTACTAAATATATGAAGCTAAAAGTTATGGACAATGCATTACTCGAAGATGGAATATAGGAGGGGTCGAACTGAAAGCATAACATTGTGGCTCTCTAGTCAACAAAAAGTTGTGTGCATAAACTATTAATGCAAAAACCTTGTGGAGCAAAAGTAAAAAGAAAGAAAAAAAGCCATGTTTTATACAGTGGCTGAGGAAAGCAGATGAGAACTCTCATACAACTAGATGAATATAGTGAAATCTACAAGTCTCGTTACTCCTTCACATTTACTACTACCTCAAGTTGCTGAATTACACATATGCCACAGTCTCTTCTCATATCTAAATATTGAAGATCACCGAATACTGGGATCTCACAAACTTAGAAAGCTTATTTAAAAATCTAGAACCTACTTAGTTCCCTGGTATACAACAAAGGATTTTGAAGTATTACTAAGGAAATCATGATGTAACATGCATCTAATTACTACATCCAAATTCATAATAACTCGTATATGAAACTAAAATATGAAACATGTACCAGAACAAGCCCAATGATATTTGTAGGTTGCTCATAGAAGACGGGCACTCTACTATGCCCTTTCTCTAAAATTAGATTCATCGTGGACCTACAACAGGGACAGAAAATCATTACATACAACACAAACAATAGTCGAAAGAACTAAATTGTTGAATCAAAAATCATTGATAACCTATTAAGCTTAGCATTTATGTCGATTGAAAAGATTTCTGATATTGGGGTCATGGCATCACTAGCAGTTTTATCACTGAGTTCAAGTGCCCCAGCAATAATCGTTGTCTCATCATGTGTGAGTTCTCCACCTTTACCAGCCTATACATTAGCAGAAAGAACAATCATAATACACCAGTAACATTCCATGAAGAGAGCTGAATTATAGGAAATAAAAGTAAATCATGCCACAATAACATGAACTCATGATTAGTAATTACCATGTACCTCATTGCCATGAAAATTAACAAGTGTTTTCAACTCAGCGCGTCGAAACAGAGCTCTATGGCCATCACCAAGCAAAAAGTCCAACAACTTTAAGACAAAAGATGCAGAAATAATGTAAACTTGCAACGAGTAGTCAAATACATACTCGCATAACCTAAAACACACACAATAAAGAAGAGCGAAAAGTTACCTTGCTTATAGGATATGCAAGAGGAAAACAAATCCAAACAAGAACGTGAACCGCTGGTGCAACACTTGCTCCAATAGTAAGTCCATGCCTAGTGCAAACAGATTGTGGAATGATCTGACATTCAAGAATTGTGTGCATATCATCTATATCATGATTGAAATAGCAGTTGAAAATAAAATGTAATTAACTATATAAACCTAATATACAAATGAGGAGTAAAGTATTAACCATTAGATAAGCTTCTTAAATAATTTAGTTGTAAAAGGTCCTACCTCACCAAACAGAAGTATCAAAGTGACAGATACAATGATCGCAACCCAAGCCGAAACAATACCATCAAGGAAAATAGGTAGTGTCTGAGAAGAAAAAAATATTTCAAACATTTTAAGTCATTTCTACCATTTTCAAATTGAACTCTGCAGCATAAAAAAACATATAACCTCCATAGCAGCGGCATTGCAAATAAGCAAAGTGCAGAGCAGTAAATGCTGGTTTTTGACAACTGGAAGTATTTTTTCTGCAATAACAACAGAAACATTAACAAAAGTAAATAAAATTCCATTCAACAACCCTGACATCTAGGGGGGGGGGGGGGAACCTACTCACTGTCACTGATGGGAACGAATGCTTCTTTTACAACCAACATCCTCAACAAAAGCAGATTCGTGTTTATTATTTGAAAAGGATAGGATGAAACTTCATAACCACAGGAAAAAAAAAGGATTCATAGCAAACAATACTCAATTATTTTGCCGAGCTCTTACACTTCAAATCCCCAACAATTCACGAATTAATCAAAATTCGAGGCGCAAATTTCGTCCTTGCGGAGAATTTTTTTTTTTCGAAATTACTAAATTTGTCTTTCATTTCTCTAAGAAAATCAAATGATTAGAAGTAACAAAAACAAGTTTCAAGGATGCGCAATCACAGTACCGGCATGAAGTTTGTCCTTTGGAGTTCCAGACTTGGCGAGAACTTCGAGATCAACAAGGCTGAGAGACATGAGGCCCAAAGTGAGCCCGGACATTAGGCCCGCAAACAGCACCAGTAGTATGATTACCACAATGTGAATGAAGAATCCCGCCTCGCAACAACTGTATTGCACCGCCATTCACCGCCGTTCCGCCGCCTCTTTTTTCTCCCGGCAAATTTGTGGATTTTGGTTCTCTAAAATCGAGGGAGGTGGAGAATGAGTAGGAACCGGAGGAAATGGGAACAGGAGAGAGCGTTTTTATAGTGTAGCTGTGAGAAGGAAGATGACGTGCGAACAACCTCGGGCAGTGAGAAGAAATGAGGATGTGAATTCTGATTGTGCTTCTTCCTACTCTTGCTGATGCGGTTCTAATCTCTACGAAGATGTCCATAATGGTCCACGTGTAAAATTTTTATTATTTTATTATCAAGTTATTTTTGTGATGTGTCTCTGGCTATCAATAATTTATGTTTTTTTAGTTGATAATCTGTGTTAGAATTATTTTATGTTTTTAGTTTTGAAAAGGAAACTAGTATATTATTTTATCAAATGATATTTTACCTGCGGATGTAGAAATGTGATTTTATCTTTATATAGCTAAACTTGGAAAATTATTGTGTGAATATTATGAATCATATAATATGTTAGCATATTTTTATCTCGAAAAATTGTTGAACACGAGAAAATGAGAAATTGTAATACTCAAATGAAGCCTCATTTTATTTTATTACTCCTTCGGTCTCATTTCAATAAATTCATTCTTAAAATACAAACACAATACATAACAAATGCAATTAAATATAAATCTCATTATTTACACCATATGTCATAGTGGTTTACATAACAAACATTTCAATATTTCTCTCTCCTACTTGTTTTACTTGTAACAAATATATCCTCAGAAGAAGTTACATTCTCTCCCTTATTTTATTATAAACAACTTATTTCTTAATATCCGTATCCGAACATGAAGGTTTATTGAAATGAAACAGAGCGAGTATTACATTGTGACTTTAGAAATTGCATAATTTTTTTTTATGTATTTTTGGTATAATCTGAATCTCGAGTTCTATATAAAGAGACCCTGAATTATGGATGGCAATCGGGTATGGCGGGCACGGATAGTGGATATTCATGCCCGTACCCACGAGCAAAACCCACCCGTCGGGTATCCGCCAACCCGCCACCCGTCGAGAGGCGCAGCAGCGCTGCCTTAGATGGGCTTGAGAAATTGATGAAAGATTGATGAGAGAGGTGCAATATAGGGTTAGCCGATTAGGTTAGGTGTATGAAGGGGTATTGAACTATTGGTTTGAGTTGGGCTTTTTTGAGTATCAAGTTAGTATTAGGTTGGGCTTGGAGTTGGAGTTGAGCCAAATATATATACTTATATTAAATAATATTTGGGCCAAATATATATTACATACATTAAATAATAGTTGGGTAGTAATCGGTATTTTGTGGATATTTCGCGGGTATTTTTCACATGTATTTTTCGCGGGTAAACGGGTTTCGCGGGTACGGATAGTAACTATCCATACCCATACCCGCAAACGAAATGGATAGTATTTTCTAACCATGAAACTATCCATGGATATTAAATGCACCTCAAACACGAACCTATTAAGGGTCGGATACCCGTGGGTAAATTGTCATCCCTACCCTGAATGATTGTGTGAATTTGTAAAAATATGTATATGATATTCTTGTTAAGAAATTTGTTGCTAAAATAAAAATTATAAACTCTTACTCCCTTGTCTCACTGAATTTATCTTCATTTTCTTTTTGAATTGTCCCATTTAAATTATTTATTTTTATAAATTAATTAACTTTTCAAAAATGTTAAAAAATATTCATTTTCTCTTTTTTAACCCTTCTTTTTAATAATCGTGCCGAACAATATCATGATAAACTGAGTGACATGGAACGAGTATAATCTAGTTAATGCACGAGGCCCCCTCAAATCTCTGTTGCAACTTGCAAACTTTTTAAAATTTGTGGGGCCTACTTCGGAAAGCTTTCGCCAGCTAAAATTCCGTGCAGGCAGTAATTAATATCTAAAATATTTGTACCAAATCCCATAACTTTGAGACCATATGTTATTTACTCCATATATTCGCACATTGCTCGGATTTTAATATACGAATCCTTCAGTTCTAAACTAAGGTGTTTTTTTAGCCTTGAAAATTTTACAGAAAACAAATCATTGATTTTCAATAAAATTTTAGTTTTAGTACAATAACTAGGAGGCAATTAGTTGGAACGGATTTGGTCAAATTCTATTCAATTGAAGTACAATAGCTTTTCAATAATTTTTATTAGGCTAATAAATATTTGCTGTTGTAAATATCTTATAGATATACATTATATGAGTGTTGACCAAGTCATCCATCCTAAAACCCTAGCTCTGTACCATTATAAATGAAGCATTTGGTCCTCATATTGTATATACTTTTAATACACTTCAATACACAGAATTCTTATTCTCTCTAATTATTCCCTGTTCTCTCTAGTTTATAACACGTTATCAGCACCATTGTTCTACCTCCTAAATTCGATCGTAGAAGGCTCCAAATTAAAGGTACGACTAAATTTTAGTCTAAGAACTCCATTCATATAATTTTTGAAATCTTCAAATTTAAAGCAAGATATATATATATATATATATATATATATGTATGTATGTAATATACGAAACACATGCAAGTTTCTAGATTTTAATTATGAGCAAGAAAGTTTTTTTTTCGTCTATATTTTATCAACCTTCGAGATTGGTTGTTATTTAAAAGATTATGCCTTTAATTAATTGCCGTTGATAATAAATTATTAATGATAAATGGTTTCAACTACTATCAAAATGTTGAACTTTAGATGAATTGCAAAAATCATGTCGTCTTTAGTTTTTTTGATATATTGTGTATATTATATTTATCATTATGTTACAATAATCGTTGTTTATGAAGAAACACGAACTTCGAATAATCTTGAAAGATTATATATTGATGCTATTGAAGTAGCACAATTAATATTCATAAAGAATATTACATGCTTTGAAGAACAAAGAAATTAAATATTTAGGTAATATATGATTATCCCTAATTTTTTGTGCGTATATATTGCACAAATGATAAATGGCTCCGGAAGAGCTTGTATCATAATGATACTAAATTAAATGCTAGAGAATGCTCACTCTAGTAAGTTCAAAAGGAAACTTACTTAATGATATCCAATAGAAAGGATACCACATTGAGACAATATTAGTTCATATATTGTTGGTCGCGAACATAATGCAAACCCACAACATATAAAAGATGGGTCTCCAACAAAAGGTTGGAATATATGTTGGATTAAATATTCACGCAATGAACTTGAAGTTCTATTACTGCCAAATGAGTGATCAAATCTCATATACATATTGTATATGCACCAAAAAGATCTTGAAGTTCCTCGTGAACTAAATAAATTAGATGATGCTCTTTAACGCCGTAAGCGTGAGAGATCTATTGGTGTTAAATATAAAGATCCGCGGAATATAAAATTGAATAGAGAAATTATATCACTTCATCAATCTCTTAAAGATGATCGTCATAAGGACGGGAATCCCAGTGCATATGCACGTGCACCAAATATTAAAAGACTGGGATTACGGAATAACCAGTAAAGAAAAATATCATTGAGAAATGATGAAAATCTGGTTGATTGAAAATGCCATGAATTATGTGAATTCAAGAGAAATGAGAAATAGTAAAATATTATAATTGTCAACAATACTTTTGCCTCGACAATATTGCTTATATCATTTTGAAATGATATTCTGGATCCAGATCAAAGAAAATAGAAGTGCCAGAGGCACTGAGTAAATTTGAAAGAAGCAATTGAGGCAGAGCTTGACTCACTAAATAAATAATCTTTTGCTCTGTAGTACACATGTCAAAGAATGTTGACACAAATGAGTATTTGTACTAAGAGAAAAGAAATTGATGAGATGAGAAGAAATAAAGCGATGTTAATAGCTCAAAGATTTAGGCAGAGATCCTAAATTGATTTTGATTCTCCTAATATGGCATCACGTTCCGTTATTTAATATCTATCGCAGTAATGGATATCATTGATCCGCATATTGATTGGGTCATTGCGCATGAATATATATGAAAGTTCTTGATGGACTCAAAATTAGAAAGAGAAAAATAAATTCACAACAAGTGTGAATTAATCCTACTGAAATAAGGATATGTGAATAATGATATACTCCCTCCGTCCACAATAAATTTGCCACATTGTGGATGACACGAGTTTTAATAATTTGTTGGTTGATTGTATTGTGAGTGGAATAAGGGTCCCACTTTTATATAGTTTTAAATTGTGTTGTGAGTGGAAAAGTAAGTGAGGTGTGTGGGGTCTATTACCATAAATGGATGTGGCAAATTTTTTGTGGACGGATCAAAAAGGAAATTGTGGCAAATTTATCGTGGACGGAGGGAGTATGTATTTGTGTACATATCCAAAAGTCTTTGAATGATTTATATTGATGAAAAAGCCAACTCATAAAGAGTTTGGAATGGAAGACTTGTTAAATCTAAGTATTGGCTCGATATGAAGATCGAACATCTCCTAAAGGAGCATATTATTTTTACACCAATCGACCTATTTGAAAGGTTGTAGAGAGATTGATTTTTATTATAAATCACATCTAGTGAGACCCCAATGATTCTTTGTTCACTTGACTTGAAGTGAATATAGAAGATAACGATTATATTATGGGGCCAGAAGTTCCCTACTTTGAGTGCTGATAGCACTATATATTCTATCAGATCTGATATAACATTTAAAGTAACATTGCTGACAAGATTTAATGATCTCACAAGGAGACATTGAACTGATATTGAGAATATCATTCGTTATCTTCAAAAGGTTAAAATTATATTAGTCTATTTTATGAAAGAGATCGAGATTCACATTGGTGGCTACTAGGATGTTGGTTATTTATCTCATCCTAATAATGCAATTTCTCAAATTGGTGTAATGATATGAGATATATCCCCCACTATTCTCTATGAGAATAATTCAACTTGTGTTGCACAAATGAGTTTTATATGAACTATGGCCACAAAAGTTTGTTTAGTGAAAAACTTGTGGATTTATTCACTAAATTTCCTCCCAATCTTTATACGAAATTACGTTTATAGTAGTGAAATATGTTAATTTTGAAGATTATTATCTTCAGGGGGAGTGAAAAACTACTACATATTTATGAAGATTTGGCTATGAAGGTTAATTTTGAGTAATCATAAAGATTATACTCTAAAGGCCAAATGGTTGTACTCGTATTTTTCCCCTTACTAAGTTTTTCTCCCGATGGGTTTTCTTAGTCAAGGTTTTTAGCGAGGCAACTAATGCAACACATGAGTAAGTGTATGTCATGTAATTTTTTCCTTTATCGAGTTTTTTTTTCCCACAGGGTTTTTCTGAAGAGGTTTTTAACGAGGCATGCACATCAAAACAATAAAGTCAGATGTGAAGTGTCATACTTGTATCATTGTTTCAACGGAGACTCGCTCAAGTGATTATTGGCGGGCTTATTCGAAAAGATATTGCCGACATCAACATTAAGAAGTTGGTACACAAGATCGGCATGCAACGAATCAAAGACTACAGTGATCAAGTTCAAGCAGGGCAGTTGTACTCTTTTTCCTTCGATCAGATTTTGTCCCACTGGGTTTTTCTGGCAAGGTTTTAATGAGGCACTCAAGGGGGAGTGTTGTAAATATCTTATAGATATACATTATATGAGTGTTGACCAAGTCATCCACCCTAAAACCCTAGCCCTGTACCATTATAAATAGAGGCATTTGGTCCTCATATTGTATATACTTTCAATACACTTCAATACACAAAATTCTTATTCTCTCTACTTCATTCTCTGTTCTCTCTAGTTTATAACATTTGCAAGTTTTTTGGATTTTATGCAATTGAATAATAAATGTGTTGCTTTATCACCGACTTTAACTTGTGGCCTAAGTTTAATTACTACTATAATTTCCCACTAATCTCTCTCCTCTTCTTTCTCTTTGGTATTGATGGAATTTTAAAATTCTATTATTATTAGTATTTTTTTGAGTTGAAAGATGGAGGATTGAAATTCAAATTTGGGTCTCTCACTCGTACTAAGGGAAGAAATGTCAACTGCGCTAGCGATATATAAATAATTAAAAATCACTTAAATTATTGAATAATTTGCTCGTCTTAATAATTTGCATATTTATTGTGTTTCAGTTAATTTAAATATAATCGATTACTAAATTAGAATGATTACGTGAAATAATAAGATTGCCTAGCTGCCAACGAATCACAAAATATCATGTGATTCCAATATTATTATGTGCGCGATGACATCTAATTATACATTATTCACTATGAATTAATGACACTTTACATTTGGCGACAACTTTCATTAACGCAACCGCTTATTTCAAATTAAGCGCTAAATTTTTTCCTCAAAAAAAAAAAAAGGCGCTAAAATTAGGCTAACTTTTATATATATATGTGTTCGATTCCTTTGAATCTTATCTGTATATATTAAAACAAAGTAAATGTTATTTTTTTTAGATGAATATTAAATGTTAGTATAATAGTACAAAAAAATTATGAAATAACAACGTAAATTGTGATTTAACATTTATAAAATTACAACAGCACAAAAGTATGATAACAAATAATACATGGTTTAAAAAAATCGATTAATTACGAAAATAACAAATTAACAATACAAGTGTATAATGTCAGGGTCCTTAAGCATGCGATTATGAATTATAACCGATTAATTAGGCTTTGTAAATTAGATAACACTTTGGATGAGAAGGTTGACTTCTAACTTGCGTCTTGTTATTGAGATTTAGGGTGTTGGTTCTCATTACTTTGGACTAAGAGCTCATAAAACTATGAATAACTAGATTGGATGGAATTTTGGAACACACGGTCCCTAATATTACATTTAAATTGTGAGCTCAATTCAATCCGAATACATTTATATTATAAAATATTTTTGAGTCATATTAAATTGTGAAATATTCGAAGTCTAATTTAGTATGGAAGTTTCCTCTTGACTTAATTGGCTTGGTTTGGCCGGACCTTTTGCCAGCTTTACTTTCAATTGGTAATTCTACGAACATTTTTTTTGCTCTTTCATAATTTCCAACATTAGTACTCCTTCCGTCCCCGAAAGTGTGGTTAATTTGTTATTTTTGACCGTCCCATATAAGTGTGGTGTTTCTATAAATAGAAATGATCTCACTAACGTTCTAATATTTTATACCTCACAACAAATCAAATATGTGGGGTTCTTTCCACCCTCCGCACCACACCGGGAACAGAGGGAGTACTATTTTAAAAGTCATTTTTACCTATTTATAATCCGGCCACTCGAAAACTATAGCAAAACAAAATAAAGCCGCACATATAGTCCCATCATCTTTCATAATAATAATAATAATAAATGAGGATTTTACGCACGGTAAGTAGTGAATTCAGATTATATAAAAATAAATCATACTCCCTCCGTCCCTTAAAAGTGTGGTTAGTTTGCCATTTTTTGCCGTCCCCCATAAGTGTGGTTCATCTATTTTAGTACATGATTTTTATCCTTATACCCTTAAAAGCTTTTAATATTTACAATATGCCCACTGAAAAACCTCACTAACACTAACAATTGTGGGTCTCTTTCTCAACTAAAAATATCCCTACCAAACATTTACTTACTTATTAAAACCCGTATCGCATTTCTTGCATCACTCTAATAGGGGGAGGAGGGAGTACTATATAAGTTACATTGATGTCGGTCATGTGGTTTCTTCCCATCCATATTGATCAATCAACTAAAAATAAGTGATTCGTCCTCTCTCCAAAAAGAGAAAAAGAAAGAAAAAGAGAGATTGATAACTCACAACTCAATAATTATTTATAAGTCGAAATAAAGTGGGTACATGTAGGTATGCATGTCTATTGGTGGGTAAAGAGTCCTTCAACGACTTTGTCACTATCAACGGAAATTTTAGGCCTCTTTTAAGAGCCATACTACTGCAGAGCTGTCAATGGTGAAAAACTACTGCAACTGTGCAACATGTCGATGAGATTCGAATTCACAATATTTAATCACAGAAATATTCAATTCACCACTATTGTTTCAAGGAGATAGGATTAAACTTTATTTTGTTTTGCTGGCTTTTAAAAATGATTTATGCTAATAAATACTCCCTCCGTCCCTGATAAGTATGGTCCGAAAGGAGGGACACGGGTTTTAAGAAGGAAGTTATGTAGATGTGTAGTAAGTGGAGAATGAGACCCACTTTGTTGTGGTGTTAGTTACTTTTAAAGGGTAAAAGGGTAAAATTTTAAGTGAGACGTATCCATTTAAGGAAGGACCACACTTATGGGGGACGGACGAAAAAGAAAAGTGGACTACACTTATCAGGAACGGAGGGAGTAATAATTACTCCCTCCATCCCACAATAAGTGGCCACATTTTCTTATTGGGCTGTCCCATCATAAGTGACCACTTTTCTAATATGGAAACACCCTCTCTCACACAAAAGATGTGGGCTCTACCACTTCCTATCTTTTTACCCTTTAAACACTTTCTTCTAAATACTCGTGCCTAAAAAAAGTAGCCACTTATTATGGGACAGAAGAAGTCATATTTTAATTTATTTTAGTGGTATAAAGAGGAAAATGGGCTGTGAATATATATGATTATCCTTTTCAACTTTGAAGCCACTTGAGCCATTTCCAAGTATTTCACTTTAATAATATTCGATAAATAAGGTTTGAATCAGCCCATAACCGATTGATCAATAGTAAAAAACAGCGCCAAATGGCCCAATATTAGAGAAGAGCGATAAGATATTGTTCGGTATGTTTTAATAAAAAATTAATTAATCTAAACATTTACGAACTTTAGTTTGTTTTATAGTTACAATAGAATTTGAGATATTCGGCAATCACAAAATCGATTTCAAATTTTAGTTAATATATCGATTAAATTCCAAACAAACTGACCTAATATGTCTGGCAAATTCGGATAAGTCGAGTCGTTTTCCTTGGACACGTTGAATTCTAATATTATTGATAAATTTGATTGATGTCTCATTTTTGCCAAACAAAATTAGAAATTAGTATACTGTAAATAAAAAATATTCCATCCGTCTACGAAAAAGAGTCTCATATTCAAAAAAGTACTACTCCCTCCGTCCCATTATTGTTGGCACGTTTTCTACATCTATTAAGGAGAATGCTGTTTAAAGCAGAAAAATATAGAAAGTGATTGAAATTTCACAACTTTTTGTGAGAGAAGTATATTTTCCAAAAAGGAAACATGCCAACTTTCGTGGGACGGTCTAAAAAGGAATACATGTCAACAATAATGGGACGGAGGGAGTAATTGGTATCATTACTAATAGCAATATTTTTTAGAGATCTCCCCTTAATTCAAGGTCCTACATGACGTCCATTGCATATTATATTCCTATTTATATTATATCTTTATTTTGTCATTTTTAATTCATATATTCTATTATTTAATATTTAATTTAATTTCCGTATGATTCATAATACCATGATTCTTCAGGATGAAAGTTGGCTGAGAATACGTTTTAATATACATACTAAAAGTAAATTTACCTTACAATATAAAGTGTTTTCCGTCGAAACTCGACGAAATAGAATCTATATATAAAATGCATGCGTATCAACTTGATATATATAAAGATTATTTGCACAATAAATAATAGACCCAATCATGTCTATTTCAAATGTATGATTATTACCCACCAAACATGAATTCACGGTTAATTGTAAGTTTGTAATATAAACTATAACGTAAAATTATTTTTCGTTGTATTTCAATGAGCAGGTAATAGATGGTGATTTTTATGACAGTCGAGCCTTTCCTCTAAAAAATACTCCCTCCGTTCCGTCATAAGTGGCCACATTTCTTTATTGGGTTATCCCATCATAAGTGGCCACTTTCCTAATATGGAAACACCCTCTCTCACACAAAAGATGTGGGATCCACCACTTTTTTATCTTTTTACCTTTTAAACACTCTTCTCCTAAATACCCGTGCCCAAAAGAAAGTAGCCACTTATCATGTGACGGAGGGAGTAATTGAATCCCAAATTTCCAACCAAAATCATTCCAAATCCTAATAAGTAGGAGTAATTTTTTTGGTAATTAACTAATTATACATCTCCATCTTGTCTTGTCACTTACTAAAAAAGAGAAGAAAGAAAAAAAATAAAAAAGAAAAAGAGAGAAAGAAAAGAAATAGTAGAACACAAATAAAAGCAAGTAGTAAATAGATAAATGCTACCGACTACTTAGAGCGCTTTTTCTCTCGGAGCACAAACCGAATCGGAGCAGATCTAGATCCCACATCCAGTTCTTGCGCTCCCCTCTTTAGATTTTCCATTTCAGGTGGCTTCTTCGCTTAATTTTGTAATTTTTTTGTCTGTCATCTTTTTTCCCTCGTATATTTTGAGTTAATTGTATATTTGCTCAAGAGATTCTGCATTTTCTGTCTGTTGGATTATGGGTTCGTTTTGTTGTTTGTTGGTACTCGATTGTGTGAAATTGTGCTCTTAGAGCAGTGCGTTTAGCTGACAGATTTGGGGTTTCCTGCGGCAATGCGGATTTACCCGCCATTTGATGGACTTGAATTAGCCGATCCTTTGCTGTAGTTCAAATTTACTCGGCTTGTGCGTTGGGTTTGTGAGCCTTGGAGAAAATTGATGTGCGTTATAACGTGGCTGCTTCCTTGATCGTATCAGTTGATGCAATTTGTGTTAGTAATCAGTCGATGAAGAAATGTGATTTACCTTTTTTGAGCTTTTCTGATTGATATCTTTTATGTGCAACTGCAATTTGCTACTCTGAGCTTATGTGTGCTGGCATCAGCTAGGAATAAGTTTTCATAGATGATCTCTGGGATTGTATGTTCCCTGATCGAACTTAAACTGAACTGATGCTGCTCGTTTCTCATTGATTTTCTCGCTTGTCTGTATGCATGCTGATTTCGATGGGTAGTTTGTTAATCTTTATGTAGTAATTACGGATGAGATCACTTCTGGAATTGTTATTCTACTTATTTGCTTCAGTATTTCGGGTATCAATGAGTTGGACTTATTTATAGTGTTTTTAATCCCATATCCAGCAGGTTATTACATCTGTAAAACGATGTCAAGGAGACCCAATACTTCCCGTCGCTTTACAGACAGTGCAGGCATTCCCTTTATGGGTGCATTGCATCACAAGTCTCGTCCATCTCCGCTATTATCTATAGGACTCGTAGTGGTGGTAAAGACTGTTTTTTTCAACTCTTGCATTACTCTTATACATATTTACTAGGTTGCATGCTTTAGTCACATGAATAGTGCATGTGCACCTAAAGATGCAGCTCCATGTATGCACCCTCATTGCCTGCATAATGCTTAACAACGATGACACCATTTTCTTACTGTTATTGAACATGCACTCCTCATAATGAGCTGTCTGGCATTGATTTCTGTGTCTGTAACTTTTGATTTCGTACCAAGAAAACTGATGGAGTTAACTTTCTGCATGTTTTTCAGGGAGCACTGCTCTTTGTTGGGTATATGTATCATGGTTCAGGTTTGTTATTGATCTGTTTGCACCTAAACTGAACACCCTATTGATAATTGATCAGATTAGAATTATGCAAGAGCAAGAATTTTAACATTTACTTATTGTTACCACTGCTTTTGATAAGCTATTTACCTGAAGAATTTGGTATAATGTTCTTTCTTGTTGTTATTTGACTTTTAAATTGCTTCCCGACAGGTGGCAGGAGTGGTGATATTGCTGCTTTGAATAGACTTGAGGGTAACTTCCAATAACTTATAGCACACCCCTTTTTACTCTAAGAAGTTTCTTTCTTTGTGTGTTCTATTTTCCCTTGTTTGCTGTAAAGGCTATTTATTATATTTGATTCTGTTATCAGTTTTTCTAGTGCTCAAGGATTAATATTATATTCCGAGTTACAAAAAGAAGACATCTGTATAAAAGACACTGTTTTCTTTTCTTTCTCTTACCGAAAGCAGTCACTCATTGTCTGTACTTCAATGTTGCTTCAATTAAATTAATTAAGTTTCTTTTCCAGTAGAACCAGGATTGAGCAATGCATGAGCGATGGCAAAGAATATTCAGATTCTTGTATTGCAATAATTTTTGCTGCACTTTTTTTTTCCTTCATGTTCGGGTATAAGGAATTATGGTTGGGGAAGTATACTTCATTTTCACGATTACCGGGAATTTAATATAGAGATATTTGACTGGTAAAATACATGCAGATGTTGGGCAGTTTTATCTGAAGGTCCCTGTACCGACTCGTGCAAATTATGCTTACTATTCTGCATTTAGTCTACTGAGTAATATTATTAATGGGGATCTGTTTTCTTCTTTAAAAGGTTTACCATTCCTTTATAACTGCTTGGATACTTAAGGAATTTATTGTATCTTATTCTTGGTGCACTACTTAGCTTTTCTCAGAATTCTTTTGCATGGGTTGTTTTTCAGACAAATAAATCCTACCCCTGATATGATAAATGCTGTTGGTTTATTCATTCCTTCAATGTGCAGGTGGGGTTTCCTGTACTCTAGAACTTCAAAGATTGATACCTATTCTTAAGAAAGCATATGGTGACAACATGCGGAAGGTATTGCATGTAGGCCCTGAAACCTGCTCAGTAGTCTCTCATATATTAAAAGAAGAGGATACTGAAGCTTGGGGTGTAGAGCCATATGAATTAGATGATGCTGATGCCAACTGCAGGAGTCTTGTGAGCAAGGGTGTTGTACGTGTGGCTGATATTAAGTTTCCTCTTCCATACAAAACCAAGTCATTTTCTCTTGTCATCGTGTCGGATGCATTAGATTACTTGTCACCAAAATATCTTAACAAGACTGTTCCGGGTTTAGCAGGGCTGGCATCTGATGGCTTAGTTATATTATCTGGTAATTCTTCAGAGACATCGGTTCCAATTTCCTATTGATGAGTGTTTGTCTGTGTGTGCAAATTTTCAATTTTTTCCATATTGACTATGTGGAACATGCTACTTTAGGTGCCTCAATTGGCTAAGCATTAAGTCAGTTGTGCTCTGAATGGCATAGTCTTGCATCACTGTTGAGTTTTACCAATTTTATGTAAATGTAGGTTATCCAGGTCATCAAAGAGCTAAAGTGGCAGAGCTGTCCAAGTTCGGACGTCCTGTAAGTATATCTTGTTTCTTTTACATGTAATTTTTACTTGGCAATTGGGCATTCGAGTGTTACTCTCTCTATCTCTCTCTCTCAAAAAACCACACACAAACACATCCATATCATAGGATGCTTATAGAATAATGATGACGGTTCACAAGTTATAAATCTTTACCATGACTTTTTATAGTTGGATATTATTTCCGGTTGATTAAGAATGTCGCCCTGGATAGTCTATTGGTCTCATACCCACTGTATTTCACTAACTTCATACACAACTCAATTTAGGGGCAGAGGCTTGTCCAAATTTTTAAAATTCTTAGCTTAATGTATTTTTGATTCTACAAACATCTTTTCTGTTATTAATTCAGCCCCCAAAATCTGAATTAGACCCGGTAAGAATATCACTTCACTAGTTAAATACTATAAGGATTGATTACAATCTTTGTATTATGGAAAGAACTTTTCCAATTGTACTTAGAGCCGGTCTTCAATATGTTAGGGAAAAAATAATAAATGTCAGCTACAAAGCGGGATCCGATTTAATCATAAGACTTTTACTTCTTACTTTGGTGCAATATGGAGTATGAGCTTATGCTCTCTTTTAACTGTAAACCTGGTTATTTATACGGTTCTGTCAATTCAGTAATAATAGCTGCTACTTATCTCCCTTTCTTTTTTCCTTTTTTTCTGAAAAAATTAATATGTTTGTTTAAAAAGTTGAATTAGCAAGTGGGTGTTTGTTGTGTAGGCCAAATTCCGGAGCTCGTCATGGTGGATAAGGTTTTTCATCCAAAACAGCTTAGAAGAGAATGAATCTGCAAACAAGAAATTTGAACAGGCAGCAACTAAGCAATCCTACAAACCTGCTTGTCAAGTTTTCCACCTTAAACCCTTGCACTGATGGAACGAACCATCCGCCATCTCTACTTGTTACACACTCTTAAATTATTGTTGCACGACGTCGTAATTTGTTCTAGTATACGTACACCAGACATCACTATTGTTGAATTCAAAATTTTGTTCAATCCTTACTAGCATACTATATTGTACTTGTCCTGTAGGTGGACTTGGAACTCAAATGTACTCCTCTTCACTTAAGAAATTTTTTAATTAATGTTCTCTATATGTTTTGCTTGATGCTATTCATTTAGGGTTAATTTGGTAGGTACGTTAGGATAATGTAAGATAGATAAGGTCAAGATAAATATAGTGAATAAGGGGTGATTGTTATTGTATGTTTGTGTTTGGTAGATAAGATTAAAAACCTAGATAACATATATTAGTTGTTTGGCACGTTAGATTAAATTCAAGATTAAGTGAGAAATTATAATTATATCCCTCATAATTAATGATTTTTTAATTTTGAATTAATTTCCTCTCTTCTCTCTCTTCCCTCGTCTTTCACCCACCACCATCTGCCGCCGCCGCCACCCGCCGCCTGCCGGCGCCTACTCCCACAACCCGCCACCATGCCCCTCTCGCTCTCTCTTCTCTCACTCTCTCTTCTCTCACCGCCAGAAATTTGCAGAAACCCACCAATCTCTCTCACCCCTCAATCTACCAAAATTTGCAGAAACCCACCACCAAAATTTGCAGAAAACCCATAAACACGCCGCCATCACCACCACATCCTCGTCTCCTTCCGCCGCCGCCACCATCACACCCCTCGTCTCCGTCGTCGCCAATTTGCACAACCCTCCACCACAACCTCGTCTCCTTCTGCCGCCGCCACCACACCCTCGTCTCCTTCCGCCGCCGCCGCCACCACACCCCTTGTCTCCGTCTGCAGCCGCCACCACCATACCCCTAGTCTCCGTCGTCGCCAATTTGCAGAACATCACCACCACACCCTCTCCTTCTGCCGCCTGCACCACCACACAATTAAGTTATCTGGGGTTACTGTTCAACTCTCTTTACCAATCGGGCCAAAGGTGCCCGATTCATACACCAAAGCAAAACAGTAAAATAGAGTAAAATAGCACCGGACTTGTCTTAATCTCGGACCCCCGCTTTAACCAATCTTGACCACCAAACGACCATATTAGCCAAGATATGTATCCAATCTTAGCCTAATCTTGGCTACCAAACACACCCTTAACATATTGACCTCTGGATATTTAAACGGAGTATAATTTCAAGTTTGCTATGATATTTCCTTTCTGGGTGATGCCCATCGCTTGGGTAAATTGATTTCTACTTTTTAATATTTGTTATCTGCCTGAAGTCATTAATTAAGAAATACTAGTATTCGCTCCCGAGCGATGCACGATGAAAAAATATGTTACAATTTTAAGTAATTAAAGTAATTTATTTAAAATGAGAAGTTATTTATATTCTAAACAGATCTAAAGGGAATAACAACACAATTTGATAAGAAAAATCAAAATAATAATAAGGTAAAACTCATTTGATAAGTAAAACAACAACATTTCCTCTTTTCAATTTTTGAATCTGCCATCTTTTCACAAAAACAACAACATCCCGTCTTTTCATGACAACAAAAGCTAAGCACATAACGAACGGTCCAGAAGGATCACAATGGTCATACCGTCAGACGATTTAATTGTAATGTCAAGTTCCGATGACACCATAGGTTCTATCATATGCCAAAATTAAAACAGCAACAGTCACCATAGATTCTTAACGTTCTTGTAGCATCAAGGACAATGGACATCAACCTTGAATACCATAAGGCTACATGTTTCATCGACAAACAACAATTTACTTAAAGAGCATACTGCAAATGAATGTGAGTATTCATCATTATTCAATATTAAAACAAACTCAAGAACAATATTTTTAAACCAAATTTCACCGAACTAAGAAAGCGAAATTTCAAATAGGTTACAATTGATGATCCACAAAAAATCTTCACTTGTCATAACTCAAATCCTGCAGTCTTCCTGTTATTTTGTTGGCCATTAAAATTTCCAGGTGTTCTCCCTGATCAAATTTTCAATCAAACTAATGAAAACATAAGAAGACTGAATATTTTGTGGTTTGGCAAATGCTTTACTTTTAATTTCTCAACAGCAGCGGCACAATCATGGAAGAAGTAATTGTCTGAAGCTATGGAAATCGACGACATATTATCTATTTTAATTCTTGTTGCAAGAGCGTTGCACATGTTTTCTTGATGGTTTTAGTACACATGGGATTATTTATAGGGACCTTTTTTTAGATCGAGAGATAAAAATACAAAACAAAATACAGATTCCAATAAGATAGGACCTTTTTTTGCACTCGCGCGACAATAATTATTAATTAAATGACACAGTACAACACTATTACAATTGAAATTATAACCCATGAATGTCTTGCCCGCAATTTAAAGTTTAAACCACAACTTGTGGATGTTATTTCTATATGCCTACTCCCGACAATAATGCAATTCTAAGTAACTTTATTCCAAAAAAAAAAAAGCAATTCTATTCCAACTTCCAATATCTAATAATAGAAATAGTATATCAAAACACTTTTGTTGAGTTTTCAGGGTAGAAATATTCAAAGTTATTTTCCCAATATTCTGATGTGATATTATGCTCATCACATATATACTCATACTTGTGGCAACAACGTAATACCTAATGGCCTAATGCTTATGTTGTGAACTTCACCGCTCTCATCCTCATTGCTTCTTAACAGCTCTCCGCCATCGAAATTAAATAAGGAATCTTCCTCTTGCCTTTGCAGTTTTGATCTTTGTCATGAGCTACTTCATCTTTTTGCTAGAGACAAGGGACGTGCCCATTCGTGCCTATTGAGGATTTACATTTTTCATGGCAAATCAATAGTTCTTGAAGAGATATTATGAACCCGAAAAGAATTCAATAAACAGAAAATTTAGGTTCTTATTATGTGTTTTAAGTTTGCAAGTTGATACACGTACATGTTAAAATTAATTCAGAGTTTGTTTGTTTCAAGAATTGAATTTTTTTTTGAATCAAGAAGGTCATAGCAAATCTATTTTCTACATGAGGAGGACATAAAGTAGAGATCGATGGACTAATCTTTCATTCCAATGAAAATATAACCTGCAATTTAAATAAAAAATTGAAATTACACTAACATGATGATACATAATATGTGTTCTCTTCTCAATGTAAGTATAGAAGTTTGACACTGCCAACAACACTCCTCCTTCCTGAAACCTAGCAAAAATAGCCTCCAACAGATTTCACCTATAATTTTTTTATACATTTACATTCACATTGCCATATTCAAGTAAGGAATTTGAGCAATTGTTGCAGTTTCAAGAGTTCTTTTTTTTTCTTTCATACATTTCCTAAGAATCTATTTTCGAGAATCAATTTCTACTGAAAGACTAACTTCAAAAATCCTCTGCAGGAAATAATTTTCCAGTCCGCAACAAATCTCTGCAAACACAAATTCAAACAATAAGGTTTTTCTAATCCAACCAAGTCTCCGTTCCACGAACAATCTCATGAAATGATGTCATTAAAACCTTATAAGCAGACATATCATCTAATTCAAACTACATGTACAACACATGAGATTATTAACACAAGTCGCTACACAAATCATCTAATTCATATACTGAACTACACACAACTATGCAATCCACTAAATCAGGAACTAAAAACAACGTACACATGCATGCATTCATAACAAACTATGAAAAAAAATCAAAGATTGATACATA
This sequence comes from Agastache rugosa, assembly GCA_031470985.1. Classification (NCBI taxonomy): domain Eukaryota; kingdom Viridiplantae; phylum Streptophyta; class Magnoliopsida; order Lamiales; family Lamiaceae; genus Agastache; species Agastache rugosa. Next base: position 14,148,623 of record CM062608.1, read on the forward strand.
AAAATGAAGGATTAAAGGATTGGAAATTGGGAACATAAAAATCAAGCATTAAATGATTAGAAATTTGGAAAATTTCACGCCTTTTTTCACTCAAATGCTACAACAGGAATAGGGTTTTCTAGAGAGAGAAGCAGAAGGAGCATAGGTCTTCGCCAAAATATACCTATGAACTTCTCCTACAGGTTTCCATCGAGCAAATGCCTTCAATCTTCCTCACTGAGCAATCCTTATCATGAATATTCGATGTTGTCATTGTAGAGAATATTGTGTGGCGTCTCCTCCTCTGCTTCTCTTCAGGATGCGAGCCGATGAAGCCGCCGGCGCTGTTCATGTATATCACCATCGGTTTATCAAAATTCTATCCGGATCTACTTTCACGCTCGTCATTCTCTGATTCTAACCTCAAAATACACTCGGATTTTGGTAGAGGTAATTCAGATTTCGAGATGCAGAAAATTTGCTGGTGGAAGCTTTTGAGATAAATGTACAATCGATTGCATAGTGAAAATGGAGCAGAACGTGCGTTTGTGGGTTGTTTCTGAAAGGTCAAAAAGCATAAAAATTCCCGACCTTTTTTCAAATTCCGTTTTATTTCCCGACCTTTTAATTTTTTGCCTAAGTTCCCCATCTTTTAATTTTTTTGATTTTTCTCCGGGCGACGATTTTTCCCCAAATTTAATGCTGAGTTGGACTCCGGAAAGCTTACATGGCAAATCGGTCCGACAATACAAACAACGTAGTTTCAAATTCTTCTAAACGACATCGTTTTATATCTCTAAGAGCACCCACAATGGGAGACCTACCTTTGGGTAGGTCTCCCAATATTTTAGAATACTTTATGCACTTTTTGTGGGACCTCAATGATTGAGAGACCGGTCTCTAAATCGGCCACAATGGGGTAGGTCTCTCACCCCGGTCTCTGACCTAGGTCTCTCATTATTTTAATTATTTTTTTAATTTTAAGTTTATATTTTTTTAATAATAAAAATAATTATAATTAAAATACCATATTGTATTGAAATATTGGAAAATTACAATACAATAAAGAAAAATACATTAAATTTAAAATTAATGTAGAACTAGTTAAGTGGACCGAAACGTGTCCAAATTTCCTCAATTAAATCGTTTTCAAGACGTTCATGGGCTCTCGTATCGTGAAGCTGCGCTTCTCTCTGGGCATATGCTCTAAAAGCAGGGGGTCCACCTTGGATTGCCGGTGCCCTATTAATATTTCGATCGCCCTCTGTGCTCTGTTCGGCTTCAAAGTGAGTCGATTGAACTCCTTCATCTTCAATGATCATGTTATGCATAATGATGCACGCATACATGATGTCGCATAAATGTTCTCGAAACCACAAGCGTGCAGGCCCTTTTATAATTGCCCAACGAGATTGGAGAATGCCGAAAGCCCTTTCAACGTCCTTGCGTGCAGCTTCTTGCATCCGAGTGAACCGCTATCTTTTCGGCTCCGTTGGCTGTGGGAGTGTCTTCACGAATGTTGCCCAACGTGGATAGATGCCGTCAGCGAGATAGTAGCCCATTCTGTACTCGTTGCCATTTGCAACAAAATTGACCGTCGGCGCCCCTCCCACAGACGTCGTTGAAAATGTCGGACTGATTAAGCACGTTGATGTCATTGTTGGAGCCGGCGACACCGAAAAAAGCATGCCAAATTCATAAATCTTGAGAGGCCACCGCTTCAAGGATGAGTGTAGGATATCCCTTTCGTTGGGTTGTGTACGCACCTCTCCACTGGGTTGGACAATTTTTCCATGCCCAGTGCATACAGTCGATGCTACCAAGCATACCGGGGAACCCATGCTTCGTTTCGTGCATCGATACGAGTCTGGCCACGTCACTGCTCGTTGGCCTCCTTAAGTATTCATCACCGAAAGCGGATCTGATGGCCGCACAGAAATTCTTGAGAATCAATATGCCCGTTGACTCGCCCACGTGCAGATACTCGTCATACTGATCTGCTGATCCACCGTTTGCAAGCTGTCTCAAAGCGACAGTGCATTTAACATATAGATGGTGCCCCAATCTACCCGTTGCATCTGGGCGTTGTTGAAAAAAAGGTTCTCGAGCCTGCAATGTCTCCGCTATGCGTATGAACAAATTCTTGCTCATGCGAAACCGGCGGCGAAATACGGCTTCGCCCCACCTTGAATTTTCTGCAAAATAATCTTGAATGAGGCGGCCGGCAGCTCCCTCACGATCTCGATCAACGTACACCCTCATTGGAATGCTACTCGTTCCAGCTGCATGCTCTTGACGCCGTTTGCATACTATTTCAACTGCTTGCTCAGCCAGCTCCAACGCCCTCTCCACACGCTCATTCTCATCTTCACGATTGAATAAAGCTCCGGGCCAAGACATGATTGTAGATAAATTGAGAGATATAATGAATGTAGATTTATGAGTGAATGAAATAGAAGATGAGTGAAATAGAATAGAAAATGAGTGAAATGAATTGAAGTGAGACGTGGTATTTATAGGTAGAAAATGTGAAAAAAAATACATGAAATAGCCGTTGATATATATATATATATAAATTTTTTTTTTAATTGTAACAGAAAAAAAAATAATAAAATAATAATTACCCAGGTCGCAACCTCGGGCGCAAGCCCGACCTGGGGTGCGACCTGGTCGGTCGCCACAATGGGAGAGACCGGGGGGGCGGTCGATAGGGGCGGTCGCAGGGCCAGCGACCGGGCCCTTCGACCGCCGTTGTAGTTGCTCTAACAATCTTGAATATAAGAATAAGATTAGGGCATAGATCTCATCTTTTCCCCTCTTTACTCCCTCTTTCATGTCTGCTGCAACTGGTGAATCACATCTTTAATTTGTGGGTAATACAAATCTGGTTGGCGAATAGGTGAACGTGTGCGAGTAGGCGATGGCTTCTTCGTCTTCATGTATGGGCTCAATGAATAATCCCGAACCTCAGAGGCTATGCAAATGTGAAGAACCCGAACATGCGATCTTGAAGACTTCACACAGTGAGGTGAATCCTGAGAGGCACTACTTCTATTGTTGTCGTAGAGGCCGGGTATGAAGAATTGCACTTATTTCAATTGAGTCGTTTTTTTCGATTGTTAAGTATGGGATATTTTTTGTTTGCAATGTAGCGTGGTGATTGTGGCTACCGGGATTGGCTTGACCCGGAGCTATCGTCGTACTATAAGGATTGTTTTCAAAAAGTCAAGCTTGAAAGAGACTTGGCGGTAGAGCAACTTGCATTGTGCGGGAAAGGAGAAATAACAATATCATTGGTGCTGAAGAAATGTGAATTTGATGAAGATTTGAAGAAATTGGCCGAAAATATGCAAACTATGGAATGGAGGATTAAGGGACTGTACCTGGCATTTGTTGTTGTTGGAGTCTTGGTAGTTTCTTGGCATTTAGGATGATTTCTTATTCTGATTTGACATGGAATTTAGCAAACTTCTTGTTGTAGTTATTGTTCTTGTACGTTGTTGCTATCAAACTTGTTGTAATTTGATGATGTTCTTTTGATGTTGGTTAGCATATGATGGTCACGTTTGAACAAAGTTGTTGTTGTAGTTCTTTTAATTTGCTGCTATCAAACTTGTTATAATTTGATGAAGTTGTTTTGATGTTATAAAGTTGTTGTAGTAGTTTTTCTAACTTGCTGGTGTGAAACTTGTAATTTCATGAAGTTGTTGTAGAAGTTGTTTCCGCTATGAAACTTGTTCTAATTTAATGATGAGTTTTGATGTTATTTAGCATCTGATGTTTTGGTTTATGGGGTAATGTGAAAGCAGTTTATTGTGCGTACAAATTATTCGGGAAAGGTTTGGTAGCATCCACTTTCAATCTGCTGAATAGCAGCATGTAGAACTGCAACAACATCATAAAAGCAGCAACACGCATCTCCAACTTCTTTTCCCTTCATTCAGCCATTTTTTCGAACACCTTGTGAGCAGAACAATGGCAGCATCAGCTTGTAGCATAGAAGAGGTGGATATAAGACATCTTGTGGACGTGAGGGACAGAATGGGATCTACCCCAACATGATCAGAACATCTAGAAGATCGCAGCACCAACAACTACCTCAATTATTCATTTTATTTTCTCAGTGATAATTTTTCGAACACAAAGTGTTCGTGTGTTCAGGAGAGAACTTGTAGCAATTTCAAAACAGCATACGAGTCTGCCATGATTTCATTGATGTGCCAATATAATCCAAAATGTGCCAATATAATCCAAAAACCCTGCCATGATTTCATTGATCATATATAATGGAGCATACAAAATAAATGGCATCAAGTGTACTTAAGTCACAACAAACCAAAGATCATACGACTGTACTCAAGTCACAAATTTAACAAGTTTGAACCTCCTATCAGCTTATATTCAAAAAGGCCTAAAATCATGTTTCACCAAAAAAGCTTGAAGTTAGACCAAAAAAAGACCACATGTCAATTTCTAAGCTTTATTGCCAAGCTGTTGGGTTCTTACTTTCTTGCGTTGAAGGACCTTCTTTTGCTCCAGTAACATTGCTTTCTGTAGCATTTGAGGAGGATGTTTTGCTTTGGTATGTCAATCCTGCTGTCCCGGGCAGGCCCGACCCTGAGGGCGGGCGGGCCTGGGCGACCGCCCCGGGCCCCAAATTTTAAGGGGCCCCAAAAATATATTTTATTTATATATATATTGAGTACTAGCAATTTTACAATGTTATAACTTAGCTCATTTGGTGAAGTGCCTTATTTTAAATGACTAGACCCGTGTTCGATCCCTTCTAATTACAGTTTTTTTGTAGTTTAAAATGTTCAATTTCCTTTATGTGGGCCCCAAATTTGTTTCCGTAATAGTTTGTAGTTTAAATGTTCAATTTCTGGGCCCCAAATTTGTTTCCGTAATAGTTCAATTTCCTTTATGCTATGTTCCCAATGTCGTAGTTTAATTTTTATTTACGTATGACCTCATTTCTCACTATATTTCAGATATATATGGGCCCTTCAATTTCGTTTTAAGTTTTACATATATACGAGTTATTTTTCAATATACATTAATATTAATAAATATAATAAGAGAATTATGAATTCAATTTATTCAAAAAAATTCACTAAATTGTTACATGTATTGTTTTAGGCCAAAATGCATACAAATTCCTGACCTTTTCTCAAATTCTGGTTTAATTCCAAACCTTTTAATTTTTGCAAAATAAATCTCCACATTTCAATTTTGCTTAATGTTCCCCCGACGATGAATTTGGGTGAAATTTAAAGTGACGTGGCGTTCAAAACGGCGGCTGTTCTTCGCCTACTTCGAATCGAGATTGTCGCGGATCCCTCCGACGCTCGACCCCGAATCCAACAGCGTCGTTTTGAACGCCACGTGACTTTGAATTTCACCCAAATTCGTCGTCGGGAGAACATTAAGTAAAATTGAAAGGTGGAGATTTATTTTGCAAAAATTAAAAGGTTTGGAATTAAACCATAATTTAAGAAAAGGTCAGGAATTTGTATGCATTTTGGCCTTTGTTTTATATGCATCTTTATGGTTGATATTTTTTTTATAGTAAATACACTATTTCAAAATCTCAAACACTTCAACTTTATTCTTTTTTTTTTTACCGTTTTAGATCATGAAAAATAGTTAGAAGATATTTCTAATCTCTAAACTATAAGATTTATCTTTTAGTTATTGGACATCTATCAAAAGAAATTTCATTATTTTTGTTTTATGCTAAAATAATTGGACGAGCAAGAGAAATTTTCACCAGCCTTTTATTTATAAAAAAAAAATAATCCATCCGTCTCAGGTTAGTGTTGTTCAACTAATATTTTATACCTCATAATAAATTAAAAGTACACCACACTTTTGGGGACAGAGGGAGTAACTTATAAATTTCTTTCTTGAGTTAGTAAGTTCGTGTATTTCTTATTAAATTAAAATATTTCCGGACGAAAATTTTGTTCAACAAATTGTCTGTGAAGCAAATAATAATATTATAAATTATATTACAAGTAAAAGAGCTAAAATAAGTTAATTTCTATGATTAAAATTTTATGTGTATTTAAATAAACATCGTATTGATATTTCATATGGTCGAAAGAGGGCCCATTTTTTTTATTTCGCCCAGGGCCAACTTTTCATCAGGACCGGCCCTGGTCCCGGGCATCTACAAGAGAAAAAATTTGGTCATTAGGACCTCAGTTTATAGCAACTAAATAGCTAAACATAAGGTTCAATTCAGTTACTTACATGTAAGTAGGTAGTTCCAAATCCCTTACTAGCATTTCTTTTCTCTTTTCCAATCACAGTCTTCTGAGATGACGAGGTTGTTTGTGCATGTTCTTTTTCCTTTTTTTGTGGCCTTGGTGGTTGGCTTGGATGTTTCCTGGGTCTTCATTTCTTGCCCTGTTTCATGAATATTAAATGAGAGTCAATAAGGTGATTGTTGAGAGAAATCAAATAGAGGAATTAAAGAGAATACCTTTGCTGGTTTTGGAACCTTTTCATTCTTACATGTCTTGCTGTTGTGTTCCTTTTGTTGGCAATTCGTGCATGTCATGACAAGACCAAACCTCCTTAGCTTGTTTGGATTTTTTGGATCTTCTTCGGGATTTCTTCTCCTAACCTTCTTGGGTTTGCCAGACATTTTTCTAATTGATGGAGGCTGAACCTTGTATCCCTCAGCCTCAGGCCACATTTGCTCACCAACCAAAGGTTCTAAGGCATACCTGTATGCTTCTAGATACCTTTCTACTGTGTAGTAAGAGTGTACATATGTACTAGGTTCTTCACATTGAAAGTATATGGCAGAACATGCATGCACACAAGGGATGCCAGTTAAGTCACACCTTCTACATGTACATGTGGTATTTATGAGGTCCACAACAAACTTATGACCATTCAAATGCACTTCAAACTTCTTGTTCAAGTTTGGAAACACATAGGCCTGTACACTCTAACTCTCAACCTTTCTAGCTTTTTCATAATAGCAGGACAGACCCTATCATTCACCATAGCCATCTTTTTCAGTTTTTCTACTTGTCTAACCATCAAACATTTCCTTATTTCCTCACACATATGAATGATATGCATACATCTTGCATGTAAGATATAACCATTGAATGTTTCAGCTATATTGTTATCAATCATATCACTACATGTGTGTAATGAAAGAAAGGCCTTACAAAATTTTGCAACATCTCTTGCCACAAAATCTTTATAAGCAACCATATTCTCTGCTTTCATCTCTTCTAAATGATGCTTGTACTCCTGAACATAAGTACTTCTCACAGTCCTCCAAAATATGTTCTTCAAACTTGTGCCCTTATGCTGCTTCTTCCAGTTCATATACACATGTCTAGCACAATTTCTGTGCTCAGCCAATGGAGTTAATCTGCTCACTGCATTAATCAGTCCCTAAGAAAACAAACAGAAACATGAGAGAAATTAAATGTATGCAATAAAAGTCAGTCAACTTATAACAAGAAGTTAGAATATATGATCACTTATAAATGTCCAACCACATTCATCCTCTATAGCAAGATCATCAAGGAGGTTCACCAAAAACCAGTTCCAACACTCTTTATTTTTAACTTCAACAACTGCCCAAGCAATATGGAACATTTGGTTGTTCCCATCCTTTTCAACAACACACAACAAAATTTCCCCCAAGTAGGTCTTGAGGAAGCAACCATCAAGCCCTATAACTGGTCTGCAGCTCTTCTTGAATCCATGTCTCAGTGCAGTATGTCCTATGTATAAACCCTTGAACACTGCCCCCTCACCTAAAAGCAACAGATATTTCCCTTCCCTATCAATCCTCATCAGTTCAACCACATATCTCCCAAGTAAGGCATAATGATCTTCAACTGAGCCTCTAATGGTAGCCTGAGCAAGGGACCTTGCTCTGTACAGCTCTGCTTACCCACAAGAGTCTTGAACCTCCTCCTAATGTCTTCTTCTAAGTGGTTAATTGGCAGATTTGGGTTCACTCTAAACACATTCGGATATTTTTCTGCTATCCAATTTGAACTGACAAGCTTATTATTGCTTTTCCTTGTACAAGTGTACTTGGGATAGTATGTCTTGATAACAAAAGTATCATCAACTTGTACTAGAGAAGCATAGACTCTCCACTGACATGGTGGTCTGCACTTGGCCTCACACTTAATCTTAGAGACCTTGTTAAAATTGATATACAAACCATGTGCTATGGCATGATCTCTTAGAGCTTTCCTACACTCAAAACCATTTTCAAATCTCATACCAAGCTTAAGCTCTAGTTGTTTAGGATTACACCTATGATCATAGCTTGACTTGAACCTCCTACTTCTTTTACCCTCTAACTCCTCATCAGTTGAATCAGAGCAGACCTCACCATCAGAACTTTCATATTCAGATTCACATTTCTTAGAAGGGCCCTTATATTCATTAAACCCCAGCCCCTCCTGATCAATTAAATCAAATACATTATGACCCTCATTTACCTTCTGCCTAGATTCTACATATTCTTCATCATCAGATGCTAGTTTAGTGTCATCTAATTCATCATCAGATGATTCACCCTCACAAGGGTTGTAATCTGAGCCCTCACTACTCTTTAATTGCCATTCACCCTCATTATAAACAAATTCTCTACAAAATCATCATTCTTATCAAAATCCCACTCAAAGAAGCCATCATTCCCAGCTAAATTCTCAACAAAACTATTTTTAAGTGTAACATTCTCACCCTGCCCCTCTTTTTCACTAGCAACAGACCCACAATCTTCACTAATATTCTCATTCCCCACCTCTTTTTCAGTAGCAACACCCTCACCCTCACCATCACTCTCATTCACAACATTATCTTTCCCTCCACATTTTTTCCCACTTTCAACATATAAATGCAGAACCCTTATTTCTGGTTTAAGATGAGACAACATCACCATAACATCTTTATCAGATTTCAGTATTCTGTATGACTGGGACCTGGGAATTTGATACCATAATTTTGACCAACTAACATAGCCTAGTTTCTCAACTAAATCTACCGCATCAAAATAACCAAATTTTTCTGGAACCAGGTTAAATATTCTCTCGCATTCATCCCCAACATACACATCATGGTCGCCTACACTCTTAAATCCACCACCATGATGCACATAAATGGCAAATAAATAGCTGGAAAATTTAAAAATAACATGAATCAACAGACAACCCATGAATCATCAATAAAACACTAAAAACCAATCAATCACCAAGAAAGAAGCCCTAAAACCCCATAAACAATAAGAACCCTAAATACCCATATACTATAAGAACCCAGAAACCCTAATTGAATGTTTAAAAAATAAAAATTTGGCGAAAATACGCACAAAAAGTACATCAATAATACATATTCTAAGGAAATTTGGGACCTACATGTTTCCCATCACTCCAACAATCTTAGGCTTCGTCGTCGACTTCTGGGACCACCTCCACCAAGCAAGAAGATAAAGATGCCACGACAAAAATCAACTATAAACAATCTCTTGATACCAGATTCGAGTAATTGTTTAGTGTATAAGGACCCACTTCATCGCATGAACTGGGTTTAGGGATTGGGAATGAAGATTATGTGAAGTGAAGAGTCACACGCATCTATCTTAATCATTCAACAAACGATGTTGTTGTGTAGTATACTAAACGGTGTCGTTTTATGGTGAACAACCACACTTGCCACGAAAGCAAGTTATCTATGCCACATAGGAGCCACGTAAGAAAATAAAATTGACAGCTCAGCATTAATTCTGCCGGAATAATTTGCCGGGAGAAAAATAAAAAAAAAACTAAAAGATGGGAAATTTAGGCGAAAAATTATAAGGTCGGGAAATAAAACGGAATTTGAAAAAAGGTCGGGAATTTTTATGCTTTTTGCCCTTTTTGAAAACTCGTTTGTATTTTTTATTTTAATTATATTACAGAAAATTTGTAGCAAACGTGATCTTGAAATTAATCTATTTTACAAAATTGCCATTAAAAATTGATTTGAAATCAATTTCTGATTTGCAACCGGCTTTTTAATAGATAACTAGTACTCACCCCCGTGCGATTCACGGTTAATTATTTATATAGAAATATTATTTCATTAATAATACAATTAAGTATAAATTACAAAGGTACAAAATATAAAATTAATTGAGGCATATCTAAATTAATAATGACCCGTTCGAGTTGCACACGTTAATATCTATATATATGAAATAAGGTAAATGTATGAATATCGTGTGTGTGTGTATATATACACACGTATGCTAACTAATAAAACTAATCAATTGTAATTACTAATTGGAAATCATAATATTAATAAACAAAAAATGGAATATTACAAATTCTGAAATACTTCTTTGTATACAACATTAGTAGTGGATGTATCATTGCTTTCTTCCCTCTACATCCTTGCTACAACATTTCTCACAAATGAACTTCTGACTATCCGGTTTCAATTTCGAGAAACACGATGTACATGCTAAGTAAGCCCATGCACCTATGGTATCCACTTGATAAATTTATGCAAATACCCTACATAATAAAAATTGTAATAGATATAAGCCATTTCAATAAAATTAATTTGAGAAATATTTAAGAGAAATAAATAAAATTTTACACAGATTATACCTTTCCTTCTTTCTGAATTTCTGATATGGTCTTTAGAGGTATGTCATAATCCTCATCAAAAGAGTAGTGCAAAGTTTTTGGCATGTAGCAGCAAACCAAATAATTGTTGTTTGCATCATTTTCCAAGAATCTGAACATTTGTGTTAAAATATTTAATTGTATATATCATTAATCATTAGTAAAAAATCTGAATACTGAATTTAATTATGTAAATTTACTTACTTCGTTTTGAAATCTTTGATTTCTTTAAGAGAGTCATCGAAAATAACATTGGTAGCGCAATAGAAATTTGTAACCCTTACTTCCTGTAATGAACAGAAAATAAAATAAATAGATGACTAATATTTGGGTAATTTTAAACATAGCCCCCTTTTCTCTCACTATAGCCCCTTATTTATATTATTATTAATAATAATAATATTAAATGTACTATTGTATCCGTATAGTCCCCAATGTAAATTTCTAATTAAAAATAAATATTTTACTCCATAACCCCCAACACACCAATTTGTCTCTCGCTCTTCATCATCGAACTATGAAATTTGCTAAATTATTTCTTGCAAATGAATGGTATATATGAATCTCTGGGCTAAAGAAAGAATTGGAGAATTTATATAAAATTTGGTTTATTCATTGAACCTTACAACAAATTTTAATTTAAATTTTAATTTCTTATTCTCTTGTTTGATTTCGCAAAATATTTGATTAGCTTTGATCCATGATTTAGGTATTTTAGCATAGTTAGTTTACATCCTTCATCTACATCCAATTTCATGTACTATGTGTTGTTCGTAGCCCTGCAAAACGTGCATCACAAGATGAAATATTTTCTTTTCCAACAAAACTCACCAATTGAAATCTTTGATCTATTTCTTCCCTTTTAATGGATTACCGATAACTTCTTCCTCCTCCACGCAACTGCTGCACACAGTACTGTTACCTTCTCTCTCTCTCTTCGAGTTGATATATTGGATATTCAAAGAGAACTTCTTTGTGATTTCTTTCTTCCTCTTCTGACGTGTTTTTCGTGGGGCTATACCAATGGATACTTTCTAGGGTTTGTTCTATTAGTTTTTAATTAAAATTATATGTTAATGTATATAGGGGTATAACAGTAAATATAAAATTATTATTATTAATAATTTAAATAGAGGGCTATAAAGAGAGAAAATGGGGCTATGTTTAAAATTACTCCTAATATTTTTGTGAAGACCGATTGTTTATATAATAAGATGAATTTACCTCTAAATGAACTTGGCCTGCAAAACTGAATAATTATGCATATTGGTCCTTCTAGATCATTGTTTAGATATCCCATTAGTTCATCAGTATATGCTTCCCATAGTGTGCAAGCCAATGTATTTTTCCTAAATATTAATAAAATTTCATTTCAAAATCATTACTGACTTTTGGAATTGTTAAAAATTTGAAGAAATATCTTACTCCACATCTTGTAGAACAATGTCAATAAGCCTAGTGCTTAATCCGTTTCTTTCCTTCTCTTGTGGTTTATACCTTGAAACCAGAACTCCAATAATATATACATATCAATAAAATAATTGTTAATTTTTCTATACATAGAAATGTATAATAAATATATAAAAAATATAGAAGTTAATCTTACCAAACATGTTGATGGTCCCAAGACGGATACCTTGGTGTAGGGGGGTGAATACACCAATGTTAAAAACTTTTCCAATTAAAACTCTTTTGAGTGAGCTGGCTGTGTTCGATCCAAACTTAAGACAAGATCAACACATAAAATTACCGTGTTAATGCGCGGGTTTTTGGAAAGTCCGTCGTTGCTTCAAATATATTGCAAAGCTTTGTTTTCTTTTCTAGTCACATGCTTATGCAAATTTTGAAAGAATGTTTATGAAGAGTTAGTCGGATGCATAAATAAAACAGGAAAGAACAAAGCAACTTAACGTGGTTCGGAGAAACTACTCCTACGTCCACGACCAGAAACCTTTGGTAAACCACTAAGGATACCACTGACTTTTCGCGCAGTCAGCAAGCGTTGCAGCTTAGTTCCTCAAGCTGGATACAAGTTTACGCATACTGTATCGAAACGTAACCAGTCTGTTTACGGGCACAGCTTAAACCTAACCTATAGTTTACGGGTACTACAGACCCAATACTCGAATTACGCGCTTCGAGTAAGAGTACCTTTACCTAACCTTTTATGGGTTTGGGTTTGGGGTTTCCAACTATGAACGAGTTCTTACAATGAAGAACAATGAGTGTGATGAACTCGTTCAAACTAGGCTTAAGATGGGAAGGATTATATGCCTAGATACTAGTTGGAGAGAGCTTCAACAACCTGAGAATGAATAAGAACTCATAAGAGTGAAGGCTGCTGGATTTGAAGCTTTTCTGAGAGATCTCTTGATCTTTGATTAGACTTCTTTTAATGAAGTATGTTGATCTCTTGTTATGTAGTTTCTCTCTCGTCACATCTCTCTCTGATGATGAAGAAGACTTATATTTATAGGGAGAGATTAGAACTAGCCGTTGGAAAGAGCCGTTCTGAATCTCTACCTAATTTCTGACAGGATTGACTTGTCTTCTTCCTTGATTTCCTCGTAAAGCAATCCTAGGTCTGACTTCTAGGTGCTGAGGTGTCGAGTTCCTGATGGTCCAGACGTATCTCGACTTTATCTCAAGTTGACTTCGACTCGCCGTGCCGCGTGACTCGAGTCGTCTTGAACTCGCCGGATCATTGACGCCGAGCCGAGTCTTGAACTCGCCGGGTCTTGACGTTTGAGCTGAGTTCCCACACAAGCCGGGTCTTTCCTGAGTGTCCGCGGGAAGAACTTGATCGTCTTGAACTGGATAACGTTGCCGATCACTCGACTTGGCTTACCTGTGCCGTGTACTCACCGGGTCTTCTGGTCGTCTTCGCGACCACTGTAAACTTAGAAACTCTATAAGCTCAAACATGTGAGCCGGAAAAAATACTGGGCTTGTGCAAACATCTACTCTCGGTTGGTCACTAGGTTTTGGTATCACTTCAAAACTCTATTAATTTTCCCAACAATTTCCCCCTTTTTGATGATGCCAAAACCCCAAGTTGGAAAAACAAAATTGCTTCCCCCTTAACAGGAAACAGGGTTTCAAAGGATTAAACATTCACAGCAGGTAAACATATTCAGAGCCTGGACAAAGAGAGATTGTCTTCAGGTTGATTTTGATAAAACGAACTTTTCATTGATAGGAAGAAATTTTACAATTTTCTAATTACAAAAGTTCAAAAAGAAAATTCTCATTATTGGTCTTCTTTGCCGCCTTTGTTTCGTTCGTCAATCCGTTGGTCAGCCTTGAGACCATATCTCGTCAAGATGAACTCTTCCAAATTCTTCCATTCTCGCTTGATTCTTTGATTTTGAAATTCCTCTTTCGCTAGCCCAATGATGAATTTCTTGATAATTTGGGCCTTGTCGTAAGATTCGTTCCCTAGAGACGCAGGCTTCAATTGCTTGACTTTTGGAGCCTTCACCGGATGTTGTTTCTTTTGGCATATAGGGCAATTGATCTTGCCATCAATGGATCTCGTCTCATGAAGTTCGAGCGAGATAATCCCTGAATGCAGCTTCGGATCCATGCCTTTGTACTGATTCAAGTAGTAGAATTCTTTGATAAATTTCGATTCGCAACGTTCCTGGCTTCATTGATATCATCTCGGGTTCTTCTGTCAGCCTGAGGCTGCTTGACTTGATTCTTTCTAGCTTGCCCGTAGCTCGCCTTTTCTTCTTTTGCTTTTCTCGCCAGGGTTTGAGCGAATTGACTTTCCTCTTGATAATCTTATCCAAACTCTTGCATTTCTATTCTTTGCTCGTTGTGGAAGTTACACAACCAGTGATAGTCCTTGTATTCTTCTGGCTTGTGTCCACAGACTTTGGCAAGAGCAACCATTTTCTCTCTCCATGTCTCTTTGACTGCTGTAGTTGGCTCTTCCTCATCCAGATCTTTAGCAAAGTCGTCGATTTCCGACTGATTTGTCCGCATTGTGTTTCCCGAGCCGTGTTTCCTTCCATTGTTTTTTCCAGCCTTCATTCAGATCTTCCTCCTTTTTGGCATTATCAATAAGGCAGAGGCCGCCGATCGTCATACAGTTGAGCTTGGCGAGAGCGCTTACATCAACGATCTTGGCCGAGTTATCGATGTGATAATGTTCACCGAGCAAGAGCCGTTGCCGTCACTTCCGAATTGAGCATCCAGATCTTTGTATAGGTTGAAGAGTTGACGGATGTCAGAGTCCGGCTTGGAGAGAGTGGACTTTTGAGAGCTTCCAACCGGCTTGAAAGATTTGCTATGTCGTCGACCAAATGCGAGCTTGAAGTCTTGTTACTATCTCAGTACCCTCTTCTCTAGATGATTTCCGAGTTCGAGATCTTGAGTAACGATGACGCTTGAGATTCCGGTTGGTGTCCTCATCAAGGGTGTAGATGACTTCGCATTTCATCGATAGTCCTCTCGAGTATCCGCTCGCATTTCAATAGCCGTATACCGAAGAAGGCGTCGCCTTGATTTTTTATATTTTCCATAAGAAATGCCCTTTCGACGTAGTCCCGGATTTGTTTTCGAAGAGCGTGAGAGAATTCGCGCTGACTCCGTTGGGTTCCGGATTCACATGATCGGGTTTATCTCGCCCGCTCGAACTCGACTCCAAGCGCGAGTGTCATCGGCAATTGGACTTGCGCTGGCCGCCGCTCGGTTCCCGTCGTCGCATCGGCTCCGGTTCCTCAATGATCATTACCTCACCCGTGTTTTCGGCACAAATTTTCTTGGTAATCTCATCCGAGGCTTCTTGGAATTGTCACCGCATACGGTATCTCCCATCCCCGTCACAAGAGCTTGTTGCGGACTCCCGCACATTTCGGCGCGGTTTGGGAACTTCGAGATACTTCGATGATACCTTAATGAGCTCATCCCGATGCAAGTATGCATCCTCCGTGCTTTCAAAGCCAAAAGTGTGTTGGAGGCATGCTTCATTCGGTCTTCAACTTCTCACAGGCGCGTTATCACTCTTCATTTTGGTACCAAGTCGCCATTTTGGTGGCAAGATAGAACTTGAGATCTCCGACTTTGGGCGGGCGATAGCCAGCGCGCCAAGATTGGATACCGAATTAGAGCACTCTTGATCCCCGCAATGCGCAAGTCCTCGTACATGGCTTCTATGAAGGCCGAGCCAGCTGGAGCCGGAAGGCCAAGCGAGAGGCAAGAGAATCACTCTCCTCCGATTCTCGTGGAGATTCGGGAATTGGTTCAACGGGTTCGTCGCAGTCGAAGAAGTATCACCAACTGCGCGGAGATTGAACTTCTTGGGTGATGGCAGGGAAATGAGCCGGATTAGTGGAAGAGGGTTCACTTGGTGCCACCATTGACATGAGTTTGGCCGCTGAATATCCGTCCGTTTGCTGCGAGACGGCTCGTCGAGAGGGCCGCGGGAGGAGGAGGCTGTTTGGGTGGAGAGTCGCGAGCGCGGTCAGGCGAGCCTTTTGGATTATCCAGCCAATCGTCCTTCCGAGCCGGATGACGATCCATCATTCAATCCCATCTCGCAAGATGTTTGATCCGTATTGGTTAAAGCGCCGATGACTGGCGGTGGGAGAATCACCAATGCTTGACTTGGAGTTTCTTCGTGGCGTTCCCGCCTTTGATGGTGGAATGACAGCTGTTTTCTTTTTCTTCTCGGCTGACCTCCACTGGTTTCGGGGTCACTCGTCTTCCTTTTCCTGAATCTTCTGGAACTCGCCTTCCTGCTTTCTTCCAATGTCGCTTGCTACATTTACTGCTTTCCAAGATCATCGATTTGACTTATTCTCCGGAAGAGAATCTTCGTTTCGGAACGGTTCCGAATCACCACTTTACCGTGTGCCCTTTCGTCAGCCTTGCTCTATCAAGAAAGAAATCTTAGAGCATAGATACAAAGGCTCGAAGTTGAATACGTCGTCCCGTGGAGTTGAACTTTTATCTTCTCGACCTTCGCCTCGGTTGAGTAAGAAATCAAACCAGTTGACTTTTGCGCCTTTGATCATGGCAATCATCGGCTGAGCTTTGGAATGCTGATCTCTCATTGAGATCCAGCTATCCCTAAGATGCACTTTTGCATGATATCCAGCAGTTGTACTCGCATTTCTGCTTTGCATGAGCTTGACATGCTCGCTCTATATGGCTATGGAGAGATAAGATCTCTTGACCGAGGAATTCATCCACTTCTTCACGGCCGTAATCGTCCGGGATGAATCCTCCTTCTCCGGCAGGTTGAACACCTTTCGTAGCATCTTGTTGAGTTTGATATTGACGGTTGCTGAATCAAAATTTCCGTCTGTGCCTTTGACGATCATGTCAAATGAAGATGAGTAGAATCCGTCTTCATCAATGATGTTGAGGTAGAAGAGGGCAGCATCTCTCTTCAAAGATAAGCCTTAGGTCATGGAGGTTGCCCATAGCAAGAGACCGAGTCTCGTAACTAGATCCACCATCTCTTTTAGCCTCTAAAATATGGAGGTAATGGAGGGGACAAAACACTCTCAAATGATAGCTTTGTCATTGGGAGCTTCAACCGGTTCATCCCTCGCGGTTGATTTCTTGGTGCCATTTCGCAATCTCGTTGATTTTGATCGTGCGAAGAACTTACAGAAAATAGATAGAGGATTTGAATATTTGAAATTTGCAGAGATAAAGATGAAGGAAGAAAGAATCCGCGTATCTTTTCCATATATATCAACTGCCATATAGGATCAACGGTTGAGATTGAATCAGTTGATATTCACTCATCACGTTTTGCTGACGTGGTTTCGGCGAGTGTATTACAACCGCGCGTGAGGCAGTTTAAACGTTTGACGTTCGCTCATATCGTCGCTACGATTATGACTTTATAATTAATGCGACGGAAAGGAAACTTATCAAACAATTTAACTAAAGAATATATGTCCGCTTAACATTAGAATTCAAATTGATTGAACTTAAATATTATATTCCTCAGAGCAATAAATGCATGAGACGCAAAACCTCCATTAGCTTGGACACGCATTCAAATACCACGATACTAGCCTTCTTCTTTGTTTGATCGAGTTTTCTTCTCGAGTATCTCGTCAATAGCTTGATTTTCCTTCGCTGAGTTCCCTTTAGCTCTTCGATCGATGTCCAACAGCTTGATTCCCTTTTGACCTGGAAATCCTTCCGAATCTGAAGCTTGGGATCCAACAGTTGTTCCCCTCACTGGATGAGCTTTTCTTTATCCGGTTTGAGCAAATTCAAATAATTCACACATTAGCTCATTTCTTTGATGAGGTCTCGCTTGTATAGCAGTAGACACTGTCTCAAATCCAAATTGGTTCAAGTCGCTTTCTATTCTTCTCTTGAGACCAATGTACTCAACAGATGATCGGCCGAATCTTCATTTTTGTATCCACTGCCTTTATTTCACAAATGTCCTAGCTAATGGGTTTCTTTATTTTCTTCGTTGGTTGAATCAATATGTTTCAGACATCTTAATCGAGCAACATCCTCATCCGAGCTCTGAGAAGAGATTTGATCATCATCCATTTCGCTCGATTCTAACCTTTTATCCTATCTCCTGGAGGATTTAATTTCCACTGGGTTTCTCTTGGATAGAGTTGCTTGTCGTGATGAACCTTCACGATATTCTTGTACATTTCCTTGCTTTGTTCTAGCCGATTAATGCTCCGTACAAGCATGGCAACTTCTTCGTTCAAATCTTCGCTCATATTTTCGCGCTCCTTTGTCGTCCTTCCAAGCCGAGCCGATCGAGCTTCTTTTCTTGGCTTGATCCTCAGCTCGTCATTCATTCGGCCGGATAAATCTCTCGTCAGATCCCTGCATCAAATTCCGTTGGCCTTCAAGATGGAGAACAATTTTTCCGTCTCCATGCGCTAAGATCAGCTTCGCTTTGCGAACCACTTGTGTGTACACCATTCTCGGCGAGAGATGAAAGAACTTTCTAGTTCTTGTCTCGAACCGTATATTTCCCACTGATCGTCTCGATCTCGATGACGAGGTTGGAGAATCCGAGCTTCATTTGATCAATGGACTCATGTGAGCTTGCTTGAAATTGTCGAATTTCGGCATGCAACCGAGAATTTGTTCTCTCGAATTTTCCGAGCCTTCACACGCCTTGGCTAGAGTGTCCCACATCCCCTTAGCCGTCTCGGCAGCCTTGATGATCTTGCCGAGATAAGCTCGTCCGTCACCGTTGAGGAGATGACGTTGCGAGCGTAGCCGTCCAATCCAGCCTTGTCTTCTTCTTCCTATACTCCCTTTTCGGGCTTCACAACTTGCCTGAGTACCGGTTCGGCCTGTAAGGTTTTCGCTTGCTTTCGATTTCATGATGATGATGGGTCCGTCAGTGATAACATCCCACATCATGTCGTGATGCGCACTCAGAAAGCTTTTGAGTCGGAACTTCCAGATCTGATAATCATCGCAGAGAATGTCGGAAGATTCCTGCACATGGAAGATTCCATGACAGTATGCATATATTGATTAAAAAAATTTTGAAACTTTGAAGGATCTGTTCAGGTGACCACTATCAGCAAAGAGGCTGACTTGACACAGATAAAGTGATCTTTTGAACCACTGCTCTGATACCAATTGATGGTCCCAAGACGGATACCTTGGCGTGCAGCTGGTTGAATACACCAAGGTTAAAAACTTTTCCAATTAAAACTCTTTGAGATTTGCCGTGTTCGATACAATGAAGGCGGCTTGATCAACACAAACTGACTGTGGCGTGAATGTGGTGGGTTTTTGGAAAGTCCGCCTGTTGCTTCAAATATATTGCAAAGCTTTGTTTCTCTTTTCAGTTAGTCAGTTTATGCAGCTTGAAAGAATGTTTATGAAGAGTTAGCTGGATGCATAAATAAAACAGGAAAGAACAAAGCAACTTAACGTGCTTCGGATAAACTACTCCTACGTCCACGGCCAGAAACCTCTGGTAAACCACTAAGGATACCACTGACTTTTCGCGCAGTTAGCAAGCGTTACGTGCCTAGTTCCTCAAGCCGGATACAAGTTTACGCGCATCGTATCGAAACGTAACCACTGTTTACGGGCACAAATGAAGCCTAACCTATAGTTTACGGGTACTACAGACCCAATACTCGAATTACGCGCTTCGAGTAAGCGTACCTTTACCTAACCTTTTATGGGTTTGGGTTTGGGGTTTCCAACTATGAACGAGTTCTTATAATGAAGAACAATGAGTGTGATGAACTCGTTCAAACTAGGCTTAAGATGGGAAGGATTATATGCCTAGATACTAGTTGGAGAGAGCTTCAATGTACACGAGAATGAATAAGAACTGGCAAGAGCGGCGCCGCCGGATTTGAAGCTTTTCGAGAGATCTCTTGATCTTTGATTAGACTTCTTTTAATGAAGTATGTTGATCTCTTGTTATGTAGTTTCTCTCTCGTCACATCTCTCTCTGATGATGAAGAAGACTTATATTTATAGGGAGAGATTAGAACTAGCCGTTGGAAAGAGCCGTTCTGAATCTCTACCTAATTTCTGACATGATTGACTTGTCTTCTTCCTTGATTTCCTCGTAAAGCAATCCCTAGGTCCGACTTCTGCGCCGAGGTGTCGAGTTCCTCGATGGTCCGCATCGTATCTCGACTTTATTCTCAAGCTTGACTTCGACTCGCGTGCCGGTGACTCGAGCCGTCTTGAACTCGCCGGGATCATTGACGCCGAGCCGAGTCTTGAACTCGCCGGGTCTTGACGTCGAGCCGAGTTGCCACACAAGCCGGGTCTTTCCCTACAAACCGTGTGTCCTAAGAACTTGATCGTTGAATCCGGATAACGTTGCCGATCACTCGATTTCGCTTACCCCGCCGTGTACTCGCCGGGTCTTTCGTCGTCTTCGCCGACCACCTCGTAAACTTAGAAACTCTATAAGCTCAAACAGTGAGCCGGAAAAATACTTGGGCCATGCGAACATCTACTCATCGGGTCACAATGGGTTTTGGTATCACTTCAAAACTCTATTAATTTTCCCAACACATGTTTCCATCTTGCACATTTTCGATCGCACCAATTTCTTTAAATGATTTGAAATTGAAAATTTCCTTGGGAAATTTGTCATCAAATACTTCAACAATTTTTGTATGTCGAAATATGAGAATTTTAAAGCTGCATTCGATTGTCTTGGATCTTGATGTATGATTTTCCACTACATATTCCATGATAGCATAGACTTTTCCAACTTCTAGCTCTGATTTGAATTTTGCAATAAGTGGACGTTGGATTGAAGCATGGACTCTTGCACCCTGAAAAATTTAAACTATTATTTATTAGTCATAACACAAAAATTGAATGTATAACAAAATAATATTTGTATCATTTTTCTCACCTTTTTATCATGGAATATGCATTCCATGGTAAAAAATTTTGTTTTATTCTTGAACTCGGGTACATCGTAAATTCGTATGAGGCGTAACTCAATTCCGAACTTGCTTTTTCCTGCCCGTAGCTCATCAACTGTTCCAATTACCGGCGCCATAATGAAACGACAGAATATTTGCTATTAGTGAATTGATTGACTTGTGTTCTTTTACTAATTAAGTTGTATAGTTATTTATAAGTCTAAAATTATATGTTTTGTGAAGCCACTCCTTTATAACCGCTAAATCATGGTCACGTCCACAAAATTAATTTTTTTTTTAATTCAGCCAAGTTAATTGATCGTGGGAGTGAGTTTGTTTTTTGTGTAGCAATTTTTCTGTTGTGTGGTGTTTCGTGATTTATTGCTGATCATGTGTGATATATTTAGATTTATCCATTTACTTATTTATGTATGTTTATCTAATACGAGGCCTACTTTTTAGCTTGTAAAAAAGCAATACTTGTCATACCATGTATAATTGATAAAAATTATTTTAATTTAACTCAAATTTATTCTACGTGTCATCTTTGGAGACATGTTAAAAGTATACGTGTTGTTAATAGCACCCTATACTGTTTTGGAACTTTTAATTTTGAAAAAGCTGCCCATAAGCTCCGTATATTTTTTATTTGTAATATGAATTTTTTTTTGTTTCAAAATTTTATTTGAGTTTGTAATATGCATTAATTATTTTTCTATTATTTTTGTTTAGATTGTGAGGAAGATTAATTGATTTGGTGGCTCGAAAGAAAACAAAAGGCTGCCATGTACATTTATTTTTATCTTTATTCATTTGTAATTGTATTTTATTTAATTGTTATTAAAATTCTGTACCGAATGAATTTGTCCATTAAATTCCGTTCAAAAGGCTGCCATGTATATTTATTTTTATTTTTATTAATTTGTAATTGTTATTTAATTTCCGTTCACACTGTATGTAATGAATTTGTCCTTGAAACTTAATTTAGTTACAAAATTGCCACTAAATTGAATTGGTAATTAATTTTCGTTCATTTTTCTTCTTTGTGATTATAAAACTAGGCACCTGACAATTTTTAGTGATTTATACAAATATCGAATAATTTGAACCGTCTATCAATCCTTTTTATATACCTGATGGAATTTATATATATATTATTAAAACGAATGTTGATTCGAGCTCTCCCCTTATTTTTAGGTCCTATGTAGCGCGTTTTCCATTTGTTATTCCTATTTATCTTAAATTATCATTTCAAATATTTTTATTCATATATTTATTTATTATATTTAATTTAATATAAAAAGTTGCTCGATTTTTTTTATTCTATTTCTAAACATATTATAATATTCTAAATATATACTTACCGCCAATATCTGTTATTATTTTTAGGTCCTATGTGGCGCGTTCTCCATTCAATATTCTTATTTATCTTAAATTATCATTTCAAATATTTTTATTCATATATTTATTTATTATATTTAATTTAATATAAAAAGTTGCTCGATTTTTTTATTCTATTTCTAAACATATTATAATATTCTAAATATATACTACCGCCAATATCTGTTATTCCATTTATAATTGAATATTGCTAATCATATATCCTAATATTTAATATTCAATATGTCAAATTTTCCAATGAGAGAATCAGTCCAAAATACGAAAGTCTATATTCTATTATATTTAAATTAAAATCTCTATCCCACATCGTTTTTTAATAAAACTCCACTCTTGGAGAGCCTATATAAATATTCAAGATCAATCTATATTTTTTCATCAAGCAATTATTTTAATTTGACCAGTTGGCTGAATAATTAATTTTATTTTTATAGAATTTAATTTAATTTGATCAATTTATTAGTTGGTCAAATAAATAATTTTATTTTGCATTGAAAATTTAATTTTGATCACTTAATAAGTCGGTCGAATAAATAATTTTATTTTTGTTAGAAAATTTAATTTGGTCTA
This sequence comes from Agastache rugosa, assembly GCA_031470985.1. Lineage (NCBI taxonomy): Eukaryota > Viridiplantae > Streptophyta > Magnoliopsida > Lamiales > Lamiaceae > Agastache > Agastache rugosa. The sequence goes on from CM062608.1 coordinate 14,171,604, forward strand.
ATTGTTGGCCAAAAAATAGTTTTATTTTGTTTAGAAAATTAATTTGATCAATTAATTAGGATATAATTACATTTCAGCCATAATAAAGGAAACAATTACTCTAGAAATTATTAAGTTTGAGATCTTATCACACTTAGGGGTGAGCATTCGGATATTCGGTTCGGTTATTACATAAAAAATAACCAAACTAAAATTTCGGTTTTTTCAAATCCATATCCGAACCGAATCCGAAATTATTTCGGTGACCGAACCGAATTATCCGAAATAACCAAATTGGTATTTCGGTTATTCCACTTTTTTTTTGAAACAATTTTCCTATATTTTTTATATTCATCCAAACCACCAACAACAAATAAAGTTTTAAATCTTCACAAACCACCAAACCACCAACAACAAAATGAAAATAATCCAACAAATAGTTAAATTAAAAATCCAAATACCAACAAAAACTAATACAAAGTTCAATAATCAATAACTTCCAACAAATACTAGAGCACGAGCATGTTAATAGCTTTCAATTTAGAGTAGTATTCAATATTTTAATTTTAAAAAATTAAATATAAATTTAAAAAAATATAAATAGTATATATATAATTCGGATTTCGGATATTTCGGTTTTTTAAACAATATAACCGAACCGAAATCCGAAATCCGAAATATTAAAATTTTGAAATCCGAATTGACCGAAATAACCGAACCGAAATTAATTTTCGGTTTCGGTTCGGTTCGGTTTTCGGTTTTTGGAACAATTTGCTCACCCCTGATCACACTGGATGAAATAGTGTCAAATACTACACAATTTTACACGATTAAAATAAATTATACTCATCTAATAAGCGAAAAATTAAAACCCAGCCAAAGAAGGGTTTGAATGTCTAGCAATGAACATTTACGCATTTGTACAATTTATATACTCGGTTATTCTAAAAGAAATTGTATTGCACAATAAAAGTAAATTAATTAATTGGCCAAATAAATATTTTTATTTTTTTCGGAAAACTTATAATTTATTTAGTATCTGTCATAGTAAACTTTATTTTTTCATAATTAATAATTAATAATTACTTCAAGAAATATTTGATATATAAATAAATACTTGAATTTCTTTTTAATGCACATAATCTATAGTTTTTCTATATCATGTAAATAATACGATTACAAATTCAAAATTTATATTATTATTTTTTATTATATTTTTAGTCTTTCTTTAATCCGAGGTCCTACGTTGAGTTTCTTAATTACATCCTCTATTTTTATTTACCTTATTAATTTTTTTTATATAAATTTAATTTGATTTAGATAAGTTGCGAGTATCACTATAAGAGTTTGAGAAGATAGCATGTTGTAAATTACTTTTTAATCGGATTTGAGATATGTACAAGTATATATAAATATAAACGAGATTCGTAGATAATATCATTTTAAAATTTATAGTTTGAATTTAACTTTTATTATTAATGTTTACTTTATAGCATATGATTATCAAGATATTTTATATATTTAAGCGGGAAGATTAACGGGTACTGCTACACGGGTTTTTGAGATTGAATTATGCAGTTGAATAACTTTTTAAACGGGTTTGAGACGGGTATGACTTATGAGTATATAAATTCAAACAAGTTTAAATAATTGTCGTGCTCCGTAGCTGTCAATAGCTCTGTTGGAAAATATCAAACATGTGGAAAAAGTACTAGCGGTTTTCTTGGATTTAATTATAAACTAAAAAACTTCACCTCCCAAAAAAAATCCTATAACTACCAAACATATCACGTCTAATAATTTTAATAAATAATAAATACCCGTCGATTTTCTACGGGCAACACACTAGTAGGTTTTCAAATAAAAACTTAAATGCGAGAACTTGTAATTAAAAATGATTTTAACCTATATTTCAAATATTAAGAAATTGTTCAACTTGGATGAAGCGAATAAGGAATAGAAAAAATATTTATATTTTCAGTGACGGTAACTTATTATCATTTCCCCAACAAAATAAAATTAAGGGGAAAAATAAAATGGTGTCGGTGATTCTAAGTTGCACACAGCACGGAAGAGGGGCCAGGGCGTGCTAACGTGCGCCGGAGCTGCGTCCGCGCTAGAGCATCCTCCCATGGCCACTAGAGCACTCCATCACGGCTCCAAGAAACTCGCTTCTTCTTCACTCGTTTCCCGCGCCGTTCTCTCTCTCCTCTGCGCCGTCTCTCTCTACTTCTGCTTCTCTCTCTTCCGGAAGGGTGCGGCTGTGCCGTCGTTAGTCTACCCAGTGGTGCCTGTGAAAAGCAACGGTGACTGTAACTACTCGGACGGGCGGTGGATCTACGATCCGTCAGTCAGATCTCCGCCGCGGTATGACCATACGTGCAAGGAGATATTCAAAGGGTGGAATTGCATCGCTGGTAACAAATCGAACGCCGTCGAGATACTCAGGTGGCGGTGGAAACCCCATGGCTGTGATCTGCCGCCGTTTGATCCGTGGCGTTTCCTCGAGCAATTTCGAGACACCAGCATTGGTGAGTGCACCTCCGAACTAATCACTCACTCTCGCCTCTACATTAAGTAAATTGGTAGTGTTATGTATTTTCATCTATTTGTTTCGGAATTTGGATACTCTGAATTAGAGGCCTTTCATGAGAGAATTTGCATTGAGCAGAGAAAAAGTTTATTATTTTGAATTTTACTTTCATGCTTTGTTATTTACACACGAAGTTATTTCAAATGTTTTTTACTGTTTAAGGCTCGTAGACTTAGATGAATTTTTTGATATTTTTATATGGAGCAGTAGTAGTTAACTATGTTGCCAGTCACATATGCATTTATGTTTCAGTTCCCTACATAATTATGTGTCGAGTTAATATTAGTGCAGCTTGTAGACCTTATGGATCTTTAACAGTGCAGGATTTGTTGGGGACTCTTTGAACAGGAACATGTTTGTTTCTCTCTTTTGTTCTTTGAGAAAAGTTTCTGCTGAGGTGAAAAAGTGGCGTCCTGCCGGAGCTGATCGCGGTTTTACTTTCCTTAAGTACAACCTAACTATTGCATATCATCGAACAAATCTTCTGGCTCGCTATGGTAGGTAAGCTTAGTATGTTAACTGGAGTCATGATCCCCTGATGATGTAGTTACATTGAGTTGCTTGGCTTTCCTCATCTCCCCAGGATAACACATACTCACACACACAGATAGACATTGCATTGATAGCTGTGCTTGAGAAAACATGCTGTTCGGACCTAATTATGTTGATAAAGATAAATGTGTCAATAGTTTGAATCATGATATTGTATTAGGAGGTCAGTCATTTATCACTTGAACAAGTTATATCATAGGGTTGATTTTGGGAACTATAAACATTTGTCTCGACCAATTCTTCCTATACATTTCTAAAATCTCCACTTACATACATTTAACTATGTGCAGGTAAGGAAAAGTGCATAATAGATGAAACTCAACCACCTTACTTTCTCCGTGTGAAAGTTCTTGATTGATTGTCTGAAATGTGGTAAAAAACTTAAAGTAAGAAAATCAGTCCTTTTCAGAGTTACCTCTTACCCTGCGGAATAGATATCACAACCTACTCTAGAATACCTTGTGAATCCTGTGATTTACTTTAACCATGAAATAAGTCCTGTTCTTACATTCGTTGCATAATGATGGATTTATATAACTTTTTCTGTATGCTTACTATATAACCATAGGTCGGAGACAGCTATCTCACTGTTTTATATGTTTGTGCATTTTTGATATTGTGGTTCTTTGTTTATGTTCTTTCTAGGTGGTCTGGTGGTACCAGTGGTATACTAGAGTCTCTTGGTTATAAGGATGGCTATCGAATTGATGTTGATATACCAGAAGGGTCTTGGGCTGAGGCTCCACATTTCCACGACATACTCATTTTCAATACAGGACACTGGTAAGTCAGATTTCAATGTTGTTTTATTGAGTAGACTGATCCCTTATGAGCATTAAAAGGCTGTGTTCTTGAAACTGGAATCTTCTACTAATATTGCACGAGAATCTTTCTATGTTGAGCTGAAGCCCTTGCCTGGAATGTGAAGTAGTGATTAAAAATTTAGAATCAATATATGTATTTTTTTTAAAGTTCATACAAGTTGCATTGCTCAGTCCATGTGATAAACAGAAACTCTGCTTTCTCTGATGTATGTGGAGTTAAAATAATCATCTTACACCTCTAGCTTCTTTTTGTTTTGTTTTCAATCGTATATGAGATTATAATCTATAGATTTTATTTTGTTTTTGTTCTTAATGATTTAGGTGGTGGGCTCCTTCGAAGTTTGATCCTGTAAAATCACCTATGCTCTTCTTTGAGAAGGGCTTACCTGTAACTCCTCCACTTGCACCTGATGCTGGTCTTGATATGGTGTTACGGCACATGGTATAACTCTAGGCTTCTCTTTTTTGGATGCTCGACTTTGAACATGTTACCCAATGAAACTATACTAATTCTGATCCTTGGTTTTAAAAAGCGCAAGGCGCACCGAGGCGCAAACTGGCCTGGAGCCTAGGCGCAGAGCTTTAAGCTCAGGCGCGGGCTTTTCGTAGGCGAGGCGCACCTAAAGTATAAAAATTCTAATATATTTACCTATAATATATTTTCTACTAAAAACACAAATACTTAAAACACAAACACTTAAAACACACAAATACTTAATTTAAAACACACAAATATTCAACAAACACAAATACTTATGTCTTAAAGTACGTCATGTAAATATTAAAGTACGATCAAATCAACTAAGCAACTAATCATTAATCAATAATATTGAAGGGAGGGAAGACGTTGCTAAATTAAATTCTAAATTATGTCTGCTAAGCATTTATAATATCCTAAACCCTAGATAACGAAAGCGCGCGCCTCAGGGCTTTTGCGCCTAGGCGCGCCTCGGTGCGCCTCGATGAGCCTCGGTGGGCTTTAAGTATATATCTGCGCCTAACCCTAAAAAACGCCCCAACTGTGCGCCTCGCCTAGCCTAGGCGCGCTTTTTAAAACCAAGTTCTGATCTTTGAAAAAATGAGTTTTTTTCTCAAGCTCAAGTATTTCCGACTTACGTAATAGTTGGCTTCTCAGACTTTTCTTTTGTTATGAATTAAAAAAATGTTTTATATTTTTTATTTTTAATTGCATATTACTATTTCCCCACTTTAGGTTGTCTTGCTAAATGGTAGTTCTGTACATGCATTTTGGAACCTCGTTTATTCTTGCTACAAGATTTATGCCTGCAATGTATTTATATAGGTATCGTTTGTGGAAAAGAATGCACGGCAAAATGCTATTCTATTCTTTCGAACCCAATCTCCAAGGCATTTTGAAGGAGGTGACTGGGACCAACGCGGTTCTTGCCCTCGCGTACAGCCTCTAGCACCAGAAGAAGTAAGCTTTTCCTTCTGGTGTTTCGTAGGTCTGGTGTTGTTTGGACAGTTCATACTGAGTTTATAGAGCAACTTGATGCACCTGAAGCTAAGATTTTTAGTTAGTATCACATTGTATGGGGAAATCCGAACTAGAACTTATTATTTTGTCATCTCCAGGTTGAACAACTTTTCTCTATTGAGAACAACGGAACAAATGTGGAGACACGACTTGTAAACGAGCATCTATACAGAGCCCTTAAAGGTTCGAAATTCCAAATATTGGACATAACGAAGATGAGTGAGTCCAGAGCCGATGCCCATCCATCAATGGCTGGTGGGAAAAGACACGACGATTGCATGCACTGGTGCTTACCAGGACTTACTGATACTTGGAACGACTTGTTCATATCACACTTGAGCAGGAGCAGCATTAGAGGTAGACACTGATCAATATTAGACAACGCTTAATTAGTTGAGCTTTCATTTGGTAACTTATATATCTAATTTACATGGATTCTTTTCTAATTGATTGAATTTTAAAATTAAGTTGAAATATTTATCTATAGTTTGAACGTGCTCATACCCCTTGCCTAGTAGAATATAAATGATCTCTACAGATAAAAGCTCAAACAGATGAGTGAGTGTAGCCCAGAATATTAATTTGTTTATCGACCACTTTCTAAACATAGTCCCCATTTTACTCTCCGCAGCCTCCCTAATTAAAAAATATTTAAAATTATACTCCCTCCGTCTACGAAAACAATTAATTGCTTTCCTTTTTGGTCTGTCCAAAAAAAAACATTCTTTTTCTATTTTTGAACACTACTCCACAACACATTACCTTTTACTTTGTCAACTTATTTACATAAAATACTACATATGATCTACTGCTATCTCAATTAAATAACATAATAATACCCATTATGTGGGATCCTTTCTCCATTCACAAGATACTACCTAACTTTTATTAAAACTTGTGCCATCTCCTCCAGGTAGGGGTGAGTGCGGTTCGGTTAACCGATCATTTATGGTATAAAAAAACCAACCATGCGGTTTTAAATTAGTTTGGTTAACTACTAAAAAAATACTAATAAATAAAAATAAAAAACCTCTATAACGGTTAACTTAAAAATCGGTTCGGTTAACTAATTGTTCAACGGTTAACCATAATAAAAGAAAGTTATAATGTTTTTTAATTTATACTATTAAAAATTCTATATTCTAAAATATATATATTTCACATAATTTATAAAAATACAAATAATAAACTAATAAAAATAATAAAACCTTAAACACATATCATATATACCAAGTATTTATATTAATAGTGTAGTAAAAAGATTAATTGGACAATCAAGCTACATATATTGTCAATTTAAACTAATTGACAATATTGTGAAATTAAAAAATTTAATGTCTAGTTCGGAAGAATAAACACATAGGAGAACATAATAGTAATCAAATAAAATTGATTAAATGTAATATTTATGTGATAAATAATAAAATTATAAATATTTCATGAGTATCGGTTCGGTTCGGTTAACCACCTGTTTCTATAAATAAAAACCAAAATTAACCGTACCGTCGGTTCGGTTAACAGTATTTTCGGGATGGTTGTCTATCGGTTCGGTTTCTTCGATTTTCTTGCTCACCCCTACCTCCAGGGAATGTTTATCGTGGACGGAGCGAGTATTAATTTTACTCTTTTATCCCTATAGCCCCAAAAATTTAATTGACTAATAACTAAAAATCCAAATAATGTGAAGATTAGAAAAAATTGAATGGTTTACATAATCCCAGCATAACACATGATGTCTGTCATGACGTAACCTCCAAACCCAGAAATTTGAAGTGAAAAAGAAAAAAAAGGCTACTTGTTGGAGGGCCGCTGCCATCGAGGAGTAGGATGGCAGCGTTTGCTTCTCCGTGGAGGGTTCCTACAATTTACAGTTCTATTTTTTTAATTATTGGGGTAGAAATAGAACTCAAGGCGGAATGTCGAAACGTTCGTCGTTCGGAAAAGTAACATTTGAAATCGGAAGTAATTCCAACACCCATCTTGAGTATTGGCCTTGAAATTCAACTCCATTTTGAACCTTTTTTGTTCAATGCCAACTTAATTCATCTATCAATATCATTAGCATCGTTGATATCCAAACCTGACTCAATTATTAATTCGTCGATGGTTTCTCCTGAATGATAAGGCTGTAATACTCTGTTCACACTCTTCACAAATATTTCCATAATTATTTCCCTTTTCTCTGCCCTTCCTTCTAGATGTGAATATCTCATGTCATTGGATATTTCTTAATCGCCAAAGTTTAGAATTGGAATAAACTTCCAAAGTGTCGCCATCGTCGCGCAAGAACACTAGTGCTCGCTCTTTCTTTCGCCGATAACAGAGATACTATGGAAATAAGCCATTCATCTGGAAGCTCATCCATTGACTTCCTGTTATCCGTCAATGAACTATTCTTTTCCTACTCTATGAAAATATTAAATCAGAAGGAGAAATTGGAAAGCAAGAAGAGGAAGAAGAAGAAGTGGATTCAAGTACCGTTCTGATTTGGCTATAGGGGTGGAAAAAGTAAAATTAATACTATAATTTTAATTAGTTTTTGAATTAGAGGGGCTACAAAACGTAAAAAAAAAAGGCCATATATTTAAAATCACCTCTTTCTTAATTTACTTTAGGGTAATTTACTCACTATAGCCCTTAATTTAATAAAATAATATATTATTAATTAATATCCTATTTTACCCCTATAGCCCTAGAAGAGATTAGAGAATGATTTTCAACCAAAATACATATTCTTGTATCGCCATTAGGTCACATCTCATTACAAATTCAGGCTCTTCAAACAAACCAGTGCTTGTTTAATTCTCAAATTCTCCAGATTGAATTCATTATATATAACATAGCAGAATAACCTATTCTAGAAAGAGAAGAAAAGGCTATTTCTTCCTTACGAATTTCTATTGCATTCATAAGAATCTGGCGATTGGCGAATATTATATTTATATTGTACAGTACTAGATACAAATCCATCCTCCTTAAACAAGGATTTACCGGGTAATTGACATAGTAGGGGAGTTGGGAGTTAAAACCAAACATCTTCATCCCAAAATTATTAAGAACAATCAAGATTATTGTCGCCCCTTTTCTTCATTCGATCCGGAATTTAGGTATTAATGGAATCAAAGAACAAGAAATATAATTGAAGAATTAATCACCTATATTATCGATAAGAGTGATTGATATAGGCTTTAAATTAATGGACACCTTCATTTGAAGAATAAAAAAAATGGAGTGAGGTATCAATATATCCTCATGAACTTAATTACGTGGAATTTTCTCGTTCTCTTATATTTTCACAAATATGGACTATAGATTTGTGCAAATTAATCGTTTGTATTAATACTATAGATCACGAATTTGATATACGCATTTATACATGCAAATTCGATACTGATGAAACACGTGAACGACTTCCTACAAATCGACAATTAATTTCAAGTACATACAAAATTGTGGAATAATGGCTGCGGAAGACTGAGGAACACATCGAAAACTCAGAAAATTAGAGCATTTTCCGCGATTACTCTTCGAGGACAAGGGACATCGTTCAGCAACCTGCAGTGTAACACATTTCTACTTCACATTAGTTCAATTTCGGCATTATATTTATCGCAAAATGATATATAATTTAGGTTAATAAATCAGGGTTGATCCGACACTATTAAATAATTTCATCACATGTTTGTGGAATCCGCAACGGCTACTTTTGGTGTGCATCTGAGTAAAAAACCCGCTCCTGTAATTATGTACAATAACCTGTAAATCATACATGAGAGAAATTTATGTCAATAAAACACTTGGCCAATGAGAGAAATCCATGTCTTCTTTTTTGATTTTTTTGATTTTATTTTTATTTTTAAATGAAATGACATCGTTTTGTATTAGGTGATGAGACAAGTAGATTTTCTGATACCGAAATATTAGTATTACTTTTTAAATATGTAATATTTTCCCATATATTTTTTTCTTTATCCTGTGAATGATGACGCATACTCATTCTATGCAATAACATCGTGCCGCATCCGTTTCTTTAGATATGTTAAAAAGAAAAATTAAACATTTTGTATAGTAGAGAGACGGTCTAGAAAAATGATGAAGTAGAAAATTCAATTTTTTCAATCACGTCAAGTCTATGTCAACAATATAAAGTAATTCCACATAGAAAACTTCCATCTTTCCACTCTTAATTATCTTTGTAGATGTGAGATTTTATGTGGAATTAATTTTTTTAGATTTTATATGTAATTAATTTATAATGTATTGAGAAGTCTAAGTCGAACAAAACATCTGTTTGTTTTCCTTCTCTTGTTTCCGAGGCCTTTGTCAAGAGTAGTTTTTTTTAATAGATGTATTACTATAATGCATCGTTATAAACCGTTTATGATAATTGTAAATTATATTAAGATCAACGGTCCTATATGAAAGACCGTTTTCATTTCAATCTAGCTATAATTAACTAATTACATTTAAAATACCACATCACAAATTTTTGTAATATAACTTTATTATTTTATGTATAATTATGCATATAAGTTTTCTTTCTTCCGTAAAATGAACGCATACTCATTTTCTGCAATTACTCGTCCCCAATCCATCTTTTTAGATATGGAAAAGAAAAATCAAACATATATCGAGGAAAAAAAAATTCCAATTTTGTGTAGTAGTGACTGTAGGTCGACCACATGCACGCATGTGAGAAAAACGATAAAGTAGAGAATTAAATTTCTTCAATTACGACAAGTTCATGACAACAATACAAAAAATTCCACATAGAAAAGCTTCATTTTTCCTGTCTAGCTTGTCTTTATAGATGTAAGATTTTAAATTTAATTAGTTAACTATAGGTTCAAGAAGTCTAAGCATCTCCAAGAGTTTCTCTATAATAAATAAATTTTTTCTCTATTATAGAGAAAAGAACACACACCATCTCCAACAATTACTCTACTTCCTACTCTATTTCAAAAAAATCATATATTTTTTTTTAATTTTACACACTATATTAATCTTATATTAATGATAATGTATAAATTAATAAAAAATAAATGCACAAAATCAAATAAAATTAAAATAATATTTTTAGTTAATTAAAATTAAAAGTTTCAATGTCATATGTTTAAAGAAGTAATTTTATATGCCAAATATTTTTAATATACTATATAGTATAATTTAATATCTAAAATGATGGTCCCTGAGCTAGGTATTTGGTGTAGAGGGGGGGTGAATACACCAAATAGATTTCTAAAAACTTTTTCAAGTTAAATCACAGAGATGGTGAGCTCAGTTATCGATCCAGCTGGGGAGGGTCAGCTGGGTAAATAACTCAGCTGGCGGTGCGGAAAGTGGTGGTTTGAAAACATAGCTCGGTTACTTAGAAAAATTCAGTTTGAAAAGATTAACTTTAGGTTTTCAGCTTAGTCAAGTTGTGCAACTTTCAGAGAGACACAGCTGTCTTTGGAGAGCAGCTGCGTATGCAGTTTTGATCAAATATGCAATGTTATGAAAGAGTTAGTACAAAACTGAATATAAAGAGAAAGTAAAGTGCACGCGAGTTTTTACGTGGTTCGGAGTAACACCTCCTACGTCCACGACCAGGTTCACTGGTAATCCACTACCACTTGGTTTCCAAGTACCAAGCAACTTCACAACTCTAACCCGAGCTGTGTTCCAACAAATATGCGGACACCGTCAAGCCTAACCTTTCGCCACGGTACCGAAAAACCTTACACACTTGAATTTCCCGCTTCAAGCAAGCGTAACCTTAACCTAACCTTTCTGGGTAAGAGGGGCTTGGTTTGGGGTTCCAACTGTGAACGAGTTCTTACAATTAAGAACTTTAGAGTATGATGAACTCGTTCGAAATCTAGGCTTAAGATATACAAAGATTTTGGCCTAGGGATCAGACGAAAAACTAAGCAGTTTCTGAACTAGAAACACTTTAAGATAAAGTGTTCTTTGAACTATGTAGAACTGCTTGAGAGCTTTTGAAAGATTGATGATTTCAGAGAATGAAAGCTTGTAGAGAGATTTTCGTATTTTCGTTGTCTGATCCTGAGGTTGAAGACGGGTTTATATATAGGTAGAGATTCAAGACTAGCCGTTGGAGGAGCCGTTTGAATCTTACCTACTCTTCTTAAATTCAAGATCTGCCGTTGGGCGAATCTGCAACTGTCTTCATTTGTGTTACATCCTAGGTCCTGAAGTCTAGGATGCTGATTTGGCAATCCCTCATTCGTCGAGGCATGTTGACTTCCTCTGACGCCGGGATCTTCTGCCTTTGGAGCTGGCTTTTGAATTCAGAGCTGGACTGACTTAAAGTGATGTCTTCAGTTAGTTCCCTTTGTTCTGTACAGCTGGACCGGCTGTGTTTTGAACTCAGCTCGAATTCTCTTCAGCTTGATCATGCTCTGCTGGAGGACTCAGCTGAAAATTGACGCCTGCTGTCTTTCGCTAGCTGACTCCTGCTGTAGACACAGCTGGGTCGACTGCTGTCTTTCGCTAGCTGACTCCTGCTGTAGACACAGCTGGGTCGACTGCTGTCTTCCGCTTCCTTAACCAGTAAACCTAGAAAATCTAAAGCTCAAACAGGCGAGTTGGAAAACACTATTTAGGTTGACGCGATCATCTATTCGGTTGGAGAATCAGTTGGGTTTTGGTATCAAATCGAAACCTTATAATTTTCCCAACAATTTCCCCCTTTTTGATGATGCCAAAACCTAACTGAGACAACTTATGACGCAGAAAAACTTGTGTTTTATTAATGTAAGAATATACATTATAACACAGGAAAAAGAAAGAAGAAAAAAAAAAATCTTCAAATCTTCAGTCTTCAATCCTTCAGTCTTTAATCCCAGTTGGCTGGGTCTTCTCTTCTGCATCCGTTGCTTCTTTCTTTTGACTCGTCTCTTCTTCAGCTGATTCTGATTCAGCTGGTTCCTCTAGCTCAACAGTTTGCCTCTTCTTTGACTTGTCTCTTCTCCCTTACTTCCCCCTTTTTGGCATGATCAAACAGGGTGGGAGAGATACACCATCGGCTGTTGCGATGTTTTAGTTTGGCGAAACTGTGGTCTTCAGCTCTGAGCAGCGAGGTTTGGAGTCTAGGTGGCTCAGCTGTTGTATTAGCTGGCTCTTCTTAAGTAGCATTAGCCTCAGCTGTGATTGCAGACATAGCGTCCTTGGCCTGATTCGGTGGGGCGGATCCGGTGAGTGCTTGGAGGGATGAGTTGGCACGGGAGATAGCATCTTCTGAGTCGGGCACAACTTCATTCCCTGCAAATTTTGCTTCTTCAGACTTCTTAGATTGAATGAGAAAGTCTGATTCAACACTTGAGGAACTTGGGTTCAGCTCATATCATCATCATCCAGCTGCAGGTGATCATTGGCTGGGTGATGTTTCTCATTTGAGCTTGGTGCAGGGGCTTGAGCATCTTTCATTGGAAGATCTCGAAGCTGGTGTCCCTGTGGAGCTGAAAAAGATTGAGGAGAGGCCAGGTTGAAGTATTCCATGTCATGGGGTTTAAGCATAGTTGACCAGCTGGAATACTCCGTTGCGGTGTTGATGACGATGATGTTCACGCAGACGCATGAACTTCTCCTCCACCGTAAGAAACGACCGCTTGTGGGCCTTCTTCTCCTCGGAGAGTAATTACGAATTCTCTCATAATGTCAGCTGGCTTCTCGGCTGACTGACTGAGCACCTTTGACTTGAGTCTTCTGTTTGAAGACGGTGCTTCAGCATGTTTTGTCTCCTCAAGTTGTCTCCGATTCCCAGCTGGGACGGAGATAGATGCATGCTGCTTTGTCTCCTGCATCTTTTTCTGTGCCTCCTGTGGTGGAGCAAGAGCTTTGACATGACTGCTCTTGAAGACTCCGGCTTCATCAACATCTGGTCCAAATCTGTTGACGTTGATTTTTGCATCCCAGGGAGTTGTATGTCCCGTTCTCTCTTTTATGTTGAGAGAAACAGTGGGGCTGAGGAGGTCTTTTTCCTTTGACATTCCCAGGAAGTTTTCTGCACCTTCCTGGTGAATGACGTTCTTGAGCTTTGCAGTCTTTCACTGTGTTGGACTGGATCTGTCGATGGGCTTCACCTTCTTCTGGACTTCCGTCTTATTTGAGATTCCTAAGAGTTAAGCAACTCTTATCTTGAAGCTTTGACAGATTCTTCAAGTTTGATTGGCTTCGGGAGATATCTTTCTGGATTCCATGTTCTTCTTCTGCAACTTTTGTTAGTAGAAACAAATAATACCAATTGATGGAAATAAGAAATGATGGTCCCTGAGCTAGGTATTTGGTGTAGAGGGGGGGGGGGTGAATACACCAAATAGATTTCTAAAAACTTTTTCAAGTTAAATCACAGAGATGGTGAGCTCAGTTATCGATCCAGCTGGGGAGGGTCAGCTGGGTAAATAACTCAGCTGGCGGTGCGGAAAGTGGTGGTTTGAAAATATAGCTCGGTTATTTAGAAAAACTCAGTTTGAAAAGATTAACTTTAGGTTTTCAGCTTAGTCAAGTTGTGCAACTTTCAGAGAGACACAGCTGTCTTTGGAGAGCAGCTGCGTATGCAGTTTTGATCAAATATGCAATGTTATGAAAGAGTTAGTACAAAACTGAATATAAAGAGAAAGTAAAGTGCACGCGAGTTTTTACGTGGTTCGGAGTAACACCTCATACGTCCACGACCAGGTTCACTGGTAATCCACTACCACTTGGTTTCCAAGTACCAAGCAACTTCACAACTCTAACCCGAGCTGTGTTCCAACAGTTTGCGGGCACTGTCAAGCCTAACCTTTCAGTTCACTGCGAAAAACCTTACACACTTGAATTTCCCGCTTCAAGCAAGCGTAACCTTGACCTAACCTTTCTGGGTAAGAGGGGTTTGGTTTGGGGTTCCAACTGTGAACGAGTTCTTACAATTAAGAACTTTAGAGTATGATGAACTCGTTCGAAATCTAGGCTTAAGATATACAAAGATTTTGGCCTAGGGATCAGACGAAAAACTAAGCAGTTTCTGAACTAGAAACACTTTAAGATAAAGTGTTCTTTGAACTATGTAGAACTGCTTGAGAGCTTTTGAAAGATTGATGATTTCAGAGAATGAAAGCTTGTAGAGAGTTTTTCGTACTTGATCCTGAGGTTGAAGACGAGTTTATATAGGTAGAGATTCAAGACTAGCCGTTGGAGGAGCCGTTTGAATCTTACCTACTCTTCTTAAATTCAAGATCTGCCGTTGGGCGAATCTGCACCTATCTTCATTTGTGTCACATCCTAGGTCCTGAAGTCTAGGATGCTGATTTGGCAATCCCTCATTGGTCGAGGCATGTTGACTTCCTCTGACGCATGGATTTTCTGCCTTTGGAGCTGGCTTTTGAATTCAGAGCTGGACTGACTTGAAGTGATGTCTTCAGTTAGTTCCCTTTGTTCTGTACAGCTGGACTGGCTGTGTTTTGAACTCAGCTCGAATTCTCTTCAGCTTGATCATGCTCTGCTGGAGGACTCAGCTGAAGGTTGACGCCTGCTGTCTTTCGCTAGCTGACTCCTGCTGTAGACACAGCTGGGTCGACTGCTGTCTTCCGCTAGCTGACTCTTGCTGTAGACACAGCTGGGTCGACTGCTGTCTTCCGCTACCTTAACCTGTAAACCTAGAAAATCTAAAGCTCAAACAGGCGAGCTGAAAAACACTAGTTAGGTTGACGCGATCATCTATTCGGTTGGAGAATCAGTTGTTTTTGGTATCAAATTGAAACCTTATAATTTTCCCGACAAGAAAGAATGCCGAAAAACTTTTTAGGGTTGATGCAATGCTTTACGTATATCTTCTAGCATATTTATAGAGCTTTCTTAATGAATGGACGATCAAGATTTGTCTATTGATAAGAAGATCTACGACTAGGAGTAATTCTCGCGTCATGTCAATTTCTTGATTAGAAGATGCGAGTTAATGCGCGAGAGAGGACGGTTGAGGCATTTTGACTTTTGCCTCGAAACTCCCATGATTCAATTCTTTGCAGACTTTTAATTAAATTTGATTAGATATGACAAGATATGAGTTGACTGAAAACAGATTGAGTAGGTGTAGTTAATGTTGTTGCAAATCTCTCAGCTGATCATTGTAGTCAGCTTATACCTCGGTTGAGTGGGTGTGCTGGGTCATCGTGGTTCCAGCTGGTTCCCCTTCAGCTGAATAATCCTTCAATTTCAGCATCTGGTTTAGCTGGATTCTTTCTCAGCTGATATCTGTGACGTTGATTCTGAATTACAGCTGTCTGCTTGCATTCAGCTGGGTCTGCTTCCATTCAGCTGGGTCAGCTTCCATTCAGCTGGGTCTGCTTCCATTCAGCTGGGTGAAGCATCGTCTGGGTTGAGTAGTCCAAGTAATCCGCACAGCATTTTGAATCTTGCTTCTATCAGCGGTTTTGTGAGAATATCAGCCCGCTGTATGTATGTGTGAATTTTCTCAACAATCACATCTCTCTTTTCTACGTGATCTCTGATGAAATGATGTCGTACGTCTACATGATTGCATCTTGTGTGAAGTACTGGATTCTCTGAAATGGCAATCGCACTTGAGCTATCACAGAAAATTGGAACCTGTCCAGTTTTCACTTCATAGTCATCCAGCTGATGTTTCGACGGAGAATTTGTGAGCGGCGGCTTCCAGCGGCCATATATTCTGCGTCTGTCGTGGAAGTTGCGACGCACGTTTGCTTCTTTGAAAACCATGAAATCAACTTACTTCCTAAGAACCGACAAGTTCACGAAGTTGATTTTACGTCCAACCGATCTCCAGAAGTCCGAGTCCGAGTATCCGATCGTAGATTGTCTTCGTTGGGTACCACAGCCCAACATTCTGAGTTCCTTTGAGATATTTGAGAATGTTCTTGGCTGCTTGCATGAGTGCTTCCTTTGGATCAACTTGAAATCTGGCACACACTCCGACTGCGAAAGAGATGTCTGGACAACTTGCTGTTAGATACAGCAGGGATCCTATTATCCCTCTGTATTTGCTGGAATCAACTGACTTCCCTTCAGTTCCTGGTTCTATCTTCCAGTTGGTGTTCATTGGAATCTTTACGGATTCTCTTTGGATTGAACTCCATACTTGGCGATCAAGTCTTTCACGTATTTGGATTGATTTATGAAAATCCCTTCTGATGATTGCTTGACTTGAAGTCCTAGGAAGAAACTCATTTCTCCCATCATGGACATTTGGAAGTTCTCTGACATCATCTCTCCAAATATTTGGCATAAGAAGCTTGATCTTGATCCAAAGATGATGTCGTCTACATAGATTTGAACAACCAGGATATCTTCTCCTGACTTGATGGTGAAGAGAGTTCTGTCTACTGAGCCCTTCTTGAATCCTTTGGATACAAGAAAATTTGACAGAGTGTCATACCAAGCTCGAGGTGCTTGCTTCAATCCATAAAGAGCCTTCTTTAGCTTGTAGACTTTATTTCCTTCTACTTCAAATCCTGGAGGTTGTTCAACGTAGACATCTTTTTTGATTTCTCCATTTAAGAATGCACACTTCATATCCATTTGATAGACCTTGAATTTGTGATGTGCTGCATAGGCGAGAAAGAGTCTGATTGTTTCCAATCGTGCTACTGGAGCAAATGATTCTTCGAAGTCAATTTCTTCCTGCTGAGTGTAGCCCTTGGCAACTAGTCGAGCTTTGTTTCTGATGACGACTCCCAGGGTATCCAATTTGTTCTTGTATATCCATTTTAGACCTATGACTTTGACTTCTTGAGGTCTGTCGACCAATTCCCAGACACAATTTCTGAGGAATTCGTTCAGCTCTTCTTGCATGACGTTAGTCCAAGGCACACTCTTCAAAGCTTCAAGAATTGATTGAGGCTCTGGCACTTGAGCTACGTAACACGCCATTAGAGTTGTGTCTTCATCATAGACCGTCAGTTCTAGCTCTACTGAGAGTTGAGCTGTGTCAGCTGCTTCTTGATGATCCGATGAAGCTTGAGCAGCTGAGCTTCTGGTTTTGACTTGGTCAGATGGTTCTCCAATGATTGCTGATGATGGATGATCTTCAATCCATCTTCTCCTCTTACGAATTTCTTCTTCCAATTGATTGATGCTTGTCGTGGCTAAATTTCGTCTGACTTGGAGTTGCTCAGGAGTTAAGTCTTGAGAGATTGGTTCTCTTTGATTTAGATTTTGAGGAGACTTCTGTAGAGGCTCAGCTGGAGATGGAGCTGGGGATTCAGCTGTGTCTAGATTTCCAGCTGATGATGTTCCCCCTTGATTTGGCGTTGAAGGTTCTTCTCGATTTCCAGCTGGTGGAGCTTCTTGGTTGATTTGAAGTTCATCATCTGGCTCATCGTCCCAAATTAATGGTTCGGCCAGATTCCTGATTCTATTTTCTTGAGCTCTTGTCTGAATCAGTCTTGAAGATTCTCCTTCGTTTCTTCGTTTGATAGAATCTCTATATTCGAAGGAGGATTCGTCAAAGGTAACATGTGGAGTTACTTCGACTATTTGAGTTCTTCTGTTGAAGACTCTGTATGCTTTACTCACAGCGGAGTAACCAAGGAATACTCCTCGGTCTGTCTTCTCGTCGAACGTCTTGAGCTGTGTCTTCCCATTGTTAAGGATGTGACATTTGGATCCGAATACCTTGAAATATCCTATGTATGGTATTCTGTTGTTCCATAGCTCATATGGTGTCTTTTCTTGCCTTGATGTGAGTAGGGAGCGATTCTGAGTGAAGCAAGTTGTGTTGATTGCTTCAGCCCAGAACTTCTTTGGAATGACAGAGCTAGCTAGCATTGAGGTAGCTGCTTCCTTGAGAGTTCTGTTTCTTATTTCTGCTACACCATTCTGCTGAGGTGTGCGTGCTGCAGATGTTTGGTGTTGAACTCCGTTCTTCTCGCAGTAATCATAAATAGTTTCATTCAGAAACTCCGTTCCACGATCTGATCTTATTGACATTATCTTGCACTCCTTTTGTGTTGATAATCTTTCCAGCAGGATAGGCAGCTTAGTCCTGGTTTCGCTCTTCTGGTACAAGAATGATACCCATGTGAATCTTGAGAAATCATCCACTACGACCAGAGTATATTTTCTGCCATTGAAGCTTCTTTGGAGTAAGCTTGGACCAAAAAGATCCATGTGAAGGAGTTGAAGTACTCGATCAGTTGACTGAACTGGCTTGAGAGAGAATGAAATTCTTGTCTGCTTTCCTTGTTGACACGCGCTGCACATATGACTTTTGTCATATAACTTGATCTGGAATTCCATTAGCGAGCTGGTTCCTAGCCAGTTTGTTGATTGTCTTGAAGTTGAGATGATTCAGCCGTCTGTGCCACAGCCAGCTGACTTCATTGCTGTTTTTCGATACAAGACAAGTCTCCGGAGGGTTGCTGTTCCAGTCAGCAAAATACATATTTTCTTCTCTTTTCCCTCTTAGGAGTATCTGCTTGGTTTCCATGTGCTTCATTGTGCATCCATGTGCATCAAACTTGACAGAAAAACCGTTGTCGCAGAATTGGCTAATGGAAAGCAAGTTGTGTTGCAATCCTTGTACATAAGAAACATTTGCGATTATAACATTTCTAGTTTTAAATGTACCATAACCTTTGGTTAGACCTTTGGAGTTGTCACCAAATGTTACTTGTGGACCTGTACGCTCGATATACTCCTGGAGTAGATGCTTTAGATGCGTCATGTGCTTGGAACATCCACTGTCCAAGTACCATAGCGTTCTCATCGACTCCTCAGGTACCCAGTTTTAATTGGGTCCTTGTGGGTTAGACAGAGATCCTTTGACAACCCAGATCTGCTTGATGACTCCAATTGGGTCATTTGATCTGATAATTCTCCCAGCTGAGTCGATATACACATTCTTTGTGTTCTTCGGTTGTTGCTGGCGGGGTCTTGATCTCAGTGTCTTCCCGTTTTGATGTCTTGATTTCTTTTGGTTTCCAGCTGTGTGCCTAGCTGAGACGTTTCTTTGTCTCTGCTGTCTCATGTGATGCTGTGGCTGGAAATGATTATCCAGCTGGTACTCATATGAGTGATATCCAGCTGGGTATCTCTGATATCTCGGTTGATATCGTTCAACGTGCTGTTGTTGTTGCTGGTATCTGTAAAATCCAGCATGTTGTCTTCGTTGAGGTTGAGCACGTTGCTGTCTGAGTTGAGCTTGAGATTGTCGCACAACTGACCTTCTTGATGCGTGCTGTGTCATCGACGGAGCTTGAGGATGTTTCATAGCTGGTCTTCCTGACGCCTGCTGTGTCCTCAACTGTTGATGCTGAGTTGCTGGGATTGGAGGTTCGTTTGCACGTACAAACATTACCTTTGTTCCACTTGTGGAGGCAATGTTTGAGGCATCCTTTGATTCGTTGTATCCCAGTCCCGCTTTAAGTGCTGCTGGACGTTGAGCACTAATGATCTCGTCCATTGTTGACGTGGCTTTGATGAGAGCTACTATCTTCTTAGATAGTACCTCTTCGGTGCTTTTCAGCTCAATGATCTCAGCTGACTTCTTTTCCGATTCAGCTGTGACATTTTCCACATCTTCCATCAGCTGTTTCTTCTCATAGTAGAATTCCTTCATCAGCTGATCTTGTTTCACTATTTTGTCTTTTAGTGAAACAACTTCCTGTTGGAGCTGTATTGTATCAGCTGCGTCTGATACCTTTATCTTTTCCAGTTCTGCCTTCAGCTCGGCATTCTCACACATAATGACGTCAAGGATCTCTTGAAGCTCCTTGGAATCGTTCATTACTTTCTCTACTAGACTCCAATCAGGTAGTCCAGATTCTGAGACCTATGTAGAGTGTTCGTGTGATGGTGAGATGTTAGATAGATTTTGAGTTCGAGACATTATCTCATCTTCATCGATGCCGTCTGTTTGTCCCATGAAGCATGTATCCCAATCAGGTTCATCATGGGCCATCAGGGGCCATCAGGGCTTCTTCTTCCGAGTCTGAAAATGGCATGTCATCCATTTTGTTGCACTCTGATTCTTCATCGGCGATATAAGCTCTCCTTCTGTCAGCTGCCTTAGCTTTCAGTTGGTCTTTGTCTTTCTTGGATAGCTTTGGACAATCTAGCCGGTAGTGTCCTGGTTCCTTGCAGTTGAAGCAACCTTCTTCTGTTCGTTTGTCAGCTGACTTCTCATCAGCTGCTGCGTACTTGTCTCTGTAAGTTCTTGCGAACTTCTTGTATTTGCCCTTGCTGGTGTTGAGTCTGTTGTAGTTTTTGACCAGCATGGCTATTTCTTCAAGTAGCTCTTCCTTGCTCATGTCTTTCTTATCCTTCTTCGATGACTCAGCTGACTGCATGTATGCGGATATGTCAGAGTTGGTTCTGATCGCAATCTCCTTTGTTGCAGGTGTCAGCTCTCCATCATTCTGATTGCTTGAAGATTCTTTCATTGTAATCTTCAAGTTGTACTCGTTGGCTTTGAGCAGGGAGTATAATCTTTCAGTTGAAAGATCACCTAAGTCACTTCGACTTTGGTGTACCACCTTATAGGTGTTCCATTCAGCTGTGAGCGCTGAAAGAACTTTTAGATTCTTTTCTCGCTGGGTATATTTCCCAGTTCTGATGGTTTCTATTTCCACCACAATATTGGAGAATCTGAGTTCCATCCCTTCGATGGACTCGTTGACCAGCTGCTTGAAGTTATCAAACTTCTGGCATGCAATCGTGAATTTATTCTCCTTTATCTCCTCCGACCCTTCGCATAGCTTTGCTAGGGTTTTCCACATCTCTTTTGCGGTTTCGCAGTTGATGATTTTGCTGAGGTAGGCATTGGAGACCGTTGAAGATATGGTGTTCCTCGCGAAGCTGTCTAGTCCAGCATACTTCCTTTCTTCTGAGGTGTGCTCACTCTTGGGCTTGGGAATGAGCTAATATCTTGGTTGTTCGCCATCTTGAGTTGGGACAAGCTCGTTTCCTGATTTGTAGATGATGATGGGTCCGTCTGTGATGACGTCCCACATCATATCGTGATGCGCACAGAGAAAGCTCTTCAGTCTGAACTTCCATATTGCATAATCGTCTACCGAGAAGGTGGGAAGAGTCCTGTTAAGATAAGAATCCATAGAAATATGCAGTATATAATAATATGAGTTTTTCACAAAGAATATCTGTTCAGATGACCAGTGACAGATTGTCAAGAGAGATCTCTTGATACAGAAATGGTGGTCTGTTGAACCACTGCTCTGATACCAATTGATGGTCCCTGAGCTAGGTATTTGGTGTAGAGGGGGGGTGAATACATCAAATAGATTTCTAAAAACTTTTTCAAGTTAAATCACAGAGATGGTGAGCTCAGTTATCGATCCAGCAGGGGAGGATCAGCTGGGTAAATAACTCAGCTGGCGGTGCGGAAAGTGGTGGTTTGAAAACATAGCTCGGTTACTTAGAAAAACTCAGTTTGAAAAGATTAACTTTAGGTTTTCAGCTTAGTCAAGTTGTGCAACTTTCAGAGAGACACAGCTGTCTTTGGAGAGCAGCTGCGTATGCAGTTTTGATCAAATATGCAATGTTATGAAAGAGTTAGTACAAAACTGAATATAAAGAGAAAGTAAAGTGCACGCGAGTTTTTACGTGGTTCGGAGTAACACCTCCTACGTCCACGACCAGGTTCACTGGTAATCCACTACCACTTGGTTTCCAAGTACCAAGCAACTTCACAACTCTAACCCGAGCTGTGTTCCAATAGTTTGCGGGCACTGTCAAGCCTAACCTTTCAGTTTACGGGTACTGAAAAAACCTTACACACTTGAATTTTCCGCTTCAAGCAAGCGTAACCTTGACCTAACCTTTCTGGGTAAGAGGGGTTTGGTTTGGGGTTCCAACTGTGAACGAGTTCTTACAATTAAGAACTTTAGAGTATGATGAACTCGTTCGAAATCTAGGCTTAAGATATACAAAGATTTTGGCCTAGGGATCAGACGAAAAACTAAGCAGTTTCTGAACTAGAAACACTTTAAGATAAAGTGTTCTTTGAACTATGTAGAACTGCTTGAGAGCTTTTGAAAGATTGATGATTTCAGAGAATGAAAGCTTGTAGAGAGTTTTTCGTATTTTCGTTGTCTGATCCTGAGGTTGAAGACGGGTTTATATATAGGTAGAGATTCAAGATTAGCCGTTGGAGGAGCCGTTTGAATCTTACCTACTCTTCTTAAATTCAAGATCTGCCGTTGGGCGAATCTGCACCTGTCTTCATTTGTGTCACATCCTAGGTCTTGAAGTCTAGGATGCTTATTTGGCAATCCCTCATTGGTCGAGGCATGTTGACTTCCTCTGACGTCGGGATCTTCTGCCTTTGGAGCTAACTTTTGAATTCAGAGCTGGACTGACTTGAAGTGATGTCTTCAGTTACTTCCCTTTGTTCTGTACAGCTGGACCGACTGTGTTTTGAACTCAGCTCGAATTCTCTTCAGCTTGATCATGCTTTGCTGGAGGACTCAGCTGAAGGTTGACGCCTGCTGTCTTTCGTTACCGACTCTGCTTCGTAGACACGGCTCGGTTCGACCGTCGTCTTCCGCTAGGCCGACTCTGCCGTAGACACACCGGTCGACCGTCGTCTTCCGCTTCCTTAACCTGTAAACCTAGAAAATCTAAAGCTCAAACAGGCGAGCTGGAAAACACTATTTAGGTTGACGCGATCATCTATTCGGTTGGAGAATCAGTTGGGTTTTGGTATCAAATCGAAACCTTATAATTTTCCCAACATAAAATATAATTAAATGTCATATGTTTAATGAAGTACTACTATAACTAAATGTAATAAAAGAAAAGGAAAAACAAAAAGAAAATTATAGAGAAATGAATAGTGTTCCTCTACTAGTAGAGAGATACTATTCATTTCTCTATCATAGAGTAAAGGAAAAGAGTATTGTTGGAGAGAAAATAGCCCCTAATATAAAGATGAGAGCTATTATAGAGCTCTCTTGGAGATGCTCTTAAGTCGAACAAAAACTTGTGAGTTTTTTCTTCTTATTTTTTTTCTATCTCTCACACCTAGCTCATCTATCCAACCTTTTATCCTTAATTTCAATCCAATGTGTTTTAATATAATTTTACAATTATTAATTAGAGATCAATAATTCAATTAACATTTAAAATTATGTTTTACATTTAATTTGTATTTTTTTGTGAATAATTATTTATTAGGAATGATTATTCTATTATTAATGTACCTACTTTTTTTAAGCTCCAATATTTAGTACTCCTCTAGTCCACGAAAAAGAATCTTACTATGTGTTGGGAACAAATTTTAATATATGAGTTAAAGTTGTTGTGAGTGGAATAAGGGTCTCATTTATTATATAATTTAAAATTGTTTTTAAATAATGGGCTGAATGTATTACGAGTGGAATAAAGGTCTCACTTGTTATTTGTGGTGAGCCCAATAATGGCAAAATGAGTAAATAATGGATTGAATGGAGGGTTGAATGTATTGTGATTGTGAGCACCATATTACTAAAAGTCAAATGAGACTCTTTTTCGTGGACGAAAAAATGGCCAAATGAGACTTTTTTTTCATGAACGGATGGAGTAATAAGTAGCATTAATTATGATTAATTATATAACAATATATAAATACTATTAGAACAATAAAATTAAGGATTAATTGCATGTCAAGGCATAATGTTTCAACTCAATTACAATAATAACACCACTTTTGATCATTGGTATATCAAGATACAATCTGATGGTCCCAAGACGGATACCTTGGTGTAGAGGGGGGGGTGAATACATCAAGGTTTAAAAACTTTTCCAATTAAAACTCTTTTGAGTGAAATTTGTGTTCGATCCAATTTGGAAGACAGCTTGATCGACACAGCTGGCTGTGTGCGGAATGTGGTGGGATTTTGGAAAGTCCGTCTGTTGCTTCAAATATATTGCAAAGCTTTGTTTCTCTTTTTAGTTAGTCAGATTATGCAGCTTGAAATAATGCTTATGAAGGGTTAGCTGGAAGCATAAATAAACATGAAAGAACAAAGCAACTTAACGTGGTTCGGAGAATCTACTCATACGTCCACGACCAGAAACCTCTGGTAATCCACTAAGGATACCACTGACTTTTCGCGTAGTCAGCAAGCGTTGCAGCTTAGTTCCTCAAGCTGGATACAAGTTTACGCGTACTGTATCGAAACGTAACCAGACTGTTTACGGGCACAGCTGAAGCCTACATTCAGTTTATGGGTACTGAAGAATCTAACATGTAGTTTACGGGTACTACAGAACCATAACCTTAACCTAACCTTTTTCTGGGTTTGAGTTTGGGGTTTCCAACTATGAACGAGTTCTTACAATGAAGAACTTTGAGTATGATGAACTCGTTCAAACTAGGCTTAAGATGGGAAGGATTATATGCCTAGATACTAGTGGGAGAGAGCTTCGCACTCGAGAATGAATAATAACTCATAAGAATGACGGCTGCTGGATCTTGAAGCTTTTCTGAGAGATCTCTTGATCTTTGGTTAGACTTCTTTCAATGAAGTATGTTGATCTCTCTTGAGTTTATTCTCTCGTCACTTCTCATCGTCTGATGATGAAGAAGACTTCTATTTATAGGGAGAGCTTAGAACTAGCCGTTGGAAAGAGCCGTTCTGAATCTCTACCTAATTTCTGACAGGATTGACTTGTCTTCTTCCTTGATTTTCTCGTAAAGCAATCCTAGGTCTGACTTCTAGGTGCTGAGGTGTCGAGTTCCTGATGGTCCGCATCGTATCTGACTTTATCTCAAGTTGACTTTGACTCTGCTGTGCTGGTGACTCTGAGCTGTCTTTAAACTCTGCTGGATCTTTGACGCTGAGCTGAGTCTTGAACTCTGCTGGGTCTTAACGTAGAGCTGAGTTGTCATACGAGCTGGGTCTTTCCTACAGCTGTGTCTGGAAGAACTTGATCGTCTTGAATCTGGATAACGTTACTTATCACTCGACTTGGCTTACCCTGCTGTGTACTCAGCTGGGTCTTCTGCTGTCTTCAGCGACCACCTGTAAACTTAGAAACTCTATAAGCTCAAACAGGTGAGCTGGAAAAACACTTGGGCTTGTGCAAACATCTACTCGGTTGGGGTCAGCTGGGTTTTGGTATCACTTCAAAACTCTATTAATTTTCCCAACAATTTCCCCCTTTTTGATGATGCCAAAACCCCAAGTTGGAAAAACAAAATTGCTTCCCCCTTAACAGGAAACGAGGTTTCAAAGGATTAAACAAACACAACAGGTAAACATAATCAGTTCCTTGGCAAAGAGAGATTGTCTTCAGGTTGATTTTGATAAAACGAACTTTTTCATTAATACGAAGAAATTTTACAGCTTTCTAATTACAAAAAGTTCAAAGGAAAATTCCCAGTTGGCTGGGTCTTCAGCTTTGCTGCTTCCTTTGTTCATCAATCTGATGGTCAGTCTTGAGACCATATCTATTGAAGATGAACTCTTCCAGCTCCTTCCATTCAGCTTGATTCTTCGATTTTGAAATTCCTCTTTCTCCAGCCCAGTGATTAATTTCTTTGATGATTTGGGCCTTGTCAGGAAGGTTCGTTCCAGCTAGAGATGGAGGCTTTAACTGTTTGACTTTTGGAGCCTTCAGCTGGATGTTGTTACTCTTGGCATATAGGGCAATTGATCTTGCCATCATTGGATCTGTCTCATGAAGTTCGAGGAAGTAATCCTGGAAAGCAGTTTCTGGATCCATGCCTTTGAATTGATTCAAGTAGTAGAATTCTTTGATGAATTCTGATTTGCAACTTTCCCAGTTTTCATTGAAATCGTCTGGGTTCTTCTTGTCGGCTGAGGCTGGTTGGATTTGTTTCTTCTTAGCTTGCCTGTAGCTCTGCCTTTTCTTCTTCTGCTTTTTCTCAGCAGGCTTGAGCGATTCAGCTTTCTTCTTAATAATTTTATCCAGCTCTTGCATTTCTTTTCTTTGCTCGTTGTGGAAGTTACACAGCCAGTGATAGTCTTTGTATTCTTCAGGCTTGTGTCCACATGCTTTGGCAAGAGCAACCATCTTTTCTCTCCATGTCTCTTTGACTGCTTTGGCTGGTGCAGTTGGCTCTGTCTCTTCTTCATCCAGCTCTTTGGCAAAATCGTCGATTTCCCTCTGAATTTGCTGCACTGGTTCCCCCTTTGCTGCAGCTTCCCTCTCACTTGTTTTTCCAGCTTCATTATGATCTTCCCCCTTTTTGGCATTATCAACAAGGGAGGCAGAGAGGTTGGCAACTGTTGCGCTGAGCTTGGAAAGAATACCTTCAACATCAGCGATCTTGACTGAGTTGTCAGCTGTGACGAGATTCAGCTGGGCATTGCTGCTGCTTCCAGCTCTGAACTGAGCATCCAGATCTTTATATAGGTTGAAGAGTTGGCGGATGTCAGCGCTGTTGGAGAGAGTGGTCTTTTTGAGAGCTTCCAGCTGGCTTGAAAGATTTGCAATGTCGTCAACCAGTGGAGCTTGAAGGTTTGAGATGATCTCAGGGACTCTCTTCTCTAGATGAATTGACTGATCAATTTGTTGAGAAACGAGAGACTGCCTGAGATCTTGACTGGTGCTTTCTTGAAGATTTTGAGCAAAATTATGGACTTCATCGATTGTCCGCTGTTGTTCTCGAACTTGACAGTCGAGAGCTGAGAATCGCATGACGACGTCGACTTGAGACTTCAGTCTGTCCTGAAAGAGAATTTCTTCAACCTCTTTGGATATTGCTTCTTTCATTGCGGTTGAGAGCTTGACAGCTGAGTCAGTTTGAGTTCCAGATTCAACATGACTGGGTTTGTCTGCCTCGATCTCGACCAGTGAGCGAGTGTCATCGGCAATTGGACTCTGTGGGGCAGCGTCGGTAGGCTCAGCGCTGCATTAGTTGGCCGCTTCTTCAATTATCATTGCCTCGTGTCGGCGAGGGACGAGCCTTTCCTTGGCAAGTTCAGCTGCGACTTCTTTGGATTTGATAGCTCCAGAAGATGTCTCCCATCCTGCTGCTGTAAGGAGCTTGTTGGCAGATTCCCAGATTTCAGCTGGGTGCGGCTTGGGGTACTGTTGAGACACTTCTATAATTCCTCTGATGAGATCATTCTGGTGTAAGTATGCATCCTCCAGGCTTCCAAAGCCAAATGTGTGCTGGAGGCGTGCTTCATCCGTCTTCAGCTTCTCATAAGAGAATGTCTCTATCAGCTGCTCATTCTGGTCCAAGTTGCCATCTTGGTAGCCAGATAAAACTTGAGTTCTCCAATTTTGACGAGGGCGATGGCGGGTGCGCCGAGACCGGATGCGAGTTAGAACACTCTTGATCCCTACAATGCGCAAGTCCTCGTACATGGCTTCCATAAAGGCTGAGCCAGTGGAGTTGAGAGATGGAGAGGCAGTAGAATCACTCTCTTCTGATTCTGAGGTGTTTTGAGGAATAGGTTCAAATGGGTTCACAGTAGGCTGTGAAGAAGTATCAGCCAACTGTGTGGGCGATTGAATTTTGGGTGAAAGTTGTTTTGGGGGTGAGCTGGGATTAGTGGAAGAGGGTTCAGCTTGGGTGTCAGCTGGCTGTGAAGGAGCTTCAGCCAGTTGAATATCTTCCTGCTCTCTTACAGGAGATGGCTCTTTGGTTGGAGAGCTGGGTGGAGGGGAAGGCTGTTTCGGCGGAGAGCTGTGAGGTGGTGAAGGCTGGGGAGAGCTCCTTGGATTATCCAGCTCGTCCTCTGAGCTGGATGACAATCCATCATTCAATCCCATCTCGGCCAGGATGTTTGATCCGTATTGATCGAAGGCCGACACTGGCTGTGGGGAGAGAATCACCATTGCTTGACTTGGAATGACAGCTGCTTTCTTTTTCTTCTCAGCTGGAACTTCTGCCTCTGATCCTTCCAGCCGCTTCTTGCTTTTACTCACAGCAGGCTGCTTCTTCAGAAGATCATTGACTTGACTTATTCTTTGGAAAAGAATCTTCGTTTCTGGAAACGGTTCTGAATCAGCCCACTTTACTGTGTGCCCTTTCACAGCTTGCTCTATCAAGAAAGAAATTTTGGAGCAGAGATACAGTGGCTCTGATGTTGAAAACGTCGTCCTGGTGGAGTTGAACTTGATCTTCTCAGACTCCTTGACCAGACGGTTGAGTAAGAAGTCAAACCAGTTGACGTTTGCGCCTTTGATCATGGCAATCATCGGCTTGAGCTTTGGAATGCTGATCTCTCCTTGAGATCCAGCTATCCCTAAGATGCATTTCTGTGTGATATCCAGCAGCAGCCTGTACTTTGGCTTGAGCAGGAGCTTTGACATGCTCGCTCTGTAAGGCTCTGGGGAGATAAGCATCTCTCTGCTGAGAAATTCATCCACTTCTTCACGACTGTAATCATCTGGGATGAATCCTCCTTCTCTGGGTAGGTTGAACACCTTTCGGAGCATATTGTTGAGTTTGATGGTGACGGTTGCTGTATCAAACTTTCCGTCTTCGCCTTTGACGATCATGTCAAATGAAGATGAGTAGAAGCCGTCTTCATCAATGATGTTGAGGTAGAAAAGTGCGGCATCTCTCTTTAGCAACAGCTTGGCCATGGAGGTTGCCCACAGCAAGTGACCGGAGTCTGCAACTAGATCCACCATCTCTTTTAACTCTGAAACATGGAGGTTGGAAGTGGACAGAATACTCTCAAATGATAGCTTTGTCATTAGAGCTTCAACCGGTTCATCCTCGCGGTTGATTTCTTGGGCGCCATTTCTGCAACTTGTTGAATTTGATCGTGCGAAGAACTTGCAGAGAATAGATGAAGATTTTGAATCTTTGAAATTTGCAGAGATAAAGATGGAGGAGGAAAGAATCCGCGTATCTTTTCCATATATATCAACTGCCATATATGATCAACGGTTGAAATTGAATCAGTTGATATTCTGATCAACGGCTGGGAGAGATTCACTCATCACGTTTTGCTGACGTGCTTTCGGCGAGTGTATTACAACCGCGCGTGAGGCAGTTCAAACGTTTGACGCTCTGCCTCGATTCTGCCGTGCTGCAGTACTATGCAGACTTTATAATTAATGCGATGGGAAAGAAAACTTATCAAACAATTTAACTAAGGAATGTCTGTCCGCTTAACATAAGAATTCAAAATAATTGGACTTTATATAGCATATTCCTCAGAGCAATTATTGCATGAGATGCAAACCGGTCAGCTTGGACACAGTATCCAGCTGATATCACATCGGTCTTCTCCTTTGTTTGATTGACAGTTCTCCTCAGCTGAGTATTTTGAGATTAGCTTGAATTTCCTTCAGCTGAGTTCCCTTTATCTCTTCGACTGATGTCCAGCTGAGCTTGATTCCCTTTTTGGCTGGGAAATCCTTCTGAACTGAGTTTTGGGATCCAGCTGAGTTTGTTCCCCATCAGCTGGATGAGCTTTTCTTTATCCGGTTTGAGCAGTCCAAATAATTCACACATTAGCTCATTTCTTTGATGAGGTCTCAGTTTGTATAGCAAGTAGACAGCTGTCCCAAATCCAGCTGGTTCATGTACTGCTTCTCTATTATTCTCTTGAGACCAATGTACTCAGCTGTATGACTGGCTGAATCTTCAGTTTTGTATCCAGCTGTCTTTATTTCACAGCTGGTCCTAGTCAGCTAGCTGGGTTTCTTTATTTTCTTTGTTGGATAAAACAACAAGATGTTTCAGACATCTTAATCAGAGCAGTCATCCTCATCTGAGTCGGAGAAGGAGATTTGATCATCATCCATTTCGCTCGATTCGAACCTTTTATCCTTTCTCCTGGAGGATGACTCAGCTAGGTTTCTCTTTGGATAGAGTTGCTTGTCGTGATGAACCTTCACGATATTCTTGTACCTTTCCTTGCTTTGTTTCAGCTGATTAATGCTCCGTACAAGCATGGCAACTTCTTCGATCAATTTTTCTTTGCTCATATTTCTGTGCTCCTTGTTGGTCCTTTCAAGTTGAGTTGATTGAGCTTCTTTTCTTGGCTTGATCCTCAGCTCTGCTTGATTCATTCTGCTGGATGAATCTCTGCTTGTGATCTCCACATCAAATTCGTTGGCCTTCAAGATGGAGAACAATTTTTTCGTCTCCATGCTGCCAAGATCAGTTCTGCTTTGGTGAACCACTTTGTGTGTACACCATTCTGAGGAGAGAGCTGAAAGAACTTTCAAGTTCTTGTCTCGAACCGTATATTTCCCAGTTCGGATTGTCTCGATCTCGATGACGAGGTTGGAGAATCTGAGCTCCATTTGATCAATGGACTCATAGGGGAGTTGCTTGAAATTGTCGAATTTCTGGCATGCAACTGAGAATTTGTTCTCTTGAATTTCCTCTGAGCCTTCACACAGCTTGGCTAGAGTGTCACACATCCCCTTAGCTGTCTCGCAGTTGATGATCTTGCTGAGATAAGTATCCGTCACCGTTGAGGAGATGACGTTGCGAGCGTAGCTGTCCAAACCAGCTTGTCTTCTTTCTTCTGGAGAGTACTCCCTTTTGGGCTTCACAACTTGCCAGAGTACTGGTTCAGCTCTAGGTAAGGTTTCTGCTTGTCTTTCTGATTTCATGATGATGATGGGTCCGTCAGTAATAACATCCCACATCATGTCGTGATGCGCACTCAGAAAGCTTTTGAGTCGGAACTTCCAGATCTGATAATCATCGACAGAGAATGTCGGAAGATTCCTGCACAGGGAAGATACCATGACAGTATGCAATATAATGAAAAAAAAAATTTGAAACTTTGAAGGATCTGTTCAGGTGACCACTATCAGCAAAGAGGCTGACTTGACACAGAAAAAGTGATCTTTTGAACCACTGCTCTGATACCAATTGATGGTCCCAAGACGGATACCTTGGTGTAGAGGGGGGGGGGGTGAATACACCAAGGTTTAAAAACTTTTCCAATTAAAACTCTTTTGAGTGAGCCGTCGTGTTCGATCCAAATTGGAAGGCGGCTTGATCGACACCGTGTGCGGAATGTGGTGGGATTTTGGAAAGTCCGTCTGTTGCTTCAAATATATTGCAAAGCTTTGTTTCTCTTTTTAGTTAGTCAGATTATGCAGCTTGAAATAATGCTTATGAAGGGTTAACTGGATGCATAAATAAACATGAAAGAACAAAGCAACTTAACGTGGTTCGGAGAATCTACTCCTACGTCCACGACCAGAAACCTCTGGTAATCCACTAAGGATACCACTGACTTTTCGCGCAGTCAGCAAGCGTTGCAGCTTAGTTCCTCAAGCTGGATACAAGTTTACGCGTACTGTATCGAAACGTAACCAGACTGTTTACGGGCACAGCTGAAGCCTACATTCAGTTTACGGGTACTGAAGAACCTAACATGTAGTTTACGGGTACTACAGAACCATAACCTTAACCTAACCTTTTTCTGGGTTTGAGTTTGGGGTTTCCAACTATGAACGAGTTCTTACAATGAAGAACTTTGAGTATGATGAACTCGTTCAAACTAGGCTTAAGATGGGAAGGATTATATGCCTAGATACTAGTGGGAGAGAGCTTCAGCAGCCTGAGAATGAATAATAACTCATAAGAATGACGGCTGCTGGATCTTGAAGCTTTTCTGAGAGATCTCTTGATCTTTGGTTAGACTTCTTTCAATGAAGTATGTTGATCTCTCTTGAGTATATTCTCTCGTCACTTCTCATCGTCTGATGATGAAGAAGACTTCTATTTATAGGGAGAGCTTAGAACTAGCCGTTGGAAAGAGCCGTTCTGAATCTCTACCTAACTTCTGACAGGATTGACTTGTCTTCTTCCTTGATTTCCTCGTAAAGCAATCCTAGGTCTGACTTCTAGGTACTGAGGTGTCGAGTTCCTGATGGTCCAGATCAGATCTGACTTTATCTCAAGTTGACTTTGACTTTGCTGTGTTGGTGACTCTGAGCTATCTTTAAACTCTGCTGGATCTTTGACGCTGAGCTGAGTCTTGAACTCTGCTGGGTCTTAACGTAGAGCTGAGTTGTCACACGAGCTGGGTCTTTCCTACAGCTGTGTCTGGAAGAATTTGATCGTCTTGAATCTGGATAACGTTACTTATCACTCGACTTGGCTTACCCTGCTGT
Source organism: Agastache rugosa (assembly GCA_031470985.1). Taxonomy (NCBI): domain Eukaryota; kingdom Viridiplantae; phylum Streptophyta; class Magnoliopsida; order Lamiales; family Lamiaceae; genus Agastache; species Agastache rugosa. The sequence continues at coordinate 14,204,086 of CM062608.1, forward strand.
GTACTCAGCTGGGTCTTCTGCTGTCTTCAGCGACCACCTGTAAACTTAGAAACTCTATAAGCTCAAACAGGTGAGCTGGAAAAACACTTGGGCTTGTGCAAACATCTACTCGGTTGGGGTCAGCTGGGTTTTGGTATCACTTCAAACTCTATTAATTTTCCCAACACAATCTTTTAATTAGTTGCAATTGGAATCACTCCTTGAATTATCTATGACCGAAAAGCCAACGTAGACTTTTTTTTAAGGTGGTAATTAACGTACAATTTACTTTTAAATAATGGAACTTATTAACTTGTACAATTCCACAAAAATGTCAACAAATTCCTAATTTTTATGAGTGCCATTATTGACATTTTTTGAAATTGAACAAGTTAATAAGTGTCATTATTTGAAGTGGAATTGCACGTTAATTGCCACGCACAAAAAAAATATTCACGTTGGCTTTTTCGGTCACCGAAAATTCAAGGAATTAATGATCTCAATTGCAATTAATTAAAAGGTTGTGCCTTTATATACCAATTATCAAAAGTGGTGCTATATAATAATAATAATAATAATAATAATAATAATAATAATAATAATAATAATAATAATAATAATAATAATAATCCCTTTTTTGTTGACATTTTTGTGGAATTGTACAAGTGAATAAGTGTCATTCATTTAAGTGGAATTGTACATTAATTGTCACGTCAAAAAAAATTTGCATCAGCTTTCCGGTCACCGAAAACTCAAGGCGTGATCCCAATTGCAACCAATTGAAAAGTTGTGCCGTGATATGTTAATGATTAGAAGTGGTGTTAATATTGCAACTGAGTCCAAACATTTTGCTTTGATATATAATTAACCATAACAGATGATGGACATAGTTGTGAGATAGAAGATTATCTGTAATGACAGTTTTTTCAATTTTATATGTTGAAAAATTGTTTCACGGATTAAAGGAAATAATACATGAGATGAAAGACTAAACTAAATTTATCTCAAATTTATTTCGTATTAGGCCTTTTAGAAGATCACATATACTGATATATATACCTGGTTTCAACTTTTTTTTTTCTTTTCTTGGAACAACCTGTTTTCAACTTTTAGTAGACTCAATATTAATTAGAGTTCCAACTCAAAACCAAAAAAAAAAAAAAACTAATTAGAGTTGGTATCTACCTTTTCTATTAGCAAGAGGTCACAAGGTTGAGCCTTTTGGATTACCTCTATTTTTACTAATCAATAGTTTGAGATTCCTTTCGGAAAAAGAAAAAAAAAGTCAATAGTTTGAGATTTCAGTACAAGAGAAAAGGTCTATATATATTGATAATTTTGAGATGACGAGTACTGCCGCCACTAGCTCTAGAAACTCGTATTGTGATACACGATTCCTTGCAAAAAATGAATTAATAAAAAGAAAAATATATATTCAAAATTCACTCCTAGCTAGCAAATATTAATGAACGTAACAAAAATACAAAAAAACCAAACGATCAATTCATATAATTAATCCAACAAAGACAATAGAGATTAGAGGATATCACATAAATTGGTAATAGAAGATCCAAATTGCTTTTTTACACGCCTTCACAGTTCCGGTTTTCGAAAATTCATCTCTCTTTAATTTCCTTCATGATTAACTTTTATTCTCTATATCTGCAAATCAGTCGATCGGCAACCCTTTCCTTTGATAGAAACGAGAGTTAATATGATGAGGAAGTGGTAAGGGTATAAGAAAAAAAAAAGAAACAAATAAAAAAATCAAAATAAAAATATTAATGAAGATATATATATTATCGGTGCTCACAAATAGCGTGCGATGTCTTCTCTTCCAAGGTATATAGACATATTCCACTACAATATTCTTGACAATTCAATGGTCACAATCAAATACAAATTCCACAATATATATTTTGAAGACCATTTACCAAAAATCTCGTACTAATTATTCATTATCTATAAATACCCTCCTCCTTTGAGACATAATATTGTACCAACCAATGAAAATGAAAATCCATAACAAGCCTTGGCTAGCCATCCTCTTAGTTTTCACTACGCTACAAAATGTGTGTCTAGGGCAAAACACGATACAAGACTATCTAAGTGCTCACAATGATGCCCGCGCTCAAGTAGGGGTGGGCCCATTGGTATGGGACGAAAACGTCGCGAATTTCGCACGAAACTACGTGAATTCGAGAATTGGCGATTGCAACCTAGTGCACTCGACCAATAGGCCATACGGTGAGAACCTTGCCAAGGGCAGCGGTGATTTCACTGGCCGCGCGGCTGTGGACTTGTGGGTGAGAGAGAGGGCCAACTACAACCACGGCTCCAACACGTGTGCGGGAGGCCAAGTGTGCGGTCACTACACTCAGGTGGTGTGGCGCAACTCGGTTCGACTCGGGTGCGCTAGGGCTCGCTGCACCAATGGCTGGTGGTTCATTTCGTGCAACTACGATCCACCGGGCAACGTCGTCGGCCAAAGCCCTTATTGATCAACACCGCTTTACTTAATTAAAAGGGTCATTAATTATTAATTTACAGTTATTACTAAATAAGTGATGACCCTTAGTTTCGCTATTTTGCTTGTGTAACTTTCGTGTGTAAGAATAAGAGGATGATGTCCTTGTTCTTGTACCTGTCGTAATACGAATATTTTATATAATTTATGTGATGATTAAGCTAAGGAACATGCATGCATATATCATACATATTATCATATATCTCTTTGTTACTATACGGCCGATCGCCTAAATGAAATAATATATAGTAGCTTATTATTGTTTAATGTTTTCTTTAATAAAAACAATTATTAAGAATTGCAGAGCATATATATAGATGTGTGTGTGTGTGTCGGTGTGTCTGTTGTGCTCAACAATGAGGTTTACATATATGGTAATTAATACAATATTTGTGCATATTTTTGTTTCAAAATATGTCATTATTTTCTAGCGTACTTGTGGAAAGAGTCGAATTTTCAATGATAAGGCCGATGGGGCTATGAGGAATTATAAAGAAGTAACATAATTTTACCCTTATTTATAATTAAGTTGATCATCCACAAACATTTTCATCTGTAGTTTTCTTCTTTCGAATCTAAAATTGGAAGAGGTTATTAAAAAATGAAATTGATTTTATTAGACAAAAAAAGAAAAAAAGAAAGATGGGGATTTTAGTGGAAATACCATCTGGAGTTAATTAAAAGCAAAATGCAAATGATTTTTTAAAAGGAAATATATGGACCCTTGAAACATATAAGCCTAGATTAATTAGTTGCAACTCAAAAAACAAAACTGTTAAGCAAGAACAAGGAAGAAAGGATTTTCAGGAAGGAAAGATAATTTAATTTCATTCAAGATAAACTCAATTGGTATTTACAAGCACAAAAGACTGCTCGATCGTGTGCATGTGTTAGCCTAGTGGTAGAGTGGTTAATGCCCGGACCAAAGGTCACGGATTCAAGTCCATCGTCACGCAACCTTTAAAATTAATTTCTTCTAATGTTTGTTCAAAAAAAAAAAAGACTGCCCGATCGATCCTGCAAGCTACAGCTACCGACAAATTCCTAACACTTCTCCCATGTGGGCTTCTTTCTTTTGCACCCATGGGTTCTTTTTGATCATTTTGGGTTGTGCCCTCTTCAGCATATTGAGATGCCTTGGTGATGACTTTTATCTTTTCTCACTACAAATTCTTATATTCATATCTTAAGTTTTCGCTACCAAGGACATTTAGTCGCAATAATTATTGTATCTTATATATATATATAAGTCGTCACTGAAACCAACTAGTTACGATTTTCGTAATTCTCACTATGTCGTGACTATATAGTTACAACAAACGAAAATCTTCAATGTAATTTAAGTTATAGTGATCATAGATGATCTTGTCACCTTAAACTATCGTCACTTTTTTTTTTAATTTTTATTTATTATTATTATTATTATTATTATTATTATTATTATTATTATTATTATTATTATTATTATTATTATTATTATTATTATTATTATTATTATTATTATTATTATTATTATTATTGTGCTGTAGAATTAGTTAAGAAATGAGGTTGAGTGGTTAAAACACCTTAAACACCCTTTATTTCGTATGCTGCATGCAGGCCGTAGTCGCCGGATTTTGTGAGACAGAATAGGACGGCGTCAACTTTAGGAGGCCGACGGCGAGTCCTCGCTGCATTTATATATGAAGAAGAAATAGAAAATTAAGAAGGAGAAGGGCAAGATAATTAGATAAATTAGGGATTCTGAGCGGTGCAGTGCTCTCTGTTGCAGATGGTATCCAGAAGGGATACAGAGAAGAGCTAGAGAGAGAGAGAGCGCGCGCAATATTAATTAGAATTTTTTTATTTAATTTGAAAAAAAATGAACGAAATTAATTTGGTCGAACCGAAACTAATATTCGGTTTCGGTGGAAGCCCTTAGTGTCGGTCGGTTAAGTTGAAGATTTTTAAAAGTTTCAGTCGATTGGTTATGACAGTTCAATTTAGTTTTCAACCGAACCGCACACCCCTACTTTTTTTTTTAAACAAACATTACAAAAAATTTTAAAGGCCGCGTGACGGTGGACTTGAACTCGTGATCTTTAGTCACAGCATTAACCACTCTACCACTAGGCTAACACACGCACACAAAAAAGTGGAATTTTAGAAGCTTGCTCTCAAGATAAACTCTCACCCCTACTTTAAAAAAAAAAAAAAAATTTAGCAGCGCAAATTTTTTGTGTGTGTGTTAGCCTAGTGGTAGGGTGGTTAATGTCTTAATTGTGTGCCATTATTAATTTTTTTTTAATTTTAGATTCTTGTATTTTAATTTTATTTTATAGTAATTATTAATCAAGGTTTATTAATCAATGTTCGTTATATATTTTTTGTACTTTATTTTTAAACTTTTAAATTAATAGTTTATTATTAAGAACGATTACTCCATAATTAGTGGCGAACATGATTGTTTTATGCTTTAAGTTTTAGTAATTAATGTTAAATAGGACTCGTTATATTATAAATTTTTTTATTTTTATAATAAATATTATTAAAATAGTGGATTTAATAATGAGACATGAGCGAAACAAAAAAAATTGTGGAACAGAGTATCCGAATATCTATCCATGCATGCATGAGATTGTTAATCACGAAGGTTATAGTTATCTCCACTTATATTTATCAGATATTAATCGAAGTCGTAAAATTTGTAATACATGACAAGCACACTTTTATTGCTCAGGATTACTACTAGTTTTAGTCGATAATCATATCTAAGGGGATAACACAACCGTGTCATTAATATGAATCTGTTCAATAGTTGAATCCAATTAATAAAATAAAGTTAAATTCATTTTCCCACACATTAAATTAATATATTAGACTGGCCAAATTAATTAGACTAGCTAGTTAGCCCGAAAAAATTAAAACATAAAAAAGGGTTGCCGATTGAAAAAGAATGGCATTAATTTAAAAGTACCGAAATTATATTTATAATATTAGGGTGTGTTTGCTTTTCATCCCTCTAGAGAGGGATAGTATAATGTGGTATAAATGTATTGCTAATAGTGGAGACCATCATTTTTATATCTTATTTGGTTTGAATATAATGATAATATATTTATCTCATTTCTAATTGTGGGGACCACAATTCTAATATCTTAGTTTGCATTAAATTGATAGATAAGGTATGAAATGTCTAAAATAACAAAGTAATAAAATGTGGTATAATATCATAACTTCATTTCTTATGTATAAAATTAACTTTAGGCAAGGAAAAAGGGTTGTCCGTAATTTAATATCTATTGACCGGATTTTTCATTATAATTTATATCAAAGCAAACAAAGTAAAATAATATTATCCCTTTTTATCAGTCAATTATCAATCCAAGTGAATGTACCCTTACTATATTATGAATAATATATGTAGTACAAATACATAATGGGCGAGGGTTAGTGAGAGGTGGCCAAAAGAACCGGAACCGCCGGTTTCGGTTTGGAATTGAGAACCACATCGACGGCAGTTCGGTTTCTGTTCCAAAGTTGTGGAACCGAGAACTGTCGGTTTCGGTCCGAACAGCAGGTTCCTCCTATTTTCTCTATTTTTTTTTATGTTTTTATCTATATTTATGTTACAATCCATATTTATTTCACCTAAATATTACATTAGAATGTATAAAATTACAATTAATCAATAAAAAGTAGCAAAAAAATGAAAAAAAATATAATTTGAACCCCCAAACATGCGGTTTCGATTTGGAACAGCCGGAACCGAAGAACCTAACCGAACCGAAACTTGCGGTTCCAATTTGGAACTGAACCGAAACTTGCGGTTCCAATTTTGAACCGAAACCTAAGTGATCGGCGGTTCGGTTCCAGTTCCTTTGGGGGTGGAACCGAGAACCGCCGGTTCGGTTCCGGTTTCGGAACTGAACCGAACAACGGTCACCTTTCTGTGAGGGATTAAGTGTAATTATGAAGTAACTAAATAATAATTATAATTTATTAATTTTAATTGTGATTTATTTATTCTTAATGAAGGTGTATTGATTAAATTAAAATTTATTAAATAATAATTAAATTAAATTAATTAAAAATTAAAAACAGACTAAACAAAATAAATAAATAAATAATGAATTAAGGGATGCACTGTATGGTAAATCCACCCCAAAAAAATTCAATTTATGGACTTGGTCTAAAACGGAGCAGCTCGTGCGAGCGGGACGTACAAATTTAAAAAAAATGAAATCTAATTAGGTGTAACTTTTAACATTTGTTTCACTTATTCCACCATCTTTGTTTAGATGTGTTAGGAAAATTCTAAGTTTTGATTTGATACCAAAACTCAACTGATCTTCAACTTAGTAGATGAATGCGCAAGTATAAGTTGTGTTTTCCAGCTCGCCTCACTACAAAAAAAGTTGTCATACATAACACTGCATAGATAACAGAGTTTTCTAAAAACCGTTACGTATGAGCGCATTTTTTAAAAAGAAAACGCTTTTATAAATATCCGTTATGTATGTAGTGTTATCTTCGTGTATAACGGTGTTAAGTCATACGTTATGCATGAGTGTTATCTATTAATCATATATATAACGATTCTACAGAACCGTTAAGTCATACGTTATGTATGAGCATTTAATAAATAAAATTTAAATTCCCAATATTTATTCTTTTCTCTTTTTTTTTTAAACAACAGATGCATCTCTCTCTCTCATAACTTTCCTCTCTCTCTCTCTCATTGTTCCCTTCTCTCTCTCTCGTCGACTTCACAACTGCAGCAGTAGCAAAACACCACCGCCATCGTCCTCCTTCTTTTTCAGGCGAGTCTCGCCGTTCGTCGCCGCTTCTCCATCTTCTCTTCTCGCTCATCTTACTCTTTCTAACCCGACGGCAGCAACAACAATATAGTAGTCGTCACTCCTCCATTCATCTTCTCCAGCGAAATCACAACCGCCGTCGTCACCCCTTCGTTTCACTGTCACCGGCGGCACTCTCTTATTCTAATCTTCGTCTCTCTATAACGCCAAAAACCCCCAAATCAAAACCCTAGATCCCCAATTTCTCTTCTCTCCTCTCAATTTCGGGGAGGCGCCAAAATCCGGCTACCCCACCGTCGTTTTCAACATCGGCGAGGTGCCAAAATCCGGTTTTCAACACCCACAGCGACTCCTCCTCTTGTGACCACTCTAACGCCGCCAGCAGCATCGCCGCTCCGTTTTCAACACCGTCTCCTTTCTCCGCGCCTCTCCCAGTGGTTACTGCTCCGCCGCCCGTTGTCGCTCCTCCACTAGTGAGCACGCCGCTGCCTGCAACTCTTCCACCGGCAACTTCTCCACCGGCCGTTCCTCCTCCAACTTCTCCATAGGTACTTAATTGCTTTTGTCTATAGTTTCGTGCATTTCATTAGCTGCACATGCACTAAGATCTGAGATTTGGCAGTGTAAGTTGCATTTGTATTAGTAATCTTTTGGTCTAGGAATCTTGATTTCTACAACAGTTCAAAGAATTCGAGTGTTCCCGTTTGTGTTGAATTCTGAGTGTGATGTTTTGAGGGATTTGGTTGAGAAGTATCCGAGTTACACGCTGACATTCACGGGGCATTCGCTAGGGTCTGGTGTGGCCGCATTGTTGACTGTGGTGGTGGTGCAGAATCGGCATAGATTGGAGGACGTTGAGAGGACGAGGATCCGGTGCTATGCTATTACGCCTGCTAGATGTATGTTGCTTAATTTGGCTGTGAGATATGCTGATGTGATTAACTCTGTTGTTCTTCAGGAGAGTTAGTATCTTTATGCCTTTTGTTGTCTAGTTTCTATGTGAGATTCATAATCATAGCTTGTGAGTTGTTAGTTCAGCTAATATATGTATTTATGTTTCTTGGCATTGGATTTTCTAAGCTTATAGATAGCAGGACAAGCACATTTCTTGTTTTGTGACTCTAAAGAGAGAGATATTCTTATATATGGATAGAAATAAAGTTATGATATAAGTAGTTGTTATGGTTTTGAAGCATTTCTAACATGTTTGAAAGTGAAAGAAAGAAAAATTTGATCTGCATATTTGCTTGTGTGAAGGCTTTAAGCATCTTATGACCTGATTTTTTGTTGTATTTTTAGTTGGAAGTGGAATCGTATCGAAGGATATTTGTTATTTGTGTTGTTATATATATATATATATATATATATATATATATATATATATATATATATATATATATATCAGCATGTTGAAATACATATTGTTGCTCGAAACATAAAGAGGTCTAAAATTTTTTTTATGTTGTTAAATTGTTTCTATCTTGGCCCGTTTAATCAGTTGAATAGTTACACCTTTGACGTGAGTATTGTTTTCTGCCGATGGATGGTTTGTGATCAAACTGGAATAGTACTAGTATTCAGCAGGTTGATATTCTTTTGATATAGAATGCAACCAGAATTTGGTTTCATCCGGAAATTCTAACATCTTTTCCTTGATTTTTCATATTTTGAGCAAAAATTCAAGTAACAATGAAAGCTGGTTCTTTTTTCTATTTTGCGCAGTTGATATCTGAACATTCAAACTTTCTGCAGAAGTGAAAGTAGAGTATTTGTCATGTTTAAGGAGCAGTGGTATGTCGAGGCGCGCTCGATGGGACAGGTGGAGTCGGCGAAGAAGTGGATGCATATGGGTAGCAAAGTTTAGTTACTTGTTTGATACTCGCATAGATTGAAGTTTTTGTAAAACATCACGTAACGTCGACTTTATTTGGATGATACGATATGTAAACTATGTTTTAATAAATATCTTATTTTATGATTTTACGGTATTATTTATTGATTTTTTGAATTTAAAAATAGGTAAATTGAAAAAAAAACAAAAAAACAATAGAAACAGGGGTTGAAAATAAGGATGAAAATACATAACGTAAAAAAGACCGTTATCTAAAGTACAAATCAACGTCATCTATAATGAAATATAATACATATATAGTATATTGTATAACGGTATAAATTATATTTCATAACGATATGAAACGTTATGTATAACAGATATAGATGACGGAGATATTAGTGTTATGTATGAGGATAATACCGTTATGTATAATACTATAGATAACGGTTATTATCCGTAATGTATGAGCGCATCATACATAACACCACTATATATATCGGTCTTTTTGGTGCACAGATAACGGATAATATCCGTTATCTATGAGTGCGTTTCTTGTAGTGCCTGTTTGAGCTTTAGATTTTCTAAGCTTACAGGTAAGGAAGCTGAAGACAGCAAAAGACCCAACTGAGTAATCAGCTGGACCCAATGTCAGCTGAAAAGTTTATAATTTAATACCTCCTGAAGTGATTTTTCATTATAATTTATATCAAAGCAAACAAGGTAAAATAATATTATCCATTTTTATCACTCAATTATCAATCAAAGTAAATGCACCCTTACTGTATTATGAATAATACATTAGGGCTCGTTTGCTACGCAGTATGGGATAAAGTGTGATAAGTTTGGTAGATGACTTTACTGGGATATCTTTTATTATATAAAATATTTATATCATGTTTGGTAGAATGTATTAGAATATATGCAATATATAATCCTTTGTTTGGTAGGGTGTATTAAAATCAAATATAAACTTTCTTTTCCTAAAATGTCCTAATTTTAAAAATATTATAATTATTAATTTTTTTAAATACCAATATTGACGTCTGATCAATCACAGAAAAAGTTTGAAAAATGAGACTAAAATTATGAACGTTTCTTTCACAAAATTACTATCATGATTGCCATTTCAAAAAGAAAAATCGCAAGGTTGCATATAAAAAAATCAACAGTTAACTAATATCAATTTAATAAAATCCAAATATATTTTCCTAGCAAAAGTGATTTATAAAGAACAGGAGCTCATTTTATAAAATAGAGTCAGAAGTCAGTACTTATTTAAAGAATCACAAGAGAGAAATCAAAATGATGGAGAGTCAAAACAGAACAAATATAATTGAATCATATTTTCCCTGCAAGCTTCATCCGAACAAATTCAGCTCGTGCGTCATCCGGCAAGCTCGAGAATAACTCCAGGTCCTCAGGTTTTTTCGCCAATGATGTTGAAACCAACAACTTATCCTGCAGTGTCAACCCATCAATTTTTCCAACAGCTTCAAACACTTCTTTTCTTGCAGTGGATACATCTTGTTCATACCCAATTCGACGAGCAATTTCTCCCAACCTAGTCTCAGTATTTCGACAAAAGTTGCCTAATATTTCAGCTAAGTTGCTATTCCATCTATCAACTTTCTTTTCTTTCCACCACTCTTTTTGTGAACATTATCGTCGACCACACGATAAGTATCATCAGATTCTGATTTTATTTCATCATCAACATCATCAGAAATATCATATGTCACCTGGTCCTTATTTATAGTCTTATTAACTAGTTCATTCACTGCATCCATTATATCTTCGGCTTGTTCTCCAGTAGCTCGATCCTTGCCAAATATTTCGCACCAATCATGATAATATGGCCAAGATTTATGTCGCATAGTACGTGCATTCTTATCCACCTACATACATAAGATTAAGAAAGATAGTTGACGATTATTCTTGAAAACTAAAATACAAATTTATAAATATCTAAAAAGAGTATGTATTACCTTCATTACGGCATCCCAAACATCATCAGTTGCATCTATCATCTTTGTACTCTCATTCCAACCAACTCCAGTATGACCAACTATTATTGAAGAGATTGTTCCATAATCCTTTTTCCAAACATGGATCTTCGAGTGTATGTGTGGAGTTGCTTGAATATCTGTCTCAGGAAATGCTTTCCTCATGTTTTGTTGAAGGACATTCAGGTAACCAACTTTGAAGCCATTATCTGCCTTCCAACCAGAAGCAACCAAATCTTTCAAACAAGTTATTAGCATTTCTTCTTCTTTTTGACTCCAACAGCGCCGTGATTTTTCTGGTTTTTTGGATGTTTTTGACGACTCCATTAAAATCTGCTTCACAAAAGACTTACTGCTACAAAATTCTAAAATAATGTAATTAAAATATAACATGGCCAATGATATCATTTAATGAAATAATCATTCATTAATAACCACAATAAAATACAACTCAAAAATTAGCATAATAAAATAAATTAATACGAATCACATGGTTTTTTTAGCAATCTAAATACAAAAAAAAAAATTGCAATGGCTAATAGTATTGATGATAGTGGAAATAGTGGTGTAATTGACAGCGTTGAGACAACACAAGAATGGAACTTATGGAGAGATAATTTAGCACAATCAATGTTTAATGATTGGAGGCATGAGACTTGATTAGCTTAATTCGCATGCCTCCAATCATTAAACATTGATTGTGCTAAATTATCTCTCCATAAGTTCCATTCTTGTGTTGTCTCAACGCTGTCAATTACACCACTATTTCCACTATCATCAATACTATTAGCCATTGATTCTTCTACAAGATATTCAATCGGATCCACCTCCATCTCCTTTCGTATAAAATTGTGAAGCAAACAACATGCCATGATGATTCGATTTTGGATCTTGATAGGATAATAAGATGGACTCCTTAGAATTCCCCACTACAAAAAACTGGCCGATTAGCGACGGAAAATTCCGTCTCTAATTTAGTGATTTCCGTCGCCATTATGAATTAGCGACGGAATAGCGACGGACTCGAGCCGTCTTCAAAAACAGCGTCGCTAAAAAAATTAGCGACGGAATATGCGTCCGTCTCTATATTAGCGACGGAATAACGATGGATATGTCCGTCGCCAACGTTACGTCGCCGGTAACGTCTCCGCCGAATAGAGACGGACTGTAATCCGTCGCTATTTAGCCGGGCTCCATTGATGACAATTCTGTCGCTAATTAGAGACGGAATAATTCCGTCGCTGTTTTGTCAGTGATCCTTTGACTGTTTTTCCGTCGTTATTCCGTCGCAAATTATTGTTTTTTTTTTGTATTAACCTGTTTCATTGGACCAACTAAAACTGCAATAAATAATAATGACGAAAAGTGGCTCAATACCAATATACACCAAATCAAATTGTCTGATTATCATAAAATTCGTTCAACAACCATCAAAGTATCTAATATCAAACAAGTTATAACATAAATATTCAATCCCAAATAAACTAAACATCAAAATATCTAAAATAACAACCAAACAACTAAGTCTAGAAAATAAACCAAAGTAGCCACCAACATAATCAAAGATGATTAGAACGAGAAGGTGATGGATTTCCAAAAGTACCACCCTGTGAAAGAACCCGCTCAAGCATCTGCTGCTGAGTCTCAACTAGGCTAGTAAGTGAATCTAACTTCTCTTGCATACTTGCATACCGACTATCGCAATCCTCTTGAGAATGGAACTGAGACGTACCAGTAGATGAGGTCGAGGAGTTGTTCCTGACTACCCTTGCAATTTCACCCCCGCCAAAAAGTGTGTTCTTGCTGCTCAATCCAACAACATCCATATAGACTTTGTTCATATCCACCTCTTGTGGCTCAGTCGTGCCTGGAAGGGGCTGACTCAATTGTTGTGCACGCTCTAATACCTCTTTCTGCAATAAAATATAATTCATTAAATTTATAATATTCATATTATGATACAACTAATTAATTAATCATTCAAGTTTACAATTACCCCAATTTGGGCGGACTTCTCATCAGTATAAGTTCCATCTTTCTTCATGTGTAAGTTGGTATAAGCTTCATAGATACAATCTTTCACAGCTATACCCCGCTTCAACGCCTGTAGATTCAAATATTTCAATTTGATAAATAATTATTTATCAAAATTTATAAATAAAGTTTAGTAAAGTGAGAATGCATACCAAATCTTGAGCATACTGAAGAGCAGACCTAGAGCCTCCTTTATGCTTGACAATTCCGCCTGTCCGGGACCGGCAGCTCGTACATCCTGCACTTCTTAGCAATCTCCGACTTGGCTCGCACTTCCTCAGAATCCCAATACCTTAGCCAATTCTGCCAAACATTTTCATCAATGTAGGGCGGCGGGTTTTGCCCGGGAAGGTCTTTCTTGGTTTTGATTTTGTTTACAAAATCCCTGTACCTCCTTGTTGCCATGTCTTTCCATCTTTCGTGTACAATGCTCTCGATAGATGGATCCCATGTGAATAGTTTCTATTCACAAATAATTGTACAAAAGAAAAGTTAAACAACACAATAATTAAAAGTTTACAATTAAATGTAAGTGTAATTTGTTATACCTTAAACTCCTCCCAGTATATCTGTTTCACATCTTCTGGCGTCGATTTCCAATTGTAGCCCGTAGGATTTTTTACTTTCTTGAAAGTTCTGGTACACGCACTTGGAACCACACCCATCGGAACCAACACCCTACAATAGAATTAAATAATTGATAATAAATTCACAACCAAATATATATATAACAAATATATAAAAAAAAGTCTATCTAATTATTATTAAAAAATACATACCCGTCGCTATTTAAGCTCAACTGTATCCGACATGTGCTCTGTATGCTATAGAAGAGAAGTAATAGTTATGCAGCTTATGCCATCTTTTTATCTTTCAACATCCCTCTTGGAATCTTGCTCAATACTTTAGCATCAAACACCGCATACTGTTTCTGCAACTCGGCCTCTTATATTTCTTCCCTCTTATTACTATTTTTAGTCAAAGTTTGGTGAAGAAAGTTGGCAAGTGGGTCTTATCTGCTGAAGTATATTAATATTATTACAACTCTTTTTTTTTTCCGACTACATATTACTAGAAAACAAGAACATTGAGATTTTAATATACAATGACAATTATCGGTTCATGAATATAGTAAGGGAATTTCAAATCACTTATATTAATTTTCCTCAAACCTTTCTAATTTATAAACTAGCCGGTATTTAGACTAAATTCAATCTTTAAAAACGAATCAAGCGCAAGCTGCACTTTAATTAAAACGTATATAAATATACGCCATAATGCATAATCAATATGCAAAAGCATTTGAAATTTATCCATCTATAAATATAAATATAAATTTATATGATAAACATAAACAATCATATAGCAACCCAATAGAGACAGAGACAACATATCTAGATCTCACATTTCCTTCCGCCTCTATATATATATGTGTGCCTATTCCAACTGACAGTTTGGCGACTGAAGGAGATGGAGTGAGAATACCTGAAGATGAGAGATGAAGCAGGTGGCGACTGAGCGGCGGCGGCAGCGGCAATTCGGCAGCAGCGGCAACTCGGCGGCAGCGGCGGTAATCCCTGGGCAAGTAGGTAGGGCTCGTCAGAACAAAGCACATAGAGAGAGAGAGGGGTAGAGAGAGAGATAACCTGAACAGAGACAAGGATTGGGTGACGAATGAGCGGCGATGACGACGGCGACGACGACCGAGCGGCAATCCCGTCTGAGAAGAGGAAGCAATGTAGGATGAGAGAGAGAGAGGAGAATAGAGACAGAAAATGAGGCTAAGTAACGAGGATGTTACCTGAACGGAAGACGGTGACCGGCGGACGGCGGCGATGAATTGGGATTTAGGGCTCGTTAGATGGGGAAGAATGAAAGAAAGAGGTATGTCTGATAGTATATTATACAAATAGAGACGGAATAGAGACGGAAAATTCCGTCTCTAAACCAAAAATTAAAAAAAAATCTCGCTTAAGTTAGCGACGGACATATTCCGTCGTTAAATATAATTTAAATATTTAAAAAATATAAATATTAAATTAGAGACGGAATAATTTCCGTCGTTAATTTTTCTGTCTCTATTCCGTCTCTATTCCGTCGTTAAATATGGCGCGAATGCATCCCGCGAAAGACCGTCGTTATTCCGTCGTTATTTTCGTCGTTGTTTTCTCTGCTCCCAGTCCGTCTCTAATCCGTCGTTAATCCATCTCCAATTAGAGACGGAATGTTTTCCGTCGCAAATTCCGTCGGTGATCAACAGGTTTTTTTGTAGTGCCCCAACGTATTTTCAATAAGCCAAATGTGCGTTCTATGACATTCCGTGCTCTTGAGTGTCTCATATTAAAATACTCTTGAAATGTTTGTGGCCTTACAGATGATTCACCCCATTCATCCAAATGGTATCTAACACTCTTATAAGGTGTTAAAATGCCTTCACTATTTGGATAACCGTTATCATACAAATAGTAACATCCTGTGATCAAGAAAAATATTACTTCAATTCTAGTTTCGTATCAATTTAAAAAAGTTATTAAATTTATAGGTTATATAAAACTAGATCATCAAAATCATACCCTTTGGAACTTTCAATCCATGAGTACGATTTAACAACATCACGTAGCACTCTAGAATCTGCAGCTGACCCTTCCCAACCAGGAAGAGCTTAAACAAACTTCATATCTCGATCGCAAACGCCAAGAACATTTACAGCTATTTCCCCTTTTCTTGTCCTATATCTTGGTTTATCAGTAGCTTCGACCCTTACACGAATGTGTGTTCCATCTAAGGCGCCTAGACATCCCTAGTATTTGAAATGAAATGTCACATTGATTCTTTTATATTCAAACTTTGATATTAAATGTGGAGTTACAATTATATAAGAAGGTTTGTTACCTTAAACCATTTCCACCTTGGATTTGTACTATTATCAGATATTGCTTCTGGCTCAATCATTAATAAGTAACTCATCCTTAATAATGATTTTAACACCATATGGATGTGTTTTGACACAGTTTGACCCGATCTCATAAAATTATACTTCACAATCCTATTCTTCTTATGATGGGCCAGGATCGAGAGAAACATGGCAACTTTTTCTTCAATTGAAACATACCTTGAATGAACTAATCAACCTACATGTTCCATCAAGTACATTGACGAGAAAAAGCTTCTCTATTCATTCTAAGATTAGCAACACAATCTGCGTCCCCTAAATCAACCAATCTTCTCATATAGTTAACTTGGCTTGGAATGCGATTAATCATGCTATATCTTCGCACTTGTTCAAGTCTACGACTTTGACCATCATTTTCTTCAAGTAGTGTAAGAATTAGATTGATAATAACGATAATTTGATGCATGATCTCTTCCAAAACCAAGAGTATCTCAATATTTCTCTTTGAAATTGGACGCACGTTTAACTGAAAATTAACAAATAATGTAGCAATGATGTATAAATTAATCGAAAACGCATATGACAACAAATATAATGCCAAGTCATCAGATTATGTAATGCAGATATCCTAAAGAAAGTGATAAGGCCAAAGTTCATAAGAACTGATATACGATAGCATCTTAGTGTTCAAGAGGCAGAGATTGTTTCCATATGTTTAATTATTAGCAAGGCATTTTGAATGTGGATATAAACAAAAATAATAGCCTCATTTTGTATAAAACATTGTGCAGGGAAACAAGATTTGAAATTATATTAATTTCCTACTCACACAAGAAATGATGAGATTTAAAGTTCTCTCACCTTTTCACACGAATCGCAAATGCCAACATTTACAACTATTGACAAATTGAAGTATTACTTATTGCTGGAAATTTCCACTATAATCATCAAGTACTTAAACTCTTGTTACTATATCAACTGATAAAATATCCCAAAGTAGCCTGATTTGTACTAGCTTTCAATTTGCTCAATTGCAACTTTGGACTTTTCAAATTGCGCTTAATAAAATGGCTCCACCAAAATCTAAACATGTTGTACAGTACCAAATATAAAGGAATATCAATAATCATCATATCCCACTTCACAGACCAAACTTCCTATCATCTGACGCTAAGAAAAATCATAAACTCGATTAATTAAGGGGAACAAAAGAGAAAGTGGAAACACAAAAAGGCCAAAATATTGGTGAATTTAATATATCTAATCTTAAAAGAACAAAGTAAAATGAAAAATTCAGTTTTTGAACATCACGAGACGAGACCAGATCTAAATATGGTCTAACATCAATTCACAAAATTATAAAAGAGAGAAAGAACTAACTAGTATTCACGATCAAATTACATGAGAAATATTTGAAGGCAAGAGAAAGAGACGCACCTTTGAAGACGAAGAGAAGAACACAGATATGGCGGGAGTGATGGCGCCAGCGAGAGAATGAGAGACGAACAGGAGAGTGATAGGTTTTATTGATTTTTTTAGGGATAATTTAGTCTAATATTTGTTATAACAATCTTAATTATCGCGTATTCCACCCAAGAGCAGGTATGGATAATCACACAAATCAGTATAAAATATTCGGGCCCTCATTTTATAAAGGGCCTTGTATTTTGAAGCAAACGAAATATTAGGGTGTATTGATTATATTATACACCGTAATCACCCGTAGCAAACGAGGCCTTAGTACAAATACACAATGGGCGAGGGTTAGTGAGGGATTAAGTGTAATTATGAAGTAACTAAATGTTAATTAGAATTTATTAATTTCAATTATGATTTATTTATTCTTAATGAATGTGTATTGATTAAATTAAAATTTATTAAATAATAATTAAATTAATTAATTAAAAATTAAAAACAGACTAAACAAAATAAATAAATAAATAATGAATTAAGGGATGCACTGTATGGTAAATCCACCCCCAAAAAAAATCAATTTATGGACTTGGTCTAAAACGGAGCAGCTCGTGCGAGCGGGACGTATAAATTTAAAAAAATGAAATCTAATTAGATGTAACTTTTAACATTTGTTTCACTTATTCCACCATCTTTGTTTAGATGTTTATGAAATAATCTCTATTTAAAATACCCTGATAATACACCATTTTATCTCTTTTGATTCTACGTACAATTATATTAAACTTACAAATTGATGCTATTACCAGTAAGCGGCCATGTAGTAACTGCTATTAATGAAACACGACTCTTACAAATTAATGAACTTAGAAAAAAAAAAAAGTTTACTTTAACCTTATAGCCATATAGGCAGCAAATGCAAAAATTGAGTATATATGTAAATACATTGTACAAATGTTTTCGTCATTTTACACGTTTGATGATATTTTCAAGACCAAAAATGTATAGTATTAGTCTCATACTTTGTTTGGTATAATTATAAGTACCCTCTCACTCATACATATGTAATGTGCCCAACATATTGTCACCATTAATCAAAATGAAAATCTGTAATAATTTTCCATTAGCCATTATTTTCTTCATTGTTCTCATCACCATGCTACAAGATTCATGTCTAGGGCAAAGCTCTCGACAAGACTACATGAGTGCTCACAACGCTGCCCGTGCTCAGGTAGGGGTGGGACCCATTAGATGGGACGAAAAAGTGGCGAATTTTGCCCGAAACTACGTCAGACAAAGGATTGGTGATTGCAACCTGGTTCATTCAACTGTTAGGCCATACGGTGAGAACCTTGCCAAGGGCAGTGGGGATTTCAGTGGTGAAGCCGCCGTAGGTTTGTGGGTGAGGGAGAGGCCTAACTATATCCCTACCTCCAACTCTTGTAGTGGAGGACAATGTCTTCACTACACGCAGGTGGTGTGGCGCAATTCGACTCGTGTCGGTTGCGCTAGGGTTCGATGCAACGACGGCTGGTGGCTCATTTCTTGCAACTATCATCCTCCGGGGAACTATATTGGCCAACGTCCTTATTAAGGAAATAATCGATCGATGTTAACTTTTTAGGTTAGGGTTTGCTTGCTCCCATTTTCAACTTTAATTTCTAGTTCGTTATGTTGAGTGGCGCTTTTCAGATTTGTGTTGAAATAAAAGTTTGTTTGGATGAATGATTTTAAACTTAATTTAAAGGCATAGTTTGTGGAATAAATGATTTAGGCAATGGAAATAAACAAGGCGTTTACTTTCTATCGCGCGTGTAATTTTGACTAATTAAGGTGTTGATTAATATGAAAACTAGTGTGGAATCCGTCGAAAATCGACGGGAATTTTCTTCCCGATACCCCCAAGGAAAATAAAATATGAATTGGATGGATCCCAAATTGACGGGTTAGTGTAAGCTTATCCATGCACTTATGCACTCTTCGAATAGAAATCCGGTTTCTGAAAGATCCTGGCTTTCGTACTTTGGTGGGTCTCCGGGATCCTCTCGATGACCTGTGTTGTGTTGAAGGGATATCTCTAATCCGATCAATTCATCATTTATTAAGATTATTAAATTGTTAAACATAATTTGCTTGGTAGTTATAGGAAATTATTTTGAAAGTGAAAATCTTTAATTTCTAATTATATTCAAGAAAATTTTTCAGCGATTTTCCTGTCTTCATTTAATATTTTGATCATTTTAGTTCATTTTTAATCTACATGCTTCATTATTTCTACTTCTTTAGGATTACAAGAAGTATATTTTTTCTAAAAATATTGGCAAATATTTTCTTCTCTTCTGATCAAATATAATAAAAAATGATTTTATATTGTTTTCTATTTACGCCAAATTAATCTTTTATCAAACTAAAAAAATTAATATTGACAACTTAATTATTAATAAAATATATAGAGCACGCTTTGACCAAGGTGTAAATTAAGGAGTATGAAAATAAATAGAGCTCGTCCTACTGTTTGTGCCTGTTTTGTGCTACTAAAATTAGTGATAAAGGCAAGAACATGTGTACCCCTCCTATTGAAAATATATGTCTTATTAGAGTTGTGTACACAAATTAAAGAAATTTATTTTTATCAAATTTACCCTTAATAAATTATGAATAGAAATTAGTGAATAGTGAATAGTGAAATGTGAGTTTTGAGGTGAGTTAATAATTAGGAGTCATTATGAATTTAGAAGGTGAAAAATTCTAGAATAACATATATTTTGCAAAAGTTATACTAAAAGAATAAAAAGACTTGCAATTTGAACAGGAGGGAGTAATGAATATGACCAAGGCGGAGCTGGCCCGACTAGCTATATATAAATTTAAAAACTAATGAGTAAAATTCTAAAAATAAATTTAGAGATTAATCAAAATTAAATATGATTACCTCATAGCATTTTTCTATTTTTCATATTTTTAAAGTGATGTAAAATTGTTTTGTTCGCAATATATTATGTAAGAACTACAAAAAGAAATAACCATCAACACTCAAGATTTTACATTTTCCTAGAAATATACTTTTAGATCTAGATAAAACAAAAAAGAAAAAAGAAAAAAGAAAAAAGAAAAAAGAAAAGCTAGCTAAAACATAATTTTCAGCACCACTGATTTTCTAGATTTCAAAAATCAAATTGGACAACAGCCTACTATATATAGATCAATTTCATATGAATTTATTTCTTGGGGCTATCTAATATGTAAATTAGCTAGCCAGTGGCTACGAGATCGTGGCATGACCAGATCCTTAATTGTTGAAGTTAAATGCTTATAGAAATTTTACTTCTACTTCTTGCTATTAGAGTTCCAAATTTTTTGTGACTCATATATTTTATTCACTTTATATACCAATTACAAATAAATAAATAAAAATAAAGAAAATTGCACCTTCCTTTGGTGAAGGAACCCACGCTGGATCCCCAAAAGAATTTTGGTAACCCAAGTCCATTACAAAAATCTTTTGCTAGCTACTGCCTTTTTTGTTTTTCCCCAAAATGAATAAATAATTTTTTTTAAGAGAATACCAACAAAATAAATGGTACAGCCAGTCGTCTTGCACAATCAATAGCAAAATTCAAAATAAAAATGGAAAATGGTACAAAAAATAAAATAAAATAAAACCTAATGTTAACTGTGACGTACAACCTTTAAAACCTACACGCTTTAACAAACAGAGTACGATTTTTACAAACAGGGGCATTTAGTTGAGATGGTAGATTATATTGACAATACATATAATTGCTTATAATTTGAAGAAATAGACGATTATATATAGAAGTTCAAATTATTTAATGGATTAACATAAAGATATAAAAATAAAAATAAAATAAAGTAATCATTTACCTCTTTACAGAAAAAAAGAAAAATCATGAAATGAAATAGGAGATTCATACACATTTAAGAAACAGAGAATTGACGTTTCATCAATTTCTTTGACACGTCAAGTCTACAATTTTTTTTTTGAGTTAAGTCTACAAATTTTTATATGCGCCTTAAATGACAATCGTAAGATCTACAAAGATCAATGGTCCAAATCTCTTCTCATTTCTTACGGAAAAAATATTTTGTATATGATCCTTCCCCTATATATGTATATGTATATTGATTTCTAGCAATAGATTTATTATCTTTCCTTTCATGCATGTATATATTCCATGCATGCACACATGCATTTACTTATCTTTTTATTTTGAAATTAAAGAATTAGTTATAGCCGAAAAAAATTGTAAATGTAAGCTCAAAGTCTTGACCGTAAAATGTCGAAGTTGATAATTAATTAACATCCGGTGAGCTGAATCTGATTAAACAGTTCTAGCTTATATCCTATCCTATAAAGTGTTTTTCTAGGGATTTGAGTAGTGGAGATTAACAAACTAGCAAGTGAAAAAATTATCCTACACTTAAGCAACACTCAATCCCTTCTTTTAGTAAAGCTGAATCAGATTTTAATCTAAAATTAATGTAAATTCTCAAGGCCACAATACAAAGGAAATGTTTTAGTTAATTTAATAGGGTTGCTTAACAAATTGCAACTTTCAAAATTGTAATTTAGTGCGTGATAACAAATTACAGCTAACCTAGGCACTGAAAAAATTATCCTTCACTTAAGCAACATGATCTCTCCTCTTAATTAGTAAAGTTAAATCGAGAATATTCTATCTAAAATGAAGTTCGTAAGGCCAAGTAGGCCCCCAATTAACATGTAAAAGTAAAATGTTTTAGTATAACTTAAGGGTTAATTGCTTAAAATTGTTGTAACATAGCAATAATGTACGTACAACTTTTCATGCACATGCCATTTGCTAAATACTAGGGCACAATAACATACAATAATCCACATTATTCCCTATAAATTCCTTAATTATATCCATCCATCATCATCATCTTTCAAAAATTCAAACAATATTCCACATATTCACATCACAATGGCTTGTCACACATTTTCCTTAGCCGTCGCCCTCATTTCCATTTTAGCTTTATCATCAATCAGTCCGTCGTCGGCCGCAGAAACTACACCGACAGAATACGTGAACTGCCACAACACCCCTCGGGGCCAAGTGGGCGTGGGCAACGTGGCTTGGAACACGACGTTAGCCACGTATGCCCAAAACTACGCCAACAACAGGAAAGCTGACTGCGCCCTGACGCACTCCAATGGGCCCTACGGCGAAAACCTAGCCAAGGGCAGCAGTATTAGCTTCACGGGAATTTCCGCAGTGAATTTGTGGGTTGCCGAGAAGCAGTATTACGATCACAGCAGCAACTCCTGCACCGGAGGCCAACAGTGCTTGCACTACACGCAGGTTGTGTGGAGCGATTCCACGCAGATAGGGTGCGCCCGCGTGCAGTGTAACAATGGCTGGTACTACGTCGTTTGCAGTTACCATCAACCGGGTAACTGGGTTGGGGAGTGGCCTTATTAATTAATTAATTATATATGCATGCATGCTTATTTCACTGTCACGTGTTATATAGAAATAATTAGCTAGGCTAATATGAGGACAAATAAAAGTAGAAATTTTATGTTTCTGCTGAAAAATAAAGCCTCTCCTAGCCTTTTTAGCTTAGCTAAGAAGAAAATTAAAGCAAGTGTAGTATTTCACACAATATTAATACATTAGCTTACTTTTTTCTTTTCTTTTTTGTTTTCATGTCCTTGATATAATGTTTCTGGTTATGTGTAAAATGAAATAAGGCATGTAAAGTGTTTTGCAGTAAGATGGAGTGTAATAAACTAAGAAAAAATTAAGGGGAAAAAAAATATTCTCGAATTGTTTCTTTTTGTTTTTACATCTTTTATATTGAATGCAAATGCTTTGTCATGAGTTCTTGATTTAACAAGAGTAATCTAATTGAGCTTGAATGAAAGTTCACTTTGGAAGATTCGAGTCGAAATTTAATGATTTAATTAGTTTACTAAATTTGCTTAGTTTGACTGATCTTGAAACGATCCTACTATAAGAACGTAACGATAATCCACGATAAGCTCGTGAACAGCTCCAATTCTTACAATCACGCAAGGCCTAAACAAACCCTAGGATTCTTGAATATTGATAATATTATTGACATGATAATCAAAATAAGTTTACAATTATTATACTAAACTACGACTCATAATCATAATAGGCCTAATCTATGGGCCTAACAATTAGCCCAAACAAATAACATAAAATAACTATTAAAATACTAAATACAATTGACTCGATAAATAAACTATTAAATAATATATTCTATGATCGTATCAGATCTCGAATCTTGTATTTTTAAAATGGGTTGGTCACCTTAAAATACACGAATTATCGGGTAACTTGGATTTTAATTACAAGTACAAATTAAATAATATAATTGATCCAGAAATGCATAAACTTTTCAGATATATGGAGTACATAGTTATTTTAGGACTTTAATTTTTATCATTTTGCAAAAGTAGGACACATTTTTTCGGGCTTCCAATTATAGGACAAAATTTAAAAAATTAATCATCATCAGGACAGATTTGGGCCCGACTTATGATGGTCGGGCTAAGTTCCACATGTGCTCAATTAAAGGGCTAGATGCCCATGTGTCTGCTCATATGTCAATTTCATAATAAAATTTAAAAATCAAAACTAATTAATTCAAAATTAAAATTAGTAAAATGTGTCTGCCCATGTGGATGCCCACGTGTGCTCAATTAAAGGGCCAAATTTTTTGCGTCTTGCTTTCACCTTGTTTCAGAGTCGATTATATCACTTCGATTTAGTCTGGGCAATCGATTTGAGACTAGGGTTCTTCAAATTGGGGGTGAGATATGATTTGGGTTTCTTTTTTTTCTGCAACGTGATTTCTTTTTATGGGAGTTAATATTGAATGTACTAATTTTAATTTTGAATTAATTAGTTTTGATTTTTAGATTTTATTATGAAATTGACGCAAGTCCACGTAGGCGGTTACATGGGCATCGGGCCCTTTAATTGACCACACGTGGAACTTAGCCCGACCATCATAAATCGGGCCCAAATTTATCCTGATGATGATTAATTTTTTAAATTTTGTCCTATAATTGAAAACCCGAAAAAATATGTCCTACTTTTGCAAAATGACAAAATTAAAGTCCTAAAATAACTCTGTACTCGGATATATGTTATGAATTCCCCCGATTTGAAATTCCAGCCAAATCAAATATGATGCGGCATGGAGATCGTAATATCATGTTTAGTAAACCAAAATTAAATTAAATAAAATTAATATATGATCCACATCAATAGGTGAATTAATATGGTGTTAGTAAACATATAGGTACTAGCTTGCCGTACACACCCAACTCTTAAAATGAATGAAATAAGCATATCCCTTAATTAATTATGAATTAATGTAATCCCTCATACATATATATAAACTCAATTATTAATTAATACTTAGGAAGCAAACACTCCTTTGGCAGATTATTGTTAAACCTCTTATAATCCTGACAATAATCATACGTGACATAATATTTCCTGACCCATCTGAACAGCCTTCTCTGCGGCCATGTTAAGGAGTTTGAGCTCTGTTTGTTCCACCAATTTGTGGGGCTCTCTGCGCTGCACAAACTTGAAGAAGAATATTCATTTCCCTTCCAAATGCAGGCATCCATCTTATGATTCATGAATGAGGCAACAAACGGCGCCTTGCTCCAATCAATCCTGTCTTTCCCGCCATTTGTAGCCCAGCTTTCGCCGTTCCATAAACTCATCTGCAGCCTCATCGGCTGCCATCTCGGATACGCCACGCCTTTGTCCGCGTGGTTTCTGTACGTTCTGATCGGAACCCAATCCACCATGAACCTGCACCACCAATAATATTAATATTGCATGCATGCGAAAAAGAAAAAGAAAAAATTAATTAACTAATTTTTTTAATTAATTAGGACGTACGTACAAGAATTTTTATTTTCTAGTAGGGGTGTAAATTCGGGTTACGGGTTTCCGGATAACCCGAACCCGTTCCGTAATTTTCCGGGTATTGGGTACCCGTTACCCGAATTTTTCGGGTACGGGACGGGTTACGGGATAGAGGATTGAAGTTGTTCCGGGTAACGGGTTATCCGTCCCGTCCCGTATACCCGGTCAACCGTTTATATATTATATTCTTTTTATATTATTCTTAATTATTTTATGAAATGTTTTACAAAATAGAAAATATGCACGCTGCATCTTTCTCTCTCTCTCTCACGCTCACACTCCCAATTCACAATTTCTCATCTCCTCTCTCTCACACCTTCGACGTCGTTCCACTGTCATTCAACCCATCCCTTTCTTATCGTCGACGTCGCATCACTCCTTAGATTTCTTTATTGAAAAAATATGAAGAAAACGGGTAGGAAAATATCCAAAAACAAGTTTTGATATTTTTATTTTTTTTAAAAATGGGTACATACGGGTACCCGATCCCGACCCGCATAAACCTGGTCCGGGTATTGGGTACCCGTTTTTTTAAAACGGGACGGGTACGGGTAGCAAATTTTGAGAAATTTGGGTACGGGTACCCGAAAATTCAGGGTAGGGTACCCGTCCCGTCCCGAATTTACACCCCTATTTTCTAGTTAGTCATTAATTCATATATAAATAATAATCTTAATTAGATTTGTTGCATTGTAGATATAGCAGGATCAAGGAGGAGGAGACTTGCATTTGAAGATTAATTTTTGTGAAATTTATTTTGTGTCATTAATTAATTTTTATTCTTTGATTTTAGTTGAAGAAATTAAAAGGCATAATTAAGGAACTAATGAACTTGTTCCATGTGTATTTAGGAGAGGAAATTCAAGGTTTAATTTGTTGATATTGATTTAAATCATTTATTAATCTTTAATCTGAAAATGTGGGATATGAATGGTAAAATTAATTAATGGTGCTTAGCTTACACGATTTGGTAGAGGTTCCAAAGTATAGAGTAGGTGTGGAAGTCCTTTGTTGGATCAAACCACAGCTTCATCCTCTCCTCTCTCCCATCAAAACCATTTGCATACACATTAGTTTGCAGTGTATAAGGTTGTCCATCTACGTTGCCCAAGAACTCGAAATCGAGCTCGTCCCGATTAGGCTCACCAGATGCAAGCTGCATAATCAATAGGCACGAATTAATTATAGGTTATGGCCTGAACTTTGATGTATATTTTTAGGCATTTTTTGAAGTTAATGTCATAAATTAAGCGTACAACTGGCAAAAGTTGTGGCCGGCCATATTCTATAATTAACCCTATCAAGAATGATGAAATTAAGATCGACGACTTATAATGTAGTAGTGAAATTGTACAACTTACATAGAAGGCCACAACTGTGCCTGCTGAGTTCCCTTTTACCAATTTAATTTTCATGTCAAATTGCCCAAACAAGAACATGTCATTTGAAGCAAAACCAGAACCTGCATGCAGGACATAAGCAAAAATAAATCTTAATTATATACCACAAAGTAAAGAAACATAATTCACAATTTTTTTAATTATTTTATTTTAAACTAGAAACTACAGAACCTGAATCCTTGTCAAGAATTAAGCTTCGGCTTTGTCCATCAAGAGATGTATTAACATGGGTAGGTGACCATGTCACAAAGAAATCTTTGTTAAAATCTCCTGTTGAAACAACCGAAGCCCACGAATCTTGGATCAAGAAAATCGAGAAAACTACTGCGATTAAAACGACAAAAATAGAGAAATTATTCATGATATTATGTGATAAAGAAGAATGAGGGATAATATAGAGATCGAGAGAGTAGAAAAGACTAGATATAGGTGTTGCATGGTAGGGAGGTCAATGTGAAGAGAACCACTAAGATTTTTGGTTAAGCAAGAATATCTTTAGCATGAAGCAATGAAATATCTATATATATATATATATATATATATATTGTATATAACATAATTAAGCACGGCTTCAGTAACTATATTTTGCAAAGTTTGCTTGGAGTTACATCAAAAGACAACCTTAAATTAGTTAGTAACAAACTGTAATCATCCATGCATGTTAGAACTTTGAACTAAAACTGAAATTAAATATAAATAATGTGGGTGTTATTTTTTTTGGTAATATTCGATGCTTTTGGCATACATAAAACATAAGAACATCAATCCGATAGCAGAAAGTGAAAGAAAAGTGAAAACCTGACAGGAGGATTACTGCTTTATATAATATGATATGAGCTGGAAAATCTTTCTAAAGAATTTGTTTGTTCTATTTTATAATCACCTTTTTTTTTATTATTTTGAGTCTAATATTTCACTTTTTTGTGTATAAACCTTTTTATTTTGAGTCTAATATTTCAATATTCTTTTCCTCCGATATGCATATGCTCTTCCAATTACATATATATATATTTATATATATATATACATTGTTTGGTCCAATCAATTAATTAAAGACTATATTGTTGAGACAATGAGACAAACATGCAGCTAATCAAGCCAAAAAAAAAATGGCACCTAACTAAGCTGAAGAAGTAGGCAAGGTCCCATGCCTTTGTGTAATTGCTCGGAGAAAGATTCGATGCAGTCCATACAGATGGGGCCTACACAATTTGAACAATATTGTACTTGTTATTTCGTTAATTTTTGGATTCGAACAATATTGCTATTTGTGCAGGTGAGAAGTATAATAAAAATACATAAAACATGGAGTATAAATGAGTCAAAAGATAAAAAGAAAAAGGAAACACGGAATTTCAACATATGATGTGTTTACTTTCTTATGAATAGAATATGCTGATGAGAGATGAAAGTTTCGTATTTTTATAAAGGGAAAATTGTAGGTAAAATTACAACAATTCACTTTCCAAACGGACTTTTTAAAAATGTTATAATTTCAACACCACAATATTTTAATTTGTAGCAATTTGAGTATAACCAATTTTCAAGTTGTGCGCTAATTAAGTTTGGTCGTCGTCAGTCTAATTACTACGACATCGATTTAAGTTGAATCTAATATCATTAACTTTAATTTATACGTGTTTCTTTTTTTTATCTTTGACAAGAGTTTTACATTGTTGGACCAAAAACACAACTTAGCTTAGCAACTTTTACCATAGGAATTCAAAATCGTTACAATGATTTCGAGTCAGTCATGATTTTGGCATCACATTGATATCGAATTTGATAGTCCCCATAGACAGTACACGTGTACATTATTTATGTCACATGGGATCAAATCGACTTAAAATTTGAAATGGGGGTTTAAATGCAAAAATTATTAAAGTTGTGTTTTTGGTCCAACAATTTAATTAAAAACCATGTCACAAACCAAAATTCACATAAAATCCATGATATAAGATGCAATGTTCATTTCAATTATCTTGACTAGCTAGAAAGCATTTTGATGATAAAACGAGCACATATAATCTATGATAATAATAATAAGCCGATGATGTATAGTTGTCATGTATTAGCTAGATCATCTCATTCTTTAATTTGCTAGTCAAAGTATTTAGGTGTAATTTTCAAATTTTATGACTAGTCTATTTAAATAAATGTGTACTAATCAAATCAAATGCATTAATAGAATTTCTGTGGTATTTAAGGCAACAATACTAATAAATATTAAATTAAAATTTCGTAGTTTCGTAAAAAAAATAAAAATTTCACAGTTCAAAGTATTCTAAATTTGAAGGTGTTTACCACCTTCTTTAAAGTTATTACTATCTCTATAACCAATTTCCAGTCACAAATTCTAAGTTCTACATTTCTATTATTAGTATTGGATATAACGATTAATTTTACGAGCGAGTCATAGTGAAATTGTAGGATACTGTATGGAAGAAACCAGATATGACCCGCTCATATATGGGTTAACCCGGAAACCGTGCTAACATCCGAAATAATTAAAGCTAAGCCGCTACCCCTCTCCAACTGTATGTCGTATCTCGCTACTCAGTTGCAAGAACAACATTCTTCC
This sequence comes from Agastache rugosa, assembly GCA_031470985.1. Classification (NCBI taxonomy): domain Eukaryota; kingdom Viridiplantae; phylum Streptophyta; class Magnoliopsida; order Lamiales; family Lamiaceae; genus Agastache; species Agastache rugosa. The sequence continues at coordinate 14,233,513 of CM062608.1, forward strand.
ATTATTATCAGTAGATCAGAGAAGAGAAGAGAGAGAGAGTCTGGAAGAGAGAGAAACAAAGAGAGTGGAAGGGAGCTTTAAAGGCCTCCTATTTACAGAAAAGAGATATATTCAAACAATTTCAAGTTTTGAAGTATCCATCCTTTTTTTACCAATTTCCTGTTTCCTTTGGGACCTCTTATCCGCTTAAGGTATGCCATTGTTTTTGTGTTCTTTATCTTCGTACTTAATTATTTATTTCGCAATTTCTTGAGTTTTTTTTTTTTTTTTGAACTTGATTGATTATGATCTGTTCAGCGGTTCAATGATGACTGAGTGATTGCTTGTGGTGGGATTGGATTATGAATGAGCGGAATCATGGGTTTTTTTAATGTAGCGGTGATTATTGCTTCTAATGAATTGTTTCTGGCATGGGTTTGGGTATTTGTTGTAGAGATTAGCTTTTGACTTCATTTTATTGGGATTTTGCTTCGACGATTAATTTAAATTGTGAAGTTGATGTTGGATGTTTTATAGTTTCTCAGTTTCTCTGTTTGCTTGTATCTGGGGTTAGATCTTTTACAATTGAATGTTCTAAATTAAACCTAAATTCTTGTTCTTGTAGAATTTCTGTATTTTTCTTTAGATTTTTAGGCTAGAGTAGAGAAAACCCAAGATAGATTGAGATGCTGGACAAACTTCAAGGATGCTTGTTGTTGGAATTAAGTGAAGTGTGTGTAGTTGCTAGGTCTTGTCAATGATAATTTAATTGCACTACTCAACAGAATCTTTCAGCATTTACTTTCATAAAGAGTAATTTGATCCTTCAATTTCTCCATGGTTAGCCGTGTATGTGAAAGGTAACTTTGTTCAGTCAAATTCAAGCTTGCTTGCCTTCCGGAGGGGTTGGGGTTGGGGTAATTTAGGCAGTCATTAAATGAAGCTTCAATTTGAAATATAGCAAAATTAGTGACCGAATTGCATATAGTTTTTATAACTTTTTATAATGGAGATGTGGTTTTAGACTTTTAGTATTTTCCTTTGATGGCGAAGTGTGGGGACCTATATTCTGGAAGTAACAATAGGTACTAATCTTACGACTTACGAGTACCATTTGCCATCTCATAGCCATGGAGTAAGATTTAAAGTGTTTCTGGTGATGGCTGTGTTAGCTGTTAGAAAATTACCAGAAAATTATTTTCCTATTATGAAAGCTTCAAGCTTGGTTCATTACTCGGTGTCATGTTGGTGGACTCAAAAATCTTCCATGTACAATTCATCCCTTTTGTTGAGTACTCTGGTGCAAATACCGATAAGTGATTAGATAAAAATTTGTGGATTCTAAACAAAGAAATCCCAGAAATCATATGTTGTGGAAGACTGCAAGAGAGATTGACTAGAAATTGTCTTTTGCTTAAATTGGGAATTTTTTGGCTTTTCTTTTTCAGGGTGGGGTGTGGTGATGTAAACTGTCATTCGAAATTGTGTTGCACTAATGAGGAATACATCAGTCTCCTTTTCCGTCTCACCCGCAGCATGTTGATAATATGTTGTCTGTGTGTATCAACAGTGTCCTGATAAAAGCACAATCTTTATATTCTGTCAAATATAAAGCTTGTATAATACTGAATATGATCATATTTTTTTTTTTTGGGATATGTATATAAATTTGAGTCTTGTACGAACCCAAATTTATGAGAACATGTTCTTGAGTAGCAGAGTAGGAACTGTGGGGAGATATTTTCCGTGAACTTATTAGTGCAAAGGGTTTCTGGTCATCTGGACGTTTTAATAGTGTGATTGTCGTCATGAAACTGCCAATTTTTTATGCATCATTTTATTGTTAATAATATGATATAGCATTGGAAAATGTTGCAATATAATACGTGAGAACTTCATAAGTGAGTCATAGGGGTTAATTTCAATTTTTAAAATTGGATTTTGCATGGATATTTTTCTCTTAATAATGTTTTGTTAAATAGCAGGTTCTTCCAATTAGCAGTGAAAAAGGAGGATTAAGTGAAGAAAACATTTAGTGAAATCATTATGTATAGACAATCACCCAGTAGGAACCAGAGATCCAAAGGGATCAAGCTTAAAAATGTTCTGCAAATTTGTTTGCTGCTAGCCGTTTGCTTTTGGTTGCTATACCAAGTTAAACATTCCCATGATAAGAAGAAAGATTTTGATGAAACTGATGCCAAAGCCTCACTTCAAAGAACAAGCAGTGACGAACTTATAAGACTTGGAAGGAAAGATATCAAGCCCCGAGTGGACGAAACAGACTCTAAGAATGAGATACGTGATGAAACATCAGAAGATGAGGAAACTACTGAAGAAGTAGAGTTAAATAAGCATGGTGAAGATGATCCAGAAGACAAGAAGGTCGAAGAGAGGGAGGATGACGAGGCAGGAGGTAGAGATGATGAGAGAGAAGAGCACGAACAAGAGAAATCTGATGCAGAAATTGATGGAGAACAAGGATTGGTAAATGGTGAGGAGAGGGAAGATGGTGAAGAGAATGGAACTCAAGAAACATATTCTGAAGATGGACATGGTCAAATGGAGAAGGAAAGTACCGTTGATGACACTGACCGTGATGCAAATGATAGGGTTGCTCATGAAGCACGTGAGGAACATTACAAGGCAGATGATGCTTCTAGTGCTGTGACACATGATACCCACATTGTGACTGAAAACGAGAATGAACACGTTGAGAACTCAAATGAACACCCTGGAAATGTATTAGAAGAGGAGACGAAAGAAGAAACTTATGAAAGTGAGAACAGGAAAGATTTGGAGGTGGATGGCAGCGAGGCAGCTGGAGATGGCCATCAATCAAATGTCACAACGACTGCAATCAAGGACGACATGTTACACAATTCTGAGAATGCAACAACAGAAGGATCCACTGATCATTTGATGAGTAATAGCACGACTACTGAGATTATATTAGAGAACTATGAGTTGCCCTCGGATGATGCAACAGAGAGCAAGCCTGAGTTTGATCATGGTCAAGGAAATGTCACCGAGGGTACATCTGCTGAAGAATCTGACTTAAAAATTGTTGATTCAGAGCAGGCTGATAATTCTATCTTAAACGTGGACAGTAATCATTCGGGTTCTAATTCAACAGGTTCTGCTGAAACAAAAGATGCAGGACTCTTTGAAGATTTCTCTGATTCATCTAATAATACCAACTCCTCCGCAACAGATAATATAAGGTTAGAGGCTTCGAATGAAGAAGGGAACACTACAGATTCTTCATCAGAAACTAATAATGAATTTGATGGTGAGAGATCAGATATAAGTGATGGTACAGATGAAAGCTTAGAAACTACAATGACTGATAATCCTGAAGAAGTTCAAGAGGACGCTATTGATATATCCGATACTTCCAATTCCATGGAGGAGAAAGATATACGAGTGGATCTCGACACACTCCCTGAGATACAAACAGAGGGAACTAATAGTGAAGACGTTGCTGCAGAATGAATATAGAGGTAGCAGGGTACTGTTAATCCCATCAATTTCCTTGAATTTAACTTGTTTTCCCTCTCAAATATCAGGGTCTCATAGTATCTATTTGGTCTTTTTTTTTATCTTCTTGTGTGTGAAATGTTAAGGCTTCTTTCAACTTTGCACGTAAAACTTAGGCAAGGTGACACAACCACCAGCTTCTGGCTCGTAATCTGTTGATCAGCTTATCTAGTTTGGTTATATTAGTAAGTTTGCAATCATGTTATCTCCTTTCCTTCAATATTTCATTCATTATATAGTCATGCTTGGACCAGGTTGAATGCACTTGAGTACACAACTCAGCTTCGAATTCAACGTAGAGAAACAACATCTCAGTTTGGGATGTGAAGTCATTGATATAAATGGATTGTGTTTTGCTCCTTTATGTAGGGTTCAAAGATGCTTGACTTTGGAGCTAAAATGTTGTGTTGTAAATAGATTTAGGTAGCATCAGTTGTGCAGTATGATATTAGTTGGGGATATTTGTAACAGAATTAACTGAAAAGGACTTGAGGTATTGTCTGTTGTGCTATTTCCATGGAAATGATTTTATTTATTGCAATTTGCAATTTGCAATTTTCAACATATTTGATGTGTGAGATTAGGTGGGTGATGGGCCAAGGTTAGTTAATATTTCATAGTTGAATTTTATCTAATTGTGGTACAGGTTGGGTGCAATATCCTCTGGAAGCAATGGAGAATATTGATGAAGTCAAGAATTTAGCTAATCTACTTAAATGCTTCAAATTAAGCATTATTAAAAAAAGGGCCACTTCCAGCACGGCCCTTCAATTTTGTAAAACTAATTAAATGAATTAATAAATTTTAATTGAGATTAAAGTCTAATTTATAGGTTAATTGTAGATTTATTATTCCTAATTAAAACTTTATTTAAAAAGTCAAAAGAGATGTGCATAACCTACTTCATAGAAAACTCAGTTCAATCTCAACCTCGTGATTATCTTTAAATTAATTGATTAGTGGTTTAATTGGTTTGAACTATCTCTGTCGATGATTTTATTGATTAATCAGCCGGACTATATAAACCTGGATGTTGTTATTAACTAAATTTCAGAATTGTGTACTTGTCCCTCAGGTGATTACCCCAAAGCTCTCAACCCTAATTTGTACCAAAAATTATTCCACATTAAACAGTGATAACTTTTGCAATTAGAAACTTGTACACTTGAAAATTTCGAATATATCATCAATTTATTATGTAGATAGAAAACATAATAATTTTTTAAACATAATTCTGAAATTCTAATATATTACTCCCTCCGTTCCCAAATAAGTGTCCCGAGCCGCAAACAATTTTGTTCCCAAATAAGTGTCCTATTACACATTTCTATGCAAAAATTATGTCACATTGCCATATTTATCCTTTAACTCAAGGCTAAAGGTTTATTTTTTTTTATTTCCTATGCAATAATTAGGGGTAAAATGAGTTATTTTTTCCACTATCTTGATATAGTATATTTTAAGACTATTTGAAGTGTTGAAGAAATAAAGACATAGTAGTTAGGTCAACAGAATCATACGAACCACAGAAGCTGAATGTGGGCAGGAATTTGAACTGTCAACCACTGATAATAAATCATCATGAAGCCAAAGAAAATGAATTTTCAATAATATACCCTATCACATATCTAGAGAATTTTCGCCAAACAAGAAGATAAAAAGGTACGATATATATTCTCTAATCAAATACTATCTCATTCTTTGTTTTTATTTTATTTGTATAATTATATGACATACTCCATCAAGGCGGGAACTGTCTTAAGTAAACTACTAAAATATAATTAATGCTTACATTAAAATGAAATATGATGAATCTTTATCTTTATAAACTATAATAGCAAGGCCGGCTTGCCATTTTTAGAAACTTTTATATTTAATTCTTTTTTTAATTTTTGACTTTCCGATTCTGGATATCATAAATAAAAATGGTACATTACAATTATTCATTAATAATTTACAATCATGCAATTAATAAAAGACGTTACAAAATCAAAATTAATGGTGTTAATGGTACAAATTAATTTATTTTCTAATTTTTATTGATTGTGTGCCTATATAACTAGAATTCTACAAGCAAAAATACCACACACTTCATCTTCTTTGTATAGTTGTACTCTTTTACTAGAAATTGATTTATAGGTCGTCTCTCCTGCTTCTCAACTATTGTAATTCTAATAACCTTCGTCGTTTTGTCCACCTTCATTTTGCCTTTCTAGACGAAAGAAAGCACGATTGATATGAAAGAAGCTTCTTTGTCGTTTCGTCCGCCTTCATTTCGCCTTTCAAGACCAAAGGAAACATGATTGATATGAAAGAAACTACCGTGCAAGAGCATTGCAATTGGTTTTCGTGCTTCCTTACGAAGTTCATGCTCTGGAAAAAAGTTTATAGAACTATGAATTGATCAAGAATGTACAGTTTTCAAAGTTGTACTAGCTTATACATTGATTATTATTATTATTGTTATTGCTTTGTTTTATATTTGAAATAATTTTGCCTATAAGAAAATTAGAAAATTTATATTTGAAATATTTTTCTTAATTATATAAAAGTTGAACAGTTTCAATTGAATTGAATTCTATCTCTCTCTACAAGCTTTTTTTTCCGATTGATTATAATGTGTATGTGTGTATGTTTATATATTTTGTTGAAAAAATATACCTTTGAGTCAATAAACTCCTTTACATTGTTATGCTTTTAACATATATATAAATTTATAAATATATGAATTTGAATGAAATTTTATTTTACATTATTTGATACTTATCTTATATATATATATATATATATATATATATATATATATATTTTCCTTACTCATACTTAATTATATTGTTTACAAAAAAAATATTAAAATTCAACTTATCCCATGCATAGCATGGGTGTAGTACTAGTACACTAAATAATACTTCCGTGGAGTAAATTGCATATTACACCCCTATGTTTTCTCTAACATGCATAAAACACCCTTATGCTTTTTAAATTGCATAAAACACCCTTATGTTTTACTAAATCCTGCACACTTGCCCCTCCGTCTACTACCGTTAATAAAGCCGTCCGAAAACGAGTAAAATGCATTGTATACCCGTATGTTTTCTAAAACTTGCATAAAACACCCTTATATTCTTAAAATTGCATAAAACACCCTCATATTTTAATAAACCCTGCACACTCGAATCTCCGTCTACTACGTTAATGATTAATTAACGTCGTCTAATGATGTTCTTAGAAAAATTAAGGAAAAAGAAGAGAGGGCATCATCCATTATGAAGTGTGGTTTTTAATGTGATGTATCAAGAATAATTTTCTTGAACAATACATTTTTTTTTTGTCTTGAATAGGATGCAAAATATTGTTATGGTACCTACTTGCCTTTTGTTGGCTTTTTGTCTGTAAGAATGTTGGTGGGCATGTGCTAAAAACTTATTTTGAACTCTATGTTTAAATGTCGTCTTGAATTTTTATTATATAATGAGTACTGTGAACTTTATTTTTAATTAATTTTTTTGGATGTCACTTGAACTAAAGATAAAGATGAAATTTATGTATATATATAAATACATGTAAGTTTCTCGAAAAATATAAAGATAAACTTTATGTTTATATATAAATACAAGAGTTGGACCATGTATTACTGGTCAGTAGTAGAATTTCATGGATGAATTGAATATATTCAACTTTTGATTTGAGATGGAGAGATGCTTTGAATTTTATTAAATTTTGTTTTGTAGCAGTATATGAGAAAGAATTGATAATAGGAAGAAAGTCTTTTAACTACAAGTTTAATATTAATATTTTTTTTTTTTTAGAATTTTCGATTTATAGCCTAACATAAAATGCTAAAAGATAAATCAAACTATTTGTTCAAATGTGTAAAGGAGCAAAGAAGATGAGTATGTTATTTAATATAATGTTTGGGGGTATTTTGGACTATTTGCACATCTTAAAAGCATAAAAATATGAACTAGTTGCATAGAGAGTGAGTGAAAGCCACGCTCCGTTACTTCTCATGGATTGAGTTTTTGGTGCAGGGTTTATGTAACACATATGAGTGTTTTATGCAATTTAAAGAACATAGGGGTGTTTTGTGCAGGTTTTAGAAAACATGGGGGTGTATCATGCAATTTACTCTACTTCCGTGTAATAAAAGAACATTACTTAACGCCACAGAATTAACTCCAGGAGTTGAATTGTCACCCCGCAAAGTAATTTTTCATTTAACTTAATCTAATAGACGTAATAGAAGACGAAACATGATTGTGGAAGATACATCTCATCTCTTAGTTTATATCATTTCACATAACTTGTCTCATATATGATGAGATATAAGCGAGTTCTTCAAGTCTTATTAACATTCATATGAAGTTTATAAATTTAATTGGAAGTTTAGACTGAGAATAGAGAAAAAGAATGAGATGGAAGAGAAGGGGTTGAACTTGAACAATTATGTACTCAAATATACTATATATTCAAGGGTAATTTAGTCAATTCGTATCTATATGCATTCATAGTGGCAACTGGCACACCATAAATATATTAAGACGCCACAGGAAAAAGAGAACAACTCCAACTGCCGAGAAACAGGACAGCTTTATTAAAATTTTGAATTTACACCCAAATAATCTAACAAATACACCTTGGTCTTCAATATGCCAACCTGTCGCAAATATTTTTCTTTCTTTCGTAGCTAAGCTAAGCTAAGCTAAGCACAGACATAATAGCATTCCAAAGAAACAATTTAAAAAAAAAAATCAAATTGAAAATGAAAACTCTTGTTGTGATGTACAAATGAATGACTAAATAAATTGGGAAAAAGATGGGTTCAAAAAGAAATAAATAAAGCAAATAGCTGTCGATGACTGTACACTCCCACGGAAAAAAAATTAAATTTGAAATGCAGCTCATGGTCAAGTCAACTGAGATCCAAGAATCCGAAACCCGGTTTCCCCTTCCGACCCGACCCGAACAGGCTACTATTCGAGATCCGGTTGGCGCAGCTCTTTCCGGAGCTTTCTCGAAAACGGCCTGCAAGCATCCATGCTGAGATCCATGGCAGCTGCCAACGCCACAAAAGCCGCCGCATCCTCCGTGCAACTCACGTGTTGCACCCCGACTTCCACCTCCGGTTTGCTGCATCTTCCGTCTCCCTGCACCGTCGAAGACATCACGAAACCTCTGTACAAGAGGTGCGCCCACGATCCGGACCCCGACGTCGACCCCAGGTCCGACCCGGAGCCCGATCCGGAGCTCAGATCGAAGCTGCTATTGGGGCTCGTCATCGGGGTGGGGCCAGTGGTGATGTCTATGCTGAATTTTCCGCCATTCTTCGTGCTGATGCTGGAATTAGCAAGGGTGATGGCGTCTATCCCGCCATCGGGGATGAGGTCGAAGCGGTAGCCGAGGTGGTCGCCGCCGCTCCAAGCCTCGAGGCGGCCCCAGGGCCGCCACGTGCTGTGGCCGGGCCTCAGAATGAGCCACGCCCCCGGGTTGGAACGACTCACTCGATCCGTGCCCGGGGATGGCACAAACGGCGTCACCATCGAAGCAGCAGCGACGGGGGATCCGGACAAGTCGTGGATGGTGATGGACCATCCTTTTCTCTCTTTTATGGGATGTTCGTTGTTGCCTGCGCCCGACCCGAAGCAGCTTGCTGATGTGCTTGGTTCTGATAGTGATGATCTGTTTCAATAAGAATGCAAACATCAGACTCTTTACTAGCCAAACAATTGCAACAATGCTGCTAAATAAGTTCATAAACTTTTTCTCGCCTACATCTAAATAAGTTCATCAATTGTAGCATTAGTCCGAAATTAGAATTTCTTCACTATATCTAAATGAGTTGGGCAAAACAAAATCAACAACTTTGTCTATATATGTTCATAATTCCATCGAATATCGATTTTTAATTCATATTCCAAATGGGACAAGAGGGAAAATCTATAACCAAAAATTAACTCTGATCTTCTCTAACTACTAATTTAGGCAACGTTCAAAACTTTACAAGTAATCAGCACAAAAAGATATCACTTTCTTTTCCTTCCAAGAAAGGTTTTCTCCCCCAATCAATGATCAAATCAAAAACTCTAAAGCAATTGCTATACAGCCAGCTACTTCCGATTTAAATTTCACAAATAAGAAACTCAAATCCTAGTATTCAATCCTATAATGTGTCAAAAAATCTCAAGTATGATAACACACTAAAAAAATCCGGAATTGGAAAGAAAATGTTCAATAATGGAATAAAAGTAACCCTAATCAATTGGAACAATTAAAAGAATAACTGAATAAAGAGAAATTCACCTCGATCTCATGATCCTCTCCGTAGAACTCCTCAAACCGAACTTGCAAGTAAAAACGGGCTGCTTAACATTCCCATTGACCTGAAAGACCTGCGGGCTGCACTCGGGCTCTCCATCGAACAAGAAAACAAATCTCGGGTCGGGCTCAGCCCGCACATTAAGATGCAACTTAACATCCGACCCGCCGACCAAGACCCACCCGTTTTGGATTACACACTTGCTCATATTCTCAAGAATACCTCTCAAATCCAAGTGCACCAGCGCGCAGCCGACCAGCTTGCCGCCGCTCCCGAGGCCGCCGCATCCGGCGGCGCCTCGGCCGCTCCGCCGGTGAATCTCAATCTTGAGAGAAGACAACTTGGTCGATTTCTCCGCTAATTTCTCGAGGTCGGGCTTGCTCAAGGCGAAACAGGCGTTAACTTTGCTCTCGACGGCGTCGGTCTCCGCCGCGAGGAACGAGACATCGGAGAACTGGGTGGGGAAGCCTTTGAATTTGAGTTTGCAGTAGTAGGAAAAGGAAGGAGGATGGGATTTTTGGGGGAATCTGAGAGCCAAATTCCCGATGAGAATCCGCACGAAAGGGCACGGATCCATGTGAGTAGCAGAGGGTGAATGAATGGGGTGGGATGGGATGCGAGAGGAAACTAAATAAAGTAAAAATTGAAAAATGAAAAAGTAAGTATATATGAGGGGGGAGAAGGGACGACAGGCTGGATGGGGGTGGGGGCGTGCGTGCGGAATGAGCTGGGCTGCACGTACGCTAAGTGCCAGCAATGGGGAATCCTATACACATCTGTCAATCACTCTTTCCTTTTAATAACTATTAAAAAAGGATTATACTTTGTACGGGATTTTGTCGTTTTCTCGCTCTCGCTTTTGTCATTGGTTTTCCCGAATGTTTTCCGACTAGCCAGCTGCGAATTGACGCATATCACCGCTCTCTCTCTCTCTCTCTCTTATCTTGCAGATTAGGTAATAAATATATCTAATAAATATATCCAAAACTATCGTAATCTTGTCAATTTTATCTTCAACTATCAATTTGCTATATTAATAAAATAAAATAAAAGGTTATTATCGGACAAATTCTCAATGTGGCTTGACGTCAAAATATACGTACATAAATCAAATTTTAATCTCATAGGTTCAAAATGACTTCATTGTGAATTTGAAAATTTAAAAATTTTAAAAATTGAATATATCATTACGCGTATATCTTCAGGTCATGATTCTACACAATTTTTAAATTACTGATTTTTTTTGTAGGGATGAATTTTGCATAGAATCTCATAGTTTGTAATACGTATTTGGTCAAAATCGATATTCTACGATAGAATTTTAAAAATGGTAATAGTTTGAAGGATATGAATGTTTAGCTTAATTATAAGAGGCAAAATTTGGGATAACCAATATAGATAGTGGAAATTAATAGTTGGTCACCAACTTTATTTGTAGAAATTCTGGCCAACTTTTAGAAATTTGGACCAATTTGCCCTTGGAACCACTATTAACCATCCATCTACCCATTTCATTTTTCATTTTTCAAATTTCAGATTCTGTCTCTCTCTAGAAATCCTATTTTTCTCCATTTCTTCCGTCGCCGCCGTCGTACTTTCATTTTGCCGTCGCCGCCGTCGTACTTTCATTCCGCCGCCGCGTCGTCGTACTTCAATTCCCTTCCGCAGCACCGTCTTCATACTTCCAAATTCCGGGCCCGCCGCGCCTTGAACTTTCACATTCGCCGCCATATTCCGCATCTGTCGTGCACGCATCCGGCCATATTCATGCTTTCTCTCCGAATCCATGGCGTCACATTCCGGATCTAATGTCATGGATGGTGTTCGTCTTTGGTCAACAAGATCCCAGTATGCCCGCACGCACGGTACGAATGCAACGTATTCGTACTGTGTGTGCCAAGGCATACCGCGCTTAGACTTGGCACACTCCGGTACGAATGGTGTGTATCCGTACTAGGTGTGCCAAGTCTAGGCGCGGTATGCCTTGGCACACCTGGTACGAATACGTTGCATTCGGCGTGCTGAGGCGCATACCGCGCCTAGACTTGGCACACCTAGTACGAATAGTGTGTATTCGTACCAGGTGTTCCCAGTCTAGGCGCGGTATGCTGGCACACCCGGTACGAATACGTTGCATTCGTACCAGTGTGCCAAGTCGCGACGCGCAAAGTGACGTGAAAAATGCGAATAACACATATGCACGAAGAGGACGACAAGAACATGACGACGTACTAGATCTAAAACTCAATTAAAATTAATACACTAAATTCAAAGTCGATATTTAGATTAAAAACCATCAATCTACAATACAACCATCAAACAAGCAAATTTCCAAAATACAAGATACATTCTTACGATCAAAGCTACATTACAACCATAAAACCAACAACCTACAATACACCATCAAAGAACAAATTTTCAGATGGAGATGATATGATGACCGAAGAAGAAAGTCGCAAAATAGAGGAAAGTTGCATCGGCGCCGGAGAGATTGGCCTTGTTGAATTTCTTCAGATCTGTCGAGAAATTCTGTAGTTGAGAGAGAATCATGGAACTCAAAGACAGAGAGAGAAAATACATAGATCTAGATCTAGATCTGGATGTTAGACGGCGCCACTTTGTAAGGAAGACGACGACGGAAGATGCAGACGGCGCCGGAAGTTGTAGACGGCTCGACGGAAGGCGGAAGGGAGAAGAATGATGGAGATGAAAGAGAAAATTTTTGAATCTGAAAATGAATTCTGAAAGAGAACCGTGAATAGCATATTTGTCAAGATTATTAGGGGTAATTTGGTCCAAAATCCTCAAAGTTGGCCAGAATTTCTACAAAAAAAGTTTGTGGCCAACTATTAATTTTCACTAACTTTATTGACTAGTCAACATGATTAACACTAATTATAATGTGTGTTTATGGGGGATTAAGATAAAACTTAATGATGTAGAAAGTGATAAATGGGAGACAGCTGTAAGAGGGTATTGTATTCCGGATGTGGGGAGAAGACTAGGATTGGACACTAGTCTTCAACAAACAACTTGGACTCGGGTCCCACTCATACTCTCAGATATTTCTATTTTTTTTTAATAATTATTTTCCCTATGTTTTTTTTTTTTTTAATTTTCATATTCCGCTCCCAATTTACTATGTAATCATAAAATTATGCTATTAGCTTTGGTTTTGTAATTTTTTTTAATGTAAAATGGCTCTCAATCCTAAATCTTGTCGATTAATTTTAGTCGCTTCTAATTTTTACTAATTCAAGTGAACCGAACTGCAAATGGATTTTCATTTGAACCGATGTATTTGTATAAGTAATGCGTTTATACATGAATGTTGTATTCTAAATTCTAACGCCATAAATTGCCAATTCTGGATTGCCACTTTTAAGTTTATATCACAAAATCTACAACGATTATCTTTTGGTCCATGCAAGCATTGTAATGGGCAGAGTTTGTTAATTGCACGTCTTTAGTTGATAATTGTAATTCATAATATTTAATAAATCATAATTAGAATTTATAATTTAGTAATTCAAATTAGGGTATATGCAATCCATGATTGAGGTTTAGTAATCTTTGATTAGGATTTAATAATCTTTTATCATAGATTTATTTAAATTCCAGTTATTTTTCTAATCGGGCCTCCGCACCGTAAGACCACTGCACACATGTGTGCCTCGTAAAAAAAAAATAGTGCATTTCTATCTCCAATCGGCATCTACATTCCATAATTAATTTTTTTGGTGATAAAAAAGAAGAATTTGTTCTGTGGGAGAAAAAGAGAGTGACTAATTAGTGGCATTTGACTTAAATCCTTCTCGCCATCAAAATGCTTTAAGGGGTGCTTATTGGGAATAATCAAATTAAGGACAGTAAATTAGGAGGAAATCATTTTCATAAATGCTACAAGGAAAATATTTAGCACTTGGAAACAAAAATAAGGTAATAATTCCCCCATTTTTCATAACTAGTCCTCATCGATCTTTCATCTAAAAAGTACGAAATCAATTTACCCTAATCAAATTAAACGCTGGTTTTGTCGATAGCTGAAAATGGCTACCTTTTTTACTTACATATTTATAAAGAGTTACGACTATATTGATTTTTTTATATTATTTGTATTAATATTTAAAAATATATGGAGTAGGAGTTTTATTGATCGGGTTTTGCTAAATGGCCATATAGGGTTATATAAGTAATCGTATGATAATTATAATTAAATAAATTTTATTTACATTATTAATTTACATGTGTACCCTTCATATTATTTATAGAAAAAATCAATACAAAATCATTTCTGAAATTACATTTCAAATCAAATCTTTGATTATACCAATCAAAGATTATATTTTTCATTAATTAATTAAATAAGTCGTCTCCACCTTTTTTCTCCTCTTTTCACTATGTTTGAAGGTGGTGCTTCTGTAAATTAATTTCCTCTCTTTCATTAGTTCATTTCGCCTCCCTACAACATAGAATGCTAGAATTGACGCCATTCGAAGAAAATAGCAAGAATCTATTTGAAACACCTTTGTTATTTTCTTTATTTCTTTGATGTTGTAATGGGCATAAAAGTCCTATATCTGAAATTGGATGAAGGAACCTAAAATTTAAGAATAAATGATGGGTTCAGTCGCAAATTTATATGATTAAGGTTGTTTTCTTATTATTATTATTATTATTATTATTATTATTTTTGAGTGATTTATAAATTCATGTAAGTGTTTTTTTCTTCCTCTCATGTGACTGAGATGAAGTAGAAGCACAAGAAAATTAATTATTATCTGAGATTCTCACAGCCTAGTCTTTTTATTTTATTTCAAAGACGTATCTTTTAATACTAAATTTCATAGATGATCTTTTCTATAAAACCGAATTCAAACTTAAAACCGGAGCAAATATTCATACAATTCTATATTCATATTTCTTTTATTAAAATGAAACACACACACACAATCGAAAAAAACCATGTTCATGGTGGTGTTTTTATAACTATATTGAGTTTGAAACTTGTGTAAAAGATGTATTCCATTCTGACATGGAATCTCCAAGCATTAAACAATAGTATTTGAGTTAGAGTTCTATGAATTTTTAAAACTAATGACGTAGATTTTATGGTTTAATAATATCAACTTCAATAGACTTTCTATAGTATAAAGAAACGTAATCTTTTTTAATTGGATATGATTTATTAAGTTTTTGTATATTAATTTGATGTTCTTGTTCCCAAATATAAAAAGAAAATAATTAAAGTAGGAGGATAATACTATCAAGGGCATAGTAGTAAAAAAAATTTAATAACCGGTTCAAATTAAAACCGATTGATTTTTTTTAAGGTTACAAAGGTATTATGGCTGGCCATATTATGGCCAACTAGATTAATCCTTATCGATTTAGGGCTTGTTTGCTATGGGTGATTAGGGTGTATAATATATATTATACACCCTAATAACTTGTTTGGTACAAAGTATATGGCCCTTTATAAAATTCGGGCCCGTTGAATTATACCTATTGTTGTTATTATCTAATACCACCTATGAGGTGGTATAAATAATACTGCAACTAAATATAAGAATAAATTACTATAATTTCACCCTTTTACCATAATTAATATGTTTTGCAGAGAATTTAATACATCATACCAAACACAATATTAATTTTTTATATGTATTAAGATATCCCAGCTAATCATATCAAGCCTTATCCCATACTTCATAGCAAACGAGCCTAGTATATATTGGAAAGATAGGTTAGCTATGAATCCATATTTGAAAGATGAAACTTTTTGTTTTTTCGAAAGGTTGAAATATGAAACTTACTATCACTTTAGCACCTAAATGATTGAAACTATAAATTCATGTACATTGACTCCTTTTAATTTATTATTTTTATTAAGTTTAATAGATCATTAATGAAGAATTTACCTTATAATATAGCCGATTTGGTTAGCTCTTTAGGCAACTTATTTCTATATATAATATATATCTACCCATATTTTTATGTTTCGTGCTGTATATATTTTAAGATATTTATCTCGTATCCGTGTTCTGTATGAATTATAACTTAAACCGTAATATATTTTAACTTTTATTGTAGCAAATATTATATCTTTCTACAAAAGTGAATCTGAAAAATGAAGCCGAAGGGTAAAAACGGCTAAAGGGGGCGGACATTGTTTTTGTATATCACCAATCACCATCGTTTTCTAAAGAATGAAAGGGCCTCATTTGGCGACCCCATATCTGGCGGTGCGTTCGGATTGTTCGGCCTCCGTCGTGTGTTTGGTGCGACCGACCCCAAATGACGAGAATTGGGCTTTCTATACCCGTCTTCTCCATTACTGATTTAGTATCCAAAAACCGTTGATATTTTAACAAAAATATAATAGGAGTATATATAATTATAATTAAATATCCAAACTATCACAAAACTAATTACAAATATATCTCGGACGTATGCTAGAGGAAATGACGTCATTTTGTTGAGCAGTAGGTTATATTTTTCCCAACATTTTGTATATTCTAATATTAATCCATGTCAACGTCTAACCAGCCATGTAAATTTTATATAGATGTTTCGAGATGTTTGTTAATTTTGCGATAGTTTCAGTATTAAAATATACATAACATTTGTGTACAATTATATTAAGAGTTTAATAATTTAGATGTTAAAGTATAAATTACTTTATTTTAAATCCATCAATAACATCAAGTATATAAAAATATTAACCGTATGTTCTTTTTTGTTGTAAATTTATCTTTAGAAAAGAAGAGATAAGAAAAAATGGGAAATTTTATAACATAATAGTGATTCCCATATTTTCTATCTCACGTTCTTTAAGTTGAAAAATAAAATTTTATCACATGATTCCCCTTTTTATCCCTTGTAAGTTGTATCACATGAGAAAATATTATCACACCCCTCCCCTGATAATATTATCTACCATTAAAATGACAAAGAGGCTACCCAAGAATATTTTCTATCTTTTCCAGGAAATTTCTTTCAGCATATAAAATATGTGGAAAGAAAAATGAAAAAAAAATGAAAATATTTGTGTTCCATCGTTTTCTTTGATGAACACTAACCTGAATGAACTAAATAAATTTTCCAGCTGGCATGAGAGGGAGAGAGAGTGAGAGAGAGGAGCGGGTGTAATGTGAGAAATAGATCGATGAATCATGAATGAAGTGGAATTGCGGCGGTGAAGTGTAAACCGATTGACAACCCATATCTACTGTTGAGCATTGAAATAATGAATAATGAGTAATGAATAATAATTATAATAAGATCATAAAGAGAGAGGTCCAATTTGGAAATGCAGGTGACATACAATTGGAGATGGGCCATTTTGCTTCGTAGAGATCGAGTTGGACATATCCTATCCACCCACCCACCCACAGGTCCCACACCTTCTAAATCTACCTTGCCAGCTTATTTCCCTATTTTAGATCTTCTTCTACTTCCATACCTATTTATAGAGAGATCATGTGCTATACATCTTCTGTGAGCACCTTTTAGTGAGCATTTTTCTTATTTTGTTTATATTAATATTTTTTATTTAATTTTTAATATTATGAGCATTTCTTTCATTTTGTTCATATTAATATTATTCAATTTAATTTTTGATATTGTGACTATTCGAAGATTCTACTACAGTAGAACCTCTATAAATTAATACTGTTGGGATCATGAAATTTTATTATTTTAAAGAGGTATTAATTAATCGATAAATTAATAATTTATTAATTAAAAGAGGTATTTCATCACATTCAATGAATTTTAATATACATAAAAACATGCATAAATATTAAATATTAAGAACTTGAATTTAGCTATCCAATGTATTAGAACTAGATATGTACGTTCAATGTTGCATATTGATATTGAAAAAAAAATGTGGCATATTGATAAACAGACTAATATATATACAAAGCAAAAATATTTTAAATTCACACTCAATAATACAATGACTTATAGTCTAAAAGATGTCAAAAAAACAACTATGACAAAACAAATACACGAGGCATTATATGTGTATAAACAAGATCACCCGTCATGCACCAAAAATGAATTGCTAGTGCTGGCTTGATCAAAATTTTCATGTGAAAGTTAATCAACAAACACTTTATGCAAACACACTCAAAATGCCAGTTGAGTATCTTACTAAGTTATCATAGTAATCTTTATTTTTAGGAGATTATTAATTTAATTTATAATGTTGATGGGATCATAGACTTATACAAGGATCTTCTAGAAAAATATTATCTTATTAATTTATCGAAATTATTAATTTATACTTGGGGCCCAACTCGGGACAGGAAAAAATTACTATTTTAGAGAGGTTATTAATTCATCGAGTATTAATTGAAAAAGGTTATAATGTATTTGTCAAACTTGCTCCTAGAAAATTTTGTTAGGTTCCATTTATTTATTAGCGTTGAATAGAATTATTATCGAGACGAATGATGAAGTTGCAAATTTATTCAATATTGAAGCAGTAATAAAATACTAACTTAAAAAATCATTAACTGTTCCAGAAAAAAATTAATAAGTAATAATATCCATATTAGTTTGGTCAATCACACAACCAAGTCATAGTTTTGGTGGGCCGAATTTGTTGAGTTCCATATCAAAGCCCAATAAAAACTGAAAATATGATTAATGATTTGATTGATTTGAATCAATATAAAAATGGAATTAATCAGACATGTAATAGTACAATCAGTCAAATCACATCATTCCAGATCCTTTCAATAACACACCCAATTAATTCGTTTTCCTTTGCTTGCACACCCTAACGACGCCTCAAAAACTTATGGAAATAATTCTCATTTATTTTTTATTTAGTCTTAAAACAAACCGACTAAATTATCAACAACACATTGATAAAAAAAAACAAAACAATTTCAATAATTTACACAATATGTTTGTTATATTTACGGATAGATAAGCAATAGTTCCGAATCGCGCACAAACTGTAGTGGCTATGTCTGATGATGCTTCAATTTTGTAATTGTTCCAATTTTATTACCATTTATTTATTTTTTTAAATTACCATTTCATGTCAAGATTAAGGATGTAAATTTTATTTTTGTTTTTCTCTTTGACTAGTACTCTAGAATTTCAGAATTCTTCAAACTTTAAATTCCATAGATGTGAACGATTTTAAATTTTGTTGTTATGATAATGAACAATTCACAAAATATTGAATATGGGCGCATGACTGGAAATACAAAACATTTATTTAGATACATTAATTAATTCTTAAGATCAATAAAAGTACGATTAAAAGTGGCTCAATTATTTTCACCTTCATTTTTTTTAAAGCGAAAAGAACGGCATTTTATATGCAGTTATTGCGTAGCAGCTAATTTAGGTTAAATATTACTCCCTCCGTCCCTGATAAGTGTGGTCCGGAGAGAGGGGTACGGGTTTTAAAAATAATGTTAGGTAGATGTGTAGTGAGTGGAGAATGAGATCCACTTTATTGTAGTGTTAATTACTTTTAAAGGGTAAAAAGGTAAAATTTTAGGTGGGGTCATATCCATTTACGGAAAGACCACACTTATGGGGACGGACGAAAAAGGAAAATAGACTACACTTATCAGGGACGGAGGGAGTATATTGTAAGCGTTGATGCGATTTTTTAATTTTTATTTTTGGAGCAAAATAAGATTTGATTGCTACCACATAACTTCCAATATAATGGTGATCACTAGAGCTGTCAAATAGCTTGGGTGATCAGATCGGCCAGGCTAGTTTGAATCCATCGGGCTAAATTAAATCAAATCTTTACTTTTACAGCCTAAATTCGTAATATTGTGGATCGATCCAAGTTGGGAGAGCAGGCCCAATTTTTGACATTTATAACAATTACTTTATCGATCCAAACCGGGCTAGCAGAGTAGTAGGACCAATTTTTGACATTTATAACAATTACTTGATCAATCCAAACCGGGCTAGCAGAGTAGCAGGACGAATTTTTGACATTTATACTTGATAATAATTAAATAATAGTGTCATAATCTAGTATCAAATCAACCTAACCTAACTTCTTATGATTGGCTTTGCTGTCGAACATAACTCTTCTCAGCCATCCTTTACCTCAAAAAAAAAAAAAAAATGAAACCTCTAATCGGCCATCCTTTTCATGCTTTAGAGCAAGAAAACGTACAACCTTTTTCGTTTTTATTTATATCCTTTTTATAAAGGCTGCAATCCACAAATATATATTAATTATAGAAAGCACTATTTCTTTACTTAATTTTAAAAGTTTTATTTAATATCTATAATGCCTTACTCTTGGATGGCTATATGCGGCTAGGGGTGAGCATTTATAATTAAATAATTCAAAATTGAATAATTCCAAATCAAACCGAATCAGAATAATTCAAAATTGAATAATATTTTTTTCTTCAAAATAAATTGTACCGAACTAAATTGCCAAATGGATCAAACTAAAACCGAACCAAGATGTTCGGTCCAATCCGGTTTAAACCTAGTTTTTTTTTTAATTTCATTTTCTTCTGCACATCAAATTGTTGTTTTATTCTAATACATTTTGAATTTTTCTAGGGCAAAGAAACAATAACTCGCAGTCACAGGAACAAGACCTCACACCAAACAGAATTGAATGATATTATCTGTCCATTCTATATTTCATGCTCCTCATTCTGCAGTGACTTTCCACTCTTGACCATTCTGTTATTCATTTAATCTTCTCAAGCATATATTTTGCGGACAAAAAGCTTTTATAGAAAGATAATTACTAACAAATTCTACGTACTAACTACATTCATTACTAATTACTAACACTTTTCAAAAAAAAAAAAACTAAATATACTAATTACGCATAAAATTGAAGAATGCGTGAAGTGATATTACTAATGATAATCTAACACATTTCCTCAAAAAAAAAAAATGATAATCTAACACAAGAAAAAAAAATGATATTAATCTAAGCAAAACTCTACTAGCTCTAGCAAATTCTCAAATTCCTACTTTCTTGCTAATAGTCCCTCTATTTTATTGTAAGGATTCCTAATTATTATCCGCACATTTTCTTATAATTATATATAGATTAAATATAAAAAAAGATATGTAAAATATTTGTATTAATTAAATTAGTTCATTAAAAGAAACTGCACTCGGGGCGT
This sequence comes from Agastache rugosa, assembly GCA_031470985.1. Taxonomy (NCBI): domain Eukaryota; kingdom Viridiplantae; phylum Streptophyta; class Magnoliopsida; order Lamiales; family Lamiaceae; genus Agastache; species Agastache rugosa. The sequence continues at coordinate 14,254,501 of CM062608.1, forward strand.
GATTATATTGCTCATACAATACATAGCTGTAATGTGAATAAGTCGTTGCCTCGTTGGATGTTGTACTAGTGTAGCTATTATAAAGATTCTCTTTTTTTAGTACTCCATTATTTTGGTACATTCACAAATTCCATAGGCTCGATTTACTTTTTGGATTTACCACATAACACCTCGCTCGAAAATTCCGCAAATTTGACCTTTAGGGCTCGTTTGGTACAAAGTATGAGATAAGGCCTGATATGTTTGACTGAGATGTCTTATAAATATAAAGAATTAATATTTCGTTTGGTATGAAGTATTAAATTCTCTGCAACACATAGTAATTATTGTAATTTATTGCTATAATTAGTTGCAGTATTATTTATACCACCTCATAGGTAGTATACATAACAACAAAAATAAGTATTATTCATACGGGCCCGAACTTTATAAAGGGCCGTATACTTCATACCAAACAAGATATTAGGGTGTCATAGACATATTATACACCCTAATCACCCCTACCAAACGAGCCCTTAATAAGTTTATTTATGAGGAAAATCATCAAGAGAAATATCTCATTTTAAGTTTGGGATAATAAATATGGTTTTAGTATGTTCGAATCTCACAAACGTCTTAAATAGATCGAGCATGTCATATCTGAATTTTCAATTATAGTTTGCAGATCATCGTACAAGAGCAAAGATTTATCCAATATAAATTAAACATAGCAGCTGCAAATTCTTAAAAGGGAAAACAAAAAGAAAAAAAAAGAAGAAGTTGTCGATTTTAATTGAGTGTCCAAATATAAATTTAGGCCCATATTAAAGTAGACCCAGCAGTATATACCCAAAAGAAAGTCCATTTGATGTTTTTATGATAAAAAATTCACATTTCAGCATACAAACCAGAAAAACAATCAGGTGGAGAGAGTCTTTCCACACCGTTGTGACCCCCTTCCTCGTCACGGCCGGAAAAGTGGCATGCTCGCCTCCACGGGGTTTCCGGCCACCTTGTCGGCTGATTAGATTGAGTTATCGTTTTCTTCCGAGCTCCCTTTACCGGGTTTACGTTTATCTTGTCAATTTTGAGTTAATAATTGATTATTATGGTTGATTATTCAATAAATATGATATATAACTTTTTAAAATTATACTTTTACTAATAAATATTAATTATAATTCACTATATTATACTAAACTTTTATTTTATAATAAATATTAGCTAAAATAATAATCGTAATAATGGGATACAAATGATTATACATATATTTTAGGACTTGATTAAGATATCATCCGCTAGTTTTCTTCAATCTGATATATATGGCCATGTCCGATATAGTTTCAATGAGTGGGAGTACTCGATCGGTGCGCGAAAATGAGCATTTTAATTTACAATCATTCTATTTGCTAATGATCCTAAATTTTAGGAAAATTATAAAATATTTATTAAATCTATACAAAATTGCTATATATAGGTTTTGGTGAAGATGAGTATTCTAAGATAATAATTATGTTAATGTTGTAAGCTGAAGTGAGGATAGAAGTTAATTTCTGTATTCCAAATAAGTGAGCGACCCTCGATTCAGATAGTGAGTCTCAGGTAAGATTATCATCAATATCTAACAACATGCATAGCATAACTAAAGATTAGGAAGATGATAAGTGTTGGAGTTATAATGTTTTCAAACTCAATATAAAGAAAAATATTGTTTATTAAAAGTTTAAAATTTCTTAGTTATAGTAGTAATTCGATCCCCATACAGGTGCAACAGAAGATCCTTTGACATGACAACTATTTGGACAAATTGTTAATAATTTAATAAAGTAATCTCTCGTCTACTCATGATTCCAAACATGATATATCTGTAGAGAGAGAGAGAGTTTTAATTTGCCCTAATTAACCACTTTCTTTCTTTCACAAGCAGCTAGGTAGCTAGTAGCAGTCTAAAACTGAGGACGACGGTAATTGGTGCCAAATCCTTGAAATTTATTTCTGCCATCATCCCTTGCCGCCTCCCGACCACCGTCGGCGTCTGCATCGCAGCTCCCCGTGCCGGCATCATACTGAACGACTGCGGCAGGATCTCCGTAGCTGTACGCACCAACCCTTACTCTCGCTCCCGGGTACTGCACCATATATCCATAGCTCGCATCCAACGGCAAACCAAAAGAGGAATTAGCAGCAGCAGCAGCATTACCGCCATAAACATAGCTAGAATCCGCCGCCGCCAAACTCTGCCCTCCTGCGGCAGCTCCATCTCCACCATCCCAACACGACGAACTCGCACCACTCTTAACTTTAGCTTCAAACTCGCGTTTGAACTCCACCACAGATTTCCTCAACCTATCAAGCTGCTCGTAGCTGAGCCCGTCGAGATGCGGCGGCGGCGCGAGGTGGCCGCCGTTGATCAAGCTGTCCAGCTCCTTCTTGTGGCGCTTCTCTCGCTCCAGCTCAGCCTCAATGGCCACGAGCTCCTGGTTGCGCTGGTGCATAGCTGCCTCGCTGTGGGCCATGATTAGTTTTTCGGCGGCGTTGGTTCTCGCCGGAGCGTAGACGCTGGCCGGGTGGAGAAGCCTGTTGGCGACGGTTTCCACGTTGGGGTGGCCGAAAGAGTGGGGCTTGTTTCCCGGCGAGAAAACCACGACGGCGCTCTCGGCGCCGCAGAGCGTGCTCAGCTCGCTCGCCTTCTTGAAAACGCCGGCGCGCCGCTTCGAGAACGTTACTTGCAGATTAGTCTCATTCTCGATCTTCGCCATTGTTATCTTCTGCCGCCCTTTTCCTTTCCTCCGCCGCTCGTTTTCGGTAGGGTTGTTTTGGCTAGGGTTGTTGCTGTCATCGTTGGATGCATTCATTGTGGTTAGAGAGAGAGAGAGAGAGAGAGTGAAGTGAAAAATTAGATAATTCTTAGATTTGGTTCTAATTATGCGACCTAGAGTGTATTTATAGTCGAGATGCGTCAAGTATCGGTAAGATGAAATAAATTTGTATAATCAGGTTGAGGGATTTTTATTTAATATTAATTTTACAAAATTAGTGTGATAATTAATTACTTCCTAGGTGTTATATTAATTGGTCTCAATCCACCATTTAATTAAATTAAGGTCATTATTGTATTAGTCAATTCAAGATTAATTATCATGCACATATAATTTAATTGATCGAAGTAACATAAATATACAAAAGGCTGTAAATATAAGCAAGCATGTAAATAGTTTATTTTCGTAATTGTTCTTGCTGATTTTATCACATAGAGAATCCTTGAATAGAAAATAGAGATTTTTTGGGGTAAGAGAAATATAATTCTTTTTTACTTGGATAAGTGAATATAATTAACTTTTGGTTGCTTCGTTAAATAATAATCATGGATGGAAGTTGTTTTAACACAGGAGAATCACACTTCAGGATATTTACATTATTAATTATGTACAGATGTAATTACTATAAATGCACATTATCAGAAATTTATGTACATAAAAATGAGAATTCTTGACGTGGCATGCATGTATGCATCTACTGCAATTCAAAAGTATTGAGTTTGTCAAATATATTGACCATTATATATTCATATTAAGTTAATTTGAATTGTCAAATTAAGTTAAATTGCATGCATTTTGGTCGATATCTAGGAGTACTGAAACCAAATTTGAGATACTATTTTTGGGTAATGGCTTATAAATTCCTCAACTTTCAGCAATTTATGGTTTTGCTCTCCATCTAAAGATTCTGTCTGTAAATTCCTCAACTTTCAATTATTTCTGATTTTGCTTCCGACGATGGGATCCGACAAGAATAGTTTTGGGAATTTATAGATGTGGCTTAAATTAATCTATGTGGCACTCTCGTGGCATATATGTAAATTAAAAAAATAAAAAATATTCCTTGTCATCATCCCCATCCCCCTCTCAGTCTCATTCTCCCATGCTTTCTTTCATTCTCGCAGAAATAATTCAACCGAGAAAATACAGATCATGCGCTAGAAGGTACCCATAAAATCACAAGAATTTTAAATCATACTCACACCCATACAATCTTGAATTCATCAAATCTCCAAATAGTCAGAACAATAATTTTCACATCCATACGAAGGAAAAATACTGACAAATCTAGCAAACTACTCTTGAACAAAGAGAGAGAGTAGGTGGGTCAATCTGGTTCACCAATCCCGATGAGGAGTACCGGATCGAAGGCTCCTTCGCCTACTAGAACTGCAAGGTGGACGTGACCAACAACATCATGCTTGGAGAAGAAGTCTTCGATCTGGGGCCGGGCGGTTTCAAGATGGTGTTCTTGGTGAGAGTTTTGGGGGCAGTTTTGGTGTCGAAGAAGGCAATTGTAACGGTGGTGACGAAAGGGACACAACGTGGTGACGACGAAGGAAATTTGGACGGGAATGGAGAGAAAGGAGAGAGGTAAAGAGTGACAAAATCTGGCAAGAAATCTAATTCTTTTTTATTAAATAAATTTCAAAACGACATCGTTTTGTTCATCTGCCGAATTGGCCAACTCAAATTTTTGGCGGCCATGTCAGCATTAATTTGGGGGAAATTCAACCTCGGATGCAAAATCAGAAACAATTGAAAGCTGAGGAATTTACAGGCAGAATCTTTATTTGGAGAGCAAAACCAGAAATTGTTGAAAGTTGAGGAATTTACAGGCAGAATCTTTAGGTGGAGAGCAAAACCAGAAATTGTTTAAAGTTGAGGAATTTACAGGCCATTAGTCCTACCATTTTTTCTCTTTCCAAGGGTAATATTATTAAAATTCATTATCTTCAAGTGTACGTTATAAATTTGATTTATTTTTAATTTAATCATTTTCAAGTTAGCTCAACCTTAATGTAAGAAGAAATATATATTCCAAAAATATTTTTCTAAGGTAAAATCACTTATATAAACAAAAAATCATCGGTTACAATAGCAGATAATCAAGTTGGAAAATTTTCACTTCAAATAATTGTGTCTGAAACTAGTCCAAAAAAAAAGGCAATAGCATGAACTGCACGATTAACCGTTTTTCTGGCGTGTGATATTTATTTAATACATAATTCACTATATAATTAACGTGTGTGACTAATAAAAAATCAAGTTTAATAAATATAGTGTTTCAAGATAATATATGCGTCTCGACAAAAGAAAATAATTACCTTCCTTTTTTATATATGTATATTGTATATGTATGCTTAAATATAGCGTTTCAAGCTAACATATTACAGATATGTTTCTCGACAAAAGAAAATGATTACCTTTCATTTTTTATGTATCTACATGTGTGCTTAAATATAGCGATACACGATAATGTATTAGAGATAACATATGTTTCTTGACAAAAGAAATGATTACGTTAATTTTTTATATGTCTACACGTGTGCTTAAATTAATTAATATAGCAATACAAGATAATGTATTAGAGATAACATATGTTTATCGACAAAAGAAAATATTTACCTTCTTTTTTATATATACACGTGTACTTAAGTATAGCGTTTCAAGATAACATATTACAGAAAACATATATATGTTTCTCGACAAAAGAAAATAATTACCTTCCTTTTTTATCTATATCTACACGTGTGCTTAAATATAGCGTTTCAAGCTAACGTATTACAGATAACATATGTTTCTCGACAAAAGAAAATAATTACCTTCCTTTTTTATATATATCTATACGTGTGCTTAAATATAGCATTTCACGCATTGTTGGTAGCGACTATGGTGCATCTAAGTGCACTATACGGGCAGCTTAGATGCGCGCCACGTGTCCCAGAATTTAATTTAATATTTTTTTTAAATGACTTTTAAAGAAACCGACGTTAACTTCTCGGTTATGTCAATCATTACCCCATGGTCCCACCTCATTTCACCGGCACCCGTCGTTTTCCACCAGGCACCTATTTATCCGATGAAAATCTCGCCGGCGACGACTTTTTCCAAATCGGCGGAACCATACCTGCCGAAATCCGGCATCTCGACAACGGAAGTCTCAGTTTTCCGTTTTTCAGTGCGGCGATGCTTGGCTACCTAAGTCGGGCGAGATTACCGAGGTCACCAAGCTTCCTGAAGAAGCTTTAATTTTCTCGGCGAGGAGTTTTGCGCCGGCATAATTTACAGATTTTCGGCATAGACACTTGAAATGTCCGATTTGCCCTTACATTTGGCGGTGGTGGAGGGCATTTCCAGTCATTTTGCTCTAATTAAGATTTAATTACCCCACCCAATTCAAATTCATTCTCCAGCATATGAAATTCGCGCCCCTTCTCCTTTGTTGTCTCTTCTCTTCCTTGTTCTTTGATCTCCGGTGAAGCCATTAGTCGGGGTCCGCCGCCGCCGCCGCTTATAGAATATCCAATACACTTGAAAGGTGAAGGTAATGTCGTAATGGTTTCTTCTTACTCATTTTTGTCCGTTTTTTGTATGACTTTTATGTGATGACAAATTTACAGGATTGAATCTTGATTTTGAGTTAAATACATTTGCTTTCAGTGTTTAATTTACGAAATAATGGCGGGCAACAGTCAAACTTCATCATCACACACAGGTAAATAAACCCTAGCCCTAACCCTTGATATTTCAATGCATGGTCTGCAAAGGGAATTTTCTTGGTTGTCTTATTTGGCGTTAAGTCGTGCCCAAAAGAACCTAATTCGATAAAAAAAATAGTTGTGAACCCTAGTCGTAATCTTGAATGCATACTCTTTACATTGTATTTTGTTGTTATATTTGTAGTTTAATCTTGCCTAATTGGAGGTAAGATAAATAACCTTTCACTACAAATAGATGGAAACTTAGTTTTTATTTATTTTATGGTACCTGATTTGTTTGCTATTATAGTTGAGTGTTTTTAGGTGAGCATTGATCCCATTATAAATCAGAGTAGAGGGTTCCCCTTGCATTCTTGTGCGCATTGCAGAGCAATGCAGCCTTCCGCTACTGCTCAGCTTACGAAGCTTCTGGCATGTTTGATTATTGTTAAACATGGCAAGAAGAACATTGGCAGTCTTTCCTACTCAACTTCTGAGTTATAACTGGTTTTCAAACTCTAATTAGCTCACATTATTATTGGCAGAGGATATAGATATATCAAAGTACATGATTATTGATTAAGAAGAACTTTGCCTTCTAATCACCAGTTGATAATCCTAGATATATTCTGCCAAATAGTTGCATTATCTTAACATGAGAAATCATCAAACTAAACAAAGTTTTGCAGAGTTAGCATTATACATTTCAGAAACATCATTTTTAAAGAACAAACATTCTAACTTCCATGAAGAAGACAACAATTAAAGCTTGCTTGTTGTCTGCTGTAATAATTCAATCCATAAATTTAAAAATTTAAATTTGTGAAATTTATTCGAGAGGGGCATGGAAGATTTATGATGAAAAGAAAGAGAATATAACCACTGCTCCAAACAATGCGAGAGAGGTTTCACAATTTAAATATAAATTGATTCTTTTTGGGCAGAAAACATTCCGTGAATGTACGCGTGTCGTTATTAATCGCGAGTTAATGTAACTGCTAGATTAGAATAAAATTACAGAAATGCCCTCGAAACTCTGTTTTAATATATCGATATAGGTGATAGCAGCTATATTTGAAGTCCTTGAATGTTTGTCTTCTTGAGTATTCAATGTTGTTTGGTCTAGTCTCTTTGCTTATTTGCTTTTTACTGTCTCTAAATTTACATGTTTTTTTGTTTGTTCATCATACCATTATTCAGACATAGGGTTAGCTCTAATTATGTAAAAAATCTTATTATTGGTACAATATTGAAACCCTGTTCCCTTGTGATGGTCCCTAAGCTAGGTATTTGGTGTAGAGGGGGGGGGGTGAATACACCAAATAGATTTCTAGAAATTTATTTCAAGTTAAATCACAGAGTTGGTGAGCTCAGTTATTGATCCAGCTGGGGAGGGTCAGCTGGGTAAATAACTCAGCTGGCGGTGCGGAAAGTGGTGGTTTGAAAACTTAGCTCGGTTACTTAGAAAAACTCAGCTTGAAAAGATTAACTTTATGTTTTCTGCTTAGTCAAGTTGTGCAACTTTCTAAGAGACACAGCTGTCTTTGGAGAACAGCTGCGTATGCAGTTTTGATCAAATATGCAATGATATGAAAGAGTTAGTACAAAACTGAATATAAAGAGAAAGTAAAGTGCACGCAAGTTTTTACGTGGTTCGGAGTAACACCTCCTACGTCCACGACCAGGTTCACTGGTTGATAGATCTAGGGTTTGCGAAAGTAGCTAAAAGAAATAATAACACGATGACACAGTAATTTACGTGGTTCGATCGATGTGATCTACGTCCACGGGAGAGAATGCAGAGAGCTTTTATTATGCTTGAGAGTACAATGAGTATTGAATGTCCCTTACACCTCTAATCTTGCATCTATTTATAAGCATTGGGTTAAGCCCTAATCCTTCTAGAGATCGGACTCCTCATACATATCTGGTTGCTTGATACATGTATATCCGATTCCCATTCGTAGTAGAATTCTATCTTCTTCCAAAGTAGGGTTTCGTTACTTGGTCTTCAAGGCCGATGTGGACTTTGTGTGGGCCGAGCTTTAATATATAGGCCGAAATAGCCTTAGGTCGGGCCCAAGATGAGGCCGGTACTATCACATCCCCCCCCAAAAAAGAGGAAAGAAGACATGTAGATGCAGACTACGAGGTCTAATTGCCGAGGTGATTGATCGCGCAAATCACTTGAACGAACTGAATTACCGAACTTATAATCCGAGCTGAAGCAGCAGGCATAACTATTTGAGCGATCTGAGTATCAGGGGCTTGTTATGTGCTTTTAGGTCGGTCAACAGGCGCGACCCATATAAATTTTACAGGGCGGGGAAAGCAATGGGCCGTTTGAATTTTGTGGAGGGACGGTTCATGTTTCGAGAAAGGCGGGCCCCCGTCACACGTGTGTCAGACGCAACGGCGGGATTTAAATGTATATCCACAGAAGTTGAAACGTTTCTGCCCATATCACACTATTTCACATCCGCCACCCTTAGCAGAAAAGAAACTCGTGCTCCAAAAAAGGTGTCCTCCTTCCCCAAAATCCCTAATCTGCTGTTCCGGTACTGCCGGCGTTTACTCCGTTGGTTCCTCCGCGTAAAGTTGCAAATCACCCGCCGGAGCATTTACCTTCTGTTTGAACAAGTAAGTATGGCCTCCCTTTCTCAGTGCAGTAGTAGTGACATCGAATTGCCTCCGTCAATCGACTCGAGTAGAAGTTTTGCTTTTAGTATTTTTTCATTAGGATCTGCTATTCCTTCTGTCGAATCTTTAATAGTGCCCCCGTGTGTGAAGGGGAAAGTGGCTGATTACCCCTCGACCTTAACTGAGGCTAGAATTAGGTTTCTTGCCCAAACGTATAATTTTCCAATCGACGCGGAATTAATAGAACCTCGCCTTGAGGATAGGGCATGCTCTCCCCCAATGGGGTTTGTTACTATTTATGAGGACAGCCTGCACGCTGGTCTTCGATTACCCCTCCCTGAGCCCTATTCTGAGCTCCAGAAGAAGTTGGGCTTAGCGTTAGGGCAGATAATGCCGAACTCGTTTAGGCAGTTTACGGATTTGGGCGTGGCAGCGGTAGATAGGGGTTACCAAATATCCGCCGAGCTCATTCACGAGCTCTTTGTCTTCAAAAAGGCGGGGGGCTGGTATTACGCTGCAGCTCGGACTGAGTTCAAGGGGCGAACTCAAAATAAGGTGGACAAGTGGCACCAGAAATTTTTCTTCTGCCGCCACAGTAGTTTCATCGACCTGATTTGGAGGCTAGAAAAGCCTTGCGAGTGGGTAATAGAAGAGGTCGATAAGGATTTGGAGTCCGCTGTAAAAGCGATGAGGGACCACGGTCCTTTTGAGGCGAGCTACAATGAAGACTCCCTAGCTGAAGCGGGGTTGAGCCCGTATGAGCCTCAAAATATGGTGGATCCGGCGACGGGTGAGGCCCCGCTAGTGCTATTAGGATAGTTGTGCTGTGTTTATTTATCGTCCTGACTCCTTTCATGATTTGTATGTGCAGTGAAGTTCGGTAAGATCAAGGGGGCTGATGGCAAGGCTACAGCTCGCGGGGCTAAGAGAGCGAAGCTATCTGGACGAACTGCTTCCTCTTCCGATCAGGATCGCCGCCGGGCCGCCGCGGCAATCCGTTCGCTCTCCTTCCCCCAAACCACCTCAGAAGCGGTTGAAGGTCGGGGACCCGCTCGAAGTGGACATCATTGATGTCACGGGTAGTGACGCGAGCCCGGCAGCTCCCTCCAACAAGCTGGCTGGTCTGCCTTTTCCCGAGGTGAAGAATTATTTTTTCATTACACAGTTTCTCTTAATTGTTGCCGGTGTAGCTAACTGTATTCCTTCTTGCAGGGCCTTGATATGTTCGTCAGTTGGCTGAAGAACAACGTCGAGGAGATGTCCTCGAAACACGAGGAAGAGAAAAGCCGATACTCCGAGAAGCTGATGTCGGCTATTGCCCGGGCGAAGAAAGCAGAAGCCGAGCTGGTGAAGGCTGAAGAGGGCAGAAAAGCTGCCAAGTCCGAGTTGGTTGCTCAGCTCGCGAGGGCCGAGGCGGAGGCCGAGAAAGCTCGGAGGCTTGAGTCCGAGCTGATTGCGGCGAAGGACCGGGAGGTCAACCTTGCGGCTAGCCAAGGTGAGCTCTTCCGGGCCTTCACGAAGAGGTTTCTGTTGTCGGAGAGTTTCTCCGAGCTTGCCAATGACCTGGCCATGCTCATCAATGGAAACTTCGCCGTGGCTGCTTTGGAGCAGGCTGCCAAGGACTTCCCCGGCCTGGACGTATCCAAGTACGGCTTCGAACGTCTAGGGGATGAAGCCCTACCTCCTCGGTATGCCAGGGTGGTCCGAGATCACCTCGGCCAGTTTCCCCTCCTGGAGAATCTTGCTGGCTCGTCCACACTTCTATCTGTCGAGCAGATTGCTGACTGCTCGGTAGACCGGGACCTCGACCTGGATGCTGCTTTCAATTCCCTTCGCGACGAGGAAGAAGAAGGCGAGGGCCCGGAAGAGGAAGTGGAGGAGGAGCAGGAGGCTGGGGCTGGTGAAGATCCGGCCGCTGACAAGGACTTGGACGGTTCCCCCTCCGAGCAGCCACCTTTTCAGGACAAGGAGGTCGGCGATATTCTAGTGTAGTTGGTTTTTTTTTCTTTTCATTGTATATCTGGACGGAATATTTTCAAATGAATGAATTTGATTTTTTTTTTTCTTGAGTGTAGAGCTTGGATTCTGTCGGTGTTTCTACTTTGCGCATACAAATAGCTCTCCTTTCACAAGACCTGGTTGACCAACGGTCCGTTGTTGAGCAATGGAAGGACAAATGCCGCCGAGCCGAGGAACTTTTCAGCCATAAGTGTACTCAGCTGAAATCTCAAGAAGCCGAGCTGTCGAGATGGCAGATGAAGTTCGAGGCACTTTGTGAGGAGGTCGAAGTTAAGCGTCTCGCTTTTCAAGAGAGTAGCGACCTGCTTCTGGCCAAGCTTCTGCAGGCTGAGGAGGAGTTGGAAGTTGCCCGAGATCAAGCTGGCCGCGTTCCCAAAGATTACGAGATGATCGTCGAGGAGCATACCGAGTATGAAGATATTATCCGTCGCGGGGGTGGTATCACCATCGCCGAGGCGGAATTAAAGGCGAAAGAGGACCTGGAACAGTATATCGCGTTAAATGAAGCACTCGGGTCCGAGTCTTTTGGGCTTCAGGGTGCTTTTGAAATGCTGAAGGAGAGTGCGGGCAGGTATAAGTGCATTTTGGACCGCCGACCTAAGTTACGGGCCCTTTTGGCACGTGGTCCGGGGGCAGACCTTTCTTCTTCTGTTCGGACAATGCCTGCTCGCGAGGTGAAAACGACTTCGCGGGGACATCAGGTCGGTCCGAGCCGCCAGCGTAGGCGAGCTGTTTGTCGCGGTTCGGCTGCCCCGCGAGGTCGAAGTTTTCCTGCTGGAAGAAGTCGAGGTCGGGGACGAGGTCGAATCTCAATTGATGATCTCCTAGGGCCTTCCTCCTTTGAGGAAGATTGGCTTAGCTTCAGCAAGAAACATCCTTCCCCCTAGATTAGCTCGCTTCTGCCTGTAATTATGTACACCCAACTGTTCCAAATAGTTAGAAATAAAAATATATATATTGAGTTTTTGAACTTTCCTGTTCTTCGTGAAGATTGCTTCCTTGGTTTTCTGCATGTTGCATCTTTTGAGGGAGTTGGACTCAGACCTTTTTGTGTTGACAAGGGAACCATGGTTCGGACCTTGTATTTCATCCTCCCGGGGGAACTTGGTTCCGATCCCAGTTGAGAACTACTTATCCTTAGGAGGGAGTTTGACTCGGACCTCGTGGGATCATCCTTTTTGGAGGGAGACGAGCTCGGACCTCGGAAAGGGTTTCCTTTGCGCATTATAGGAATTTGTTACCCCATGTCGGGTCATTACTGACCACGCAAGGGAACCGTAGTTCGACCTTATGAGGGGATTTTGATATTAGGGATACTTCGTATAAGCAAATCAAAAGACACGAGATGCAAGACAAAAAGAAAATTTTATTAAAAATGACCAAAAACAAAGTAAAAAGAGTTTTGACGAGCTCGTTAAAAACAAAACATTAAGGACAAAAAAGACAAAAAAAGAAAACCTAAGACTCTATATGCAAGACTTTGTTGCTTATACGAAGAATCTCTTTAGATGGGCGATGTGCCATGTTCTGGGTATTAGTTCGCCCGAAAGATAGGCGATTTTGTAAGCCCCTTTGCCGAGGACTTCGTGTACTCTGTAGGGTCCTTCCCACGTAGCTTCGAGCTTGCCGAGCTTCTCTGAGAGGCTGATCTCATTGTTTCGAAGCACAAGATCTCCGACTTGGAACTGTTGGGGTTTGACCCTTTGGTTGTAATACCGAGCCATCTGCTGTTTGTACCGAGCTTCTTTTATGCTGGCTAGTTCCCTTTTTTCCTCCAATAAGTCTAGGTCGGTTCGGCGCTGCTCTTCATTAGCTTCGGCGGAGAAATTGATAGTTCGGGGACTGGGTGCTCCGATCTCGACAGGTATGACTGCTTCAGACCCGTATACTAAACGGTACGGGGTTTCTCCCGTTGGAGTTCGGGGCGTAGTCCGGTACGACCACAGGACATTTTGGAGATTGTGGATCCACTCTGTTTTCTCCTTCTCTAGACGGGTCTTGAGTCCGTTCACTATCGTCCTGTTGGTGACTTCAGTCTGGCCATTAGTTTGAGGTCGGTTGACCGAGGTGAACTTTTGCTGGATATTGAGTCCTTCACAGAATTCCCTGCTCGTGAATTGCGTTCCATTATCCGAGATGAGGACTCTTGGTACCCCGAACCGGCACACGATGTTTTTCCAGACGAAGTCAACGGCTTTATCACTTGTGACTTTTGTGGAAGGTTCAGCTTCTACCCACTTGGTGAAGTAGTCGACGGCGACTATTAGAAACCGTTTTTGCTTAGGTGCCGGGTAGAAAGGCCCTACGATGTCAATGCCCCACTCCATAAATGGCCACGGACTTTGAATAGTAGAGAGGTCGGTTTGGGTAGTCTCGTCACTCTGGCATGCAGCTGGCATTTTAGGCACTTCTTCACGAAGTCTTCCGCATCTTTTGCCATTGTTGGCCAATAGTACCCCCACCGCATGATTTTCTGAGCTAGCACCCGAGCTCCAATGTGGCTTCCGCACGATCCCGTGTGCACTTCATTTAATATGTAGTCCGCTTCCTTTGGTCCAACACATCTGAGCAGAGGCTGTAAGTAAGACTTTCGATAGAGGACCCCTCCCTCGAGGGCATACTGCGTGGATCTAGCTAGAATTTTTCTAGCCTCCATCTTGTCTTCGGGCACTTCCCCGTTTCCCAAACATTTGATTAGGGGGGTCATCCAATTTGGGTCGTCCTCTATGATTGCATTGACTTCCGCCTCTTCTATACTCCTGTTGCGGACTTCTTCCACTAGCGTCGAGCTGGACGGGGAGGTCGCCAGCTTACTTAGCTCATCAGCTCGGGTATTTTGGCTTCTGGGAATGCGGACTATTTTGAAGAATTGGAAAGACTGTCCAAGGAGCTTGACCTTCTCTAGGTACTTCTTCAGCTTCTCACTTTTCACTTCGTATTTCCCTAACACATGGTTGACCACGACTTGGGAATCACAATGGGCTTGGACAGCTCGCACCTGGAGGGTTTGGGCGAGGCGCAGTCCAGCAATGAGAGCTTCATATTCCGCCTCGTTATTCGTAGTGGAGAACTCGAATCGCGGCCGAATATGTTAGTTCCTTCTTTTCTGGGCTGATGAGGAGTATGCCGGCTCCACTTCCTTTCTTTCCTGAAGCTCCATCCACGTACATCTCCCAGCAGTCCGGGGGTGTCTTCTCTGGGACTTCTTGGAGCCTGGTTTTGGCTTTGATTTCTTTTGGCTCCACGAGGTCCTTATACATAGCTTCTACAAGGAAGTCTGCCAGAGCCTGTCCTTTTATAGCTCGACGGGGACCGTACGATATAGAATGTTCTCCTAGCTCGATCGCCCACTTCGCGATTCTTCCTGAAGCTTCTGGCTTAGTGAGAACTTGTCGAAGTGGTAGATCGGTCAGAACTTGTATCGGGTGAGCTTGGAAGTAGGGCTTTAGGCGCCGAGCTGCGTTTATGAGGGCTAGAGCGACCTTCTCGAGAGGCTGATACCTCGTCTCTGGGTCTTTTAGAACTCGGCTGACAAAGTACACCGGTAGCTGCCGATCTCCTTCGTCTCGGACCAACACTGCACTTATTGCCTCCTCAGATGTGGCGAGGTATAGAGAGAGAGGTTCTTCTTTCTGGGGGACTGACAAGGTTGGTAAGTCCTCGAGGTGGCGCTTGAGCTCCTCAAAAGCTAGCTCGTGCTCTCGTCCCCATCCAAATTCCGGGGCCTTCTTGAGAATTTTGAAGAATGGGAGCTGCCTCTCGGCAGCCTTGGAGAGGAAACGACTTAGCGCGGTTATGCACCCTGTCAACCTATGCACGTCGCGGATAGTCCGAGGTACCTTCATCTCCTGCACGGCTCTAATCTTCAGTGGATTGGCTTTGAGACCTTGGCGAGATCCGGCCCTAAGAATTTTCCAGATCGCACGTTGAAGGTGCACTTTTTCGGGTTCAGCTTGAGGTTCGTCTGCCTTAGAATGTGGAGCGTGGTTCGCAGGTCGCTCACCGCCGAGGCCTCTTCTTTACTCTTGACGACAATGTCGTCTACGTATACTTCGACAATCTTGCCGATGTGATCTCGGAAGAGAAAATCGACCATTCGCTGGTAGGTCGCTCCGGCATTCTTTAACCCGAAAGGCATATACTTGAATGCAAAGATCCCGAAGCTTGTTGCGAAAGCTGTCATGATTGCATCCCCCTCATCCATTAAAACCTGATAGTATCCTTTGTAGAGATCGAGAAAGCAGAATACTTCGTGTCCCACCAAGGATTCGATCTTTTCATCGATGTTGGGGAGAGGATAGCAGTCCTTCGGGCAAGCTTTGTTGAGGTCGGTGTAATCTACACACATCCTCCACTCTCCTTCTTCTTTCTTTACCACTACCGGATTAGATAGCCAAATCGGGTACCTGACTTCAAACAGAAGCCCTGCTTTCAACCATTGCTGCACCTCGTTGTAGATAACTTGATTTCGTTCGGCAGCAAATGATCGCCGTTTCTGCTTGACCGGGGTCGTGTTCGGGTTAATGTTAAGCTTGTGCGTAATGATTTCCGACGACACCCCCGTCATGTCCGTTGGAGACCAGGCGAAGACGTCTTGATATTCCCTTAGGAGCTGGATTACTTGCATGCGTGTTTGAGGTCCCCCGGCAAAGCCGACCTTGACAACCTTCGATGGATCTGCTTCGGACAGGGTAACCTGTTCCGCCGGGGTGTCTGGGATTGACGTCATTTCATCCGGCTCCTTGGGATACTTTGATTGCTATGCTTGGGGTTGACCTCGTAGAGCAACCTGCATGCACTCCTTGGCCTTTATCTGGTCACCTCGGACCGTAAGGGTTCCAGCCGAGGTCGGGATCTTCAACAGCAGGTGGTAGGGCGAAATGATGGCCCTGACTGCATTCAGCCAATCCCGACCTAGTATGATGTTGTAGGGGGAGTTTGCTTTAACCACATAGAACTGAACCAGCTTATTGACGCCGGTCGGCGGGTCGCCAATCGCAACGTCGAGCGCGATGGTCCCTTCGTGTCGCGTCTCTTGCTGCGTAAAGCTCTTGAGAGGCAGGGGTGTGGAATTCACCCGAGCTGGGTCGAGGCCCTATCCTATCCAAGCAGTGTTGGAAGATGATGCTCACGCTGGCCCCACCATCGATGAACACGCGATGGACCATCTTGTTGGCCACTCCGACCTGTATAACCAGGGCGTCGTTGTGTGGTGTAGCGGTAGGCACAGGGTCATCCTCGGAGAATGTGACGGTTTCCCCCTTCTTGAATCTCTTTTTCGTTTGCTCCTCACCCGATGGGACCGGTGGTCTGCGAGCTTCTGCCTTCAACCTGGTTTTTGTCTTGCCTGGGGGTAGCCCGGTGATGGTGGAGACCACTCCGTCGTACTGTGGTGCGTCGTACGGAGGGTCGTCATCCTCCTCGTCGTGATCGACCTTAGCTCGCTTATTGTGGGGAGCACAACGACCTTGTCCTCCTTTCCGTTTTCCTTTTGTGTTTTTCTTCCCCCTGGCTTCGTATCTCTTCAGAGCTCCCTCTTGGGCTAACCTCTCTATCTGTTCCGCGAGGTCGCGGCAATCCTCCGTGTGGTGCCCATGGTCATCATGGAAGGAGCAGTGCTTGTTTTGGTCCCGAGGTTTAGATTTTGACATGGGACGTGGTTTAGCGAACCAGTCCTCGTGGAGTGCGAAGATCTCGGCATTCGTCTTCATAAAAGGAGGTCGTTGGGACGGCTCTGGTCCCACCCGAGGTCCAAGCCGGGACTGGATTGGTCCGGATCCGAGCCGGGACTGGATAGGTCCTCTTTGGAGGCGCTCGAGGGCACTTCTCCGATCACGATCGCTCCGACCTCGATCCCCTTCAGTTTTCTTCTTCTCGGTCTCCTCCCGCTTCAATCGGTCCGCATCCTGGCCATCGGCGAACTGGTATACAATCTTCCACATCTTCTGGGCTGTCTCAGGCTTCCGCTTAGCGAGCTCTTGGTTCAGGGACCCGGGGGCCACTCCATTTCGGAAGGCCGAGATGAGGAAGACGTCGTCGATTTTATCGACCTTCAAGCTTTCCTGCATGAACCTGGAAGCGTACTCCCTTATAGATTCTTTGTCCTTTTGCTTCACCGATAGGAGGTATGCTGTGTCTCGGCGAGCCTGAACCTTCGTATGGAATCTTTGCTTGAATATTTTTTCCAAATAGGTCCAGGACCCCACGCTGCCAGTTGGAAGGCTGTCAAACCAAGCTCGGGCATAATCGATCAGCATCTCGGGGAGTAGCTTGCACATGTGTTCCTCCCTGAGACCCTGGTTGTGCATGCTGTACCGGTAACGCGTTAGGAAGTTAAGGGGGTCGTCCAGCCCATTGTAGGCCGGTATGTTTGGCAACTTGTACACCGTGGGGAGTTTGGTGTCAAGCAGCTCGTCGGTGAACGGGCTGATCAGCCGAGCTGGTTCCTTTTCATGTCGGTGTCGATTCCTAGTGGGACTGCGACTCTCGCTATAGCTCGGGCTTCGATACCTTCTGGGGCTCCGAGGTCGCCTTTGGGTATGATGTCGCCTGGGGCTACTCTGCGAGCTTGGACTCCGACGTCGATCCGAACCCCGCCGGGGATCGCGCCTCTCCTTTAGCTCCGGTTCCGGTCTCTCGGTGTAGCGAGGAGCTTTAGGCAGAGATTTTTGCGTGGAACTCTCCCTGGCTTCAAGTATGGGAGACATCCGGGTTGTCGCAAGAAAGCGTTTGAAACGCTCCTTGTTTGCTTTAGCGAATTCGGCCGCGGCGTAGGTGGTGGCAAGATCAAAGTCTCTGGAGAGATCATCCTCCTTCAACTCGGATCCCTTCGGCTCCGACTCGTCGTTGATCTCTAGCGCGGGCATCCTTTCGGAGGGATTTCCTTCTATTGGGTCCCTGGCGTGCCTCTCCTTTGGGACCGAACTGCCTTTCTGGCGATTCTCTTGGCTTATGGGGCAGCTTTCTGCTTCGTTAGGATTCCCTCGTTGGCTTTGGGCCTCCCGCATGCTTTGTGATCGCGTTACCATCGTAAATCAGCTACGTAAGAACCGTTGATGAGTTTCCCACAGACGGCGCCAATGATAGATCTAGGGTTTGCGAAAGTAGCTAAAAGAAATAATAACACGATGACACAGTAATTTACGTGGTTCGATCGATGTGATCTACGTCCACGGGAGAGAATGCAGAGAGCTTTTATTATGCTTGAGAGTACAATGAGTATTGAATGTCCCTTACACCTCTAATCTTGCATCTATTTATAAGCATTGGGTTAAGCCCTAATCCTTCTAGAGATCGGACTCCTCATACATATCTGGTTGCTTGATACATGTATATCCGATTCCCATTCGTAGTAGAATTCTATCTTCTTCCAAAGTAGGGTTTCGTTACTTGGTCTTCAAGGCCGATGTGGACTTTGTGTGGGCCGAGCTTTAATATATAGGCCGAAATAGCCTTAGGTCGGGCCCAAGATGAGGCCAGTACTATCACTGGTAATCCACTACCACTTGGTTTCCAAGTACTAAGCAACTTCACAACTCTAACCCGAGCTGTGTTCCAACAGTTTGCGGGCACTGTCAAGCCTAACCTTTCAGTTTACGGGTACTGAAAAAACCTTACACACTTGAATTTCCCGCTTCAAGCAAGCGTAACCTTGACCTAACCTTTCTGGGTAAATAGGGGTTTGGTTTGGGGTTCCAACTATGAACGAGTTCTTACAATTAAGAACTTTAGAGTATGATGAACTCGTTCGAAATCTAGGCTTAAGATATACAAAGATTTTGGCCTAGGGATCAGACAAAAAACTTAGCAGTTTCTGAACTAGAAACGCTTTAAGATAAAGTGTTCTTTGAACTATGTAGAACTGCTTGAGAGCTTTTGAAAGATTGATGATTTCAAAGAATGAAAGCTTGTAGAGAGTTTTTCGTATTTGATCCTGAGGTTGAAGACGGGTTTATATAGGTAGAGATTCAAGACTAGCCGTTGGAGGAGCCGTTTGAATCTTACCTACTCTTCTTAAATTCAAGATTTGCCGTTGGGCGAATCTGCACCTGTCTTCATTTGTGTCACATCCTAGGTCCTGAAGTCTAGGATGCTGATTTGGCAATCCCTCATTGGTCGAGGCATGTTGACTTCCTCTGACGCCGAGATCTTCTGCCTTTGGAGCTGGCTTTTGAATTCAGAGCTGGACTGACTTGAAGTGAAGTCTTCAGAGTTAGTTTCCTTTGTTCTGTACAGCTGGACCGGCTGTGTTTTGAACTCAGCTCGAATTCTCTTCAGCTTGATCATGCTCTGCTGGAGGACTCAGCTGAAGGTTGACGCCTGCTGTCTTTCCCTAGCTGACTCCTGCTGTAGACACAGCTGGGTCGACTGCTGTCTTCCGCTAGCTGACTCCTGCTGTAGACACAGCTGGGTCGACTGCAGTCTTCCGCTTCCTTAACCTGTAAACCTAGAAAATCTAAAGCTCAAACAGGCGAGCTGAAAAACACTATTTAGGTTGACGCGATCATCAATTCGGTTGGAGAATCAGTTGGGTTTTGGTATCAAATCGAAACCTTATAATTTTCCCAACAATTTCCCCCTTTTTGATGATGCCAAAACCTAACTGAGACAACTTATGACGCAGAAAAACTTGTGTTTTATTAATGTAAGAATATACATTATAACACAGGAAAAAGAAAGAAGGAAAAAAAACTTCAAATCTTCAGTCTTCAATCCTTCAGTCTTCAATCCCAGTTGGCTGGGTCTTCTCTTCTGCATCCGTTGCTTCTTTCTTTTGACTCGTCTCTTCTTCAGCTGATTCTGATTCAGCTGGTTCCTCTAGCTCAACAGTTTGCCTCTTCTTTGACTTGTCTCTTCTCCCTTACTTCCCCCTTTTTGGTATGATCAAACAGGGTGGGAGAGATACACCATCGGCTGTTGCGATGTTTTAGTTTGGCGAAACTGTGGTTTTCAGCTCTGAGCAGCGAGGTTTGGAGTCTAGGTGGCTCAGCTGTTGTATTAGCTGGCTCTTCTTCAGTAACATTAGCCTCAGCTGTGATTGCAGACACATCGTCCTTGGCCTGATTCAGCTGGTGCGGTCCAGCTAAGTGCTTGGAGGGATGAGTTGGCACGGGAGATAGCATCTTTTGAGTCGGGCACAACTTCATTCCTTGCAAATTTTGCTTCTTCAGACTTCTTAGATTGAATGAGAAAGTCTGATTCAGCACTTGAGGGACTTGGGTTCAGCTCATATCATCATCATCCAGCTGCAGGTGATCATTGGCTGGGTGATGTTTCTCATTTGAGCTTGGTGCAGGGGCTTGAGCATCTTTCATCGGAAGATCTCGAAGCTGATGTCCCTGTGGAGCTGAAGGAAACTGAGGAGAAGACGGTTGAAGTATTCCATCTGTCTTGGGGTTTAAGCTTGGTTGATCAGCTGGAATACTCCGTTGCGGTGTTGATGACGATAATGTTCACGCAGGCGCATGAACTTCTCCTCCATCGTAAGAAACGACCGCTTGTGGGCCTTCTGCTCCTCGGAGAGTAATTACGAATTCTCTCATAATGTCAGCTGGCTTCTCGGCTGACTGACTGAGCACCTTTGACTTGAGTCTTCTGTTTGAAGACGGTGCTTCAAAGATGTTTTGTCTCCTCAAGTTGTCTCCGATTCAGGCCAGGACGGAGATAGATGCATCTTTGCTTTGTCTCCCGCATCTTTTCTGCGCTCACTGTGGTGGAGCAAGAGCTTTGACATGACTGCTCTTGAAGACTCTGGCTTTATCAACATCTGGTCCAGGTCTGTTGACGTTGGTTTTTGCATCCCAGGGAGTTGTATGTCCCGTTCTCTCTTTTATGTTGAGAGAAACAGTGGGGCTGATGAAGTCTTTTTCCTTTGACATTCCCAGGAAGTTTTCTGCACCTTCCTGGTGAATGACGTTCTTGAGCTTTGCAGTCTCTCACTGTATTGGACTGGATCTATCGATGGGCTTCACTTTCTTTTGGATTTCCGTCTTCTTTGAGGTTCCTGAGAGTTAAGTAACTCTTATCTTGAAGCTTTGACAGATTCTTCAAGTTTGATCAGCTTCGGGAGATATCTTTCTGGATTCCATGTGCTTCTTCTGCAACTTTTGTTAGTAGAAACAAATAATACCAATTGATGGAAATAAGAAAGAATGCCGAAAAACTTTTTAGGGTTGATGCAATGCTTTACGTATATCTTCTAGCATATTTAAAGAGCTTTCTTGATGAATGGACGATCAAGATTTATCTATTGATAAGAAGATCTACGACTAGGAGTGATTCTCGCGTCATGTCAATTTCTTGATTAGAAGATGCGAGTTAATGCGCGAGAGAGGACGGTTGAGGCGTTTTGACTTTTGCCTCGAAACTCTCATGATTCAATTCTTTGCAGACTTTTTAATTAAATTTGATTAGATATGATAAGATATGAGTTGACTGAAAACAGATTGAGTAGGTGTAGTTAATGTTGTTGCAAACCTCTCAGCTGATCATTGTAGTCAGCTGATACCTCGGTTGAGTGGGTGTGCTGGGTGATCGTGGTTCCAGCTGGTTCCCCCTCAGCTGAATAATCCTTCAATTTCAGCATCTGGTTTAGCTGGATTCTTTCTCAGCTGATATCAGTGACGTTGATTCTGAATTACAGTTGTCTGCTTGCATTCAGCTGGGTCTGCTTCCATTCAGCTGGGTCTGCTTCCATTCAGCTGGGTGAAGCATCGTCTAGGTTGAGTAGTCCAAGTAATCCGCACAGCATTTTGAATCTTGCTTCTATCAGCGGTTTTGTGAGAATATCAGCCCGCTGTATGTCTGTGTGAATTTTCTCAACAATCACATCCCTCTTTTCTACGTGATCTCTGATGAAATGATGTCGTACGTCTACATGCTTGCATCTTGTGTGAAGTACTGGATTCTCTGAAATGGCAATCGCACTTGAGCTATCACAGAAAATTGGAACCTGTCCAGTTTTCACTTCATAGTCATCCAGCTGATGTTTCACGTAGAATTTGTGAGCAAGCAGCCTTCCAAATGGCCATATATTCTGCTTCTGTCGTGGAAGTTGCGACGCACGTTTGCTTCTTTGAAAACCATGAAATCAACTTACTTCCTAAGAACTGACAAGTTCCTGAAGTTGATTTTCTGTCCAACCGATCTCCAGCGAAGTCTGAGTCTGAGTATCCAGTCAGCTGTAGATTGTCTTCAGCTGGGTACCACAGCCCAACATTCTGAGTTCCTTTGAGATATTTGAGAATGTTCTTGGCTGCTTGCATGTGTGCTTCCTTTGGATCAACTTGAAATCTGGCACACACTCTGACTGCGAAAGAGATGTCTGGACGACTTGCTGTTAGATACAACAGGGATCCTATTATCCCTCTGTATTTGCTGGAATCAACTGACTTCCCTTCAGTTCCTGGTTCAATCTTCCAGTTGGTGTTCATTGGAATCTTTACAGTTCTGCTGGATTGAACTCCATACTTGGCGATCAAGTCTTTCACGTATTTGGATTGATTTATGAAAATCCCTTCTGATGATTGCTTGACTTGAAGTCCTAGGAAGAAACTCATTTCTCCCATCATGGACATTTGGAACTTCTCTGACATCATCTCTCCAAATCTTTGGCATAAGAAGCTTGATCTTGATCCAAAGATGATGTCGTCTACATAGATTTGAACAACCAGGATATCTTTTCCTGACTTGATGGTGAAGAGAGTTCTGTCTACTGAGCCCTTCTTGAATCCTTTGGATAGAAGAAAATTTGACAGAGTGTCATACCAAGCTCGAGGTGCTTGCTTCAATCCATAAAGAGCCTTCTTTAGCTTGTAGACTTTATTTCCTTCTACTTCAAATCCTGGAGGTTGTTCAACGTAGACATCTTCATTGATTTCTCCATTTTAGAATGCACACTTCACATCCATTTGATAGATCTTGAATTTGTGATGTGCTGCATAGGCGAGAAAGAGTCTGATTGCTTCCAATCGTGCTACTGGAGCAAATGATTCTTCGAAGTCAATTCCTTCCTGCTGAGTGTAGCCCTTGGCAACCAGTCGAGCTTTGTTTCTGATGACGACTCCCAGGGTATCCAATTTGTTCTTGAATATCCATTTGAGTCCTATGACTTTGACTTCTTGAGATCTGTCGATCAATTCCCAGACACAATTTCTGAGGAATTCGTTCAGCTCTTCTTGCATGGCGTTAGTCCAAGGCATGCTCTTCAAAGCTTCGAGAATTGATTGAGGCTCTGGCACTTGAGCTATGTAACACGCCATTAGAGTTGTGTCTTCATCATAGACTGTCAGTTCTAGCTCTACTGAGAGTTGAGCTGTGTCAGCTGCTTCTTGATGATCCGATGAGGCTTGAGCAGCTGAGCTTCTGGTTTTGACTTGGTCAGATGGTTCATCAATGATTGCTGACGATGGATGATCTTCAATCCATCTTCTCCTCTTACGAATTTCTTCTTCCAATTGATTGATGCTTGACGTGGCTAAATTTCGTCTGTCTTGGAGTTGCTCAGGAGTTAAGTCTTGAGAGATTGGTTCTCTTTGATTTAGATTTTGAGGAGACTTCTGTAGAGGCTCAGCTGGAGATGGAGCTGGGGATTCAGCTGTGTCTGGATTTCCAGCTGATGATGTTCTCCCTTGATTTGGCGTTGAAGGTTCTTCTCGATTTCCAGCTGGTGGAGCTTCCTGGTTGATTTGAAGTTCCTCCTCTGGCTCATCGTCCCAAATTAATGGTTCGGCCAGATTTCTGATTCTATTTTCTTGAGCTCTTGTCTGAATCGGTCTTGAAGATTCTCCTTCGTTTCTTCGTTTGATAGAATCTCTATATTCGAAGGAGGATTCGTCAAAGGTAACATGTGGAGTTACTTCGACTATTTGAGTTCTTCTGTTGAAGACTCTATATGCTTTACTCACAGCGGAGTAACCAAGGAATACTCCTCGGTCTGTCTTCACGTCGAACGTCTTGAGCTGTGTCTTCCCATTGTTAAGGATGTGACATTATCTTGCACTTCTTCTGTGTTGATAATCTTTCCAGTAGGATAGGCAGCTTAGTCCTGGTTTCGCTCTTCTGGTACAAGAATGATACCCATGTGAATCTTGAGAAATCATCCACTACGACCAGAGTATATTTTCTGCCATTGAAGCTTGCTGGAGTAACTGGACCAAAAAGATCCATGTGAAGGAGTTGAAGTACTCGATCGCCTGATCGAATCGGCTTGAGAGAGAATGAAATTCTTGTCTGCTTTCCTTGTTGACAAGCGCTGCACATATGACTTTTGTCATATACTTGATTTGGAATTCCATTAGCGAGCTGGTTCCTAGCCAGTTTGTTGATTGTCTTGAAGTTGAGATGATTCAGCCGTCTGTACCACAGCCAGCTGACTTCATTACTGCTTTTCGATACAAGACAAGTCTCCGGAGGGCTGCTGTTCCAGTCAGCAAAATACATATTTCCTTCTCTTTTCCCTCTTACGAGTATCTGCTTGGTTTCCATGTGCTTCACTGTGCATCCCTGTGCATCAAACTTGACAGAAAAATCGTTGTCGCAGAATTGGCTAATGGAAAGCAAGTTGTGTTGCAATCCTTGTACATAAGAAACATTTGGGATTATAACATTTCTAGTTTCAAATGTACCATAACCTTTGGTTAGGCCTTTGGAGTTGTCACCAAATGTTACTTGTGGACCTGTACGCTCGATATACTCCTGGAGTAGATGCTTTAGGTGCGTCATGTGATTGGAACATCCACTGTCCAAGTACCATAGCGTTCTCATCGACTCCTCAGAGATGCGTCGATTCCTTACAACCTATATAAAAAATTAAAATTCAGGTACCCAGTTTTAATTGGGTCCTTGTGGGTTAGACAGAGATCCTTTGACGACCCAGATCTGCTTGATGACTCGAATTGGGTCATTTGATCTGATAATTCTCCCAGCTGAGTCGATATACACATTCTTTGTGTTCTTCGGTTGTTGCTGGCGGGGTCTTGATCTCAGTGTCTTCCCGTTTTGATGTCTTGATTTCTTTTGGTTTCCAGCTGTGTGCCTAGCTGAGATGTTCCTTTGTCTCTGCTGTCTTATGTGATGCTGTGGCTGGAAATGATTATCCAGCTGGTACTCATATGAGTGATATCCAGCTGGGTATCTCTGATATCTCGGTTGATATCATTCAACGTGCTGTTGATGTTGCTGGTATCTGTAAAATCCAGCCTGTTGTCTTCATTGAGGTTGAGCACGTTGCTGTCTGAGTTGGGCTTGAGGTTGTTGCACAGCTGACCTTCTTGATGCCTGTTGTGTCCTCGACGGAGCTTGAGGATGTTTCACGCCGTGCCTTCCCGACGCCTCGCCGTGTCCTCAACCGCCGATGCCGAGTTCTTTGGGATTGGAGGTTCGTTTGCACGTACAAACATTACCTTTGTTCCACTTGTGGAGGCAATGTTTGAGGCATCCTTTGATTCGTTGTATCCCAGTCCCGCTTTGAGTGCTGCTGGACGTTGAGCACTAATGATCTCGTCCATTGTTGACGTGGCTTTGATGAGAGCTACTATCTTCTTAGATAGTACCTCTTCGGTGCTTTTCAGCTCAATGATCTCAGCTGACTTCTTTTCCGATTCAGCTGTGACCTTTTCCACATCTTTCATCAGCTGTTTCTTCTCATAGTAGAATTCCTTCATCAGCTGATCTTGTTTCACTATTTTGTCTTTTAGTGAAACAACTTCCTGTTGGAGCTGTGTTGTATCAGCTGCGTCTGATACCTTTGTCTTTTCCAGTTCTGCCTTCAGCTCGGCATTCTCACACATAATGACGTCAATGATCTCTTGAAGCTCCTTGGAATCGTTCATTACTTTCTCTACTAGACTCCAATCAGGTAGTCCAGATTCTGAGACCTGTGTAGAGTGTTCGTGTGATGGTGAGAGGTTAGATAGATTTTGAGTTCGAGACATTACCTCATCTTCATCGATGCCGTCTGTTTGTCCCATGATGCATGTATCCCAATCAGGTTCATCATGGGCCATCAGGACTTCTTCTTCCGAGTCTGAAAATGGCATGTCATCCATTTTGTTGCACTCTGATTCTTCATTGGCGATATAAGCTCTCCTTCTATCAGCTGCCTTAGCTTTCAGTTGGTCTTTGTCTTTCTTGGACAGCTTTGGACAATCTAGCCGGTAGTGTCCTGGTTCCTTGCAGTTGAAGCAACCTTCTTATGTTCGTTTGTCAGTTGACTTCTCATCAGCTGCTGCGTACTTGTCTCTGTAAGTTCTTGCGAACTTCTTGTATTTGTCCTTGCTGGTGTTGAGTCTGTTGTAGTTTTTGACCAGCATGGCTATTTCTTCAAGTAGCTCTTCCTTGCTCATGTCCTTCTTATCCTTCTTCGATGACTCAGCTGACTGCATGTATGCGGATTTATTAGAGTTGGCTCTGAACGCAATCTCCTTTGTTGCAGGTGTCAGCTCTCCATCATTCTGATTGTTTGAAGATTCTTTCATTGTAATCTTCAAGTTGTACTCGTTGGCTTTGAGCAGGGAGTATAATCTTTCAGTTGAAAGATTACCTAAGTTACTTCGACTTTGGTGTACCACCTTATAGGTGTTCCATTCAGCTGTGAGCGCTGAAAGAACTTTTAGATTCTTTTCTCGCTGGGTGTATTTCCCAGTTCTGATGGTTTCTATTTCCACCATAATATTGGAGAATCTGAGTTCCATCCCTTCGATGGACTCGTTGACCAACTGCTTGAAGTTATCAAACTTCTGGCATGCAATCGTGAATTTATTCTCCTTTATCTCCTCCGACCCTTCGCATAGCTTTGCTAGGGTTTCCCACATCTCCTTTGCGGTTTCGCAGTTGATGATTTTGCTGAGGTAGGCATTGGAGACCGTTGAAGATATGGTGTTCCTCGCGAAGCTGTCTAGTCCAGCTTGCTTCCTTTCTTCTGAGGTGTGCTCATTCTTGGGCTTGGGAATGAGCTGATATCTTGGTTGTTCGCCATCTTGAGTTGGGACAAGCTCGTTCCCTAATTTGTAGATGATGATGGGTCCGTCTGTGATGACGTCCCACATCATATCGTGATGCGCACAGAGAAAGCTCTTCAGTCTGAACTTCCATATTGCATAATCATCTACCGAGAAGGTGTGAAGATTCCTGTTAAGATAAGAATCCATAGAAATATGCAGTATGTAATAATATGAGTTTTTCACAAAGAGGATGCATTCGGATGACCCGCGACAGATTGTCAAGAGAGATCTCTTGATACAGAAACGGTGGTCTGTTGAACCACTGCTCTGATACCAATTGATGGTCCCTGAGCTAGGTATTTGGTGTAGAGGGGGGGTGAATACACCAAATAGATTTCTAGAAATTTATTTCAAGTTAAATCACAGAGTTGGTGAGCTCAGTTATTGATCCAGCAGAGGACACATTTTGGTTGTTAATATTTCTCACTATATTAATTGGCAAATTATGTATTAAGGATTTAAGTACTAGGGTTACATTCCCTATTTTGGTTGTTAATATCTGTCACAATATTAATCGCCACATTATATATTAAGGATTTAAGTACTAGGGTTACATTCCCTATTTTATATTTCCGCAAATTTTTTTGTTTTATCCTACATCAAATATTGTGAATTTAATTGAACACCACATAGAGGTAGAGGTACAAAACGGCTTCAAATGAGGTTTTACATCACCCCTAATAACTCTTTACACAAGCGGAAACCGTACCAACACTATTAATATAAAACGAACACCACCGCCAACCTATATCTTGTCGCTCCCGTCATCAACGTCATGAACATCACTCTTCGCTCCTTCTGAGTTGTCTACATCGTCGCAATGATCATCATCTTGATCTGACCCCTCCATGGCTTCCTCCTCCTGAGCATCAACTCTTTCCTCTGCATTACTAGTTGAAGCCGCATACTCGCAAAAAATGTCCTTCAAGTAATGCCAATTTTCCTCCCCTTCATGCTTGTAGCACAACATCTCCGGTTGATGCTGGAGAATTTTTTGCAGTTTTAATCTACTTGGTAAAGAAATAGATATGAATACTTAATGAAAATTTCTCTTACCTCAGCGAACCACTCCCACACTGAATCTGGAGCCGTCACCACGTTGCTACTAGGATCATATTGCACAAAAAATATGCACTGAAGGTTGGAGAAATTCTCATACCGTTGTCGCCACTCCTCGGCTTTGCATTTCACCTCCTTCAGTTTTGTGTAGGTACCTCCACGTTTCATAAAATCTCGTAGCTCTGCAAGTTGAAGTCCTTACTCCATGGTTCATACATTCGAAGTCTAACTTGGTACCATTGCTCGTGAAGGTAGCCAAGCGCTATTTTCTCATTAATCCGTGTCCATACACCCCGGTAGAAAACTTTATCTTGTGAGATTACCTCCGGTGGAGCCATCTTTCTGTTTTAAGGAAGTATTTTTTTTGTTCGTGTAGTACATACGAAAACGTAATCCTTATTTATACTTGAGACAGAGAGGGTACGCACGATCAAATCCAATATTTTATAGTCATCTATTAATTGTTTGAAGGTAGCGACTCTTACATCAATTCATGCAAGAATCTTTCCTTGGCATCATCATATTTTCATGTCGATTTTTGTTGTAGCTTAACTTTTTGATGCCTATCTTTAACTTTTTCATGCCTATCTTTAGCTTTTTCATGTCTATTTTTCATGCCTATATTAATAATTTCACTTTTTCATGTATATTTTTAGGTAGGTATGCCGAGATTAGAGCCATCTCGTTTACTTTTTAATTTATATAGGCAAAATATTAAAAATACTGATGAATGTATAATTTAATTTATATAGGCAAAATCACGCTGTTATCGGCATTAATACTAGCAGTTCAATGGAGAACTAAGAACTCCGATAATACGAGAAAATGCTTACAAAGGCACCCATATTACAAAGATAAATACCACGAGATATCTACCATTTGGAAAATGGTAGATATTTAATCAAACTACTAAAACTCAAATAAAGAAACTAATATAAATATCTATGGATTGGAAAATTGTAAACATCTAAGAACACTAACGAAGTAATATAGATAAAAAGCTAGTGCATACGGGCTTAAAACATAAGATGATTCATTAACGTGGGCTTGACGATGCAACCGAGTTTGAGCCACCATTTTTCGTACGAGACTCCTTAGGCGATGGCGGAAAGGCATTTTGCATTGGAAATTTGCGCCTCCCTTCCATGTACTCGTCGAACAACCTTCTACACATTTTCGGGACATTTTTTGCCAATGGAGATATCACTTCCTCTGAATCTGAATGAAGTATGACCACATTTTCGGGGTCCTCATGTGGAAGACTTGAGTCACTTATATTCATGACCGTGTGATGAGGCTCAACCTTTACATCATCCAGGCCAAAGCACATGGCTAGCTTATCAAATAGAGGCTCTCCTTCATAGTAGTATGCTTGGGCGAAATTGTTTTTCTGCAATAAATATAGGCATTGTGCACGGTGGTCAAAGATTGTGGAACATATACATAGCTACAAATTTATGACTACCATTAATTACCTTGAACAAACGCTTCCATACGTGATCGTCTGCAGTGATCGTGTTTGTTTGAAGATCCCAATGAGTATGTGGATTATCAGTTATCGATTTGAACACGCGATAACGCGTCTCCAAATGCCCTACATGCTCTTGAACATCATTGCAACTTAATTTGCATCTGAAAGTTGAATTGACAACCCATCTAGCAGTAAGTATTGCATGGCATGAATACTGCATGGCATGAATCGACTTCATCTTTATAGTAGGTCTCATTTTTTTGCTCTACAATTGAAGTAAGAAAAATGGAGTCCATCTCTGGAGTCCACTTCCAATCATAAAAGAAATCACTTTGAGAGGGAACAACATTGAATGACATTTAGAGAGATTGTGATTGTTTACGAAGAGAGGGCCGGAGGTGGAGGGTATGAAGTTATTTTCTATAGTTGTTAATTTATAGAGTATGAAAATATTAATGTTGCAGCTGCTAGCTGCTATCCATTCACATCGCCTTTAAACTAAGCTACAAATTCATAAATGATAAAAAAAACCTATGAAACTATTACTGCAATTGCCTATATATGAATGATGCATAAATGCAAGTCCCTCATAAGTCAACTTCTTGTAAGAAGACTGGATACATCCAAAGTAACACCTGTAGGGAAATAAGACAAGATACCTATTATATGTTGGTATTATCTGGCCTATCAAACATGCTCTAAATAATTAATAATTAACAACATCACGGTAGTGAATGTGTGCAAATTAATAAAAAGATAGGCGACGATAATGTAATAATTTTGAGTGGATACTACTGTGGTTTTTTTGGCTAGTTTTAGCCACAAGAGTTAAATTTCCACAGGCATATTGTATGGACACTTCAGGTATGCATTATTATGACACCTAAACAAAATTATTTTTTATTACATACAGTTTTCAAATCATGAATAGGGCGTCACACAGAATTTGGGTTGACGACGAGCAAATTTGCAGGGATAGGGTTGTTTTTTGTATTTATTCAGGCACGTGAAAGCATAACTTTTCAGGCATGCGTCATTTTATGAATTGGGAAACGGAATTGTGCAGACATCTTTCATAGGGGTACTTTTAACAATAGTGCAAAAGAACAGTGTTCATTCATGACTGAAAAAAATTAATAATTTTCTCAATTCATTGAAACAGCTAAGTAATCCAATAGAACAAGACTACATAAAGCAAATATTCTTCTAATTAAATCACATGTTGTTTGAATCATTATTCCTGAGAAATTGATCACGGAGCCTCCATTACTATTTTCTAAGGACCAAAGCTTCAAAGGTTTATATGAATAAAGCAATAATTCCACCCTTATTGATGGTCCCAAGACGGATACCTTGGTGTAGAGGGGGGGTGAATACACCAAGGTTTAAAAACTTTTCCATTTAAAACTCTTTTGAGTGAGCTGGCTGTGTTCGATCCAGCTGGAAGGCAGCTTGATCGACACAGCTGGCTGTGTGCGGAATGTGGTGGGATTTTGGAAAGTCCGTCTGTTGTTTCAAATATATTGCAAAGCTGTGTTTCTCTTTTCAGTTAGTCAGTTTATGCAGCTTGAAATAATGCTTATGAAGGGTTAGCTGGATGCATAAATAAACATGAAAGAACACAGCTATTTAACGTGGTTCGGAGAAACTACTCCTACGTCCACGACCAGAAACCTCTGGTAATCCACTAAGGACACCACTGACTTTTCGCGCAGTCAGCAAGCGTTGCAGCTTGGTTCCTCAAGCTGGATACAAGTTTACGCGTACTGTATCGAAACGTAACCAGACTGTTTACGGGCACAGCTGAAGCCTAACCTGTAGTTTGCGGGTACTACAGAACCAACACTCGAATTACGCGCTTCGAGCAGGCGTACCTTTTACCTAACCTTTTCTGGGTTTGGGTTTGGGGTTTTTCAACTATGAACGAGTTCTTACAATTAAGAACAATGAGTATGATGAACTCGTTCAAACTAGGCTTAAGATGGGAAGGATTATATGCCTAGTTACTAGTGGGAGAGAGCTTCAGCAGCCTGAGAATAAATAACATCTTATAAGAATGAAGGCTGCTGTATCTTTGAAGCTTTTCTGAGAGATCTCTTGATCTTTGGTTAGACTTCCTTCAATGAAGTATGTTGATCTCTCTTGAATGTATTATCTCGTCTCTCATCTTTTTCTGATGATGAAGAAGACTTCTATAAATAGGGAGAGATTAGAACTAGCCGTTGGAAAGAGCCGTTCTGAATCTCTACCTAACTTCTGACAGGATTGACTTGTCTTCTTCCTTGATTTCCTCGTAAAGCAATCCTAGGTTTGACTTCTAGGTGCTGAGGTGTCGAGTTCCTGCTGGTCCAGATCAGATCTGACTTTATCTAAAGTTCACTTCGACTCTGCTGTGTTGGTGACTCTGAGCTGTCTTGAACTCTGCTGGATCATTGACGCTGAGCTGAGTCTTGAACTCTGCTGGGTCTTGACGCTGAGCTGAGTTGTCACACGAGCTGGGTCTTTCTTACAGCTGTGTCTGGAAGAACTTTATCGTCTTGGATCTGGATAACGTTGCTTAACACTTCGACTTGGCTTACCCTGCTGTGTACTCAGCTGGGTCTTCTGCTGTCTTCAGCGACCACCTGTAAACATAGAAAATCTATAAGCTCAAACAGGTGAGCTGGAAAACACTTGGGCTTGTGCAAACATCTACTCGGTTGGGGTCAGCTGGGTTTTGGTATCACTTCAAAACTCTATTAATTTTCCCAACAATTTCCCCCTTTTTGATGATGCCAAAACCCCAAGTTGGAAAAACAAAAATTGCTTCTCCCTTAACAGGAAACGGGGATTCAACGAATTAAACAATCACAGCAGGTAAACATATTCAGAGCCTGGACAAAGAGAGATTGTCTTCAGGTTGATTTTGATAAAATGAACTTTTCATTAATAGGAAGAATTTGTACAATTATCTAAATACAAAAGTTCAAAATAAAAATTCCCGGTTAGGTTGGGTCTTCAAATTTGATCATTTCTTAGTGGATTAAATCAATTTGATGGTCAGTCTTTAGACCATATCTATTGAAGATGAACTCTTCCAGCTCCTTCCATTCAACTTGATTTTTCAACTTTGAAATTCCTCTTTCACCAGCCCAGTGATTAATTTCTTTGATGATTTGGGCCTTGTCAGGAAGGTTTGTTCCAGCTAGAAATGGAGGCTTTAGCTGTTTGACTTTTGGAGCCTTCAGCTGGATGTTATTGCTTTTGGCATAGAGGGCGATTGACCTTGCCATCATTGGATCTGTCTCATGAAGCTCGAGGAAATAGTCCTGGAAAGCAGCTTCTGGATCCATGCCTTTGAACTGATTTAAGTAATAGAATTCTTTGATGAATTCTGATTTGCATCTTTCCCAGTTTTCATTGATATCGTCTGGGTTCTTCTTATCAGCTGAGGCTGCTTGGATTTGTTTCTTCTTTGCTTGTCTGTAGCTCTGCCTTTTCTTCTTCTGCTTTTTCTCAGCAGGCTTGAGAGCTTCAGCTTTCTTCTTAACAATCTTATCCAGCTCTTGCATTTCTTTTCTTTGCTCGTTGTGGAAGTTACACAGCCAGTGATAGTCTTTGTATTCTTCAGGCTTGTGTCCACATGCTTTGGCAAGAGCGACCATTTTCTCTCTCCATGTCTCTTTGACAGCTTTGGCTGGAGCAGTTGGCTCTGTCTCTTCTTCATCCAGCTCTTTTGCAAAATCGTCGATTTCCCTCTGTATTTGCTGCACAGGTTCCCCCTTAGCTGCAGCTTCCCTCTCACTTGTTTTTCCAGCTTCATTCTGATCTTCCCCCTTTTTGGCATTATCAACAAGGGAGGTAGAGAGGTTGGCAACTGTTGCGCTGAACTTGGAGAGAATACCTTCAACATCAGCGATCTTGACTGAGTTGTCGAGTTTGTGACGAGATTCAGGCAAGGCGTCTTGCTGCCGGCTTCCGAACCGAGCATCCGATCTTTATATAAGTTGAAGAGTTGGCGGATGTCAGAGCTGTTGGAGAGAGTGGTCTTTTTGAGAGCTTCCAGCTGGCTTGAAATATTTGCAATGTCGTCAACCAGTGGAGCTTGAAGGTTTGAGATGATCTCAGGGACTCTCTTCTCTAGAAGAATTGACTGATCAACTTGTTGAGAAACAAGAGATTGTCTGAGATCTCTGCTGGTGCTTTCCTGCAGATTGAGAGCGAATCTGTGAACGTCGTCAATGGACAGTCCATTGCTCTGGACTTGCGACTCTATAGCTGTGATGCGCAGAAGGGTATCAACATTTGATTTGAGTCTATCCTGAAAAAGGATTTCCTCGACTTGTTTTGCAATTTCGTCCTTCATTGCATCAGAGAGCTCAACATGATCCGTCTGGGTTCCGGATTCGGCTTGGGCGGGTTTTCTTGCCTCGATCTCGACCGGTGAGCGAGTGTCATCGGCAATTGGACTGCGTGGGGCGACACGGTGGCTCGGCTGTTGCGGCCGGTTGGCTCGTCTTCAATCATCATTGCCTCAGCTGTGTTGGCAGGTACAGCTTCATTGGCACACTCAGCTGAGACTTCCTTGGAATTGTCAGCTCCAGAATGTGTCTCCCACCCCGCAGCTGTTAGAAGCTTGTCAGCTGATTCCCAGACTTCAGCTGGGTGCGGCTTGGGATACTGCTGAGACACTTCAATTATTCCTCTGATGAGATCATCTTGATGTAAATATGCATCCTCCAGACTTCCAAAGCCAAAAGTGTGCTGGAGGCGTGCTTCATCAGTCTTCAGTTTCTCTAAGGAGAAAGTCTCTATCAGCTGCTCATTCTGGTACCAAGTTGCCATCTTGGTAGCCAGATAGAGCTTGAGGTCTCCAACTTTGACAAGGGCAATGGGCAGGTGCGCCAGAATTGGATACTGAGTTAGAGCACTCTTGATCCCTGCAATGCGCAAGTCCTCGTACATGGCTTCCATAAAGGCTGAGCCAGTAGAGTTGAGAGAAGGAGAGGTAGTAGAATCACTCTCCTCCGATTCTCGTGGAGATTTGAGGAGCGGGTTCAAAGGGTTCTCAATTGGTTGTGAAGAAGTATCACCAACTGTGGGAGTTTGAGCTTTGGGTGATGCTGTTTTGGGGGAATGGTGGGATAAGTGGAAGAGGGTTCAGGCTTGGGTGTCACTGGGCCGTGAAGGAGCTTCGGCCGGTTGAATATCTTCTGCTCTCTTGCGGAGATGGCTCTTTGGTTGGAGAGCCGGGCAGTAGAGGGAAGGCTGTTTCGGCGGAGGCGAGAGGAGGTGAGGGGCGGGGTGAGCTTCTTGGATTATCCGGCTCGTCCTCCGAGCCGGATGACAATCCATCATTCAATCCCATCTCGGCCAGATGTTTGATCCGTATTGATCGAAGGCCGACACCGGGCCGTGGGGAGAGAATCACCATAGCTTGACTTGGAATGACAAATGTTTTCTTTTTCTTCTCAAATTTTGGACCTCCACTGGTTGTGGTCACCGCTCTTCCTCTTTCTTTGTTTCTTTTCAGCTGGAACTTCTGCCTCTGTTCCTTCCAGCTGCTTCTTGCCCTTACTCACAGCAGGCTGCTTCTTCAGAAGATCATTGATTTGATTTATTCTTTGGAAAAGAATCTTCGTTTCTGGAAACGGTTCTGAATCAGCCCACTTTACTGTGTGCCCTTTCACTGCTTGCTCTATTAAGAAAGAAATTTTGGAGCAGAGATACAGTGGCTCTGAAGCTGAAAACATCGTCCTGGTGGAGTTGAACTTTATCTTCTCTGACTCCTTGACCAGTCGGTTGAGTAGGAAATCAAACCAGTTGACGTTTGCGCCTTTGATCATGGCAATCATCGGCTTGAGCTTTGGAATGCTGATCTCTCCTTGAGATCCAGCTATCCCAAGAATACATTTTTGTGTGATGTCCAGCAGCAGCCTGTACTTTGGCTTGAGCAGGAGCTTTGACATGCTTGCTCTGTACGGCTCTGGGGAGATAAGCATCTCTCTGCTGAGGAATTCATCTACTTCTTCCCGACTGTAATCATCTGGGATGAATTCTCCTTCTCTGGGAAGGTTGAACTCCTTTCGTAGCATCTTATTGAGTTTGATGGTGACGGTTGCTGTATCAAACTTTCCGTCTTCGCCTTTGACGCTCATGTCAAATGACGATGAGTAGAAGCCGTCTTCGTCGATAATGTTGAGGTAGAACAGAGCGGCATCTCTCTTTAGCAAAAGCTTGGGCATGGAGGTTGCCCACAGCAGGAGACCGGAGTCTGCAACTGTATCCACCATCTCTTTTAACTCAGAAACATGGAGATTGGAGGTGGACAGAATACTCTCAAATGACAGCTTTATCATTAGGGCTTCAAACTGGTTCATCCCTGCGATTGATTTCTTGGGCGCCATTTCTGCAACTTGGAGAATTTGATTGTGCGAAGAACTTGCAGATAATAGATGAAGATTTTGAATCTTTGAAATTTGCAGAGATAAAGATGAAGGAAGAAAGGATCTGCGTATCTTTTCCATATATATCAACTGCCATAACGGATCAACGGTTAAGATTGAAACAGTTGATATTCGATCAACTACCGGGAGAGATTCACTCATCACGTTTTGCCGACGTGCTTTCGGCGAGTGTATTACAACCGCGCGTGAGGTATTTCAAACGTTTGACGTTACGCCTCGATCCGCCGTGCTACGCACTATGCGTACTTTATAATTAATGCGATGGGAAAGGAAACTTATCAAACAATTTAATCTAAGGAATGTCCGTCCGCTTAACATATGAATTCAAAATAATTGGACTTTATATAGCATATTCCTCGAGCATTTATTGCATGAGATGCAGACGGTCGGCTTGGACACGAGAATCCGGTGATATCACAAATGTCTTCTTCTTTTGCTTGATTGACAGTTTTCCTCAGCTGAGTATTTTGAGATTAGCTTGAATTTCCTTCAGCTGAGTTCCCTTGAGTTCTGCGACTGATGTCCAGCTGAGCTTGATTCCCTTTTTGGCTGTGAAATCCTTCTGAACTGAGCTTTTGGGATCCAGCTGAGTTTGTTCCCCCTCAGCTGGATGATTTTTCTTCATCCGGATTGAGCGGTCCAAGTGATCCACACATCATCTTGATTTAGATTTCAGCATGTTGTGCTTTTGTGTGACTTTTTCCCAACAATGGATTCTTTCAGATGTTGAGATAACTCTTGGATGCTTTCATGTCGTCAGCTGGGTTAGAGGATCATCTTGATTTTCCTGCTGGATCAGGTTTCTCTTCAGCTGATGACTCCAGCTGTGTTTATTTTGGAGAGAGTATCCTGCTGGGTATTCTACTTGATTTTACTAAATCTTTTCAGCTATGTAGAATTCCCCCTTGATTTGTCAGTAGGTGGCTTTTTCTTCAGCTGCATCCCACTTTGAGCGGATTTTCTCATCATTGGCTCATTCATTTGTTAAGGTCAGCTGTCCCAAATCCAGCTGATTCATCTGCTGCTTCTCTAAACTTCTCTTGAGACCAATGTACTCAGCTGTATGACTGGCTGATTCTTCAGTTTTGTATCCAGCTGTCTTTATTTCACAGCTGGTCCCAGTCAGCTAGCTGGGTTTCTTCTCTAAGATGTTTCAGACATCTTAATCAGAGCAATCATCTTCATCTGAGTCGGAGAAGGAGATTTGATCATCATCCATTTCACTCGATTCGATCCTTTTATCTTCTCTCCGGGAGGATGACTCAGCTGGGTTGCTCTTTGGGTAGAGTTGCTTGTCGTGATGAACCTTCACGATATTCTTGTACTTTTCCTTGCTTTGTTCCAGCTGATTAATGCTTCGTACAAGCAGGGCAACTTCTTCGTTCAAATCTTCTTTGCTCATAAATCTGAGCTCTTTGTTGGTCCTTCCAAGCTGAGCTGATTGAGCTTCTTTTCTCGGCTTGATCTTCAGCTCTGCT
Source organism: Agastache rugosa (assembly GCA_031470985.1). Classification (NCBI taxonomy): domain Eukaryota; kingdom Viridiplantae; phylum Streptophyta; class Magnoliopsida; order Lamiales; family Lamiaceae; genus Agastache; species Agastache rugosa. The sequence continues at coordinate 14,292,114 of CM062608.1, forward strand.
TCATTCATTCGACTGGATGAATCTCTGCTTGTGATCCCCAGATCAAATTCGTTGGCCTTTAAGATGGAAAACAATTTCTCCGTCTCCATGCTGCCAAGATCAGTTCTGCTTTGGTGAACTACTTTGTGTGTACACCATTCTGAGGAGAGAGCTGAAAGAACTTTCAAGTTCTTGTCTCGAACTGTATATTTTCCAGTTCGGATCGTCTCGATCTCGATGACGAGGTTGGAGAATCTGAGCTCCATTTGATCGATGGACTCATAGGGGAGTTGCTTGAAATTGTCGAATTTCTGGCATGCAACTGAGAATTTGTTTTCTTGAATTTCCTCTGAGCCTTCACACAGCTTGGCTAGAGTGTCCCACATCCCCTTAGCTGTCTCGCAGTTGATGATCTTGCTGAGATAAGAGTTCGTCACCGTTGAAGAGATGACGTTGCGAGCGTAGCTGTCCAAACCAGCTTGTCTTCTTTCTTCTGGAGAGTACTCCCTTTTGGGCTTCACAACTTGCCGGAGTACTGGTTCAGCTCCAGGTAAGGTTTCTGCTTGTCTTTCTGATTTCATGATGATGATGGGTCCGTCAGTGATAACATCCCACATCATGTCGTGATGCGCACTCAAAAAGCTTTTGAGACGGAACTTCTAGATCTGATAATCATCGACAGAGAATGTCGGAAGATTCCATAACAGTATGCAATATAATGACTTTTTAAAAAGATTTTGAAACTTTGAAGGATCTGTTCAGGTGACCACTATCAGCAAAGAAATGCTGACTTGACAGATACAGTGATCTTTTGAACCACTGCTCTGATACCAATTGATGGTCCCAAGACGGATACCTTGGTGTAGAGGGGGGGGGTGAATACACCAAGGTTTAAAAACTTTTCCAATTAAAACTCTTTTGAGTGAAATTTGTGTTCGATCCAAATTCTAAGGCGGTTTTTGATCGACACAAATTGGCCGTGTGCGGAATGTGGTGGGATTTTGGAAAGTCCGTCTGTTGTTTCAAATATATTGCAAAGCTGTGTTTCTCTTTTCAGTTAGTCAGTTTATGCAGCTTGAAATAATGCTTATGAAGGGTTAGCTGGATGCATAAATAAACATGAAAGAACACAGCTATTTAACGTGGTTCGGAGAAACTACTCCTACGTCCACGACCAGAAACCTCTGGTAATCCACTAAGGATACCACTGACTTTTCGCACAGTCAGCAAGCGTTGCAGCTTGGTTCCTCAAGCTGGATACAAGTTTACGCGTACTGTATCGAAACGTAACCAGACTGTTTACGGGCACAGCTGAAGCCTAACCTGTAGTTTGCGGGTACTACAGAACCAACACTCGAATTACGCGCTTCGAGCAGGCGTACCTTTTACCTAACCTTTTCTGGGTTTGGGTTTGGGGTTTTTCAACTATGAACGAGTTCTTACAATTAAGAACAATGAGTATGATGAACTCGTTCAAACTAGGCTTAAGATGGGAAGGATTATATGCCTAGTTACTAGTGGGAGAGAGCTTCAGCAGCCTGAGAATAAATAACATCTTATAAGAATGAAGGCTGCTGTATCTTTGAAGCTTTTCTGAGAGATCTCTTGATCTTTGGTTAGACTTCCTTCAATGAAGTATGTTGATCTCTCTTGAATGTATTATCTCGTCTCTCATCTTTTTCTGATGATGAAGAAGACTTCTATATATAGGGAGAGATTAGAACTAGCCGTTGGAAAGAGCCGTTCTGAATCTCTACCTAACTTCTGACAGGATTGACTTGTCTTCTTCCTTGATTTCCTCGTAAAGCAATCCTAGGTTTGACTTCTAGGTGCTGAGGTGTCGAGTTCCTGCTGGTCCAGATCAGGTCTGACTTTATCTAAAGTTCACTTCGACTCTGCTGTGTTGGTGACTCTGAGCTGTCTTGAACTCTGCTGGATCATTGACGCTGAGCTGAGTCTTGAACTCTGCTGGGTCTTGACGCTGAGCTGAGTTGTCACACGAGCTGGGTCTTTCTTACAGCTGTGTCTGGAAGAACTTTATCGTCTTGGATCTGGATAACGTTGCTTAACACTTCGACTTGGCTTACCCTGCTGTGTACTCAGCTGGGTCTTCTGCTGTCTTCAGCGACCACCTGTAAACATAGAAAATCTATAAGCTCAAACAGGTGAGCTGGAAAACACTTGGGCTTGTGCAAACATCTACTCGGTTGGGGTCAGCTGGGTTTTGGTATCACTTCAAAACTCTATTAATTTTCCCAACACTTATTTATCTATTTTTTTGTGACTTGCTGTTTTTGTTTTTTTATTCCAAAAAAATTTTAAAAATTCCACCCTTTTTTTTTTTGCATGCAACATTCACATCAATTAAAGTGATGCAACCTTTGAAAAATGGGGTAGGCTAAATTTGAAGGAAAATTTTGGAGCCATCCGAATGCAGAGATTCTACATCTTAGGATGCAGCCCACAGATTAGGTCCCTCTATAACTCTTAAATATCTATCTCATAGCATTTTCAATGAAAAATAAATAAAACCGGCAATGTAAAGAAGATGTAAAAATTGGAAATCATAAAATTCATCCAATACAAATATTTTCAGTAATTCAAAATTCGCAATCAGAAATTGATGCAATACACATACACATATTTTTAATAATTAAAACATCTCTAGGACATGATACAATGATGAAAGTTACAGAAGGAGAAGGACTCATGAAAATACTTAAGCATACTTAATATGAAATGACGACGCAAACATCTCCAAATTAAACATAAACCTAAACTCGGTCTGCCTCACGAATATCCGCCGCCAACTCCTGGAGATCCACATCATTAACTCCGCATTGAAAGAAAGTAGTATGCATATCTTTGAAATGAGGCTTCCCTTTCACGCGAAACAATGGGTCTTCTACGGGTCCATGACGCTGCATTCAAGCGGAAGAAATTTTAATGGCAGAAAATATGTATGCGTAGGTTAAGTTAGAAAAAGACGACCCAAAATACTTACAGGGACAATGATCATGAAATACTTCTCCTTTGGAACTAAAAAATTGTTCTCCTCATCATAGTGAAACATATTGGTGTTCAGAACATCCTGGAAAGAGTGAGTTTTCTCCCGCAACGTCCATAGTAAATTGAGAGCATAGACGCTGCGGTACAAACCTTCTCTGGTCTGAACTTGTAGCGTTTCATGGAGAACCTCATGAATCGCAGCCAGTAGTTGCATCGGATTGGAGAGAACAAAGAGGTTGCGCTTCGAGTATAACTTTTGGATGAAGTGTTCTGTGTCGTCATCACCGAAGTGGTGAAGATATTGTGGGAATCTCAGATTCAGAGGTGGGTACACATGCATGTTTGATGAAGAGATATGGAAAATTTTGTACAGATTGATGATGAGGATGAATGCGTGATTTTCTTAATTGGGATTCATTTGTATCTTTATAGCGGTTAATGAAGGTGGCGGTTCAGTAGAAGCGGCGCACACATTAACCCTAATTTAATATTTCAGGCCTAAATTAAATTACACTAATAATTAAGAGATTTAAATACCCGAATGTAACAGACACAAATTAACCAACTAGATTATGTGAGTGATTAATACTTAATATTAAATTTGTTAATTATTGTTAATTAATTTTTTATATATTTTTTAAATTATTGGTAAAGTTGTACTACCAGCAAAGTGAATGAGAATTAAAAGTTCAACAAAATTAGAAAGACGGTTAAAAAAATTTGCCTGAAAAGGCGAAATAAAATATGGCCAACTATTTGTACAAATTAAAATATTAAAGGTAAGGATTGGCACATCTAAAATGTTAAAGCATAATATAAAACCCCAAAAGATATTACGGTGCCATTCATAAAACTTCGTTAAATAAATAAAACGAAGTCAACATCATTCATCTTATAAAAGATGACATTTTACAAAATATTTAAGACAATAACACGAAATTGACATAACATTAAACACACACAAATACATAATTTAAAACAAAAACATAACCCAACAGACAAAATTCAGCACGAGTGTGTTCCAATAACTAAAACTTAAAAAAACAATCATCCTTGTCAAACTCCACCACTTGTTGGCACATCTGCGTCGCCATGTTCACTATCTTCACTCTCATTTTCAGTGGACACACTGTCTAGGGCAACAAGCGTTATTTCAAAAAGACGTTTCAAAAAATGCCAATTAACTTCTCCTTCCTCTACATAACACAATGCAGCTGGGTTCGTCTGTTTAGTAAAGAAATGTTAAGTGAATGGAATAACGAGTCATACAAAACTTGAATAATAAAGTACTAAGTATAAGGAGAACTTGGGCAATCTCAGACCAGTTTGCAGTAACTTTATTTGTGGCTTCACAAAAACTTACCCCAGTTGTTAGTAGTAGAGCAGAAAAACGATAGTATCGACTCTCCCACTCGGCAACTTTACGATGATACTCTCGAACTGGAATGGGAACACAATATGGTTCATGCCTCAACTTATGGCATACCCGCTTCACACATTTCCTATTTTCACTATCCACGCCTGCAATCCAGTTACCTCTCAACCTCTCCATATCAAGGTTGCTGAGGACAAGAGATTCAATATTTCGCAACCAAGGTGACCTATAGAACACATTTTCCTGGGAAATAGGTTTAGAATGATCCATTTAGTTTGTGTTTGTGAAGACATTCAATGATAAATATGTGCATATTTTTAAGCAAACAAAAGTGGGGAAGAAAAGTAAAAAGAAAAGTAGTGGTTGCCATATCATTTAAAATGGTAAAGATTCTTCAACTATTCGTAAAAAAAAAAAAGACAAAACAATGTTCCTACTAGTGACATAGCATGTAGTAGGTCAATTGAATGGGATGGATCAATGACAGGTAGAATTAAAATAAAATATTTACAACAGCAAAAAAATACCTCCATCAATTGTTAAAAACTCATCATTTCATTGTGTTGAAAAAGGGAAGAGAGGGTCCTCAGGTGGAATGTCCTGTAAAAACAAGCATAAAAATGGCAATAGTAACAACCTTTTACGGCAAATATAATTAACCTCAATACAAATGTTATCATGTATAACAACAAAATAAAATTATATCTGCTAATACATACATAGTGCATCGAATGGGTCCACCCCCTCCGCCGAGTGTGTTTGCGAAGCGGATGGAGTGTTAGGATTCGTGTTGGTCTCACGTTTATAATAATATCTCGATAAGTGTGATTGAAAAGAAGATGCAGGCTGCGATGCTTGAGAACCTTGGGCAGTGAAGTCAACATTTGAACCTAAAAAATTAATTTAAGATTTGAAGATATAAAATATAATTAGGCAGATAAGATAAAACCATGTTTATTAAAATAATGCTAACATAAGATAAGATAAAACCATGTTTAAGATTTTATTGTTCATTCAATTTACGCTTTGTCTTAGGACGCTCCCAATGACTATGCATCGATGAGTTGACATTAGCTCCACGTTTTGGCAGCGGCGGATCGCGAAATCGAACACCAACATCTCGTAAGGTGTTGTTCCAATATGAATTTTGCTGAAACTTTGTATCAACACCCATGGTTTTATATATCTCTGCCCGAAGCTTCGCATTATTATCAAGAATAATAGATCGACATTTATTATTTGTTTTGGCAAATTCCAACAGGTCATATGTATCTCGCATGACGTGACTAATAAAAGATAATTCGTCAGAAGTGTCTGCACAACCACTTTCTGCATTGCCATTATAATAATTAATGCAGTTTCGCGTCTTTGCCGATCTAGAAAACCTCTTCAGAAGATACTTCTCAGGGATTATTTCCACTTGCATATCCAACAATACCCTAAAAATATGACGACATAACACACCGCTGGTCTCCCACATATGACAACTACACTTTATGGAATTGTCAACCTTATTCACTCTAACACTTCTCGTTTTACCATGATCAACATCAGTTAGAGCAGAATATTCCAAAAAATTAGCCTCTATGTCGTTCGGCTTCTCAATTAATTTAACATTACCTAAATGGGAATACTCAACCTCAAACAGCTTGAACACCTTCCTGGTAAAATATTTAGTCACCTGCATCAGTAATTTGTTATTCTTAATTGTTTGTCCAGGAACACCAATGCTTAATGCATCATCTTCGTTTTCCCTTCTACACCAATTTCTCAATACCTCCTCGTAACCAATAACAAATTCATGAAGAGAACCAGTAGAAGCACACAACTCCTTAATAACCTTATTAGTGAGTTTACTTCGTCAGGTTGCATGCAAGCCACCAGAAAATTTGTCCATCGTGAAAGCAGAGGACCAACGACGTCGCAATTTGTATTGCTTTGTGAACCATCTCTTGCTCTTAGGTGATAATTCATAATTCTCAACAAGTGATTTCCATTCCTTCTCAAACTCTTCAGCGCTATCACAACCATTGACGCAACGATGCCACTGATTATTGAATCCTGCATGACTATTCCACTTCCCAAAGTGTGAAGGTGCATTCCTATTCAGGTGCCACTGACACAATCGATGGCTTGCAGTTTTGAAATTGGCATCAATGCCATTCATTAAGGCTCTGCACTCATCAGAAAATATGACGTCCGGCTCCTTACCATACATGGAATCCATAAATTTCGAGAACAACCAATCAAATGAAGCGGTATTCTCGTTTGATAGAAATCCAATACCAAACAGTACGTTCTTCATATGATGGTTAATGCCGACAAAAGGAACGCAAACCAGCTTGTATTTGTTAGTTTTATGTGTGCTATCGACACACACAACATCACCAAAATATTCATAATCCGTTGCACATCGAACATCCCTATAAAAAAATTCATTAAACGACCATCACAATCGGACTGCACATTCCAATAGAAGTCAGGTTCGTGATTTGCCTTCTTTAAAAAAAATTATGCAAAGCATCAACATCAAAATTTTCAACCCTGGTTTTCAGCTTCAAGGCAGTCATATGATTATAGGCATCCTTTCTCGTGAAACCAGTATTTATAGCTCCACCAGACTCTTTCTCCAAAAAACGGCATGCAGTACTTGTCTTAATACCAGCGGATGATAGAGCTTCTATGAGGCTTTTGTTAGCATGTGTCATTTGACGACATGAACGCAACATATAACTTTGCTCATAAGGAACCAATTCATGATCGTGTTCTTTGTTGAACTTAACCACTTTCCAGGGCCCATCTCTCTCTCGAACAACAACTAATTTAGCATTACAACCCGTTCTGTTCACTTGTTTTTTATAACTAGCCAAAACTTCATCGGAACGAGCCTGGTTACTCTTACCATGGCAAGAACAAATATAATTTTTCATGCGCACATCAGTAGTTTTATAGAAATAATCCTGAGTACTTTTCCTCACGCTGAAACCTTTAATTCTTCCATACTCGCAATACAACAGGTAAGTCTGATCTAGAGAATCTAGAGTGGAACCAATTTCTAATCTTTTCTCGATACAAGCTGATAGAGATATAAAAAACTCCTTAGCATCTTTTCAATTATCTGTCTCTTCTCCATCTCCCCTTCCTCCACTAACTTGCTCATCCTCATCGTCATAACTGGCACTTACAGAATCACCACAGATTCTGTCATCATCTTTCTTCCCATCATCAAGTTTTTCATCATCACTAAGTAACTGTTCCATTGGTATATCATCACAACCTTTTCTATAATAATCATCTCCATAAATTGCAGAGTCATCTGAATTCCAATCCTCTATGTGACCATCAATAAATCCGTGTGAATCTTCATTATTGAGGCCAACATTCAAATCGATATCCATAGTTTTCTAAAAAATAAGGGAGAATTTGCAATGTACATACACAATCACTAATTAATTAACTGAGAAATCATAAACACAACGTTATTCATTATAAAAAATATTATATTATTAAGAACCCTAATTGAATAAAACACACACTTCACTCGAAAAGGGAGAAAGAATACAAATTGGATACACACGATAAAGAAAAATATCCTAATTTAATCATTATAGTAAACCTAATTTACTGAATTAAAAAAACTTACCTCTAAATCGTTATTCAATATCTGGAAAAAGGAAACCTACAACAACAAAAATAACGAAAACAAGTAATTAATACATTGATAGAGCTTACAGAGGGATACATGGTTGTTCAATAGATTAAAACTTTCGAACCTCTGACAAAAAAACCTCCGACGCAAGTGCCAAGCGTCAAGTGCAGGCTGATAATCAACTTAATGCCTAATTAAAATGGAAGATAACAGAATAAAAGAGAAAGAGAGAACAATACAACAGAAGAAAGGAAGAAGACGATGGCGGGCGCGAATTTCATAAGCTGGAGAATGAATTTGAATTGGGGTGGTGGGGTAATTAAATCTTAAATTAGGGCAAAATGACTGGAAATGCCCTCCACTACCGCCAAATGTAAGGGCAAATCGGACATTTCAAGTGTCTATGCCGAAAATCTGTAAATTATGCCGGCGCAAAACTCCTCGCCGAGAAAATTAAAGCTTCTTCAGGAAGCTTGATGACCTCAGTAATCTCGCCCGACTTAGGCAGCCAAGCATCGCCGCACTGAAAAACGGAAAACTGAGACTTCCGTTGTCCAGATGCCGGATTTTGGCAGGTATGGTTCCGCCGATTCGGAAAAAATTGTCGCCGGCGAGATTTTCATCAGATAAATAGGTGTCCGGTGGAAAACGACGGGTGCCGGTAAAATGAGGTGGGACCATGGGGTAATGATTGACATAACCAAGAAGTTAACATCGGTTCCTTTAAAAGCCATTTAAAAAAATATATATTAAATTAAATTATGGGACACATTGCGTGCATCTAAGCTGCCCGTGTAGTGCACTTAGGTGCACCATAGTCGGTACCGCATTTCAAGCTAACGTATTACAGATAATATATGTTTCTCGATAAAATAAAATTATTACCTTTCATTTTTTTATATATCTACACGTGTGCTTAAATATAGCAATACGTATAAGATAACTATTAGAGATAACATGTGTTTCTCGACAAAAGAAAATGATTACCTTTCTTTTTTAATATATTTGCAAGTGTGCTTTTAGCGATTCAATATAATGTATTAAAGATAACATATGTTTATTGACAAAATAAAATAATTACCATTCTTTTTATTATATATCTACATATGTGCTTAAATATAGCGATACAGGGATAACATATTAGAGATAACATATATTTCTCGACAAAAGAAAATGATTACCTTCCTTTTTTTAATATATCTACTCGTGTACTTAAATACAACGACGATTCACGATAACGTATTAAAGATAACATTTTTATCACTATGTTTTAGCACTATATGTGACACCTATAATTGATTTAACAAACGTAAAATTATCTCTAGCCGTGTTCGTTTATAAGTTTGTGTGTTTACTTAATAAAAAAAAATTAAAAAAAAAAAGTTTAAAGAAAAAAACCTATTGATCATAGCTATATTAAATATTCAACATATAGGATTAATAATTACATGCGGGAAATTGGTTTTATATTATAAGGTAAATTACATGTTATGTCCCATAATGTAATGTACAAACTCTTAATAATTTTGTTTTGAAAAAATTCATATATATTCCGATATTTTAAAACTCACGTGTGGGTGGCTCGCCGATGTTAATTTCTGCCTGATAGTTAACGCAAAATATAAATAATTCGATCGATGGTAACCAAAATGATGATATTTGACAACAAAAATATGAAAAAAAAACTATACATTTATATAATCAAAAGTATCATATGAGCATCAACAAAGATCAAGAATGGCTTGGCTTGTCCGTTCGGGAATAGTCAAGCGTTAAAGATTTACTTCTTAATTGAGAGGTTGAAGATTCAAATTCCACAGTCCTCTTTCCTCCAACTAAAAACTATAGGGCACAAAAACAGTCAACTTGTTCAAGATCCAAATCAGTTCATCAGAAAAATCTAATCATTAATCATTGCAAATAAAACTGAGAAAATAAATCCACACATTTCTAAAATCCGATGATACACACGCAACTGAATTTAGAAGATAATGCATACATTATACATATGAGAGTAGGAATGGAACTAATTAGAGGGACTAGGAGTTTATTCCCCACCAAGCAAAAATTTTCATCAAATTTTCGGTATTTTATACGAATTGATATTGAAAAGTCCAAATCACCAAACTAAATTTCATGGAAATTACATTTCTAAAGTATATATCTTGCCAAGAACTCATATATACATAACTACATATATAAGTAACTAGATTAATATCGAAAGTAATATTGCTTAGAATTGTTTCGTTCAAATCTCTAATATAGAATCGTCTCTATGTAGTTATTTCTTTCTAGATATCATTTTTTTTCCTTATTGTTTACTACATATGCATTTAAAGAAAGTTAATTTATGTTACAAAAGGGATTGAATTAATCCATCTTTAATTTGTCTTCAAATTAAATTAGTATATATCAACATTAAAACAAACGTTTCTTTGTTGCAATTGTCTTCCTTAATCACAAAACCAATGCATAATAAACAATAACTAAGTTGACCATGGTGAAAAAAAATCGTCATCCAAATCTCTCATCATTGTAAGAAACATTACATATCATATATGTTGACTTCACCTCAACATTCAATAGCGACAACTAAGACATGCATAAACTCACCTGAAAAAATCCATGCAATAAATGGTGAAGATTTTGAAACTCCCAAATCAAATGTAAAAATGCTTAAACAAGAAATAAATTGCCAGCTTTTCATCCCACTTCACAAATCTAACTCTCCTATAAATACAACACAAATCATCAAACAATCATCTATCACTCTTGATCACCAACACACACACATATAATATACATCAATATGGCGAAAAAACCTAGCATGGGTCGGCAAAAGATCAAAATAGAGAAAATTGAGGTGAAAAATCACCTCCAAGTGACGTTCTCGAAGCGTCGATCGGGGTTGTTCAAGAAAGCAAGCGAGCTATGCACGCTCTGCGGCGTGGAGATCGGCATCATCGTCTTCTCGCCGGCCGGAAAGGTCTTCTCCTTCGGCCACCCCAACGTGGAGTCGATAATCGACAGATTCTTGACCCGTAACCCGGCCCCGAACAACAACGACCCGTTCCATCTGGTGGAAGCTCAGAGGAACGCCAGCGTTAGGGAACTGAACCTGCAGTTAGGGCATATCCTTAACGAGGTCGAAGCCGAGAGGAAGAGGGGAGAGAGCTTAGACAGCATGCGGAAGGCGAATCAGAGCCATTATTGGTGGGAATCGCCCATAAATAAATTAGGGTTGGAGGAGCTGGAGCAGGTCAAGGAAGCCATGGAAGAGCTGAAGAAGAATGTGAACCAGCAGGCGGCCAAGGTGATGAACGCGTCGGCGACGACGTCGGTTTTCATGTCGAATAGGGCGGGGGTTTTCGATCAGTACGAGACCAAACCTAGCCATGGATCGATTGTGGGTTCGAATATTAATAATATTGCCGCCGCGGCCGCCGCCGCTAATAGCAACTTTGGATATTGTCATGGGTTTTTCTGATCGATACATATATGTTTTTGTTTTTGGTCTTTTCTTCGGGTGTGTGAGTGTGTGTGTTAGTGTCTCACTAGCTTAATTATTATTGTGGATGAATTATGGTTCGTTTTTTTATTGGGAGTCGGTTATAAGAAATCATTGTGGTTAATGTTTTATGATTCTTTGTGTTCTTTATTGTTTTTTTTAATTATGATTTTGTAGTTTGGTTTTTTAAGTTAATTCTTTTGAAGATTTCATAGAAGTAATGGCTGGAAATTATCATAAACAAAACAGCAACATAAATGCCTAATGTAGTATATATGCAAGAAATAATCAGATATTGCTTGCCACCATCTGAAGTAACAGTTGATAAATTAATATGTTGAATTTGTATAAATTAAGGTGCAAATCCAGAAATCAATTCCCGAATGTTTCTACAAGGTACTTCGGCAATAGATTGCATCACGTGGAAACGTGGTATATATATATATATAGGGATGAGTTCTTGTAGAAACCATCTCTAGTATAGAAACTAGAAACCTATTAACACCCTAGATTAAAATAAAATAAATGGACTAGATCATGCCACATAATTAACACAAGAATTGATGATTATGTATTTTATTTTTTTTAATATAGGAGAAGGATAGTTTAGGCCTTAGAAAATATGCACATTCGTGCAATACTAAAATTATGGCATTAATTTAGGAATTTGTTTTCTGTTGTGGGAAAACGACTCTTTAGAAAATCTGCAAGATTAATTAACATTTTGAATAAAAAAACAAATTCTTACACTATTATGCATTATTCAAATTAACAGATATATGTAGAACTATTTAACAACTATTTTATAATGAATTATAGTATAATTGATTATGCATTTACACAGATACGATTACACATATAACATAAGACCTTCATGCACAAGAATAATGTATTTTGTATGATTACGAAACAAACAATACTATAAACTTATATAACTAAATGCATTTCATTTACTACGATAATGCACTTTGTTTACAATAATAATGCATTTCGTAAAATCACGAAACATATCGTTAATATAAACTTAAAACAATAATGCATTTCATATACTACGATAATGCATTTTGTTTTCCATAATAATGCATTTCATTTACTACGATAATGCACTTTGTTTCTTATAATAATGCATTTCATATAATAAAAAAATCATGTATATTAGTAATTGTTTTAAAAAATTTTAAGAATATATATATATATATATATATTTAACAAAATATGAAATAATAATTAAAAACATATTTAATTAACCAAAAATTGTGATATATACATGTGATGATGTGAACAACAAAACCAAAAGGTTATAACAAAGAGATTAAAAATATACGTAAATGATGGATATGATAAAGAAACATACATAGTTACATACACATCGTACATGAAAGAATTGAAAAAAAATGAAAATTGCAAAATGATTAATGAGAAATTAATTGTTTAACACTTACACGTATGCATATTCCTAAATTTAAGGGAAAATTTCGGTTACAATACATGAGTAACGAGAGTACAGAGTTTTTTTAGGCCAGTAAGTATAGGCGTTTTGCGAATTTAGGACAATCTTTTGCGGGCTTACAATTTTAGGACAAAGTATCAAAAATTAAGCACCCGCAGGCCAAAAAAAAGCCCGATCGGGCTAAATCGCACATGTTGTGCACGTGATCGTACTTTTCTCAGCCCGATGATGATGTGGCTTCCAACTAAGTGCCACGTCATTTGCCATCTCATTTTGCTCAATAAAAAAAATTAAAATGAAAATGAAAAAAAAATTGAATAATCATTCTCCCCAACCTCTCCCTCTCTCCTCTCTTTCTCTCTCCCCAATCCCACCAGCCTCTCCCTCTCTTCCTCGCCCAACTGCCACCTCCGCACTATCGCCGCGCCACCTCCGACATCCTTAAAACGAAAATCTCTCTCTCTTCTCGCTACCGCAGCCACCTCTGACAGCCGCCACCACCACAACCACACAACTCTCCATCTCCATCTCCATCTCCATCTCCCTCTCTCCTCTCTTCCCAATCCCACATGTCTCTCCCTCTCTTTCACGCCCAACAGCTACCTCCGCCACCTCCGCACTACCACCGCGCCACCCCCGACAGCCTTAAAACGAAAATCTCTCTCTCTTCTCGCTACCGCAGCCACCTCTGACAGCCGCCACCACCACCACAACCACACAACTCTCCATCTCCATCTCCTTCTCCCTCTCCACCTCTCTCTCTCTCTCTCTCTTCTCCGACAACATACCCCATATAATTACACCGGCCCCTCTTCAATTTTCATCATTCCCCACCATCTTCCATCTTTAGGCACTATTGGCAGTCGGCGGAGGTGGGCGAAGAGAGAGGTGATGATTGGTGGCAGCGATTTGGCGATGTTACGATTTGGTGGCGCCGATGTTACGACTTGTCTAGGAATGATGAGGAAAAGATGGTAATGGTGAGGAAGATAGGGTAGAGAGAGGGAAAATGGGGGTAGGAGATGGTCGCCGGCGGAGGTGGGGAGGCGGTGGTGGTGGTTTGGCTGTTGGGCGAGAGAGAGATAGGCAGGTGGGGTTGGGGAGAGAGAAAGAGAGGTGAAGAATGATTATTCAATTTTTTTTTTCATTTTCATTTTATTTTTTTTATTGAGCAAAATGAGATGGCAAATGACGTGGCACTTAGTTGGAAGCCACATCATCATCGGGCCGAGAAAAGTACAATCACGTGCACAACATGTGTGATTTAGCCCGATCGGGCTTTTTTTGGCCTGCGGATGCTTAATTTTTGATACTTTGTCCTAAAATTGCAAGCCCGCAAAAGATTGTCCTAAATTCGCAAAATGCCTATACTTACTGGCCTAAAAAAACTCTGTACTCTACCATGAGAGTCCTTATTAAATCGTGATATCTAAAAAATGTATAAAAAATTCTAATTAATTGTAGCCATTGATCTACTAAGATCAATGGCATAAAAAAGTTTCTAGTTTCTACCTAAAATAAAGTTTTTATATGATCTATCCCCTATATATATATATATGTATGTATATATATATATATAGCGGCTGGTTCACGTATAAATCATGTTTTCCGTAAAAAATGAGAGTAGTGCATTTTATGTACTAAAATAATATATTTTATGTATTATTATAATGCATCGTCATAATAATGTATTTTTGGATTACTATAATGCATTGTTATGATAATGCATTCCATGTTCAATTATAATGCATTGATCAATGACAATCATAGATCTACAAAGATTAATGGTCCAAGTCGCTTCTCATTTCTTACGGGAAAAGGGTTTTGTATTTGACCTATTCCCTAATATATATATATATATATATATATATATATTAGAACCAACCCATAGGTGTTAACTAGGAACCATTATAAAACGTCAATTGAATTGATATGGATGGATGAGATTTAAGCTTAATAGTCACGGCAAGTTTGCAATATTTACCAAAAATAAGCAAATAAGGGCGAGAAAGTGAATTGGGCTAACATCAAACTTAACGTATCTTCATCAGGCGAGATTTGTGGAAGCCTAAAACAAAGACCACAAAGATCCTAATAAATTAATATATATATATATATATATATATAGAGAGAGAGATAGATAGAGCGCAGATCAAATAAGAACATTTTCTTAGGTGAGAAATAAGAACAAATCTGGACCCTTGATCCTTGTTGATCTACGGTCCAGATTTAACCGTGCATTTAATTACTCTAATTTATGCATTTCAATGCTAATGCATTAAGTTATTGTAGTTTATGCATTAAAATATTTATGCATTTAGTTTCTGCATTTTATGCATCTCCGATGTAATAAAAATACATTGTTCTTACATTCTCATATAAGATGTGTTCTTACCAGATCCGCTCCCGATAGATATATATATATATATATATATATATATATATATATATAGTAAACAAATAGATTACGAATGAAAAGCATAACATAGTAAATTAACAAATAGATTACGAAATAAAAACAAATATATTACACATAAATAATTATGAGAAAATAGAATACGCATAAAACTCAAAGCAATAAATTACACATATGTAACAATGAGAAAATAAAATATGCATAAAAAGCAATACTACATCTATTTATAAGCAAATAGAATACGCATATATAAAAAGCAAAGCAATATATTACACATAAATAACAATGAGAAAATAGAATATGCATAAAAAGCGACATCTATTTATAAGCAAATATAATACACATAAAAAGTAAAGCAATATATTACACTTAAATATACAATCGACAAATACAGAATATGCATGAAAAACATATCTATATCTATTTATAAGCAAATAGAATACACATAAAAAGCAAAGCAATGTATTACACATAAATAACAATGAGAAAATAGAATATGCATAAAAAGAGGTGGGTTCTCATGAAAACCAACTTCTATGTGTAAGTGTGATGTCAATATACGTTGTTTATAATTTTAATATCGTATTGCTTAAATACATACAATATATACAAAAGCAATGAATTATATATACTAAAAAAGCAATATACCTCAAAAAAAAGGTGACAGAAAAATTAAATAAAAAATAACTCGTCCACTGGGAATACACAAGGGACTGTTTATAGAGAAGATATTTTGTCATAAACATGCAAACCCAATAATTAAGGACAAAAACCGTTACAAATAAAATCAAAGTTACCCCACTACCCTTCTAAATTATAGAAGGAATAAAACAACATTAAAATCTGCAATAAATATAATCCGTTGATTAAAGAAAATAGAAGGTCTAGATCGGTTCATAGTTAACACGTGGGGGATTAATTCTCATTTGAACTCTCCCCTATATATATATATATATGAAGTTTAACATTTATTATTAATTACCTACTATTCTATTTAATTTTTTTTAGAGAATTATAAAGGTATATATTATTCTATTTATCTTTATTGCTCGATGAACAAGATATGATATTCTCTTATTTTTAACACACATTCTCTTATTATATTTTATTTTAATTATGGCCAGATACATGGTTCTTAAATTTTAGTATAATTAATGTTAGTAACTTTCCTAAAAAAAATGTTAGTACGCAACTTAAAGAACATTAATCACAAAGATAAAACGCAAATTCAGTACTAAAAGAATCACAAAATCATGATTTTAATTTCAGTCGCTTTGACAACTAAACTCTCCACTATCTTAATTAATCGTTATCACCACTATTTCCACTATCACACCCACGCAACACCACTAACTATACAAAACGGCTTCTTCATCAATTGTGAATGGATGTTGATTGGTGGGCGTAAGAGCATCGTAGCATTAGAACTTTGGTTTTGCAAGATATGCATAGATCTTCTTACTTTTGTGTTGCTACTTGATGTATATATAGACGAGTCCTTTTTTTTTTTTTTCTGAGATATTTGAAAGAGGCTGGGTCCCTGAGTGTTTCATTTTGTGACTTTCTTGAGTGCATGTAAGCTTCCAATTTTTTTTTTCTCCTTTATGAAACGACTAGAGAAGTACTATTAGAATAAGATAGTATGACATACATCAAAATCAAATAAATAATAAAACATTAAAATAGATAATAATTAATTAAGACCCAAAAAGTAGAAAAAATATAATTAAGCTAAAACATTTGGAACAAGCCATGACCATGACCACCTCTACTAGTGTGAGGATCATTAGGAACTATAGAAGAAGAAGCCCCATTACTCCCATTAAAAATATCACCACTCCACCCATAATAATTACCCTTCATATTAATATAATCTACCTCTCCACCATTCAAATAAGGTGAAATATTCTCACCAAATCCTAGTGATAATTTTGGAAAATCAAGCGCGGGAAAAAGAGAGGCATTATCCGCTGCAACACCAGACGGAAAATCACTAGGGTTTTCCGTCTGATGATGATGAGAACTAGGGAGCGGATTAGCAACCCTAAACATCTCTTTCTGCACTTTCGCATCAACATTCTTCTTGAATCCCATCACCGACTCCTTCAATGCGCATAGCTGCGCATAATCCAAGTCATCCAACGACGTCGGGAGCCACCGCTGCTGCTGGCCCGCTTTCCTCAGCATCTCGATTTCCTCGGCCCGCCTCTTCTCGGCCCGCAGCAGGCTCTCGATGCGGGTGAGCTCGATGTTTAGGTCGCGGATGTTGGAGTTTCGGTGAGCCTCGATGATGAGGTGGCTTCTAGGGTTTGTCGGCGCCGGTTCTTCCATCCCCGCCGCCGCCTGCAGCCTGTCGACGACGGTTTTGACGTTGGGGTGGCCGAAGCAGTAGGCCTTGTTGGCTGGAGAGAAGACGACGATGGCGGCCTCGGCCCCGCAGAGCGTGCAGAGCTCGCTGGCCTTCTTGAATAGACCGGCGCGCCGTTTGGAGAAGGTGACTTGTAAATTGCTGTGATTCTCCATTTTTGCCATTTTCACTTTTTGTCGGCCTCTGCTCTTTCTTGGTAGGGCTGTTTGGTTTGATGAACTCATGTTTGTGTGTGCGAGAGGGAGAGAGAGAGAGAGACAGAGATTTTTTTGTTTGGTTTAAGGTTTGTGGGTTTTCAAGAAAATGAATTTGAGGTATTTATTTATTTATTTAGACGAGGTTTTGGACAGCACAGATTAAATGTGGCGGGGATTTGAAGTTTTGATCCTTAATTGGTAGGAATATTTGAGTTTGGCAACGTCTATTTTAGATATTATTATGCCCATTTCTATTCAAAACATGACATTAATTAATTGGTAGAAATATATTATTTGTTTTAGGAATGTTGATAATTCAAGTAAAAAAAAAAAGGAATGTTGATAACTGCTTTAGTTATTTACCTTTTTCTATATTTTTCATAAATGGGTGATACATTGATACGAGACTGGATATATATAGCTAGTATGTATGTTCTTTAGGCAACTTAATTTAGATATAATAATGGTTCGAGTTCACCAACATGTTTTGGTCGAGCTGTAGCATGGTATGTTTTTTATGTGTATTTTGCAAAACATTATACTTCCTCTGTCCAAGATAAATTTGTCACAATTTATTTTTTGGTCTGTCCACAAAAAATTTACCACATCCATTTATAATAATAGATCTCACACACCTCACTTACTTTTCCACTCACAACACAATTTAAAACTATATAAAAGTGATACCCTTATTCCACTCACAATACAATCAACCAACAAATTATTAAAATCTGTGTCATCCACAATATAACAAATTTATTGTGGACGGAGGGACTATATAAATTAAAATCATGCATGACCAATGTACACGACAAGTAATGATTATGAATTTCTTAGAAGAAGAAAAAGAAAGCAATTGATTCATAAGGCCACATTGACCAACTTTATGCGTTAAAGATCGTTTGGTAGCCTATTTAAGGCTTAGATAGCATAAATATCTCTCCTAAACTTGTGTTTGGTAGTCTTGTTACACAATCTCTCAAGCCCGCTACTAATATCAGTCCGCCACTAATTTACTGTTACTCTTCAGCATACACATCCCACCCTTACCTTCAGATACATATCCCTTACTTTAATAGTGTCACAGATTAAGTATTGAAAAGATAAAATTACCCTCTCATTCTTTTTCAGCTTCTCTCCCATCTCTCACGATCTGCAAACCCAGCAACAACAAACTACAATGTCGACTTTAGAGGATTCTGATGTAAATTGACAAAAAAGGAGAGATGAGATGAGAGAGAATGCAGTAGAGATAATTGGATGAAAAAGAAAAGAACATAAGAAATAATTGCAGAGAGAGTGAAACATGAGGAATTGGCAAATTTCCAGAATTCCCATCTAATTTGATTCTAGGAAATCTCTCCAAATTCTTCCACTCTCACATTCTTGTCGATGAATCAATGGGAATTTCGTGAAGGGTGAGGTCTAGTTGTAGGGGGAAGCGGCGGCGCTGCTTGGGTTGGAGTCAGCGGACGACAGAGGGGATTGTGAGAGAGAAGAGGGGGTGGGTTACGGTGGTGGTGGTGATTGTGGTAGTGTGGATTGTTTGAGAGAGAGGGAGAGAAAGTTGCCTATTCAATTGCGGAAAGCAAAATCAAGAAAACACGAGAATGAGAGAGAGGGAAAAGAAAAGTGTGGTTGGCGGGTGGCGGTGGTTTGTTGTTGAGAGGGAGAGAAGATGGATGGATTGAGAATGAGAAGAGAGATAGTGGAACATTTTTTATTTTTTATTTTATTTTTTAATTATACATAGGGTTAGAATTGTAAATTTAAATTTAATCTTAATTTTAAACTAGGATATCAAACAACAAATTCTTGATATTTATATCTCCTACCAAACACTAAAATTTGTTACCAATCACACTTTATCTACGATACATATCTTGACTTAATTTATCTTACCGTATCTTAACATGCCTACCAAACGTAGCCTAAGAAAATGTATGTTGGGATTGACTTTGGAGATTAATTTAAGATTTGACATATTTTTTCTAATTTCCTTGATGGTATTAATTAATTGTTTTCGCTTGGGTTGCGATCCTAATTATGTATGAATTTGATATATTTTTGTTTGGGAAGGTCCTTTTACAGTTTGATTAATCAAGAAGCGACATGTAACAATTCACATCTTACTTTCTCATTTATATATTTGGTGCAACAGTGTATTTGGAAAACAAAATATTTGTAAACTTATTTCAATAATAATGATAGAGATGATACGAGCTCACAATGTATTTACACTGAAGTCTCTATTCCACTTTCAATGTATTTTAGTTTCGCTCATTGTTTCTTCAATTTTAATTTTCATGTATTTTAGTTTAATTTTTTTATTGTAAAATATGATTGCTAGAACTATCAAACTGCTCGAGCCAGACCGGTATGAGCCCATCGGACCAGAGACATTTTCAGCTCATTTCCAATTAAACAGCCCAATTATAGTTCGGACCAATTATTGACAACTCTATCCATACCCAATTAAAATGTATAATAAATATTTAATTTAAATTTTAGCTAATAATTAATTATTATGGTTGATTAATTACCCTATAATTAGGATGTATAATTTTTTAAGCTTTAATTTTTAGTATTAATTATGGTTCATTGTATTATTAATTTTTTTTGTAATAAATATAATTAACTTAATTAATAGTAGAACACCGGTATGACGCATAAATATTGGGATCGAACATTTGAACCGTAGGAGTACTTTTTATTCTTTACATAGGGTTAGAGATTTGGCATGTTTCGGCTAATAAATTCTAATTGAAAATTAATTTAATCTAATTATGTAGTAAATATTAATTAATTAAATTTTAAAAAAATGGATTGACCGTACGGTGCAGTTAACGAACTAGAGTTTTGGCGATATATATATTTTAGAAACAATATACGTTGTACAAATCAATTAATATAAATTAGTACATAGCTCACACTTTGATGAGACTTGAATCAAAGACTTCTCGTTATGGAGAAATTTTGGTGCCTCAAATTTACTACTTGGACTAAGCCTTATCGGCGAGTTTTTGCGATATTTAGGGGGCAAGAGTGAGAAAATGAATTTGCAATTTGATGGAACTTATTACATATTATTACTATTATAATAATAGATTTGAATTAAGTAGTGCTTGTGTGTACATGTGTATATATATATATAGAGATGAGTTCCCATGTAAAACTACCTTAGTGTAAGAAATAGGAAACAATCTAGACCCTTGATTAATTCATATTAACGGTTCAGATTAAAATT
Source organism: Agastache rugosa (assembly GCA_031470985.1). NCBI lineage: Eukaryota > Viridiplantae > Streptophyta > Magnoliopsida > Lamiales > Lamiaceae > Agastache > Agastache rugosa. Next base: position 14,313,312 of record CM062608.1, read on the forward strand.
AAAATGCACTACATGAATCCTATATTTACGGAATTTCTAACGTTTGAGATCTGGAAGGGCATGACTGTAAATTGGAAAATTGGTTATATATTGGAGCATCAAAATCTGACGAGAATTAAAAGTGTTTTGGAGAGAGGCAAATCAATTCTGAAAATTAATTTCGTAAACATTAAAATGCATTATAATTTCGTAAACATTAAAAGGGAAGTACTACTATGCATTATAATAATTTCTTCAATGCATTATAATTCATCACTTTGTCTAATCTATTAAAATACTCCTTATGCTTTTTGAAAAATTCAAAATACACACCAACACCAAAACAAATTTATTATGCACAAGATGACTATTATACTCCTCTGTTTAAACTATTGACAGTCCAGAATTACTATGGACAGAAAATGGCTATGTATTTCTTTATGGTTTCATTTTTTGAGCGTATTCTGTTATTTATGATCAACGCTTTCAAAATGGTATCAGAGCCCTAGGTTTATTAAGGAATTATATTTTATTTATTGCTTTAAGTATTATCCTAACGGAGGAGACATCAAGGAAAAACATGGATTCGGATGATTGTCCGAGATGCGAATGTTACAGGAACTATCTCCATGATTTGGAGGTACAGAAAACAAGAACCCAGACTGCTCTTGCAATCTGGAAGAGAGAATTTCACTTTGCAGCAACCAGAGTGGATTGTGAATCCATTATCTCTTGCCACCAAGAGATGAGAAGAAGAGAAAACTTCATTGAGGAGTTGAAGTATCTTCATCTAAGGACGGAGAACGTGATGAGAGAAAACCATCAGAACCATACGAACTGATGGATTTAGAAGAATGTCCAAGGTGTGGACATTTCCAGGAATGTCTCCAAATCTTGGAGAAAAGAAGGATCAGATACCAGAGTGTTCTAACACACTGGAGAAATATGTTGAATCTCTTAGTTCAGCATAACCAGGAAAAAGAATTAATTGATTCCTGTCTACAAGGAATCAAAAGAAAAGAAGATCTTCTCCATATATAGTTGTATCTGCCTTGAATGGGAGATAGAACATGCCATGAGAAGAGACCATTGGATCATTTGGGAGTGAATTGGAATCATCTCTGATGGAATCAAAGAAAGATAAATGAGTATCATCGACTTCTTCATATCAAGAAATTACTCCAGATTCATCAAAAATCTCAATGGATCTGAGATAAATACAAAAGACGGTACAACATTATGGTGGAAGCCTATATAGTCTACCAAGGAGTGTATACGGAATCGAGAAGAAACAGGATGAAATTTACAACCTCCTAAAGGATATTCGAGACCGAATAGAGAAGCTAGAACAACAACATCGTTCCAGTCAAAGAATGAATCCTTCCCCAACGAGCCCACTTATCCATTACCAGTGGGGGGAATCAAGAAAGGATCCAAACGTGGAGGCCTTGAAAAAAATGATTCGAGAAAGGAAAAGATGAATAATCTCGAAAGAATCAATCTTGACGACCTCCAGGAGTTAGCAGAATCTTTTGCTAACATGACGATGGTTGATTTAAAAATGAACCAGAATGTGGTCCAAAACCCACAGCCGGTGAATCAACTTCGACAAGGAGCTATCGTTGGAAATCCACAGGATTTTCAAAATACACCCGGAGCCATTAATGTAGTCCAGGATTTTCAGACTGGAGCAAGGTATGATCAACATACCCCAAATGATGCATATATGGCGGCAAGAAGGACAAGGGCAAGAAGGCCACAACCAAGAGTGCAGGATACACCTTATGGAAATGCGCCCTTGGATCTAATCCATCCCTACGGAGTAATGCTTGACCTTGATGAAGTTAATTTCAAAGATCGATAATCCGTAATTGATGAGTGGACGTCAGCTTTGAGAATTGCGGCAGCAACTCTCGATTTAAACAAGGAAGGATTCGTGAGAATCTTCGAAATGAGCCTTGCAGGAATTGCCAAGATAGCATGGGAATTCATGCCTCTTGATATCAAGAATGCATGTATTGAGAGTGAAAATTTCACTGAACATGTTCAGAATATGGCGGTGCTCTTTAAGAGTCATTTTCTGGGAGAAGGATACTTCGAAGGGTTTGATCAAGAAAAAAGTAAGAAATATTTGATGGCATTGTATAATCTAAGGCTTGCAGTCCTGGATCAACAATCGCTTAACAAGTTTCTACAGCTCTTTACTCTTTATCAACATCACGCTAAAATTGATAATAGAGTTGCACTGGAAATTTTCTTTCTAAAATTTCCAAGCCCATGGAAGGAAATGTTAATTCAGGATTACGAATCAGGAGATCCTGAAAATGTCGCAAGAAGGATGTCATATGTACATCGAAAGCTCTCAGAGTGGTGTCAACAAGCAACAGCTCTGAGGAACATGAAGAAATTGAGGAGAATCAATAAATATGCCCCTCTAAATTGTGATAATAATGATCTGCCAAATATCATTGGAGGACAACCAAGGCTGAAAAGAAGCAAGAAAAATAGGTTTCAGCCATATCATAAAGGTGGAGATCCAAAAAGAAATTCTTGGAAACCAAGAACCAGATGGTCAAGACAGAAGGCCAGATCTTACAAATCAAGCCAAAGAAGTGGACCATCAAGGAATAGGTATCCATTCCAAGGAGCTAATAAATCCCAAGGAAGGACACCTGCCAAAAAAACTTTCAGGAGAACTCACACTAGAGTTAATGAAAGTTTCAAGGATCGCAACTGCTGGACGTGCGGTGCGAAGGGGCATATTTCCACAAATTGCCCTGACAACGAAAGAAGAGGTATCAATAAATTCGAATCCACTCCGGATATCGAAGATGCCATCTACTACCAAGAACTGATATAAGTATATCAGTTCGAAGATATACCCTCGGATGAGAGTATATATGAACAAGAAAAAGTCGTCAACGGAGAAGATTTAGAATGGTCTGATGGAACTAGATCGGAGTCAGACTGATCCAGAAATTGTTCATCAGGAGAAAGAGGACAGGACGGGATTCTCCAGTCACACAACTCTCTCTCAAAATCTGATTGACAAAATTATGAAGAAGAGTCTGAATATACAAAAGTATCAGGGCTTTTCAGCAAGTAACATAGATCAAGTTCTTAGGAACTTTAATCTAAGGAGCAGGAAACAACAAATTGTCTATGAAATTACTAGACGAGAAATGTCGCTTTCTATAGAGCTCACAGGGAATCAAGTAGAGATGCAGTTGATTCCAGCTAGTGACATCAGGGAAGATCTATCAAAGATGAAGCCCGAAGTCGCTGAAAAGATGAAGTGGATCCATATTGGAGCAATCCAGTTGATGTTAAAATCGGCTCTCTTTACCGAAGTTCACACGCCGATCGATATCGCTATATGCGATAAAAGAGTTAGAAATCTGAAAGATTCCGTATTAGGAACAATTGCGAGAGATCTTTGTACAGGACAAGTAGTGGGAATCATCTATCCAAAGATTGCCTACAATCTTAATGATACCCATTTCAGCAAAGCCCTGGCGCTTTATCAGGACTTTAAACGCAAGGATTTATTGAAGGAAGGAAATAGGCCTTACTCCATTACTTATCAGGTATCATATGTCTTTCCAACTCACATCACACTGAGTTATTCCTGGGAAAGAAGTTCATTGAGATATCAAATATCTTCAACAATGTGACAACAGTTGTTTGTCTCGATAGAGTAGAAATTGATCGGCTAAGAAACGTTGATATTCAAATCCGAGATAGAGAAGTCATGAGATACGATCAAAGTCTCAGGATAACTTCAGGAAGATTATCCTTCCAAGGAGACAGAATTATGTCTTTGCCGTATGAGAGAAGTCGGAGTCTCATTCGAGAAGCACAACCTCAAACATCTCAGAGTAATAAGGTTCCAATGAATCTGAAATGTCCCGAGGGGTGGAGAGAAGTGATAGTAAAATTTGACACTACAAGGTGGGAAACCAACTTCCCTTGTAATGTTCTTTACTAGCTGCAGCAGCCGGAGATCAATCATTACAGAGGTACCCTGGAGATTGGGAGAAAAGTGATGGAGATCAAAGGTAGAGCCGGAAGGGAAGCAGTCTTGGTATTGGGTTTAGATTTTCTTGAGGATCACAAACCTTGGGCAAATAAAGAAGATGGAATGGAAATCACGATTAATGAGAAAAAACTATTAATCGAATGACAAGTCCATTCTCCATATACATCTCTATAGGGATGTTATATGAAAAATATAAGGTAGAATATTTTGCTGCTTATATTGATTCAGGTGCAGGAATTTGTACTGCAAAATGAGGAGTCTTCCCAGCAGATGTAGAAGAGGATCTACCCCGAATTGCATGAAGAGACTTTTCAAAGAAGATTTTGCTCTTAACTAAAGTAGTAAAAGAGACTGAAATTCTAATTGGCGGAGCCAGGGGTACACCTTGGTATAAGGTTAAAACTCCACCAATTTATTTTCATGATACAGGAGCAGGCATTCTGTTAGGAAACAATTTCCTTCATATGTTCAAGAGATACATACAGGATAATGAAATAATGCAATTGGTGTTCACAACCATTTGCGATCACAAAATCATTGTCCAGAGGCTGAATGGGGCTTTTAATCGCTAGATACCATTAAGTTTTCGCAGCAAGCGTGGTGATGAAGGAAAACTTCGACACCCAAAAATGAAGGATCAAAGGAGATTCAGCGAAGCAGTGCTAAGCTGTATCAGAGAAAAGGATCTCAAAGATGAAGAGGTCCAGATCCTCAATGCATCCTTAATATCTCATCAAGATATTAGGGAAGAAATGCAGGTGTCCCTAGAAGATGTCAAAAGAAAAATTAAAAGAAGTTACAATGAGAACCCTTTGGCATGGTGGGATAAAAACAAGCTCAAAGCAACCTTGAAGGTAAAGCCAAATAAGGAGTATGAGTTTATTAGATACAGGCCAATCCTGATGAACTTCAAAGATCAACATGATATGAAGGAGATAATCAAGGAACACCTTGATTTAAAGCTGATCGAGCCAGGGAACTCGCCTTATAGCAGTCCCGGATTTCTGATAAGAAATCATGGTGAGATCAAACGAGATAAACCCAGATTAGTTATTAATTACAAAGGAATTAATGATATTCTGGAGTTTGATGGATATTTTATCCCTAGTAGGGAACACCTTATTAACTGCATAAGAAATGCTAAGGTTTTCTCTAAGTTTGATTGCAAGTCAAGTTTCAACTAGATTCGCATGGAGGAAGAGAGTAAGAAGTTTACGGCCTTCTCTACTCCACAGGGGCATTATGTTTGGATTGTGATGCCAATGGGGTTAGCTAATGCGCCTCAAATATTTCAGAGAAAGATGAATAATCTGTTTAAAGATTATTTTTCTTTTATGTTCGTCTATATTGATGATATTTTAATTGCATCAAAAAATATGGAAGAACATATCAAACATCTTGAGATCTTTGCAGATGTTTGTTACAAAGAAGGTTTAGTACTGTCCGAAAAGAAGGCAGTCGTTGTAACTCGGAAAATGGAATTTCTGGGTATCGAGATCGATGAAGCAGGAATTATTCTACAGAACCATATTGTTCAGAAGGTCCAGAATTTTCCTGAAGATCTGAAAGAAAAGAAACAACTTCAGAGCTTTATGGGAGTTGTTAATTTTGCGGGATCATTCATTAAGAATCTCGCAAAACATAGAAAAGTATTCAGTACATTACTGAAAAAGGATGTTTCGTTCATCTGGACGGAAGAACATCGACAAGGAATGAAGGAGTTAAAAGAGGTTTGCAGAAATCTCCCAAAACTCTCAATACCACAGGACGAAGATGACTTGATCTTGTATACAGATGCAAGTGATTATTGGTGGGCAGCATCTTTACCAAGATCACTCCTAATGGAGAAGAACCATGCAGATACTGTAGTGATTTATTCTCAGAAGATGATGCCGTACGATGGCACATCAACAAGAACTCCATTCTACTGGCCCATAGGCATCTCAAAGAAAATCTGGAGGTGTTAACGGGAGAGTGGGACGAGTGCGTTCTGAATGCTGAACAAGCAGGAAAATTGCAGACTCTCGACAAGACGAAAGTCACCGAGAGAATACGAGCTTGCATACGGTCTCAGGGTCAACTCTGGGCTGCATGTCGAACACCAATCCTTCGGGTGGCCAAAGATCCTTTGGTGAAAGAAGAGTTTCGAGTACAGGGCTCTAAACCTGTAGCAGAGGATTCCAATACCTCTTGCCCGAGTTCTAAGGTGGTGGTATCTTCGGAACCATTGCCCCAAGAAAAGGATGATATTCAGGGGTCATACTCTGAACCATCATGTCAACCCAGCACCTCTGGGGTAAAAGAGGGAGAGATTAATCTTAGGCCTATGACTGGCACTTCTAAGGTTAATACTGAAAAATTTGAAGTTTCTTCTTCTTGGCAGATGTATCAAGCTAATTGGGAGAAGCTCCATACAAGAATGAGAATCAACCCAGAAAAAATAAGGGTTGATGTTTCGGGGAAATATCCTCGGGTGTGGATGATGCCAAATTCAGATCCACACGAAGTCAAAAGATGGTATGAATTTGGAGCACTTGCTTCGGTTTATACAACATCTCCATCATTCACCAAAATCAAGAATCTACCTAAATAGATTCAAGAAGCGGTGTATGATACCTAGGCTAATTAACAATCCGCAGCTTAGCCGAGGTGATATTTTGGAGCTGTATTTTATTAGTGCAGCCCCAGAACCAGCGGGAAAATGAAACCATGAAGTCTTCCACTATATTAGGCTTCGAAGACCAGATGCACGCGCCCTCGAAAAAATCAAGATGCCTACAGAGAAAGAGACTACTCTAGTCTCTACATTACCATAAGACCTCATCTCCACCAGAAGAGCATGGGGATTATGGGTCTGTCTCACAGAGATGGACAAAGTCAAGTTTCCGTTTAAATTCTTTCAGAATTCAGTAAACGGATCATTCCTGTTAAATACTATGGCAGGAAAATCAATAAGATTTGCAGATGAAACTTTCGAAAGAAATAGGACTTTACTTTGGAAAAACAAGATTGCGACGAGCAAAGAAACTCATCGCAAATACTGCAACATGGCTCATTTTGAAAGCTGGTCTGAGCGCGTTTGTTCGGATTGCCAAAACCAGAATGAACCAGAGTTCGGGAAGGGTTTTTTGCCCAGAAGGGGAAAAGAGAAGGCTCGATCCAACGAGCATCTAGAGCACAAGGCGCTGCCAAAAGCAAGGACGCCCAGGACCCCGGGAAAAAAGTAGATTCCCGACACAAGTTGGTAGAGTCATGTGACTCTGAGCTGGAGCACTCACTAAAAAGAAAACGACATTAGTGAATGGATGAACAGGAATTACCCACTAAATAATTAAGGGGTAAAACAACAAGAGGACCACTATCAATCAAAGAAAGTGATCCATCAATACCACCAGCTCCGAAAGTCTATTGTCTTCACTTAATAATAGACGACAAAGGTGGACCGAGCTTCACATGGAAAACAGGCTGGCTGAGGATATCCAAGGCAATAAGGCAAGATTGGAGGTTATCAGAACCTCTATATAAACGAGGATATTAAAGAGAGCATTCGACATCAGAAATCCTCCACACCATCTTCTCTGCTCTCTCCAAAATAAAATTATTATAGTTCCTATTCTAGTATAGTTTAGTTGATGTATTTCAATTCCGCTACCATAGGTAGCTAAACAAGTTTGTCTCCTCCCTAAAGGAGATATACTTATGTTGTAATAAATTTTATATAATTCCTATATAAAAGTTGGGCTTTTGCTCATCCCTTCCAGTGTCTGATTATTCTCTGTATACCAAATCAATTACTCTACGCCTCGGATAGGAAACGAATGAAGGTTGTGCTGAGTGTTGTTGAAGGAGTCTGCGTCTGGAAACCATCGGTTGCGATCGTGTGGTTGGACGGGGTCCCTAAAACTTCCGGCGGAAATACCCGGCAGCATTACGGTAAAAAATGTATGAATTTGGTATACGTAGGATTTTTATACGGAAGTGTGATGGGTCTGATAGTATTGCATGAATTATCTCCATAATTGGAAAATGTGATTGGAAAAAGCAGAATAAATAAAGGAATTCAGCAGAAAGGGTATAATAGTCATTCTGTATATAACTAATTTATTCAAAAAAAAAGGTGTATAACTAATTTTTTGATTTGCTAAAAGAGTATAAAGAATTTTCGCTCTTATATTAATTTATGCAGCAACAATTTCACCTATTTTCGTATCCAATACGTAAACTCATATATGTACCAAAGTAATTGTTACAAATCATTCATCATAAACCAGATTGGTTTGAAAATTTATTAGATATAATACCAAATTAATCTTCACATTGTGTAATTTGAAGTAATGCACAAAAAAAAAGTAATTCTAAATTGCATTATTCAAAATAATGCACTATGAACTACTCTTAAATGCATTTTAAGTTTTAGAATAATGCACTTTCCAAATTCAACAAAAACTAATTGTGCATGCTATGAATTTTGCAATTATTCGTTAAAATAATATAACGAAAATAATAAATCAAAATAGATATATAGTACTAATTATGGATGGAACAAAAAATAAACATATAAACTAATAAAAACAATGTGTATGCGTAATCTTAGGAAAAAATAATTAAATTAAATCAAGTCCCCTAGTTTGAAGGAAGAAACCGTGAGCAGCAGTTAGACGGAAAAAATACAAAACTAGCCCTCTTCTCTATATAATTGAATAAAATATGATATATATATATACTAAAATAAATATTGACCATTGATCACAAAAAATGGATGGATAGGATTGCTTCTTATTTCTTACGGGAAGGAGATTTTAAATATGATCTCTTTCCTATATATATATATATATAGGGGATGGTTATACTAGAAATGATTCCCCTTATGTTAACTAAAAATAAATCTATACCATAAATTTGAAAAATTTAGATGGTTGTGATTGATTAGAGATAAATAAACAATTTATCCTGATTAATATTAAAAGGGTTTTTATGGTAAAAAACAATAAATAAAGATCTTTCAAGATTACATCTACTTTCAATAATCTCAATATATATTTATTCAAGAATTATGAAAGAGATCGCATTGCATTTATATCTCGATCATTTTTTTTTTATTATATTATTGTTTTTTATGTGTATTAGTTATTACATTTTAATTTTATTTTTATAATATTTTTTTATTTATTTGTAGTAAAACTATTTATTCAATTTTCTTTTTTATTGCATATTATGTAATTGTTTTTTTATGTATTACTTATTGCATTTTAATAATCTTTGTATTGCATATTACATTTAGTATTACTTTATAATGCTTCTTATATCTTATTTAATTGTGGCAAAACTATTAATACATTTTTTTCTTTTTTACTGCATATTATGTAATTGTTTTTTTTTTTGTATTACTTATTGCATTTTAATAAATTTGTTATTGTATATTACGTTTATTATTGCTTTATAATGCTTCTTACTTGTTTATAGAAAAATTTTAGTACATTTTTCTTTTTTACTGCATATTATGTTATTGTTTTCTTTTGTATTACTTATTGTATTTTAATAATTTTTTTATTGCATATTACATTTATTATTGCTTTATAATGTTTCTTATTTATTTGTAGCAAAATTATTATTGCATTTCTCTCTTTTAATGCATATGATGTGAAAAAAATGAAAAAGTCGAAGCCCTGTATAATATCAATTTGATGAAGATTGCCTCTGAAAACAATTAGATAAAAATTTCACAAAAGAAGGAATAATTTATTTATTAATTGGTTGGAAATACGGTTCCCACTTCCCACAAAATATGGTGAACAATAACTAATAATTTTGAGACAATTACTATTTTGCCCATATTATTTGTATTGATTGAAAAATACGGTTTTCATAGGATTTAAATACATTATAAAGATTCCATTAATCTACACCCTTTATCTATTAAATGGACGTCTAAGATTTATTTTTAGTTAACACATATGAATCTATTTCTATTTTATCTCTTCCCTATATATATATATATATATATATATATATATATATATACATATATTTATAAATTAATTGCCAACTAATTATCCGACTCACATTATTGTTGTTATTATCATTATTAATCGATACATTGCTGATGATGCTAATTTAAAAAATTGCGCATCTTCTTTAATAAATCCAAATCAGCCAAGTTAAAATTGCACAACAACTTGTAAAGTTTACAAAAGAAAAGTTACATTACACACCAAATAATCCAATCCAACGGCTCTCTCTCACCCTACTTTTCTACTCACTTTTGCCCTACCCGCAACGGTCAATTAATTAACCAACCCATTTGATTATTTGAATTCCTTCAAAAACTAGCCGTTACAGCAGAATCTCTTCAAATCCAAATTACTCACAATCTTGTTCAAATCAAATCAATTCAAATCAAACGAGAAAACAATCCTCATTAAATCATATCAAGATCCTCCATCCTTCATTTTTTCAAACTTCCAATTTGCTTCACTGTAAAAAAAAAGGAAAAAAAAAAAGAAACTGAAATCTCATCATCAATGGCGGCTCACTCCAACAGATCCCCCTCCCCACTTTCTTCCAGACCCATCAATCCAAACCCAAGAAATTCCGAAACCAATATTCCATCAATCCGCAGAAGTTTCAATGGTAACAACACTTTCGCCAGACCCTCAGCTCTCACCAATCAGAGACGCCTCGATCCCAATACACCTGCTAATAGCCCTTCAGGTTTTGATCTCACATTTTCTTGATTCTTGCTTCAATTTTTTTTTTCCATACTATCACTTTCTTGATATATTTTGTTAGCAAATCAGTTATGTTTTGGCTGTTTCTTGTTTGTGTGTAGATTTTGGGAGAAGAAGATCTGTGGGTAAGGAAGGGACAGCTCCTCCTCACCTGAAAGCTTGCGAAGAAAAAGAGAACGACGAAAACGACAGCGTTTTGAAAGCTTCGAAACTGCAGTCGCCGGCGAAGGGTTGCAAGAACTTCATGGCTCCCACCATTTCTGCAGCTTCAAAATTCACTCCATCTCCCAGAAAGAAGGTGTTGGTGGAGAGGAACGAACCTGTTCGGACTTCGATCTCCTTGTCCGATGGAAAAGCCATGTTTTTCTCCGCCGTGACCGATGTTTCTCAAGAATTGGAGCCGAAATCTGAGATGGGCCATCATCAAAATCAGAAAGATGAAACCTTTTCTGATGTCGAAAACAAGAAGGCTGTTCTTGACAGCCATCCAGTTTTGAGGCCGCCTTGTAAGAAGGTGACGTTTTCAGACATTCCTTCAGATTCTCAGCCTCCATCTGAGTCGGTGATCACTGATTCTGAATCAAAGGTTGTTCCAACTTCCATTGCGCCGCTCGATGCTGATCCTTCTCTGCCGCCGTATGATCCTAAAACCAATTACTTGTCTCCGAGGCCTCAATTTATTCGTTACAAACCTAATCCCAGAGTGGAGATGCTGTTGAACAAAGAAAAGGCGTTTGATGCAAATGAATTTGATAATACTTTAATGGCGGAGATGATGTCTGAGGGGTTTTCAGATTCTGATGAGGCTACTGATGAGTCTCAGACTCAAGATTCGGATATGGTGATTGGGGTGGATGAAGAAATAGTTGTCGAGGCACCGGCTTCGGAGTTATCATTACCGGTTAGTACAACTCCAGTTGCTGAAATCTGTGAGGAGGGTTTTGTTGAGAAGAATGAAAAGAAACCGAGGAGGTGGTTTAGATTGATGTGTTTCTCTGTGATTATGATTTTGTTGGTGTGTGTTTCTGTGAGGGGTGCTCCTCCTTCTCCTTCATTTGATGAGATGTTTGTCAAAGACTTGAGCTTGTCTGATTTGAAGAACTTGTATGAACAATCTAGAGTTGCCGTTGCTTCTGCAAGATTGAGTTTTGGCAATTCTGTATCTCTCGTGTTTAAGCTAGCTAATGAGCTCGTGGAAGGCGAGAAACGAGTTCCGTTGCAGTTCATGAACATCTCTGATCTGCAAGTGGAGGATACTTGGAAGAAGGATGCATATTTTCTGAAAAGAGTGGAGGAAGAGGAATTAGACCCTGAAATGGAACAAGATGAATTTGAAGAGGAAGAAGGAGGAGGAGCATATGCAGATGAAGAAGTGGTTGATACGTTTTTTGAAGAGGAAGAAGCAGAATTTGCAGAAGGTAATTATGATGATGACTTCCCACAAGACGACGTCGTAGCTACTGAAGAAACTTGTGCAGAAGTTGCTGCTGCTGATTTGGAATCTGAATATTCGCCTGATATCCAGATTCAAACAGAGATTGCTTCTTCGATACAATCATCTGCTGCAATTGAAGTAGTAGCAACGGAGACTGAGAAATCACAAGCCGATATCATTCTTGGAGCTTCTGATGATGGCGCTGCTGCTGCTATTTCATTGGATGAAAGGAGCTTAGATAACACGGCAATGACGGAATCAGAAGAAAGTATTAGTGCGTTGCACGCAGTGGCAATATCATCTTCTCTGTTTGCAGGTGTTGTTGGAGTTGGGGCCTTCATTTACTACCTGTACAAGAGAAATGATCATCCCACTGGGTCTACCATGGAGCCGGTGATGATGAGCAAACAGGCAGAAGATGGAGTTACTAAGACGAACAAGGCAGCAATGACGGAGCAAGAGAGGGAAGTTTCAGAGAGTTGTTGGGAAACAGAGTCGGAGATGAGCAGCAGCTATCATCAGATTGAGAGGAGTGGGAATGATGAAGTTGAGAGCTCGGAGAGGAAGACGAGGAGGAGAAAGTATTCGAAAAGGGAGTCGTTGGCTTCTTCGTCGCCTTCTTCCTATTCTTATGGAAGCTTCACCACTTACGAGAGAATTCCGGTCAAGATTAATAATGTGAGTGTACAAACACAATAGTATTTCTTTTATCACTTGTTATTAGATTTATTGAAAATATTGAGATGGGTGGTTGAATAATGCTATGCAGGGGTATGGAGATGAGGAGATTGTCACTCCCGTTAGGCGATCCAGCAGAATCAGGAATATGGTCACACTTCTCCATGAAGAAGGTGAAGACGGCGCCGCCGCGGTGGAGTAGGATTGTAGTAGTAGGAGTAGCAGTGTCTGCAGCACATCTCTGATGTGAAACAGACTATTCTATAGTCTTCTAGTTTCTGAGAAATGGTGGCTTGTGTTGTGAATTAGACATGGTCTCTAGTCTAGTCTTTTAATTTTAATGTTTGCAATATTTGTTTCAGGTTATTCATTTGCACCCGTGTGTTTAATGCAATTTGAAGTTCGTGATTATTTTTTGTAGTAGTCTCCCAGACATAAATACCAATTCTTGAATATAAATTATGTTTTTCTCCTAAACAAGTGAATGATTAAATAGTTGACGAGTTTATGTTTTTTTTGGGTTTATTGCATTTTTTAGTCATAGCTTGGAAAAAAAAAAAAACTGGTGCATAAATTAATCAAGAACTATTTTTAAACGCAAATCCAAATTCTTCATGCAAAAAAGAAGTAGGTCGTTAGAAGAAGCGTTTATGAACTTCTTTTCCCCTTAATTTCATCATTAAGCATGTTAATTCTAAGACTTTAAAAGCTAGCCGGAGTCAAAAGCAAATAATACACTAGCGAGTAGCCAAAAGTATATATTAATTACAAACGATCTGTACAATATTTACATATATTTACATAAATACAAAAACTACTGGAAATTGAAATAGATTATATTGTTCTTTAAAGCTAAATTATTTACAAGGAATGTTGCCGATGAGAGGAGGATTTACAAATTACAACTTGTCTGATATCAGTTCAAGTTCCACTTGTTCCTGCAGATCTTCACACTTTTACCAGAAAGGACACCACCTGAAACATTAACACATTTCTTCTATCGGTTAAAAAAAAAGAAAAAAAAGAAGAAAAAAAACAAAAACACCAAAAAGAAAAAGAACAGAATAGCTGAATTCTAAAATTTTGAAATTATTCATTTTAGAGAAAAAATTTACTGCCAATCTCTGCATAAAGAGAGGAGGATTCACTAGGAGAACTTAGACCGGTAGGGAAATTCGAGTCATTTAGAAGAGACATCAAATTGTAAAACATGAAACATACCCAACATAGTTTTGGCACAAGTTTTCATGCGACATCGCTTGAAGGATAAGCTTCTGAACTTGCAATTTGACGGATAATCCATGGTCAGCCTCATGTGTATCACCAGAAATCAAGGTACTATGCTCCAGGGAGTGTTGGATGGAGCTAGATGGTATGGAAGAGAAATCCCTTCCAGTAAGTTTGTTGCTCATCCTTGCCATCACAACCACCGCTCTTTCATTCAGAACCTCGTTAGCATCCCCCAATTGGTTTACGGCCTACAAAGCATAATGGTTTAACATCATGAGAATATAGCTACGAAGCAAGAAAATTAAAACTATTAACAAATACCTGAAGGAGCTCCCTCTCACGAACACCCCGCTGTGGTTGAAGCATCTCTCTATTAGATACAGATTCCTCTCCGGTCACGACAGGTTGGGCATGTGTACTTGTAAGGGTAGACATTTGAGGGACTTCATTGAAGTTGAAAAGACGCCAATTTATCAGGGGATCGTGCACAAATGCCTGGACACCAATTATAAATGTCAATTATTCCATAACTACCAGTTGCTCAACAAATTAATATACACAAGGAGCATGTTCAACAGATAGATTAGTTGATGGAAATGGTGAAAACTCCATAAACCAGATAAGAAACGTGCCTTGCACTAGTAAACGGCAGAAAGTAAAATCCAAATAACGAGTTTTGAACAAACTACGAAAAGAATGAATATATAGCATGTCCCGGATTATGATAGAGATAGAATAAGAAACAAGACAACCCTAGCGAAGCTAGGTTTACACTAAGGCATCATGAATTAAACCAAACAAGAAGGTTTTACCTCCATCATTGCCATAACACTATCTTTATTAGTCCGCAAAACCTGCATGACATTTTCACAAGTGGAGCGGAAATTTCCTTCGATACCACTGACCTCCATTGCTTTAACAAGCATTCTCGTGAGGCGAAAAGGAACCTAAACCAACAAATATGTATCATTTAAATACACATAATTCAACCTTTTCCAAATAGAGTAAATAGAAAAACCTAAAAAGCAGTGTAATAGATTTCCAACCTTTTCTGGGAATTTTTCTCGGTTCATCGAAGCTTCAAAGCAATCCCCAAAGTCGATGTGCAGTATCTTCCCACTGCCAACAATATCTTTTTTAAATAAACTATGAAAATAACACAATTGACAATCACGGACTCATTTTATCTTTTGCACCTGAAGCGGTGTAGCATGAGGTTGCTCGGATGTCGATCACCCAGGCCAAGCAAGTAACCAACCTGGAAAAGGAGGGAGTAATATTTTAAGCATGACAATGTTCAACATGCTAAAAGTAAAAAAAGTGTTGGGGTAGATAATTATATTCTTTTTTATTGACAGTAACTTGTCAACATCTCAATAGTGCAACATGCTAAATCATTACCATACTCATGACAGCTAAGCTTCTTGTATAGTTGGTCCTCCTGTCCAACCAGACTTCTGAAGTGCGACTCTTAAGCCAGAGTACCTGCCATTAACAGAAGCAAATATAGGCATGTAGGAAAGGAAACAAAATACGCCCTATCCATGAATTATCCATACCCTCGAAAGGTCATTGCCTTCTGTGTTCTGCAGTGCATAGTCAAACACCTCAACTTTTGCTATAAGAGGCAAATGATCATAATCTGGAGCAAAACTAAGCATCAACTTATGCTCCTGGTTCAGGGTGATCTACAAAACAAGAAAATTTACCATAACTACCAGGAAATAACCCAGTACCATAGAAATAAGAAATTTTGCAAGGTGCGCAAAAGGGTGGATAGGTCAAACCTTTCTAGCATCTCTGTACTCACGAATAAGATGGTGCAAGGTATCACAATTTGGCACCCATCCTATGAGGCCGCTGTTCGGGGATAGTGGAATGACTGAATATCTTTGGATAGAGAGATCCTTCTCAGCAGTTTTTCTAGAATTCCCCAGCAGTGTATTTACTAAACCGAACAGCTGATGGAGAACTTCCACAATGTTAGTCGTTAATAAAATGGAAAAGAGAATGGATTACTCTGGTGACAGATACATAAGTAATAGCACGACACTTGATGTCAAAACAGACCTGCATGACACGCTCATCTTGGCGTAAATCTTCATGTCCCTTCAACAAGAAAGCATGTTCTTCCCCATCACTTCCATGGATTGTCAACTTTCGAGGTCGTTGTTTGGACGTGATGACAACAAGCTGCGGTGCAAATGATGCAATTGTCACCACAGGTGAATCTGGGGAAAAAAATTTGTCATTTCATTAGAAGATAGTGATTAATACATGTTCTATATGGTGTATGTATATATGCATTGGGGAGGGGTGGGGAGCCTGACAAAAGTTCCAACTATACCAGCTTTATAGGTTCCAGGAACAGCTAGTTTCAGATCACGACACTCCAACAGCTCTGGAGAGACGGACTAGTTTAGCCAAAACAGCAATAAAACAGTTAGCAACTTGTTCTAAGTAAACAACTAAACACCAGTAAAAGAAGTGAGTAGGTTCTTTTTATTTTAGTTTTTTTTGGGGAATTTGGGGTTCGGGAACCAAAACCACCAGGAAATTGGTTCTTGCCTGCAAGTCCAGAGTAGTCAGAGTTTGAAGCTGCTTATCTATACGCCGAAATACATGGTAATAGAGATCCCAAGCCTGGAGCAACACAAAATCATTAGGCTTGTCCATTAACATGGAGATAGCGCCAAGGTGCAGAATCACTCTATATGCAACTTCAACTCAGTGTGAGGCATCATAAAGAAACAATAAAGAAGCAACATCCTTTAGCAATCACGTGATGTACCCCAAAGAAACAACCAGAAAATAACTTTAAGATCTGTGGAGAATTTAATAATCCATTAGCATAAAGGATGAATTCATGTACTAAGCCTATTCAAGTTTGATGGTACAGTCTTTCATGGGATTACATAGTAGTTTAACGGAAAGGGTCCTTCTTACTGATACACAGTATAATTTTATTTTTTTTTATCTTTTATATTATTGGACCCTTGCATGGGCCAGGATTAGGACTATTTATTTGCTTTATTCAAGATAAGTAGGGATATGATTTTCATTGTTAGAGATAGCAGCAAATCTTCTGCTGGGCAGGAAGCAATGTGCCTAAAGAAATTTGGCATTACGCCAGGCAGGCATTGCCTGTTGCCTCCGTTATTTCGTTCAGTTTTAAAGTGCAGTGTTTGAGTTCTACTCAGAGTTATTCTATGTCAATTATTTTCATGTGCCGTTTACTCTATCACTTACATTTCCCCCTCCTACTCTAAGTTGCCATTACCCCTTTACACTTTTTCTTTTTTTATTAGAAAAAATATAAATATTACACACAGAGAATAGCATCAATACAAATGGGCATGAGACATCCAGTCAGAAGCATCATAGACAAAACATCTTACAAATAAAGCTCCAGTATGAAATTTTATCACTTAAGAAACAATTCTTAACCACTCCAATCTTAGATATCCACGTTGCTACTTAAATCTAAAATTCTCCCATTAAACCTTCAACATTCCCTTGTCATCTTCACATATTCTCCAATTCCGTCCAACCAAATAGAACAAAATACGCACACAATAACCTTCTTCTAAATCAGCTATGCAGCAGATATGGATCTACAGAATTAACAGGCTTTAATGGACTACTTACAGAGATCGTTCTGTGTAAGAGTGAATCTTACATGTTACAGTATTTAATGTATATATGTATCTTACCTTATTTAGAGTGTAGCCCTAGCCCTAGTAGTTTAGTATATATATGTGTCTGTATCTTCTATTCTACACACTGAATAATACTCTTTCTTTTCTCCCCAATATGTTGTATATCTCTTTTCTCTACATATTATCAGAGCGGGAACGATTCCTGCTGTGACCCGCGTTACTCTTTGCCACGATACCGCTGATCGAACTCTCCTAAAAAAAATTTAACCCTAATTTTTTGTGCACCGCCACTCCTCTCTCCAGCCGCCGTCGCTGCCAGGGTCTTCCCGCCGCTGCCGCGCCGCCTTCTCTCTCCTGCTGCTGTTCTCTAGCCGTTACATCTCTTTCTAGGGTTTGATTCTCTACCCTAATTTGTGAGCCGCCACTCTCTTTGTGCGCCGCCACCCTATGTTCTCCAGCCACAACCGCTGTTCTTCAGCCTCTACTACATATTATCTCCTCCTAGGGTTTGATTTTCAATCCTACTCTTTCTACATCATGGGTGATTCGAAGTCTGCTACTCTAGGAACCACCATCAAATTGAATGGTTCCAATTATCTTCTATGGTCTCGTGCCTTTCTACTGTTCTTAGGCTCTCAGAAGAAAAAGATACATGTCCTCAACACTCCTATTGATTCTCAGGATGCCAAGTATGATGCGTGGTGTGCCGATGATTGTGCTGTCATGACATGGCTTTTGAATAGCCTTGAGGATTCTATCAGTAAGAACATCATGTTCTTGGAAACCGCTAAAGAAATGTGGGATACATTGAAAGAGAGGTATTCCAACGAAAAAAATGTCTCTCGTGTCTTCGAATTATATGAGAAACTTTTCTCTCATACTCAAGGTGGCTAATCAGTCAACGACTACTTCTCTACACTCAAAGGACTTGCTGATGAAATCCTCGTCTACCATCCACTATTCTGTTCTACCACCGAGCGAGCAACTCAATGGGAAGAATTCATGGTTGCCAAGTTCTTGTCCGGTTAAGGATAGTGATCTTCGATCAGTTCGTGACAGCCTATTATCTAGTGATAATGTTCCCTCATTATCCAATGCCCTATCTCGTGTGCTGCGTGTGTCAACTGGGTGCAAACGATGTTGTTCCTCCCAATTCTTCAGCCATGGCTGCTCGGGGCCAAAATCTTAATGTTACTGGCTCGTTTCCACCTTCCAACACGGCTGTCCACGGTCAGAATTTCAATGGTGGTCGTGGCCGAGGTGGAGGTGGACGAGGTCGCAGTTCTAATCGTCGTTGTGAATATTGCCATCGTACCAATCATACTTCTGAGAACTGTAGGGAAACTTTTGGCAAACCAGGTCGGGTGAATGCAGCTGTTCCTGAGCCCCAGTCCGCGTCTAATGTCTCAATGTCACGCGCTCAATATGACAATCTGATCCAGTCAATCAATTTGTCATCCACGGCTGCATCTACTAGTGCTGCTCCATCTACTAGTGCAGCTTCTCCTATCGTTGCTTCCGCAGGTGCGTTTGCAGTGTCTCATGGTAAGTCTAAACCTTGGCTGGTTGATTCCGGTACCTCTGTTCATATTACTGGCACTAAATCTCTTTTGACATCTTCTACGCCTGCTTCCTTACCTTCTGTTCGTGTCGCTGATGGCACCTCTTCTCCGGTGACGGGAATTGGTGTTGCCCGCCCCACTTCTCAACTGACCCTTGAAAATGTCATGTTTGCTTCTAAATTTCCCGTTAGCTTATTGTCTGTTAGTCAAATTACCAAAACTCATAATTGTTCTGTCTCGTTTTTTCCTACCTATGTTATCTTTCAGGATCTGCAGACGAAGAAGACGATTGGTGGAGGACATGAGCGTGATGGTGTCTACTACTTGGATTTTTTTCGAATGGTGTCTACTACTTGGATTTTTTTCCTTCAGCCCTTCGCGCGCTCGCGCTCTTTCTGCCACCGTGTCTCCATATCAGTGGCATTGTCGTCTTGGTCATCCATCTTCCTCTAGTCTTCAGCGTTTAGTTCTTGTTTCGTCTGTTGAATTTCACTGAGTCTTGTGAGTTGCGCAAGCACCATCGCACATCGTTTCCTTCTAGAGTAGATAAACGTAGTTCTTTTGCTTTTGAGCTAGTTCATTGTGATGTTTGGGGTCAGAGTCGAGTTGAGTCTAGGGGGGCTTCAGACGAGTTGAGTCTAGGGGGGCTTCAGATATTTTCTGGATTTGGTTGATGATTATTCTCGTATGACATGGTTGTATTTGATTAAAAAGAGAACCGAAGTCCCTACTGTACTAAACTCTTTTTATCAAGAAATAAAAACTCAATATTCTGTCAACTTACGTATTCTTCGCACTGATAATGCTCTTGAATTTAATCAAAAGTCTATTTCTTCTTTTTGTGATTCCCGGGGCATAATTCACCAAACTTCCTACTCTCATACTTCCCAACAAAATGGTGTTGCAGAACGCAAACACCATCATATTTTGGATGTGGCTCGTACTCTTATGTCTCACATGCATGTTCCTAAGTGGTTATGGGGTGATGCTGTCCTTACTGCATGCGTCCTTACTGCATGCTTCCTTATTAATAGAATGCCTTCTAATGTTCTTCATGGCGATATTCCTTTCTCGTGTCTTCATCCTGATAAACCACTGTACCATGTTCCTCCTCGCATTTTTGGGTGTGTTTGTTTTGTTCATGATCTCACTCCTAGGTTGGATAAGTTGTCTCCTCGTTCCATTAAGTGTGTTTTTCTTGGGTATTCTCGCACACAGAAAGGATATCGATGTCTTGATCCACTTACCAAGCGACACTATGTTTGTGCTGATGTTACTTTCTTTGAGTCTCAACCATACTTCTCTCATTCTAGCACCCCTCTTCCTCCTGCTTCCAGCACCCCTACTCCGTTGCCTACTCCAGCACCAGTGTCTCCTCCTGCTTGACCCTTACTGGTCTATACCCGTCGTCCTCGACTGTGCCTCATGTCGAACCTGTCTCTACACCGGCCTCATGTTCTCAGCCTGAGTCATCTTCTCCTGCATATTCTGAAGATCCCCCACCTGCCAACACTGATGATTTACCTATCGCCTTGCGCAAAGGTACACGTACTTGCACCACTAAACACTCAGTGTCTAATTATGTCTCTTTTGCCTGTTTGAGTCTTTCTTTTCGTGCTTTTGCTCTTTGTCTTTTGTCAACAGTCATTCCAACTTCTTACCTTGAGGCACTCAAACATCCTCTTTGGCGGGCTGCTATGCATGAGGAGATGCGTGTTGTTTTATCCCGTGGCACTTGGGTCCTAACAACTGCTCCGGCTTCTGCTGTTGTTGCTTGTCGTTGGGTATTCGCGATCAAGTTTTTTGTTGATGGTACCATTGACCGGTACAAAGCCCGTCTTGTGGCTAAAGGGTTTACCCAGACTTATGGAGTTGATTACTTTGAGACTTTCTCTCCCACTGCTCGTTTGAACTCCATTCGCATTTTGTTCTCCTTGGCTGTCAATCTTTCTTGGCCTATGTATCAGCTTGATATGAAGAATGCTTTTCTCTATGGTGATTTGTCTCAGACTGTCTATATGGAGCAACCTCCGGGATTTGTTGCTCAGGGGGAGAATGCTACTAAAGTTTGTTGTCTTAAGAAGGCTATCTATGGCCTTAAGCAAAGTCCCAAGGCATGGTTCGACAAGTTCAGCAGTGTTCTCGGTCATATTGGGTTTAAGCAATGCAAGTCTGACCACTCTGTTTTTGTACGCCATCAAACATCTGGAATTGTCGATCTCGTTGTATATGTTGATGACATTCTTATATCTGACATTTCTTTTGCGGTTGGTCTGGTTAGTCGTTTCTTGGATAAGCCTAAACAAGTTCATTGGGATGCTGCTATTCGAATTCTTCGATATATCAAGAAATCTCCGGGGAAAGGATTGTTCTTTAAGAAGAATGGTCATTTGAAGATTGAAGGATACTCTGATGCTGATTATGCTGGATCTAAAACTGACCGGAAATCTACCTTTGGGTACTGCACTTACTTGGGTGGAAATTTAGTAACATGGCGGAGTAAGAAACAGCAAACTGTTGCTAGATCTTCTGCAGAGGCTGAGTATAGAGCTATGGCTCATACTGCCACTGAGATGATTGGTGTAAAGAATCTGCTTGGGGAATTGGGGTTCACTTTCAACGAACCATTACCTATGCACTGTGACAACCAAGCAGCTATTTACATTGCTAACAATCTAGTGTTCCATGAACGGACTAAACATATTGAGGTTGACTGCCATTTCATACGTGAGTGTATTGAATCGCACTATTTCTACTCCATTCACTACTTCACGAATCGTATCATGGATATCTTCACTAAACCGTTGGGAGGCAAGCGGTTCTCTGAGTTATGCACTAAGCTGGATATGATCAATATATATGCTCCAGCTTGAGGGGGAGTGTTACAGTATTTAATGTATATATGTATCTTACCTTATTTAGAGTGTAGCCCTAACCCTAGTAGTTTACTATATATGTGTCTGTATCTTCTATTCTACACACTGAATAATACTCTTTCTTTTCTCCCCAATATGTTGTATATCTCTTTTCTCTACATTACACATGGGAAGAAACTAAATCATGGGGCTAAAATTGCCTTTTCCAACAAATTAGAAATGGCTGCTATGGAATGAACTGATGATCTTTAAAATTGTGGTATTATGAAAACGACAAGGAAGTACTTTAGTTGAAGTAGCTTCAGGCTTACGCCATGGGAGGTCAAATATTTGAAGTAGCTTGCAATATATGCTTTGTGTGTTGACATGATCTGAGACATTTCCTATATTTACTAATTATTATTTGTGGGTGGATTATCATGCCTATATATTATCACCAAATAATAATAACGTCACACCTTATCTCAAAAAGGGTGGAAACATGATATATTCTTTCACAATTCATACCTGAGTTAAGTCTGCATCATTTCCAGTTCTTCTGTATCTCACGCAGCATTCATAGGCCTCCAAAAGTTCCTTTCGGTATGCCTGAAGAACAAATTGTTGTCCAATCAACAAAAACAAAAATAAACTCACTGGAATGATTAAACAAATTGAAACGAAGGTCAATTTTATTTCTTTCAATTAGTTTCAAGGGAGGATCATTTCGCATAACAAGGATAAATGCTGTTTATGGAACTTCAAATATATATACACATAATATTAGAAAAAATCTGCATAAAAAAAGGGGATACCTGAATGAATGCTTTCTCTTTTATAGTGGTACTGTTTCTCGCTGCACCTTCCTCGAGCATATTATGCAATGGCTCTAAAACATTCAACATTCCCTCAATGTTATGTTCACCGAAGTATAAGCGGCTTGCCTCTTCCAAAGCCTCATGCCACATCTCATGCCAAAGTATTGCAACTCGGATCAACTCCGTGGACACAAGTTGGGCCTTTTCAATTCAAGAAGTAATGTTAGATGATGGAGGAAAATAACCACCAAAGAATTATCACTATGACATTCCAGTTTTACCTCATCCACTAGAACCCCACTATGTTGTCGAACTTTATCAACCACCTCTTGGGCTGCCTGTTTCCTTAAATTGCTAATAGATTTACAAGCGACAAGAAGAGGGTACATAAGAGCCTGCATTGTAGAAATAAATTAGAAATGCATACAATAAAGATATATTCATTTATTGAAAAGGTTGAGGAAAGGAGAATAAAACTATATTATTCTATATTCATCACATCTAGTAGTTCAGTGCAAGTTAATTTAAAACTTCATATTTGTTCATGACGAGCCTAATGTTGTCTTACAGTATCAAGAAATGCATACAGCAATCAAAAATATTAATACAGAAACTCTTGGTAAATCTGCTTCCTAGTTCTAAGCAGCCTAACTATCTATGTACTATTGTTTTTCTTAGAACTGATCAAACTTCATAGCTTAATAGAATTAGATTCAATTCTCATGCTCAGGGCTCAACACACACGAACACATTTTTAAAGAGTTCTAGAGATCTGGAAAGAGGGCTTTCAGCTTATTCCAAGATACTTGGTTTGCTAAAATATATTGGAGGTGATTCTTAAATTATAATTGAGAGCTATTGTCGCTAACATGCTCATGTCAGGCCAAGTTGCATTTTTTAGTCAATGTCAGATAATGAACCTTTAGAAAAGACTTTAAGATTGTGAGTGTTTTTACAGTGACCTCCTCATGGAATCAATTGGCCGTTTTTCCTTTCCTAATGGAAAACTACCAATTCGAGAAATAACAGTGTTTAGAGATACATATTATTGACATTAATTATTTAGAAAGAAGCATAGCAGAAAACCTCATCATGTTCCTAGAGGAGACCAAACAAAATTACCCAAATATAAGAACTTGTGCTGCATGAATAAAATTATCCAATGAAATATCAAGAGAATAAAGAAGACAAGTCATTTTTAACCAAAATCAAAAGGTTGATACTATGATTATGTAAGTCATCTTTCAAACAAACCTGGGGATGACTCTGGCCAATTCGTACTAATAGTGATTGAATCAGTTCCCTTACTGCATGGTTATTGGAATGTATCCTGGCAATGATCTGAGGCAAAACAACCAACCATGTGTTTATATTAACAAGGGAAAATCCTTTCTGCAATGCCATCTGAACTTCGGATGTAGCTCCATGGTTGAACCACAAAGTCAGGAGACGAAGGATATCCTGAAATTCCAGGATCACAACGATAAGCAAGAACGTTACATCTGACTGACGATAATAACTTTTTGAGAAATCAAGAACGTGAAAGTACTAATTACGTAAAATTACAACCAAGTGAAACTGTATGCAGAAGAATTCTCAAATATGACAAGAACATGATTTCTCAAATAGAGCAAAAGGGTCCTATTTTAGCAAGAATTACTTATAATGATGCAGAAGCCTTGGGACCTAATTGGCCCATATCCTCACAACAATCAATAATTACCCCTAAAAAGAAATACCTGTAAACTATCATCCACCCCCTTAGCATGAGCTGCACAAGCTATGGAGTGAAAATATCCAGTGACAGCAGCAACAACGAACTGTGAAGCAACACTAGGGAAACTCCTCAAAGTATAGTGAGACATAACTGCTGTATTAAAAAGCGCCCATTTATGCCAAGCTTTGGCCCATTTAGTTGCACAATGTGTCGCATGACGGAATGCACCAAGGATTTCTGGAAGCAGAACCAATTACCAACCAATTATTAATCAGATTAGCTAACAGTTCTCCCTCAAAGAATGGTAGCAAGCAGATGAAGTTGCACAACAAGCACATATATTTTTCTTGCCTTGTATAGAGTCGTCATCCAACCCAGGGGAAAGTGCCCATTGCCAAGTTCCTAATTTGAGATAAACCCGTGCAATGAGAGACACAACTGAGCAACCAGATATAGCAGACTGTGGGGATGGTTGATGAATAGGGGTTCTTGAAAGGTCCATTGCCAAATCCTAGAACATAGAAAATCAGCAGCAATATATCAAACCATTTCATCACCAACGACAGAAAACAAGAATGATGTTCTACGTAAATTATGTGAACCTTCAGTCTGCAAAAGGCATCCTTGCGTTTATGGTCATCCCCAATTGACCATTGATACTTCAAATAAGCTAGAATAACTTGTGGATCTCCATGATACCGTACAGTTTCAGGAGTTGTTTCAGGATCAAACTACATTTCCCATAAAAAGAGTAAACATAATATGTAGACAAGTCATATAATAGCATGTACATGTCAAATACCCATATTCATCCCAAACCTGTAAGAGTTTTGTTAATGTTGATCTAGCCTGACTGATTCTGCCACTTTTACGGCAAAGTGATGCAAACTTTATCCATGTTTCTGCATCTTCTGTAGGAGGCAGAACAAGTGACCTGACAGCTAAAACTGCTTGCCAAACCTGTGAGTTTGAAGTTCAGTCACACCATAGTAAAATGGAAAACAGTAGTATCAGAGGAGTAAGGAAATGCTAGATGTAAGTGGAAGACCAGTGACCCTAAGAAACTTCACTAAGTTTACATTTATTATCAAAATATATAAAATTGGTTATGACCAGTCTATGTATATTTGTTCACCCAATTGCAAACTTATACAAACTACCAAGGGTTGGGGGAATGGACAATATCAGGTGTTTACAATTTAATATGATGTCAAAAAGTTAAAAGATGTTGCACAACCACAGAAGTGTTTCGTAACATATACGTGAAGATTATGCTTACTTTCTGTCTCTAATTACATAAATTGCAAAAATGAACATATGTTCCTTATCTACTACTCATTGTACAATCAATGCCACCATGTCCAATACAGACAGTACAAGAAATTTATACCTGGGGTCATTCCCACCTTCTTCTGGAACCTTTGAGCATTTAGTTAGGAGAAGACCTTTTTAAAACTTAAATGGGGCCATTCACAAGATCATCAACAACTAACTTTGTTTGGCATCTAGTGTCACAAAAAATTTGGAGCAATTTTGACTTGGTGAAATCCAAGTCCAGGCAAAAGTTGATAGATATCTTGAATTAAAATAAGAGAAAATAAAGCAACAGGAAAATCTAGAACTTCAGAAAATCTGCGTAACAAATGGAGTCTTACAAGCCACGGCCAAGAACACTTTTAGTTTTTAATTTGAAATTCATGTAGAAGCAGTCATCTCCTATAGACAACTTCAAAAACCCTCGTATACCAATTTAAAAACGAGACAATTGACCAAATAGGCAGAATTTAAAGACTTGAACAAATCCTTGGCAGAGCTCTGCTCAAAGAGCTCAAAATTGATTGTTTATGAATATCTAGTTGAATATCAGAACAGTTGGCAAAGTTGCAAAAATTACATTTCTTTACATGCCATTCAATCTGAAGAGGAAAAGGGCGAAATAACCACCATTGTTTTGTACTGGAAACATCTACTTACTTTCCAAATTTAGATACAAGAAAAAATAGTTCTTCAATGTTTTACCTCAACATTTCTTTTTGCGCCTTTTATGCGTTCATTCCACATGTTGCGGATAAGAACCCTTCTTCCTTCAGCCACAGTGTTTCCAACGGGAAGGGTACAGTAATCCATAACCTATTACAAGAGGTGCAATCAGATATCTCATTTAAGATTCTTGTTTCAACAGTTGCTGCAAATTTAGTAAAGGAAGCAGGCAAAGTTCTATTAGTGGCACAAGAGCATGTACCTCCTCTAATTCCGACAATTGCTGAATGCGAACCATATTGCTGTAAGCACGCTCATAACTTTCAACAACCTAGTAAGTGGAAATAGATAGAATTTCAGAGAAACTAAAACCTAAAAGGTTGACATCTGTATATTTTAGAATACATCTAGATTACTAAAACATCAATGAGATCATGAAATTGAAGCAAAGAAATAATAAATACTCCCTCCGTCCACGATAAGTGTAGCACAATTTCCTTTTGCGTACGTCCACGATAAGTGTAGCACTTTCCATTTTGGGAAATGACCCCACCTACTACCATTATTTTAAACTTCACAACAATTCATTACGGTGGGTCCCTTTCTCCACTCAAAACCAAACTACCAACCATTTCTTAAAACCCGTGCTGAACCCAAAGTGTTACGCTTATTGTGGACGGAGGGAGTACATCCAATAAAAAGCCAAAACAAAACAAAATATAATTGAGAAACATAAGCAGAATATACAACAGCCAGTAAGATCACAGAAAGGGGCATCTCATTCCAAAATTGAAGAGTATTTTCCCTGATACCATGACAATATATAGAAAATAATCAATCTTAGACCACTTGATAAGTGAATTACATAACTTCTTAATATCTTTTCAGAGTGCAGGAAATTAAGTTTGGATCTAGAGTAGCTATTGGAACATTTAGATGAGAAAAAGGATAGTAGAAAGACCTGTAATACAATTTCTGAGAAATATACAATTTTGCAATATGAGGAAAACTAATATCTATGGAAAAACAAATATTAAAGAAAACTAACCAACGCAGCAACTTCTGTGGCCAAACATTTCCTTGCTCTTTCAACATATTCTCGTGCTTCATCATACTAATATGTAAAAGAAAAAAGAAAAAAAACCATGTCAGCCAAGCAACAATTATACCAAAAAAATGAAGAACACAACATTTAAGGTTTACCTTCCCACGACGAATTAACAATACAGCTCTAAAAAAAGTTCCATTGCTACTCCCATCCCCAGTAGCAGCAGTATTTCCCAAGACCAGAAGCTTGGTTTCATCTCCATCATCCAATCGAGAAACATAATCTGCCATCTGATCCCACTCACCCATGTTCCAGGCAGCATGAGCAGCCTTGATTAATAGATCATAAGTTTAGTAACAGCTGAGGTAGTGAAAAGCTAATTCCTCACTAACAAATCACAACAAACACTTATTCCAAGAATTTAAGCATTACATTATGAAATAGAAACAAGGTAGTAATTGTTTTTATTTACTTATTTGAATGAAGGAACTCCTTAATTTAATTGGATCTCAAATTAATTTGGAGTAATAGTTGGAAATAACTTCTGTCCACATTCAGATCTCAGACATCAACTGGAAAAATACAGTGACATTATGGAGAAAGCAGATCCTCTAAAGCCCCAAAAGAAAATAGAAAACAAACCATTGGTGCCATTTCCAGTCGAGCAGCTGGCTCAGCAGGTGTCCAGTACTCCTTGCAGAGATTGTTGAGCTCTTCCCACCGTGCAAGTGCAGCAAGGCATCTCATTCGTCCTTACAGCCACAAAAGAATAAAAGTTGTAGGAAACACAAAAGCTCATCATCAAGCAACTGATGGTTCAAGGAACTAAGGTATGCTAGTATCACAATTATGACTTCATGTTGCATTACAGCCAATATCAAAGGCACTTCCTAAGCAAGCATGGGTTAAGAAGGGGGTCAATGGAAGTAGCACTATGGAGGAACCTACAGCCCATTAGTACAGCTGTTATAGGAAACACATTATTTAAAATTTCATGAAAAAATTCTGTCTTGGAGAAGAGGCATTGCTGCTGATAACTAACTTCAGTAATTCGGTGATTTTGCTAAAGCCACTGAAACAAGGGCAATGATATCATTAAAACAGAGGACATTTGACCGATAAAACGTATCGGGGGGTGGGGCAGAATTTAAAATCATTTCATTTTCAACTGAGAGTGGTCTGATACAATGTACTACATTGTCTGATACACCTTTCCCCTTTCCTCTGGACTTCATCAGGAAACCAGTTGTATATAATGGCCATTCAAATTAAAAGAATGCTTGTATTTTGTATAGATACGCACCTAGTGTTGCATCCAATACAAGATGCGGAGTTGATGCTTGAGAGGCTTTTACAGTGTAAGCTTTTAGAGCATCATCCCATCGTTGAAGTTTCTCATACCTTTAAAAAAACAACTCAACTTCAGTAAACTAAATATGAGCAGATCAAATACTATTGCTTGGATACACATGCTTTCATATACCAGATAACCAGATGTAGTAGCTTCTACAAGCTCATCAGATTGGGAGGGACAAGGGGACCTAGCAAGTCATTAACAACAATAAATGGATCTAGGGTTTAGGGTTAAAGATGAAACTTACCAAGACTCCTTCAGTTGAACACCGAGATTTTGTTGAGCATATGTCAATATTCCAACTGCCGCCTGAACACAAGAATACAACTCAGATGGCTTCACAAACATAGAATGCGAATAATCAAAAGATAAAACTTCAACATAAAAAAGTCACCTCATGTTGGTGTAATTGGTTATTTATATGGATAAGGGCCTCAACTACAGCAACAGGATTACCATCCATCTTATTTGAGCAAGCACCTTCAAATTCCATCTCCTTATAGTGCAGAGCCTTCGCAAACGCACGACACTGAAATGCACAAGTTATGAAAGAAAATTTGAGTGAATTCATATTATTCAATTTAGCTTAAAAAATTACGTGTCACACAGCTGCTGTAAGAAAATCATACCTTTTCTGCAAGGGCACCAAGTAGCCTTATATCAATAGGAAGGGGTCTCTCGTCATGTTCCATAAACTCAGCCTGGAAAAGAAAAGAAAAAAATTTCAACACACGGATAGCACAGGTATACAGTACACCAAAAAGTGGAAATACTGATATTAATTATAAAACCCATTGTTGAACAACCCAAGCAACCTAAGTTCCAAAAGAAACTCTAAGAAATTCGAAGAGAATCAGTTTAGTTCTTCATGTAGTGACTGGATTCACAAGGCACAATAATAAGAAATTATAATTTTCCATTGAGCCAAGGCGACCATTAAGTGGCAAGAGTACTCATATTGCCAACAAAGCATGAATGGTGAATAGAACTAATTGTTCGATCATACCAAGTTCAAAAGTGTGGCAAGAATTTCTGGAGGTATGTTAGGAGATGAAAACGCCATTTCCAGGCTTCGTACTAGCTGTCTTCGACAAGCCTCATTCAGTTGTGTCCAGCAGCTCACAAAACCAGCAGCAAACAATTCTCTTCCAACAAAAGGCTGTGAAAACAGGAGTTGGATTACTAATCGAGCAAATTTATTCAATTCTTTAGTCTACAGCTATCTGGGACAGCTTTGCTCAAGCAAGAGCCAGCTGACAACGATACTAAGGAAATAATCAGATTGACCTGAAGCTGGGCAAGCTTGGCACATGTTCTCAGAGCTGGTGAAGGTGACTCCTTCAGTAGTTCAATACTAAAGTGCCTCATCCACTCTGCCCAGTCCTCTTTTGTACTGCGTTGAGAAGCCTCCCCAGCAGCTCGTAGTCGAGATTCGTTGACCTATGGAAATTATAAAAAAGAAACTCAGTTTAACAACAATTTTGTTGAAAATGTTAAAAAAATTAGGATCCAAAAATTTGCACCCAATAGCTTTAGATACACCAAATCATTATTCTTCTAACATCCACCACAATTATATGAAAATGAGAAGAAAACCATTGAATACAGAACATAGAATTTCCATGCCTTAACCCAACCAATGCAGGATTGAGTACCCTGCCAACTTGTCCAGAACCAACCTGGCAAATTCATATCTTTCTACCACAAATTTAGAGGCAACATCTCATTAAAATAACTTCCAAAGCCTACAGCATCAGCTCCCTTTATGGAGATCAGTAAACAAACTAAGGGCAAAGAACAATGCTTGCGCACCTAAGTGAAAGTATTAGACTATTAGTTTAATACCAGCATATAAGCACTACACCAACAATTCAGCTGTTATGCAATGCAACTATGTTGTTAGCTCAACTAGCCAGAATTGTCATAGTATCAAAAAATTCACACTAAAATATTAGCTGCTTTTGGATTTACTTCAAATTTTTCAACAGGAAATACATTGTATTTTCTACCACAACAAAAAATTTATGCAGCTAATACTACACAATATCATTATAATCCTCATTACCTAAATAGAAATTGAGGCAGGTAAAGGAAGAAAATATTAGAGATTTAGAGTACTACACTTACATATTGCAAGCCAAAGTACAAGACAAAATATCAATTTTCACATAAAATCTATTGCTTGGAAGAAAAGTCAATGTACCTGATGAGGCTTTTGTGGATCAGTTCTACCTTCTTCCTCCGTATCACTTAAGGGATCACTAATAACTTCGCCAGGGAACCGACGATTTTGTTTCTGAGAAGCAGTGTTCCCAAGAATCAGTGGTTCCCTTCTCTGTAAGCGACCTTCAATTTCCTCAAAATCCTTATGCTGACAAAGAAAACAATTATACTTTAAATTTTAACAGGGTATATAAACCAAAAAAGGAAAGATTGGCTTTGATGGTACCCGCATCCGATGCTTGACCAAAAGTTTACGGATAGAAGGAATGAAGATAGTGAAGTCTTCTCCTAGAGCCTGAGCTAGACAACAAAGTGCATCGACAGCATCCTTTCTAAGCTCGTCACTTTTCCTGCAAAATGGATGCCTCACTTAAGAGATTGGAAATAAAAGTAAAATTACACTGACATAAGGAACCAGCACTATTACACAAGAGTGAGAGGAAGACTACATAGAGTGCATGTATTTGTCACCAAGCACACCCAAGTGTGCTCAATGATATTTTGATTCTTTAACACTTAAATTCTAAGGTTAGACCTAGGCGTCTGCATCCAAATTCGAGATTTCCTTCTCTTTTTTTGTTTAAGGAAACATATCATTTAATGGATTATTGACTAGAGTTACAATCAGTGGACTATGTCCACTCCACTCCAAAAACAAAACAAGGGAAAAAAATTAAAAATAAAAAATTATATAGCTACACTCCAATCTCTAATAATATCTGATACAAACACAAGCCTGAAGTCATTATACTTTTGGATTATATCCTGATAATCAATGACAGGCTCTAAACATCATTAATGATTCTTTCGTTACAGATTTCTTCATTACATGCTTTATATCAAGATCTTCAATAACTAGATTTATCAGCACTCTCTCCAAAAACATGACTGTAAGCACATAGTAATACTTAAATAGGTCAGCACAACATCTTATTTTATCTACAACATGAATATGAGGAAGTTACAGTTTTACAGGTTGAGTAGCTTCATGTTAATCACATTCTGACCAGTAATGCCATCAGTGGAGCACCGGAAACCCACAAAAAAGTTATAAAATAAAAATTAATAAACCCACAATACATCCCTCTAAGAGTAGATGCATGGATCACCAAAATACAGAGGCAAGAGATTATGAGAATATGATTCACGTGCTGCCAATCTTTCTCTGGGAATTATAATAGATCCAGATTTACAGAGAAAAAATAAGATGAAGACGCATACTCATGCACAAAGATCGGATCTCCACCATCTTTACAGTCAGGTATTTGATGAGTTAATTTCATTAATTTAAGAAAATGAGAGCGAATACACACCCGTCCAAGACGAGCTTCAAGTGATGCACAAGAGCTGATATGTGCCCTGTTACCTGATTAAAAGGACAGAAGAAAGAAGATGAAGGATAATCCAACTAGAACCAGCATCATAGTTAAGCTAAAAGAAGATAGGTCTAACGTCAACCTGCACACGTGGAATCAACCTAATAAGAGTTCTGATAGCAGCACACCGCACTTCCACCGATGCATTGGCTTTGAAAATTCGAATAAGCGCAGGAAGAAGAAGATGCATATGCTCATCCAAGGTTCCTAGAAGGACCAGTCAAAGATTTAATATTTTTAAGATATAATTGAGGTGCAGGATATTACTTAGGGGAGATACTAACCACCAAAAACTTCAAGAGTGCGAAGAATATCAATGACATAAGTATAGTCTTTAAACCTCTCGGAATCACTTAGAACTTGAATACAAGATGGAAGAATAAAAGGAAGATGTGTCCTAAATTCATCATTGAGAGCCAAACAGAGTTGCTCCAACAGATGAAGAATCTAGAAACAAAAGCCAAAAACATAATAATTAGATATTATTTTGCAACTGTGTGCATTAGCAGTATGACTAGGTAGTATTTACCGGAGATCCATGAGCTGGTCTGTTAGAAGCAGGAAGAGTGAAGGATGATGACCATAACTCTGATATCAGAGAGAACAAATCCGGAAGATATTTACGAATATGCTGCAAATGCAGAATAAGAATATAAAGAATCTCAAGATAATAGGTGAACATTAGAAGAGACTGAGATGTGCACAGTGTGAGTACCTGGCGAACAATAGAAACCAGAGTTCCAAGTTTCCACGTAATATACTCCTTAAGAAAATCATCACACGTACGAACAGTATGGAGGAGATCGGGCAGAACCTGATAGGACATTTACATTTCAATAAAATATGAAGAGAAGAAAAAGTAATCAAGCTGCACCTACAAGATAATTGTTCTATATATACACACTTCATGCAGCTAATAAAGGAACCATTGATACAATAAAGTATAAACCCTATCAACCAACAGAAAAACTGTCAACAATAAAATAATACGTTCAGTCTCTCTGAACTTCTTGAAAACCCTACCCAGTATCATATTAAGTACTAAGTAACAGTACTACACGTAAGAGACAAGATGTTCAAACAAGCCATGTGAACATAAGAACAAGAGTAATTACTTCCCAAGCTCTAGCTGAATAATGCGATACATATACTAGATAGAACTGCAAGAATCTAACCCCACATTCAATAAGCTAATGAAAATTTAACATTTTCTATAATAGTAGGTCTAATTATTTTCTACACATACCGCCTGTGCACTAACAAAGCACATTTAGAATATATCTCAAGCAGATTCTTCCTGAAAACATCTCTGTTTCGAAATACCTTGAAATAAGCCTAATACATTACCAAGCAACTGTGATATCAAGAATGGGTAAGAGAGGTGCATTTTCAAGTAACAGATCACCCTTCTTGACTGTAAAATGAGACGCATGAATAAGCAGGGATTTCATTGAAAGAGAGCATCCAACTAACCTTGGGTAAATAAGGAACACAGCCAAGACCCATTGACTTGCCTCGCCAAAAAAAAAAAAACACGTCAAGATGCATTACAGAAACCAAGTGGTAATAACAAAGTAGCACACATTAACAGAAGAAGAAGCTTTCCTTCAAAAGTTGGTGCCTGAAACAGTAATAATGATAGTAGAACAACACATAACATATATCAAAAAAATCTATCTCACCTTGAATATGAACATGAGGGATCCGACCACCTTTTGGTGGTAACTAGAAAGTGAAGGATCTCTAAAAATTCGCATGAGGGAACTGATAGCAACCTGAACCAGATCCATGTTAAAGGAAACACAAAGAGCAGCTTCTAATTTATAAGTAATTCCAGTATGCTGAATAACATGACTTTCATATTCGAATTCTCACAGTGGAATAATAATCTTCTGATGTGGCAAAAGATGGCCACAGATCCAAAGGTACTTCATCCATCGACCGAATATGCTGACCAGGATCACCGGCTGCACGTGCAACTTCACCATGCGACCCTGGTAAGCTTAGTTGATTTCGCTTATGTGCATGTGGATCTAAAGCGCCCATTATCCCAAGAACCTAGAAAAAGCCAAGCAGAACTTACAAAATTATACAGAGAGTATAACTTATTATTTTTTATAAGAAACAAAATATTATTAAAATGATAGAAACAAATTTTGAAACTGAATACCTTCAAAACCTCACGTCTAGTAGACCAAGCTAGCTCACCATTAAGCAATTTTAGAAGTAATCCAAGTAACTGAGGGTACTCATTGTATGGAGTTATAACATATCTGAAAAATCATCTGACTATGTTAGACACCAATTTAATGGGAATTTATCAAAAAATTCACATCAACTAAGATTTAAAAAAAAAAAAGATCAACCACTACCTGCAATGTGTAAGGTTATTTTTGCATAATATGTAAGAATAAGTCTTTAACCTTTCATTAAAAAGTAACAACTTAGTCAAATATCTCAAATTACATCTTTAGATGACTAACATTTCTCCCTTTGTCAAGAAAAGTCAGATTCTTTTCTTTATGGAAACTACCAAACCCTCTTCCAAGCAAGAGAAGGCCACTTCTACTCTAACCAGTAACGATATGAAAAATAAATGTTGTTCATTTTGTTCTAAGGGCAAAAAAGGTAACCTTCGTAACAATGAAGAGATGTACTTTTGGGTGGGAAAACATAGGTTCCTTCTTATAATCAATAAACGCACTCATAGGCATGCTTCACTGTTTTTATAACCTTATACAGGAATTGATAATACAGTTCAGAAACAAGAAATGGAAGGGCATGAGTGCATTGATTTTTCTACAATACCTGCAGAAGGCAAGAGGTGATCTAGTCGTTCTATAAGGAAAAAGTCTGGAATTGTGTTTCCAAAACTGAAGTTTAGGACTCTATAGTAGATTTCATATAGTTAGAGAAGAAGTTGTCAACCTGTAAATACATTACTTAGCACAGCCTTCTAGAAGTCAAAAAAAAAAATATATGAAAGAAAATCACTAATGGTGTTTGAAGTTCTAATGGGAGCTGTGGTTTTAGAACCAACTTTCCTGACCTAAAGACACTGGATACCTATACCTCAGCACAGCCACATTCCAGCACTCAAGTAGTCTAAGTAATATGATAAGAACCTCAAGTCTGCCTAGCTAATCATAGTTGTGTTTATCAATTGATTTGGTTTCAGGTGGAAGATTCAATTCATTTCTATCTCTAATTTTCTGAAGTTATCTGTGATTTGAATTATCTTAAGCTAGTGGTTACCCACTTATGGATCCTATCATACCTGAAGTTAGAAGTTAGGCCTTAGATCCCTTTGGATAGTTATTTCGGCAAATTTTCTGGCAGGACCCCCTTACGGGGGTTTCCAAATTCACTTTCTTGAATAAATTTTGATCCCTTCTTTGGTTTTCAAAATTCATTTACTGAACTTACAACTGGCATGGGCCCTTAACTCTTATCATACTATGGTCTGACCATCTAAGATCCATTTAGTCATCCCCTTTATATTTCAAAAATAATTAGACAACCAGGCATTTTGTTGTGTAGTGAATGCACCAGAGAGAAGATAGACCTCAAAGTGCAAGTTAAAAACACTCAGTTATATGAGTGACTGATCTCATTAATGAAGGGCCATCAACTTGTTTCAGTGAACACTCATAGAGCTAAAGGAAATTCAGTGTGAACAACATACAAATAAAACTGATCAAAATGAGGCATACCCTGTGCTTTGTACCACTTGACCTAGAGTTGTGACAGCCACTTCACGTTTCATGGCGGCAGCACCATCTAATAAAGCTTCGACTATCAAGGGCATAAGTTCTGGAATATATTGTCTCATTGCAAAGCCACCCTTGAACACATAAATGGAATGAAATCACAGTTATAAACATGAACGAGTTCATTCATCAATCATGTCAGCAAAAATACAAGTGACAGAGCCAAACAAGACAAACTGAAACACAAGTTCTAGCTAAAAGCACCAACAAACCCCTCAGTACAGGCTAACTAAGATGGGCTCTTCTAAACCTTTCTTTGCATCAATATGAGGTTAATATTTGTTGAGTACCCCTTACAATCCCAAAAGGGGTGGAAATAAACCGTGTAACCTTGTATAAACTTAAGGCAGCTAAGTTGACATAGTAATCTAAAGAAGTTGCATAGACTAAAACGAAATAATATCATCCCAGGACTTAAAAGCTAAATAAGATCATGCCTGATACCAATTAATGTGTGCATTACAAATCCAGAAGAGTCGTCCGAGAGGTGGGAAAGCCTGTAAACCACCCATCTATTCCCTCCTATCTGACTTACATGACCTTATCCCAGTAAACAGTCCTTCAAGTGGGATAAGAATGGCTTAATGAATTATGTTCCTTTTGTCAACATATGAAGGAAATATGTTGAGAATTTGAGATGTCTGAATTCGATAAGCTAATTAAATATTTATAAAGTTGGTATGCAGACTGTTGGCATTGGATCACTGAACCGTAAGAATTCTAAAATATAATTTTTGCAACTTCACTATTTTGTTTTTCCTACTCAAGAACTAGAAAAATATGAATCATGTCACGGCCCAACTTTTTAGTTTTTGGATTGAACCAATTTGGTTAAATAATGGTTGCATTTAGATCAAAATATTAGTTTGTTTTGTTTCAGTTTTACCAAATGGTTATCCATGCATTACAAAGCAAATATCAGCCTAGGAATAACATGATAAGTCAGAAATATATTCCAATCTTCTTTCTATATGAATAGAAAAGAAAAAGGAATCTAGTAGATTTTTTTTTTTTTTTGAGAAGAAAGAATCTAGTAGATAGATTTAGTGCAATGTGAGTCAATCTCATTTGATTCATATAATACAACTGAAGAGTACAAGTAAAAGGTTGTTAGATTAGAAGCTTTGTACTGCTGCTAGGCTTAGAGCAAATAACTATTCGAGAAGAGAATGATATGACAAAATCACAAATTACATTTACAAAGTTCAGGAAAATACCCACCACTCTAGCAAGATCTCCAACAGTTACCAGAACTCCACTTATAATGCCATTATTAGCATTCACACCAGTCCCCTCAGTGAGTTTCGCAATAAGGGCCTGAGAATCAAAAGAAATTACAAAAAAAAGAAGCAAACAATTATCAAACCAAATGGGACATAGTAGATAGCTAACCTTGTGTACTGGAGCAATATATGGGAGTATTAACCTCTCGCAATTGCGAATTAAACACCCCAACAATTTCGCACTTTCTTCTCTGCATTTGCTATCAGCACTGATAACAGCAGGAACCTTGTTAATAAAAATGGTAAATTTTAAGGACAGAGGTAGCTGGTTCAACAGAAACAATATTCAGCAGGATCAGCAAGAAAAACAGACAAGAAGTTACACAAATAAAATGTTTCAATAATACCTTTGTTTTAGATAAGTTAATAGTTGAATAAGATGGCGGCGAAGTGCTGGGAGAACATATGCAGGATTTTTCTCAGACAGCCTTCCAGCCACTGAAATTGCAAATTCCCGAACTTCAAAATCCTAACAACAAGTCGAGATAGAGCAAGTTAAAAAGTTGACAAGCCAGAAAAGAGATGTTCATTTAGACATCTTCCCAGAAAAATTATCACTGCTTGGCCATGACAAAATCTCGACATATCACAAATTTTAAACAGGATGGCAATGGTTTGGTCCTCTCACTTCAAAAGACGTGCTCAATTTGTGTGAGCGCTAAATTTCAATAAATAGACATCTGGAAGTGTCCTAGGACCGTGTCATAAAAAGAAAACAATCAACTAAACGGCTGACTAATCATTCAGAATTGCAAAAATTACTTCATATGGCAAATTTATAGTAAAATAAGTACTTCCAAATTTCCAATTTTCTACATAATATGTTTATCAGGTTCTCCAAAATTTATTAAGCATCTAGTTCACTTGAGTTTCAATGAATACCCTTTTACTGAAGCATGAAACACCCGATCCTCAAGGAGCCCATGACACATCTAAAGCATAAATGTATAACTCATCCACAGAGCGTACTCAAAGCCCAAAAGGCTTGTATGATTTCATACATGTCTCATGCTGGTAACTCTAGCTTAAACAAAGAGAAAATCTAGGCAGTAACTGGGAGCAACACCAGCAACTTATTACTCACCAACTATCAAATCATTTCAGAAATAAGATTATTATGGAGGACAGCTCTACCAGTTTAAGAGATGGCTCCTTACAAGGAGATACCTAACCCTTCAAATTATTAACTGAATACCTCATCATTTAGAGCAGCAAACACTGCAGTCAAACAATCAGCCTGTGCAAGAAAATCATCAAATTCTCCACTCTCATGCAGAGAAGAAAATATAGATCGTCGAACGGTAACATCAGCATCAGCAACTGCTGCAATTAGAAGTTTTTCCACAATCTGTACTAGAAAATAACATTTAAATATATTAGCAAAAAGGGCCAACAGAATATCCAATGAGTGTGCTTAATAGTTAATACAGCTCCCAATACAAGGAACTAGAATACAAAATTTACTCAAGTAGTCAAGCAACATGTAGAATTCATTTTCTTTAATACTTATTATTAGTTATCATTGCAGACTTGAACAGACACTCACTATTAAACTAAAGAACCTAAGAAAACTGAAGGAGTAGCAAATTCCTGAATGTCTGAATATAGTTACCCAACTTCAAAGAGGCAAAAAGATATACAGAGCTATTGCATAGGCAAGTTTATATAAATGAAATTGCGATAACTTTAGACAGGATCAAACCTCCTCAACAAGGCGGCGCCTCTTTCCACTAGCACGACTCGTCCTACTAGAACTGAACTGGGCAGAGGAGATGCCAGACAAAGAATTTGCCATTAATTTGCAACAACATAAAGCAGCATCTTTTCGTGTACCTCCATCCTCATCTTCTAAGTACACCACAACAGATTCTCTTGCAAACTCAAGAAGATCGTGCCCCTGAACCAACAGCACCTCAATGTTAATGGGAAAAAAGAAAAAGCAACAATCATACAGATTAAATACGGTCCAATTAACTCACAAAACTACTTGAGTAAGAAGAAAAGAACAGACGGGTGAAAGAAGTAAAGTAAAGTAAGTCTCTCAGATAAGAAAGAAAAAAAGCAAGAAGAACAAACAGGTGAAAGAAGAGACACCTTGAAATTAAATCGGGCTAGAGTTTGTAAGGCAAGTTGAACAAGGGCAGAACCACTGGGTTCTGCTACTTGTAAAGTGGCTGCCGAGCTACTAGTCCGACTAAGAGCAACAGAAGGTCTTGACTGAATTTGTTGGTGTCGAGAAAGAACTCCTGAAATGCACTCAAGTAAGCGTACTTGAAGGGTTGGAAGCAAAGATGGAATACTGCAATATAAGAAAACTCATTTTCAGATCCCCTGACTTATTAATAAAGACAAGAACAAACACAACAGGAGATGTCTTGCTGGACCTGGCAGTTATGTTCTCAAGGGCTTCAACTAGGGTTGAGGACAACCCAACAGAAAACATTGCATCCAAGAGACTACGTACGTGAGGCTCCATAGAAGTCCCCATGGCTTTTGCAATATTTCCAACACATGCCAAAGCTTCCATGGAGGGTCTACCTCTGCGAGGAGCAATCTATAGAAAAAAAGACATGTTGAATTGTTTATGCTAGATATACTTCAAATATACAGGGAATGCAGCTCCAACATGATTTTAAGATATTCAAAGGTCTTAACTCATACCGCATCACGTAAGTGAACTGTTATTGTCGGCAAATAATTGATGAGCTCCCCATCCAATGCACCAGCCATTTCCCCGAGAGCAATAAACCCACTAGCAGCTTCTGCAGGAATTTTAAGGACATGAAGTATATGCTTCATGCAAATCTGTTGGGAAAAATAAAGATTTATCAGCCAGACTGCGATAAACTACACAATGAATTAAATGTTGATATTTGCAGGGGGAAATAACTGACCGTCAGATAATTGGTTACAAAGCGATCGCGTAGGAAATGAGCAATTCTAGGAAGCAAAGAAGTTATGCTCAGACGAACAAGCCGATCCCGATGCTCTAAATATCGAAGAACAATTTCTGCAACTTCTCTATATCTAGACATCATAAACTCGCCTGTGTTTCTGCCAAATGGAAACCAAAAAATTGAGATTTTTCTATTTAGTTTTGACCGAGCACCCCTAAATAA
This sequence comes from Agastache rugosa, assembly GCA_031470985.1. Lineage (NCBI taxonomy): Eukaryota > Viridiplantae > Streptophyta > Magnoliopsida > Lamiales > Lamiaceae > Agastache > Agastache rugosa. The sequence continues at coordinate 14,354,165 of CM062608.1, forward strand.
AGCAATTTTTTTACCTTATTCAAGTACTCACTATTCACTAAGAAAAAATAAATCAATTATCATCAGGAATGTATATTAATATATTCAAAAGCTAGATATAATTGGTATTCACAGTCCATGCCTTTACAATAAGGAAATACAACACCAACAAACTCCTGCGGCATCCACAACAATGTTTAAACTATGAAGTCACATTGCCATGAACAGAGATCTTAGGCACTACAGTATGATTCTATGAATATATTTAATTGAAACACAGAGCACAACAGACTATAGAGCCAACAGTGCTTAGAATCAATAAATGACACAGTCACACAAGAATTACAAACCAGCTAGTATTTCCCCCATGCGACACACTATGATCTTATGTTCATATTTGGTAATTAAGCCCTGACCAATTACGGAAAATTCAATTCTTTCTATTTTTACAAGGTTCTTCTTCTGCATATATATAAACATAGATATAAAGATATAAATGTTCGGGGATTATATTAATAACAAAACCAGGACCCAAGGATCATATATTTCAGTGAACTTGAAATCATGTAGTTCACAGAGAGATGGAAAAGCAGATTCGAGCAACTCAACAAAACTGAAGGCCAGTCCAATGGAAGAACACCATCAAGAATAATAAGCATGAAATGCTGCAGCAAGATGTCAGCACATACAAAAAGGACCGGCCAGATATAAAGCAAAACCCCATTTTCTATAGAAATTTCAAAACCCTAAAGGAAGAGAAGTTTCAGCCAGAAGAAAAATTCAAACTGTAAAGTCATGGGGAGAGCAAGGGAGGGAGAGAGATTAGTGGATGTGAATTCAGGAGTTAGAAATGCAGCATAGAATGAGTTTGGGGAATGACCAACTTCAATAAAACTATAACAGCATAAAGCAAAAAACATGGAAGATCGGAAACTGCGATGAAGCACAAATATGGCCAAGAAGCAAGGAGATTCATGCGTTCACAAGGCATAATGACACACACCTAACTTCTGCAGACAAGAAACTCATCATCTAGACCTACCTCAGCAGTTCACCAACTGCAAGCAGAGAACCATGTATGCTATGTATAGGGGCATTTCTTCCCAATCCATCTTGAGTAGCCTCAAACATACGATAATACCTGCCATGCATTATTGAGCAAATTACAGTCAAAATCAGCTGAAAGCAATTCACAAGTGTAAAATTAATAACTAAGTTATGTGACTAATAACAACATAACTCATCTAGACATTATCTACCAATGTATGTATCTTTTCTTAATAGAAGCTCTAAGAACAAGGAGACCAGACTCAGTTATTCAAATCATACATCATAATGTGAACATGAAAAGAACATAAATTAGGTAGGGGATATATATTTTACAGTGGGTCACGACAGAAGCAATTCTCCAGTATAAATCTGGAGTTCGGTCACATATTATTCCATAATTTTCATGCTTTCACAGTGAGTCAACCGGAACTGGACCTCATAATTTTTTGTTCTACTTATCCCTCTATAAGAAAGCTACATATAGAAAATTCTAAAGAGGCAAAGGAGGAATTGAAACTGTAACCAGTTATCATGAGAACCTTCATGTTTTGATGACTCGCTATGGATGAGTTGAAGAATAACTCTCATTAATGACAAAGTTTCCCTAATATAAATTCATTCATGATTGCCGAACAAAATGCAGCAAGCAACTTTTCTAAGATAGAAGCAGACACCCAAAACATGTCCAGGTAAGTAATTTGTCCATAATTCATCTGTATCTGCTATAACTTGTATTGATATACTTTAATGTAGGCAAAATTTTGGACTAGCAGAAATCTCCCAATGTTAATGCATACGCGCCTAGGGGTACGAAAATGCCTTTTTTATTTGTATCACATTTAACAAATGGAATGCCTTGAGAATCTTGCTACGCAATATGTGAAAAGCTGGTAGCTAGAAATAGGATGCTATTAACCTATTAGAGCATATTACAAGAATCATCAGTGGCAGCAGCCAAGATAAAAAGACAGTCGTTATCACTTACCTCCAAGTGAGAAGTACCAAATTGATAAGCAGAATACAATAACTTCCAAAACATCGATATCTTAATTGATGTCAGACATTGAACAGACAACAAAAACTCATTGTAGTTGACTGGTAAAATCAAAGATGCAAAGAATGACATAGGAGAAGCTATGGAAAGAGATTGAGCATGAGATCCACTAAAATCCTAAGATCCAAAAAAAAGTGATGCTAAAACAGACTAGCAGGTAAATTTATTTCTCTACCATATTCCATGCACTGATGCACCGAACATGAAAAGTTATAGAATCAAGTTGTAAAGAGCTGTAAAACCCCACAATACTTTTTTACACATTCACAAGAAATCTCCACAGCCCATTAATATAATAACTTATTTTATAACTATAAGTCTATAATTACGCAGAAAAGACAAAATTTAACATGATTAGTGCATTGGAATTTCTTAAATTAGCATGGGAGAATGTCTATCGCAGACCCAAACTGACAAAAATTGTTTATATCACCATAAATAGTTGCCCATAGATAATGGCGAAAAGCACACTTACCACTGGACGCGCCATCGCGTCTCACGCTTCTCAATGACACGGAGGCAAGCACGCAATGCTTCTACAGCACGCTCTCGAACATCAAGTTTTGGGTCTCTCAGAGCAACCCATATAGCATCAACAAACTCCGGAACATGAACGTTGAAAACTGTTGAAGCATTCTCAGCCATTTCCTATGAGATCAATTGCAAATTATCAACATACATCTTGAGGCATGAAAGGGAAATTGGAAAAGCAACTTTAACAAGCGAAACTTCATGAAGAATGAGCTACAAGAAAATCTAAAGAGTCTTTGTCAAAAAGTGAGGATTGTTCTACTACCATGTATATTATCTGATAAAGGAAAAGGACAAAAGAGTGAATTAAAAGGAAAATTTATAAAAGTCCTGTCCAGCTGCAAACTAAGAGCACCTGAAGATGGACCAATATCCAAAAGAGTCCTGGGTTTGGATTAGTTCACTGAAATAAAGAAATCGTTTCAATTAAATAATGTCTAGAAAGTTTTTCAAAAGAGCATAAATTACGTATTTCGGGTTAAAATATTTTCTTTTTTAAATCTTCATTAGGTATTAATCGTAAATTGTTTCCTCATTTTCGATTAAAAAATAAAAATGCCCGTGATGTTGAGAGTAGGTTAGACTCGTATCATTCTTCCAAACAAACAATAGTAATGTAGAATGGGGGTCAAAAAACAATTGTTTAGTGTTCGTGTCTTGAGACGGAACACGAATCTCCACGCCTAGTCAAAAGACTGTAACAATTGTATGTCTTCACCAAAGTGCCACTAAGAGCTAGTAGTTCTCCATCTTTAGTTCAGCCTACAACTAAATGACAACATCATCTAAGAATATCATTACCCAAAAGTCCAAAACCATGATTATGGAGCAATATCCAAGCAATCATAGTAAAAGTTATAAGCTTCGACAGGTTTAATTGATCAACAATCTATAGGAGCAGGAAGTGAGACGTACCTTTAAAATTAAAACAGCAGCAAAACGGCGATATTCAACTCTATCACCTTTGAGCCATTCCAATGCAATTTTTACCTGAGAAAGGCAGCAGGGATTATACGAAACAAAGATATAAGGTATTCTGCCTTTAATAACAGAAAAATTGAACATACCAGCCTTTCCACTTCATCGGCTGTCATCGCTCCACCAGCTCTGGCCAAGTGGCCCAGAACTTTACTAGCAATAACCAAAGTTTCAGGTTCGCGTTTTGCCTCAAATGCAGTTCGCATGTAATTTGCAATTTTCGCCACTTTGACTGCATTCTCCCCACTTTCCACATCTATAAGTTCATCTATGGCCCTCAATGCACCCAAATTTTCAGCAACTTCATTGCTGTCTAAAAGGCCAGTAATCCGATCATAGAGCTGATCCATAAAACGTGAAAATGCTTCACCACTAAGATCACGAGCTTGTTCGTCAACATATCTTCTCAATGCTGGGGCAGCTCCATCCTAATAGACACTATATTCATTAAGATGTCCAATAGATTTTACATATTTACGAGTAGCAAGAAGACAGACTAAACAATTAATGTGGATTAATCACGCTGCAAAAAACACTTGAGCTTTCCTTCAAGCATCCTGGAACAGCCGAACTCCCACCCCACAAAAACAAAAACAAAAAAAAAGAGAAACACAGAATTATAAATGTCAGTAACATTGTTCTGCGATCTGCAGAATTCACACCTTAGCATTAGCTCCTTTCAAACCATGATAATGGGAAGAGAACTGGCTACCACTTTCAACCACGAAAAAACATGAACTTATGCAACTCAACTTAAACACGCGCCCGCACACAAAAGAAGATGAAGAAGAACATAGCATTCGGAACTTGGAAAGAAAGATTTTTTCAAACCTTAGGATTGCCGCGGACGCACAGATCATCAAGTACTCGATTGAGAGCGTCAAGGTTGCTGGCTCCGGTGGCAGCCGCCGGAGCAATGTAGCGAATTGACTGAGCTGTCGTTACGAGCGCCATCCTAACTATACATGTATAGATGTGGAAGCACACTCAAAGAGCTAAAATCTCAAAACCCTAACCCCAATCTCGAATGCATTAATTAAGTACTCTGCTAAAGAGAAATTTTAGAATTTGCGAAAATTTACAGATTGAGGTGGAAAAACTACGCAACAAAAATCAGTCTCTACAACTCGGCGGCGTACGGATTCTCAGAAACCCAACGAAAATTTAGTATCTTTGTTACAATCAGGCTACAAAGATTGAAGATCAACTCGTTGAATTTTTAAGTGGATGCAGGGAATAATTTTTTTGGTGAAATTCTAGAGCGAGAAAGCAGGTAGCACAGCCCTCTTCAATGGATGCTCTACCTCTCTACCTGTCTAACAGCCAAAAACCCTCTTTTGGTAGGATTCCATTTCCTCTTAGTAATGTATTTCTCATTTATTTTGCTTATTATTTACAGTTTTCGTACTTGCAGTATTTTTCCCCTGTGATTGAACCGGATTTTTTTTTTTGTTTTTTTTCTCTAGTTTTGAAGGTTTAAACATTGTAAACACGCCGCGCAACCTCGCATAGAATACTGTTAATTTTATTTGTTATGAAATAGAATACTGTTAATTAGTTTAATACAGTTAGGCCTAAATTAGGTTTTCCATAAAATTAAAAAATAAATAATCGTAGTTTTGTTAGGAGATGAGATAAAATACATTTCTTATAATTAATATACATAATATAATATGGATAGATAAATAGTTAATCTCATACTCGTCCGAATACTAATCAATATGCCATTATAAAATCACGTATGTCATGGAATCACGAATAGGGGTGAGCATTCGGATATTCGGTTCGGTTATTACATAAAAAATAACTAAACTAAAATTTCGGATTTTTCAAATTCATATTCGAATCGAATCCGAAATTATTTCGGTGATCGAACCGAAATATCTGAAATAACCAAATTGTTATTTCGGTTAATTCGGTTTTTCCACTTTTTTTTAAACGATTTTCCTATATTTTTTATATTCATCTAAATCATTGGAAACAAGATAAATTGAGCACGTCGATAATAACAACAATATACATGTAAAACAATCACCACCAACAACAAATAAAGTAGAGAAACAGTAGAGAGAAAATGGGTTTGCGGCCGCGCTTCTGAAATTAGGTTTTAGGAATTTAGGGGATGACTGGTATGCTGGAATGGAATGGTCAATACTGTCTTCATTCCTAATCCCACGGTTGGTGTATTTTTTTCAAAAGGAATTACCATTCCTTCCCTCCCCCTGGTATTAGCTAATCCCCATCTTCAGGAATGATTATTATTATTATTATTATTAGTATTAATATTATTATAATAATTATTTTTAAGCTAATTATAATAATTAAATTAAAAATAATAATTAGTAAAATCATAATAAATAATAAATATTATTATTAAGCTAATTGTAGTAAGTATAATAAAAAAATAAAACTAAAATAATATTTATTATTAGTATTAGTATTAATATTAATATTATTAAAATTATTAATAATAAGCCAATTATAATAAGTACTCCCTTCGTCCACCAAAAGTTTGCATCAAGAATTGCGATACGGATTTTATTATTGACCTTAAGAATAAAATTAGTCAAGGAGTGATCATTCCATTCCTGATGTATAGAGCTGTCCATTTAGGCTCGGCCCGGCCCGATTTCGGGCCGGGATGGGCTCTCCATTTCCAGGGCCGGTGAATTCTCGGGCCGGCCCGACCCGAAATGGGTAAAGTCCAGTGGGCTCGGGCCGGCCCGGTAAAAATACACTATAATTTAAATTTCGGGCCGGGTTGGGCTGCCCAATTTCAGGCCCGATGATTTTTCGGACCGGCCCGGTCCGATTTTTTCAAAAGGCCCGGCGGGCTCGGGCCAGCCCGGTACGGTAATTTGACAGCTCTACTGATGTATACCATCCATAGGAATATTATTCCTTAATTCATTCATTTCCTACCTTCATTCCATTTACAGGGGTCATTCCATTCCCACTAAATTTCATTCATGTCTACCAGTTACCCCCTTAGAGTAGTATTCAATATTTTAGTTTTAATAAATTAAATAGAAATTTTAAAAAATATAAATAGTATATATATAATTCGGATTTCGGATATTTCGGTTTTTAAAAAAATAAACCGAACCGAAATCCGAAATCTTAAATCTTAAAATTTTGAAATCCAAATTGACCGAAATATCCGAAATAACCGAACCGAAATTAATTTTCGGTTTCGATTCGGTTCGGTTTTCGGAACAATTTGCTCACCCCTAATCACGAATGGATTCGTTCACAGTCTATTCATGTATAGTGGGTGTGCCCTCGTCACTTTAAAATTGTATTGGAATGCGTACTACACTTGTTAATACGAGGTTTTTGCGCGTGCAATTGAGTGAATTTGTTGTTGTAAAAATCTTAAAGTGTGTTGTGAATTAGTAATTGTATGATAACAAAATTAGGAGTTAATTCTCACAAGTAGCGCAGAACTTTTATATAGATTTGTAGTTTTATATAACTTTTAAAATGTTACAATTATAAAATTACATTTTTCATTTTTGGAATTATACAACATCCAGTTTTTCGGAAGTTTGTTCGACGTGAACTGTTGGGACAGCATTGTTTTTTTATGAAATTTTTGTTGGAAATGCTCAAACTGTAAAATTTTGAAAGATAGTGTTATGAGTGCAACGTTTTAAAAATCATACATAAATTGTGATCTTGAATAAAAGGTTGTGTTGCTTTTGATAACTAACCCGAAAAAAACGAAGGAGAAATCGTCAAAGCACCTTGAATTTTTTTTTCAATTTTTTTTTTTAGGTACAAACGCATCCTAAATATTTTTACATACAAATAAATACGTAATGTCGATCAATACAAACATTCTTTCCTCTATACGGGCATAATTTGGTTGCATATGTATACTCAATAAAAATTAATTGTAATTGTAAGCTATCAAAAGAAGTAGAGCCCTAAGAAAGAAAGTGTACAATATATTAACATGAATGAATCTACCGTCTTATTTAATCTATGTCTATCAACTGGAGAGAATGTAGCAATGCGCTTATATAAAATAAATTGCAAAATAGACACAAATTTTAAGTACGTGCTTATTATTTTTTGTAATATAACTCATCTGCACTAGATTTGATATGTTGTATACAATTTAATAAGTAAATTTGTTATGTTGTAATGGTGAGAATACTAGCACATCTGCATACAATTTACTCATAATTTAGTAAAGCATTCGATCATTCTCCCAAAATAAAAAAAATAAATAAATACCACTGAGATCCAGTAACACAAACTGGTGAAAAATCAACAGAGCCCCCCGATTTGATATCAAAACACCAATTATTGTCACAAATTAGCAATGAAGATTCACGAAATATTTCAAAATAAAAAACGGTGAAAAAACACATAATACGAAATTGAATTGGTATACGACTAGTGACAGTTAAGTAAGTGAAATGTTAACCAAGAAACTTAAGTCTTAAAAACAGATTCGAAAGTAAAGGCACCCAAATATGAGGGAATGATAAAAAGAAAAGTGATTTTTTTCTTTTCTTTTTCATTTTTCCCCACGGACCCACACTATTCTAATCGATGGACTTTACAAGCAGAGATACAATGTACAATATGTACTCTTCCAACAGCCATGCACAATCTTACTCTTTACACTTGCTTTGCACCAGGTTGAGAAGAAACTCTGTGAATATATGCTCGTATTCCGGCATTTTCCCGTACCCTGCCACGAGCAAATGCATAAGGCTCGGCATTAAGATGTCGATACTAACTGATCAAGTAAAAGAACAAAAGATTGAATCAAATGTAGGATTCTTGATCTGAGGCATTTCAAACAAAACTCATGCACTTCGCTCGTTTCAGAAGTGGAGTTGCTGTTTTAACTGCCCCGGTGATGGAGATGACGAGAGAAGGGATAAAAACAGTGAATGATAGTACGAATTAAGTGACTGCCAACATATTTGACATGTGTAGCAAATATTATATCAAGAGTTGAGGGGATCAACGGCTAGGAAGAAATACATGCTACGACGTCCACATCAAAGAGCATAACTGAGAAATTAACGGCACTAACCAGGAAAGTAATTGATGTCGATGACGTAGTACAGATCCTTCGTCCCTTTCTGGCGAATTATATCTATATTGAACAGCCGAAGTCCCTGATATTACAAAACGTGGACAATTACATGAGAAAAACGACCCTAGCGTGGTGCCAAATTGATAAAACAACAGAATAGATGAGACAAAATTTCAATGAAATTGAATTTTACCAGTCGATGATGGAGCTCTCTTGCGAGCACCTCAAGCAAAGGCTGTGGAGGAAGTTCTGCAGTAGAATATTTAACTATGTGAGACGAAATTGTGAACTATTACTCGTTTCAAGAAAGACAAAATGCAACGAGGACCATTCCCACAAGATAACAGTAACAAGGTTTCAAACACAGAGAATGAAACAAAAATAACTGTTTCAATGTTTTACGTCATTATTGATCCTTCTATTGATTTTTAGTATGAGGAGAACAATTTTGCCTAGCAGGCTTTGAAGAAGCGAAGAAAGTGCTCCACTCACGTGGGGTGGGAGGGGGAATATGTAATATTTTCAGGGGAAGATCAAACTTACCAGCAACAGCGGGATCCAGATCAGCATCATCTGCAGAAGAATCAGCACAAGAAACCCTCGGGAAGCCGAACACCCCAGAAATTCTTGATAAATCACTTTCAGTTACATCAGGCAGAGAGAAACGCCTGACGACTTTAATAGACTCACCAACAATAAAAACTTTAAAGAGGACACCACCTACCATAGAGAGTATGTACACTATTAACTTAAATTGAGTAAGCAATAGTTGAAAGACAGATGAAAACAACATGAAGTTTCATACTGTGATTAATGAACTCCTGCAAAACCATCGGAGCTTCCAGTTCAGATAGAGAAATATGATCATATGCAAGGAAGAGCGCATGAGACTTTACACTTCCATCCACTACAAGTGGTTTCACAACTGAAACAGCAGAACTTGACAAAGGTTATATATATATCACGGAGAGAATGAAGCAACTAGCTTAACTTGTTAAAGAACCCGAATAAAGATAAATTATGTATTTTCATAGAAAGAGAAACTACATATATTGTCCGCCATATTATTGCCATGCATAATTTATAACTAACTTATAATTGCATTCTAATGATGATTCCAGGTTCTTCATTCAACTAAATGTGATTCGCCCGGCAAGATAGCACAAGCTGCACAACTGCCATTATTACCCTGACATGATCCTGACAAATGATTTACGAAGTCTACAACTGCAAGTAGAAAAGCATCATAAACTTTGTTCACCATGAGGTGATGTCTCTACACAAATTCTGAAGAATTCTTGCTTTGAAGGGAGTAAAGTGCCACAGTATGACACCTTATACAACAGGAGCACACATATTACCCATATTCCCCAGAATTAATACGAGGGAAAAAAGGAGTCCAGAGATTATTTTCCTGCTTCATCCCTTTGAGAACCGGTTAAAACTTTTTTACCTACAAAAATTGAAAATAAAATTACCTATAGGTACATTTATTCCTGCTTTAACGACTTCCTCTGGTAACGAAGTTGGTTTTTTTGGAATCACCAACTGCTTTGGAGTAGAAACCTTGCCTATAACAATTATACCCAAAAGGCACCATGTAATTTAGCAGGTAGTAGATCAAATAACTTCGAAACGCATCTACCAGAAAATAGCGTAGCAGACAGATAATATTTGATTGAGAATGAAAGGACCAATCCTGAAAAATAGCAAGGATGGGCAAGAAAGAGGCACGATGGATTATAAGAAACCATTTGATATAGTGACAAAAGTACTGTGGTGCATAAAATACCATAAGAATCGGGCAATTTCAGGTCAGCAACTGCCTCAAGCATCGATTGACGGTTGCGTAAATGCTGAATGGCATCAGGAGGATCAACAACTGTCACCTCCGGATGTAATCTCTGATAATCCTTCAATGCAAAAATGAAATAGAATGATATTGAAAGAAAGATGCTGCAGCATGTAAAATAACTATCTTTCCCAGCTAGGCTAAGATTCATTCATGCTGAACAACGTACAGAAATTACAAAATCCAGGTTGTTAATATATTATGTTTGAAATAAAAGATCGCGTTTAACTAAGTTAACATATTATGTTTCATATTACAAACTGTTTCATGATGAAGATTAAAAAAATGCCTTCAAAGGAGCATAAACGAAAACCCTGGAGAACTTCAAATAAAATGTCCCCCCCCCCCCAAAAAAAATGAGTATCATATTATTCACTTAATCACAAGGTAATGACATATACTACAAACTTTTTCTTTGACCACTTCACTTGTGTAATAGTCTGATATGTTGGGTAGTGAAAGTTAAGATTACTCTGTTTTTAAGCAACAAGCAAGTGCCCGTATTAATAAATGCTAAACAGCCTAAACTACAATAGGTATGTTCAATGAAAAATAGTTGTGAATTTCCCCTCCTCCAAACCTTGAGTTTGGCAGAGGTTAGATTTGTTCCTATCAACTCTTTAGACCCACATACCTTTCTTCTAATGTTTGGCTAAAAATTAGAAACTATTTCTTTAAAACTGACATGCTTTTCTAACTTTGCATCTCTCTCCTAATGCAAGAAAGATCGCATAAAACATTTTTCATTTCCTTTGATTGGTCAACTACTGAGAAAAATGGATCCAGCAAATAAACGGTAGGCATAAAAAAAGCAAACATAGGTTGTTACTTCTCCAAGCAAATACACGTAGTTACTTACATAAGCCAAATTTTCAATTAGTCAACTGCCAACAACAGTAGCCCGTCCATGTTAGTTGATCGCATATTTCGTTACAGTTCTCCTTTCCTATTTGATCCCTCCCAGTCACCATTCATTAATGAGCAAATAAGCACCCAATTCATTAACAATCATCTTCATTCTTGTAAAGGAAGAAGCACGAATGCCATATCTCCTATGCATTCTACAGAAATGCAGAATTAAATACCATATTCTACGTCATCTTGAGATCTACCTTTTAACAACATTACACACTAAACAAGTTCTCTTGTCCAAATTGTCCAAAGATAGAGCTTAGAGTTCTCTAAAGTCACCTACATAAGTTCAACTCATCCTTGAATCAAGACAGGAGCTATTGCAACAAAAATACCTATCTAATAAGATGTTTTATAAAAGGCTTCATAGAATGGCCATTTAGCAACTCAAGCAACCGAAAATGCATTACAATCCCCAAACAACTAAAATTAAGAAACTTCTGTAGCATAAAGTCAAAAGGGTATTCTTTTAAGTGAATGTGTAATTCTATCATTACTTCATCACCAATATATTAATACTTGGGAACAGACCATGAAAAAAAAATACGAAGCATTTGTTTATTGTATTACCCAAGCTTACAAGGAAGTTTTTATATAGCTTTGAGTTTCAACTTGTTTTAAAATTAGCACAAGACTAGATAGAAACCTAACTCGTGTCAGTCAACACAGGACATCAGAATCACCTCGTTAACTTGCATAAAAAATATTAAACTAACAATTTTATTAGTTCAAATGCAAAGTCAAACAAGCCCAATCAATAATCGGCCAAAATGAAGAAGTTCCCTACACACTGTAGCAAAAGTTCATCAGACCTACACCTGCACAAGTATACGGAGTGAGGATCCCAGAAAGTGAAATCCTCACTTGTTTGATCCTCAGGGACCAACCACATCTATCTGGTCATGAATCATACGGAGAGAGCAAAAATTCTGCAATTGTGTCAGACAGGAATGAGTTTTTAAGCCTCAGATTCTCTGCAACTTCTACCTACCAACTTTAGACTACAATCACCTACGAGACTAAGAATTAGGAAATAGTATACAATTTTAGCAACAAAACAGCTAATATTTTCATATTCACGGTATAGTTTCAGAGCATAAATTTCACAGCAGCATCTGGAAAGGTCATTTTACTCTATTGAATTCATAAACCAGGATACAGTTGGGAGCACAAACCTCAATAACCTGGGACCAGTCCTTCCCCTCTAACTGAAAACAAAAGGTGCAATCAATCAATAAAGGTAAGGACAATAAAGTAACATTATGTTTTTTACATTTTTTTTCTTTTTTGAGGTTTGACAAAGCATTGTCTCATAAGAAGGCAAGATTTACAATGAACTGATTATATAAATAAATTAGCAAAGCGGAGCAAGTGGCTTGAGAAAATAAATGTAAATCTCTAAAGGCAATTCATAATAACAACGCTTAATAATGAGCTGTCTATATACCATATCTTCATTATTTCTCCAATGCTTTTTCTGATTTTAATATATGTTAGGTTTTTTGTTTTCTCTCTCTTTTCCAGGTTGGAAGGGAACCATAGCTCTCACATTGCGAAAAAACATTACAAACTGTAACTCATGACTATTGAAGGGGCTGGTTTATGCTGGTCAAAATGTCAAACAACTCACTGTTAAGAAACTCACTATCTTGAGGAATAATTAGTTGTAACATCAACTCATCAAGTAACAGAAATAAACCTGAGCTAAATTTGATGACTAGAAAGAGATGCAGATCCTTGGAAGTCTTCGGTCCATAGGACCTTGCTAATGGGGCCATCCGATAAGGCAAGATGAAGTTAGTAATGAAGGAGAGAATATAGCAATAGACTTGTCTACCGGTGGTTTTAGACTTTAGATATTCAAAGAATTTGGGCTAGTGGCATTGGCACTTGAAAATAATCAAAGAGAAGGGGAAGTCGAGAAATTGTCGAGTCCAAAAACTATGGTTGAGTGAGGAAACTATGATACATCCCTTCAGATCATGTTATCTTTTAAATGTTATTAGTTAACACCAACAGAGCACAGGTAGCCTAGATTTATATGGTGGTAGAATGAGTTAAAAAAAAATCCTTCATTCTTCTTCACCCTCATTTTCCGTATGTCCAAGCCAACCTCTGGATCCTGTTGGGCACATTTCCACTGAATCATACAGTTGAAAGGATTTGGTTCAGAATTATCTTTAACAGCATTGGTGAAAAGACTATCAATACCCATGTGTTAACTTCCAAATAACAAAACTGACCATTGCATCTTTCATTGTCGAACAACTAATATGAGAATTTGATTGTAATAACTCAAACCTTGTGTAAAATAACATTGAATGGACCTTGCTCTGATAAAGGACTTCTCAGATCAATTGGAACAAACTGAATGCCCTTAGTTCTGCATTAAAAAATGTGATCCTTAAGAGACCAGAAAAGACAGATGATATCGCACCAAAACATCTAGGGGTTTTTTAGTAAATGAATAGAAAAATTATAGTTTTCAAGAGAAATGGTGAACAAGTTGAAGTTACATGACAAAAAATTATATACAAAAACTAGAATAGAAAGAATAAGCAGGCATTTGGAGCATCATCAATCAGAACTTGTTGCCTCAAATTTCCAAGTTATTTGATTGAGGACATAGAAAAAATTATCAACTATACTAATTTTAATGCAAACAGGCAACTAATGAATTATTATACTAATTGGGGGGGGGGGGCCTAAATTATCAGGGACTGTTCTGCTAAAAAGTCTTGGGGACATAATTGGAGCGAAAACTGGAAAGGAAGATACTCCACTCTACTTAAGCAGTTCCGGAAGAATTACAATTTCAACCCACTAAATTTTAGCAAATTAGATTCTCAAAAGCTTTCGTTATGGATCTAACCTAGGTCAGCCATCACCGTAACTCCACATCAGGACAAGAATGCACAATTTTGTATTACAATTCAATTATTGATTTCTATACATTTTTATTAGTGCAAAATTCAACAAGTGGGGATCACTAAAGAATTCTTTGCAGTGGAGTACTAATTCTTACAGGAAGCAGTAGGGACAAGCAATAAATACCAAATCTTCCACTGCAGTGGGAAAGCAACAGATGATTTTTGAATTATTAAGGTCATAAAATAGGTTGACTGTAATCTTAAGAGCACAAATAATGGAATATTCCCTCCAAAGAAGAATTTTCACATGATTCCGCCTGAAACCAACGAAGATGTTGATATGTCAAATAAACAGTTGCAAAAATCTGTCCACACGGACCTGAAATCAGGGCACACACAATAATAAAAATCTTCATAGTTATAGTTCTTACTCTTGAAATGCACCAACCGAATCAAAATTATCCATTGCAAATTGGGAGAAATTAACTAAAACACTAATCTAGTTCATTTCATTTTCAGAATCAAAATAGATAAGAAAACGAGCGCAGATATTGCCAAGAAAACTTCTGCATGCATCATGGTAAGAAATCAAATTAAAAAGATTATCCTGATTCAAAAAGTGTTCTAATTTGTAAAGATAGTTAACGTAATCACGGCGGAAATGGAACTATGGATGCCAATAATCGTTGGAGGAGGCAAATATAGTACATTAACACAGAAATTAGCCAAAGATTTTTACAAAAAACCTAGAACAAAACGGAAGGTAAAATGATCGATGGATCATTGCATGCCTGAAGACAAATAACAAGAAAAAGAAAAGGAATTTCGGACGAGTACCGAGCTAAGTGAATGAATTTCGGCTTCAAGAAGCTCTTCTTCTTCTTTGAAGTGAGAGCATAGCCCACTACAATACTCGCCGGCGGCGGCGGCGGCGAGGTTTCCGACGCCGGCGTTTCTTCCTCTTCTTTTTCATCATCAACGCAGGAATACAGAATCGTCCCGTTCAATTTCATACCCAAATACGGTTTACCAACCAAAGAAAACAAACACGAGAGAAACGCTCCACTCAAAATTTGAAATTTACACCAAATTCCCCAAGGTCGGAAGAAATTGAAACTTCTCACCTTCTTAGTGGCCTTTTCCACTAAAAAATTTAAAAAAAAAAAAAACCAAATTCTTGATTTATCAACAGCTTTTAGTTTTATTTCCGGTGCGACAACGCTTTAAATAACCGAAAAAATAGGATCAATGCGCATATGCAAAGTGCGAAGGGCTAATATATAAATACATACATATATATATATCGTGTGTTTGTGGGTACATATACAGATTCATGGGAAGACTGCATGTATAACAGATGCTATATTGTGCAGAACAACGGTAGGAAAGTTCGGTTGGACTTTGGAGTTCTGTGGACATTTTAGTCCTTTCACTAATTGGAATTTAATAAACTTTAATTAATTAAAATTATGAAAAATTGGAAAAATTGAAAGAAATTAAAAAATTAATTAAAATAAGACAGATGACACGCGTGTACATCACGCTCCCACAAATTTTCTTGACATTTTTTTATCGTTTTACTATGTTATGTTGTACATCTCGTAATGATTTGTGGTGCATCTCATAGTATATATGTGATGAATTTAATAATGCAGCTGTAATGCATCTTCCATTGATATGTGATGTATCTCTCAATACTATGTGATTCATCTCGTAATGCTATGAGACTTTGTCATACTAACATTTTTTTCTTAATTGGCTCCGGATGGTAAACTGTAATAGAATTTGGAAATTGTACAACCATAAAGTTTTTCATAGCATCATAACCTGAACTTTACATAAATTTAATTAATTTGACAGACCAATTGATGGTCTGATTTCTATAACCTAATCTGAATTCACCAAAATGGGATCATTTACACCCGAAGTTTAAAAACTAATTTTATCTCTGCTTTCTCTCTTCTAACAAATATTATATTTCAATTGGCTCTCTCTACAAACAAACTGCACTATTATCTTTATTATTCTCAATTCTTTGGAGTGGATCACCAGCTAGCATTATGAACACCATAATTCATTCATTCTGCATAACTCTCTACCTTGACCTCAAGCTCAAGAAGCCCTTATACACCTTATCTTTTGAGATGATTCATACCCCAAAGCTTTCATCTAACTCTATGCTCAATCCCATCTTGTATAGTCCATTATCCTTGGTTTCTCTAACAGAATGATCTGGCAACCTAGCAGCACTCACCATCCTTAATCTTCTTTCTCACTATATTTTAACAATTCCATGAAACTTCTATCACCCAAATTCTGCGAAACTTTCGAAACTATATTTTCATCACAATTTTCATTGGAGCTCTCAACACCTAATTTCATATCAGAAACTTGACTCCTCAAATTCAGAGATTCAAATATTTTTCGATGATGTTGCCCATTTCAACAACAACATTTCTGAAATAATAGAGGAAATCACGTAGAAGAAGAAGAATCGTGAGAAGAGAATCGCCAAGCAGAATTGTGATGAAGAATGGATTGGAGGAGATTTATATTCTAATCGATCTCACATATTTTAGATTAATACCTACTTGTTGGATATGAATCTGAAGTCGAAATAATGATGGAAATCACTTAGAATGAGAAGGATAAGAAGAAGAAGAATCGCGATGAAGAGAATACCAAACAAAATCGCGATGAAGAATGGAGAAGAAATATGTTCCGATCGACTGCGATGACGTATGTTGAATTCAGAAGGAATGAATTACTAAATTACGAATTTACCATTTCTTAAACAAGATGCGCTAACTTAACTTTAAATCCTTAGTTAATATCTTAGCCATAGATAATGTAGAATTAGGGTGGAGATCTATTATTATTACAATCACATACCATATTACAAAAATTTTATCCCATATAAGGCGCATGGTCTGTCTTTTCCCAGCATACAAAGTACAAGTTGGTGTGTTTGTACTAGTCGTATCACGGGAACACGAAGCGCTGTAATGGTACATTGGTACTAAAGGTTGTGTTGAACCCAAATATCGTACCAAAAAGTTAATGCGACTGCCAAGGTATGCTGGTACAAATGGGTGTATTCGTACCTCGTAATAATGGTATTGTGTCGTGGTATGTTGGTACGAGTGGTTTAGATTAGTACTAGATCATAACTATTTTCTACTTTGGTAAAATATTTAGGTACGGATTAGGTTATTTCGTACCTATCGTACCATTAGTTCCAAATTTAACTGTCAGGTGCAAATTGGTCCGAAATTGAAAATATTGCTATGATTTATATTCCATCCGTCCCACAGTAAGTGTCTTGTTTCTTTTCGGCACGGTTATTAACGAGAATGGTTAAAATGATAGAAGGTGGTGGAGCCCACACCTTTTTGTGAGATAAGATGCTTTTCATATTAAGTATATGACACTTATTGTTAAACTTAAACAACCCATATGGAAAAGAAGACATTGATTGATTGTGGGAGAGAGGGAGTATGAACTAACTTGCTTGACATAATTTATCTTTTACTAACTTGTAAGGGTATTTCATATTTTCTCTCAATCCTTAAAACATGTCATTTTAATTTAAAATAATATTATGAAAACTTTATTCATCTTTACCTTAA
This sequence comes from Agastache rugosa, assembly GCA_031470985.1. Taxonomy (NCBI): domain Eukaryota; kingdom Viridiplantae; phylum Streptophyta; class Magnoliopsida; order Lamiales; family Lamiaceae; genus Agastache; species Agastache rugosa. The sequence continues at coordinate 14,372,079 of CM062608.1, forward strand.
ATCTTTGGTATTATAAATCGATACTAGAAATCAACTACTCCCTTCGTTCACGATAATTGCGGTCTTCTTTCATTTTTCGTCCGTCCACAATAAGTGTGGTCTTTTTTTAAATGGAAATATATAACTCCACTCACAATAAACATGGTTCCACTCTCCACTCACAATATATCTACCTAATCTAATCTCCCACTCTTAAAACCCATGACACTCTCTACTGGACTACACTTATCGTGGACGAAGGGAGTATATATCTAGAAGTTCCCTTGATCAATGCGTTTCGAATAATTTTCGTGTCGATATAATAAGGTCAAATATGAACATGATTTGTTAAAGATCCGTTCAACATGACACGACGTGAATTATACACTGGACATGATACATACACAATTTCATTTGTGTTGACACGGTATGATAGCTACCGGACACGACACTTAAATTCAAATGCTTATTAAAAATAAATCAATAAAAAATAATGATAATGTATAAATACTATCGTGTTTCACGAAAATGTCATGAAATATGACACAAAATTATAGTTTTATATGAGCACGACGCATATCCGGTACAACACAAACACAACATAAAATTATCATATCATTATAAGAACATGACATGACAAGCCTAAACACTAAACTATTAATTTTATGTGCATTAGCTTCGTGTAAAAAATTATCATCTCTACTTTGAACTCTTACCATGATCCCAACAACTCTGAAGCATTGTCTTATTGAATGGGGTTTTGAATCTTGACGATATGATTCCAAGTACCAATTTATTGGATCTGCAATCGTATGTGAAGAATATGGACAAATAATTTTTTTTTTTCGCGGAATGAGGAGCATAAATGGTAGAGTCTATGTAATTAGTTGTGATATTTGGTGCCAATTTTCAATTTTTGAGCTTCGATATTGGTACTCAAATTTTTGAAATTGGGATCGAAGACGTTGAGTATTTTTTTGCTAGTGACGCGGAGTATTATTTTTTATGGGGATTCAGCTTTCGGCACTAGAATTTATGTTTTATATTAAAAAAAAAGGAATTTTATAACTTGGGGTGTGATGGTAATTACTTACGCGTTGGGATATACTCATGTAAGAAATCGAAAAAATTGAGGTACAAAATGGAAATTTGTCTTACGAAAATGGACTCGCCCAGAGTTTAGTTATATAATCTCAAATAGGGGTGTAAACGAATCGAATCAAATCGAATATCATTCTAATCGAATCGAATTCGTAATTATTATTCACGAATCCGAATCGAATTCGAATCGTGATCGAATATTAAATTTGATTTGAATTCGAATACTTTAATAGTTTCACGAATTCGAATCGAATACTCGAATCAATAAAGGAAGGGGATGAAGAATGACTCGTCGGAAATTTGTGAAGGAATGTAATGAAGAAGGATAGTAAGAACGATGGAATAGAAACACAATGTAAAATAGGGAGAGATAGATAAAAAAAAAGAGACCTTGACTTACATCTGTACCAATCAAGATATTAGAGTTAATGCAATACATATTCATTAAGGAAAATGTTGACCTTATTTTGGAATAGGCTTGGAGATGGGCCAAATTAACCTCAACACATTTAACATATAGTTAAAGATTTAAGTATATAATCCATAATCAACTTAAGAAAGTATATTATATAAATATATATTAAAATTATATTATTATTTAAAATTTTAATCGAATCTTTACGAATATCGAATCGAATATTGTAATTACTAATAAGTATTTGAAAATTAATCGAATCAAAAAATATTTGAATTCGAATTCGAATCGTAAAATTTCGAATACGAATATCAAAATTCGAATACGAATCGCGAATCGAATCAAAATATTTTTTTTGATTTACACCCCTAATCTCAAACGTGATATTATTATGTTTTAGAAAAATTAATATTTAGAAGTATTTTTCCTTGCGTGCGTGGCTTTTTTAACTATATAGGAGAATTAAAAGTAGCCATTTTCAAAAAACACAACGTGACTTAAAATAGGAAATGTTGGTTCTTTTTTGGTACTTAGGAAGTTCCTCAATAAAAATTATTTGAATATGCAATTTCACAAAAATATACTACCTAGTATTACTTAATTCGTCGTACAAAAGCACTTCCTATTTATTTTTGTTCGTCCAAAAATTATGCACCTCCTTTTCTTTTATTAATTAAAGGTGCTTTATATTTTCTTTGAAATTGACCATGACTTTCTTTTCCAACTCTCTTTTTTTTTTTGAGATGTATTTAGTCCCATAATATATGTTAAATTAGTAAAATATGAGTTATAACTCTATTCAAATTTATCGGAAGAGAAAAATACTGGAGGTCCTCGAGCAAAGCTTTGTACATGACTCATCCTAATAGATATACCTTTTTAAAAAAAATAATAAATTAAAATTCACATCAATAGAAGGATGCTTTACAAAAATAATTTTCCAAAAATCCAACACCAATTCCTTTTTACTGTTTTCACTGGTCCATGCAAATAAGAAATTTGGTGCGTGTGTGTGTGTGAGAGAGAAACTTTTCACAATTTACAGAGTGTGGTGACAGAGACGCCACGGCTCACGGCAGTTGACCGTTAAATTCGACTGTCTCCTTGCGCCATAGTTTGTAGTACCGCCCTTTTCAGCTGTCCCTACTTTTCAAATTAATTAACAAATTAGTCCTACAGTTTTTGTACAACTCATCTAGGGTTTCGGAGTTTCCAAACACAATTCTTCTCAATTCAGCAAAAGAATATACCACATTATATATATATATATATATATATATATATATATGCGCGCGTGTGTGTGTGTCACCAACCAATTTCTTTTCTTGTAAAATCCGAAAGTCTTGGGCAGATTAAATACAAATTCTTGACGGGGTTACCCAAGACCAATTTTGCCTAAACATCTGACAATTATTTCGTTCTTCTTTTATAGTTCGCTACTTTTCTTGTTTGCTAGATAAGCTTTGATTTTCTTGTTTGCTGCAAGTTTTTATTTGATTTTTATCTTCCTTGTATTGAGCAAGTTTTGATTTTTTCGCTCTTCCTTATATATAGCAAGTTTTGATATTTATAGGAATTAAGAGATCATGGCTGTTGTGGGAGAATTAGCAGTCAAGTTTTGTGGGATGGTCAAGAAAGAGGGGGCTGTTGATTTGAAGAACGGTGTTTTTGGTGTCCCAATTAAGAGGAATGTTGTTTGTGCACTTAATCCTAGGAAGTTCGAAACTAGTGAGTCTAGAATTGTTGGAGTTCAGGCAGTGATGCAAGTGGGAGTGGAGAGTGCAGAGGTTTGTCAGGATTCGAAGAGTTTGGAAGGGGCTCTGGGATTTGATGTAGTTACAGAAGTGGAATTGAGGGAAAAGGGGTTCTTGGGGTTGAGGAAGACGAAGCTCGTGTGCACGATAGGGCCAGCGTGCTGCTCGTTGGATGATTTGGAGAAGCTGGCAATGGGAGGGATGAATGTGGCTAGGCTTAATATGTGTCACAACACTAGGGAGTGGCATCAAGATTTGATTGGGAAGATTAAGAAGTTGAATGAAGAAAAGGGGTTTTGTGTGTCTTTGATGATTGATACCGAAGGTAGTCAGATTCATGTGGTTGATCATGGTGCTCCTTCCTCTGTTAAAGCAGAGGTATTTGGAAATTTATGTGACAGATTTTTAATCCTGATATAGTTTATTTTTTATTTTGTTTTCTGATGGTGTTCAATTTCTGATGATTGTTAGGATGGTTCAATTTGGTTCTTCACCAATGAAAAATTTGAGGGTACGCGTCCATTTACGATTCAAGCAAATTATGAAGGTTTTGCTGAAGGTATGTAGTCTATGAAAGTGGAATGGTAACTTTCACTAGCAATAAAAAGGTGATTGTGTGTGTGTGTGTGTTTGTTTGTTTCTGACTATTGTTTTACTCTTTAGGTATACAAGTAGGTGATGAAATCGTTATTGATGGAGGAATGGCAACCTTCGAAGTGGTGGAAAAGGTTGGGAATGATCTGCGTTGTAAGTGCACGGATCCTGGCTTGCTATTGCCACGCGCTAAACTTAGCTTTTGGAGAGATGGAAAGCTTGTTGAGAAAAGTTATCAACTTCCTACTTTGTCACCTAAGGTGAAGCACAATCAATTTACTTAAGATTGAAGTTCATGCCATTATTATCCTTTAAATAGTTGGTTCGACATTGCCATGATATAGTGTACTTGTAAATAAAGTAACTGATGCTAATACACTGCTTTCTGAGATATCAATGCTAATTGGTACTTTGATAAACAGATCCAGTGATCTATGTGATCCACGTAGACTTGTTTATATACATACTAAATATGGCGAAAACAGAATTTGATGGACAAACTAAAAGTGAAATTATGGTTCAGCATTAACTAATTGTTTCTTGACTTGCTTGAATGAAGGTTTATTGAAGTATCTTTGTCTGAACTCTGAAGTATATCTGTTTCGTTTATCAGGATTGGTCGGACATAGATTTTGGAATTTCTGAAGGTGTTGATTTTATTGCTATGTCATTTGTGAATGATGCTAAGGCTGTCACACATCTGAAGAACTACATTTCCACCAAATCCTCAAAGTAAGTGGGCATCTTATATCTGACTCTCAGTTTTAATGCTTTCCACTAATATGCAAGTTTAGAATCTCACCTCTAGTATTTATAAGGTATGATGACTTACTTATTACCAATCATTCACTTATTTAGGCGCCACTTTCATTTCTTCTTATAGAGTATGCAAAATGATAGAAAATTTGTTGTTCACAGATCAATAAAAGTATTGGCGAAGATAGAAAGTATGGAGGCTCTTCATAAATTGGACGAAATCGTTACAGCTTCTGACGGAATCATGATTGCAAGAGGAGACCTTGGTGTCGAGATCCCACTAGAACAAATTCCAACAGTACAGGAGGAAATTACTTATGTTTGCAGGCAGCTTAACAAGCCGGTAGTGGTAGCTTCTCAGCTTTTGGAGTCGATGGTCGAATATCCTACCCCAACAAGAGCTGAGGTACCTAATTCTTTTATCTCCTCGAATTTTGAAGAAATAGTTTCTAAATTCTAATTAGTTGATTTGAAGATAAAGTCTCACATGCACAACTTCTTGATTTACCAGATTAGGTCGCATTGTAAATTGCAGTTTAACCCAAATGCGAATTTTCAAAAAATAAATGTGTTGTCTATGGTTTTAATTTAAAATTTCAAAATATGAACTATTAGAGTGAATTTTGAAAATGGTGTAAAAAGAAAGAAAAGAGAAGAAATGACAGTAGTATTTGGTGCTGTGCTATAGGTTGCTGATGTTTCAGAAGCCGTTCGCCAATATGCTGATGCACTGATGCTCTCTGGAGAGTCAGCTATTGGACCATTCGGGCAGAAAGCTCTTTCTGTGCTGCGGATGACCAGCAGTCGTATGGAACTATGCTGTCGTGAAGAGAACAGGCAAAACGTTCTGTTACAAAATAGCCTCGGAGCATCTTTGCCGGACCAAATTGCTGAGCAAATCTGTAATGCTGCTGCAGGAATGGGTATGTTTGCTGCCAATCTCTCACTGCCAAATTCAATTTCCTTTGCTAAGTGAAAATATCTCGTATGATTAATATTATAAATTCAATTTATATACTTAAGTTGTGTTTATTTTGATTGCAGCAAACAACTTAGGGCTAGATGCAATATTTGTGTACACGAGACACGGTCAAATGGCATCAGTGATCTCACGAAACCGTCCAAATCCTCCCATATTCGCGTTCACAAACGACAGCAGCACGAGGATGGCTCTTAATTTGCAGTGGGGAGTCACTCCACTGCTTGTGGATCTTTCAGATGATATGGAAGCTAACATCACCAAATCTGTGGATCTTTTGAAGATCAAAGGGTTGATTAAGAAGGGAGATACGGTGTTAGTAGTCTCAGACATCATTCCGACCTCCACGGCGCAGACTGTGTTTCAGTCGATTCAGGTCAAAACTATTGTGTGATGTGGAGGTTTATAAGGAAGATATTATTAGTCTGCTTGGATTTTAGACGCTGAGGTTTGTTTTTATGCTTTAGACATGTTTAAATATTAAGTTGAATTGATGCTCTCATGTAATGCCAATTTCCAATAAGATCAACAAATATTTGCAGAGAAAAAATTATGAGCTTTGTGCAAAATTTCAATTAGAAAGGTGATGACCGTTCATAATATTTTTGGATCCAGTCAAATTTATTAGACACCTTCTAAATTGGATATATATTTTTTCAATCCACCCAATTTTCCAATATTATTTACATGTTATAAAGTGGTGAATACCTTACGTCCCATGCACTAATTAAGAGCAACAACTAACATGGAATAGAAAAATATGAAAATTTCAAAAAGAAGAAAGACAAATAAATAGAAAATAGGAGTAAAAACTGTGGACCACTTTTATTAAATGTTTGGAATTTGTAAGATTAAAAAAATGGTCAGAATTTTGTCGACTTTTATCTATAACTCTACAAGTGAAGCTGTAAGGAAGCATTTGCAGATTTACTACAAAACTGAAATTTTGGAAGTGATCAGAATTCAGACATATACGTCACCATATAATAAGGGGGGACCAACTAAATTGAATGAATTCCAGATTTAGTCAGTAAATCTTACATACTTGAGTATCTTTCTTGAAAATTATGCATATTGCCAATAGGGGTGTAAACGAGTCAAGTCGAGCCGAGTATTGGTCTGCTCAAACTCGACTCGATTAAATATTCGCTTGCTCGAGCTCGACTCGAGCTTGAGTCGAGTTTCTGCCATCGTGATCGAGCTCGACTCGATCCAAAATTAGCGAGCTCGAGTTCGGCTCGAGTTCGACTCGTCAAATACTCGATAACAAGGTATCCGAGCTCGAGCTCGAGCCAGACTCGTCAAGAACTAGATTATATTTAAATTCAGCTCGATACATGTTAATCGAGCTTGAGCTTGAGTTCGCTTAAAGCTAATTTTTTAATTTTATGTACAAAACTCGATTATTAGACTCGCGAACAAGCTCGACTAAAACTCGATTTGTAGGCTCGCAAACATACTCGATTGTAGGCTCGTGAACATGCTCGATTAAATACGAGCAGAGCGTGTTCGCGAGCCTGTCGAGTCGAGCAATACGATGCTCGAACTCGGCTCGATAAACTTATCGAGCTCGATTTCATGCTCGAACTCGACTAGATTAGTTATCGAGTCGAGTGCCGAACGAGCTTTTTTCGAGTCTATCGCCGAGTAACTCACGAATGTCTTGACTCATTTACAGCCCAAATTGCCAAATACCTGTTTCCTTCCTTTTGTTTTTATTCATTTTTTTTAGATCGTTTTATTCATTTATTTTGCTTTAGGTCATCGATCACTTTTTTTTTCTAGTCGGGAAAAAAATGAACTGTAAAGATTAAACACTAGACATATTTTTACATACGAGAAAGCGTACCGCATGAACATCCACAAAGAGACTTGGTTATTACTATCACTAGTACTACACCCGTGCGATGCACGGAGTAAGTTGAATTTTGATTTTTTTTTGTAAAACGATATAAATATAAGTAAGGAATATATATATATATATATATATATAAAGAAAAGTATCAAACAATATAAATTAAAATTTCGTTCAAAGTTCATATATGTATAAAATTTGAAAATTTTCCTTGTAAACAATGTTCGTTGTATATGCACTGCTCTTATTCTCTTTATCGCATATCAGTATCTTCAAACCATTTCGACTCCGTATCCTCGATACAGAGACGTATAGTTGACCATATAAAAATAATACTTGGACTTTGTAAACGATTCCGCTGTATGTATAGAATATCACCTAAAAAATTCTTCCAACACTTTTTCCAAACAATCTCCGATATGTTCATTGAATTAGCAAATAATAGATTTGCAAACATATGTCTCAAAGAATGTGTGGTACTCCAATGACTTACTTATCTATAATGTCGTCGATGTATTCTCTATCATCGTCTAACAAACCCTCTTACTGTTTGCCAAATTTTTGTATAATGGTTTCATCCCATAACCATTTATACATAGCTTTTAATATATCTTCTTCCAAAAGCCATCAAATTCTTTATTAATTTTATTATGGAAAATTCAATACATTCTCTAAAAATAATTATAGGTCTTTATAATATGGTCTAATAATATAGAGTAGTTAATGAATTGTGTGGTTTCATTTGTAATATAAAATTGAATAATTTCGGATACTATTAATCTTATTGCTGAAAATTGATTCATCTCTCTACATGTGGTTAATTGTATTAATTTATTTTAATAATAAGGAGTAACTATTGGGTTGTGTTTATAAGCTAATAAGAGCGAGAAATACCAATACAATATGACAATCAACGTAAATTGAAGATATAAATAAAGTCTATTTTAGAATATGTTCATTAGTGTTTTGTTTTATGAAACAAATTACTTAAGTAGCACATTTTTTGGTAAGGAAATCGTTTTTCATCGAGAATAATTTATTGAAAGATCAAACTTTTACTCTAAGAATTTTTTTGTTTATTGATTAATTATTTGTATGATTTTAAAGTGAAAACAATCTTTTCGTGAACTTTAGTTTCTCTTTTTTAAAATGTTTGTTGTATCTTGAGTTGCAAAAAATAATTTTTTTCTGCCAAAGTAAGTCTTATGTAAACAATAAAGATTCTAATAAAAGAACTTACTTTCAAAAATTAAAAGAATTATTTTATCAAAATATAAAAAATGTTGCAAAAATGCTGAGAAAAATGCTGAGAAAAATAAATGTTGCGTCATTTTCAATATAAACTCTAGTGGTAAAATATATTATTATGTATATAAGTTGATTGAATATGTGTATAACCTTTTGAAAATTAAAGTAAAACATTATAGATATCTAATTGAAGCTCTCAAAGGCATTACTTATTTTAAAAGAAGAATCTTTCTGTTTTACATTTTGTAGGGCCAATAGCTTGATTTGTATATTCGGATTTAAAAAACGAACTTGAATGCAATAATCCCGATGTAAAATCGATACAAACCAATGAAACAGCTACTACATAGAGTGTGAATCTAAACTTCTTATATGTTTCATTTCCAAGTTTTCCTATTTCCGATAATGGAGTACGTTAAACTGCTTGGTACACGAGCTCAGGTTCTAATTGCTGAAAGTATTTTCATAATATTAATTAAAAATATGATTTATCATCTAGATATTTTTTAGAACGTTACTCATGAATCATGATAACTTTAATTTTTAGTGTTATTGCGGATGCGTTAGTTAGTAACACTGCATATTGTATTGTAATTATAGTTATTGTATTATAATTCATTCTCTATGTGTCTATTTTCAATAGACATATATATTTTAAAGCTATATGTATTTATATATACATATAAATCAATCGATATATAGTGTTTTATTTTTTGAGATAGCCGGATATAAAGACATGTTCTTAATCAGTAGGAAAATTGTGAATAGTTAGTTGGTTCCAAATTTTTTTAATAGATCAGTAAATTAAAATTTGCAAAAAAATTAGAGTTAGCATCTAACAATATTATATAATACTTGTACAAGTATACAACTCAAAACTTAAAATTCATATTATGTATATCAAATCCCCATTATGAACGTGTGAAGTAAGAATAATTTCACCCATTATGGTTCATTATCATTGATTAATTTTCCATCCGTTGGAGGGCACGGCAATCAAATGTTTATTAATGCAAATATCACACACAATTAAATGTAAATATTAGAAACATACTTTAATATAAATTTATTTAGCTCTCGAACATGTATATATAAAATGTAATTATATGTTTTTATAAAGTTGCTAATTAATAACACAAAACATGTTGAATTTTATTTTTTAGACACGAAAATGAAAATTTATTACCCTCATTTGTGTGTATGACAATACAGAAATTGTCATTTGGAATAAAAGAACATCATTTTGTGTTAAAAGTGTTATATATTGATACATTTAAATAGATAGCTATCAAAAGGAAAATAGTCAATTTTTACACGAAAATGTAGCAAACACTTTAACCAATAACCTTAAATATAAGAAAAAAGAAACCTATTATAAAATTAAAAAAATAAACGTATTACATATTCCCACGGACATAAAAAAATTATATTTTAACATATATATATATATATATATATACATTACAAATAAAATAAAAAATAAAGTAGTCTACTCAGTGAAAGAAATGGTTGACAATCTAATAAGACTTAAATATATATATATTTAGAGCGATTACATGATTACTTTTGTAAATAGAAAATTATGAAACAACATTCAATAAATTTCAATATTGTATAACAAATTTATGATTTTAATAAATTTAGAATCATACAAACACTAAAGTGTGAGTAGATCCAATTACATTGGTAGTAACATCGATCATGTTATTCTCTAAAGAGACAAATACATGCTTATATATAATAGGGATAGATTTCTATGGATATTCTTGTAATCTCTTAACAAAAAATTTGATGAAGTTGTCGCTCCCAAATCTGATCATTGATGCTTAGGAGATATGATCTTTCTCCAAGATGGCGTTTCTGCAAAGAGTTGATGTGCGCGTTGTTTATTTAAAAACTTTACATCAAATGCTCTTTGTGTGGTAATCTCTTTCTTATCAATCATGGTTCCTCTAATTGGAAAAGTCGGAATGAAAGAGTACAAAGAATATGAATTGTGAATGAAATCGTTTGCAAAATTCTAGAATTTATAGGTAGAAAATAGTATAAAAATGGAAAATTTATTATTATAATTAAATTTTTTTCCCACAAATTATGCCTTTGTAACGTCCAAATATTAATTAGTTGATTGGTAAATATTAATAAACAATTAAGATAATAACAATTAAATAAATCATTTTCAAAAATGAAATTAATTGTAATTGAAAATGAAAGTTACTATAAACGGCAAGCCGGACTTACTTTTATATACTATAAAGATTATTTAATCTATTATCTATAATGAACTAATTGAAAACGGATGATTTATATATATTATATAGATTATAGGAAGATTTGAGGCTTGAAATGAGCATATTTTAATTTTTTTCGTACGAAATATATATACGTCTGAGTTGATAGACATATTTTGTATTAATCCTCTGGAAATTGATAAAGTTTTTAGTTAATATATAAAGATTTAAATATTTTGATATTGTCAATTTTTCGGTTCAATATGTGCAATATTAATGCCAATATATTTGCCACTACATTTATGAGGAATGAATTCATCAATGATTGATGCATCACCTATCTTCAAAATTGAAATTAATTATTTAATCTATTATGTATAATGAACTAATTGAAAACGGATGATTTATATATTATATAGATTATAGGAAGATTTGAGGGTTGAAATGAGCTTATTTTATTTTTTTTTTCGTAGGAAATATATATACGTCTGAGTTGATAGACATATTTTGTATTAATCCTCTGGAAATTGATAAAGTTTTTAGTTTATCTATAAAGATTTAAATATGATATTGCCAATTTAGGTGAGCGTAAATATATGTAAATCAGTAATTAATACCAATATTTAAAATATATATATTTTAGAATAGTACAAAAACAACACATATATATGACGTATCTGTCATTATTAAGTAAAATACGTTTAATGTACTGTCAAAAACTTAAAATATATTAAAAGGAGATATAATTATACACACTGTCATACAAATTATAATTACGTGTATAACCACAACTAATATTATGCAAAAAATTAATAGATGTTTGGAAATGTAAATGCACAATTATTATATAACATTTAATATATAATTTCTAGAAATGGAATATTGAAAACAAATAAAAAAAACTGAAAAAAAGAACTTTCTAAAAATAGCACGGGCTTGCTATTATAGTTTATATAGATTTACACATTAGTATCAAAGTTAATTTCCAAATTTCTTTTTTTTTTCCTAATCTGAATTTGTTTCCATACAATAAGAATGATTGTGTTCGGACGGGTAAATAATACCAGTATGAGAGTAGTTCCAACGGTTGGGTTCCAAAAAATGGAACCCAACTCCCACCGTTGGAGTAGCTTCCAAAATATGGAAGCCAAGAGCATGGGTGCGGAACTGGGCAGTCGGCTTCCAAGCAGAGGTGGGCCAGGGAGTCGCGTAAGGTGAGGAGAGAGTGAAAGAAACGGGCGGCGGTATGTTTGTGCGTATTTTTAATGCGAGTGGGGGTGGTTGGCAGAAGTTTGGCAGAATAAATTTTCTTTTTTTTATATTTTCTTTTCATTTCGTGGTTCATTTAGTTTTTCGGCATTTCGATATCTAAAATTTCAATAAAATATATTCAACATATATCTTATATTAAAGATCACAACGAGAGCTTTCATTCGACATAAAAATCATAAAAAACGAAGTTCAAACGAATTAGTTATAATATTTTAAAGAAAAAAAATTCATAATTTATATATTATATAAATTTTAAAAATAAAAAAGTTTTTTTCTCAGCAATTTCCAAACGGCATCTATATCTGACACTATGCTATATTTACTTTATCTATTTTTTACGTCCGTTGCAACCAAACGGTCAAATTTCCAAAAACTTTTTATATATATCACTATTTTCATCTACAAATTCATTCAATCCTTCATTTTCCTCTTCCTCAAAAAAAAAATATTTTCTTCATTTTATTTTTTCTTCAATCAAAATGACAGATTCAAGCTCTCAAAATTTCGACTCGAGTAATGCAACCTCTCAAAATTTTCAAGGTTCCTATTTTCCAAATTCATCCTATCAACATCCTTACCATCAACAACAATTTCCATCAAATTTTCCTACTGGTCCGAATTTTTATGCTCAGCAATTTCCATCAAACTATCTTGCTGGGTCGAATTTTTCTTCTCCGCAATTTTCATCAAACTATCCTGCTGGATCGAATTTTTCTTCTCAACAATTTCCATCAAACTATCCTAGTGGGTCAGAATTTTTCTTCTCAGCAATTTCCATCAAACTTTCATATGAGGCCGAATTTTTCTTCTCAACAAATTCCACCAAACTTTGGGACATGTTCAAGTTTTCCTAGTCAACAATTTCCACTGCATTCTTCACAAATTGGGATAGAGCATATTAATCTTGCACGTGATGATGATGATGATGATGATGATGATGATGCACCTAAAAAGAAGCAGCCAAAATGGTCACACGATGAGGAGATATCTCTGATGAAAGCTTATTTCAATAACAGCATCGACTCAGCAACTGTCAATGAAATGAAGAGTCAACAATTTTGGCAAGAGTGAGTGACTACTACAACAGTTCCAAGCCGGACGACACTACTGTCAGAACTGCCAAGCAGGTAAAAAATCGTTTCTATAAAGTCAATCATGATGTCACGAAATTTGCTAGTTATTACAATAATTTTTGGAGCAATCGAGCGAGTGGACAAGACGATAAAGGCGTGCTGGAAGCTACAAAAAGAAAATGGCGTTCGGAGCACAAAAATGGTAATTTCAAGTATGAGCACATATGGAAGATCAGGTTAATTTGTGAAAAATGGGCCCCCTCAACAAATGCCATCTAATCCCACAAGAAAGCAACAAATTTTGAAGATGACAGTCCATCTTCTGCTGATTGTGGACCTCAATCACGCCTGATGGGACAACAGAGAGCTAAAAGAGCAGGTAAACAAAAAGCAAAAGTTGCAGATACAACTGCTGAACTAAAAGAAAAATGGAACCCGATGCAGTCACTACTGGAGAAACAAATGACTTTGGATGACCAAGCACTTGAAATGACACAATTCGAGGTAATTATCTCACAGATGGAATTTATCCAACATGGTCTTCGTTCGTAAAGAGTTATCCGCTCCCGGATGATCCAATCCGAAAAAATTTTGCGGAGAGACAAGAGGCTGCAAGAAATGATGTGGAACGGGCGTTTGGAGTGCTACAAGCTCGTTGGAGAATAGTTCGAGGTCCCCCACGCTCTTATTTTAAGGAGGACATCCGCAATATAATGCTAGCATGTATTATTCTGCACAACATGATCATTGAAGATGAAGGTGATGAATCGGCCAATTGGTTTGATGAAGATTCACACCCTGTGCAACCAATAGAAATGGGTTCTAACTGGGAGACATTCGACACATATCTTAAAAATTACAACGACCTATGTGATAAAAATGCTCATAAACAACTTCAAAGTGATTTAACACAACATATTTGGGCACAATTCACTTCCAGTTATCCTTATAATTAAGTAATATTAGTTTTTATTATCATGTATTTTATTTTTAAATTATGCATCTCTAGTGTAATTTTCATTTTAGTAATGTGATTTTAATTATAATAACGTAAGTTTGATTTTGTTAGTGTAATTTTAATTATTATTTATAATTACAGAAGTATATTTTATTTTATTATTTTGCTATATTTAGAATTTAAATTTAAATATATAATTGAAGATATACAATTAACATAAAAATAGTTGCGCAAATAAAACAAATTGGAAAAACCTATATATAGAGATATAAAATAGTATGTATTGCAGTGAGTCCCTTTTTCAATTGAAAGCTGGATTCGATATTGGAGTAGATTTATAAAAAAAAATTGCTCGATTCCAAAAGTTGATGTGACAGATTTTTAAATAACCATTGTAAGTTCCCTCATTGCGCCCCCACCTAAACCACAAATTAAATGTAGGGCTCAAAGGGCAGCAGCCACTTTTAAGTCTTTAACCCGTCCCGGGCCCCACCTCTCTCCATAGACATATCTACGTAAATATATGTAGACTACTTTTATAATATTTGTATATGGTATGCTTATTTGGCAAAAATATAGTGAAAAATTTATAGTCCATGTACGTATTTTTTATTTTTATTTTTTTTGAGATTGATACAAGTTATATTTACGTTATAATTTTTTTCATTAGATCATTGTACTTTAATATATTATCTTAGTACATCCTTATTTAACAAATCTAATGGATTTATTAACTTTTCTCAACCTACAATAATTAAAGAGGCAAAATTTGGGATAATCAATATAGATAGTGGAAACTAATAGTTGGCCACCAACTTTATTTGTAGAAATTCTGGCCAACTTTTGGAAATTTGGACCAATTTGTCCTTGGAACCACCATTAATCATCCATCTACCCATTTCATTTTTCATTTTTCAAATTTCAAATTCCCTCTTTTCCAGCAAATATTCTCTCTCTAGAAGTCCTATTTTTCTCCATTTCTTCCGTCGCCGCCGTCGTACTTTCATTTTGCAGTCGCCGTCGCCGTCGTCGTACTTTCATTCCGCCGCCGCGTCGTCATACTTTCATTCCCTTCCGCTGCACCGCCGTCGTAATTCCATTTTGTTGCCACGTCATCGTCGTAGTTCCAGTCCAGTCCGCCGCGCCGCCTTGAACTTTCACATTCTGCCGGCCATATTCCAGATCTGCCGCCGCACCAGATTCTTCTAGATCTGCCGGCGCACCAGATTCTTCCAGATCTCGTTGCCTTATTTCACCAGATTCAGTGTTACCAGGTGTGCCAAGTCTAGGCGCGGTATGCCCTGACACACTTGGTACGAATACATTGCATTCGTACCAGGTGTGCCAAGTCGCGGCGCGCAGTGACGTGGAAAATGCAGGAAGAAACATATGCACGAAGAGGACGGCAAGATCTGGAAAATACGACAATAACATGACAGACTAGATCTGGAACATGACAGACTAGATCTAGAAAACTCAATTAAAATTTATACAGTAAAATTTCCTCAATTTTATTGAAGAAACCACGCCGTCAACACAAAGCTGTGAGAAATATCGTCGAACGGAGAAAAAAACCACGTCACCATAGAAATTCACCATCTCCTGCGGAGAATACGAGCTAGGAAAGAAAGAAATTTTAGCAGAAAACGAACGAGAGAGAAAGAGAGAATAGAACCAGATCTGATAGATAATAGAGAGAGAAAGAGATAGATAAAGTTAAAGTAAGGGCATTTAAGTCACTTCAGCCCAAAGTTGGCCACAATTTATTAGAATAAAGTTGGTGGCCAACTATTAATTTCCACTAACTTGATTGGCTAGTAAACATGATTAACTCATAATTAAAATCATTAACGTAACTATAATAAGTATACCCATGCTATCAATATTATGCACAAATAAGCAGCACCGCTCCTACTTCCCATGTAAAAAAAAAATAAAAAAAAATCTAATTATCAAAATTTTCACTCAAAATATCTCAATATGATAGTACAGCAATTTATATAGACTTCTTTATAATAATACTCCCTCCGTACGCGAAAAAGAGTCATACTTACCTCTTTTTTTTTGTACACAAAAAAGAGTCCTACTCCACTTTTTGTAATATAATACCCTCCATACTTTCCTACATTTACATATTTTTGCCATTGATGGACCCACCCCAAACAATTAACTCAACACAATTAACTCACTAATCCTAACACTAATAACCCAACCCATTTTCCCATATTATAGCCCAATTCGTCTGGCTCTGTTATCATTTTCTCTCTCATTTTATTAACCCAATTCATCTGCTCATTTATCAGTTCCTCTCTCTGTTTTTATCGCCCAAAATCTAAAACCCTAGCTCACTCACTTCCTCTTCTCTCATTCTATCCGATGGCCAACTTTGAATCGGCCGATCTCTCTGAAAATTTGTTTCTCTTCAACTCGCCTGTGAACTACGATGATCTATCGATCATGATTGCAACCCATACTGAATCGATTCCTAATTTTTCATGGGAGTTGGAGAGTGATTCGGTCGAGATCGTGCCGGAAACACCGTTCACGGCTGTGGATGGTTCGTCACTCTCTGATGCGGCCGCCGATCCTCTCTTCGATCTATCCTTGGCGTCGACGACCGGCGGAGATGAGATTCCAATCTCTAGATCTGATGCGGCCGCCGATCCTCTCTTCGATCTATCCCTGGCGTCGACGACCGACGGAGATGAGATTCCAATCTCTAGATCTGAGATGGAATCTGATATGGTGGTGAAAGAAACACCATTCACGGTTGTGGATGGCTGCGAAAGCATGCGCGAATCGGCTTTGAAGGCTTTCATGGCCATGGATGGCTTGATCGCCGATCAAGAATGCCGGCCAGTGCATTGCAAGGAGTGGAGCGATGACCGGAAAATTTGGTATGCGGATGCTAGGGATTTGGTGCCCTAGTGTCTTGACCCTATTTGTAACAAGGTGATTTTGTTCTTATTTGTCGATTTATGATAATTATGATGGGGGTGAGTGATGCCATTAATTATCTTGGTGATTTTGTTCTTATTTGTCGATTTATGATAATTATGTTGGGGGGTAGTGATGCCATTAATTATGTTGTTTCATTTTGGGGGCACATCTTATTGATTACGAGGTATCTTATTGATGCCACCCTTTAGGTGATTATTTCCCTGGTTTTGGAGGTTGAAATAAGATGGTTTTGGAGGTTGAAATAAGAAGTCAATGATGCAAAAAATTATAGAAAAGATTATGCTGAGACTGTAATGGTTCCAAAAACAGATACAATATGGATAGTTTACATTCCAAACAATGCAAAAACTGTCCCTGAACGCAAAAAACCTTGCATTGTTTGTCACTGTAAACCCTAAACAAAAAACTGAAATAAATAGAAACTAATCTCTTAAAACCATCTGTTGGAGTCCCTGAACTAGTATGGTGTTATACATGGTCTGAAAAGGTATTTTTCCATCTGCACTAATGCAACTTAGCTGACTAAGGCTCCAAGTCAGTCTACAAAGCATATTTTTAGGGGTTAGAAATGGTTTTATTGCATTTGTATGTGGCCTTACCTTCTTCTCTTTGATCCACCGCTGAACCAAGCCTTTACTAACACCAAGCTTACATGACATCTTTCTAATGCTTGATCTCTCTAGCACTGATAATTTTATGACTTTTTCTTCATCAAATACCCACTTATCTTTGTGTTTTGATCCTTTCTTCATTGATACCACATGCACAGGTTTTCCCAAAGCTTGTTGGGCAGCTGCAGCCTTCCAGATGCGCCAGACAGTCCTCAAATCAATTTGGAATCTTGATGCAGCTTCTTTTTTTGCTCCGTATTGAAGAACTCCGTTGTTGCTGTTTTGTAGGAGCCATTGTGCCACGTTGTTTCTTTCTTGATACGTCCAGTTGCTTTGGCTTCTTTTATCTGCCTTATCTGCCATGCTCCTGTAATTTCTTTGTATTTATGGCACTTTAATGCTCCTGTAACTTCTTTTATCTGCCAAGTTTGTAATGAATTTTGGCAGCTGGGAATGGTGTATTTATTCCTGTTTTTAGTGTGTTAGGTGTACTTGTAATTTCCCTCCAAACAAAGCACTCCATTGGTGGGAAGTTTGAATTAATGAAAAGTTTTTTGGCACCAAATTTTCACTGACAAGTTCTATTTTAATCAGTAAAGTTTGAATAGCTTGAATGAGAATAATTATGCGCAGTGAATGAGAATAAATATGAAAAGTAAATGAGAATAAATGGGATCATAGCAGCAGTGATCCCATTTAATTTCAATGACAAGTTCTATTTTAATTTCCCATTGAATGAGAATAAATATGTCTGTAATTTTCGCACCCCATTTAATTTCTTTCTTAAAATGCGCAGTGATCATAGCAACAACCAAGTCAAGGATTAAGTCACTAAATATGCCATTAGCAACTACCAGAAATTATCTTTTATTCGCATTTCCTTGTATGACTTTATCGAATTTCTTCTAAAGTGTCCAGACATCTGATAAGACTCTTTTTCGCATTACGGAGGGAGTATCAATTTATGAAAAAAAAGAAAAAAAGAGTTTCGCGTGCATGCGCAACGGATGGAAAATAAAGGGGTGATATTACCACGTCATCACCCAGATATCCGACGGCTGCAGACCACCAGCCTCCCACCTCGCCTTCTGGCCACAAAAATGCCGCCACAAAACAAAGTCTGGCGCAAATTAGCCATCCACGTCCCGCCATTTCTACAATACGCCACGGGGTGCTACCTCAACTCGAGAACCGTCCGCCGCTCTTGGTCACACCTTCACGCTTCCTTTCTCTTTCGTACCAAAATTATTATTTTCCACTGACTGTTACCTGACCTCTGATAGATTCATATCTTCTGAAGTTTGTTGAGTTTTTCGTAGCTGTAATGGCTTGCCTTCAGCTGTTAAAATCTACTCCATCAAATTCACACTCAAAATTCGGCTGTTTCTGCACGAAATTCAGTTTGCAGAAAAGGAGAATTAGGCTTCGGAATTTAGGTATTGCAAATGATTACAGGAGACTTAGGGTTAGTTGTAAAGTAGAAGACGGTGGTAAGCAAAGTAATGGTAAGTAGGTGCGTTCGTTGTGATAATTTTTTTAAACATGACGCGGTAATTAGCTGTATAATACTGTAGACTGACTGTCGTGTATAAGTTATCAGTAATTAATAATTATTGATGAGATTGCTTTTCTAAAATTAACCATTTGGAACTTCCTGAGGCAAACCTTTAGATAAGTTAT
Organism: Agastache rugosa; assembly: GCA_031470985.1. Classification (NCBI taxonomy): domain Eukaryota; kingdom Viridiplantae; phylum Streptophyta; class Magnoliopsida; order Lamiales; family Lamiaceae; genus Agastache; species Agastache rugosa. The sequence goes on from CM062608.1 coordinate 14,391,546, forward strand.
TGCTGTGATCATGATCATATCTGCGACTGAGTCGGTAGCTTTGATGTTTAGCGTATTCTTAGACGTTGTTGTTTATTTGCAATGCGATTGATGGATTGTTCAGTGTAACGTCTCATTGTTAGATGAAGTTGCAGATGATTTTGGTCTGCGTGAATTGAATCTAAACAGGCATTGTTTGTTGTTGAACTGATAACTCGCAGTATATGAACTGATGAGTTATTACTGTGATCATGAACGTGTATGCGACTGAGCTGGCAGCTTTGATGTTAGCTCATTCAGATGTTGATGTTTATTTGGAATGCGCTTGACGAATTGTTCAGTGTCATGCTTGGTTCTTGAATGAGGATGCGAATGATTGTGATCTGCGTGAATTGAATTGAGTCCTCTAGGACCTGAGACTAGACTGTTATTGAAAGGGCATTGCTTGTTGAGCTGCTAAATCAGAGTATGTTTGTAACCTTTGTAATTGACGAACAACATAATTATTAGTGATGGCCGGAGTCCTATTTGTCATTTGGTGACTCCCACCGCATATTGATGGTCAAACAAATGCAGAAGGGAATGCATTTGCTTGTTTACGTTGTAATTATTGTGCAAGGACGCGAGAGGTGGATGCAAAAGAAAATTCATAAGATGTCAAATAGACTCAAGTAAATTTTCTTGTGAAAGTAGTCTGTTTTATATATAAAATGCTTTGAATTCTTGTATCTGAGTCTTTGATAACAATCTTAAATCTTGATCCAAATTTAAAGTGGTATTCAGTATAGGTCTAAATATAAATGGCACCACGCTCCTTCTGTAACTGTGATTCATGGGGTAGGATAAGAGAAGTAATCTTCAATATTTTCTTGATTCTTTTTTTCACTGCTTTTGTGCACTGTATGGTTACCCTAACTTCCATACGGGCATGCACATGCACACACTCGTAGATATACATGTAATTGCCTAATTCATGTTGCCTCTATATTCCTTAAAAAGCACAGTTTCTTTTCATATTAAAGATTGCACCGCCACCTCCAGTATATGTGTTTGATTAATTTCCTCTGGTCGCTTATTTTGTTAAATGTGAACACCTTGTGGCTTTATTTCTCAGGTGAAGAACCTCCTGAGTCTTTATTTATGAAGGAACTAAGAAGAAGAGGGATGACTCCCACTTCTTTGCTTGAGGAAAAGAATAGAGGCCTTGAGAAAGAGGAGGAAATAAAGTTTAGGGAAGAAGATGGGGGTTGGAGTTACTCAAGAAGAAATGGCATCAAAACTGGTGCTGAAACAAACTTGACTGATCAGAGGGAAATGTCCATGGCACTTAATAGTGAAGGTCTTGAGGTAGGAAGATTCTAGTTTCAATTTACAGTAACTTTATTTATGGCTACTTTGTTGAGTCAAATAATCCTATTAGTGTTTTGTTGCGGATCTAGGTCGGCTAATTCACATAAGGCCCGTCCCCGTCCCCTTCATCTTCAGCACACAAGGAGCACTCTGGCGCTCCAAGCTAGCGTGCTGCCTTAAGAAAACCTAATTATTTCTTAGATTTGTTATTTATCTTATTTGAAGGGAGCTAAGAGTCCACTAAGAGGAAAAGTTTGAAGTTTTAACCACAGGGTGATGGTGGTGGAAGTATAAATGGGTTGCTTTGATATTATGAAGTTGTAAGAAGAAAATGGTTAGTGCAAGGAGATACATTACATAAACAAGAGAAAATGATGGAGAATAATGGATATAACAGATGAAGAAGATGAAATTGATCTCCTGCAGGGGATGAGGAAAAAAAGCAATTAATCATTGAAGATAAAGATGAGTGTAGATGCAGACAGTTATAAATGAAATACTAGGACTTCACTACAGTTAAACCTTCTAAGGATGAGGAAAGAAAAGAAATTAGTCCTTGGGTAGCAGATAATGATGAGTCGAGGCGAACAATTTGAATTGGAAAAAGTCCCATAGAACAATTTAATTTAGGAGGTTACTGATAGGAATCCGACCAACATGTTCTACATCGAGCCTGTTGCATTGGACTTGCCTAGTTTTGATTGCCTCTCCTTTGTGGTTTCATAGGTTATTGTTTTGGATAGAAGTTACCTAGAGCGCGCCCCTGGTCTGTGGCTGTGGGTTTATTCTTGTCCTTTAAAAAAGGAGTTGTCCTTAACGTTTTTATTGAGTGGAATAACCTCCTAATTTATGATTTCTTTTTGGTATTTATTTGAACTTTCTGCTCCTAAATCAGGGCTTGATCCCCCGTGGCAAACTTTTGCTTACCCTGGGAGGAACATTTTTTCTGGCATTTTGGCCGTTGATTCTTGCAACTGTCGCAGTTTTCTTTGCGGTGTATCTGGTAATCTACTGTTCTTGATCATTGATGCCTTTCTTTTTAATATAAATTATGAACTGTCACTTTCTACTTTAATACTTCATCATCATTTGATTCCCGAAAGCATGAATTTTTGTTGTTCAGCTGATAATCAATTTTGTTGTTCCAATGGTTGCAGAACCTCCCCTTCCTACGCCTCTATGCTTGACGTGCATTTTTTTTTTGCTCTTTATGGACACGAAGCAACTTGTGCAATTCTTATTATGTTTGGTTTCAGCATTACTTATCTGATTCACCCCATACTCTTGTGCAGTACTTCGGAACACAATTCATTCATGATGGAAGTGACAGTCCAGTTGCTCCACCCCCGTACGTTGATCCTTATGTATTGCTTGAAGAAGAGCGGATATATAAGACTGCTCCCCCTCTAAATTGAAGGACTACGAGCTTCGTGTATAGCAGCATTTCCACTTCATCGAAGATTGGATTTCTTGCCTGTAAATCTCCATATCACGTGTAATTTGTTTACCTCAAACTTAATTGCCTAAAAGCACTACTCTCTCATGTCGGACTTGGAGGGTGTTTGGCTAAGCTTTTTTCAAAGAGCTTATAAGCTGTTATGTCTCAAAAGCTTATAAGCTATCAAAATGTTTGGATATCGGAGCTTATAAGCTCTTCTAAAATTATTAAAGATAAATTAAAAGTTGATTTATTTATTTATTTTAAAATAAATTAAAAAAATAAAATAAAATGAAAAGGGTGAAATTAAGTAAATTTAGTGTTGTTCATAACATTTTTACAAAAAAAAGTTGGGGTAGAGGTACTTTTTTTTTGGAGCTTTTAAGCCTTTTTGAGCTTTTTTTTGGATCTTATAAGCTCCTTTAAGAGTTTTTTTTACCAAACATTTTTGGCATAAGTTAAACGAACTTATAAGCTCACCAAACACCCTCTTTTTTTTTTTTTTTTTTTTGAATATCATTACAAATATTAATACTCACACACATTTCGTTTTAAGGAGCTTATAAGCTCAGCCAAACACCCTCTTTTTTTTTTTTTTTTTTTTTTTGAATATCATTACAAATATTAATACTCACACACCCCACCTAAGGTTTTTTTTGTGGCCGAGAGTACTCGAACCTCTGACCTATTGGTCAATAGGCAACCACTTCACCACTAGGCCATCCCCACTGGGACAAGCCAAACACCCTCTTGATGTAAAGTCATGTCGTTCTGGTAATTGCTGTTTTCGTGAATGAGAGGTACTTCGGAAATTTCCATGTTCATAGGAGCCATATAATGATATTTTTGTGATGCAAATCCCATTTGTAAAGTTTTGAAAGGATGAACTCCATAGCTCTTTCCTTGGGGATGACAACTGTTGTAGTGCATATTCTTGTGATAAATAAATAAATAAATAAAACGAATTGGATTCTTACTAAAATTTTATGGGTCGAGGCACATTAGATTTTTCTTTTCGGAATATATCTACTTTTATTCATCAATCCAAATTGTCACCTGGAGTTTATATTTGCCTTATAATTTTAGATAAAAGTAATGTTTTATTAGATATCAAAAGCTTTGCAACAACTATCATAAGCATACATAGAAAACTTCACGCAAGATGATTTTAATGTTTCTAACTCTAGTTCCATGTTGCAAGAAACTTTTGTTTGATGTTAATGATATACAAAATGTATTATATATGAACTTTAAGGTAAACAGTAGAACAAAAGTATTACGATGCAATATACATGAGCCTACAAGTGGAGAAACTTATATATTGTTCTGTCAACAGGCATCATCCCAATCATGACGATATGTTGGCCTTCTGCAATAGGCATTGATCAAGGTGCAATGCAAAATTAAAAAGAGAAAAAATGATTCTGGTTTTGAACGTAAATAATCGGTAATCTTGATCAGGTAATATATCTCAGAGCAAAAGATGATCTCTACGTAGCAGGTCGAGAGCGATCCCATGATTGTGGCTCGTCTTCATATGCTCTGTAACTACGGTTCTCCTGCAAGTAGGAAATCCCACTCCATATTCCGCGAACTATCAAAATACTCACGAACACTACACTTCCAAGGGTGCAAATCACCTGATATGACATGCAGTAGAAATAAGAAGAAGAAAAGGATCACGGAATTGGAACTAAATAGACTCAAATTTACTTCATTTCTGATTCAAATGAGAAATTTTACCAATAAATGCAGAAAACTGAGAGAAAAATGAAGATATGCTTAAACCTTTTAAAATTCCATATATCCCTAATCAGAATATTTGCATCTTGTATTATCACGGGAAACATAAACTACTTCATTTTATTACAGAATTAACAGTATCAGAACCAGCCTCTCTGGGAACAAAGCACGGCAGATCTAGCAAATTAAATACTATGGTGCAACTTAGTAGGTAGAAAATGAAATAGATATTGAACTGCTATCACCTAGGACTAGAATATAGGAAGAACTTTGTAAAATCACATTAGAATGGTTGACTATTATTTATGCAGCTACAGATACTAGAAAATAAGCAGAATTAATATATCGGTAGAAGCTATACGGGGCCATAAATCAATAATCTCACCGTCCTATTCTTATTTAGAGCTCAGGCACTCTATGAGCAAGGCATCAGACCAAACTAGAGGAACATTTTCTAACATAGTGGAGGCTATTATCATCTGACAACCCTCAAAATGAAATAGTACACTCTTAGTAATAACAGTCTAAAGGGTTGGTCACCCCTAACATCTGCTATGCATGTATGGTAAAGAGAGGATGGACGACCCTATCATAAATTCAAATGTGATTAGTTTTACTTTTATGATCCACAAGGGACTATAAAACATGGAAGTGCTTTTCAATAGCCAGATAACAAAACCCAGAATCAGCCAAGTACTGTAAAATTTTCAAATGACCAAAATAAGAAAAGAAAAGATTAAAGGATTCATTTCTATTTACTACTAAAGGTTAGTTGGCAAAAAACTCAACAAAGGCATTACCTGAAGAAATGCTTTCAGAACCCACATAAAAGTCAAGATTATGGTCCCATTCACAGCAAATCCGACCTATATATGAAAGGGAGAGAACAACTCAAGGTATGAACACAAAATAATATATCTGAAATACTTCATGACTTCATGTAAAAGAGCACCCAATATAATTTGTAACTAAGTCATAATTTACCCAAAAACTGAATTACTTTCTAGAGGCTAATGGAGAATAATTAAGACTATATATTGCCATACCTGTAATGCTTCATGAAAGTAATTATTCATTGATAATAAGAGAGAGCATCATTCGAAAAGTTACTCTACACACTCCTTATGAGCTATGCACAATAACTTCCTGGATAATAGTAAATTAACAGATCAAATATCGATTGAAATGTTAAGTTCAGCAATATTCACACTGCGATTATCATAAATATACGACATATTCTAAATACATTAACATATTGGCAGAGTAAAACTGAATTTCTGAACAATTCTACGTCACAATTCCGACCTACACCAAACCGAGATCAAGAAATGTGATTCATCCATCTTTCATCTTCAGCTCCCCTAGAAAGAAGAAAGAATAAGGCTAAACAAGCCAGAATCCTACATTGCAGGATTGTGGTGGCCAGAATTCCGATAACTATTTTACAAAGGTGCACTATAAAATCAATTCAGCTCCACCTAAAGTGCAGAAACTGTTTGGAGCAGTTGCCAACTATATTGCACTTCAGTATTTCAAATTTCATGTTCACTTAAAAAAAACTTTACTATCACTGTCAGCATTAAATACTAGCCTATGAAGAATTTCAAGAATGCATTTTCTTCGAACGAACTCTATGTACCTTAGAACCAGAATTTATTCAATTTTAAGCTCGAGATACCATAGCTTGATTATCGCTACCCATCCCTACTCTGCTTTAGGAAGCATCATCTATTTTCCATAGTATAACTAGGAATTAGAAATTAAAGCATAAATTGCAATACGTAAAGAATTTAAATTTAATTGCTATTTGTAGATGAATTAGTATTCGTCTCTTACCAATTTGGTAGAGATTGGGACTGGTAGAACAGACTTAACAGCCCTGCGCGCTTTTCTGGATACCTTTCTGAAAATATTCTCCACAAACCTAATCAAAAGGTCCAAGCTCCTATCTTCCTCTTCCTCTTCTTCGTCATCGTCGTCATCATCCTCATCGATATCATCCATATAGTCACCCATCACCATACCACTTCGAGGGTTCGCGCGGACCCAATTCCGGCATTTCTGTACGAATCAAAAGCCAATTATTTGTTGAAAAACCATTTCGAATTGATTTTGTATAAGAATTTGACCTCCGGAGAGTGAATAGAATCGTTCGTGCGACAGCGACGGAACTGGAGGAAAGTGGAGGCGATGACGGGGTTATGAGAACTAATGAAGGAATAGTGACGTAGTGTTCGAGGCTGAAGAAAAAGAGTAACGGCGGTCGCCGCCATAACAGTGGCGGCAGGAGCTCTGCTTCTCCGGAGTTGTGCTGATTCAGTGCATAGAGACGGCGGAGTGAATTTGGCAAGTTTTGAGGGACTATTCTGAAATTTGGGAAATTTTGGGTCGTGGTGGTTGGTACTTGCTTGGTTGCAAATTTTCTATATTGATTAATTATATTCTTTTTTTCTCCTCAATAAATATTCAGTTTGTTTTCTTATTATTTTGTTCCTAGCACAAAAAAGCAAATTCCTCTTTTTTTTTTTTTTTAAGTAAAATATTTTGCACTGTATTCCCCTAAAAAAAGAGCTAACAAAATTTCGATATTTTTGCTACATCACGCTCTCTTGGATTAGCTATGAATTTACATTTAAGCATATCTAAACTAATCAAATATGCACATTAAATAGATCAAATTTTGAAATATAAAATCCATGCTTAAAATCCTGAATCGTATGACTTAATTATTGTAAAGCTATTGTCATTTTTTATAAAGAGATTAAAACGAGAGTAAGATTATGTAAAACACAAACAAGCACATCCAAAACCAATGATCTTTTTCAGCTTTTCTACGAGTTTGTTGGCGATAAAAACATCCATAACTACACACACACAGTATAAATTGCAACACCACAATATCATTGAAGTAAGATCAAACGATGCCGTAAATTGAGAAAAGAGAGAGCATTATTATCATTACTAAATTACCAAAAAAGGTGAAAAAATATACAGCAAGATTCCAACAGAAAATAAAAGAAAATAAGATAAAACCCGACATTCACTTGCATTGCAGCTTCCTATAAGCATGTATGTATATATGCAGACTGAAAAACAGCAAGCACCAATGCATCATCGCCTAGAGAAACCTACCATCACGAACGCCTAGATTACATCGTGGTGAAAAGCTCCTCATGGGACGACTCATCGGACCATGAAGCATAGTTTGTAACTCATCATCACCATCTTCTTCATGAGGTAGCTCATTCCTCGTTGGATCACCAAGCATCATAGTTTGTAAATCATCATTTACACGAGGTGGTTCGTCCCCTACAAATGGCGGCACCCTCGGAAATATGAGAGGATTGGGATACCTCCTTCTCCTAGGTTGATGCCAATACGGCATTGGCATTGGCCAATAAGGCGAAGTTCTAACTCTGCTTGCCAGCCTCCTCCCATTCCGCCTACTCCAAGCCATCGAAAACGCCTTCTTCCAACTCACTTCACCTTCTTTTATCTCATTGCTAAACTCCTCCCCAAACTTCATCTTCCACAAGTCGTCACTCGACCCCAAATACCGCAGCTCGGAGCTCACACAGCTCACTTTTGCTACATCGACACCGGGCAGGGACTCGAAAATTTTCAACTTGAGTTCAGTCGGCAGCCGCATAAAGCAGGGAGGAAGCACCAAACCGGCCTCCTCGCAGAAATCAATCAACAATGGCAGCGCCAGATTATCCTTCACACTCCTCCAGAATTTGAACACCTCCTTCTCCGGCGATGTTGCTCCATTTTGTCCGGTCACATTCTCCATTACGCCGCAATTCGCCCACACAACATTCAGAAAAGGAACCAATTCATCCTCCTTCAATCGCACATAGTGCATGCCTCTCTTGTCTAATCGCCCGTAAACATTTAGGTAATTTCCCACATTCTGAAATTTCAAAAGAACAGTCTTCATGGCTACGCCGCCCGAGCCGCGAACACTCTCCGGCAGAGTGTAGAACAAAGACATACTGAACAGACCCGACGGCCACTCGTTGCGCAATTGAAAACCGTCAATTACTAAGTTTGCCTTCTCATCGACACCGACGAAACCCGACTCCAGCATAACGGCGTGGACCGCGATCACGATCAGCTTGTGATCGCGTCCGGCGTCGCCGCCCAACTCTGCCGCGAACACTTTCCTCAGAAATCCAGGCACTGAAAACGAATTATCAACAACCTCAAAAAATTCATCAGCAATTTGATTGTTTTCATTATCTTCGTCGCCGACTTCCATATTACTCACGGTTTCCGCCTCCACCTGCGAGCCCTCACCTAGGGTTTTCCGTTTCTGAGAATCAAACATCACGGAATCGGACTTCTCGACTTCGGGGAGGGTATTTTGGGGATTCAAGCTTGTCGAACATTCGGAATCATTAGAGCGTGTTGTAGGGGTAGAGTCGGTCACCTGTGAAATTGTAATTTGAGAATTGGAACCGGTAGCGGCCGCCGTCTCTTCAACGGAGAAATAGATAAGGTCACCGGCGGCGATGCCGAGAGATTGGAGGCTTTCTGCACCGTCGGATTGGAGATCCTCTTTCCGATTAAGAGAGAGACGAATTGAAGCAGGAGATGGTGAATCGGGTAGGGTTTCAGAGAGGATTTGGCGAAGTTGGGGGAGAGTGCAGGAATTTGAGACTTCGATTTTTAGGGTTTCTTTTGATTGGAATGGTCTGACTCTGAGTTTCATGGCTTTTGCAGATGTGGATTAGATTTCAGTAAATGAGTTCGAGAAAGAAGAGAGTAATATATACAACTATACAAGGAAGGTTTTCCAAAGAAAACAAAAAAGATAAAGAAGAGAGTAATATAAAAAGGTACGGGCTGGGCCATTTATTTATAGGCCCAAAAGAAATCAGATAGTCCCGGCCCGGCCCATTTTCTGGAAATCTAACATCTGCTCTTCCACAAAGGCAGAAGCCGTCAGCATCTCCTCCACACAAAATAAAATTTTTGAAATTTGTTTGTCGCTACCTTCAATCTCTTGTACACCTATTCGCTCCCCAGAAACTCCTCCAACTTTCTGGAAAAATCATGCTCCTCTCTAAAAACCCGCTCTCGCGCCATCGATTCATTCTTCAATTCATAACAACTCCATTTCCCAATTACACACTGATCACATTCCAATGGCAACCGCCCTCTTTACTTCAGTTCCCTACTCCTCCTCTTCTTCGCCACTTGTCCAGAAAAGGCCGCTTCACACTTCGTTTTCCAGACAACCTTTTGGGAAAAGGACAGCATTTTCGCGCCAAAGATTGGATTTTTGTGTGAAAGCCGAGAAATCAGACGAGCCCTCTTCGTCTTCGTCGGTAGCGGTGGAGGAGCCGAAAGATGAGGTGATTGAGAAGAAAGATTTGCGTGTGGAAAATGATACAGCTACCTCTGAGCATGAGGATGAGGAGGAGAGAGAAAAACGGCAAGAGACGGACTGGAAAGTTGATGAGGAGTTCAAGAATTTCATGGGGAATCCTTCGATTGAGGCTGCTATCAAGCTTGAGAAGAAGAGGGCTGATCGGAAGCTCAAGCAGCTTGATCGAGAAAGGAGTGATGATAACATTTTGATTGGTTTCCTCAACAATTTGGTTCGTGAAAATGTTTCTAGAGAGAAAGAAAGGTTGGAGAAAGCGGAGGAGACCTTTAAGGCTCTTGATCTTAACAAGGTGATTATGATTTTTGCCTTTTTTAATTTCCTTAAATTTATGCTATGATTGCATTGAGATAAATATATTGATTGTGTGCCTCCTATTCTTGGTGGATTGTGAACTGCAGTTGAAGAGCTGTTTTGGATTTGATACGTTCTTTGCGACGGATGTTAGGAGGTTTGGAGATGGTGGGGTTTTTGTTGGAAATTTGAGAAAACCGATAGAAGAAGTAATACCTAAGTTGGAGAAGAAGTTATCAGAAGCTGCAGGGAGGGAGGTGGTGGTGTGGTTTATGGAGGAGAAAACAAATGATATCACAAAACAGGTAATTTCAAAACTTGCTAATCTAATGTTGCTGCATTTAGTGAATAAGAATCATGGGGTGGTTTCCTTCTTAAGATTTTGTGTAACACTTAAGTTTAGCGTTGTTTGGAAGTTCATTTGGCAATGGTGGTTGCTTCTTTGCTTTATTTAGAAGTATTTAGAGTTTATCTTGTCATACCATTTTGGGGCTCTCGGCTGATTATGTGTGTTTCTTAGGCATGTGTAGTGCAACCCAAGGTCGAGATGGATCTCCAATTTGAATCTACGAAACTAAGTACTCCGTGGGGTTATCTTAGTGCAGTAGCATTATGTGTTACAACTTTTGGCACAAGTGCTTTGGCAAGTGGCTTTTTTGTCAAGCCTGATGCTACCATTGATGACTACCTGAATAATGTTGCTCCTCTGTTTGGTGGATTCTTGACTATTTTGGCAGTTTCTGAGGTATGTGTCAAATTTATTCTCTCAAATATCTGGACCTAAAGACAGATTGTATAGTTTATGAGATGTGTTGGGTTTCTTGTGTGCTAATATTTGCATTTAAGTGAAGCAAATTGTTGTTTTTTGGTAATTGATGCCTTGAAGAAGGAAACATAAGCTCAGTTTACAATCATGATTTTCTGTTAGATACAATAATGAGTTTCCTCCTGGTTGAAATGTTGGTATATGGATAATTTACTACACTTGACTATTACAAATTATATCAAGAGATGTCTTGATTATGCTATGGTGCAAATTCGTTTTATTATATATGGTTTGCATTTCGTGTTCCTCAAGTGTTTTGTCAGTTTTGATAATACTTGCATACTAGAACAACTTTCTAAACTTAGTGTGAAAATTGGTGTAGAGACCTTGACGCGTTAGGTTTGGTGTATTCGTTTCTTCAGTTGTTCCTGCCTGTGATAAGAAGACTGTTATTTTGATCACATTCTCAGAAGTTGCAAAGCTATCACATAATCCACTACTATGTTCCCGCACATCATACCTGTCAATTGTTTATTTAATCTCTTTGTTTTCCATAGATTGCAACAAGGGTGACTGCAGCTCGTTACGGAGTTAAACTCAGTCCATCCTTTCTCGTTCCATCAACTTGGACTGGATGCCTTGGTGTTATGAATAACTATGAGTCCCTACTGCCCAATAAGAAGGCTTTGTTTGACATTCCCGTAGCACGAACTGCCAGTGCTTATCTGACATCATTGGTCCTTACCGTTGCTGCATTTATAGCCGATGGTAGCTTTAACGGGGGTGACAACGCACTGTAAGCAACCTTGTTCGCCTTCATATAATAGTATTACCTCATTTACTTTCACATTCTGGTCTAACTCTGCAGGCATATACTTGCAATACGATGTCTATATACTTTCTCACTGCATGAGTATTCAATATTGTTTCTTTTTATGCAGATACATAAGGCCTCAGTTCTTTTACAACAATCCTCTTCTTTCCTTTATACAATACGTGATCGGGCCATACACGGACGACCTTGGTAATGTGCTGCCATATGCAGTTGAAGGTGTCGGAGTCCCTGTTGATCCTCTTGCTTTTGCTGGACTGCTAGGTCAGTCTTGTAGTGATTCTAATATATTTAATTATAGTTTGTCTTATTACGAATCTAAGACTAAAAGCCTTCAACCTGGACAATAAAAAGTGGGTGTTTCTTTCCTGTGCAGGCATGGTTGTGACTTCTTTGAACTTGCTCCCATGTGGAAGACTCGAAGGCGGACGCATTGCTCAAGCCATGTTCGGAAGGAGCAGCGCCACTTTGTTATCTTTCGTGACTTCACTCCTGCTAGGGATTGGTGGATTGAGTGGAAGCGTACTGTGTTTGGCGTGGGGACTCTTCGCGACATTCTTCCGAGGGGGAGAGGAGATCCCCGCGAAGGACGAGATTACGCCATTGGGAGATGATAGGTATGCTTGGGGGTGTGTGCTCTTCCTTATATGTTTCCTTACTCTCTTCCCTAATGTTGGAGGAACTTCCACCTCATTTTTTGGAGGACCATTTTTCAGGGGTGATTTGTAGATTGTTGGCTTAGTTTATGGTTCGGCAATTCAGTGTATATTTGTATATGATTTGTGTAGCCTTTTTTTTTTTTTTATGTAAATCTTAGTTTTCTCGTTTATGTAGTAAGTGTATTCCTCTGTTTCTATGATGATGTTTTTGCTGTTCTGTTGCAAGTTTTATTGCATTGTTTGTTATAATTTGTATGCCTCATGGATAAAAAATATTGTTCTGGATTTACTGGCTTTCCTGTTGCATCGTTTGGATGTTTTTTTGATTAGTCGAGTTAAAAGACTATTACTCAGAATGTTAAGAGTGAGTCTTGGGGCTAATAAAAGAAGGGATATATAATTGTGTTAAACTCTTGATTCGAGAAATTAAAAGCTAAGTTTGACGAGCTCTAAGCTATGTTGCATGGGTGCGTGGGGGTGCGGGGGCGATACGATACGGGTGCGTGGATACGGAATTTGAAAATTATAGGGTGCGATTCGGCAATGATACGTCTAGCATTAATATTTTATCATATATAAGTAACACTTATAAAATAATTTAAATTTAAATTTTCATAAATTATATGTATGTAATTCATTTTCTTTAACTCAAAACTTAAGCATTTTCAATTATATAATTTAATTAAGTAATAAAATATCAATTCAAATATCATTAGTCCAATAAAGAAGCCATAATTCAAATAAATTTATCAAAGTCAACCTCATACACTCACTTCACCCACGGGATTCGTGAATTTTACACAAAGGATTCGCGAACCCGATTACTTTTTATTCTTTATTTGGATGGATACGCCACGTGGCGAATCGGGTGCGAATCTCACCGGAATCCGACGAGAATCCAATACGGCAATATGATATTTTTAAAAGAATCCGTACATCATAGGCTCTAAGAGATGAATATTTTGTCACATGAGGGGTCGATAAACCAGTATTTGATAATGAAATAATTTCGAGCAGTTGTTGTAAGAGTGGACGACAAGGTAATGCCACACAATAATTTATACTTAGCCTACCTTTTCAAAAATAAAAATAAAAATTATACTTTAGGGTTTAGGGTTTAGGGCCCATAAGTTATACTTAGCCGAACCAAATAAGGCAAAAACTCCTGTATATTAGTATAATATACCATACATCCGGTTCAACCCGATCCGTTTGACCCGTCCGGTCAACGTTGACAGATCAATGGTCAACGTAGACCGCGTTTACTTTTTATTTTTTTATTTTTAAAATTTTTTTTTCAAGAGTCGAGCGAGGGGAGCCAAAGGCCTCGGAGCGAGCTAAAAAATATTAATGTTGCCACAACCATTATCTATAGATTAAAATCAGAATCAAAGACGAAAAAAAAAACGAAAAAGTCAACGGTCGGGCAGGTCGGGTCAGCCGGCTGTACCCAAGTGCAACTCACCAAATAATGATCTCATATACAAACTGGAAAGTATCGTTTTCCAACTAAAAATTCCTTTCTCAATTTCAATTAGGTTTGTTTGTGATTTTGAAGAAGTCTAGGACTAGGACGTGTAGCCAAATGTCTTCCGCAGGGGTAATTTTTGGCAGACAGCTATCTTAATTTTTTTGGATATATTCAAATAAATAAATTTTCCAAATTTCATGAAAATAAAGGCACAGCACCCTTGTAGCCACGCTATTCTCTCTCCTTGGCCGTCGGAATATATATTAATTTCCAACATTAGTCGTACGATATTGACCGTCCGATCCCTTACCAACTACATATACACCAAATTTTAGTCCTTCACAACCTTAGACGACCTTAATTACAATTATTCAACACCATGGCCAAAATCACCACCATCCTTTGCATCTCAACCCTCCTCCTCCTCCTTCTAGCCTCCTCCCACGTCCTCGCCCGGCCGGGCCCCACATTTCATGACGTCACTCCCATAGAAAATCATCACGCGGTGAGTCTGATCTCACACAAGACTAGTCTATGCATGTGTTTATTATCATATCGTTCATACTAAAAACATGCATGTACGTTTATTACAATTCATAAATGATACTGTTGCTACATGCATGCTACTATCTAATTCGTTCATGTATTCGAATATTACCAATAGTGATCATATAGATATTTGTTAATTTCCGTTATATATATGATTGGGTTAGGATCAGGACGGACAGAAGGCTGCGGATCGAGATAACTGCGTTGGACTGAAAGAAGATGAGTGCATGATGAGGAGAACGGTTGAAGCTCAACTTGATTATATCTACACACAGAAGAAGAAGCAACCATGATCGTATATAGAAGTAAAGGCATTTTTACCGTAATTAAATTTTTTTGGTATCACATGAGAGATGAATCATTCCTCTTTACATGTTGGATGTCCTTTCCTTATCTTGTAATGTTTTCGTCCCCTTATTAATAAATTTACGGTTATCGATCGAGCATTTACGTCATTAATTAATTATTTCGAAAATGCTTAGAGAGAGTAATGGCTCAGCTTCCAAGTGTAGCATCGTATACACCTGCCGTTACTAAGGAAACACAAAGCATTAGAATATGCATTTACACGCATTATACAACTATATTACATTAATATTAAGAGGGTATTTGTTATGTGATGTGTTTCCATTTTAGGAAATGAGTATAATAAAATGGAACGTCCAAATAAGGAAAATGAATATTACGAAATGGGACGGATGGAAAATAAGTTTAAAAGTTTTGATAAAATTGAAAAAAAAAAAAATATATATATATAATAGGTTGTGATCAAAAGTGATATTAGGGCTAAAATTTAATAAAAATCAAAATATAGAAAAAAGAAACAAACTATAGATTGCAAATAGAGTTTTCAAGTGGCCCAACCGAACTCGTTATGACCCGATCAGGCTCACTTGAGCAAATGTTGCGGGCTTGAAACAATCCCCAATTGGGCCCAAACCGGGCCTGCTCTGATCGACCCCAAGTGGACAATTACTATGAAAGCCTTGCCCCATCCTCTGCACTTGAGGATTTGGGCCGAACATGGCCTACATGTTGTTGAGTCTAGGACTGTAAACGAGTCAAGCTTGAACATGATTGTACTCGACTCGATGGCTCATGAGCAAGCTCATTAAGTGATTTATCTTAAAAATACAAGATTATTAGTCAGATATCTTATATTTTTTATAATAATTAGTAATATTTGAATTAACTGTCTAGTTAACTTTATTTATTTACAAGAAAATAGTAAATATATTACATTATTATGAATAAAATAACTTATATTTTTCAAAAAAGTAACTAATATTTTTATTGAATGACTAAATTTTAAAAGCTCATTTAGGCTCGGCTCTACACTCGGCTCGATAAGAGCTCGTTCGATATTAAATGAGAAGTTCGTTTAGCTAAACGAGTCAATTTTGAGCAAGACACTATTCGGCTAGACTCAACTTGATTACATCCCTAGGACTTGTGCCTCATTCATTATGCGGACCAGTTTACTTGATAACTCTAGTTACGAAGTAGTAAAAAGAAACAAATAAAATAAGGTAAATGATCCAACATTTTAATTTAACTAAATGTAGCTTTTTTCCCTAATAAAAATAAAAATAAATAAATGTTGCTTTAACGTTGGTAGTAGTTTAATTACATAGTTACATGCCTTCATACAATTAATTAATTAAAATCAGTAACTCGTTTAGTCTTCCCATCCCCAAAACAAAAACTAAAAAATCTTTGCCATAATGTTATTAAGGAAAAAATGCATATAAATACATGAACTTTGGTCTCCCTTTCATTTTGTACATGACTTTTGAATTTTTCCCCTAAAATCACAACCTTTTGATTTTGTTCAATTTTTTCATAATTTTAAATTCCGCCCAAATTAAAACTGACTAGATGCTTATGTGACAGTCGGACATGTGCCGATCTCTCGTCCGACAAATTAAACGATACAGTTTTTAAAAATGCAATGCGAGGTCGTTTCATGTGAAATTAGGGTGAAAATTCGTACGTCACTGCATTTTTAAAAATTGTGTTGTTTAATTTGTCGAACGGTAGAGAGGTCAGCACATGCACAACTGCCACATAAGCGCCAAGTCACCTTTAATTTGGAGGGAATTTAAAATTATGGAAAAATTGAACAAAATTAAAAAGGTTGTGATTTTAACATAAAAAATTCAAAAGTCATGAACAAAATGAAAAGAAGACCAAAGTTCATTTATTTATACGCATTTTTCGCTATTATTAATACTAGATTTACCCGCGCGCGTTGCGCTGCACTGTGTGATAGTGAGTGTTTTAATTCGTAGTATCAAAAAATTAATACATATTTCAATATATATTTATATTCTAAATGATTCTCCAAAATTATATAATAATGTTCATTAGTATTATTAATACAATTATTTTTTACTTGATTATTAATCAATTATATTATATATATATATAATATAATACTTATGTTGAATATTAAGATTTAAGATTTCAAGTTAAGAAACTCATCCATACAAATTTTAAAAATAAAGTATCACCAAATAATATATTTTACCAAAAATTTGTAACATAGTACTAAATAACTTTTTTTGAGAGAATTACAAAGATATATATATAATGTCAAAATAATAAGCAACTTTACTGCAAAATGTTGTCATCTAAATCACAAAATTAATTTTTGGGCGGCAATGGTCATTTTTTTTAGCAGATGAATGATCATTTTGAGGAGGTAGACATTGAAACTATCTGGCTAAGTGAGAAGTATGCATGGGGCATGCAGAATGGGAGGGAAAAGTAGATAAATGGGCGGGAAAAGGCATTGTAATTATTCTGCTTTAATATAGTAATTTAAGATTTCAAGTTAAGAAACTCATCCATACAAATTTTAAAAATAAAGTATCACCAAATAATATATTTTACCAAAAATTTGTAACATAGTACTAAATAACTTTTTTTGAGAGAATTACAAAGATATATATATAATGTCAAAATAATAAGCAACTTTACTGCAAAATGTTGTCATCTAAATCACAAAATTAATTTTTGGGCGGCAATGGTCATTTTTTTTAGCAGATGAATGATCATTTTGAGGAGGTAGACATTGAAACTATCTGGCTAAGTGAGAAGTATGCATGGGGCATGCAGAATGGGAGGGAAAAGTAGATAAATGGGCGGGAAAAGGCATTGTAATTATTCTGCTTTAATATAGTAATAGATACAGTAATACGTATCGCGCGAAACAATTATTTATGGCCAGACTTCCCGCCTTAACCAGCTTCCCTCCTCTTAAATGCCTAAAAACAATGATGCCCACTACTATTCTAGAACCAAAATTAAGAAAAGGAAAAAATCATCTGAAAATGGAGAAGAAAAATAACTACTGGCTGCTGAAAACAGAGCCGGCGGAGTGGTCATGGGACGACCAAGCAGCCAACGGAGGGCTGTCGAAATGGGACGGGGTGAAGAACAAGCAGGCGCAGAAGTACATGAAGAGCATGAAAATTGGGGATTTTTGTTTCTTCTATCACTCGGGCACCAAATCCCGCCGCGTGGTGGGCGTGGTGGAGGTGGTGCGCGAGTGGTACAAGGAGGGGGAGGCTGGCGGCGCGGTGGACGTCAAGGCGGTGGGAGAGATGAAGGCGGCGGTGGGGCTGGCGGAGATGAAAAAGGAGTTGAGAGGGGTGGAATTCTCGCTGTTCAGGCAACCCAGGTTGTCGGTTTTGCCGGTGGAGAAGGGGATTTGGGAGAGAGTTTGTGAGATGGGAGGTGGATATGATGATCACAAGGTGTTTGACGATTTGTCTCACTGAATATTTTGCCTTCTGTCTTTTTAAGCTATGTCTGTATAGCGGGTTTTGGGCGCGTTATGGTTATCTGTAAATTCATCCCTGGACTCAGATCAGGCCAATGCAATATGTTTTTGACTTTGAGTAGCATTTATATATATATATATATATATTTTGTAAACAATCAAAACGAAGGTATTTTTGTTTAAGGAATTTGCTATCTCAATACTAACTTTGTCACTTGAACTGTCGTGTCGAATTCCATTTAGGTACATTTACTTTGAAGGTAAGGGAAAAAGAGGAAAAAGAAAATTTAGATTAGAATTTCACTCTTTTTTATTCCCTCTTTTGATTCCAAAGAGTATAAATATTATCATGAAGTATTTGGAGTGATACTCCATCCGTTCCAATAGCAATGTCTCACTTTTCTTTTTTGTCTGTTCCAATAACAAGTTCCAATAGCAAGGTCCAATCCAAACATGAAAATAATTAAGTTGTAGGACCTACTACTTTATCTTCACTTTTTTTTCCTTTTACTCTTGTTTCTTAATAACCGTGACTAAAGCAAGTGAGACCTTGCTATTGGGATGGAGGGAGTATTTTTCTTCGTTAGAGTGAAAAGATGGAAAAATATAGTTAAATTCTAATATATAAAAAAAGGATAAGAAATGAGAGATATTTAAAGAAAAAAAAATAGTTTCTTTATTTTTCCCTTACCATTAGAATCAACGCACTCTTAAAAATAAATACCAATTTATTGAAAAATTCCAAAAAATACCAAAATTTATGTAATTAAGGACTAATTTTATGAAGGGTTAATTTGGTGTAAGTAACATGAACTATGTTTAAATTTCAGTTTTTAACATAAATTACAAAACTTTGGTTATAATACACAAATTATGCCCAAAATTCAGAATTTAACACAAATACAATTTTTCTATAATTGAAATTGACTTGGCATCGGATTTTACAGCACACGTCAAAATAATTTGTAATTAAGTTAAGACTACGTTGTTTTAGGCGCTGATAGATAGTGCTATAGGTTGCAAAATCTGATGTTACTTCAGATTCTAATTTGAAAAAAATTAGACTTAATAGTGTGAAATGGCCAAACAAGATAGTAAAAACTAAATTTTGTCACCCAACTTAATTTTTATAAATTTTGTCATTGTTTGGGGGAAACTCCCCATATTGCCCTTACTTTATGATAAAGTCACCAACATAGTACAACACTCTCTCTCTCTCTACTTTTTGGATTTGAATCTCTCTGCTAACTTCCATGGTCGGCTGCTTCTTTCTCTCTCCTCGACGCTTTTTTTTTCAGCTGGTTTTTTTGGTTTTCGATCGCCGGCGTTTTTTTCCGTTTATCGTCTCCGACGTTATGCAGCGGCGACAGATTTTATGTTTTTATTTCCATAATACTGTTCCTATGTTTTTTTATAATCGTTGAGATAATCGGTGATTGTTTTTCCGTTCATAGTCGTCGAGATCGTCGGTGATTGTTTTTTCGTTCATAGTCGTCGAGATCGTCGGTGATTGTTTTTCCGTTCATAGTCGTCGAGATCGTCTTCTCCGTTGGCTTTTAGGCTGCGTTTAGAGTTTAGGTTTTAATTTCAGATTGCTGTATATTTTTTTGCATTCTGATCGGTATTACTTCTGATCGGTATTACTTCTGCTGCATTTTGTTGTTTCGATTTTTGTGTTCCGATGGCGGTAATGCACGTTAGAGCTTATTCCGGTGTCGTTGTGATTGTTATTATTTTTGTTTGCCTGCGATTTAACGTGAATATTTCAGTGTTTGGCTTGAATATTATGATGGTGTGATTGATATGTGGTGTGTGGCACTCCGTCGTGAAAATCGCATTTCGTACCGGTGTACAAATGCAAGATAGTGGTGATCCGAATATATGATTTTCGTACCAGAGTACCACACTATTTGCATATGTACACGGGTGAGAGTACCAGATCCGGTGCCAACTAAAAGAGTGTTACGATAGTACGAAAATCATATATTCGCACCGGAGTACCAACTAAGAGATTGCTACGATAGTACGAAAATCTCATATTCGTACCGGTGTACAAATGCAAGATAGTGGTGGTACGAATATATGATTTTCGTACCAGAGTACCACACTTTTTGCATGTGTACACGGGTGAGAGTACAAGATATTCGCACCGGAGTACCAACTAAGAGAGTGTTTACGATAGTAAGAATTCATAATGATATAGATACGAAATATGTCAGTTCGTTACGTTAGTACTGTGAGTACCTAACCTATCTGTCTCTTTTATTTTCATGCAGACAAGGCATTCTTCTCTGATTGTACGAGTCTACCACTCCAAAGTCTTGGTACGTCGGATTTTTATACGTGAATTTCGTACCGGGGGAACAACCCAAATGTGGTAATAGGCCAATACGAAATTGATACATCTATACATCAGAGCACGTATTACGTGAAATTCGTGCTGGAGTACCACCACATTAAGCGGTACCCAGTACGAAAATCACATTTTTCGTACTGGAGATTATCATCTTACAAGCAAACTACCCAGAAATGCGAGCGAACAATTATCAAACCACACTGGTACGATTAGAACACGGTACGAAATCGAAGTTGAAACAAATCGAACTACTTTACCCGCCAAAAATTCAAAAAGAAAATACAAATAAAATCTAGAAAAATAAGAATGAATATCCAGATCCAGATTTATATGATTTCTATAAGAAATTACCAGCATTTCGCCGTACGGATCGCTGGACGATGGTTGTACGTTTCCGCCGTTTTCGGATACGGCAGGTGAGTCGTCGGCGGCAGATCTATTTTCTTTCGACGCCATGATTTTCCGACGAACTGGATGTATGCGCGGCGGCGTGTAGTGGTGGTTGGTATTTGCGCGGCGGTGTGCGACGAACTTTGCGGTGGTTATGGAGGCGAAGCGATAATCGACGTGCGGTAGTTTAGGGAAGGGGGAATGTTGCAGTAGCGCGGAGATGAAAAGATAGCGATGGTTATGGAGTTATGGCGTGGACGACGGTAGATCTCTAGTCGGAGACGACGACGAAGACGGCGGCGGAAATCTCGAGAAGGAGGGAGGGAAATCGACAGAGAGAGAAGACGGAGGAGAAAGAAGACAGGAAGAAAGAGAGAGAAATGGTTACTTTTTGTGGGTGAAAAGTAAAAAGTAATTTCCCTTATCCATAAGGGCTAGAGGTGGCAAATTTCCGGGCCGGGCCGGCCCGGCCCGAAAATTCACCGGGCCGGAAAATATGGAGCCCAGCCCGGCCCGAAAAATCAATTTATAACACATTTTTACCAGGCCGGGCCGGGCCGGCCCGAGCCCACCGGGCTTTTGTCTATTTCGGGCCGGGCGGCCGAAAATCCGTCGCTGAATTCTTCGAGCCCGGCCGGCCAAAAGGCCGTCGGGCCGGGCCGGGCCGGGCCTGTTTTGACAGCACTAATAAGGGCAAGATGGTCCGAAATTTGAAAATATTGCCAAAATTTATAAAAATTAAGTTGGGTGACAAAATTTAGTTTTTACTATCTTGTATGGCTATTTCTCATTATCACTCAAAAAATTATGTTAAATCTCGAAATTTGAATTTTTGTATTTTCAACGAACTTTTATAGTTTAAATATGCTAAAAATCGGAATTGAAGCATTAATTTATGTATTTACACCCAATTAACTGTTTTGTAAAATTTGTTAAAAATCGAAATTCATCATTGGATTTACGGTTTACCGATAATTAACCCTTAAAAAATATTCCATCAAGTTAAATGTGGATGATGTTAAAAAATAAAAACCGTCTTTCAAAACCCTTGCGAAGAAGTAGTGGTCGGCGATAAACCCTGCCGGCGGCGGCGGAGGAAGGCGGAGCTCTGCTAATGCTACTATGCAAGTCCTAGGTTGTAATCCTCGGCTATTCAGCCTACTCAACCGCTCGACGCTGCATTTCAATCTGCGGCCGTTCTCGTCTTCTTCTTCTTCACCCTATTCCAGCCAGTCACGCGGCGGACTTCCTCGATTCTTCTCCGAAACTTTGCCTACTTCTAAGGTACATCGATTTCCGATTTATGCACCTGCTTTTTCTGTAGGTTTATGCGTAAACACACTGATACACACAGTTTATTGTTTTTTTTATTAATAATTTCTTGTAGGGTGGTGTTGTGAGAGTGAAGGGCGATGAATTCTGGCACATGACCAAGGTTCTAAGACTAGGAATCAATGATAGGTATATCTTCCTTCCGTAAGGCTTGGTTTAATTTCTTGGTAAGGTCCTATATGTTGATGAATTGGTGATTTCTTATTGATTTTGTGGAATAAATAAGATTTTTGATAGCTTACTTGGCTTCATTGTTCTCCTCTGTCTTTCAATTGCATTGTGAGAGGAGGAAAATGGCAATTTTTACCTATGGGATATCCTTTTCTGATTTAATGAGAGCTTGGTCCATATTTTCTTCTTGTGAATTTGGATTACAAGCAATGTACAAGCTGGAATTATACAATCACCCAAATTCGAATTTGTTGATCGAGAGGTTTCACTAAAATCAGCATTGAAATTTATGCTCAGGGTTTAGGATTATATAATTGATGACGATGCATGCAAATGACAGTTTATAAGACGTAGAAACTTTTGCTGCTACTAGTCTCTTATTTAGTATCAGTATGGTATGATTTATATGGATTTTTACTTTGCAAGGGTAGAGCTATTTAACGGAAAGGGCGGTCTCATTGAAGGACGTATAGAGAGTATGGATCGTTCTGGGGTAGATTTTGAAGCACTGGAGAACCCAAAATTAGTTTCTCCACCAACCACACAGTGGCACATTTTTGCTGCTTTTAGTGAGTTTCTTAAGAACTAGATTTCCTTATCTTCCTGTATGTTCGTGCTCCTTGGGTTTCTCTAACTGATTCATGTTGTTTATGTAAGGTACTCTCAAGGGAGGGAGAGCTGATTGGCTAGTGGAGAAATGCACCGTATGATCTTCAGCTGCTTGTGATGGTAATTTTTGTTTAATATGTGGTTTCAGTGATATTTATGATAATTTATTTCATTCTACGCATCATAGGAGCTCGGAGCATCCAGTGTGACACCGTTATTGACAGCCCGTTCTCAGTCAATATCAGAAAATCGGGTTGACAGACTGCAGCGTGTTATACTGGCTGCAGCTAAGCAATGTAATATGTGGCTTCTTTCTGCATTACTTTCTTTTCAGATTAGGTTATTATGAAATCATTATCATGTTAGATATTTTATTCATTGTTGTTCATCAATGCTACCTTGTATATAGGTCAACGTTTACATGAAATGATTTTGAAGCCTCCTACTGCAGTGGGTGAACTCCTACCTGTTGTAAGTATCTTCTCTAAAATCATAATTAGATATTTAATTGATATTATTTGTATTTTGTATGCAAATTGTAAGTCTCAAACTTGGTTCTTATGTTTCTTGTTGTGCTTTTCTCTTTATCTTCTATTTAGGTAGCTAAGTCGAGATCAGTTTTTTTGGCTGCGGCAGAGGCTACTCCTGTTTTTAGTGCATTAAGTTCTGTAAAGAAAGAACCTAATGGAATCATTATAATTGGACCAGAAGGAGGTCAGTAACTTCTCAATTATATGGACAACCCCACCCCTTCCTGAAATAAGGCTATGCTTAATCCTTTGCTCTTTTTATCAAGTAAATTTTTTACTGGCACACTGCATCATGGATGACCTTACAAGAGCTTCGGTTTTATTTCCTGTTATTTTCACTACATGCCTTGCCAAGTACTCATCTGTTGCTACTTAATTTTTCTTTCCTTTTGTGCTCTACCTTGGATTTTTGTGAGCCAAGATCTTAAAGGTCCAAAAAACTTTTCAGTAACCTTGATTTGAAAGTTTTAACATGCGCCTTCCTCTTTGAATTTTTTTTCTGATATTCTGTGTCCAATCTTTTTAAATGTTTCCAAGCATCTGCGAGTGTTATGATATCTAATAAAAAGTAAGAACGAGTGCTGTTCTAAGATGTTGAAGTTATCAGTGCCTGATGTTGATGATCAAAATCTTAAAGAAAAATGATTTGAAAGACCTGGAGAAGCAAGAAGATAAAGTCTGATCTTCTGCTTGATTGGTTCTAGTAAGAGCTTATTGAAAGTTGGTAGTTTAGTTTAAGTGGTTCTGTTGTTGTTCTTGATCCTTCGTTGTTGGATGTCTGTGCTGGGCAACACAGAGTACCCAAAAACACACAAAAAGAAAAAAAGATCAATATTTTGCTCCTCTTTTTTGGGTCCAGTAAGCGTGTGATAATTAGTATTACTTTGATGAAGAATCTCATTAGCATTTTATTGATTTCATTTCCAGTAAAATTGATATTTCATTTTGGTAAATAAAATAGTAGTAATTGATTTTCCTTGGAAGCTGAACTTCAAGTTACACCTTTTTCTTAATCCATTATGGTGACAAGCAATTGAAAAAAATCCCTGTCATACTTAGACTTCACTGAGAAGGAATTAAACTCCTTGATGGAGGTTGGGGCTATTGCTGTTGGTCTGGGCCCACATCGGTTACGTGTTGAAACTGCTACAGTGGCTCTCCTTTCTACAATGATGTTATGGTCCGACTCCCAGGAATTAGCGAGCAATTAATTGCACTTCAGGCAAGCCCTTTTCTCCAGATTATATTTCATATATTTCTGACATAATGTTTCCCCACATCATATGTAACTCTAAATCTTCCAGATTGATTTATTACCTTTCTTGACTAAAAAACTTAACCTTGTACCTAAAGCTTGCAGTTAGTCTTATAACCGTTCTTTATATAGCAATTGCCATTGTTCGCAAGAGAGTAAAATATCAATCTCTACTTTCATTATGCCGCTTGAGTTTGATAAGTTCTACTTCGACGCTCCGGTGTTCTCATATTTGTTAGGTTCTATTGTTTCAGGTGGATACACCAACACACACACACACACATACACACATATGAATGTACTGTACTTGGTAATAATGAAACTGAATCAAGACTGTTGGAAACTTATGATGTCATGAATCATTGTACTGACTATTGAAATTTGGAAAAATCTATGATTCGATGCTAGGTCGACCTTAATTAGGTCGACCCATCCGATGCTCGCCACGTGTAAAGTGAAATAGTAACGCAAACCAAACCCGGTCTGATTCTTTACATATTCCGGTTTTCTTATGAAAAGTTACTGACATTAAATTGGTAGGGGGCTATAGGTTGGGTCGCCACTTCTATGTCGCCATGGGGTTGCCATGATCAACTAGTAGAAATTTCTTAACAATTTTATGTCGCCAAACTCATTTCATTAATCTAAAAATTAATTAGATGGTATTAGAATATTGACCTTAACTTAATTGTAGTTCTATGTAATTAATTGAGAACAATTATATCGATTTTCTTAATTTTGATTTTTTTCTGGACAAAAGATGAGGTAAACTGTATTTTCCCAATTATACCCTGCTATTCATAGTATATTTTGTTAAGTAGAACGTGGACTGACAAAAATACCCTTGCGACTGAACCAAAACCCTTTTTATTTTTTCATGACTGTTGAAAGAAAAGAAAAAAGCGAAGAAGAGAAGAAGAAGAAGAAAGAAAGAGAAAGAAAGAAAGAGGGGGGCACGAACGAAAGAGAGA
Source organism: Agastache rugosa (assembly GCA_031470985.1). Lineage (NCBI taxonomy): Eukaryota > Viridiplantae > Streptophyta > Magnoliopsida > Lamiales > Lamiaceae > Agastache > Agastache rugosa. The sequence continues at coordinate 14,417,420 of CM062608.1, forward strand.
GTGAGTGAGGGAAGGGAAAGGGAAGAAGAAGAGAAAATAAAAGAAGGCAAGAAAAACTGTACAATGAACGACGGCGCTATAGTATGCTTTTGTAACGACGACGACGGTAACACCGACGACGACTTCGACAAAGAAATCGCCGAATCCGGAAGTAGTAGCTGCTCATTTGGAAGAATACATTACACTAAAAGGGTTCCTAAGGGTGGATTAACATAACCTCGCGCCCACAGCAAGACCCGAGGTAATTTACACTTTCTGTTTTTCTTTTTCCTAGTAATTTACATTCATAATGTTTGCCATTTAAAGTAGTAATTTTTCGTTTTGTTGTGTGATTTTTGTGAATCCTGATGTTTGTTGTTTAAATTATATGATTTTAGAATGTTGAAAATTACGGTTTGATTGATAATTGGGTTTTTGGAATTTTTTCAATCTAATGCTATACCTCACACATTTGATTGTGTTATAAAGTTATACTTAATTAAATGAACAAATTAGTGTAATTTAGTGAAGGAGAAAATTCATTATTACATAAGATCTAAATTATTATGCACTTCAACACAGGTAGAGATATGCACTTCCGATTATTTGTTTTTGTTGATTTGCAAAATTAATTAATGAAGTGTGGTTATGCACTGGAAAGTGGTAGAGATATGGTTGATTTTATCATGAAAATGCTCTCGATCAATTTGCTATGTTTTATTTTTTGAAGGTAGCAAAGTCTTAACACGGTGCCATTTATGGTTTCTCGATATAATAAGGACTCGATTGTCCCCGCGTAATGTAGCTAAGATGCAGGCATCTTGTTTTAGTCAGTTGTTTAAGGTTCCCAAAATTCAGTACCATGGTCAGTTAATTCACAATTTGTTATTATCTGTGCAACCTAGTTATAGGGATCGTGGTACTCTCGTTTTCAAGATTAACAATAGTTTGATTGAGTTCGGTCCAACACAATTCGCACTAATGATCGGATTGAACTTCAATGAAGGTGGACCCCCTCCGAAATCTAGTGAGTTTCACGGTTTGTTTTTCAATGGCCAAGAAAGAATTGTTGTTAAGGATATTTTAACGAAATTTAGAGATGAGACATGCAAGACCAAGACCAAGGGTATGTCAGAAGCTTAGTACAAATTGGCTCTATTGTATGTTTTGTACTCTATACTTTTGATAAGGGATGTTACGTCGAAAGGAATAAACAAGTGTTATTTCCACTTGATTGATGATACAAATCGTTTTAATAATTTCCATTGGGGTCGAGTGCCTTATGATTTTCTGGTTAATAGTGTTTATAATGCAAGAGATAATGTAATAAATGGTAAGGAGGAGGACGACAACAAAATGAAGGTTAAGACTTGTGAGGTGCACGGCTTCGTGTATGCTCTACAAACATGGGCGTACGAGGTGATTCCTTGTTTGGGCGACTTCATTGCTTATCGGGTTTCTTGTACCGAAGATAGCATCACCATGATGGATAGATGGAATGCTGAGTATTACTATGGAGGTGATGATGACCTTGCGAGATATTTCACCCTTTCTAGTGGCCAAATTCCGACATATCTGTATTAATAATATTAATATTAATGTTTGCATGACATCACGTATCAATGTACAAGCATTTTGTTTTTCTATTAACATGTAATCAACAGGTTCCCATTGTACCATTAGAGGATGAGTTGCAGTTTCTTGCTAGGTTGGGCCTATTTGATTTTTGTGCTGAACGATAAGTTGCCGGTGAAGAAGCGTAATTGCAAGCTTGATTTCGAAAGTTGTTACATTGATGATGATGATGATGATGAGGATGGACACTCATATAAGAAAGCTCGCAACGATAGAACTGAGAAGAAACGAGAGAATAGTAGGGGGAAAAATGGTGGCATGCGTCGTTCTAGTAGGATAAGAAGCCACTCACCTGTGCAGGCAGCTTCGAATGTGAGGACTGACAAGTTATTCATTTCAATCCATTCCATGTTTTGGGCAAACAAGTTATTGATTCCCGCTTTTTTTTATGTAATGCATAGGACTGACCGGTTAATGACTTGCAGGAATCAATTGTGTTTATGAACGAGATGTGAAGGCGCTTACATGCCATGGAAGCCCATAATGCTAAAACACTGGATGCCATGGAAGCCGCTAACGTCAAAAGAATGGAGGATGTTAAGTCTAGTCTGGAAGAGTTGAAACATTTGTTTCTTCAGGCTCTAAATAAAATGGAGATGAGGGCAGGTCCAGAAGGATCGCCCCGGACGAAGGCTGAAGGGCACGGAGGTAAAAAATCTTATGTTCAAGACAACGAGAGTTGCTCGTTCCAACCGGGAGCAGATATGATCAAGGAAAACATTCTAACGACAGCGGCATCCATCCCCAAAGTGGTAGTCGCTCAGCCCGCACAAGAAATTTACGCGGAACAAGAAATAATTTCGCCCCCTCGAAACAAAAATAAACAAACCCCACCAACTCGTCGAAATGCTGTGAAAGAAAAAAAAAACACCTACACCTTCGAGAACTAAAAAAAAGCTACCAGTGCCCCCTTCGAAATCCCAAAAAATTGAACCAGGTAGACACCGAAGTAGCAAAATACAAGATAACATTGTAAGTGAGGACGATGCTGATTTTGACCCTTCAGATCATGATTTTGACATGCTAGAAATGAAGGCATTTGATGCATGGAGAAAAGGAGCATGTCGTGGTGGTGGAACAACCAGGTATCCATATTTTATATATTTAAACCAATTAACCTCTGATTTAAATATATCGCTATTGAAACCGCAACCCAAGTGTTATTAAATTGCCAAGTTATATGTTGGTCCATTCAAAATGGTTTAACAATCTGGTGGGACGAAAGGGTTGGCTTTACGATTGCGTGAGTATTTTATTTCATCATTTTTTGAAGCTATGCTCATTAATATAAAATTGAACATCACTATGGCATGCAACATATAGATGTCATACTGTGTTTAATGGTGTACAAGTATAATCGAGATGTTAGCTCTGAAGCTAAACTGCGGAGGGATTGGGCCATCCTGGACTTCCTAGCCATGGTATAAATTTATTTATTTCTTTTTTAAGTTTTAATTTGTTTTCAATATTGGGATAGAATTCAGAAATCCGTTTTAGCCATAATTATAGAATGCACTCTGCGGAACCATGATCGACCTTGTCTGCACTATGGTTATGCCCCACATCCAAGGAAGGAAACCATATGTTGATGATGGCATCGAGTGGAGTGAGAGGGTTAAGCGGGTTCTCGGGGTAGCCAACGTTAATAAAAACCATTGGGCCGCATACGAAATAGATCTCCTTGAGCAGTCCATCACCGTGTATGATTCATTAAATATGAAATGGGATCTTGTAGGGCCAACTATGACAGGATGAGTCGAAATATTTCGGCGTTCTTTCGTAAGGTCGACCTGTGGAAGCGTATAGGCATGAATCATGAGCTTAAATTTAAATGGGACGTATATAAAGAATATGATGCTCCAAAACAAGATGGAACTGCAGATTGTGGAATAATTGCGATTAAAGTTGTAGAGTGTCTCGTCTATGGTACACTGCCAAAAAATATTGTGACAGCCCGAGGTGGCTTGTTCCGACGCCGTTACGTCTTACAGTTGCATGCATTTGGTACACAACGGCCAATAGTTTGATTTGCAATTATGTTTCAAAACAGTTTATCACGTTTTATTTTTTATTTTTAATATGCATTTTGAAGACAATCTTTGATGTCGATTGAATGTAGTCCGTAACACCACTTGTACAAATAGGGGTGTAGTTTTTCTGGAACTTAAGAAATGGACCTACGGATTTGCGCTACGTGGCTATCTCGTTGAAAGCGGGTGGTGGTATTGCTCTGGAGCGACTTTCAAAGTTGAGTAGGTGAAGTATCAGATGTATTCTCTCTCAAATTGAATCACCTCAAGAATTTTCAATGTTTTGGTTCGCCCAAATTGATGTTTAACCTTATTTCAATTTCAGATTGAATGATTGCCTCGCCTATCAATTATTCGTCAATTAGGGTTCAAGAAATCTCGTTTGTCTGTCTGGGGTGGGGGGTGGTCAAGGGAAGTTTTAGATTTTATATATTTGTGAAGTTTATAAAAAGTCGTCCATCGTGTGCAAGTTGCTTTATTTCTCTGGTTTCTATCTTTACCCCTGCCGAATAACTGTTGAGTAATTTGCATCATAAGTAGCTATACTTCTTCCAAATTATCCCCAATATCTGAATTTGATGGAAGGTTTAATTCCAACAGGAGCCGGCCTGCCGAAATCGGTGACAGCGGCAATTATGTGGGTGGCGACAGGGATAACGGTTGTAGCAAGAGAACTATTAAAATGGATGGTCCTCGCGTACGCAGCAAACTTGTTAAAGTAGGTAAATCTAGATTTAGGTGAGATATGTTTTTTTTTTTTTTGTGTATCAAAACTTGAGCCTGTAAATCTATTGTTTATAGTATCTAATTTTCAGTGATAATGTTGTGGTGGGATTGTTTTCTGAAGAGTGTGAGTTGGCTTTACCCGAGTGATGATTCTACTTTGCTACTCTAATTGAAGTCCTAAAATGTTGCCTTTCTATTCCGTTGTTGATGTGTTTTGAAAATATGTGTTTTCAGAAGCAAATATATAAAGAGCTTATATAATATATTATTAGTGAAAGAAAATATTCACCATTTTGTGATGTAGGTGCCCTCGTATCAGCACCCTGCCGGGTTGAGTGCTTAGATAAGATCAAAACATTATTAACACCTGAAAATGCTCAGGCTTTGATGTCATCTTTCCTTGGGCCTTTATTTGATTTCCCTAAAATGCAGTTCCAAGGTCAGTTAATTCACCACATCTTGAAATGTTTGGAACCTTGGTCTGAGGATCGCGGCACTCTTGTTTTCTCTATTAACCACAATTAATAGAGTTTGGACCTAAGGAGTTTGGCCTAATTACCGGATTAAGCTTTAAGAGTGGGTCCTCCTATCATAGTAGGAGCGAATTTCATGCTTCGATTTTTTGTGGTGATTCCAAGATTGTATTGAGAGACATATTTGTAAAGTTGAAGAAACTGTGCCAGAAAAAAAAATATTAATAATGTTGATTTCTTCAAATTAGCATGCCTGTAAATGGTGTACTCTTTATTTTTTATCAAGAACTTTACTAGTAAACCTATAGATATATGTTACTTTCATCTTATTGATGATGTGTTTGAGTTTTTATCTTATGATTGGGGCGAGTAGCATTTGAATTTATGGTTGACATTAATAAAAGAAATTACCGGCGTTGCGCAAGGAGGAATGAAGTAATATACTGCCTTTTGGGCACCCCATCTAAGCATCCTCGGAATGCACCAATTTGTATTTGGAACGACATAAGACGCATGATTGCCCAATCCAGGAATGACCTCATAAGCCCATGCTTGTAGAGCATAAATATATCCGTGTGCCTCGCAACTGACCCACTTTTTCTGTTCATCCTCCTTGGAAGGAGGTTTAACAAGTGATCTTCTTGCAGCATGAAATCCGGCAACCATAAATTCAAATGTCACTCGCCCCCAATCATAAGATAAAAACTCAGACACATCATCAATAAGATGGAAGTATCACATATCTATAGATTTACTAGTAAAGTCCTTGATAAAAAATAAAGAGTACACCATATACATGCATGCTAACTTGAAAGAATCAACATTATTAATTTTTTTTTTCTGGCACAGTTTCTTCAACTTTACAAATATGTCTCTCAATACAATCTTGGAATCACCACCAAAAATCGAAGCATGAAATTCGCTGCTACTAGGATAGGAGGACCCACTCTTAAAGCTTAATCCGATCATTAGGCCAAACTCCTTAGGTCCAAACTCTATTAATTGTTAGTTAATAGAGAAAACAAGAGTACCTCGATCCTCAGACCAAGGTTCCAAACATTTCAAGAGGTGGTGAATTAATTGACCTTGGAACTGCATTTAAGGGAAATCAAATAAAGGCCCAAGGAAAGATGACATCAAAGCGTGAGCATTTTCAGGTGTTAATAATATTTTGATCTCATCTCAGCACTCAACCCGACAGCGTGCTGATACGAGGGCACCTACATCACAAAATAGTGATTATTTTCTTTCACTAATAATATATTATATAAGCCCGTTATATGTTTGCTTCTGAAAACACATATTTTCAAAACGCAGCAACGGAATAGAAAGGCAACATCTTAGGACTTCAATTAGAGTAGCAAAGAAGAATCATCACTCGGGTAAAACCAACTCACACTCTTTAGAAAACAATCCCACCACAACATAATCACTGAAAATCAGATACTATAAACAATAGATTTACAGGCTCAAGTTTTGATACACAAAAAAAAACAACATATCTCACCTAAATCTCGATTTACCTACTTACCTCTCTTAACAAGTTTGCTGCGTTAGCGAGGACCATTCCTTTCAATAGTTCTCTTGCTACAACCGTTGTCTCTGTCGCCGCCCACATAATTGCCGCTGTCTTCGCCGCTAAAATTGCCTTCGGATTTCATCAGGCCGTCGTCGCCGGCTCCGGTTGGAATTAAACCTTCCATCATATTCAGATATTGGGGATAATGGCGAAGAAGAATAGCTGCTTATGATGCAAATTACTCAACAGTTATTCGGCAGGGGTAAAGATATAAACCAGAGAAATAAAGCAACTTGCATACGATGGACGACTTTTTATAAACTTCACAAATATATAAAATCTGAAACTTCCCTTGACCACCACCACCTCAGACAGACAAACGAGATTTCTTGAACCCTAATTGACGAATAATTGATAGGCGAGACGATCATTCAATTTGAAATTGAAATAAGGTTAAACATCAATTTGGGTGAAACAAAACAACATTGTAAATTTTTGAGGCGATTCGATTTGAGAGAGAATACATCTGATACTCCACCTACTCAACTTTGAAAGTCGCTCCAGAGCAATACCACCACTCGGTTTCAACGAGATAGTCACGTGGCGCAAATCCGTAGGTCCGTTTCTTAATTTCTAGAAAAACTACACCCCTATTTGTGCAAGTGGTGTTACGGTCGACATTCAATCGACATCAAAGATTGTCTTCAAAATGCATGTAAATTACTCAGCTGTGTACCAAATGCATGCAACTGTGTGACGTAACGGCGTCGGAACAAGCCACCTCGGGCTGTCACAATATTTTTTGGCGGTGCATCATAGACGAGACACTCTACAACTTTAGTCGCAATTATTCCACAATCTGCGGTTCCATCTTGTTGTGAAGCATCATATTCTTTATATACGTCCCATTTAAATTTAAGCTCATGATTCATGCCTCTACGCTTCCACAGGTCGTCTTTACGAATGAACGCCGAAATATTTCGTCTCATCCTGTCAATAGTTGGCCCTACAAGATTCCATGTCATATTTAATGAATCATACACGGTGATGGACTGCTCAAGGAGATTTATTTCGTACGCGACCCAATGGTTTTTATTAACATTGTCTACCCCGAGAACCCGCTTAACCCTCTCACTCCACTCGATGCCATCATCAACATACAGTTTCCTTCCTTGGATGTGGGGTATAATCATAGTGCCGACAAGGTCAATTCTGGTTCCGCAGAGAGCATTTTATAATTATGGTTAAAACGAATTTCTGAATTCTATCCCAATATTGAAAACAAATTAAAACTTAAAAAAGAAATAAATAAATTTATACCATGGCTGGGAAGTCAGGATGGCCCAATCCCTTCGCAGTGTAGCTTCAGAGCTAACATCTCGATTTTACTTGTACACTTTTAAATACAGTATGGCATCTATATGCTGCATGCCATAGTGATATGTTCAATTTTATATTAATGAGCATAGCTTTAAAAAATGATGAAATAAAATACTCACGTAATCGTAAAGTCGACCCTTTAGTCCCATCAGATTGTTAAACCATTCTGGATGGACCAACTCATAACTCGGCAATTTAATGACACTTGGGCTTCGGTTTCAATAGTGATATATTTAAATCAGAGGCTAATTGGTTTAAATATATAAAAAATGGACAAATGAAGAGATCTATTTACCTGGTTTTTCCACCACGACATGCTCCTTTTCTCCATACATCGAATGCCTTTATTTCTGGCATGTCAAAATCAGTATCGTCCTCACTTACAATGTTATCTTGTTGTTTTTCGCTACTTCGGTGTCTACATGGTGTAATTTTTTGGGATTTTGAAGGGGGCATTGATGGCTTTTTTTTAGTTCTCGAAGGTGTAGGTGTTTTTTTTTTCGTTCACAGCATTTCGACGAGCTGGTGTTGTTTGTTTATTTTTGTTTCGAGGGGGCAAAATTAATTCTTGTTGCGGATAAATTTCAGTTTGGGGCGAAATTATTTCTTGTCCTGGGTAAATTTCTGGTGCGGGCTGAGCGACAACCACTTTGGGGATGGATGCCGCTGTCGTTGGAATGTTTGCCTTGATCATATCTGCTCCCGGTTGGAACGAGCAACTCTCGTTGTCTTGAACATAAGATTTTTTACCTCCGTGCCCTTCAGCCTTCGTCCGGGGCGATCCTTCTGGACCTGCCCTCATCTCCATTTTATTTAGAGCCTGAAGAAACAAATGCTTCAACTCTTCCAGACTAGACTTAACATCCTCCATTCTTTTGACGTTAGCGGCTTCCATGGCATCCAGTGTTTTAGCATTATGGGCTTCCATGGCTTTCAGTTTTTTAGCACTATCAGCTTCCATGACATGTAGGCGCCTTCTCATCTCGTTCATACACACAATTGATTCCTGTAAGTCATTAACCGGTCAGTCCTATGCATTACATAAAAAAAAATCGGGAATCATTAACTTGTTTGCCCAAAACATGGAATGGATTGAAATGGATAACTTGTCAGTCCTCACATTCGAAGCTGGTTGCGCAAGTGAGTGGCCTCTCATCTTACTAGAACGACGCATGCCACCATTTTTCCCTTACTATTCTCTCTCGTTTCTTCTCAGTTCTATTGTTGCGAGCTTTCTTATACGAGTGTCCATCCTCCTTGTCATCATCATCATCATCATTGTGACAACTTTCGAAATCAAGCTTTCGATTACGCTTCTTCACTGGCAACTTATCGAACCGAGGTTCACCATAAAAATCAGGTAGGCCCAACCTAGCAAGAAATTGCAGCTTATCCTCTAATGGTACAATGAGAACCTGTTGATTACATGTTAATAGAAAAACAAAATGCTTGTACATTGATACGTGATGTCATGCAAACATTAATATTAATATTATTAATATAGATATATCGGAATTGGGCCACTAGAAGGGCTGAAATATCTCGCAAGGTCATCACCTCCATAGTAATACTCAGAATTCCATCTAATCATCATGGGGATGCTATCTTCAGTACAAGAAATTAGGGGTGAGCATTCGGTTTACGTATCGGATTTTCGCTCAATCCGATCCGATCCGAAGATCCGAATTTCTTAAAATAATAAATCCGATCCGATCCGAATGATCCGAAAATCCGTATCGAAAAAAAACCAAAATTTTAGCCCTAAATCCGATCCGATCTGAAAAATCCGAAATTCTCCAAAAAAATTCCAAAAAATTCAGAAATTCGAAATTAATATAAGTATTCATTTATTTTCATCTCATTCGGTAATTCGTAGAAAACATTCAAAAATAATGGACTAACACTAACATACTAACAATGATCTATATCAATGGTTATAAATATCTACTTCTAATAAAATATAATTACTTCCTCAACATCATTATTCCTTCAATAATAAAACAAAGATAATCGGGAAACTTTTCATTCTCAAAGCAAATGAAATTACATAAATAATTTAAAAAATTAAACCAATAGTTCTCATCAAGTAAATATCAAGTATTTTTAGGGTTTTAGAATTTAGATAGATATTTTCAATTATTAATAATATATATATATATATATATATATTTTAAAGAAATATGCTTCCTATGTATACATGAAATATTTAAAATTAACACTGAATTAGAAGGAAGAACATCAAATATACTAGAACAGGATGAAAAATTATATATATACATATATATATATATAATTCGGATTTCGGATTTGTTCGGTTTTTTAGAGTTCCAATCCGATCCGATCCGAAAATCCAAAATTTTGAGATAATGAAATCCGATCTGATCCGAAATCCAAAAAAATCCGAACCGAATTTCATATTTCGGTTTGGTTCGGTTCGAATTTTCGGATTTCGGTTATTTTGCTCACCCCTACAAGAAACCCGATAAGCAATGTAGTCGCCCAAACCAAGAATCATCTCGTACGCCCATGTTTGTAGAGCATACACGAAGTCGTGCACTTCACAACTTTTAACCTTCATTTTGTTGTCGTCCTCCTCCTTACCATTTATTACATTATTTCTTGCATTATAAACACTATTAACCAGAAAATCATAAGCCACTCGACCCCAATGGAAATTATTAAAATGATTTGTATCATCAATCAAATGGAAATAACACTTGTTTATTCCTTTCGACGTAATATCCCTTATCAAAAGTGTAGAGTACAAAACGTACAATAGATCCAATTTGTACGAAGCTTCTGATGTACCCTTGGTCTTGGTATTGCCAGTCTCATCTCTAAATTTCGTTAAAATATCCTTAACTACAATTCTTCCTTGGCCATTGAAAAACGAAAAACAAACCGTGAAACTCACTAAATTTCGGAGGGGGTTCAGCTTCATTGAAGTTCAATCCGCTCATTAGCTACAAACTACTGTTAATCTTGAAAACTCAATCAAACTACTGTTAATCTTGAAAACGAGAGTACCACAATCCCTATAACTAGGTTGCAGAGATAATAACAAATTGTGAATTAACTGACCTTGGTACTGAATTTTGGGAACCTTAAACAACTGACCAAAACAGGATGCCTGCATCTTAGCTACATTACGAGGGGACAATCGAGTTCTTAATATATCGAGAAACCATAAATGGCATCGTGTTGAGACTTTGCTACCTTCAAAAAATAAAACATAGCAAATTGATCGAGAGCATTTTCATGATAAAATCAACCATATCTCTACCACTTTCCAATGCATAACCACACTTCATTAATTAATTTTGCAACAAATAATCGGGAGTGCATATCTCTACATGTGTTGAAGTGCATAATAATTTAGATCTTATGTAATAATGAATTTTCTCCTTCACTAAATTACACTAATTTGTTCATTTAATTAATTATTAACTTTATAACACAATCAAATGTGTGAGGTATAGCATTAGATTGAAAAAATTCCAAAAACTTAATTATCAATCAAACCCCAATTTTCGACATTCTAAAATCATATAATTTAAACAACAAACATCAGGATTCACAAAAATTACACAACAAAACGAAAATTACTACCTTAAATGGCAAACATTATGAATGTAAATTACTAGGAAAAAAGAAAAACAGAAAGTGTAAATTACCTCGGGTCCTGCTGTGGGCGCGAGGTTGTGTTAATCCACCCTTAGGAACTGTTTTAGCGTAATGTATTCTTCCAGATGAGCATATACTTCTTCCAGATTCGGCGATTTCTTTGTTGAAGTCGTTGCCGGTGTTACCGTCGTCGACGTCTATAGTGCCGTCGTTCATTGCAGACAAAGGTTTTCTTGCCTTCTTTTATTTTCTCTTCTTCTTCCCTTTACCTTCTCTCACTCACTCTCTCTTTCGTTCGTGCCCCCTTCCTTTCTTTCTTCTCTTCTTCGCTTTTTTCTTTTCTTTCAACCATCATGGAAAAATAAAAAGGATTTTGGTTTAGTAGCAGGGGTATTTTTGTCCGTCCACGTTCTACTTAACAAAATACACTATAAATAGCAGGGTATAATTGGGAAAATACAATTTACCTCATCTTTTGTCCAGAAAAAAAAATCAAAATTAAGAAAATCGATATAATTGTTCTCAATTAATTACATAGAATTACAATTAAGTTAAGGTCAATATTCTAATTCCATCTTATTAATTTTTAGATTAATGAAATGAGTTTGGCGACATAAAATTGTTAAGAAATTTCTACTAGTTGATCATGACAACTCCATTGCGACCCAACCTATAGCCCTCTACCTATTTAATGTCAAATCAATAACTTTTCAGAAGAAAATCGGAATATGTAAAGAATCAGACCGGATTTGGTTTGCATTACTATTTCACTTTATACGTGGCGAGTATCGAATGGGTTGACCTAGCATCGATTTTTCCGAAAAGTGTAGAATTTTGTTGTTTTCTTGATTCAAACGTGGAATATTGTTGCGGCCACACTTTATTTTAATAATCTAGTTGACTTATTGCTGGGAAATTTGGACTGTTGGCTGCCATGTACGGGAGTCTATACGGCACTATTTTCTCTCTTACCTATGTATGTCTTCTTCATGCCGTTATTCCCTTTTATACTTCTTTTTTTTGGTTTTTTCATTTTTTTAAAATTTTTTTTTTCTCCACTAGATTTCAATTTAGTATTTTTGTACATAAATAGATTGCACCCGTGCGTTGCACGGTAGAATGCATTTTAAAAATATGTAACATATAAATTATCAAATCACATAAATAATGAGTAAAATGTATTAATTACTCTCATCCGTCCAAAATATTTAGGACACAATTTCATTTTTTGAGTGTCCACCATATTTATGTCACTTTTCTTTTTGGGATAATATCCCACACATTCATTATTTTATTCCTCACAACAATTCAATATAATGAATCGCTTTCTCCACTCAAACACTACCTACCTAACATTTATTAAAACCCTTGCTTCACCCTACGTGACTTATATTTCGTGGACGGAGAGGGTATAAAATTTCAGACAACAAAAGAGAATAATAATACATTAATTTTTCAGTATAGAAATTAATAAATGACATTTTTAAGTATAACAAAACAATAACAAATACAACATATTTCCTCCGTCCACGAAATAGTCAACGAAATGTATATCATGTCTATATTTGGACATAATTTCACTCACTTTCTTATATTTTATACTTCACAACAATTAAAAAGTAATGAGTTCCTTTTCTCCTTTTAACAAATAATCTACAAACATTATAAAAACTCGTGCCACTAAATTGATGTGCTATATATTTCGTGGATGGAGGGAGTATTACATTTCAAACATTATGAAAATTTTCTTTTTATACAATAATTTCTGAAGAGTGTTCCTCATTACTACACACTAATATCTTCAAACCTTTTCAATTTACAACTCTTAAAGTTGTCGAAAAACTGTTTGCCACAAATAAAATGCATTAATCATCTAATATGTTAATTATGGAATAACATAATAAACCATAAAATTCATACATTACATCAATATTTTTTTTAAAAGAAACATTCAATCCAAATAACATTAATAAATAGGACATGTTAAATTTGGTATTATGATATACTTCATTGCACATAAATTTAAATACACTATTAAATAATTACATATAAACATCTAAATAATATTTATAAATTATAAATAATCCAAATATAAAACACAAAATATTTAATTACATTAATAATTTAAGAAATATTTTAAAAAAAAAAATAGCATAACACTTACCTTCTAAGCATCTCTAAACAACCATTTTTTTTTTATACATTTGAAAATACAATTTCGATTAAAATCCATTTCAAAACGCTATTAGAATTAAAGATGAACAATCATTATAAAAATTTCAACCAATTTTGGCATTTTTAATAATTCTTCATTTTTGATAACTTCCATACATCTCGAAATATATATTTTTAATTTTTAATATTTTTTTCACTATTATATTTTTTAAATATTTACGAATCTAAATAATGAAAATAATAAAATTATTTGGCAACCATTCATTGTGCTATATTTTTTTTTCAAAATTAAATATCTTACTCAAAATAGTGTTTTGTTAAATTAGAATATTTAGTATATAAATAATAAATATTAAAAGTAGAAAATGCAATTACATAATCTCAAATAAGTCAAAATTCATAATCATTCAATTTTATTAAATAATTTGATTTTTCTTAAAGCTCAAACATGATAACCAAGAAAGGAGATGTATAGAATTAACCAACATATATTATTCATCATTCATGAAATAACTTAAAGTTCAAGACTTATTATCCACTAAATTGGTTTTGGAGGGAAAATGACAAACTTGTTAATATAGTTACAACTCTCTTATTTAGAATTAGTATAGATTACTACTACTAGACTAGCCATCTATTTGCATATGTTTCTTCAAAAACAAATTGTTTGTTTCCTTCTTTTGCGGTTTCGGCCAACGTCTTTAAAATTATTGTTCCAAGTTATAAACCTACTTGCATTTGAAAGTTAATGGATGATTCTATTTTCCTTACTATATTTAAATGTACTGTTTTCAGGGTTTGACCTATTTGGCTATATTATTGTTGTTTTCTGCCCTTTTCTCCAGTCCAACGGTCACTTCCACAGTAGTATTAATTCTCTTATTTTAAATGTCATCGTTTATCGAATTAACTTAACCGGGGAAGGTTTATTTAAATGTTGTTGTGGTGTTGATTAAAAAATATTGCTAAATGATAACTCTTATTCATTTGTATAACTCATTTAAAATGGCTACCGATCATGAAGTTGGTATCCTGACGCAGCGTAGCCTCCAAGAATAACAAAGCTTCGTTGATTCACGAAAGAATGCCGAAACTTAGAGAGCAAAACAGATAAAACCCTAGCCTTATAAATTCAATATCAAAACTGCCGTTAGCAAAAATACAAACTCCTATATATACTAGTCCTAAAAGATAACATCAAATTCCAAAATAATAATGAAAGGAAAACCCTAATTAAATAAGGAAATGACTAGACACAAAAAGAAACATAATAAAAATTATATCTTGGGCTTTAATTTGCGAATTGGATCGAACTTATCCAAGAATACTATCGCGGCCTCATTTCCATCATATACTCAATACCTCCTTAACTCCATCGACTATCCAAATTCATATCTAATCTCATATTTGTAATTGAAATATCATTGAATATGAGTTTAGATCCGAATTTTTTACCCGTCTCATCTTGAGACTATATCACACAAGTTTGTCGGAAATGTTGTTTAATGAAGAATGCACGATTTTATAACTAAAAATACAATTGGTGATAAATATTTTATGTGTGTTTACTTTAAATTACTATCGGTTTTGTTTTCTTAATTACTTTGTTATTGATTTAAAAAACATAAGCAATAAATACAAATAAATAAAGTGGAAAAGAAAAGAAATAATGAAACTGGGGTTTTTAAGAATTCAAACCTAAAAATTGGCCAAAAACTATATTTTGTAAGTGTGGCTAAAGAAGTTGTCAAAAGTGACTAGAAATACCATATAGATATATAATTATGTTTATGTACATTTTTGTTCACATTAAATTGTTGTATATGATATACTGATATGCATTGACTTTGAATTCCAAATATTTGCCGTGTCTTAGTATTGAACATGTACATTGAACTCTTGTTAGATTTCTTTATTGTTGAGCATAAATATTAAACGCCAAGAAATGTGATGTCTATTTAGAGATATCATCAAAGTCAAGACTTTGAAAAATTGATGCTTTTATTGCAGTATTGTTGTGAGGTGACTAGTGCTGTCAAAACAGGCCCGGCCCGGCCCGACGGGCCGGCCTGTTTTCAGGCCGGGCTGGGCTCAGCAAATTCAGGCCCGACGAATTTTCGGGCCGGGCCGGTCCGGCCCGAAATAGGCAAAAGCCCGGTGGGCTCGGGCCGGCCCGGCCCGGTAAAAATGTGCTATAAATTGATTTTTCGGGCCGGGCTGGGCTCCATATTTTCCGGCCCGGTGAATTTTCGGGCCGGGCCGGCCCGGCCCGATTTTTCCAAAAAGCCCGCCGGGCTCGGGCCGGGCCGGCCCGGCCCGGAAATTTGCCAGCTCTAGAGGTGACATGCAATAGATGTGGCTGATAAGGTTCTACTTTTATATTTAGATTGTGTTCAGATTATTTAAGCCCTCTTTATATTTTGGGTTGAATATCTAAATCAAATGTGAAATCAACCTTAACTGTTGCCACATTAAATTTCCTCATCTAAAACTGGTATAAATTTGATACTAAAGCTAAGGCTGACGTTAAATAGCTGTTTTGAAGGTTGTGGAGTGAGAAATGACTGACTACAGCTGAAGATTTTCTAGCTGTCAAATTTGACTCTAGTTTAAACTTGTTGAATAGAATGATATGGTAGCATATAGTAATATTTTCTTCTCCATGTTTGTTGGTAGGTTCAAATTTGAAATTCTTGCAACTATCTTTAGTACAATATATAATTATTTTGTTTCATCTGAATTTGAGTAGGTGTGTATATGTTTTCCATAAGATGATTATACAACTTTTGTCTTTTTTTATATGATGCTTTGGCCCTTTAAATTTTTTGTAAGGTTTATACCAAGGTTGTTCCTCTCTCCACTCCAGCAACTCTCAATTTCTTCCACTAAAATTAGAGTTATCAAATGGACTGAGCCGGTTTGACCCATCTCGGCCCAATTCCCAATCTGGTTGAGCAATCGGTGCAGACTGGTCGAGCCACCCCTTCAAAATAGCCTCATATGATTTTTTTTCAAGTCCAGGATCGGGTGGGGCTGCCTCCTGTCGGGCCGGGTCAGCCCATGTCACAACTATAATAAAAAAAATTAATTTCCAACTCCCTCCATTAAAACTTCAACCGAATATCGAATGACATTTCAACAACCATTAAGAACGAATTTTGAATTTGGAGTAAAACTAAATCAGATTATTAAAGTGAGTTGGATTCTTAATGATAAAATAGATAATGAGTAGGCACATAATAATTAACATCATATAAAGAAGAATAGGGATATATAAAATCACATAGCCACTCGGCGAAAACTTTTTTTTTTACTTGGATTCTTATAGTTATGCAAATTTAGTTCCACTTGTTAGATTTTTGTCAATAAGCCTTTGGTAGTAGTAGGAAATAAATAATAATAATAACATCAACAAATGTTGCCACTATTTTTGTAGTTCACATTTCATAGGAATTTCACATCAATTAAATTCATCGTTAATAGATATTCGCGGTAAATATCACATATTCAGATCAATTAAACTCGCCGTTATTAGATATACACAGTAAATATCACATGCCATAAATTTTTCCAAGTAAGATCCGATTCACCACAACTTGGTCAAGTCAAGGGGAGCATGCGATTCACCATAATAGGATCACCACCTATATTCATGTAATTCTGTCTAAATTATGTCTAAATAAATTCGTTTATTATTTTTATCATACTATTTCGATATACTAATATTAAACCATTTTTTAATGTAGAAATAATATAGATGATGCTATATTTAATTTGGACACGCAAGCTGCAACTGCGATAGTCAATGTGCGCACGCCGCGAGCAGAGACCATAAATAGGCGCTACCATAGCGACACCTAACTGAAAACCATTCTGCATTCTCTCTCTACCAAAAACTAAACCACACTCCTCAAAACGCAGCACCGACTGCCGTTTTACTCGCTCTCGCCCAAAATTTCCGATCGAGTCATCGGTGTTGCCCTAAATAGAGAGGAGAATACAGCAGATTGGAATCAGATCAATTAGCAGAAGAAAGTTCGGTGTGAAGAATGGCGTATCAGTTAGAGAATTTGGTAGAGGTGATAAAATCGAAGGTCCGATCGTTGAAGAAGTCGAAGAAGAAGCCATACGTAAAAATGGATAAGAGCGCGAGTGTGAGGGTTGAGATCCGCAGCCGGAAGGCACGGAAAATCATCGACCGGACTCTCCAGACCGCTGATCGCCCCGGCAAGAAGCCTCTCTCTTGATCCTCATCCTCCTGTCCTGTTGTTTTCTCTCTCTCCTTTCTCGCACATCTAGTATGTATAGGAGTTTGGAATTTCACTTCAGGTGTGAGGTGTGTCTCTCTCTCTCTCAGTAATATATTGGGGAATGGGGGTAGTAGATTTGAGCCCAAAGTCTAAATTGCAGCCCACAAATGTCTTATTTTCTTAATTTGGATGATCCTCATAGATATTAATTTTACTAGGCTCAGTAAAAAAATAATTAAGTTTACTTGTATATATATTTATATAATTGATATCAATTCTGACGTCAAGTTCAGGATTATGAGATAGGGAGGTGAAATTATGAAAATTCTGGTGTAAAAAGCTGGGCTCGCAATTATTTTACTAGTTGCACTTGAGTTTTTATTTTATAGTATGATGTAAAATTCTAAATTAATCAATTACTATTTTTTGTTTTTTTTTTTGAAGAAATCAATTAATTTTTACTAACCTTCGCTTCAATCAATCAAATCGTTAGGGGTGTGCATTCTACAATCTTTAATTACAGGATTAATATAACAAGTGGGATTTAGGTCCTTATTTTTTTAGAATCATAGAAATTATCAGTCTTGAGACGGACTTAACTGGGCAAAACATATTTAACATTTATTTCCCCACTCTGAACCTAATTAATGCTAAATAAAATAAAATGTTTGACGATATAATCTGTTAAGTCGATTGACCCAGAAATGTTATTGCCATTGGTTTCCCCCCACTTATATGCTATGAAAGTTCAACTAGTTGACTAACAAGTAGCAATAGGATTTTTTGTGAGATTTTTTAGAACGTTGATTTTTTTTCTTTTTAAACGTGGGACATTTATAGAATTATCTCATATAAGTTTTGATTAGCGATCCCATTTATATATCCAAAAAACTAGAGGATTAAGCGGTTTAAATGGCAACAAAGAAAATTGTTTGGAATACCCACTTATTTTAATATATACAAAAACTATAGCTCTATTTTTTATCTAGTGAAGTTGAAAGTAGGTAAAAAAATTATTGTTCTATATTTTATCTTGTGAAATTGAGAATGAGTATTTTTATACATTGACGCTTTATAATTAATATGAAAAAAAAGAAAAAAAGAAAAGAAGCGGGCTTAAATTGGTTAGGAGACTACGCCTATATGCAGTTTTGGAGGAAATTCCATCTTACATGTACATGTAATAACTTCACCATATCATATAATAATATTTTGAGTGATGCTATTCGGACATAAATGTCCGGACATAATCTAACTTGTTTAGGTAATGAATCGGTTTGATCCGTTTAACTTATTTATTTAATTTTGTAATTTCTCCACATTCATTCAATTTATTATTTTTTGAGTAAATAAATTCAAGTGAATGCATAAATATCTATTAAGTAATAGTATTTCCGAAAGATTAGTGAAAATCACAAAATAACTTTATTAGTTTAATTTCGTATTTTTTGTATTCATATTTCTCTCTCTAAAAATGGCGGATTAGATTAATTAAGTAAATACATTAGAGTACTAACCAACACTATTATTTTATTTGATAAATTATAAGTTAAGATTATTAATATATTCATTTTATGTCCGGACATATATGTCCAAAAAGTATTAGTGTAATATTTTATTAATCTAGTAAAGTTAAGAATGGATATTTTTATTAATATAAATTATATTAATAAAATATTATTATATGAGAGTTAGGTGTATATATATTGCTAATGAAAACCTCAATAGAATTCTAACAGTTTCGGTACCTATCAAGTTTTAGCGACTCTCTCTCTCTCTTCATAACACCACGTATAATTTTCTTTTTCCTTTTTTTTTTAAATCACTTGATTTTTTTTATTTTTTTTGGAAAAACAAATAAAAGATCACTTGTTATTTTTTTTTTTGCAAAGAAATAAAATAACAATCACTTTATTTTGGGGAATAAAAATCAATTGTTATTTTAATGATTTACTACGTTTAATTTAATTGGAAAACTGGCCAACTTTTAGTTGTAAGTAGGGATGGCAACGGGCCGGATCTGGACCGGATCCTATTCGATCCAGATCCAGATCCGAATTTTTTGCTTGGATCCAGATCCGATCCGGATCCGTCGGGTCCGAAAATCTGAGATCCAGATCCAGATCCATCAGATCCGCGGGTCTACGGATCTGGACCTGGATCCGTTTTAAAAAAAATCAAATAAAACCAATACAACACAATTATAAGTATCCAAATTTCCAAAACAAAAAAGAGTATATTTATTTTTTAGATTAGGGTTTTCGTTATTACTTATTAAAAAGGAGTATATATATTTTAATTATAAAATAAAATATAGATATAAAAGTATAATATATATATATATTAATAGTATGGATCCGCGGGTCGGATCCGAATCTGAAAATTCAAGATCCAGATCCGACCCGAATTTTTTTATATGGATCCAGATCCGGCCCGGATCCGTCGGATCCAAAATTTTGAGATCCAGATCCGGAAAAACGGATCCGGATCCACGGATCTGGACCGGGTCCAAGATCCACTGCCATCCCTAGTTGTAAGATTATGATTTTAGAGCATTCCTAGCAAAATTGTTAAAAATTTGCTTTCAAATTTGTTTTTAAAATTTATTCTATACTATTTATTATTCCTATTTTACAATGCATACATCAGTTCTCCAATTTTCTATTAATTATTCTAGAAATATTGTGGGTCAATTCAATTTATGAGATAAGAGAATGTTTAGAACACTCCCAACAATTCTCTCAAAATCATCATTAACTCTAAATTTAGGCTAAAATAATAAAAAATAGATAAAAAAAATCATCCAGCAGATCACTCAAATTGGATAGGGCCCACAAAAATATTTACACCTCCCAAATCTTCTTTCAAATTTACACCTCCCTAAATCTATCATATCTCACAAATTGAGTCGGCCCCGCAATTTTTATAGAATAATTAGTAGAAAATAAGAGAACTGTTGGATGTATCATGCATTTGTAAAATAGGAAATATAAATAGTACATGAAAAACTTTAGGAGCAAATTTAAAAGTAAAATTTTGAGAATTCTGCTGGAATTGCTCTTAGGGAGGTATAAATTTGAAGAGAAATATATGGAGGTGTAAATATTTTTGTAGAGTCTATCCAATTTGAGATATCTATTAGATGGACTTTTTAACACACTTTTTATTATTTTAGCCTAAATTTAGAATTGAAATTGGTTTTGAGTGATCTGCTGGAAGTGCTCTTAGGGCACGTTTGCTAGGTTTGTTAGGATATGATAAGATAGTTTAAGTCAAGATATTTGTAGATAAAGAATAATTGGTATCATATTTTTGTGTTTGGTAGATAAGATAAAAAATATAGATAGCATCAATTGGTTGTTCGGTACCTTTGTTTAACATCAAGATTAAGTTTGAAATTTACATATCTAACCCTCTCACGATTTCAAAACCATTAAAATGCCCCAACATATATATTCTATTTCCATCACCACAAACCTCTGCGTTTTTTCAAAAAAAAAAAAAAAAATCAAACACCTCACCTCTGCATTCGACCAAATAGAGAGAAAAAATTTCAGACGAAAAATTTGCATATTGATTTCGGTGATTGTCGCACTATTCGATATGAGTTCTGCGCAACAAGGTAATCCTCTCTTTTTTAATATTTTGCCCAAAATATGAAAGTAATTTTGATTAGGGAAACAGTCCGCAAAAATGGGCAGATTATAGAATCCTAGAACGAGCAGCACATTTTTGCGCAGAAATAGATTTGAAAAGAAAAAGAATTAAATTAGATTCAACTTAAAAATAAAAGAAAATCGCAATCCCCACATCTGCAGATAACTACGAAAATATCCATTGGGTAGTGGAAATAAGAAATTTTTAATAAAATACATGATGTTTAACTGTTGCATTGGGTTTTAATCGTCAAGAAATTCCTTGATTCTGCAAACTGCGAGAAGATGGGTTTGAGATTTTTTTTTCGTATTTTTTGGAATCTGGAATTGTGGATAGATGAAATCAGATGAGAAAAGTATTTTCAAATTTATTGGAGAGGGTAATTGTGTAATAAAAATGTATGTCAATATAGAAGAAAATTTATACATTTTGGCATGTATAATAAAAAATATATTTATCTATATATTATTAATAAAAATGTATGTCTATCTATTTAATATAAAAAAGGGAAAAGTAGCATATACAACCCTAACGTTTCAACCTCGATCTCATTTACACCCTTAAGGGAAGGGTTGAGGCTGTCAGAACCCCAACGTTTAAAAAGTATGGGCAAATAATGGGGTTATTTGCCCCTACTTTTTAAACGTTGGGGTTCTGGCAGCCCCAACCCTTCCTTTAAGGGTGTAAATGAGATCGAGGTTGATACGTTGGGGTTGTATATGCTACTTTTCCCTTAGTTTTATCTTCCTTTAATTGATTCACAACAAAAGGACAGAATAAAAGATTTTAAATTAAAATTTAAAACATAAGTTTATCACCTTAAAATAATTTGGACGAAATAACTAAAAAGATAAGACATAAGAAATTGAGATATCTTGATATACTTTAATGACACCTTCTTAGACGTTAATATGTCCATCTTATAACACATCTTTTACTTGTTCTATAAGAACAACAACAAATAAAACTATTATTTTTTTTTTAATTTTAATATACTAAGTAGAGATATCTTCTTTATTTTTATTTTATAGACTAAAAGTAAAATTTAAAATTTATTTCTTAAAAACTCAAAACTCTCGACATATCAAATATTTTTTATTAACATATTCTCATATGAAAAATAGCTTGGGCTAAAAAAAATAAATATTTTGGGCCAAATAATTTACTCATTGTCATTAATAGGACATGAGAAACCGGGATGTTACAATTTTTATCGAATTCATTTTTTTTTATTGCAAATTACAATTTTACATTTTATAAAGGGAGGAAAGTTAAAATAACCATTTTGAAAAAGCAAAAATAAATTCTAAACATTAATCTTTAAAAGATAAATAATACTAACCAAAATTTTTACATCTTTACTATTTTGCCCTTATACATGAAAGTATACATGACATACACGAACACATACATGATAGTCAAATATTTTTCCGGTGACCTTTTCCGGCGACATT
The DNA here is from genome assembly GCA_031470985.1 of Agastache rugosa. NCBI lineage: Eukaryota > Viridiplantae > Streptophyta > Magnoliopsida > Lamiales > Lamiaceae > Agastache > Agastache rugosa. Next base: position 14,440,322 of record CM062608.1, read on the forward strand.
TACCGGCGACTTTTTCCGGCGAAAATTTCCTGCAACTTTTTCGGCGACTTTTGCAGCAAAAAGTATTTTCAGAAAAAAAAATTCCAGAGACTTTTTCCGGCGAAACACATATGCATAAGGAAAAAAAAAACACACACATACATGTATTTGTGTATGTCATGTATGAATTCATGTATGTCATGTATGGATTCATACATACATGAAGTATCATGCATGACTAGCTAACAATCCCTCCCAATGTCAGTACATACACGAAACATACACGACAACATACACAACAACATAATTGACTTTCATGATACTCAAAGCATACAATGACGACATACAGATACATAAAAGGTATACATGACACTCAAGGATTTCATACAAGACCAATGTCAGTACATACACGAAACATACACGACAACATACACAACAACGTAATTGACTTCCATGATACTCAAAGCATACAATGACGACATACACATACAGAAAAAGCATACAATGACGACATACACATACAGAAAAAGCATACATGACACTCAAGGATTTCATACAAGAAAAAACATACAAACACATATTCCAATTATACACGACTGCATACATGAATATATATAAAAAAATATACATGAAATTAAACCATATGCATACACGACTGTAATTTTATGTATGTAAATCCTAAAAATGAATGATGAAGAATAAGTTCCATTTCGCCGTCGGAGCATGTGGCGGCGATGACCAACAAGACGGATCTTCAAAATCGGGATCTCCATCCATATTTTGATGATTGTGAAGGCACAATACAACGGCGGTGATGGAGTTCAGCAGCAGCGACACAAATCTCGAAATTGCAGCGGTGATGGTGGCAGCACAGATCTGCTCTGTTGAGACGACGACGACATCAGAGGAGGCAAGAGAGATGGGGAAGACGAGAAGAAAGGAAAGACCGGCGACGGCGACGACATCAAAGGAGCACAGATCTGCCTGTTGAGATCTATCACGACGGTGACGTCGGAGCTGTGAAGGAGGACGGTGAATTAGAGTATATAAGCGACGGCTGTAGTGGGCAAAATTCGTATTTATATTTTAGGCCCAATTGACGTGGTTTGCCAGCCCGATGAGCCCGATGAAACGGATTAACCGGCCCAATAAATAATATAATAGTCCCAAAACCATCAGGCCATAAACAATAAAGCCTAAAAGGGTTCGTCAAGTCAGCCCGACTGACGCAGTCAAGGTATATCTTGACGGCTCCACGAAAATAGGAACAGACGAGAAAGGCATGGCTGATGGATAAGACCGACGTGCTAAACCCTAAGGGATTGGCGGCTCTATATATACAGCCCGCCTAGGTCACAGCCAGACACGTTCATTCATACTCTCAACTATCACACGATTTCTCTCCATCTTCTCTACTTCCGCCGCCTTACCTTCTGGCTCTCATCAGCCTGACATAGTCTGCCCGTCAGGCTTTTGCCATCACTTATCCATTGTCACCGTCTCCACCCTCCGCACGCTCCCGGTCTCCCGGAACATTCATTGTTCCCAACCATCTCTCTTTACTTGTTTTCTATAGCATTTACTTTGTCATTCCGTCACTAACTTGAGCGTCGGAGGCTCTACGGTCGACACCCCCCACCGGTGCTCACCTAGGGCTCTTACGTGTTCTTGTGTTGACAGGTTGCTAGTACCCGATCAATCCGGACGTACCTGACGTCATCATCAATTGTAGATCTAGCCTCTACAATTTGGCGCCCACCGTGGGGCCCTAGCAATCAAGCGAATTAACACACCTTCCGTAGATCTCTTCAAGCACCAATCATGTCTGACGGACGAGACGGAACCGAACAGGGCACCCAGCCTGACATGAATGCTCAGCCGGACTTGGCGGCACAGATAGCTGCTCTCACTGAACAGATGAATCGAGAGCGAGAAAGGTGCAAGAAGTTGGAAAATGAGAATGCCAACTTATATGTCCATCTCGAGGCTTTGGAGCCAATCGAGGCCGTTGACTCTCCCCGTTTTCGTGTTCGAGTAAATCCGATGCAACAACTGGATGACATCCCAATCACTAATAACGATGGATCCAACCCTTCTATGACTGATCCATCGTCTTCGGTAAGGAATCGTGATATCGTCAATAACCCAACTGACCCGGGTTATTCTTTTTTGAATGCAGGTAACATAATCCCGTCTGCCTCCTTAGAGCCGGCGCAAGTGCTAGGACAAGTCACTCCGGATGCCAGAACCGGACGGACAGCCCGACCGGATGGAACGAATACTTCCGAGGGGCAACATGCTCGAACCATTTTGACCACCCCCGGTATAGCAATGAGTAACGCCAAAATCGGAGGCACACAACCAACTATACCGGTACCCAACCAGACAGTTCCACCGACTAATGTAAACCAACAGACGATCGGAACAGGTCAGAGGGAGGTTACCCAAGATCAATTGTTTGCCAATGAATTCATCCAACCAGTCATGACCGGACACTGTGCAATAAGAGATGAAGACTTGGCGCGAAAGCTGGCCGAGATGGAGGCCCTGATTCAGCGAATTTCTGGTGTACCGGCACCAATCCACAAGAGTTCAGAGAACTGTTATGCCGACTCCCCATTCGTGGACGAAATTGCCCTGGTTGAGATGCCCGTCAAGTTCAACTTTTCTAGCATGCAGATGTTCGACGGCACGACGGATCCAACCGATCATATTGCTCAGTACAAGCAGAGGATGTTCACTGCCGCAATTCCCCGTGAATTGCGGCAGGCTTGCATGTGTAAGGGGTTCGGTTGTAGTCTGATAGGACCGGCCCTCCAGTGGTACACCAACCTTCCAAATTATTCTATTTCAAGTTTCGCTCAACTAACCGATATTTTCGTGCAGCAATATGCCAGTAGCAGGAAACTTGAAAAGATATCAGAGGACTTGTATGCCGTGGTGCAACGGCGTGGAGAATCTCTTCGAGACTATATCGGACGTTTCAACAAGGAGAAGGTGTCTATAACCAATTGCAACACTCAGACAGCGGTCACAGCCTTCCGAAAGGGTCTCCTACCTGACTCGGACCTTTACAAAGATCTCATCAAATATCCTTGTAGAACAATGGAAGATGTTCTAGCAAAGGCTTGGGCACAGATCAAGTGAGAAGAGGACCAATACAACCATCACCGGTCCTCACCCAATATAAGCACTAGAAGGGACTCCAGGGTCGACAGGAGGACGACTAAGAGGCGATCAGAGCCTTACCCACCTCCACGCAAAGAATACCGGAGGAGACAATACGATCATCCCTCGGATACCCGACCGCGCGAGAGGGTAAAGATACCTGACTACAATCTATCAATCTCGCCAGCTGAGGCGGTTCTAGCTCTCAAGGGACTTGGAAACAGGGTCAAATGGCCAGAAAAGATGAGGACACCGGCAGATCAAAGAGACAAGTCGAAGTGGTGTGAGTTCCACGCTGATCATGGACACCGGACTGACGATTGCATAGCTCTGAAACTGGAAATGTCTCACATGTTGAAGCAAGGCCACTTGACTGACTTCCTAATGGACAAAGGAAAGAAAACTCTCCAGCAAGGAAGGGATAGAGAAGAGGGTCACGGAAATGTTACACCACCAAGACCACCAGTCCATGAACGGACCGTCAATGTTATAACCGGCGGATCCGAAGTTAGTGGAGTTACTCACTCAGCAGCTAAGAGGCACACCAGACAGGCTGGGCATGCCCGAGCAGAGCGTGGTGAAGCAGAAAGAAGCACAACTATCTTACCTGCCCAAACCATCAGCTTCACTACATCCGAATCAACCAGGCTTCTTAACCCTCATCATGATGCTTTAGTAATTTCAATTTATATTGCAAATTGTTTAACCAAACGTGTATTGATAGACAACGGCAGCTCTGCCAATGTCCTCTTTCTATCTGCTCTCAGGGAAATGGGGATCGACGAAACCAAGATCATTAGGAAGGCCACAGTCCTAATTGGCTTTAGCGGTGAACAGAAGAGCACGATCGGAGATATCGAGCTACCTGTCTATGCTGAAGGGGTCAACCTGTGTACACGATTCCTGGTGGTGGACTCTCCTTCCGCCTACAACGTCATTCTAGGCCGACCATGAATACATGAGATAGAAGCGGTTCCATCCACTTACCACCAGGTCTTGAGGTTCCCGACTAAGTGGGAAGTGAAGGAGATACGAGGAGATCAAAAGGATTCTCGTTCCTGCTACCAGACGACAATGAAAGCAAAGCAAGCTGCCTTATAGCAATTACAGCAAGGAGAATCATCCGACCCCCAACCGAGTCATCCTGTCCAACCAGACCAACCTGACGCGGTGGAGTTAGATAAAGTCTCCATTCACCCAGACTTTCCGGACAACAAAGTTCGGATAGGAGCACAATTGGAGCCTCATCTCAGAGAGAGACTCATTCAATTTGTTTCTGAGCATTATGATTGTTTTTCTTGGTCCCATGCGGATATGACCGGTATTGATCCTGATGTTATTGTTCACAGGTTAAATGTCGACCCGGACTATCCTCCAAGGAAGCAAAAGCGAAGGAAATTTGCCCCAGAAAGAAATAAAGTCATCAATGATGAGATCAAACAACTTTTGGACACCGGACTGGTCAGAGAGGTCCAGTACCCCGACTGGCTAGCAAATGTGGTGGTAGTAAAGAAAAAGAACGGCAAGTGGCGAGTTTGTATAGATTTCACTGACCTGAACAAGGCGTGTCCCAAGGACTCTTTCCCACTGCCGCACATAGACATGCTGGTAGACGCTACTGCCGGACACGAGCTACTCAGCTTCATGGATGCCTATTCTGGATACCACCAGATATTGATGCACCCGGATGACCAAGAGAAGACAGCTTTCATGTCCAACATAGGCATTTACTGTTACAAGTACATGCCCTTCGGGTTGAAGAATGCAGGGGCAACCTACCAACGTTTGGTCAACAAGATGTTTCAAGAATTATTAGGAAACACAATGGAGGTCTACATAGATGACATGCTTGTCAAATCTCTACGGGCAGAAGACCATATCGACCACCTCAGACAGTCTTTCAGCATCCTCCGTGAGTATAACATGAAGCTTAACCCAACTAAATGTTCATTTGGTGTAACTGCAGGTAAATTTCTGGGCTACATGGTTACCCAAAGGGGAATAGAAGCCAACCCGGCTCAGATTGACTCTGTGAAAAGAATTATATCCCCAACATGTGTCAAGGACGTATAGAAGCTCACAGAAAGGGTGGCGGTCCTTAGCCGGTTCATCTCGAGATCATTGGAGCGATGCCACCCCTTCTTCAACACATTAAGAAAGTCAAAAGCATTCGAGTGGACACCGGAATGTGAGGAAGCACTCAACCAGTTGAAGCAATACCTGACAAGCCCACCGCTCTTATCCAAACCTAAAGACGGGGAAACATTATACATATACCTGGCCGTGTCAGAAATGGCAATCAGTGCAGTCCTAGTTCAGGAGGACGAGGGTAAACAGTCACCGATCTATTACGTCAGCAAGTCATTATTGGATGCGGAGACAAGATACAGCCTGCTGGAGAAGCTAGCCCTTGCTCTTGTACACGCTGCAAGAAAGCTTCGGCCTTACTTCCAATGTCATCCAATAGTGGTCCTCACCACATATCCTCTAAAGACCATCCTTCACAAGCCGGAGCTATCTGGCAGACTTGTCAAGTGGGCGGTCGAACTAAGCGAACACGACATATCCTACAAACCCCGGACTTCGCTAAAGTCGCAGGTACTAGCTGATTTCGTAAATGATTTTACGCCTAACCTTTCAATGCAGGCAGACAAAGAGTTATGTTGTCTCACCGAGGATGAATCGGCTGGAATATGGAAGCTCTTCGTGGATGGTTCGAGTAATAAGCACGGGAGCGGACTCGGACTTGTTCTTTCATCACCCCAAGGCGACGAAATAGAACGAGCAGTAAGATGCGGGTTCAAAACAACCAACAATGAAGCCGAGTATGAAGCAATGTTAGCCGGGCTAGAGTTAGTTAAAGAAATGGGAGCTAAAAAAATCAATGTTTTTAGCGACTCACAACTAGTGGTGAATCAGATGCAAGGAACTTACCAAGCCCGGGACAACAAGATGACAGCTTACCTAAACAAAGTGAAAGAGTTGCAGTCAAGCTTCGAAAAATTCACAATCGGACAGGTGCCCAGAGAAGAGAATAATCAGGCGGACGCCTTAGCCAACCTTGGCTCTTCCATCTAAACCACCGGTCCGAAAAATATTCCAATCGTCTATCTTCAATGGCCGGCGGTTTGGAAGAAGAGCAAGTTTCTGACATATCAGATAGTTGGACCTGGATGACCCCAGTACTGGAGTACTTGGAACAAGACATACTCCCGGAGGACAAGAATGAAGCACGTCGAATAAGAGCTCAGTCAGCCCGATTCTCCATCATACGAGGTAAGTTATACAAACGATCATATTCTGGTCCATACTTGAAATGTATTAACCCTGCATAGGCAAAGTACGTCTTGGCTGAGCTGCATGATGGAGAATGTGGGAATCATTCCGGTGGTAGGAGTTTAGCCCACAGAGCCTTAACAAGCAGATATTACTGGCCTACCATGAAGTCAGATTCAACTGATTATGTTAGACGATGCGACAAATGCCAAAGATTCGCTCAAGTGTCCCACCTTCCACCTGAACCATATATTGATTTCCATCACATCGCCTTGGCCGTTCATGAAGTGAGGGATGGACATCGTGGGGAAACTGCCTACGGCACCTGGACAAAAGGTGTATATGCTGGCCGTAACAGACTACTTTAGCAAATGGATAGAAGCAGAAGCATTCCAAAAAGTTCGAGACATAGAAGTGAAAGGATTCATTGGAAGAATGTGATATGCCGATATGGAGTACCAAAGGAAATAGTGACTGACAACGGCTCTCAATTCATCAGCAACGACTTCCAAGACTTCTGTAGGTTTTGGAACATTAAACTCAGCTTCTCCACTCCAATATACCCGCAGGCAAACGGCCAAGCTGAATCATTCAACAAGACAATAATCAACACCTTGAAGAAGAGGCTTGAAAAAGCCAAGGAAAGATGGGCTGACGAACTCTCCGGAGTACTCTGGTCATACCAGACAACCACTAGAACTTCGACTGGAGAAAGTCCATTCTCCTTAGTTTATGGGATGGAGGCAGTCATTCCACCCGAAAGTGAAGTACATACCGCCAGATACGAGCTTACCTCAGATAGCCAGAACAATCAAGGAATATGCCATGAGCTTGATACCCTTGACGAAAAAGATATAAAGCAAGGATAAGGCTCGCCCCCTACCAACAAAGCGCCGCCAGACACTACAACAAACACGTCCGCACCCGGACATTCAAACAAGGTGACTGGGTACTCCGACGTGTCTTCCAGAATACCAAGGAGATTGGAGCCGGCAAGCTGGGTCCAACATGGGAAGGTCCCTACTTGATCACCAAGGTGGTCGGACATGGAGCATACAAGCTCCAAGCCAAAGATGGACGTGACATAGGCAACAGCTGGAATGCCATCCATCTCAAACAGTATCACGCTTAAACTCAACTTATCATTTCTTTCAATTGATTAGTTCCTATGGGACCCACCTTTCTAGCCATACCGGTCTAACACTTTTATGCAGGATATAAAAGAACTACATCGTGGCTTGATCCCTCTTTAGGGTATGTAGGCAGCTCCAAGGAGCGCATCCACCCTTACATTCTTTTCTAATGGTTCTGACCGTTCCATGCAACAGCTCAGAACTACATCCAGGCTTGATCCCTCAAAGGGTATGTAGGCAGCTCTAAAGAGCGCAGCCCAATCCGGTCGGAAAGGAAAATACAAGTGCAACCGCATCAACTGCACTGTCCATACCGGGCGTCGTCCGTCGAATTTAGTAAAATATCTAAACTCAAGCTCGTTTCAATTATCTTGGTCTCACAAGACCAAATCATCTTCCACACTAGTTCTGAAGGTCCCATGCAGGAAATTCTCAGAACTACATACGGGCTTGTTCCCCGAAAGGGGTATGTAGGCAGCTTTACGAAGCATAGCCCACACTTACCAATAGGTAGCAACGGACGAAACGTGATCATCCGCCCGACTGTCCTAAGGTAGCTGGACCAATAAACAAGTAACATTCTTGACATCGAGTTCATTATTTCAATCGATTTTGGATCTATGAGACCAACCCCAGATTCCATACTAGTTCTGACAAGTTAATGCAGGCAATGTCAGAACTACATACGGGCTTGATCTCTGAAAGGAGTATGTAGGCAGCTTTCCGGAGCACAACCCGCCTAAAACAACAATACCAACAAAAAATTGGGGACAATACTATTGAACAAAGGGTTGAACCAACACAAAATGGACTCAAGTCCTACAAAACCATACAACCCAAATATCACAAGAATATAACAAGCAGAAAAATGAACAACACACAAGTCATAATAATAAGGGAACACCCCAGACGGTCAACCCGCCATAATCATACCAAAATAAATCCAAGTCTTACCAACAAGTTAAGACTTGAATTGGGGAGAAAATTGGGGGCAGATAATCCCTACAAGTTCCGACGTCAATAATACATGCAAAAGACAAATGCACATATACCCCGACAAATATAATAAGTCTGAAAGTCATACATAGATAAATAAAACTATCCAAACACCACGACACTAGGGAGTGCCCATGTTACGGAAAACATGCTCAAGCACATCAGGTGGAGGAGTCGGGTCCGAAGCCTTCATCCTCTCCAACTCCACCTCATCAGCATAGATCTTTGCGAGATCCCAAGTCTCAGCCAAGTTTTTCTCCCATTCCCTCGCCATCTTGGCCTTCATCTTAATCTCGCCCCCTAGCTCATGCATCAATATATTATCCTTCAAAGTAGCATTCTCGGACTTAAGGGAGTCCACCTCGAGAAACAAGGACTGCACCTGTTCAGAGTCCACTCGTCGTAGAGCCAGTTGCTCTTTCAGTTCGGCCTTGAGTTTGTCGGCCTCTACCTTGATCGCCAAAAGGGCCTTGGCCTCGGCGTGCCACTTAGCCTTACTCACATTCGCCATCTTCAGCTTTACCTTCAACTCTTCCATCTTCTCAGTCATATATATGAGAGTCTGCATACTCTGCAAATAAATTATAAAACAACAAAGTATTACAAACACATAGTCAACATTAAAAGAGATAACGTATAACATTAAAAACCAGCAATGCACAGGAAGGCATCTTTGGAGGCTGGCAGGCCCGTAGTAGCAATACCCAAATCATCAAACCTCATCCTATCTTCAGGGAACAACGCTTTAGTGACCTCTCCAGCCAAAGGACCAAACTCAGAGTAAGCAGAGGCAGACTCATCAAATGAGAGATTGATCATTCCACTTTTACAACCAGATGCATCCGACTCAACAGCTCTTTTCTTCGATGAGGCAGCAGGAGCAGGCGGGGGAAGAAGCAAGGCGGCGAACCGCTTCTCCTTACCCTTAGCAACATTTTTTCCCAGCCTAGCCATCTTAGCTGCCTGTATCTGACGATAAGCTACAATAGAATCCCGTTCATCGGAAGTGGTACTTGATGGCTTCGACATTGCAAAGTCTGCAAAAGCTATCTCAGGCGGAGTCAAGTTAGCAAACAATGGAGGTCCAGGAAACAATATCTCAATACTCCTTTGCAAAGCCGCCCACTTAGGAAAGGTTGAAGTTTCTAGACAAGTAATACCTTCAGGAACAGGCGGCACCGACTTCCACAAAGAGCTACCTCTAAGGTTGGATGGGGTCAGGATGACGTCCCACTTGCGTGACTCTTTCGAATAACTGAGGAACTTTGCAATCCTTTCCTTAACCCCCTTCGGATGTTGAGATACGAACTTGTTGCCGCTACCAGCTGCAAAAAAAACATGAAGGGACAAGTTAGTAAGTTCAACCAAATATAGGATATACACATTCCAAACAATAAGACAAGAAACTCACTCGGACTATCCCATGTACGCCTGACTTGGCAACCAGGAGGCAACCCTAGTGAACAAAATGGACAAAGAAATAACGTTTTTCCAATTTTTATCAGGGTCGGCCAGCTTTGGTATCAAAGACGGCCTCATTCTACTACTCAATCGGAACCGACAACTATTCTTGTACAATTCTACCAACGCGTATGCAGTAAGAACTTCATCAATGGAGAAATCAATGTCATGCATCTCACAAAAAAGCTCTATAGCCATTAAGACCCGCCAAGCAGTCGGTGTCAGTTGACCGGGCGATATAACATGACGACTACACAACTCCCTCACTAACCTAGGGAGAGGAAATCTGAACCCCGATCGAAAAGGAAGTTCATACAGGCAGACCATACCGGGCAGATCCCAATCAGCCCGCACTTCCGGGGCTGGAGCATACATACTAAGGTAATCTGGAATGTCACAATCATCACGAAGTTCTCTCAAATGTTTTTGCTTAAGTGTAGAGGCTGGATTACAACTTTCATCACCCTGAATCATGTTGGTGGCATGAGAACCATAAATCCAACCCTCTAAGCAAACACCCTTACCAACCTCTTCAATCGGAATAGACCCCGAGTCATCCTGACCCTCTGTAACAACTTGAGGGATATCATTTTCATCATCACCATCACTATCACTGCCACAACAAGATCCGACCTCCCTACTAGACGACCAGGCCGAACCACCCAGACAACAAGAAGACATAGCAACAACAGCACCTAGAAAATTAACACTATCTAAGTAAAGCAGACAAAGTTGAACAGAGACATCCTAATATCATACATATTCTAAGGAATATAAGCCAGACCGATTAGCCAAGAAATAAGTGAAACATATTCAAACGTGTCACCCCGTCATGCACAACTCGCTACATGTCTAACATGATGAAATAATCAACCAAAAAAGTAGGACACTCAATATCATCTCATTTTAAGAACCCGACAGCCCGTCAACCCGACGGACCTATCAACCCGATGATCCCAACTCATTCAGCACATCAAGATAGCAAGATGATAACAAAAAGCTCAAAAACGACAATAGACATATAAATTTTACTATCAACAAAGATCTACCACAAACACGTGGCAATACGAATCAAAAATTACTACAATTCATTTCATCCACATCTCACACGAAGAACATGAAGAACAGTAAAAGAAACGACAAAACTAACCTCTTGAAAAGCTCCTTCAAGGCTTTCTCTCTTTCACTTCAATTTTCTACTCCCATAATTTCTCTCACTACCAAGTTACTGAAGTAAAAAGTGAAATGAGAATATAATTCATTACTCTTATGGATAAAAGGAAATGAGCCAACGGCAAAATACCGAATCCAGGCTCCAAAAAATCCAACTTGACAAGCTGACAAGCTTAAACTAATCCATTCTGGTGGTGGCTCTATTGTGTTCTATACAAAAGTGGCTCATCACTAAGCTAATTGCCTGCAACCAAGTGTGTCTATATATATATATATATACCAACATGCATATACACGTGTAAGTGGAATTAGCAAAATTATCACTACTATCGAATGTTGCACCTGCAAACTTACAAAACTTGAAATGAAGCTTGCCAAAATTACCATCCGAATAAGTTGGAGCAAAAGACGAGCATGTCAACCTACAACCAAAGTCGAGCTCTACTCTATGCTTATTTCTCTTGAGTGACATGTAAAAACGAAATAAATACACATACTGGTGTTGTATAAACGAAAATAACAGAGGCATTACCAAGAAAAAAAAAACGTATTGTTGTCACTGCTTACGGCCTGGCGAGACCTTAGTAAATGGACCGGTCGCGGCGTCACCTTCAACCCCACACCGCACGATTATATCTTGTTGGCTCTCGTTTTCACGATGTCAAAACCTTCACCTTCCACCCTTCACCGCCGTCGGCCTGATAGGATAAACCAAAGTATTAAAGTAGACGACGATGCTCGTTGAATTCAACTAATACGAGCCCTACCAGCTTGATAAACAAGAAAGTGAGTGAAGCAAAGGCACCTCGTCCCGTGTTATTAGCAAAAGGAAGAGCACATATAGTTCTATCGAACTACCAAATTCAAAAGCAGAAGCAGATTCCCTCTCTTTATTTAATTACTCAGACAACCTGTAGTCAATTCAAAATCTCAAAAAATAACTTTCTGCAACTATAGCTCGAATAGCCGTAGTACCAGACGAAAGAAACAAGATTTGCATAATTTAATTGCCGACTTTTTACTCAAAATCCATGCTCTTGACAACCTTTGCTATTAATAGCCATATAAATGGACCCACCTTCAAAAGCATGTTAAAAAGCACCTGTATTGACATAATATATATATATATATATATATATATGCATATTGATAGATATACACGTATGCTGAGGAAATTAACTTAGTAAAGTTGTGTATTTTCACGTCTTTTATTCTTATCAGCCATGGCTACATCAGACCGATGCAACCGGACAAGCCTCCAAACTTTAAACTATACTCTTAGCACTAAATATCAAGTGAAGACGTCACTATGTAGCAAGAAATATATACTATCAAGAGGAAGAAAAAAGGGACTCGTCGCCGTCTTCTTCAAGTTTCATGGCACCAGAATCCATGGCCTCTTCCCACGCATTTCAACATACCAAATTCACTGTCACTCGACGGAGCTGGCTCCTATACAACAGATGAGTAACAACAGCCGGAGATGTTGACACTGTAGTGACGCCTTTAGCCACAAAAGCCACAAACCACAAACCTCCGCACCCGATGGAGCCGCCCGGACATCAACAGTCACCCTCCTCACCGTCGCAACCTCACCTCGCTTTGTGCTACACCTCAACAAAAGGTGCCACAGTCCGGGCTATGAAGAAGCAGGTAAGGCCGACCTACCCTGTCAGCCAGACAAGTATACAACCCGCCTCCAGTGTTTAGAATGCGGAATTCGGATGACATCAGCCAGACATTTAATGATGTCAGCAGAACTACCCAACCAACAAATACATAGCGGCTGCCCCATCTCATATAAATTGGAGTTGAGATATATGGGCCAGATTTTATTTAAAAAGAAGGAAGGCCCGTCAGCTCCTCCAAGCATAAATTGTGACTTGAGGGCCGGAAGTTATTTTCTCTCTCCCTCGTGAATTATGAATAAGCTTTGGAGAGATTAGTCCCACTGATTAGTTCAAGTTTAATCAATCATAGATTTTTCACATTTGTACGTTCTTCTCTACCTGACATTAATCAATGCGAAATCATCAACTCTCTACTTAGAAATACTTCTAAATAGAGAGTGGGGGACAAACTGTAGTGGGCAAAATTCGTATTTATATTTTAGGCCCAATTGACGTGGTTTGCCAGCCCGACGAGCCCGATGAAACGGATTAACCGGCCCAATAAATAATATAATAGTCCCAAAACCATCAGGCCATAAACAATAAAGCCTAAAAGGGTTCGTCAAGTCAGCCCGACTGACGCAGTCAAGGTATATCTTGACGGCTCCACGAAAATAGGAACAGACGAGAAAGGCATGGCTGATGGATAAGACCGACGTGCTAAACCCTAAGGGATTGGCGGCTCTATATATACAGCCCGCCTAGGTCACAGCCAGACACGTTCATTCATACTCTCAACTATCACACGATTTCTCTCCATCTTCTCTACTTCCGCCGCCTTACCTTCTGGCTCTCATCAGCCTGACATAGTCTGCCCGTCAGGCTTTTGCCATCACTTATCCATTGTCACCGTCTCCACCCTCCACACGCTCCCGGTCTCCCGGAACATTCATTGTTCCCAACCATCTCTCTTTACTTGTTTTCTATAGCATTTACTTTGTCATTCCGTCACTAACTTGAGTGTCGGAGGCTGTACGGTCGACACCCCCCACCGGTGCTCACCTAGGGCTCTTACGTGTTCTTGTGTTGACAGGTTGCTAGTGCCCGATCAATCCGGACGTACCTGACGTCATCATCAATTGTAGATCTAGCCTCTACAACGGCAATGGAAGACAATCGGAGGCCGGCAGCAGCAGTGGAGGACGATGGAAGGTCGACGATGACAGTGGAAGAAGATGAAATGAGAAAGATAGAGAGAAAGAAATATATAGCTCAGAGAGTTTCTAACGTGTGGCTTCAGTTTTTAATTCAAAAACAAGGTAAGGAAGGGCATTTTGATAAATCGGGTTATTATTTATCTTTTAAAGAATGATGGTTAGAATTTATCTTTATCTTTTAAAAATGGTTATTTTCCCCCATTATCTCTGTTATAAATTCTACTCCATTCGTCTCATTCATAACGTCCCATTTCTTTTGAGCACGGTTATTAAGGAGAAGGATAAAAAGATAGAAAAGTAGTTGGTCCCAAGGGTTAATAGAACGAATCACACTTTTACCACTAAACTATACCCGCTACAATATGATTATTGTATACAAATGGGACTTTTGTCGAGCAAGCTAATTGAGCATGATCAAGATAGGATCATATAAAGTCGACAAATGGAGTGGGTTAATTAAAAATTAACAGGCGAAAAATGGCTTCATAAAAAGAACTAGCAGGTTGATGGATCATTACCCTGATAATAGTTCTGTCCGGTGTGATGAAAGAAACATAAAAGAAAGATAAAGAATAATAGGAAAAAGGGTAGACCACTTTTGAAGAGTTAATTATTTCCTTATTTGGAAACGAGACGTTATGGAAGGGACAGACAAAAAAGGAAAATGAGACGTTATGAATGAGACGGAGGGAGTATAATTTAGTCCAATGTTTCTTATCGAATTCATTTTTTTTTATTCAAATTAAAATTTTATATCCAAGTACTGTCTGTTTTGACAAATTAGTACTCCCTCCGTGGTTCAACTAATATTTTATGCTTCACAACAAATTAAAAGTACACCATACTTTTGAGGGACAAAGGGAGTGTCATATTAATTTGTTTATGGGAATTCATGAAAACAACATTGATTTTGTATACATATAGAAATAATTAAAAAATTTAAAAGTGAAATTTGATATATTTAAAAAGAAATTAACACGTGTCGACCATCATAAGTGCAATAAAAAATGTAGTACGTCATATAATAGAGGATCGCACTTGCAACTCATGATTATTGCTCTTCTGCACGCACTAGTTTTTCTTTACGCATTCGTAGATTGACTAGTAGGAGCAAACAACAATCAAGTCACTTAGCAACAATAGTAATTGATTGATCTTCTAAAAAAAAAAAAAAGTAATTGACAACCTAAAAGCATCAAATATATCTTTAATGTTTACTCCAATGATTAATTAACCTCCTAAAGTATTTTCAGATATAACTAAGTCCTTATTGTTGAAATTGTTTACATGTCTCTCCCTACAATTACCACTCCAAATAAATTTTGAGCTTTATTTTTTTTTTCTTTTCTTTTATTTTTTTCCTTTTTCCATGTATTTATCTTACAGTAAGGTGTGTGTGTTTGTAAAAATTATTGTTATTTGCTAATTATTACGGGTGACTACAACAATGAATGAAATATATTTCCAAAATTTTATCGTAACAAGTAACAACTAACAAGTCACATCACTCCAAAAAACTCCAGAAGAGGATCGTTCGGGAGACGATAATCCCAGTACAGTTGCAAACACTAACAATTTTAAAAATATTGTTTATGTCATGTAATAACAATCACCAAAAAACTTAGTTAAAATATTTTATACTACACAAAATACTCCACCACATTTAACAATTTTGGAATTTGCAATATATTCTTTAAATCCGACGACCACAATATAATACGGGCCCAGTTGTCAATCCTTTTCATGTAGGGACGAAGTTTGTCGTCTTTAATTGCCGGCGGGGGCGTGTCATCTGCCTGTGTGAGTAATGATTGAATGCAGTAGGAGCAATGGATCAGAACTGGGGTACCTGTGGCTGTGTTATAGGGCTCTGCGGTTTAGCCACCTCTCAATCATCGGAAGGCATTGCAACGGCTTGTATTCTGCCGGTGTATGTCCCGCTCCCTGTAAACATATCATCTCCAAAACTATTACTTAGAATGAACATCAAATTTCATGCACACAAACGTACATTAAAACTTTTAAAGAAATGAACAAATTAACCAACCCTGCAATTTGACCTTCCACGATCCAAGGACTCCATTTACTTGAAATCTGCAGTTTCAGAGATTTTATCCATTCTTCCGTCACCGTGTGAGGAGCCATCATGTCATGATCGCCGCTGTCAAAACCATTATTTGATTCACCGATTAAAGCATGAATCATAGACAACGGGTAAACCGTGTTGTCTTTAATAAATAGGCCCGTCGTCTACAGCCTTGTAGTATATTACAGGGCGGTTATAGACGACGGGGAAAGCGCGTTGTCTAAAGCAGTTATAGACGACGGGGAATCCCCGTCGTCTATAACCGCAAACTATGTTGTCTATTGGTCAATAGACTACGGTTTTTCTCATATAGACAACGCATTGTACCCGTTGTCTATAGTTATTATTGACAACGTATTTTTTTTCATCTTTCCCGTCGTCTATTTCATCATACACCACAATATTAGGTCCTGTTGTCTATTCTTTTGTAAGAACCTGGACAATTTTTGTATGATTATTTTCCAAACAAATCATAATATCATAACATCATAATATTATAAAATTTAACTTAACATTATACAATCAAACATCTCATTTTCATCTCATGTTCTATCTCATGATATCTACACACATTACAAGTGTTTTACAACTAGCTAATGAAATTTGTCTCGAAGCACATAAATATGAATGTTTACATTGTCTTGATCTCCAAAATAACAACATTGTATTCTCCAACATTCCATTACCATCACCGCTCAATCAAGTCCATCCATCCATCCAAGTGGCTTCCATCTACATGATCTAAATAAAAACTACTACTTTAATTACATAAATCTTAAGACCTCATAAATATAAAAAAAAAAAGGCTAACAAACTTACCATCATCATCATTCGGTAAATTCATCAACAAAATTAGCCCACTCAGTACGGACTTCATCAATTCCTTCTCTTGAATAATATTCTTAGCTAAACTAAAAATAAATAAAAATAAACACAAAATTAGATCATAAATAAAAATAAACTTTGAAAATAAAATGAACTTACAAGTGAAAACAATGGGATGCGGTGGGGAGATCCTTCATTTTTAATGATATCTTTCATGCAACAAATTTGCAAACTTTAAAACATAATATTAATTTTGAAGAAGTAGAAATTCTTATATATAGAATGATTACCAGAATCAAAATTGGTTAATTTCTCCATAAAAAATCCCAACAATTCGAAAATCAATAGCCTTGTTATCCACTGAAACTGATTGCTCCTAATCCATCACCTTATTTCACCTAATAAATTGACACAATCAAATTTTGCACAACATATTAGCTAAAATTCAACCCCACTCACAAAAAAACATGTAGATACATTTTGTTATATATATATATACGTTCTGTATCTATGTATTTACTTGTAAATTTGTACTAATTTTTTATTTTATTATGGATTTCAAAGGAACGACAACATTTAAACCTTTCTTCATAGTTTCTTGACTTATATCTCTAATTAGTAGGACAAACTCAATATTAATCGAGATCAACATTTTAATTTAAGCATAATAATAAAACTAAACAACAATACAACACAACACATTTCACACTACAAAAAAAAAGGTAATTTACCGACGGAAATTACCGACAGACACATTTCCGTCGGTATTTACCGACGGATTATCAACGGAAAAAATACGGGTTGGCAAAAAATACGCATCAACGGATTTACTGACGGAATACCAACGGAAATTTAGCGGGACAAATTTACCGACGGTTTTAATCCGTTGGTGAAGTTTTCAGATTTTTTTTTTTAAAATATTCTTACCGACGGATTTACTGACGGAATTTTCGTCACTAAATTTACCTACGGATTTTTTCCGTTGGTAACTTTTTCAGATTATTTTTCTTAAAAAAAATTAATATTACTGACGGATTTTTTCCGTTGGTAAAATTTTTAGATTAATTTTTTTTTAAATTTATATTTACCAACGGATAAAATCCGTTGGTAAAATTAAATTTTCAGATTTATTTTCTCGAATTGATATTTAGTGACAGATAATTTCCGTTGGTAAAATTTTGATTATATACAACAATTTTAAGTCATTTCTTTCACTTTACCATTAAACCCTAATTCCACCCGCCGTTTCTCTTTCTCTCGTTCTCGCTCTCGCTCTCGCTCTCGCCCCTCCTCTCGCCGCTCATGTGCCTCTTCTAATCTGAACCCTCTCATCCTTAACTCTCCTCTAGTTCTCTAAAATGCCGGCCAAATCCATCGCTTCCGTCGCCACCATAACCACCAACGGCTAGCAGTAGGCATTGTCGCTGCCGTTTACCTTCGTAGGTAAGTTTCTCTTCTCTCTCACAGATTCACTAACTCTCTCCTCCCCTCATTTTCAGATCCGGTGAGACAACTTCCGGTCTCCACCGTCGCTGCATTCGGCACACCGCCTCACACCTTAACACCTAGCGCCACCGCTCTGCCACTGTCTATCGACCTTCATTGGGATTTATGGTAATAGATTCGTGTTTTTTGTGTTGTTTGTCCATCTTGTATTTCGTTATTTTATTGTTTTGAATATGTGAATATGTTGAGTTTTTTGATAGATTATCAAATTGCGACATAAATTTAAGATGTGGAGTTAGGTCTTTGGAACTTAGTTTCGGCCAATGTGAATCTGATTCCTTGATAGAACTTGTTGTTTTTTCATTTAATTAATTGTGGTATTTGTAGCTCTGTTCACGTGTTAACTAAGTAAAAATGACTGTAATTTTCCTTGCTTATTCTTTAAACATCTTCTTTCACAATTAACCTAATTTTCGCAACTAATGTATTTATAAAATTCAAATTAAGCTCAGAAGTTAATGTTAGCACTTAGCAGAGATTGAAGGAATCAGTTTTAAATATACATTTTGCAAACTGGAAAAAAAAAAGAGTAGAAAATACAAAAATAAAATAAATACTATCTAGCACACAGTCCAATTGGGTGGGACACACTAAGCCTCCATTTACATTTCTAGGACTCTCCAATTTTATTAATTTTTAGGTTTTTAGTGGATTTGTGTTTGATTTTGATTTCCTTCCTGTTTTGAATAAATATGTTTCAATGTCTTTTTTTTATGCTTGTTTGTTGTTTTTGTTACAGTTTCAGACTTAATGAGAGTATAAGATTGAGCTTGCCGTCGAGGCTTCGACAACTCCTCTCTAGTTAAGGGGCACTCGGTCCTTCCATGCCGCAGTTAAACTTGACACTGAACATGTACCCTTCTTTTTCCCTGATTTGAATGGCTTTTATATGGGTTGTGCTTGATTCTGATGCCGCTAATTGGTTCGTTAGGGGTTTAGTTATAGTAACTGGATAAAGGATTGGAATTAGCCTTCATTTCAACAGGTTTATAGCTTCTTGCTATCTGTAATTTGAAGGCATTAGGTCACAAACTTGTTTAGGTTTAGTAGGTGGAGGTTTGTCATGGCTTTTGGCTTCATATATCTTGATTTTTGAGAGGCTCTATAATAGGATAACTTGATTTATACTAAAAGAATTCATTTTCTTTTTCAATGTAATAAGCTAAAGTTGGTTGTTCCTTCATTTGAAATGGATTCGTTGAACTACATGGTTATTCTGTTGATGGATTTTTGAGCATCTATGGATGGACTGATACGATTCCATTTTGGTGTTGCAGATATGGGACTTCTAATTACAACACCCCATTCTCTACTCTTTTTTTTTTTGCCTTAAGTTCACTTTTCTTGCTTAGATCAATGCTTATAAATTAGCAAATTCCATCTCTTCAGGTTTTCGTTTTTACATTTTTGTCCATTTTTTCCCCATCATTTTAATACCATTTGACAATTTGAGGCATTACTTTTTATTCAGGTTAGTAACATGGCTGAATTTGAGGACTCTGTGTTTGAAGAGGTGGCGAAGAATGAGAGGGTTGAAGAGATGAAGAAAGATGAGCCTTTGACTTTTGCATAGAAACAAATCATTATCACATTATGTAAAATAATGTTAGAAGACAAGTTGACATTATGTATTGTGTTAATAAATTTATATATACGAGTTTGATTTTATCTATTGAGTTCTTTTGTTTACAAATTTAGATTGTTATATCTTATTTCATGAAATTAAAATTTAAGCACAAAATAAATAAAAATTATTTTTTTAAAAAATTATTTTAAAAAAAAAAATTAAAATCCGTCAGTAAATACCAACGGATATATCCGTCGGTAAATACCAACGGAGAAATCCGTTGGTAATTTTTGGGAACGGTTTTGTTGACGAGAATTTACTGACGGACGATCCGTCACTATTCCGTCGGTAAATTTGCTGACAGACAAAGATCCGTCGGTAAATCAATTACCTACAAGTCAAACCACAAGGGACTGAATCCGTCGGTAATAGGTTTACCAACGGATTTTGATGGTTTTACAGACGGAAATTTCCGTTGGTAAAACCCTTATTTTTTGTAGTGTCATGACAACAGATAAGGACAACAGATAAGGACCTACTGTCACTATCTTCCATAATATCACTATCTTCCATAATAGACTAGACAGGTAGAATTCTTCATTTGTTTATCAATTTTAAAATGTAATTAAAATTATTAAAAAATAGATAGGGAAACACGATTATTAAAATTATTAAAACTATATGGCTTATATCCAAAGCATTAACATTCTTTCTTCTTATACTTGTTGTACTTTCTGCAAAATGACTGATCGATAAACCATAAACACAAAGAGGACCTTTCTAAACAAAATACTCAATATGATAATATATAGATTCAAAAACTAAGGCACAAATTACCGAAATCATCATAGCTAGAGATATCATCATAGTCATAGCTAGAGAAATATACAAAGTTATCTAACAATTTATTCCATGCCATTACTGTGATTTCATCCTACAAAGTTGACGAGACTAAATATTAATCCAAAATACAAAACAAAGTCATTGTATTAATAATAAAAATTAAACGATATATGTTAAAAGGAACTGGAATCTAGAAAGACCTTTGGAGGCCTCTCTTTGGTAAACTCGACAACAAGTAGGGGGATAAGACCACATCTTCCTCTTCTTTCCTTTTAAAATTCCACAACTGTCGATTGCTGAACACAAATACAACAGCACAGCAAAGCAGAGCAAAGCAGTAATTTAAATGTATGTATGTATATTGTTTCTCATTGAAGCTTTATGAAACTTTCAGAAAGAAATAAATAAATTGCGTTAGTATTAATTACTATTAGATTATGACAGGGAGTAGTTACATTACCATCACTGGCAACCCAGCAAGTTTTTTCCTTTCCCAAGAGGACTCCAAGTGCGACGAGATGGAGCGAGCTGAGAGCAGCAAAGTAGAGTTACAACAAGTGAGACCACAATTGAACAACTCCACCAAATGAGAATGCTCGCACAACTCTCCCTAGAGAAGGAGAAGGGTGCCGCAGCCCAGCTACCCAAGCAGCAAGAGTCAAGTTCTGCCGCCAGACATATATTATGGCATCCAATTCAAAACCCAAAACTCAAACATATATTGTGAACAATTGAAAGCAATAAGCTGTCGATTTTGTGAAGAAGACAGCCGTAGTGCCAAAATATTGAAAACAAAGAGATGGAAAAAAGGATAATGATTGACCGGTGACACAAGGTCACGACAACGAAACCCAAGTATGTATTGTCTAATTATAAAAAAAGGAAATTAATTTGGGGAATTAGGAGCACAAAATTTCGAATTAGGATTTTGAATTAGGGGAACCAAACCTGCGAGGGAAATGAAGGAATCGAGAGACGTCGGCGGCACTCGAATAAAATCGAACTCAGGCGCTCGAGAGAGACGGTGATGGCATCACCACCGAATAGCAGCAGCGTTGCAGGAGATTTATGCTAAGACAACAGACGAGATTTAGGCTTAGGTGGTGGTCGACGGCGGCTGGTGGGGCCGACGCGACGGTGGATGGCAGGAGGATTTTCACACGGAGGATTTTCAGCGAAGAGAAGAGAAGGATTTTGGGGGGATTTTTGCTGTTAGGTCAAAGTTGTAGATTTTTTTGTTTTTTACAAACTATCAATGACGGGTCAACAAACAACGTCGTTTATAACCAATAAAATTTGAGCACTTATAAACAAATAGACAAAAAAAATTCGGTTCTAGACGACGGGCAATATAGCCGGTTGTGTATATTACCAATAGACAAGGGTTTCATAAATCCCGTCGTCTATAACCAATAAAATTTGAGCACTTATAGACAACGGCGGTCAACCCCGTCGTCTATATATGTGAAAGACAACGTGATTCGGTAGACGTCGTCTATTAGCTATAGCTAGCCACTGATAGACGACACGTTTTTACTCCCCGTCTTCTATTGCTGTCGTATTACACAACGGACATGATGATACCGTTGTCTATATTATAATAGACAACTTGTGTTCAAAGCCCGTTGTCTATGTGATGTTGTCTATATGCGATTTTCTTGTAGTGGTAGTGGAAGGCAGAAGAATCGATGATCACCTGTATATTAGAGCTCGACAATCTCTATGACTGAACTTTTTATAATACTCTACAACGGAATTCACATTATATGCATAAGCGTTTAGTCGTAAGGTAACATTACAACGCACCCATTGTTTTACTGTTCCCTATAAAATAATGTACAATCTTTTGAAATGTTGAAGCAGAAAACAAAGAGAATAAAGATAAGATAATCTTTATAACCAGTTTTAGTTGTTCGGGATTACCTCGCGAACGCGTAGAGCTTTTTGGACAAGTTCATTATTCCCCCACTTGCTGGATAATAGTTTGTCCATAGACTGGTTTGGAAAACAACAAACAAGTTATGAAGACACTCATCACCTCATTTACTCTTTTGAGATCTTCCTTGCATAAATCATTATCCTGATCAATATTTAGGTAATCCCCATTGCACTTCTCTTTTGCAGACTGAAAAAATAAAAATTCTAGACATATATGACTTGATGAAATCAATAAAAACATGCATAAATGGTTTATTGTTGATTATGAAAGTAAAAGAGAGCAAGGAACTGCCATGTAGAGTTCGTCAGGAGTCCCATGCATTCGACGAGCATAAGCTAATCTTCCATTCTTTTCTCCCAACTTTCCATTCAGATCAGTTTATTTTAACCAAAACAAAGTATAGGAACCCAATTCGGAAAAAGACTCAATATTGCTTTACTCCAAAAGGATAATACCATTAGATATTGGGTCCACGACAAGAGGGACAATTTTGCCACCATAAGAGCCACCAGCTATATATAGCGGATTCTTCAAATATTGGGGATGATTTATAAGCCACTGCACAAGAAATCAACTACACCAACTCAATTACTGTCTACTTGTACAACCATTGAGATTATAGGCACGAATTTGCTCCTCCATTCTCACCTTTTTGAGGAAATCATAACTGCGCGCTGCTGAAAGAGTGTCGCTGCTTTTATAACCTTGGGTTTTTACATATGAAAAAAATGGAGTTGAACTAGAGTAGAAATCTTACTGGTATGTATATACTTACCCAGTTTGAAGTTTTAAAGGAAGTTGGCCGGGAAAACCTGGCAGACTTTGAATCACAGACTGCGACACAACCGTAACAGTTACCCAAAATACGACGGTCAACGGCTAGAGTAGGCGGAAACACGGCGGCGACATCGTGGCGGCGGCGGCGAATTACAAATTTCAATATGTAGTTATGTCTGATGTCAAGTAATTTACTAATTTGGACTCTCTATCATCACATCATAATTGAATCTACGACTCAGTTTATTAAATTCACATAGCATTCATCGTTTTTTTTTTTTTATGAATTTTAGCAAAACTAACGGTAACGTGCATATTTGCACGTATTACGTAAACATAATTATTCTAATAAACAAATTTTGAAGAGCGAATCTTATATTTCATTCATATTTAGTACTAATATTAATTGTTTTTATTACTTTGTTATGTAATTTTTATAATTTTCTAGTACTATTATTTTACATATGATCATTAATAAAGATATAAAATGACGATACCTAATCGTTTCCAGATGAAGCCCGCGAAATAACCATAAAGAAGTGATGGTACCCTCAGGTCATAATAGAGTCCAGTAAGATTTTTGAAGTAAATTCGACAATTCTTATAGTATGTAACACATATTATAGAAGTACTAGTACTACACACCCGTGCGATGCACGGGATATATTGAATTTTATTATTTATGTAAATTTATATAAACATGAGCAAGAATGTATAAGAATTGAAAGTATTAATCAATATAAATTAAATTTTCATTCAAAATTCATAGATTTATAAATTCTGGAAAACTTCTTAATAAACAATGTTTGTTGTACTTGCAATGTTAATATTTATCTTTATCACATATGAAGATGTTCAAATCACTTCATCTCCATACTCTAATTGTCCATGAGAGTATTGATTTCTTAAGGAAAAACATCACTTGTGATTGAGATTGTCTTAACTTCTCTTGATTTTCATGGCATGCAAAACATTTAAAGGGAATTGTCTTCGTTCAACGTGGATCTGATGAAGTTAGTGACATTCTCAGAATCAATATATATCTTATGATGTTGAGTTACTTTTGTTAATATCTTGACATCAAGAAAATGATTTATGAACTAAACACGTATCATTGCACAATTTGGGAAAATGATTCATGTTCATTAACTAACCTTCAGAATCAACTTGTGGTTAGGCATTCAAAACTCTTCAAATCATTCAAAAATTCAGACGTGTGGACATCGTTTAGTACATCAAGAATTTCATTTGAGCTACATGTGTAAATAGATGAACACAATCGAAAAATGTTAGCATCCTACAACATCACTCAATTCTCTTTAATTTCATAATTTGAAGTCGAAAATAAAAAATAAAACTAAAATTCTTCCTAAATTACAAGTTAGAAGCCACTGTATAATATCTAAAATACCATCATTGAAATGCAAAAAGTATTTTTATTTTATTTTTCTAAACATAATGGAGTTAAAACACTTATCTCATCACTATCATCCATCTCTACAATATAACATGCAATTATATAGTTATTGTCATTTATGTTTTTGTAACATTTGATATTAATTATTTGATTTTTTAATGTAGAATTGTGATTTACCAATGTTATATTTGATTTCAATAAATGATATATTGAAAACAAAAAGTAGAAAATTAAAGCTACTAAAAACTTCAATTTGTAATTGCTATGAGATATTATATAGGTTATTTTAAAAAATGAAATATTAAAAATAAACCGATAATGAAAGTTTCAAAAAATGGCAATTTGGAGCTCCAATTATATATTATCAATATATAGAATATATTTATATAAAAATCTGCATAATTAAAGCAATCAACATAATTATTAATGGATAACAAATTAAGCACAAAAATTTATGATAATTAAATTATTTAGATATTAATTTATTTGATAAGACTGTTATGTATATTCTAGCTATACCTTGATTAATAAAGGTAAATATATGTTATGTTATATAAGTATGTTCATGTATAAGCCAAAATCATGTAATCACAATATCTAATTACCTAATTGGGCTAGGAACCATAATCTCGTCCCCAATTTCAAAATTAATGGCTAGTTCATGACACATTCTAATAATTGCAGCATAAATATTAGCATGTCGTTTACCACTATTAATTGTTTATAATTTTCTTTAATTAAGCTTGTTCGTTACATTGAATAATATTATTATTATTAATTATATATTTTGAACAATTATTAATCATATGTTATTGCATGGTGTAACAAATTGAAATTATTAATTACTTTTCATAATCAGTTATTAATCATTTTTTTAAAATTATTCTCTCTCTCCACCTTATCTCTCATTCTCTTTCTCATCTCCAAAACCAAAAAAGATCAGGGTTTTATATACTTCGGCCGCCGATCAAACATGCAAAAATGGGAAAACAATCAAGAAATCGAGGACAATTAAACCCTCCTCTAGACATTTGCCCTGGAAAATCAAGACAAATTATTCTCTCCTACTCTTGTTCCATCGAAAATCAATTTGATTTCTGGGTATTGCCCTAATGGAAATGTGAATTGAGCTTGGGTTTTGATTCAAGAATCAATATTTATTTGCAATCATGTGTTGTTATCTTTACCTTTTCTTAATTTCTTTCTAGTTCAATATAATTAGGCTAGCTTAGGATTTTGTATTAATTGTTTTGTTTGTTTTATCTCAACGTCAATGAAATTTTGGATTAATTTGTTGATCGCAAATTTTCCTTTTTCCTTCCCATATATTTTGGTTGAAGTTAATGTTCTTGAAAAATTTGTCAATTGTTACATGTTGTTTTGCTTTAGAGGTACTTTTGTTCAGAATTGATAACTTGCACGTATGATTCTTCCTCAGCATAAAAAATTAATCTTGATCTTATAGCTTTAAAAATTTGATGTCGTCTTGGGCATGATGTTGATGGATTTAGAGGCAAAATATAGAAATGAATAAAAGATTATCACAAATAACATAGTATTTGAAATCATGGACATAATAGTTACATACAATGTGAACGAACTGAATCACAGAACTCATAATTAAAATGAATAGATAAAATCTAAAATTTTAAATTTGATGAGCATGTCTACTAATCTATTTGCTAAACCAAGTATAACAATATCGACAACCGAAAATGCTAGCCTCTTCTAGTCTAAGAGTTGTCGCACAATCAAGTTTTAAGTAATTTGTATTGATCATTACATCAGATTCTCAACCCCTTGCTCCAATATCTTAAATACATGCCGCAATCATTTCTTTATCCAAATCGAAAAATCTTGAAGCCAATACTACCTCCTTCATATCAACCGTGCATCTTTTAGAGGGGAAATGCGAAATGAAGAAAACACAATATAATAGAAATGTGTGTATGTTTTTGGTTGCTTAACCCTAAAATATATAGGCACACAAAATTATAAAAATAGGAAAGAACTAAATTGTTGTCGTAATTTATGCTTTGTAACGTCCGAAATTAATTAGTTGTTAGAAAATTAATAATATACAATTATGATATACCAATTATATATCATTTCCAGAAACAGAATATTAAAAAGGAAAAAAAAAACTGAAAATAAAAGTTACTATAAACGGCAAGCCGGGCTAGCTTTTATATATTATAAAGATTACAATAATTAAATTCACGTTATAAATTTAAATTTATTGTTTCCAATACAAACAAAATCGATCAAATTGATAGCACGGTGCAGAAATTAAACAATGAAATTCGAATCCAAGAGTGGAAACTTGATAAACAAATTAAAAAGAAGATGAGAAAGAAGTTGGAAGATATTATCTACAATGGGTAGAGAGATAACCATCTTTTAATCATTTCTAAACATTCTCTAGGCTTGTACTCTGGAGCAGTATGCCCTGCACCCTGCAATTACACCAACCACCAAAAATTTAATATATATGTGTGTTGGAATCTGAGGCCAAAAGTCTCAGGTTCGAGTTCACCGTGACGCAATTTTTAAATTAAATGTCAAAATTACCAAAAATAAAAGGAAACATTTTTCTTATTTAATATAACTATAGAGACTGAATCTTTTCTTGCCTTGACTGTAGCAAACATGATGTAAGCCTGCTTGTTCTTGTATCTCTCTGTGTATCTGCAAATGATAAAGTATTATGGTTGAGTATTGAGACTTAATATTCACTACTATCAATTATTAATGAATTATTATGTAGCAGATAAATTTACCCAGCAACTTGACCGTCAACGATCCACGCTCTCCATTCCTCATCGAGGGTGACATTGAGCTTGCGAATCCATTTCAACGTGCCCAGGTACGGTATATCCATGTCATGATCACCACTGAAACAAAGTAATGTAATAGCTCCACAAACATTGTCCAAACCCAAGTCAGATCATCATCTAAGGATGATTGTCACGTGTCACGAGAAGCGACGACTAATCTATATATGTTATTTTTGTATACCATCTTATCCTAATACTAGGTTTAATGTCAATTTTATCCCTCTAAATCGACAAGGACAAATGGAATGCAATGTCAAGTTTATCTCGATGCCATTTTTAGGAGCGGGGCTAAATTTTTGTATACTGCCATTGGTCCATTTTCTGGTGTTGTAAGAAACCGGATTTCTGCATGGCATTTCTGTTCGAATTAATTTAATGACGTGGAAATTTTGGATAGCCATTAAAATATCATCATTTTGGTGATGTGAAATATCCTATTTTTTCAAGTCATTAAATTAATTCGAGCAGAAATATTACGTGTAATTCAATTGCCAATTGTGTTTTCTGGCACCGAAAAGTTAATATTGGAATAAAATTGGCATTGAACTCTATTTATTGGATATGCAATTGTCATTATCAATTTACTAGGATAAAAACTGATATTAGACTCTAATATTGGGATAAAAACAATATATTACCACTCACGTGAATTCCGATAACAAAAATTTAATAGATTTATCGCTTCTCTCAACACTGATAATCACCCATAAATATAAATACGAACTGTAGCACAGTTACGCAATTGAGGATCTGACTTGGTCGAAATCAAAGATTAGTTAGTGTTAGAAAATTCGATTTACCTATAAACCAAGGCCTGGAAGCCTCTATCACTCAGAAGTTGATGATATTCCACAACACTTTCTACATCATATTCGTAGCTTAAGCTCTTGTTACATCTTTTCCAATCAGTTATCGTTCCCTAATTCATTTTCAAGCACAACATCTTTATATATCCTACTGCCTCAATTGATAGATATAAAATTATGGAATAAATTGCATAAAACACCGTGTTTTATGTAAATTGCATAAAATACTTTTGTGTTCTCTGCACGGAATATCCATTCCCCCTCCACTACCACCGGTAAGAAAATATAGACGCCATTTAAAAAATACTAGCATAAGTGACGTGCATTAGCACGTAAAACGAATAATTCAAACAAATAAAATTTGATGAGTGCATTTATATTTCATTTTATTTTTAATCTATCATAATTTCATTAGCACGTAAATTAATGCATCGTTGATCACTTAAATTATAGATACCAGGAAATAATAGGCAATCCAAATTTTGTAAAAAATGCTCTTTTTATATTAGTATAGATGTGGATGTTTAGTGAATGTTTTAGAAAACACATAGGTGTTTTGTGCAAGTTTTAAAAAATATGTGAGTGTTTTGTGCAGGTTTTTAGAAAACACATGGGCATGGGTATATTATGCAATTCACCTTTGATAGAGGTTAACTTTAAACGGAATAGTTTTTCCGTGCAGGGTTTGTTGAAACAAATGGGTGCTTTATGCAATTTAGAAAATACAGGAGTGTTTTGTGCAATTTACATAGAATATAGGGGTGTTTTGTATTTTACTCAAATTTGTGTATTGATATTGTTGTACCTTTCTGATGTGTAGAGATTCTCTTACAGTTTCATCGTTGGCCCAGATATAGGAGGTGGCGTAATTCTGATTCTGCAAATTAAAATGATGACAACTATGTATTATTCAATAATGACATGGCACAATTATTGAGAGAGAGAGAGAGGGAGAGAGAATTACACGGCATTTTAGTTCATTGAATTTGAGGGAAAGAAGGTCGTCCATTGAATCAGGATCATCTACAAGCGATGGATGGAAGCATCTAGAATCATCACTTGGTTTTGGTGATACGAATTTGCATTTTGGCTCCAGAATGTGAGCAGTGTTTATAAGTTTAATGCACTGCACTCGATCGAATCAAAGGCAAAACCATATATATATGTCCAAAACATTAAATCAATTGAGAAAAAAAAAGTGAAAAGAATAAGATGAGATTTTGATTTAGTAATAGTAGTAATTATCTACGTCTGTACCTCGTTGATAATATAAAGAGCAAATAAACATTGGACATTATCTGGATCTGGATTTACATACTCTCCATCACAACTACTTCTTGCTAGCTGACAGTAATAGTAGTAATTAATTCAAGATTGAGTCACTAAATTATTAACAAGGACGAAATGAAATCAAAGCAATTTAATTAATTAATCTGATACTTGCAATTTTATAGTAGAGTAGTATTATGGTTTTTGTACGTACCTGAAATTGTTGGTCGGATATGAGTGCCATTCGGTGAGCATAAGGTATCCTTTCATTGGTATCCTTGTCTTCATCTGTCACTGGATTGCCAACAATGTACCCCTGCAGAATGCAGATCACCCATTTCTCTAAATCATCATTATCTTCTTCTTATCCATTCCATACCCAATAAAACAAAAAAGAGAAATTAAAATTGAAATAAAATACTTTGAGCAACATAATTGGCTGCAGTCCGGCTTCATTTCCTGGAAAAAATCAATCACCAGTCCAAGTTTCAACTTATGAATGAATACTACTCCATGTATATATGTTGATAATGAGGAGGGAAGTATAATTTTTTTCACTACCTTTTGCTATTTGGAGAGTAAGCATGGGAACGATATGGCCTCCATAAGAGTCACCAGCAATAAAAAGACGGTTCTTCATAAACGCCGGATGACTTAACAGCCACTGCAATTTTTATTTTATTTCTTTTACTTAATTTTCAGTGCAATGGAGTATTATATACTCCTAGTATTGGAAATTAGCAATTAAAGGAAGAAATTAATTAAAAAGGAAGCATTGCATTGAAATTGAAATTGAAATTGAAGAGAGGTGAGGCAGGTGAGGTTACCTTTCGTAGAAATGTGTAATTTTGTTGGGCTGCTTTAGTGTCGGAGGCGGCGTAGCCTTGTGATGTGTTGGAATACGAGAATCCCGTTCCAACTGGGGCATCTATGAATATAATGTTGGCAACCTGCACACACACATACATCAAAGGATGAATTGAAGAATATATATATTAATGTATGAATATTTAATTCAACCTTGGTCCAGGAATATGGGTTCAATATGAGAGAAGGTAAGCTTCCATCAAAATTCTCAATATCAAACGCCAGCGGACCTACAAATTTACCAAATCCAACATACTTATATACTACTAATAAAGTTGTATTACTACACAAAACGACATCAGATCACACTACTCATCAGTGTGTGTGTTTGTGAGAGAGAGAAGAAGAAAAGAAGAAGAAGAAGAAGGGACCGATTTCATAAACGAGGCCGGAAAAGGCAGAGCAACCGGGGCCGCCGTTGAGCCAGAGAATGAGGGGGTCCCTCACCGGGTCATTTTCCGATTGAATAAAGTAGTAAAACAGCTGCACTTCATCATTCTCTCCCACCCCAACATATCTGAATGCCACCACAACGACTTCACAAAATTACATCAATCAATTCCACACAAAAAAATAGAACTTAATAATGTATAAAAATTCATTAGAAAGAAGAAAAGAGCAGTAAGATACCCGGTTTCAAGTTTGAAAGGCAGAGTTCCGGCGTAACCGGGCAGGGTTTCCACGATTGATTGTGAATTAGCAATAGCAGCCGCCTTCATTCCGACAACAAATAAAAAAACTAAATAGTATAACAATGATTTCATTCCTATTATCATCCTATCCTATCCTATCCTATGCTATGTTGTTGTTGTTGCACCGACTCGGACAAAGAAAAGAAATTTTTTAAGCGGCGGGGCGGCTGCTATTCACACTTTCTCGCACTCTCTCTCTGTCCTTGTGGCGTTTCAAGCGTCGCCTGCCTGCTGCTCATATCAAACAAACAAAGACCACATAAATAAATAAATTATTTTTTAAGTTTGACTAAAGTGAAGAAGTGGGGCAGTATAGCGTAGAGAAAATATTATTTTATACCTCAATTTGTCACACGTTATTCATGTTCATATGTTAATGTATGAAAAATTATATAAATATAAATACATAATTATTTTTCATATCTACCTTGTTACTAAATTTTCTGCAATTTAGTGCTGACTAAGTTTGTCGGTCTCGGACATCATTTGGACAAATTCTGCTTAATTTCTCACATGAAAATTTGGCATGCTCCGTCGAAAATTATATTGTACGATAGAATTGATAAAAAAAAATACATCTGATTGTAAATTTTCATACGTTATGATTCAGTTGTAAAAAAGTGAAACATTTTCTCAAAACTTTAGACTACTATTGATAAATAGTTTTATTATAGAAGTACGCATTATTACAAATTTTAGTATAATTATAATATTCTTACATGTTTTAATTTGTAAGGATGGTTTAGTATACTATATATATTACATTTTATTTATTTTGATATAATATAAGAATCATTTTGAATCTAGGATTTTTTTTTTTTTGAAAGCATTGAATATAAGATTCTTAAAAAAATTCTGATTTAATTAATTTGTAATCGAAATTAGGTTTGGGGTTGTTAACCATGAATCCATCTTAATCAACCATGAATCCATCTTAATCAATCAAACAAATTATTTGGACGACTGATCATACATTAAAAAAAAAAGTAGTGACTTATCTTAAATTACAACAACTTAAAAGACTCGGGTGGCATTTTAATACAGTCCAAAATAATGAAATATATTAGCAACGTAATGTTAAATTACAACATATATATACGGTGCTATTATTAGCAATTAATACCAAAATTATTAATATCTGCATATCTATAATGGGTAGAGAGATAACCATCTTTTAATCATTTCTAAACATTCTTTAGGCTTGTACTCTGGAGCTGTATGCCCTGCACCCTGCAATTACACCAACCACCAAAAATTTATATACCTCTAAAATAATTAATTTCTTGATTTAAGAATTAATATCACTACTATACATAAGTCGCAACTATCCTTGACTTGACTGTAGCAAACATGATGTATTGTAGGCTTGCTTGTTCTTGTATTTCTCTGTGTATCTGCATCCAAATGAATAAAATTAATATAGTTGAGCAGTGAGATTTCAACTTGATTTAGCATGATCATGAGTTGTTTTGTTACAGCTAGCTGAAATCTAACCCTGCGAGTTCACCGTCGACGTTCCACGCCCTCCATTCCTCGTCCAGGGTGACATTGAGTCCGCGTATCCATTTCAACGTGGCCATGTACGGTACAACCATGTCGTGATCACCACTGTACGTATATATACAAGATAGTTTAGTGAAAATTTGAGGAAGAGAGAGAAACCATTGATTAATCAGTTTCAGTTAAGAAATTAAAATTTGATTTTTACCTATAAACCAAGGCCTGAAAGCCTCTATCACTCAGAAGTTGATGATATTCGACAGCACTTTCTATGTCAGATTCGTAGCTTAAGGTCTTGTTACATCTTTTCCAATCAGTTATCGTTCCCTTCTGATGTGGAGAGATTCTATTACGGTTTGGTCGTTGGCCAAGATGTAGGAAGTCACATAATTCTGATTCTGCAAAAGATGACTAGCATTATATTAAGCACTAGCTAAATATACAATACATATTCAATGGTGGCGATAGACAGAGAGGAGGAGTTACGCGGCATTTTAGTTCATCTCGGTTGAAGAGGGAGAGGAGGTCGACTGGATCATCTACAAGCGATGGTTGGAACCATCTAGAATCATCACTTGGTTTTGGTGATAAGAATCTGCATTTTGGCTCCAGAATGTGAGGATTGTTGATAAGATTGGTGCACTGCACTTGAATCAGAGGCAAAACCATATATCATCCATGTCTAAAACATTAATTAAATCAATTGACATTTACCAAGGAAAGGAAAAAGTGAAAATTAATGATTTTGATTTAGTAATTATCTACCTCTTTGATGAGATGAAGAGCAAATGAACATTGGACATTATTTGGATCTTGATTCACATACACTCCATGGCAGCTGCTTCTTGCTAGCTGAAATCAATATTCAAGATATCAACTCAGTAGCTAAAATCATCATCAATTCAAAGAAAACTCATGTTACGTTCTTCAAGAATTTCTGCAGGAAAAGCCGACTTGATTCATTGAATAAATGTGATACTAGTATTTTTAGCATATAGAGAGAGTCGACTCGAGGCATATCAATATCTCAAACCGGCAACTTCACTAATAATTCAGTGATATTGATGATCATGCTTATGTGGCCATATAATGAATAATAATTCTCATGTCCTAAATCTAATCATGCTACCAAGATGTATCCAAGTGACAAGAAAACAATCATTTCTACTTCAAATCAAACTTGCTTCCATGCTCGAATCTTCATATCTTTTTCATTGAACTTTCATGTCGAGAAGATCAAATAAATGAAGAAGATGGGGCAATGAGACTACCTTAAAGTGTTGGTCTGATATGAGTGCCATTCTGTGAGCATAAGGTATCCTTTCATTCTCATCCTTATTCCTATCTGTCACCGGATTGCCGACAATATAGCCCTGATCCCATTTCTCAAAATCATTATCTTCTTATCCATAGCAACAAAATATATAGCATGCACTCAAGGATTAGGAGATATATAATTAAAATAACAACGTTGATTACTTTGAGCGACATTATTGGCTGCAATCCAACTTCATTTCCTGGAGGGATCAACACTCATTTCAACTTAATCTTGAAGGAAATAAACACGATGAGCTTATTTTCTCGAATGCTGACCTTTTGCTATTTCCAGAGCAACCATGGGAACGATTTTGCCTCCATAAGAGTCACCGGCAACAAAAAGGCGATTCTTGATAAACTTGGGATAAATTGACAACCACTGCACGCATTTTTCAATATGATATGATATCCCTTCAAACAATGGTAACAAATAGAAATTTGCAGAAACAATGGATGATGATGATGATGATGATGATGACAATGATGAAGCGTATCGTATTGGCAGCTTAATTACCTTCCTTAGAAATGAGTAATTATGTATAGCTGATTTAGTGTCGGAGGTGGCGTAGGCTTGTGATGTGTTGGAATAGGAGAATCCACTTCCAACTGGGGAATCTACGAATATAATGTTAGCAACCTACAACATCATTCATTAATTCATTATCACGATCACAAAACTCAACATTAATTAATTCGTTAATTATGAAGAATGTATCAATAATATTTAAACCTTAGTCCACGAATATGGACCATCAAAATTTGCACCATCAAATGCCACTGGACCTACACACATTTTTTCATAGTCATACACAAACAATTTATTGGCTGCCCTGCCCTCATCAATAAATTCTAGGTTATTTTAAGCCACCTCAAAATCATTCCCTAGAGAGAAAGGGCGAGAGAGAGAAGTTACCGATTTCATAAACGAGGCCGGAAAAGGCAGAGCAACCGGGGCCGCCGGTGAGCCAGAGAATGAGTGGGTCCCTCACCGGGTCATTTTCCGATTCAATAAAGTAGTAAAACAACTGCACTTCATCATTCTCTCCCACCCCAATATATCTGAAACCCACAATTTCACAAAATCAACATCAATCTCAACAAAAATAATACTCCTACAATTTGTCGAAGAATTCGAACTTTCATGAAAAACTAAAAAGAAGAAAAAAAAAATCAAGTCGAGAACAGAGAGACGAACACTACCCGGTCTGGAGTTTGAAAGGCACAGTTCCGGCGAAACCGGGCAGGGTTTCCACAGTTGATTGTGCGGCAGCAGCCTTGATTCCGACAACAATTAAAACAAGTAAATAGAACAATGATTTCATTCCTACCATCCTATCTAACAGTTGCTGCCTCAGAATAAGAAGAGAAAGTGAATTTTTTTAAGCGGCGGCTGCTACTCAAATGAAAAATAAAATTAATACTATATGATTCTTTTAAAGAATGATATTAAGATGATGGACATTTTTGTCGGTAGTTGGTGTACATTTTTGGTTATTTGGAGAAAGGGTGATGAAATTGATTTCAACTTATATATGACAGGCTCACATGCATGCCGCTACTATCTACTTAATTAATGGTAACATTAACATTAATGAAAATTAATGGAAACCAACAACGGATGTTTAACAATTTCAGCAACTATCACGATTTTAGGGCCGTAAACGAACACAGTTACTTGGAAAAAAAAACTCATTCGGAATTAAATTTGATAATAAGAGCCTGATTCGATAGGCTCGCGAACATGTTCAGCTCGTATTTAATCAAAGCTTGTTCGCGAACATATTCATCGAACATGATCGTGTGCATACCAATCGAGCATTCTCGAGCCTAATAATCGAGCTTTGTGTGGGAAACGGCTATTTGACTAACCGATTCGATTTGCCCACGGATTTATTTCGGTTATCTAACGAACACTCGTAAATCCAACCTATGCATGCTCCGATGAAATAAATGCAATCATAGGATGTTTTAACGATATACCTGCAAACTTGACGGTCAGAGACTCCAGAGTGGATCTTCTGAATTGTTCCCGTAGCAGGACTCGTCGATGGATGGGATCGAACTTCGAGATCCTCTCCTCAAGAAAACCGCCGCCTTTTTTTTATTTCTCTCTGGGATTTTTAGTTCTCACTTATTTTTCACATAAACAACTAATGACTTATTCCTAATATTTATAACTGGTATACAATACCTAATAAATATTAGAGCTCATAAGTCAAACCCATGTCAAAGCCCAGATGGGCTTGACCTTAGAGAAATAGGCGCCACTTTCTAGGAGCTGGGCCAGCCGGGCCAATTCAGGGATCTACTAGCTTAAATAAGATTTAGGCCTCCCAGTGTCTAATTTCTTTTATTCAGCCCAGAATAATAAATTAGAACACAAGTATTAATTTATTCCACTATAAAATTAATACTGAATTACCATCCTATTTATTTGATGAGTCGGGGCTAGTATTAGACTTAATTAATCCCCGTGTTTAAGATTACAAATATCCATTAATTAATTAACAACTTCTGACAGCTCTATAATTAATTAATAAGTTAATTAATAATAATTAACATCTTGAGTGCTACCACTTAAACTTATTATCATACTGGAATTAATTCCACCTGCAGGGTTTAGTATGATAAACTTATTAAGTTCCTCAAGGGATATTATCAGCCTGTTATTAGCAGGACACGGAATCCTTAATTGCAGTTTTATTGCATATCAAATAAGAATCGTCATCACCCAAAATATCGAGCATATTGAGCTTATAGACCAGGCTCTCACCCTTGATAAATCAAAGTAATAATCAATTACTTATTTATATCAATAAACTCAATTAAAGCTAAGATTAATTTAAGTCACCGAGATCTTGGTTCTTAAGTCAGATTAAAGAACTCATCTCACTGTGATCCTTTCAATACGTAAACTTATTATGATACGTAAACGTACTAGCATAAATAAATAGCCAAGATAAACTATTTATCATTTATGCTACAGTCTAAACCAACAACTTGTCCTAAGTTGTCTCGACTGTGAAATTAATTTATATCTCATAAGAAACCGATTATATGATCTTCTGTGATCTACAACACACCATATAATCTATAATATTGAGATAAATGGACATTAATTTAATTATGCAACAATAATAATTCAGATAGGAAAATCATAGTGAATATAAGGAATCAATGTATACAAGCATAAAGGCTTGCTTTCAGTATACAACCCTTCAATTCTCCCACTTATACTAAAGCAAACTTTTAGTATACAATGAGACTGATAAAACTGATAATACTGATAATATCCATCTAACCATTACAATTCTCTCACTTATACTGAAAGTTCTTTTAGTATGGGAGGTAACGAAGCCCTATTCCTTCAACATGCTTGTCAAAGACCTTGGCCGGTAGACTCTTTGTAAATGGATCAGCCAGATTATCTACTCCTGCAATTTTCTGCACATCCACATCTCCATGCTTGACCAGCTGTCTCATGATGTGATATCTACTGTCTATATGTTTACTGGCTTGATGACTCCTCGGTTCCTTGCTGTTTGCCACTGCTCCCTGGTTATCACAATATATTGTGATACCCTTTGGCAAACTAGGAATCACATTAAGCTCGGTTAAGAAGTTTCTGAGCCATACAGCCTCTTTGGCAGCTTCACTAGCCGCCACATACTCGGCTTCCATAGTAGATAGCGCAATGCATTTCTCCTTTACACTTCTCCAAACTATGGCTCCACCTCCAAACGTAAACACATAGCATGTAGTAGATTTTCGTTTGTCCTTATCCGCCTGGAAATCCGCATCCACATAGCCCACCGGAATCAGTTCATCAGATTGGTAAACTAGCTTATACTCTCTAGTCCGTTTAAGGTACTTGAGTATATGCTTTACCGCCATCCAATGAGCTTGTCCTGGATTAGCCTGATATCTGGACACTACGCCTACAACATAGCAAATATCGGGCCGGGTACACTGCATGGCATACATGAGACTGCCCACAGCTGAAGCATAGGGAACCGATCTCATTTCTGCTATCTCCTTTGGTGTCGAAGGACACAAAGCCTTAGATAGCTAAACACCGTGTCTGAAAGGTAGAAAACCTGTTGGTCCCAAGACGGATACCTTGGTGTAGAGGGGGGGGTGAATACACCAAGGTTTAAAAACTTTTCCAAGTTAAAACTCTTTTGAGTAATTTGGGCCGTGTTCGATCCAATTTGGATGGCGGCTTGATCGACACTGTTGTTGTGTGCGGAATGTGGTGGATTTGGAAAGTACGTACATTCTTCAAATTATATTGCAAAAGCTCGTTTTACTTTTCGGTTAGTCGGTTGTATCATTGAAATGTATGCTTATGAGAGTTAGTAACATGCATAAAACATAGCGATAAATAACAAGAGCATCTTTAACGTGGTTCGGAGTAACCCCTCCTACATCCACGACCGGATTCACTGGTAATTCACTGCCACTTGGTTTCCAAGTACCAAGCAACTTCGCAACTCTAACCCGAGTCATGTTCCCGCGATTTGCGGGCGGCATCAAGCCTATGCATACCCTTCGGTTTCAGTGCGAAGAACCTAACTACTCGAATTACGCGCAGTAAGCGTACCTTTACCTAACCTTTCGGGTTTGGGTTTGGGTATGGGGTTCCAACTATAGAA
This sequence comes from Agastache rugosa, assembly GCA_031470985.1. Lineage (NCBI taxonomy): Eukaryota > Viridiplantae > Streptophyta > Magnoliopsida > Lamiales > Lamiaceae > Agastache > Agastache rugosa. Next base: position 14,479,238 of record CM062608.1, read on the forward strand.
CGAGTTCTTACAATGAAGAACAAGGAGTATGATGAACTCGTTCAAACTAGGCTTAAGATATTTATTCGATCTAATCTGCCTATGATCGAATATGTGAACAACTAAGAACACGGTGGTTTAGGTTGTTCTTAAGAAAGATTTGGCTTTGAAGATCGTTGTTCATTTTTCTGTTTTCTTCTATTCTTCGCCGTCTTTGTCAGCCCTCACCAACATGGTGGAGAGAGATATATATAGGTGAAGATTCAAACTAGCCGTTGGAAGAGAGCCGTTTGAATCTTACCTACTCTTGTTGACTTCGGCCTTTACCTACGAAGTAGGTATGTATCTGCGAAGAGCTATTCCTTCTCTCGATTGGTATCGCGTCGGACAAGATCTTCGACATCGGGATCTTGTCTTGGAGAAGGTCTTCGTCTTCGAGTCGCTAAGCGTCTCGCCGTATCTTCGGCGGCTTGGACTCGTTGTGTCTTGATTCCGAGCATCTTAGACCCGAGCCGTATCATCAGCCGACTAGTGTCTTCAACTGAGCTTGTAATCGACCCCGTTTGAAAGTATGTTTTAGACTCGAGCCGTGTAATCATCGACACTAAGCCGGGTCTTTTACCTTTGGGTCTTTGACAGTGGTTGAGATCCGTCATTGGTGGTCTTGATACTGCGGATCTTTGACTCTCGCTTGGTCTTGCTTTCTGGCGAGTCCTTTCTGTGAGTTCTTGGCTATTGCCTTGGGCGTAATGTCTTCATCTTGACGAATCTACTGTGAACTAAGAAACTCAATAAGCTCGAACAGGATTGAAACAACACAAAGTTTGTACATTCATCTACTCTCGGTTGAGTCATTTGGGTTTTGGTATCTATTCAAAACTCTATTAATTTTCCCAACAATTTCCCCCTTTTTGATGATGCCAAAACCTTTACAAACTTTTGCAGAAAAACAAAACAAAAATCCTAACTAAACTCTTCTTTCACTCGCTTACCTTGACGAAAGTTTACTCTTTCTCCAGGTTGTCTTTTCGGCTCGTCATTTGCCTCTTTTAGATTCGGCATTTCCGTTCAATCCTTTCCCCTTTTTATTTCCATTTTTACTGTCCTATTCTTTCACTCTTTCCCCCTTTTGGTTCATCAAAAAGATATTAGGAAGGCGGGAGTCGAGTACGACGGCGGCGTTCGCAATAATTCTTCCGTTCTTGGTAACTCAGGTCGGCTTGGAGTTGATACCAATTGATGCACTTTTGGCTCTTCCTTTTCAGATGATACCAATTGATGGTCTTTCTCAGCTGTATGACTCAGTTTGGAGTGAGTCATCATGGCCTTCTTCTATCGAGAGGCTCCGTTTTACAAGGTTCCCCTCAATTAGATGGTCCAATTGTGTTTTATCAATTTGGGTTTGGTCTCACGACTTGATAAATTCATTTTGAAATCCTTGGGGCTCACTATTTGAGTTAGTCCAGTTTGTGTCCGATTCCTTCTTGATGCGGTGATCCAATTTGAGTATTCCTGCTGGATGCTCTTCTTGAAGATCTTCTTGGGTAGGATGAGATCAATTGTTGATACCCAATTGATGGTGAATCTCTTTGGCAGAGTTCCTTCAGCTTGATTCCTCTTCTGGATTCTGCGATCCATGTTTGATCTAGCTTTGTTTGATATCCAGAGGATGACATTTGATAGTTCAGCTGGATTTCTCTCTTGATTCTCCACTTGAATATTCTGCTAGATTGACTTTGCCCTCAGCTGATATCACAGCTGAGTCGATTTCGACTCGGTGGAGTTCCCCCCGAATTTGATAGTAGGTGGCTTTCTTTTCTTAGCTACTTCCTACTTCACTTGAGCGAATTTTTCATCATCGGCTCAATTCTTTGATGAGGTCAATTTCTTCATGATTAGGCAGTTCATTGTTGCTTTGTGGGGTAGAATCTTCGATTTCACATTCTTTGCATCGCATTCACGGACCAGACGCTTGACATATTTTTTGAAGAGCTTTGAGGTAAGTAAAGAGCTTTGATCAGGATCTCTTTCTTTCACGTACGCTTGATGACTCCTCAAAACGCGCATGTCCCTCTTTGACACATTGTTATCACCCTTCGACACCCGATTGTGATTGGGTCCGACTTTGTTGTTGAGGGTTCCATTGATAACCCGTTTGTCCTTATCTTTTGTGAGTGATACTTGATTGGTCCTTGAAATGGTCATTTCTTCTTTGGACCTTGTTGACTCCATTTTGATGAGGTCCAATTCCACATTTAGGTCTGTCGACGATATCTAGCTTGATATCTCGTCATTGGAATCTTGTTGTGAAGCTCGGTTGGTTTTCGGCTTTATAACGAGATCCTTCTCATTTGTCTTTTTTAGTTGACCTTGATGTCCTGTGTTGGATGACATTCATCTTTGATTTTGATTCCATTTGGATTCTCCTCTTTCTTTGAGCTCTGTGATCAGTGAGCCAGTTCTTTCTTTTCTTGGGCTTGGAGTTGCCGAGCAGTTTTCTTCTTTGATAGGATCAGAAGTCGGCTTGATTATGTACGACCTCTTTGGTACGTCCTTGGCTTGGTTCAATTTGTGTTTGTATTGGTGGAGTCATTCTTTGATCGATTCGGCTTTGGCCATCTTCAAGGAACTTCTTGATCAGTGTGTTTTCTCATCTTCAAGCTCTGATCATTCTTCTTCTTGAGCTCATTCCTTAGCTCCGAATTCTCAGCTAGATTTCAAGGATTTCTAGTAATCTCTTGAAGTCGAGCACTTTTCGATGAGGTCTCTTTTTAGCGTATGTCAATCGTGCAGTATGTTGGGCATTCTACTTGATTTTGCTCTCTTTTCCAGTACATGTAGAGTTCCTCCTTGATTTGATAGTAGGTGGCTTTTTCTTGTTGCATCCTACTTCCTTTGATGAGGTCTCCGTTTGTATAAAGCAGGTAGACAATGTCCTAATCCAATTGATTCATCCTGCTTTACTCGATTCTTTTCTTGAGACCAATGTACTCGGTGTAATTGGTCGAGTTTTTAGTTTTGTATCCGAAATTGCTCTTTATTTCACAATTGGTCCTAATCGACTAGTCGGGTTTCTTCATTTTCTTCGTCGGTTGATTCGAAGATGTTCCGACATCTTAATCAAGGTGATCATCCTCATCCAGTCGGAGAAGGAGATTTGATCATCGTCCTATTTCGTTTCGAACCCTTTATCCTTTCTTCGAGAGGATGACTCAGCTGGGTTTCTCTTTGGGTAGAGTTGTTTGTCGTGATGAACCTTCACGATCTTCTTGTACATTTCCTTGCTGTGATCCAGCCTATTGATGCTCCGTACAAGCATGGCAACTTCGTGCAATTCTTCTTTGCTCATATTTTTGAACTCGCTCGACTTTTTGATCCCAGTGATTGGTGATCTTCTTGACTCTGCTGCTTGAGAAATCTCTTTTCCTTTGGAATCGGCTCCGTTTCATTCATCATTGGATGATTCTCCGCTTGTGATCCTCGCATCAAATTCGTTGGCTTTCAAGATGGAGAACAATTTTTCCGTCTCGTCTTTGTCAAGATCGATTCCGCTTTGGTGAACCACCTTGTGTGTACACCATTCGAGGAGAAGGCGCAAGAACTTTCAAGTTCTTATCTCGAGCTGTGTATTTCCGAGTTCGGATCGTCTCGATCTCGATGACGAGGTTGGAGAATCGAGCTCCATTTGATCAATGGACTCGTAGGGGAGCTTAGCTTGAAGTTGTCGAACTTCGGCATGCAACCGAGAATTAGTTCTCTTGAATTTTCGAGCCTTCGCGCTTGAGCTTGGCTAAAGTGTCCACATCCCCTTAGCATGTCTCGCGAGTTGATGATCTTGCGAGATAAGCGTCCACCGTTGAGGAGATGACGTTGCGAGCGTAGCTCTCCAATCCAAGCCTTGTGCTTCTCTTGCGATACTCGTTGTAGCTTCGCAACTTGCCGAGCAATCTTGGTTCGGCTCCGAGTGTGGTTTGCACTTTTCTTTCGACTTCATGATGATGATGGGTCCGTCTGTGATAACATCCCACATCATGTGTCGTTTTGCGCACGAGCTTTTAGTCGGAACTTCCATATACGATAATCATCGACGAAGAATGTCGGAAGATTCCGCACGAGGGAAGATTCCATGACGGTGCAATATAATGATTAAAAAAAAATTTTTTTTTTTTGAAACTTTGAAGGATACGGTTCGGTGACCACTATCGGCAAAGAAATGCGAAACTTGTCGAATACGGTGATATTTTGAACCCTTTGCTCATTACCGATTGTTGGTCCCCAAGACGGATACCTTGGTGTAGAGGGGGTGAATACACCAAGGTTTAAAAACTTTTCCAAGTTAAAACTCTTTTGAGTGAAATTGTTTGTGTTCGATCAATTTGGATAAGCGGCTTGATCGACAGTAGGCATGTGCGGAATGTGGTGGATTTGGAAAGTCCGTACGTTGCTTCAAATTATATTGCAAAGCTGCATTTCACTTTTCGATTAGTCGGTTTATGCGATTGAAATGTATGCTTATGAGAGTTAGTAACATGCATAAAACAAAGCGATAAATAACAAGAGCATCTTTAACGTGGTTTCGGAGTAACCCTCCTACATCCACGACCGCATTCACGGTAATTCCTTTACCACTTGGTTTCAAGTACCAAGCAGCTTCACAACTCTAGCCGAGCTGTGTTCCAACGGTTGGGCACCATCAAGCCTATACGCCTTCGGTTTCCGATGCTGAAGAACCTAACCACTCGAATTACGCGCCGAGCAAGCGTACCTTTACCTAACCTTTACGGGTTTGGGTTTGGGTATGGGGTTCCAACTATGAACGAGTTCTTACAATGAAGAACAAGGAGTATGATGAACTCGTTCAAACTATGCTTAAGATATTTATTCGATCTAATCGCCTATGTTGAATATGTGAACAACTAAGAACACGGTGGCAGGCTGAGTGTTCTTGAAAGATTTGGCTTTGAAGATCGTTGTTCATTTTTACATGTTTTCTTCTATTTCTTCGATCGTCTTGTCAGCCCTCACCTGTGATGGTGGAGGAGAGATATATAGGTGAAGATTCAAACTAGCCGTTGGAAGAGAATGCGTTTGAATCTTACCTACTCTTGTTGACTTGGCCTTTACCTACGAAGTGTACGTATCTGCGAAGCTATTCCTTCTACGATTTGACTGCGTCAGACAAGATCTTCTGACATCGAGATCTTGTCTTGGAGAAGGTCTTCGTCTTCGAGCTGCTAAGCATCTCTGCTGTATCTTCAGCGGCTTGGACTGCGTGTCTTGATTACGAGCCGTCTTGAACTGAGCCGTATCATCAACCCGAGCCGTGTCTTCAACTCGACTGTTGGTAATCGACCCGAGCCGTGTTTTAGACTGGCCGTGTCATCGACACTAAGCCGGGTCTTTTACACCGAGCCGGGTCTTTGACACCGAGCCGGGCTTCCGTCATTGAAGCTGGGTCTTGATCTGCACGGGATCTTCGACTCTGCTTAGTCTTGCTCTCTTGAGTACGCTCTGAGTTCTTGAGCTGTCTGCTTAGCTGTGTCTTCTGCTGTCTTCAGCGAATCTACCTGTAAACTAAGAAACTCAATAAGCTCAAACAGGTGAGCTGGAAACAACACAAAGTTTGTACATTCATGTACTCGGTTGGGGTCAGCTGGGTTTTGGTATCTATTCAAAACTCTATTAATTTTCCCAACAAAACCTTTCTTGGCATTCTGCATGCTGAACCTTGCTAATACAGTATCAATATAGGGTGTTTGAGACAAGCTCAACATTCTCCTAGATCGGTCACGACCAACCTTAATTCCGAGAATATACGCTGCCTCTCCCAGAACCTTCATTTGAAACTGTTGGGATAACCACTCTTTTATGCCTGACAATACATTCACATTATCACTAATGAGAAGTATATCATCTACATAAAGTACAAGAAATACCAAGCTTCCATCGATACACACTCGGTACACACAACTCTCGGTTTCACATTGTTCAAAACCATAAGATTTCACAACGTCATCAAACCGTTTGTTCCATGACCGTGAAGCTTGCTTAAGTCCATAAATGGACTTCTTGAGCTTCCAAACAAGATGCTCTTCTCTTTCCTTTATGAACCCTTCCGGTTGTAGCATATAGATGTCTCTATCTTTCTCAAGATACCCATTCAAGAATGCGGTCTTGACATCCATTTGCCACACCTCCAAGTTCATATGAGCAGCCATGGCCATGAGAGCTCGAATTGACTTAAGCATGGCTACTGGCGAAAAAGTTTCATCATAATCGATTCCCTCTTTCTGAGTGTAACCTTTCGCCACTAGTCTCGCTTTGAAGGCCGTAACCTTCCCGTCAGCTCCACTCTTTCTCTTGTATACCCACTTGCAACCTATGGCTGTCTTGCCTGCAGGTAACAAGCATTTCTCGTATACATCCATGGTAGTAATGGAATCGAATTCAGATTCCATACAAATCTGCCAATTGAGAGCATCTGGATCTACTAATGCCTTAGAATAAGTCCAGGGGTCGGCTTCCACCTCCTCATTGTCCGGTAAATCTAAAGATTCACCATACAATGAATAACGACTGGGTTTGTTTATAACCCTCCCACTACGACGAGGCTCTATAGCAGATGTAGTATCGATAGTCTGCGCAACTTCTGATGGTATCTCATCTTGCACACTTGGCTGAATAGGTTGACTTGTCATCATCCCCTCTCCTCTAAGTTCTTCCAGAACTATTTCACTTCTTGGTCTATGATTAGTTACATAGTCCTCTTCCCAGAATCGTGCGTTAGTACTAATAACCACTTTCTGATCCTTAGGACAGTAAAAATAACCACCTTTCGTTCCCCTAGGATATCCTACAAACAGCTTTACTTCAGTTTTAGGTCCCAACTTATCAGCATCTTTGTTTAACACATGTGCTGGACTGCCCCAAATTCGGATGTGGTTAAGACTAGGCTTGCGCCCAGACCACAGCTCGAACGGGGTCTTTGCAACCGTTTTTTAGGGAACTAAATTGAGTAAATAAGCAGTTGTTTCCAAGGCATACCCCCATAACGAAATTGGTAAAGATGCAAAACTCATCATAGAACGAACCATTTCTAGAAGTGTTCGATTTCTTCTCTCTGACACACCATTCCGTTGGGGTGTTCCCGGTGCAGTCAACTGAGATGTAATCCCAGATTCTGACAAGAATTCTTTAAACTCGTTACTGAGGTATTCGCCACTGCGATCAGACCGCAATGACTTGATACTTTTACCATGTCGTTTCTCTACTTCCGCCTTAAATGTCTTGAACTTGTCAAAACATTCAGACTTGTAGCGTAACAAGTAAACGTATCCGTATCTCGAGTAATCGTCAATGAAAGTGACAAAATACTCATACCCTCCACGAGCTTGAGTAGACATGGGTCCACACAAGTCAGAATGAACCAATTCTAACACTTCTTTGGCTCTATACCCCTTGGCCTTGAAAGGCCGAGTCGTCATCTTTCCTTCTATACAGGATTCGCAGACTGGGGTTGGTTCTAGTTGGAATGACTCCAAGATACCATCGGAAACCAATCTTTGGATCCTATTTAGATTGATGTGACCCAATCTTAAGTGCCAAAGAAGAGTTTGGTTCTCTAGAGAAGAAGCCTTTCTCTTCTTTTGGTTTGAAGTTAAGGAATAAACTGATGAAGAAGAATCATACGAAGCATTAACAGTATAAAGATAATTAACCAATATGCCATAACAAATAATCTTGTCGTCTCTCATAAAAGTATCACGACTATAAAAAACTACTGAATATCCATCATTCGATAACATCGAAATAGAAATCAAGTTTTTGCGAAAATCTGGCACATATAAAACGCCTTTCAATACTAGAACTGAATTCGGAAAAGATAAATGAACATCTCCAATAGCAGCAACATCCACTCTTGCCGCATTTCCCATGGAGATGGTCAACTCGCCTTTACTCATCTCCCTTTTCAGCAGAAAACCCTGCAAGGTGTAACAAACATGATCAGTTGCTCCGGTATCTACTACCCAAGAATGAGTAGAACTCGAAACTAAACATGTTTCCGTTACTAGAGCAAAGGACGTACCTTCCTTCTTCAACAAGGGACAATCAGTCTTCCAATGTCCAGGCCTACTGCACTTGAAGCATTTTCCAGTTCCTTTCACCTTCGGCTTTTTAACACCTCCGGTAGGAACAATCTTCTTACTCCCACTTTTTTCTTGGCCTTTCTTGCGATTTGGCCCCTTCCACTTTTTCCCACCTTTCGGTGCAAAGCGGGAGCTATTCGCAGTAGCAAGTGCCTGTGGACTCTTCCCCATAACTCCCTCGGCTGCAACCAATTCATTAAGCAACTCGTTCATAGTGAACTTTTTCTTGCTCATCACTGCGTTGAGACGGAAGTTTTCATAAGACTTGGGGAGAGTATGGAGTATCATGTCAACCTTGGCTTCATCCATGATACCTCCACCGAACTGATCTAGCTCATTGAAATGATTAATCATTCCGAACACATGCTCGTGCACAGACGCGCCTTCTGTTATCTTCGAGGCCATGAATTTCCTCATGAGCTCGAAATGGGCTGATCGATCAGATTCTCCAAAGAGCTCTTGAAGGTTTCTCATAATTGCAGCTGCAGTCTCAAGAAACTGATGTTGCTGCTGCAAATTGGAGGTCATAGTGGTCATAATATAGGCTTTCGCCATATTATTGGCCTTATGCCACCTCCTATGAGCTTCCCTATGCTCCTCGGTAGACCGAGCAGTTGGGGCTGCAGGGGCAGGAGTAGTGAGTACAAAATTGTACTCTTCAGCAGTTAGGACATATCCCAGGTTGCGCTTCCATTCCACAAAATTTGGTCCGGTAAGCGGCTTAGCAGTAAGAACATTCAATAACGGAGTAACAGTCATATCTGAAAAATTAAACATGCAAACGCATATAAGTCACTTATTATTGCATAAAATTCGAAAACTTTAATATTGTAACCTTTTGATAAAACAATATTAACATAATTCTCCATTAGCCCAAGTGATTTACACGCAAGCCACGATCGTGTGGTCGTTTACGTGCGCACCACTTGACCAGACACCCAGTCTTTAATCTTACTCCATGCCAAGTTTCCTTATGACAAATAAGATTAATAAACGGACTTTATCTAGACCATATTAACTTGAAAAGGGACTCCGATGGGGAGTTGTATTCAAATTAATATCTAAGCAATGACCACAATTTAACCAATCCGAAAATACTCCGCGAGTTGATATAATTACTAGAATAATATCGCCTGAGAAATTATTTTCTTGGTTATCTTATTTTAATCTCTCCTAGAATATGCTGCAGGAATTAATACGGGTAAGCCACGATAGTGTGGACGTTTACACGCAAAACTCCCACTATTCACGAGATAAAAATATCCTTTTAGAAGTTTAACTGACAATCCTATAAATTGAGAGAGTGCGCAAGCCACGATCGTGTGGACGTTTACACAAACCCACAATTTAACTTGTCTTAAACCAATTGTTGAGGTCTAATCAAATTTAATTAAATAAATTGATTTTATACTTGCTTAGTCTCTTTGGTTCAAAAGGTTTTATTGCATGCATATCACGAAAACAGGGAATTTTCTAAACATGTTGTTCTAGAACTCACATAATAAATCATGCTCGCTTGAATTCTAAAACATGCTTAGAAACGCGATGAAACCTAGCATGCAGTTTTCTAAACGCAAATATTTGCAAATTAATCAAATATTTCATGCTTTAGAACACCTCAACGGTGATTAAATCCACGACATGCAAACATGCTTTTTACGACAAAATAAAATTTTGCCGTCTTATCGTGGATACTTTGGAACATGTCCGTCCCTGCCTATTTTATTACATCGAATAAAATAAATAGAATAAATAAACTCCTAACTATTACAAAATAGTCTTGGTCTTGGTCTTGGGTCTTGAAGCTTTAAATCTGGCCCAAAAATAATTAACTTGGGCTTCCACCATTAAATAACAAATCTGGACCAGTCAACTCATTAAATCAAGTCACAAGCCCAAAACCTGAGCCCAAGCTTCTGACCCAGCCTCCGGCCCGAAGCCCGAACCCGCGGCCCGTAACCACTCCAGCCCACGACCAGTGACCCGCTGCAAACCCTAGGGTGGTTTCAACCCTAATTGCAGCCGCCACCTTTCCGGCGCCGTTTCCACCGGCAAACTAGCCGCCCCCGCCGGAAAAATGCAACAACACCGCAGCAGCTTTGGAATCCAGCGACGTGTACCGGCGTCGACCGTGCCACCTCCACCGCGGCACCGATCAACCCCAATCATCGCCTCCATCCTTTTGCCGCTGCTTCCTTCTCCGGAAAAGCTATGGCTACGGCTAGCTTGGGATCCCACCACGCACGCTGACAGTGACCGCACCACCACCACTGTGGCGCAGATCAGCCACAACGACGCCGCGGTCCTTCTGCCGTCGTCAATCCTCTTTTCTTCTTCTTCCTCTTTCGTTTTGCTCTCGAACAACAGTTACAAGAAAAACAAAACGAAAAAAAAACAGAGAGGAAAAGATAAAACTAATCTATCCATGGATTTTCTCATGGATTACAGCAGATTCAAGCCAAACCGGCAAAACGACGAAAAATAAATTTTCCCACGATAAAACGACGAAAAAAATGAATCTGCAAACAAACAGAAATCCAAAACAAGGATTTACTGTTCGTTAATCCGACAGAGCCAAAATAACTGATCCGGGCTCTGATACCAACTGTAGGAAACGGCTATTTGACTAACCGATTCGATTTGCCCACGGATCTATTTCGGTTATCTAACGAACACTCGTAAATCCAACCTATGCATGCTCCTATGAAATAAATGCAATCATATGATGTTTTAACGATATACCTGCAAACTTGACGGTCAGAGACTCCAGAGTGGATCTTCTGAATTGTTCCCGTAGCAGGACTCGTCGATGGATGGGATCGAACTTCGAGATCCTCTACTCAAGAAAACCGCCGCCTTTTTTTTTTATTTCTCTCTGGGATTTTTAGTTCTCACTTATTTTTCACATAAACAACTAATGACTTATTCCTAATATTTATAACTGGTATACAATACCTAATAAATATTAGAGCCCATAAGTCAAACCCATGTCAAAGCCCAGATGGGCTTGACCTTAGAGAAATAGGCGCCACTTTCTAGGAGCTGGGCCAGCCGGGCCAATTCAGGGATCTACTAGTTTAAATAAGATTTAGGCCTCTCAGTGTCTAACTTCTTTTATTCAGCCCAGAATAATAAATTAGAACACAAATATTAATTTATTCCACTATAAAATTAATACCGAATTACCATCCTATTTATTTGATGAGTCGGGGCTAGTATTAGACTTAATTAATCCCCGTGTTTAAGATTACAAATATCCATTAATTAATTAACAACTTCTGACAGCTCTATAATTAATTAATAAGTTAATTAATAATAATTAACATCTTGAGTGCTACCACTTAAACTTATTATCATACTGGAATTAATTCCACCTGCAGGGTTTAGTATGATAAACTTATTAAGTTTCTCAAGGGATATTATCAGCCTGTTATTAGCAGGACATTGAATCCTTAATTGCAGTTTTATTGCATATCAAATAAGAATCGTCATCACCCAAAATATCGAGCATATTGAGCTTATAGACCTGGCTCTCACCCTTGATAAATCAAAGTAATAATCAATTACTTATTTATATCAATAAACTCAATTAAAGCTAAGATTAATTTAAGTCATCGAGATCTTGGTTCTTAAGTCAGATTAAAGAACTCATCTCACTGTGATCCTTTCAATACGTAAACTTATTATGATACGTAAACGTACTAGCATAAATAAATAGCCAAGATAAACTATTTATCATTTATGCTACAGTCTAAACCAACAACTTGTCCTAAGTTGTCTCGACTGTGAAATTAATTTATATCTCATAAGAAACCAATTATATGATCTTTTGTGATCTACAACACACCATATAATCTATAATATTGAGATAAATGGACATTAATTTAATTATGCAACAATAATAATTCAGATAGGAAAATCATAGTGAATATAAGGAATCAATGTATACAAGCATAAAGGCTTGCTTTCAGTATACAACCCTTCACTTTGTACATGGAACCGGTTGAATTGACGAGTAGCATATGAACGGGTTGAATTAAAATAAAATCGAGTCTTTGAACTCGAGCTTGAATACCTCATTATCGAGTATCTGACAAGCCAAACTCAATCACAATGACAAAAGCTCAACTTGAGCTCGAATACACAAGAATTCGAGCAGATAGTAAGAGCATATGCATCGGTAGTTTTTTAGGGGGTGGGCGGAGGGTGGGCGCAACGATGGCGCCCAGAAGAGGGCGGGTGGGGTGGGCGCATGTGCGCCCGGGCGGAGTGGCTGGGCGGTGTGGTTTCTTCGCCACGTGTCAGCGTGGGGTTGGTCAACGGTTTAACCGTTGCCCGACGGTTAAATTATATATATATTTTTTTTAATTTAAAATTATAATTTTTACTTATAAATACGACATATTATTCCATTCATTTTCACCTCATTCTCTACATTTCTATCTCAATTTCTTCTAAATTATCTCTACAACTTCTTATATTTTTGTGCTACAAATGGATCCCAATCAAAATTGGTCTTAGTTCGGTTCTAGTGATGCAAGTTTCGATCCCAATAACCCAAATTTCTACGGCAATTTTCGACCTCCATCCTTCCAAAATGTCTTCACCCCCAACCGTCCTCAATTTCCTCTGGGTTACGACTCTGTGCCGCAATATTCACCCGGTTCCGCCTATGTCCCTCAATTTTCGCGCCGGGGCTTTCACCACGTATCCTACACATCCGGCACCTTCTCCCTGCGACTTCCAATCGGCCGTTAATTTGGACTCGTCTGAGGACCAAGTAAACGTGGAGTACGAGGAGCCCGCGGTTACTTCTACGCCCAAGAAAAAGAGTCGGGGTAAAGCCACTACCCGAGGCAAAAGAGGCAGCAGACCTGAAGGCGGCCGGGGCAGTCGGGGCAGCGGGGGAAATAACTATAGTGAGGCCGAGATGGAGTGCTTGGCTCGTTGTTGGGTCGATATTAGCCACGTCCCTATTGTCGGCAACACCCAAAAATTTGGAAAATATTGGGAGCGAATCATGGAGTGCTACAATCGCCTCCGTCCCGAGGGAACGAAAGCGCGAAGTGAGAAGCAATTGCGCAGTCATTGAAAGAGAACCAAAGATTTGTTGATTCTCTTTCAATAAATCTACAAGGATGCTTCGGAGCAATATCATAGCGGCAAGGACATTTTCCAAAGGGCACTAGCGGAGTGGCAGAATAAATTCTACACCCCATTCAAGCATTTGGATGCTTGGAACGTGGTTAGGGATACGCCGAAGTTTCATATTATCGTCTCTTCCAGCAAAGTCAAAGAGAATATCGCCAAGCGATCCAAGATCCGAGAAGACGGGAGCTACACCACGACATCAAAAGCTTCAACTCCAAGCATTCCAAGCACTCCGGGCATGACGAGCGGCGGCGAATTCACTTCGGGAAGCACTCGCGCCGCACGTCCAATGGGAACGAAAAAGGCAAAGGCATTAGCTCGGGGAAAAGGTAAAATTTCTGCTGACATAGAAGAGAAGTTTAATGCTATGCAATATCAAATTACGAGGCAGGCAAACTACGAGATTCTAACTCGAGACACAACGGGCATGGCATCCGACGCGCTCCAAAATCATCTTGCGTTTTGTGCAATGCTCAGGAAAGAAATGGGACTCACCGACCCCGCCGCCTCAGAATTAATGTATTTTTTTAATTTATTTTTATGTAATGTTTTTTTTTCAATTCAATAAAATTTGCGTTTAAAAATTAATGTTATTTAAATTATGAAAATAAAAATAAAATTGAAACATAAAATCATTAAAATAATAGGTATGTCCACCTTAATTTGTGCCCATCAATGTGACCAACTTTCTTGTGCCTACCCTACCCCACCAATATCCCACAAATATTAATTAAATATTGGTGGGCACAACTTTTTGTGGCCACCAACGTGAGTGCTCTAATCAGCTCGGCTCGGTTCGATTGCAATCATACACTATCCACATATTCATTGAAGATTCCCCACATCTTTCAAGAGGGCGCTTTATAAATTCGAAATGTTTAATTCAAAATCCTCTTTTAATTTTGGCCGGCTATGAAAGAGGTAGATGTGACATCTAGCTAGGTGGAAGTCTATGCTTACTTATAAAAACGTGGACGATGAATAGTAACAATCGATGTGATTCAGTCAATGAATAAATAATACAATACCCTCACTCTAAAATATACTACCCTCAATAAATAAATAAAAAAAAAACAGTGGAACGATGAATACATATTTTAATTAGTAAACGATCGATATTCCACCCTCTTTATGAAATCTACATAGATAGTTTCATATTTCGATATGTCTTAACGTTGTTTTGTCTTTTCCTCTCATTATGCCATAAAACAAAATGACTAAATAGTTACATATATCACAAAGTATTATCTTAAACTATCAACTTTGATAACTAATACTTGAATTTTAAAAAAGTATGCAAATGCATCCCCTTATATATTTTTGTGTACATCAAAGCTTAGTAGGATTGTTGGAGATTCGACGTGGAACTGTGAAAATGCACGTGTAAAGACATATTTGATTTTCTCTTTTTTTTTTCAAATTTCAAAACAACATTCTTTTGAGTTTATGTGACGTTAGAGAGAAAAAAAATTACGCATGTAATTTCACATCAAACCACATCAAATCCACGACTATCCTACCCAACTTTAACGTATCAGAAATTTTTCCCAAGATAAATTTAAGTATATAATTTCTCATAGTTTGGATATTAATTAATCAATGTTGATCGTTTTAGAAAAATGGTGATAAGTTGGGATATACTCCGTCCGTCTACGACCTCTATTAGCTTGTATTTCTTTTTTGGTCCATCCACCACATATTTGCTTGTTTTTATTTTTAGTAATAGGTTCTACAAATTCCACTTATTTTCAACCATACAACACATCAAAAACAAAACTCTTATTCCACTCATAACACATAGTTAATTAAATTATTGATACTCGTGCCGGTCAACAACGAGCAAATAAGTAGTAGACGGGGGAGTAAATCATATAATTGATTTTTTAGCATACACACATGACATGACCCTTCACATGGACTGTTTTGTAGCCTTGCCGTCTAATTCAAATCATAGACACAATGATTCATATCATCGTTCAAACAAAACCATCCATAATACCATTCAACACCATTTTTTTTTCATTATAAATTTACACCTAGGCTATAATAATTTATAAATACATACGTATATATATATATATATATAATATGTTCTGAATCAATCTATTTAGTCATTTTTTATTAGAAATCTTAAATCTAAACATATTTTACAGCTTGACATTAGATCGAACATATGGCGGGCAAGACTAAAAGCGATGCAAATAAGAAGTTTGGAGTTATTACAAGAGCGAGAGACATCTACGCCAAAGCTCTCTGCAATTGCGGCGATCAACGCAGTGTCGTAAACTGCACTGTTCCTCGAAAGTCGTACAACGTCGGACCGTCGAAAGAGATTGATGGCGAAGATCTCCGCGGTCTGATGCAGCTCCTCTCCATGGGAAAAGGTGGCGGCGCCAAGGTGGATGTTGATTCGGAGGGGAATATTGTGTGGAGGAAACCGCCGGCGGCGGAGAGCAGCTACGGCGGAGGTGTCGGAAGAATTGGGAGAATTGATGAAGACAGGTTATGTTGTTTTAATGAAGGAGATGTTATCAACAAGCTTAGGTATTCTAGGAGTATTAATAATGCAATTAATATTACAAAGTTCGCTTAACCGTGGTAATATATCTTGTCGGCGAACAGAGAAATTTCAAATTTAATCTCTGCCGTTTTGTAAAAAATTAAATTATTAGGTCCAACTAAAAAAAAAGTTTATATATATTTTAAATTTTACAAGGTTGGCCTTTTTCTTTTAAAAAAATATATTGGATGGAATAGTGAGGAAGTTTTGTTAATGAAATGTTCACATTTTTCTTCTAAAAAAAAAAAAGAAATGTTCACATTTTTTTAGGGTAATTTTCACTTTAATAGCTAAACTATTCAACTTTTCACAATTATATTCCAAACTATTAAAAATATCAATTAAATAGCCAAATTATTGAAATTTTCACAATTGTATTCCAAACTATTAAAAATATCAATTAAATGGCCAAACTATTAAAATTTTCACAATTATATTCTAGGTCAAACTTTCGCGACGGAAATTCAAGGTGTCACGTGGGAAATTTATTTTGGTTGAGTTTTGTAGGATTTAGAATTTTGAAATTCTAAATATATTTCTGGCGTGACACCTTGAATTTTCATCGCTGAAAGTTTGACCTAGAATATTATTGTGAAAACTTCAATAGTTTGGTCATTTAATTGATATTTTTAATAGTTTGGAATATAATTGTGAAAATTTCAATAGTTTGGCTATTTAATTGATATTTTTAATAGATTGGAATATAATTGTGAAAAGTTGAATAGTTTGGCTATTAAAGTGAAAATTACCCCTTTTTTTATGAATATCTAATATTTAAGGTTGTATAATTTTTTAGAGCATAAAATATGACGTCATCAGCTGCATGCATATTTATATATTGAGATTAACGCATGATCGATGATGGAATTGAAAAGAGAAAATTTAGTGATACGTTTTTTACAATCCATGTAAGGTCGTGATATTAATTGTAATTTCTTTCTTAAAATAATTTTGGGTATGTGTATTCAAATGGCCTAAACTATACTTGTATACCTGAAAACGATCCACACTATCTTTATCACACATAAATAACTTAAACTGTCGAATTTCCACACTAATACGACAACTGTTAATGTTTTTCATGGACCATATCGTATGAATCATCTAACTTAGTTACTTAGCACAAGCTCGTCAAACGTGGAATAATATCACAACAATTCTTTTAATTAAACCTTATTACTATTACCTAAATGACGTCGTTATCTTTTCATGAAAAAACAGATGTAAAATTAGTATAAATATTTTATTTCTATATAGTATCAATAATACTCCCTCCGTCCCGCTATTAGTGGCTCATTTTTCTTTTTGGGTTGTCCTGCTATTAGTAGCCCGAACCCAAAATAGCAAAAATTAATCCTTTAAAAAATATTGACCCTTTCACTCTTTTATCTTTTACACCTTCTTCTTAATATCCATGCTCAAAAAGTATGAGCCATAAATAACGGGATGAAAGGAGTATGAGTTATTTTCGTACAAACTCGTTTTTAATTTAGCCCAATAATATTAAAATTAGAATGCATATGGCAAAATTGGGCCTGGTTAGCCCAGCCTACTCTTAAGGGGATCTTCATACACATGGATTGGGCTTCGAGAGGACCTCGATTTTAGCAAGGCGATATTGGGTTTTAATTTAAATATATTCTTTTCTCGAAATGTCCTTGCATAATTTTTTTTTTATTTTTTTTAAAAGGTCCCTAAACTGTAATAAATTTACTCGTCAAGTCTTTTTAAATTTAAGACCAATGAAGCAAATAAGAATTTAAGGACCAATAGATTGAAAAAAATTAAAATTTTTAGTACCCGTAAAGATAAAAAAAAATGCATTTGGTACATACATTTCAAGTGATGTGGAGCTTTAAGTAATGATTGTTTGACAATGTGATTAGCAATGTATAGTGTAGGTCAAATTTAGATATGTTATGGGTAAATTGGAAAGTTTTGGAGGAGGGGACAAAAACAAAAGAAAACAAGGAAATAATAATTCAATTCGGAATTGATGAAAATGGGATAGGTTTAATTTATTATGGGTTGGACGATGGGGCATATGGGCTAATGTCTGAGGCATGTATATATATGTATATATGCACTGTATCTCTCTACTGTCTAATTTCATTCATTATTTCTTTTCTACTTTGCACAATCATAATCAACTTCCTCTCTGTGGTCCTATTCCTATTCATTCATCTCTTCAATTAATTTCCTCATCACCCTTTATCATCATGCACCAGCTGTCTCCATAAAATTGGTATATATATATATATATATATATATATATATATATATATATATTATCAAATAAATTTATTATATTATTATTATTGTCTTTACCATCTCCATTTTGTCAGATGTGATCATATCCGATGATGCTCAAATCATTCGTACAAATTCATGTACATGGACATGTACATCCTTTGGATCCAATTAAAAATGATTATAGTTTATGGTTTCGGGTGAGTTTCATAAATGACACGAGCTTCAAAATATTTGTAAGAAACTCTGACATTTGGAAGAACTTTTAAATATGACATGATAAGTATTTTTTTGAGAATCAAAATCTAACTCAACTCGACGGAGACACACGTGAAAATTATAAAAAGCTCATACTGAACTTGGATAGTTGTGTCACGCTTGTCTTTGTCGAGTTCAGTCAGGTTTTAGTCCCGAAAAATACCTTCAGTGCTATATTTAAAACTTCGTTCCAAGATCAGAGCTTTTTACAAATAGCTCAAAAACTAGACAAATAACTATCATTATCCCTCTTATTAATTAGTGAATATATATGTAGAAGCTAGCATACACCCACCTTTTATTTGATATTGTACCTCTTCTATGTCTCATATTTAATCATCTCTAAAACCCTTCAATTTTGTAAGTATATAATTTGTTACCACAAACAAAATGTAGATTTTAGAGTGTGTTATCTAGTGTAAGCAACTGCACATATATTTGCAGCTTCACTGCTACAAAACACATGGCTGTGGGCCTGCAAGAAAAGCAGATGTTAGAAGTAATAGCTACAGCACTGAGAAAAGTTGGCAACTGCAGAGAGATAAGGAGTAGAAGATATTATTTACTGTCAATAGAGGAAGAGTGTTGTCATCAAGATTGGGAACAGTCCTAGGTGAAAATTTAATTTCTCACAATTTTGGAAAAATAAAAAAATATTGTTTTTTCTTTCTTTTTTTTTCACATAGGGATTGGGGGGCATTGTTTTGGTAGGACAAAAATGTTTCCCTCCATACCCTTTGGATCCTATCCCACAACATAATTCACTGCAAACAAAGAACAATCCAATCATCTTATACTATATACAAGTATTTCTCTCTTGGGTTTTTGTTTGCTTACTTTCTATGTATTGATTGCTTTGTTGGGATTCAACTTTCTTTCCTACTAAGTGCCATGGGAAGACTTCAGAAGTTGAGCCTTGGTTGGAGCTATAAATTGAAAATTTTATAAAGCAAGTCAAAAAAAAAAAATCTTGCTACCTAGCTTTTTTTTTGAAAAAAAAAAGTATCGGATTATCCTATATTCGCCCAATTAATAACCCAAGATTGAATTCAAACGAGCTTTTCTTGGACCAAATTTAGAACATAGTGATCGAAGCCTATACTAGATTACATACTTAGAAGCCCATCAAAGCATAAATTTCCCTACCAATTTTTTTTTCTTTTTTCAATTGATACAAAAAAGTAATTTTGAAGTCAATTTTGAATTTAAAATGAAAAATAGATTACATACTTAGAAGCCCATCAAAGCATAAATTTCCCTACCAATTTTTTTATTCTTTTTTCAATTGATACAAAAAAGTAATTTTTCAAGTCAATTTTGAATTTAAAAAGAAAAAGGACAAGGTCCATCATGGAAGAAGGTAGCAGGGTTTAAGTCCCACCGAGCCAAAAAAAAAAAAAAGGTAATTTGTTCTTATAAAGTCGTCAAATTGTTGGTGTTTAGTGTGAAATATTATGCAAAAATTAGCCTCCATCAACAATTTGAATTGTATTAAAATTATCTTCTTGAAATATCGAATTCAAAACTTAGGAAATGCAGCATGAGAAGATTTTTCCTGCGTGCAGCCGTAGATGATATTCTACTAAAAGGAAATTGTAGATATAAAAATCATTAATTAATAGAGCATGAATAGTTCCAAAGAAGAGATAATAAAATAAAAAGAGGATATTATGTTGTAATGGGTGAGGAAGATCTGAGGCAGGATCTGTACACTTTGAAAAGGGTCATAAAGATGCATATGAAATATTCCAACATGTGTTTTGGCTTTACCCCTCTTCTCTGACTGCCCATCACCTAGGATTACAAAATCTTTTCATCCTTACACATCATTTCATCTTACATTATAATTAATGTTCCAAAATACCAAAAAAAAAAATGTTTTTTTTTCTTTTCCATCGTTTTCTTTTTTATTATATATGTCAAGTGGAAGAACTATTAAGGTGCAGCATTGTCCGGACACTAAGAGACAATTAGGTCTTGTCCACATTATAGCTAAGTGTTTCTTTAGTTTGTTTTTTAATTTCCTTCTAATGAAGAAGGAAATTAGTTAAAGGGGTTTGCGACACTACTAAAATAAGTTTGTAGTTAGACATTATATATATATATATATAGGGCGCGGATCAAATAAGAACACTTTCTTATGTGAGAAATAAGAACAAATCTGGACCCTTGATCTTTGATGATCTATGGTCCAGATTTAACCGTGCATTTAATTACTCTAATTTATGCATTTCAATGCTAATGCATTAAGTTATTGTAGTTTATGCATTAAAATATTTATGCATTTAGTTTCTGCATTTTATGCATCTCCGATGTAATAAAAATGCATTGTTCTTACGTTCTTATATAAGATGTGTTCTTACCAGATCCGCTCTATATATATATATATATATATATATATATATATATATATCAACACGTCGTTTGTCATAAATGTATCATTACTCGCATATTATTTTTGGATATGTCAATTTTAAAGTATATGTAGTGTTCAAATTCATGACTTTTCAATCACAATGTCATCTTCTTCGCTAACTATATAGGTCATTCAATGAAGACGACAATTGTACATATTATTAAATATGTCAAAATCAATAAATCATCAATAATAAGCTATCATTAATGATATTAGGCGTTGACACGTACTTAGGACTTAGGAGCTCTAACTTTTCCTGGCTTATAAAAGAAGAATCCAATGCATGGTAAAGTTGGAAAATCTTTGAGATTTTATGTCAATTTTATGAACTAAATAAAGTGTAAAAATATAGGCAAAACAAATGCTACATGATTTATACTTGCTATGGTCCATACTATAGATCCCTCCAATGTGGAGAAAGAGATACATATAATTGGCCCACTTAATAAATACTAGTTTCTAGCTATCTTAGAAAAGAAAAAAAAATATCTTAGTTTCTGACTATTATTGTTACACGGTACTAATTAAATCTCGGTTTCTGACAATAATTATTGTTATCTTTGTACTCTATTCTAGTCCCAAATGAAATTTCTTGATTCAGTTTAAGTGGAATCGGACAGTACTTAAAAGGTGGAAATTGTTATAAAATAAATTATCCAAGTTTTATTTTGTACTCATTTTATTTTGATTGAATAATTATACCTATATACTAGAGGTTGCGGGTTATTTTACCACAAAAAAAAAGTAAAAGTTGGCTCATACATATATATAGAGGTGGCCAAAAAAACCGAAACCGCCGGAACCGAACCGAAACCGGCGCTTCCGGAACTGAAACCGAACCACCGGTTCCGGTTCGGAACCGAGAACCGCATCAACGGCGGTTCGATTCTGGTTCCAAAATTGCGGAACCGAGACCACCGGTTTCGGTTCCGAACCGCCGGTTCTTCCTATTTTTTTATTTTTTTTACATTTTTATCTATATTTATGTTACAATTCATATTTATTCCACCTAAATGTTATGTTAGAATGCCCAAAATTACAATTAAACAAGAAAAAGTAACAAAAAAATGAAAAAAACGAAAAAAAATTTGAACCTCAAAACATGCGGTTCCGGTTTGGAACCGCCGGAACCGCGGAACCAAACCGAAAGTTACGGTTCCGGTTTGGAACCGAAACCCAAGTAATCGGCGGTTCGGTTACGATTCCCTTGGGGTTGAATCGAGAACCGCCGGTTCGGTTCCGCGGCCACCTATACATATATATACCACCAACTTCCACAAAAAGTATCGGCTTAAAATATTTGGATGATTAAGTAATTAAACTTCTTTATGAAATTGGATATATTTAATAGCTACGTATACCACTAAGACAAATTTTAGAGATCTTGAATGTTGAAGCAAAAGGGAGCACAAGGGGCTACACCTGAATTATAAATTTGACAAAAAACCATTGTTGCCAATTTGCCATTATTTTTATGAGACAGGAAAATCTTGAATCTTTAAAAATGAAATTCCACTGGGTTTTTTTTTTTTTCATTTCTTTCTTTCTTTCAAGCTGTTTCTCACTTGTGTTACAGCTATGAGAGAGAGAGAGAGAGAAGACAATTAATGGAAACAAAATCCCCTTTTCAAGATTCAGTTTCGCATTATAAAAACATTGCCTTTTTCAACATTATTACAGCAGCTAACATAGGACGGTTGATGAATGCCATTTCATTTCTTCACCACCTTTTACCTTCAAACCACCTGCTACAGATTCACACCAAAAGAAAAAAGAATTATTAGAAAAAGAAATTAAATTAAAAACTCATGACTTTCTATTTATTTTACAAAATTAACAATTAAATCTCCAGAAAAAAAAAAGAAAACAATTGTAATAAAAACTCAACTGGTTTTGCTGCTGCAGTTGATTTCCAGACTGAAAGAAATCATAATGTTCCTCCTGATATGGAGGTCTCAACTACATATGCAAGTTAATTAAATCAATAATAATTTACCAAAAAAGAAGAAACATTTAAATTTCAAACAGGAAAGTAAAAGAAAATAAAGTAATTAAAAGTAGAAAAAATTCCCATACATACTTCAAACTGAGTTGTGGAATAGCCTTGTGAATATTCCACCACATTCTCCACTGATGTCTGGCTTCTTGTTTTCTGCATATTTTCAGAAATCTGAGGTTACATATATATATATAATAAAAATAGTTGCAATATATGTGATGGAAAATAATTAAGGTGAAGAATATTAGCATGAAATTAACTGACATTGCAAAAATCGAGAAACGGTGAGCTTGCAGTGTCGTCGAGCAAAGAGGAGTGTTGTTGAAGTTTGGTTGAACATCGATTTTCTCTGTTTTTTTTCTTGGTAAGATTAATAATATTATGTCTGGAAGAGGAGGGTTCATCAATGGCGTAAGGATAGAAGCTGCAGCCGTTTTTTTCATTTCCGCCTCCATAGCCTTCTTCTTCATGCAAATGTGGGGGTCCGGACGAGGCGTCCGACACCATTGACAAATCTTCGTCTTCTTCATCTTCGTCTTCTTCTTCTTCTTCTTCTTCGTTCGATCTTTTGGTGAAAACACGATTCCCCCGACTGTCGTGTTCTCTATCATAACAAGCATCTGCAGAGATTGAAGAGTGTTGTAAGTATAGTGTCCAACCTGACTCGCAGCCGCTGCTGCATTCTTCATTTCCCAACATGTAATCCATTCTCGCTTTCTTCTTTGTATTCTACTCTTCTCTCTCTCTCTCTCTCTCTCTCTCTCTCTCTCTATATATATATATGTGTGTGTTTGTCTAGGTTTGTTGTTGTTCTTAGGTTGTGTGTGGAGTAGATATTGAGGATAAAGAGTGAGGGTTGAAGGGGAAAAGACGAAAGAAAATGAGAGGTGAATTAATGTAGGCCGGCCAGAGTTTTTTTGTCCCGACTTACACTAATATTCAACTCTCTTAATTAGCTCCAACAAATTAATTAAAATTTAAGAATGAATCAAAATGTGCCAGTTGGGGGCAGTAGTACTAGTGAGGAGGGTTTATGTGTAAATTGCATGCAATGGGCAATGGATATATATGTTCGATGATGTGTCTACATGTGATCCGGACCTTGAGATTGAGTTCCATCTTAATTAACCTCAACTTCATGTTTATAGTCTTGGTCTAGATAAAATTAATTGTTTTGTATCATCTAATTAATTAATCACTAACACAAAAACTTATGTCAGATCGTTTGATAACGGGAGTTTGATCAAGACTCGTCAAACAGTACTCGTATCCAAATCTACTTTGCACATCATGACCGACGACAAACAATTGTATGGATGTTTAGACTAGTTCTGGCCTTGAATTCTGATATGGAAACGGTTAGACCACCATAGATCAGACTCCATCCAATAAGTGGCGGATAGAAGAGGATTCAAGGGAGAGGCTAGCTTCAACCCTTACCACAATTGAATTGCAGGAATATAGATTATCTTTTCAAACTCAAAAATTAGAAAACATAATCTCCACCAAGGATTTTATTTTTTTTTTCTGCGTCCAACCTTGTTCCTTTGGGTGTATTTTTGGTGAATGATTAAATAAGGAGGGACAATTAGGTAATTTTGATTGTATATAGATACATGTTGATGTTGGGGGTGGGAAGAAGAGGAATGTATGGGAAGCAGGGATGGCATAAGGGGTTCACATGCAAGACAGGTGGGCGGAGAGTAGGGTCATAGCAAAAACGGGCTACAACAATAACATCGATCATCCATTCTCTTTTCCTCACTAGTTGGACTCACATATATCCCTTTCTTCTCTAATAAATAATAATGCTTCTTCTATCTCACAACTCACCTATTTACTCTTTTCGCTAACTACTCTTTTTTTTTTTTTTTTTGCCAAATTAAATGCAGTATTATTGATTATTTTATGTACAAAAATTTTAAAAAAAAGGCTAAGAAATTAATTAATCACAGTTGCACTGGAATGGCAATTGATGAAATCTTGGATAATTTTACTAATATCTGAGTATTAGCAAAAAATAAAATCATCATATTCTTGTTGAAGTTGAAATTATATCAATAATTCCTCACCACTTCCATTTTGCGTCAACATACTAGTTAAGTGCAAACCATTATATTCTTTTCCTTCTATGAAATTAAATAATACTATTGTTGGAAGCTACAATTATATATTCCTAGTGTAAGTTCCAAAACTAGCTTAGCATAAACAAATATTAATTTAGTACTATGTAGCCAGATTAATTTAAAAAGAGAAATGAATAGAAAGGATCAAGAAAAGACATATGGGTCAGTCAAAAACTAGGTCAGTTTGACTACTAGATGTTCAAAAAATAATTGTTTCTTTTTTTCTGTCCTGAAAAAGAAACTCTTAATTGTGTAATTAATTAGCTTAAACCGCAAGTTGAACTTAAACAAGAAGTATCCATGCAACATATCTTGTGTAAGAATCCTTAAGCCACCAGATTATGTCCCCTAATTGTACTTATCTCATTTATATTAAGAAAATTTAATTAATTAATTTCGTAATCTCTATCACTAATTGGTAAAATAAAATTCGAGAGACTAATTTAACAGCAGTAAAAGTAAGTGGGTTAATTCTTGGAGATTGGAGAAAATAATGTGACTCTTTAAATTTCTACAGTGTGACTGTTTTAATTTTGTGAAATGAATTTCACATGCCCTCACTTCCTCTCCACTCCAAATGAACACGCACTCACACACACATGTCTGCACGTGTGCATATGGCAATTCAGAATTTCCAACAGATATACACACATGTATGCACGTTCGCACACATTTCAATCTTATAAATGCATTTCTTGGGAGTAGAGACTTAGAGGCACCAAGGTGTAGTGCACAAGCACCTTGGATGTGCCACACTTGTAAAGTGTTTTAATTTAAAGTTTAAATTTACAACACATTAAATTAAAATACTTTACAAGTGTAGCACATTCTAGGTGTTTGTGCACTACACATTGGTGCCTCTAAGTCTCTACTTTTCTTGGGCTTAATTAATTTGAAATACTAATAATTAATTAACTACTAGTTTTGGGCTTGTGATATTTTCTTACTCATTCCAATGTTCAGTTCTTGTTCATTCTTATCCTCCATCAGATTTCCTTTTAAGATTAGTTTATGCGTCAACACTCACAACTAGTTTTTACCAACCAACATTTAATTACGTTAGTTGATACGACCTTGCTTCAAGAATCGTATCGTTGCACAATTTCGAGCATGTGCATACTCTTTTTTTCTCGACTTCCGAGTTAATTCATATATCATTAATTAATTAGAATCCTACAATACAACTCATATTTATAGGAATAATAAAACCTATACGCGCCCTACTAGCTCACACTCGAGACTACAGGTCGATAAACATCACAATACCCGTTCACAATAATTAATAATAAACTAAATAATTAAATATAGATATTAGAAATAATAATGTAATGCCATACGTATCACTAGTTTTCTTGTATATATTTGACGTATACTAATTTAATAAATAGAGTAATAATTAGTTAAATACATTATACATATTCGAGTGGGACGCTACTGTTACTGTCACAATCTAATTGTTGTGCATTTCAATAACTTAGGCCCAATAAGTGACTTTTACTAAATATTTTTTTTATTTAGATAAATTACAGTTTAAATTCTAAATTATTAGTAAATATCCTAAATCATCAATAATTACAATTAAATGCACAAAGTATTTGGAACTAACAAAAATGTTCTGAGGTTCAATAAATTAACTATCTAAGAGTATTCACACATACATATTTGCTCATTTTCACATTAATTTGTAAGATTTTTTTTTTTTTTTTTAAAAACCCTCTTTTGATGTTAGGGGTGCTAAAGAATCTATTTGACATTATAATTCAAAATTTCGTTCATTTTTAATAGCACTAAAACCGCGTTCGAATTTATTTAATCAATCAAATAAATTAAAAGGTTTAATCAAACAAATTCCGATCAGGCCACAAATCAACCAAGTTGGACCAATTTGATCTATTTACATGCATATAATTTATTCATCCTTTTCTTTTCATTCGACAAGCTATAATGAATCCCAACTTTAATTTATATTTACACAAAATCAAACATAAATTGATTAAGTTGTAATTAGAAATTATTTGAAGTCAAGATTTACTTTGAAGGTATTATATATATGTCTAATTAGTACAATGACAACAAATTAATATTTAAATTAAATTAAATATGGGGACAATATATAGCAGAGGAATAGTCTCTAGCTATATCATACAAAAATTTCATTTGTAAATTTTGCAATAGATCCCACTACACTATAATAAGGTTCCATGTTGCAGTAAATTAAAGAAAGGTATTTCGAAATACTCAATGAATTAAATTATGAAAGAGAAAGACACGAGAGTGTCATCAGACACATAAAGATTTTCTGGGAATCATCAGTTCAAACACACATTGATCTTATCTGGCAAGAAGACGTGGATTACAACGTTAATTACTTGATTAAATTATTGTGTATGAATCAAAATTTAATTATATATGTATATATATAGTGGTAGTGTGCAGCGAGCATGATACTTCGATGGGGCTTTGGTTTTATCGTCACACAGTCAAAGAAAAATGCTGCCATCATGTGCTAGCTCCTCTTCTCGGATCACTCGTGCTTATATATATCTCACTACAATTTAATTGTCCCAAAATCAAATTATTATAATTTTTAATTTCAAAACGAATAATTCTAAGTTTTTCAGAATATTTGGTCTATGTACGTTGTGGGCTTCCATATATACCACGTGGCCAATGAGATTAATATACATTCCCTATATATATATATATATATATATATATATGAGGAATGATAAGCAGATCGCCTTTCGTGAGTACCTTATGTGTGCACAGTTCATGTTATGTCCATCTAAACAGTTTTTTTTATAAAAAATTTTAAATGATTTTTATTCAAATACATTATAAATTGATATAGGAATCATTAAATTTATAAAATACATCAAAATTAAAGCTCGATTTATTCTTATTATTCATTTCTTTGAAATTAAAGGGAAAAGGAACGATTGAGCTTTGGTTTGATGTTATTGTTTTGTACATTTAGTTTTCTGTAATACAATTTGTGATGGTATATACAAGTTGATTTTGTTTGGCGTAGTTAATATAGGATAGTAAAGGTATGATTCTGCATATGTAGAAAAGAATATATTTGGTATAAAACATTTGTAACTTATACATTTTGAAAATTAGGATAGAACTACAAAATTTATAAGGATAAAAAATAGATAAGTATCAAAATGAAAACGTAGTACCTATGTTAATACAAACAATAGTTAGTACCCATTTTAATATAAATACTATAACTTGTTACACTTTCAAGAAATTATCTTAAAAATATATCCTGAAACTTGGGTAAAAAAGAACTTTAAAATTCACATCTAAGTATGTTTGAAATCATCTGAGATTCTAACATGTCTAGCTAATCAACTCTAATTGACCAATAATCAGCATAGCATGGATTTTCAAAAGAAAATTAAAAAAAATACTAATTTTTTTTATAATAGTGTTTAATACATATATAAATTAAAATATATAGTATATGTATATATATTAAATTTTTTGAAAGAAAAAAAAAATTAGGGATTAGGCGCGACTAAATTTTGTCCCAATCTCTACATCGTGTTGGGGTGGAGTTATTTTCTACTTGGATGTACGAACTTTATATTAGCAATTATATAAATATATATATATATATATATATATATATATATATAGGGTTTATAGCAACATAAATAGATGAGTAACATCTAAATTTTTATTTTGTTGTGGAAGTAACATTAGATGAGTTTAGAAAAATAAGGGGAATATTTCATTCATCTAAACACTCCAATTATAATTTGTTTTAAAATTAGAATTTCATACCTCATAAGCTCTAAAAGATATAAACTCATTAAAATAAGTTTATTCAAACACCCTTATACATGGTAGCTAGGAATCTCGATATGCATTTATCATATACTAGTTAAAATTCTAAAAATAATGTTCACATAATTAATACGTAGTATAGTACAAATAATTGAAGTTGTGTATGATTAATTCAAGTCGCGCAATCAATTCTAAAAATAGTACGTACAGTACTGTTAGGTAGCATTCGAGCGATTGCATGTGGAATTGTCAATAGTGAAGTTAATATTCATTAATCATTACAAATCCATAATAATACGATTACATACATGTATGTACAGATAGATTAATTGTATGATCGAGATGAATTAATTAAGTGTAATATTTACATGTAGACAACATAAACAATTGAATCGTGCTTCGTCCGCTTTAGGGTAATTTTCATTTTAATAGCCAAATTATTCAACTTTTCACAATTATATTCCAAATTATTAAAAATATCAATTAAATAGTCAAACTATTGAAATTTTCACAATTATATTCCAAACTATTAAAAATATCAATTAAATGGCCAAACTATTGAAGTTTTCACAATAATATTCTAGGTCAAACTTTCGGCAACGAAAATTCAAGGTGTCACGCCGGAAACATATTTAGAATTTCAAAATTCTAAATCCTTCAAAGTTCAACCAAAATAATTTCGACGTGACACCTTGAATTTTCGTCGCGAAAGTTTGATCTAGAATATAATTGTGAAAATTTTAATAGTTTGGCCATTTAATTGATATTTTTAATAGTTTGGAATACAATTGTGAAAATTTCAATAGTTTGACCATTTAATTGATATTTTTAATAGTTTGGAATATAATTGTAAAAAGTTGAATACTTCAGCTATTTAAGTGAAAATTACCCTCCGCTTTATGAAATATACATTTTTCATGTCACTAATAAACTGAATTTTAATCGCATTTTATTAAGCCGCAAATAATATAAGGAATATATGTGTATGAAAATTATTTGTACTCAATTCAAGAGTAATTCTGAAAATTCCCCCCAACCATCATATATTCAAATTTGCAACGAGTCTGATCTAATAAAGATCATAATTTTATCCGAGTACGTTCTTGTTGAGATATGGAGTCTGAAAGTACTGAATACTAGGCATGGTCACAATATTTCAACTTGCCGCAGAGTTGGTGGGGGATGTAGGGGTGCGGAAGCCCATGCTAGGGCGTATCTTATGCTATTAGTATAAATAGTTGTTTTCTTCTTTATAATTGTATCCGAAAATAAAGTAGTGAAGTCTCAGGTGCCCCCAGACATAGTCACCCATCGCGACAAACTGCTTTCGTAATTTGTTGTGTGCGTATTTCCTAACAATTCTCAGGAAAATCATATAAGAAAAAGTAATAAAAAATCAACTAATAAAATAGAGAATTTTTTATTTTTTTAAAAATGAAGTTCTTTATTATTTTGAATGAGCTCAAATCTATGCCTATTATAAAAGTGTCTTATTTATAAAATTTGATTTGCCTATTTATTATACCCTTATTTTAGTACTTTATTATTAGTATCTATTATCATAGAATTATTTTATGCTTGACATATATAATAATATATGTATATATATATATATATATATTACTAAAATATATCAATATTACGTACATCGCACTTACCACTCTACCCGTTTTAATAACAAAAAAGTTTTAATAACAAAAAGGGGTAGTTGGAACTTGGAATTACAGTGAACCTGTGTTCATAAATAGAAATTGTGGAAACATGAAATAAAAGGGGCAGAAAAATGTTTCGTTCCCATACACATTGAATTATGGCATTAAAAATTGGATTGTCGTATTCCAGCTCAATTAAACAAGGGGATGTTTGGTTGGCAGGATTTTGGCCACCATCCCCTTTCTGCTATTGTCTCCTCATTTCCGATATTTCGATCATTCTAACGTTTTCCTAATATCATACACGCCCTTGTCATTTAATTCTTTTTCTTCTCAATTTAAATAAAATTTCTTTATTATTATTGCTCCTTGGATTTATTTTTAACTGATTCTCTTTATCTCCAATTATTGGTATATGACAAGTTGTTTGTTGAGTCGATGGTTTTGGATTCGAGGCTTTTATAATGAAATGTAATTAGATCTTCGTCGTGTTCTTTTTTTTCTTCTTCTTTATGTTGTAATACTATTACTTTGTCGTGAGAGACATGATTTTTCTAGACAAAATGACTCACCATTTTTTGTCTTGCTGCTTTTGCGCTGATTAGTTTTTATTTTACATTTATTTCGTAAATATTACTCCCTCCGTCCCCAAAAATATAATGCATATTTGATTTGTTGTAATGAGAATTTTTCATCAAGAGGTGACATTACTGCAAGATACTTTCTCTTAAAGTGTACTTATATAAAAGATTTAGATGCTATTTATTTTTTTATTGTTAAGATCTCTGTTTATCCCATTTATGAGTATGATCGAATCTCCATCAAAATAGATCATTTAAATAGTGGGTTCTCAAATTATATCATTATGAATAATGTTTGTTACTCCTTTTAGCATTTTTTTTTTTTGTTAGTTGAACTTTCTTTATTTATGCATACTACTACTTGCTTCAACTCGAGTCACAATCTACATATTTTGGAATTACAGTAAGAAAGATACAGTGGAAATTGAACAATATCTACTTCATTTTTCCTCTACACAATATTTTATAACCATGTGACTCACCCATTAATATAACAGTTACAATATTCATATGCATTTACTACTTCTATTTTTTCATTTTTTTTTTAGGTATTTACTACTTCTATTAAAATAACAGGAAATTAAAAACATCAGCATGTGAACATCCTATATTTGTCAAAGAGAAGAAAGAGCTAAAGAAAGCAAACTACTCAAATAAAATAATATCTAAATTGCCAAAATAGAAGTATTAGACACATTTTTGTAGTGCAAAAATTGAAGATTATATATTAATAATGTAATTTAATGTAGTTGGAGAAGTAAAATGAAAATATAGACCGAGTATTAGTAATTTATTGAAGCTAGATAAATTAGTAAAACTAAAAGTGGGTAATTAAATCAAATGGTGTGATTTTCTATTAAAGATAAAATATGATGGTGGTGCAGGCTGCGACACGTATGAGGACACCTTGACGTGGGGCCCAATTAGGGCAGTGAATAGTATTAGAGCTCTACCTCTTTTGTCGTATTGGACAGCTAAAGTACGCCGTACGTTTTACTTGTGTACTTTCGCCGCACCCAATAAAAAATCCACCAAATTCCAAATAGGGATGAGCAAAAATAATTGAAAATTGAAAATCAAATCGAAAATAGAATTCGGTTTAGTTTATTCGGTTGTTTGGTTTTATTTTTTTAAAATTTAATTTGTTTGATGCTTTGCAACCAAATCAAATCGAAAACCGAATTTATATATATACATATATTTATTTTTTATATAATATATATTAATTATATTTATATATAGCTTTTCTCAATAATGAAAAATAATTTAAAAGAATTTAGTCGCAAGAGCTTGTTGGACCTAATAGAACTTAAAATAAAGCACGGATATCAATATCAGGCGACAAGGCAATGAATCGATCTTTTTGTTGCTCGTTTAACATTTTTGGCTTTTCATATAATATGTGTGTGTATATATATATATATATATATATTAATTTTTTAATTAAAATACTATTATTGTCTTATTGTATTAAGTATATTTTTGTTGATTTCAGATGAAATATTTAGAACATATATGACTGTTCGGTTTGTTTGTTTGGGTTTGGTTTTAACTTTTAAAAATTCGGTTTATTCGGTTCGGTTAGTTTGATTTGGTTTGATTTTAATTGTTAAAAATTTAATTTATTCGATTTGATTTGGTTTAGGCCAAAACCAAACCCAACAACCGAATGTTCACCCCTAATTCCGGTTCGGTTAGTTTGATTTGGTTTGATTTTAATTGTTAAAAATTTAATTTATTCGATTTGATTTGGTTTAGGCCAAAACCAAACCCAACAACCGAATGTTCACCCCTAATTCCAAAACAGACCTAACCCCACCCCGTAACGGGCTTACGGGTCCAAGCATCCATATTTTTTAATATAATTATTTTTTATAATTGTCACTTGATCATTAACTAATTAAAAGGTAAAAAAAATAATTATATTTTTTTAATGATAATTGTTATACTTTTGTTAAGAATAATTGTCAATTTATTTAATAATAATTACAATTTTCTTTAGAGTAATTGTCACTTTTTAATCTTATTACATCCAATTTATGTGCTTTTTCTTTATTGAGATGAGAATTAATATGGATACTTTGATTTCATTGTTCCTATTTATTTTATTAAAGGAGAATTAATATGGATGCTTCGATTTCATTCTTCCTATTTATTTTTAAAAATATCTTTAATAAACAATTATGTCCAAAGTATATGCTCTTATACTTCTTTTTAAGAATGAAAAACCTTATTTTTAAGAAAATAAGACTGTTAACTCAGTGCTTTAAAATGTTTCATCTCTCTAACCAGAAGAAATTTAAACACTCAAATGGGCTGGTTTTGGCGAAATGATTATAGTGATCTATCAGCTAAAGTGGATATTGGGCCCCCAAATTTTTAAAGCCCACTTACTTTTATGGTTATCTATTATTCACTTTGATGATTATTCATTTCCCCTAAAACCGACAACAATTATACTCCTAAAATAGTTTGTATTTTAGA
Organism: Agastache rugosa; assembly: GCA_031470985.1. NCBI lineage: Eukaryota > Viridiplantae > Streptophyta > Magnoliopsida > Lamiales > Lamiaceae > Agastache > Agastache rugosa. Next base: position 14,512,639 of record CM062608.1, read on the forward strand.
AGACCAGTGAATTTATATGTAAAACAGATTTACATATATATATATACATTGTAATTCTCAAAAAAAAAATACTATTTTACAATTACAAAAAATTCAAATTTAATAATCGCAAGCCTTCCGATTATGGTTGAGTTATAATATATATTTTCCCTGTAATAAAAAAAGTTTCTAAGTTAATTTCCACTCAATTAAATAAAATAAAAAGTATTCTAGATCAACTCAATTTGTATGTAAAATTAATTGATTGTTGATAGACTGGAAAATTAAGGATCTGGATGTACATTAGGTCCGAACGCGACATGATGAATATAAATCCCTATTAAAATCTGCAACAGTGCAACACTTTGCTTGTAACTAATCAGCAATACGCAATTTTTTTTTTATAAACGTTGGTTGGAGAAAGTGGCATGAGCCACTTTATAATGATGAGTTTTATGAAGGGAGTTGGGTCAATATCTAATTTTATTATGGTATAAGAACCAATCCAATCTATAATGATGGGACCCTCAATATCATTGTCAACATATGACTATTGGCTTAGTACACCCAGCTACCTAACTCTCAATTATTATATATTTGATATTTCTTGACTCTACAATGTCCTTGTAGTTGTATATACATTTGATTGAATTAATTTCTCTTTATGAGGCTGTTTTTATATATTTTTGGTTGAAGTATATATATAACTCGAAGTTGAATGGAATAACAAAGTTACTTGTTTTTTTTAGGGGGGATAACAAAGTTGAGAATAACAAAGTTACTAGAGCTTAACTTTAACTAATAAAGTATAATTCAATAACTTCGAATTTTGAAATATTAATTTGGTTTTTTTAAGACCTCAAAAGACTACTGTAAGATTTGTCTGCATATTTGTTACTTTGGGTGATTCTGTTATATTGATGGTTTGGAGGGACTTGTTTGGAAATCTGGTGGAGTCGGTTGTTGCTGAGCTGGATTAATGAGTTAATCTCAGTCGTCGAGAATTAACAGTGTAGATCACTCCTTAGCTGATATATATACATGTTTCTGTATGTATCTTCTTCAGGTTGTTGTTAGCGTGAAAAATTTGCAGATTGAGAGTAAAACACGAGTGGAGAGAATCCATAGATCTTGAGTTAGATCTTGAGTGTTTGTAATCTGTATTCTTAGATTCTTGATAGTAGTGATCATCGGTTATCTTCCCCGTGGATGTAGGTCTGTTTATGACCGAACCACGTTACATCGCCTTGCCAATTTTATTTGTTTTCTATTGATCGCGATTCGTAGTTCGCTGTGTTCTTGAGCTAAGTTCTTACAATTGGCGCCGTCCCGGGGAATCGGATCTACGCCGGAGAAGATGAGTTCTTTGAAATTTGAAATTGAAAAGTTCAATGGCAAGAACGATTTCTCTCTCTGGAAAATAAAAATGCGTGCCATGCTTGTTCAACAAGGCCTGGCCGGAGCGCTGACGGAGAAAGAGAATCGAGAAGAGGATAAGCAGAAGGATAAAATACCTTCAGATTCAACCGCGCAGACGAAAAGATCTGAAATCTTGGAGAAAGCTCACAGCGCAATCATCCTATGTCTGGGAGACAAGGTGTTGAGAGAAGTGGCAAAGAAAACGTCTGCTGCAGCGATTTGGAAAAAAGCTAAAGTCATTATATATGACTAAATCACTAGCTAATCGCCTCTATATGAAGCAAAGATTGTATTCCTATAGATTTTCTGAAGATAAAGGCATCGAAGATCAGTTGGATGAATTCAACAAATCGGTTGACGATCTTGAAAGTATTGATGTTAAAATCAGTGACGAGGACAAGGCAATTATGCTCTTGAATGCCCTGCCGAAGAGTTTTGATCATCTACGTGATGCTATGGTTTTTGGCAGAGATACCACCATCTCCATGGAAGCTGTCCAGAATGCTTTGAGGGCAAAAGAGCTCCAGAAAACGAATGAGGGAAAGCAAGACGCATTTTCAGAGAGCCTAAACATCAAGAAGTTCAAGGAAAATGGCAAGAAATGTCCTGGTAATCAGAAGAAGCCCAAGATATCAAAGCAGAAGAGTTATGATGGCAAAGATACGAGAAAATGTCACTACTGTGAAAAACCTGGCCATATAAGAAAGGAGTGTTACAGTTGGCACAAGAAACAGAGAGAATTGGGGCAGGGATCGAGCTCAGCAGACACCACTCAGGAGACTAATGAAGCTGAAGTGCTAAATGTGATGGATAGGAATGCAGAAGAGTCTTGGATACTGGATTCAGCCTGCAGCTTCCACATGTGCCCGAAGAAGGAATGGTTTCTTGATCTCAATCTTGATGATCATGGATCTGTTCTCCTTGGAAATAACTAGGTATGGCCAGTTAAAGGTATTGGGAGAAAAAATGCATGATGGTTCCATTAAAATCATATCTGATGTTAGATATATTCCTCATTTAAAAAGAAACTTAATTTCTCTTGGATTATTGGAAGAAAATGGGTGTAGTTTCAGATCGGTTTCTGGCGGGATACATGTGATGAAGGGGTCCAGAATAGTGACGATTGTAGTAAGGAAGCACAACCTATATTACTTGAAAGCTGAGACCCTAGTTGGAGAGATTGATGTTAGTAATGAAGATGTCTCTATGATATGGCACGCCAGGCTAGGACATGTAAGTGAAAAATGAATGAATGAGCTTTTGAAACAAAAGATTCTATCCAATCCGTCTATGTTCAAGCTTCAAGATTGTGAGCAATGCATTATGGGAAAGGCGAAGAAATTGCCATACAATAAAGGAGTGCATGTGTCTAAGGCCCCCTTAGATTATGCTCATGCAGATTTGTGGGGACCTGCTCCAACTACATCAATGGGTGGAGGCAGATTTTTTCTATCTATCATTGATGACTATTCTAGGAAGGTCTGGTTGTTTGTATTGCGACATAAATCAGATGCATTCAAATGCTTTAAGGATTGGTGTGCTGAGATGGAAAACCAGAAAAGATTGACTCTTAAGTGCCTTAGGACAGATAATGGCTTGGAATTCCTGTCAACAGAGTTCACTGAATTCTGCAAGAAGAAAGGGATCAAAAGACATAGAAGTGTACCTGGTAACCCACAGCAGAATGGGGTGGTAGAGAGGATGAATAGGACCCTGTTGGAAAGGATGAGATGCCTGCTTTTATACTCTGGTCTGCCTGAGAAATTTTGGGGGGAAGCAGCTAGTACAACAGCTTATCTTATAAATAAATGTCCCTCATCTGCAGTGCAAAATAAGACTCCGGATGAGCTTTGGGATGGTCATATCTCAGATTATTCAAGGTTAAAAATATTTGGATGTCAAGCTTTTGCTCATGTGAAGCAGGATAAGCTTGCACCAAGAGCATTAAAGTGTGTAATGCTTGGATACCAAAGTGGAGTTAAAGGGTACAGACTATGGTGTACTGAAAAAGGGGTTAACAAGATCATCATCAGTCGAGATGTTGTATTTAAAGAGAACAACATGCCTTTTCTGAGAGATCAAGTGACTGATATTAGCACCAAGAAGTCAACTTCACGAGAAAATGTTGTTGAGGTAGATCCAATAACTTTGAATGAGAGTGTTTCTGAAATCAATGAACGTCTGCATGAAAGCACAAAAGATACATCTGAGCAGAATGAGAATGATCTTACAGATGATCTCTTGACAAGAGATAGAGAACGGAGGGAGATACGCCCTCCTGATAGGTTTGGTCATGCAGATTTGATCGCTTATGCTTTAACAGTGGCTGAAGATATTGAATACCACGAGCCAAAGAACTATAGTGAGGCAATGGAGAGCAATGAAAGAGATTACTGGATACAAGTAATGCAGGAAGAGATCGATTCTCTACTAAATAACAAGACCTGGATTTTAGTGGATAAACCAGAACATCAGAAATTGGTGGGATGCAAATGGATTTACAAAAAGAAGGTGGAGATCTCAGATGGTGTAGAAACTATTAGATACAAGGCGAGGCTTGTAGCAAAAGGGTTTACCCAGAAAGAGGGAATTGACTTTAATGAGTTTTTTTCCCCTGTGGTGAAGCATTGCAGTATCAGAATTCTATTGTACTTAGTTACTCAGAATGACATGTTTTTGGAACAGCTAGATGTTAAGACTGCTTTCCTACATGGCGATCTTATTTAAACCATTTATATGAGGCAACCTGAAGGTTTCATTTTACCTGGGAATGAAGGGAAAGTCTGCTTACTTAAGAGATCTCTGTATGGTCTTAAACAAAGCAGTAGACAATGGTACATTAAATTTGACAGTTTTATGGTGGAAAATGGGTTCACAAGATCCAAATATGACAGTTGTGTATACTTCAAGAAATGAGGAGAAAAGGCAATAACATATTTGTTATTGTATGTTGATGACATGCTTGTGGCTAGTAAAAGCATGGCTGAAGTGCAACTTCTGAAGCAATAACTGAAGTCTAAGTTTGAGATTAAGGAGTTAGGAAGTGCAAGAAGGATCATTGGCATGGATATTTTGAGAAACAAAGAAGGGGGAAAGTTGTGGCTGCTGCAACATGACTATGCACAGAAAATATTGAAAAAGTTCTTAATGCATGCGTCGAAGATTGCCTCTGTTCCTATAGCTTAGAGTGTGAAACTCTCTATTACTCAAAGACCAGTAACTGAAACAGATAAGAGGGAAATGTTGTTTGTTCCTTACTCAAATGCTGATGGAAGTATCATGTATATGATGGTTTGTACTAGGCCTGATTTGGCTTATGCAATAAGTGTTCTAAGTAGGTTCATGGTGGATCTAGGAAGGGCTCATTGGGAGGCTTTGAAGTATATATTTAGGTATATTAAAGGATCAACCAACTGTGGGATTTTGTTCCAAAGAAATGACAGGTTCGTTGGTAATCCTTTAAGAGGTTTTGTGGACTCTGATTATACTGCAAACATTGATACAAGGAGGTCACAAACTGGATATATATTCACTCTATATGGCTCTGCTATTAGCTGGTGTTCTATGCTGCAGTCTGTGGTGGCTTTATCTACGACCGAGGCTGAGTACATGGCTATGACTGAGGCAGTAAAAGAAGCAGTTTGGTTGAAGGGGATTTTAAAGGAGTTTGGGATTTCGCAGGATTATGCTGGTATTTTCTGTGATAAACAAGGTGCGTTACATCTGGCCAAACATCAAGTTTTCCATGAACGCAGTAAGCATATAGATTTCAGATACCACTTTGTGAGAGATTTAATAAACAAAGGTGATGTAAAGGTTGTTAAAACAGCTACTGAGGATAATGCAGCTGATTCACTAACTAAGCCATTGCCTATTACTAAATTTGGGCATTGTCTTAGGTTGGTGAATGTTTTGGATAAAGAAAGACTAAAGTCCCAGTAATGGGACTGATTTGGGAAGATAGCTGGTTGAGAGATCACTATGCAGTCAAGGTGGAGATTGTAAGTTTTGTCTGCATATTTGTTACTTTGGGTGATTATGTTATATTGATGGTTTGGAGGGACTTGTTTGGAAATCTGGTGGAGTCGGTTGTTGCTGAGCTGGATTAATGAGTTAATCTCAGCCGTCGAGAATTAACAGTGTAGATCACTCCTTAGCTGATATATATACATGTTTCTGTATGTATCTTCTTCAGGTTGTTGTTAGCGTGAAAAATCTGCAGATTGAGAGTAAAACACGAGTGGAGAGAATCCATAGATCTTGAGTTAGATCTTGAGTGTCTGTAATCTGTATTCTTCGATTCTTGATAGTAGTGATCATCGGTTATCTTCCCCGTAGATGTAGGTCTGTTTATGACCGAACCACGTTACATCGCCTTGCCAATTTTATTTGTTTTCTATTGATCGCAATTCGTAGTTCGTTGTGTTCTTGAGCTAAGTTCTTACAACTACTAAGGCTCAGCTCTTAGCGAACCGCTTAAACTTTTTTTTTAAAACCTTAAACAATCAAAGATACTCTAAACCGTATTCCATATTAAAATAAATAAATGATAAATAAAAAAATAAAAACTGGCACAATATAGGGACCAGATAGAAAGTGCAAAATCATTAGCGCAAAGAGAGTAATGAAGTAGTATTGCAGTTTAATAAATGTTGGGGGGCAAAAGTAGGAATGGCAAATGATGGAATTGGTCTCACATTAAGATGCAAACTATATGCATGTACATATAGATAGAGAAAGGGATCGAACAGAAGGGGTGGGGGGCTAGAGGTGTGAACGAGTCAAATCGAGTCGAGTGGTGACGAACTCAAGTTTGGTCAAACTTTAATTTTTGAAGTATGAGCTATCAATCTTGACAAGCTCAAGTTCGACTCAAATACTTGAGCCCGACTTAACTAGTTCAGATTCAATCCCAATTTTTTTAACAATAATTATGAGTATGTAGGTTAAGTACTGGCTCGACTCGACTCACTTATAGTCCTAGTCGCGACATATGGTCTTTGTTATTAATGTTGGTTGTTGGTCCTTTAGCTCTATTTGGAGGAGTCCTTTGTCCTTGGATTAATGATATTGAGAGGTAAATGAGACAGACAGCCAATTCATTGAACAAACCATACAAAAAAACAAAAGGGCCTTCGCCTTTACTACAATTCTTAATTAATTCTGCACCAACTTGCACCATATAATGCTTGCATGCATCTCATTTAATTCCTACTATATTCTAACTTGAAAAAATCACAATAAACAAACACTACAATTTAGAAATGTGGCGAAATCTTTCCAACACTTGAAGATAAATAAATTAAAAAGAAAGAAACATAAACATGTGTTTAATTATGTTAGTTATTATATAGTGAATATTATGTCTGACATATTGATCAATGTCACCAAAACCTATAATGTTATCAATCTTGAAAGAATATAGTATATTATTGTGGTAAGAAAATGAAAATTGGGAGAACTCCAACTTGAATTAATTCATGTCTAAAAGAATACATAGTTTTGTGCCCACTTAGTTGATGACAAACTCCCGTAGGCCGTAGCATAGTTCATCATTTTGGATGGACCATAACCATTAATCATAAAGCTAAAAAATTGAAGAAGATAGAGCTGGTCCCAAAAAAAAAATGAGATGCTAAACGGAATCAACTTGATCCGAATTAAAATCTTTGATTCATCAAGTCAGATTCTTTTTTGTAGTATTAATGTACGTGATGATAGTCAGGTATTGAAGAAATTTTAAAATATACATCATATTTGCTTGTGGAACTTCATGAAAATGATAAGATTTTTGCATGTACAGAAAATAATTAAGAATTTTCATAAATAAAATACGGTTTATATATTTTTTTTAATTGATATGTATCGATCATCCATAGATATAATAGAAAATGTTGCACAATGCAAAATTATAAGATCCGAAGAAGCATCCAAATGGATAAAGACATGCTATTCTTAAAAAGAATTGCTTCAAAAGTTCTTTCTATTTCTATATTGATCAACTCTTAATCTTAATATAATAAATTCATATATATTGGGAATAAGAATATGTTAATAAATTATAGAAAAGTCAAATTTAAAAAATATTTGATGCTTTGCTGGAAAATATCTTGGATTACTTAGGTAAATTTGAAAATTTTAAGCTGCTAATTCTTTTTTAAAACTTTTTGATAAAGACATATTTTAGGTATAACACATTTTTACTTTTGTTCTTATCACTAAAATACATCTGATCATCCAATTTGATTTGTTCATCTTTATTGACAAAGAATAACACAAATACCTAATTTATTCTTATGAATTTTATTATAGGAATATTGCTGGCATTGTATTAGTACTTTTGATTTGGATGGTAACTTAATAACATGTTCTCTACTAAACACTAGAGGGCGTTTACTTTGCGTGATAGGATACATTGATAAATATAGGATTGACTATATGAAGGATTAGATGATCAAACAAGTTCAAAAATAATCAATCCATTAAAGTAAACTGTGGATTAATCTATATATACTATTTTTATCTATCTATCATATCACCCAAAGTAAACACCCCCTAATTCTTTACTTCTTATCCTGATTAATCAGTATCACTATAATGCGAATTAATAATAGAATATGATTTGGCATTCATTAGTACTTAATATGAGAATAAAATATTATAAATCTAACAGATTAAAAAATAAAGATAATTCTTACTAAGAAAATATGTATTTAGGAATCGGAAATTATCTCCGAGAGGGTGTCTTTTTTTTCCCTCCTTTTTTTCAGAATCGGTTCTACTTCTCATCCTCAAAAAAATTAATTTATTTTATTTTCAATAGTTTCGAAGTATGTAGCTTGCACACAATACATGCGTCACAAGATGTTTAATTGTTTATATATGTTCTTCATTATTTCTTAATTAGCTGATTTCGCATACTATATATCTATACAAAGACTTGGTATGGCAACATTATTAAGTGGTCAAATCCTATTAAATAAATAGAATTCAAAATTAAAATACCCACTACAAAATAATTCACTAAAAAGTATATCTTTTTTATACGTCACATTAGTTACCCCTGTAGCTGATCCAAGTAAATTTTTATTTGTAAGTAGGGATGACAATTTTTAAGACAACACGATAATTCCACACGAATATATATAAAATTATTAGATTAGTGTTGAGCCTTATCATGTTCAAGTCATTATCATGTAACTCAATATGGACATGAACTTATCGGATCGGATTCATGTCGTGTTCATGTAAGCCGATAAGATTTATTTATTTTATTTTATTTTATTTTTTAATTATTAATTAATTATTTATTTTTCCTAGGGTTTTATCTTTTATGACCTTATCTTTCCTATCACTTTCACACCTTATCTTTTATTATTTGTTATGTAATATTGCATATTATGTATTAATATTGTTAGTGTGTACTATGTTATTTCTACATAGTTTATCATGTAGTGCAAATTAAAGTTTTAATCGTGTTGTGTCGTTATCATGTCGTGTCAACACGAAAGAAATTGTGTTTCAGGTCGTGTTTGTGTTTGTACATTTCGCGTTGTGTTTCACGTTCAGTCCTTAATACATCATGTTTATGTCTGGCCTTAACAGACCGTATCGTTTTCAAATCGATACGATAATGACCCAACACACATGATTTGCTAGACTATTTGTAAGAACAAAAAAAAATCCAAATCACTCCAAACAAATAGACTTTTTTGCTAGCGGATGCAGTGACCAAATTTTCTCTTTTGTTGTCTCCTTTCTATTCTCTTTCCTGTACATTCACACACCAAATTTGTCATGCTCTTGAAATTTTCCCCCATTTCTTGTCTACATTCTTGTGTTAGCTTTTTTTTTTGTCATCCAAAGTAAGATTCAGTTTGTGAGAGAGAGAGAGAGAAAGAGAGAGGATGCATATTATACAGGCTGTGAAAGGGTCCCAACTTAATTGACCATAATTTACACTGCAAAATCAAAGCCACATATCTCTCTGCCTTATTTTAATACTGCTACTGCGCTGCGCCCAACCAACAATGACACTGCATGAGTGAGAATCATACCTAGCTCGTGGCCATGGCCAACAAGTAAAATACAAGAGATTTTATGTAGTAAAATTAGTTAGAAGATCTAAAAAAGTTAGAATTTTTTTCTTCAATTGCATGATTCATACGTGCATTTTGAATTATTTTGGGTTAAATATTTTTTAATTATAGTGTAATAATTTGTAATTAAAATATAGTAATATAACAAGAATATTTATCTTAATCCATAATGAGAATCTCTAATATAATTAATTTACTTAAAATTTAGTAATCTGAATACATAAAAGTATATATGCCTCGTACTTGTATGATATCGATGTGCCAAATCATTGAGTAAGCAGCTAGTAAATTTTTTAATACGTACGTGTCTCTAGGGAAATATCAAATAAAAAAAAATCTTAAAGTGAAATATATAAATAAATTTGGACAGTTAATTTTGTGTGATCTATGATCTAGATTAATTAGTACATTAAAAGTGATGCATCTTTGTGTGATCTAAGATCTAGACTAACGAGTGCATTAAAGTAATACGTAATAATGTATCAATTTAATGGTACGTCAAAATAATACACAAAATGCATCAACCGAATTGAAAAGAAGAGAGGGTGGATCCAGAATATACCTATATGCTAGTCTGCGATGCCCAACTCCCTGATGGTAGAAATTAACTTATTAGCTACGTGTGCATGGCAAAATAATATTTTTAATTCATAAAATTGTAGGATGGGGCTTACGTAGTAGGAGGATATTTTGAACTAGACTATAATATGAACATAAGAAGAATAATGGAGAAAGAACTATATTCACAAATCTGTGTTTAGTGAATCTTCTTAAAGATAGGATTAATTATCTCTCATTCGATCTCTTGAGAGTTTACACCGAATCTCATACAAATTAGTTTCATATCTCAAGTAGGATTATGAATCTTATCTCTTAAAAGACTAAGTGTAATTATCAAATCATAATTATTAATTATGATAAATATGTCAATGTTGTAAATCTCTTATATTCAGTTAATTTCCTTTACAGTTTTTTGAGAGAATTACAAAAGTATATATATAATGTCAAATAAAGCACTACATCACCATATAGATGAGACTTCTACACCACATAAAGGTGGGATTACTACATTGCACGCAGGCGGGACCACTACACCACCAAACAAGGTGGGAAAATACTACACCGCACGCAGACAGGATTGAACCCAAGACCTCTCACTAAGAATAGACTTGTAGTATCTCAGCTAGCCACTTGAGCTATGCCTCATGGACAATTAATTCCCTTCAGTTAAAACTGTGGAATATCATATATTTTCGAAATTCACTAACATTTACATAAAAGTTCATATTTTAAGAAAAAAATTACTAATTTTTATATTGCTAGAAGGCTATTTAATTGCTTTATTAGGGTTTATTAATCCCAATTAAGGTTTATTAATCCTTAATTAGGATTTATTATTGCTCAATCAAGCTTTATTACTATCAATTGAAATTTATTAATTCTCCTTTAGAATTAATTAATTTTTAATTAGTATAGTAGTATTAATTAAATACTACTCTCTCCGTTCTTTTTTAAGTGTCTCATTTAGCTCAATTTTTTGTTTTCAAATAAGTGTTCTATTTCAAAATTTGAGAGTAAAATAATGGCATTCTTCCTATTTTATCATTATTTAATGTTTATCGTAATTTGTTAATTAGTTATATGTATACATTAATGATAGTAATTAATAAGGTTACATAGATAAATTTCTTTATTTCCTTGGTATGTGTAATTTGACAGTAGGGATACCTATAAAAGAACGGAAGGAGTATTATTCTTTTTTTTTTAAGTCACCAGATGGGAGTCTTTCCCGAAAACAGAAATTAGGTTTGTGGTGGTTTTGGAGGTGCGGCCGTACGTACAATTATAATAGAGAGGATGATGATGTGGATTAGAGAGAGAGAGGCCCTATCAGCCGTCAAATCCTTACAGATGGACGGTTGATGTTTGTCCTTTACGGCTGTCTCCCACCCCCTCTCTCTCTCTCCTTCCCAACTCAGATCCTCTGTGCTCCCACATGTCACGCCTTTTTGCAATCCTAGGTCTGCCCATTTTTTATGAACCAGCCGTTCAAATCGGGACCGAACCGTTGGTCAACGATTTTTTAATCAGAACCGTGGTCAAAGGTTTCGAACCTTAATTGGAAATGGCGGTAGAAGGACCGCTTACGGTTCAAGCAAATGGTTAACCGACGGTTTATGTGATTAACCGGCGGTTTTCGACTTAAAATATTATTTTTATTTTATTTAATTACCTCGTATGTATATCTATAAATATATATCCCTTTGAGAATTTATTTCTTACACACTAATTATCTACACTTTATCTTCTTCTCTTTATTAAAATTTTCATTCTTTTCAAGCATTCATTGGAACTTATGCAAATGTAATTATAAATTATGTAAAGTTCATTTTAAGTAAAAATGAGTTAATTTTCTTCATTTGTTTTAATATTCGTTTTGTACTTCATTTACATAATGTTCTTTTTTGTAATCAAAATAATATATTTATATTAGTATATTAATATAAAAAAATAAAAATTAAAAATTAAAAAAATCGGTGGGCCAAACCGTGAACCAACAGTTTTAATCGGAACCGGAACCGCCGGTTAATTGGCCCGATCCGGTCCGGAACAGGGAATAGTGTAGGCGGGCCGGTTACGGTTTACCCCCAGAGAAAACCGCGATAGTTCAAGACCCGAAACCGGCGGGCCTTGAACTGTGGGCAGGTCTATGCAACCCCATTGCGTGGCGCTCTTGCGTCTCTCATTCCTAAACAACAAATTGAATTTGTATTAAAAGGATCTCACTATGGAATAAGAGTATACGGTATTAATTTTTCCTTCTTTCATACAATATTTATGAGTAAAAAAAATAAAATTATCCATAATATGATATACGAGTTTGCAATCCATATTCTTGAATCTTATCGAAGGCCCAATAAGTTTTCACGTATCTTACCTACATAACATTGATAATACATTACTGGGAGATTAAATAATACTCTTTCCATCTCACGAAAATAGCCATTTTTTTCTTTTTGAAATGTCCCAAATATATAATCCAATTTCTTAATTATAATTGTATTATAACATTATTTTACTAATATAATCTTATTCAATATTTTTGAAAATTAATATATGGAGTAATAAATAAGGACAAAATTGACAATTGAATAAAAATCATGTGTTTCCAAGATTTTTTTTTTTTTAAATTTGTGTGAAAATGGAAGGTAAACTATTTTGGTGGGACTGATGGAGTAGATAAAATTACTGGGAATATAAATTTCTAAAGTCTATATATTATTACGTCCTTTTCATTTATGAGGAACCCTATTTTATAATTAAACAGATAAGATAAGATATTCAAGATGAAGATGAATATTATGACTTGCCGCGAAATTCTTCTGGACTTAAAAAAAAAAGTCCCAACTCTAAAAATTTTTGAGTTGTTTCAAATGAAAAATATTAATAAAATTCTAAAAAATAACTATCATTTATCTAGATACATGTTCACAAGTCAAAATGCGAAAGTCTTTCAGTGCATCTATCGAATTTTATGACCATTCTTTCCCAAGTTGTGAAAAACAAATTATAGATAACTTTTCTTTATATCAGACAAGAGACATAACTTTTTAATTTTACAAGCTACATCTATTCCAAATACTAGCATAAGATTTTGCTTCACCTATAGTCAAAACCTAGCTAGTCCAATCAGGATATATTGGCTCTATATGCATACATATATAATTATATAAGAGAGGAAATTCATTCTAGCCAGTATCAAGATAGTGTGTACCTCCTACGATCACTTTTGATGGTGTGTATAAGCAGTACTCACTGACCCACCAAAATATTATTATATCCATTTTTTGTGTATAAAATATTGTATAAAATAAGGGGAAATATTGATATGAACTAGTTAGCCTTATAATCATACAATATGCGTCAAATTTTTTATTTTTTACCCTTCTACTGAATTTCTTCATTACATACTTCGATTTATCAATTCAACTTTTCAATTTGGAGATAAATCATGCAAAACTATCAGGCCCATCACACTTCCATATAAATAAATTCTATGTATACCAACTTCATACCTTTTTGACCGGAATGTTGCCGGGTATTTCTGCCGGAAGTTTTAGGGACCTCGTCCAACCACACGATCGCAACCGATGGTTTCCAGACGCAGACTCCTTCAGCAGCACACAGCACAGCCCTCGTTCGTTTCCTACCCGGGGCGTAGGGTTTTCGGTCGGTACACAAAGAAAATACTATACTGGAAGGGATGAACAAAAGCCCAAATTTTTATTTAGGAATTATATAATATTTATTACAACATAAGTATATCTCCTTTAGGGAGGAGACAAACTTGTTTAGCTACCTATGGTAGCGGAATTGAAATACATAAACTAAACTATACTAGAATAGGAACTATACAATAACAATTTTATTTTGGAGATAGCAGAGAAGATGGTGTAGAGGATTTCTGATGGATTTTCGATGATCTTATGCTCTCCAGCCTCTTGGTTTATATAGAGGTCTTCAATTCTCAACCTCATTCTTTCATGATTGCCTCGGATACCTTTGTTCCGTGGCCAGCCTGTATCTGACTCAGCGTAGGACCACAACTGTCGTCCATTATTGAATAAGGACGCCAAACTTTCGGTGCCACTTTATGAATCATACCGCATTATCTTTGGTTGATAATGCTCCTCCTGTGCCTTTACCCATTTGGACTCTTATGGGTAATTTCTTTTCTTCCACCCACTATTGTCGTTTTCTTTTTAGTGGGTGATCCAGCTCAGAGTCACATGACTCCACCAACCTGTGTCGGGAATCTACTTTTTTCCCGGGGCCCTGGGCGTCCTTGCTTTTTGGCAGCGCCTTCTATTCAAGATGTTCGTTGGACCGAGCCTTCTCTTTTCCCTTTCTGGGCATGAACCCCTTCCCGAACTCTGGTTCCTTCTGGTTCTGGCAATCCAAACAAACGCGCTCAGACCAGTTTCTAAAATGAGCCATGTTGCAGTATTTGCGATGAGTGTCTTTACTCGTCGCAATCTTGTTTTCCCAGAGCAAGGTTCTCTTTCTTTCGAAAGCTTCATCTGCGAATCTTGTTGATTTTCCTGTCATAGTGTTTAACATGAATGATCCGTTCACTGAATTCTGAAAGAATTTGAACGGAAACTTGACTTTGTCCATCTCTGTGAGACAGATCCATAATCCCCATGCTCTTCTGGTAGAGATGAGGTCTTCCGGTAATGTAGAGACTAAAGCAGTCTCTTTTTCTGCAGGCGCTTTGATCTTTTCAAGGGCGCGTGCATCTGGTCTCCGAAGCCTAATATAGTGTAGGGGTGTGCATCGGTCGGTCGGTCCAACCGACCGACCAAAATCTCATGAACCGAAAACCGAACCGATCAAAAAATTCAAAATCGAAACCGACCGATTAGACCCTTTGGACCGAACCGAAACCGAACCGAAAAATTCGGTCGGTTCGGTCGGTTTTTGAAAAAAAACCGACAGTTTTAAAAAAAAAAAACAAATTCTAATTTCCAAAACATAAATATTCAAACTTCATCCTAATTTTAAAACATAGTCATTACAATTTACAAATAACTAATAAAACACACAATTAATAATTCAGTTGATTTTTTTCTTTTTTGGGGGGAAAAATCATCTTCCATAGTTTGAAACACAAAACATGGAAAAAAAATAATAAGTCTAGCTTATGGAAATTAAATTTTTATCACATTGAACTTCTTCTTTATTTCCTTGCTTCAGGAAAAAGACAGACAGTGAAATATAAGATATACAATAAAGAAAATAAGGATTAATCACAAAGGATACACAGATTGAGACAATATACAATAATAACTAAAATTGTTAATTTTGCAATTTTATGCACAAACTATTTAGGCGATCTGATACCACAGTCGGCCTGGGAACACTCGCCATCACCAATCTAGCCCTCTAATAACCAATCGAACTCACACACATCAATTTGTAACTCAATTTTGATACTGAAAATGTCTGAGCATAAAATTTTAAACTCGTCTCTCTTTCAGCGAGAGAGAGAGAGGTGCGGCGGGGTGGAGGCAGGGAGGGGCAGAGGCGAGGCGCGGCGGCTGCGAGGCAGAGGGAGGCGGGTAGGACGGCGGCGGAGAAGGAGAGTGAGAGAGAGTCAGCGAGAGAGAGAGAGAGAGGAGATGAGATGCAGCACAACAGCAGCTGGGATGTCGCCGGCTCGCCACTGAAGTGAGTGGTCAGTGGTGAGACTTGAGAGTGAGAGGCGCAGCAGAGCACTAGCAGTAATAGATTTAGGATTTTTTCATATATATATTTATATTATTATATAATTATATTATTATATAATTATATTATATATATTATATATATATATTCGGTCGGTTCGGTGCCCGACCGATGAAATTTCAGGAAACCGGGACCGAAACCGAAAACCGAATTTTGCCAAAATTTTGGACCGAACCGAAAACCGATTACAGTGAAAACCGAACCGAACCGACCAAAACCCTTCGGTTCGGTCGGTTTTATCGGTTCGGTTCGGCCCGTGCACACCCCTAATATAGTGGAAGGCTTCATGGTTTCCTTTCCCTGCTGGTTCTGGGGCTGCACTAATGAAATACAGCTCCAAAATGTCACCTCGGCTAAGCTGTGGATTGTTAGCTCAGGTATCATACACCGCTTCTTGAATCCACTTGGGTAGATTCTTGATTTCGGCGAATGATGGAGATGTGGTATAAACTGAAGCAAGTGCTCCGAATTCATACCATCTTTTGACTTCGTGTGGATCTGAATTTGGCATCATCCACACCCGAGGATATTTCCCCGAAACATCAACCCTTATTTTTTCTGGGTTGATTCTAGTCCTTGTATTGAGCTTCTCCCAGCTAGCTTGATAAACCTGCCACGAAGAAGAAACTTCAATCTTATCAGTATTAATCTTAGAACTGCCAGTCATTGGCCTAAGATTAATCTCTCCCTCTTTTTCCCCAGAGGTGCTGGGTTGACATGATGGTTCAGAGTGTGACCCCTGAATATCATCTTTTTCTTGGGGCAATGGTTCCGAAGATACCACCACCTTAGAACTTGGGCAAGAGGTATTTGAATCCTCTGCTACGGGTTTAGAGCCCTGTACTCGAAACTCTTCTTTTACCAAAGGATCTTTAGCCACCCGAATGATTGGTGTTTGGCATGCAGCCCAGAGTTGCCCCTGAGACCATATGCAAGCTCGTATTCTCTCGGTGACTTTCGTCTTGTCGAGAGTCTGCAATCTTCCTGCTTGTTCAGCATTCAGAATTCACTCGTCTCACTCTTCCGTTAACATCTCCAGATTCTCTCTGAGATGCCTATGGGCCAGTAGAATGGAGTTCACATCAGTTTGCTCCATCTCTTGTTAGGAAATCTGCAAGAACATTTTCGTGAGATTTCAAAACGATAATATCATAAATATAATATTGGCATTCAGCTTGCCATCTAATTAATCTAGCCTTTTCAGGCTTAGATTCAATCTTGTTTCTTAAGAAAGCCTTAACCTGTGTGTTATCGACTTTCAAAGTAAATTTCTTTGCTAGTAAAAATAAAGGCCATTTTTTAAAAGCCTTTCGGACTGCAAAGAATTCTTTTTCGTTGATGTGCCATCGCACGGCCTCATCATCTGAGAATAAACCACTACAGTATCTGCAGGGTTCTTCTCCATTAGGAGTGATCTTGGTTAAGACTGCTGCCCACCAATAATCACTTGCGTCTGTGTATAGGACCAAGTCGTCTTCGTCCTGTGGTATCAAGAGTTTTGGGAGATTTCTGCAAACCTCTTTTAACTCCTTCATACCCTGTCGATGTTCTTCTGTCCAGATGAACGGAACATCCTTTTTCAGTAATGTACTGAAAACTTTTCTATGTTTTGCGAGATCTTTGATAAATGGTCCCGCGAAATTAATAACTCCCAAGAAACTCTGAAGTTGTTTCTTTTCCTTTAGTTCTTCAGGAAAATTCTGGACCTTCTGAACAATATGGTCCTGCAGAATAATTCTTGCTTCATCAATCTCGATACCCAGAAATTCCATTTTCCGAGTTGCAACGACTGCCTTCTTTTCAGACAGTACTAAACCTTCTTTATAACAAACATCTGCAAAGATCTCAAGATGTTTGATATGTTCTTCCATATTTTTTATGCTATTAAAATATCATCAATATAGACGAACATAAAAG
Source organism: Agastache rugosa (assembly GCA_031470985.1). Taxonomy (NCBI): domain Eukaryota; kingdom Viridiplantae; phylum Streptophyta; class Magnoliopsida; order Lamiales; family Lamiaceae; genus Agastache; species Agastache rugosa. The sequence goes on from CM062608.1 coordinate 14,530,341, forward strand.
AAAAATAATCTTTAAACAGATTATCCATCTTTCTCTGAAATATTTGAGGCGCATTAGCTAACCCCATTGGCATTACTTTCCAGACATAATGTCCTTGTGGAGTAGAGAAGGCTGTAAACTTCTTACTCCCTTCTTCCATGCAAATCTGGTAGAAACCTGACTTGCAATCAAACTTAGATAATACCTTAGCATTTCTAATGCAGTTAATAAGGTGTTCCCTACTAGGGATAAAATATCCATCAAACTCCAGAATATCATTAATTCCTTTGTAATTAATAACTAGTCTGGGTTTACCTCGTTTGATCTCACCATGATTCCTTACCAGAAATCCGGGACTGGTGTAAGGCGAGTTCCCTGGTTCGATTAATTCTAAATCAAGGTGTTCCTTGATTATCTCCTTCATATCATGTTGATCTTTGAGGTTCATCAGGATTGGTCTGTATCTAACAAACTCATACTCCTTTTCTGGCTTCACCTTCAAGGTAGCTTTGAGCTTGTTTCTGTCCCACCATGCCAAAGGATTCTCATTGTAATTCCTTTTAATCTTTCTTTTGACATCTTCTAGGGACACCTGCATCTCTTCTTTAATATCTTGATGAGATATTAAAGATGCTTTGAGAATCTGGACCTCTTCATCATTGAGATCCTCATCCCTAATACAGCTTAGCACTGCTTCGCTGAATCTCCTTTGATCCTTCATTTTTTGGTGCCGAAGTTTTCCTTAATCACCACAATTGCTGCGAAAACTCAATGGTATCTGGCGATTAAAAGCCCATTTGAGCCTATGGACAATGATTTTGTGATCGCAAATAGTTGTAAACACCAATTGCCTCTTTTCATTATACTGCATGTATCTTTTGAACATCTGTAGGAAATTGTTTCCCAACAGAATATCTGCACCTGTATCATGGAAATAAATTGGTAGAGTTTTAACCTTATACCAAGGTGTACCTCTGGCTCCGCCAATCAGAATTTCTGTTTCTTTTACTCCTTTAGCCAAGAGCAAAATTTTCTTTGAGAAATCCCTTCCTGCAATTCGGGGTAGATCATCTTCTATCTCTGCTGGGAAGACTCCTCGTTTTGCAGTACAAATTCCTGCACCTGAATCAATATAAGCAGCAAAATATTCTGCTTTATATTTTTCATATAACATCCCTATAGAGATGTATATGGAGAATGGAATTGTCATTCGATTAATAGTTTTCTTCCATTAATCGTGATTTCCATTCCATCTTCTTTATTTGCCCAAGATTTGTGATCCTCAAGAAAATCCAAACCCAATAGCAAAACTGCTTCTCTTCCGGCTCTGCCTTTGATCTCCATCACTTGTCCCCCAATTTCCAGGGTACCTTTGTAATGATTGATCTCCTGCTGCTGTAGATAGTAAAGAACATTACTAGGAAAGTTGGTTTCCCACCTTGTAGTGTCAAATTTTACTATCACTTATCTCCATCCATCGGGATATTTCAGATTCACTGGAACTTTGTTACTCTGAGATGTTTGAGGGTGTGCTTCTCGAATGAGGCTCCGACTCCTCCCATATGGTAAAGACATAATTCTGTCTCCTTGGAAGGATAATCTTTCTAAAGTTATCCTGAGACTTTGGTCGTGTCTCATGACTTCTCTATCTCGGATTTGAATATCAACATTCCTTAACCGAGCAATTTTCACTCTATCGGGACAAACAGCTGTTGTCACTTTGTTGAAGATATCTGGTATCTCAATGAACTTCTTTCCCAAAAATAACTCAGTGTGATGTGAGTTGGAAAGAGCATATGATACCTGATAAGTAATAGAGTAAGACCTATTTCCTTCCTCCAGTAAATCCTTGCGTTTAAAGTTCTGATAAAGCGTCAGGGCTTTACTGAAATGGGTATCATTAAGATTGTAAGCAATCTTAGGATAAATGATTCCCACTACTTGTCCTGCACAGAGATCTCCCGCAATTGTTCCCAATACGGAATCTTTCAGGTTTCTAACTCTTTTATCGCATATAGCGATATCGATCGGCGTGTGAACTCCGGTAAAGAGAGCCGATTTTAACATTAACTGGATTGCTCCAATATGGATCCAGTTCATCTTTTCAGCGACTTCGGGCTTCATCCTTGATAGATCTTCCCTGATGTCACTAGCTGGAATCAACTGCATTTCTACTTGATTCCCTGTAAGCTCTATAGGAAGCGATATTTCTCGTCTAGATATTCCATAGACGATTTGTTGTTTCCAGCTCCTTAGATTTAAGTTCCTTAGAACTTGATCTATATTACTTGCTGAAAAGCCTTGATACTTTTGTATATTCAGACTTTTCTTCATGATTTTGTCAATCAGACTTTGAGAGAGAGTTGTGTGACTGGAGAATCCCCTCATGTCCTCTTTCTCCTGATGAACAATCTCTGGATCAGTCTGACTCCGATCTAGTTCCATCAGACCATTCTGAATCTTCTTCGTTGAAGACTTCTTCTTGTTCATATATACTCTCATCCGAGGGTATATCTTCGAACTGATATACTTGTATCAGTTCTTGGTAATAGATGGCATCTTCGATATCCGGAGTGGATTCGAATTTGTTGATACCTCTTCTCTCGTTGTCAGGGCAATTTGTGGAAATATGCCCCTTCGCACCGCACGTCCAGCAGTTGCAATCCTTGAAACTTTCATTAACTCTAGTGTGAGTTCTCCTGAATGTTTTCTTGGCGGGTGTCCTTCCTTGGGATTTATTATCTCCTCGGAAAGGATACATATTCCTTGATGGTCCACTTCTTTGGTCTGATTTGTAAGATCTGGCCTTCTGTCTTGACCATCTGGTTTTCGGTTTCTAAGAATTTCTTTTTGGATCTCCACCTTTATAATAGGGCTGAAACCTATTTTTCTTGCTTTTCTTCAGCCTCGGTGGTTCTCCTCCAATGATCGTTGGCAGATCATTGTCCTCATAGTTTAGAGGAGCGAATTTGTTAATTCTCCTCAGTTTCTTCATGTTCCTCAGAGCTGTTGCTTGTTGACACCACTCTGAGAGCTTCCGATGTACATATGACATCCTTCTTGCGACGTTCTCAGGATCTCCTGGTTCATAATTCCGAATCAGCATCTCTTTCCATGGGCTTCTATCTCCCATTCAAGTAGGATACAACCAAGTAAAAGATCTTCTTTTCTTTTGATTCCTTGGAGACAGGAATCAATTAATTTTTTCTCCTGATTTTGTTGGATTAGGATATCCAACTGCCTTCTCCAGTGTGTTAACACACTCTTGTATCTTGTCCTTCTTTTCTCTAAGATTTGGATACGTTCCTGGAAATGTCCACACCTTGGACATCCTTCTAGGTCCATCAGTCAGTATGGATCTGATGATTTTCTTTCATCACGTACTCCGTCCTTAGATGGAGATACTTCAACTCCTCGAGGAAGTTTTCTCTTCTTCTCATCTCTTGGTGGCAAGAGATAATAGATTCACAATCCACTCTTAATGCTGCAGAGTGGAATTCTCTTTTCCAGATTGCTAGTGCAGTCTGGGTTCTTGTTTTATGTACCTCCAAATCCTGGAGATAATTCCTGTATCCTTCGCATCTCAGACAATTGTCCGGATCCATATTTTTCTTGATGTCTCCTCTATTAGGATAATACTTAAAGCAATAAATAAAATATAATTCACAGATAAACCTAAGGCTCTGATACCATTTTGTCCCTCCGGCCCAGTTAAGGGGTAGCACGACAAAAGATACCCAGTACCTTGCAAACCTAGACCCGACCCTGCCGCACTTCCAACCCACAAAAGTACGTGAACCCCGTGGCGATATCCACATTAAGCTTTTTACGGCGCAACCCAGGTATCAGAGCCTAGGTCATCCCTTACGGAGAGTCACGCTTCGTGCACGCAGTCATGTGCGAGAGGCTCAGGGCTTTTTATATGCTGTACCGCTCTGATACCATTTTGAAAACGTAGGATCGATCAGCAAAATATGTAATAAAGAAATACGTAGCTATCATTTTAATTAGCTAAAATAGGAGGGTAAATACATGATTTTATATGATTTTGATTAACTAGTCAATTTTTCCCTATTTCCACACAAATAAGACACATTTTAAGAAAGTGTCACAATAGATATAATTTGAAAAGTAAAAAATCAAAGTGGTTATGTGTTATACATGCACTCAAAACTGGTTATGGGGGGTATACACTATCATCATACTGGATATACATAAATAATACTCATTATATAATACCCTCGTAACTATTAAGTTAATTAAACTACAAAAGTGCTTTATGAAAATAACGTTTTTTAATATTCATATATATTTTTACACTAGCTTTTGCTAGAAACATTCTTAAGTCATTACAGAGACTATATTATTTGATAAAAAATGATTTTTTTTTTCTAGAATGTTTCGAATACAGTCTCTACAAAAATATCCAAAAGATAGATCCCCATTGTGTATGATATAACTCTCGGATTCGATTCCAAATTGTACTCATTCCCAAACTATGTCACGGTCTCAAATGTGTGGTCTTATTTTTATACTCATATTTTGTACAATCATTTATAGATACACACCTCTGTTTAATCACAAAATAGAATATTTTTAAGGGGTGTTTACTTTGGGTGATAAGATAGATAGATAAAAATAGTATAGTTTAATCCATCGTTTACTTTAATGGATTGATTACTTTTGAACTTGTTTGATCATCTAATCCTTCATATAGTCAATCCTATGTTTTATCAATCTATCATATCCTTCAAAGTAAACCCCCCTAAAAAATCGGGAGATAGAATAGGAATAAAAATATATATACTAAGTCCAATCACTTGAAAAGTGGACTATTGATTTTTGGACACAAGAATATTGACATACTCTCTTTTCAATTAGTATGGAGTATAAGATATTTTGATGTTTTGCATAGGAATTAGGAAATAATTAATTAACACAAAATTAACAACTTATTAGTGGGGAGAAAAAAAAATTTAATACAGTTAGGGGGGAGAGGGAAATAAAATTAATTGAAATTTTAATGGGAGTGTAAGTGTTGCAAATTAAGAAATTTTAAAGAAGAAGAGAGAACATTTTGCTAACTGAGAAATTTTAGAGCATCCGCAATGATGACTACTTTTATCCATTTTATTAATTTTTTATTTCTTCTTTAATTAGTTTTTTCTATTTTCTTTTGTTTCTTTTTTTTTCTTATAATTTCTTATTTTTCTTCATTTCCTTTTCATTTTTATGACCCATTCATTTCCTTCTTTCAACTTTCTGTTGTTTCTCTTCTTTATTTTTTTTCTAATAATTTCTTTCTTTCTTTAATTTAATTTTTATTTTATATATATATATATATTAATTTCTTTCAGTTTCAATTTCAATTTCATTTTTATTTTTTATTGTTTAATTCGATTTTAAATTTTATGTTTTAACTGATAATGCGAATTTTGTTAAATATCTCAACATTTTTTAATTTACACCTGTTTTTTAATTATCAGATGTAAGATAATTAAATATAACAAGAAATGAATGTTATTTAATAGGATGAATTAAATAATTGGAATGCATTGATATAGTAAGATCCATGAATAGTGAATAACCTTACCGAGAACCCGAAAAATCTCCGGGCATGAAAAAAGTTGAACCCAATCCGGTCCGTAAAACTATTTTGTAGTGTAATTTTTCGGGCCAAGCCAGACCGGCCCGAGCCCACCGAGCTTTTACCCATTTCGGGCCGGGCAAGCCCGCCCCAAAAAATGGTCGGGCCTTTAAATATAGTGCCTAGCCCGGCCATAAATCGGGCCGGCCGGGCCTTTTGTTACAGCTCTACTTAGAAGTCCAAATGCCTTGCCATAATAAGGCCCATAGCATAACTAAGTCCCTTGAACACTTCAAGGGTATAATACTATAAGGGCTCGTTTGGTAGGTATGTTAGGATAATGTAAGATAGATAATGTCAAAATAAAAATAGTGAATAAGAGGGTGTTTGGTAGCCCCTATAAACCAAGATATATAAGTTATTTGGGATTATTTAGTTGTTTGGTACCCTATATTATTAAACTTGGAAGCCCGTTTTTTAAGATGCCCCGGCCTTATTTTCCTATTCCTCTCTAGACTATGTATCTCACCTATTTGGTCTGTTTATTTTAAACTCTTTTGAACAGTAACCCATATACTATACCTTCTTTTCTCTCTCTTCATCCTCTTTCTCTGCTCTTTTCTCTCTCCTTCCTCTTTCTCTGTTTCGACTTTCTCTGCTCTTTCTCTCTTTCTCTGCAACTCTTTTTTCTTTGTCGGAGAGGAGATGGTGGCGGGTTGTGGTCGGCGATGATGGTGGTGGTGGCAGGTTGTAGGTGGTGGTGGTGGTAGGTGATGGTGGTGGTGTGATGGAGAGAGAGAAAGAGAAAGAGAGTGGATGGTGGGCACGACCTAAGTTCCGGCGAAGACAGGGAGGGTGGGAGGCTGGAGAGGCAGCCGCTGGAGAGAAAGAGGCTTTTGAATACTATTCGAAATTCAGAAGAACTGCGTGGGGAGCCATTGAACAGCTGGAAAAGCCCGAGCCCGCTTACGGAAAGTAGAAATGGAAGCAGATCAGTTTCGGGTGAATGGATACTCTGAGATAGAACGAGAAAATCTCCAGTTGCTGGAGAGGAAGAGGCTCAGCCGCTGGAGACGGCGAAGACGGGCTTGCCGGAGGTGGGTGGCGCCGCAACCATTCCGCCGAAAAAACAAAAAAAATAAAAATTGAATCCATGACTGGAAAGAGGATGAGATAAATAACCTAAAACTGAAAATAAAAAACTGGATTAAGTGGGAAAGACAAGATCGATCGATGAACTTCATGTGTGTGTGTGAAAAAAGTGTGAAAGAGTATGTGAGAGATTGAGGTTACAGAGGGGAGAGAGGAGAGAGAGATGATACATTTTAAAATAATTAATTATAATTGGGGGTAGAATTGTTATTTCTTACTTAATCTTGAATTTTAACTAGGGTACCAAACAATCAACCTGTTATTCATTATATTTATCTTCACATTATCTTATCTACCAAACACAAAAGATACACTAACAATTCCACCTTATTCACTATATTTATCTTGACATTATTTATCTTGTCTTATCCTATCATACCTACCAAACGAGCCCTAAGGGTTGATTATTAGTGTATCTTTGTGTTTGGTAGATAAGATAATGTCAAAATAAATATAGTGAATAATAGGTTAGTTGTTTGGTACTCTAGATTAAATTCAAGATTAAGTAAAAAATGACAATTATAACCCTAATAATTTTAAAATGTAAAATTAAAAATATTAAATTAATTTTTCCTTTATCTCTCTCATTGTGGGGTTACACATCCTCTCTCTCTCTCATTATCTCTTTCTCTCACGAACTCTCACCCCTCTCTCACTGCGACCACCTACCACCACTCTTCCATCTCTCACACTACCACCACCACCCATCTCTGCCCCTGTAGCTTTCTTTATCCCTAAACCGATGCTATCATTAATGTTACCATTCTCAACCACCAATTCCACGCCGACAACAACCACCACCACCGCGCACCACCAGCCGCAGCGGCATTTTCGGCGACCTCGCATTCTTCCGCGCCGGTAGCAGTATCGCGCCTCAGGAGGTCTCCGTTAGTTTGATTTCTCCATATATTGTGTTCATGCCTTCTCTCATGGCGTGCGCTCTTCGTCGTCTTCGAGTCGTAAACGGCCATTAAAGGGGAAGAGCAAGAGCTCAAACGATATCTTCACCAACTCTGCTATTAGTTATTATGATCGAAGGTGGTGTTTTCCAGAAGGGTGGTGGTGGTGACGGCGGCAGCGACGGCCGGAGAAGGTTACACCTTCGTCATCTCATCGGACGAGAATAGGAGAGAGAAGATAGAGGGTAATAATGTCATTTCACGAGTTTGTCTTGATTACTGTTGAATCATAGCTTAACAATCGGACCAAATTGGAGAGATTCATTTTTTATAGGTGAACAGTAAATTAACCACGAGCTGGACTATATCACGGACCTAGTACATTATTTTTCTTGTCTACCAATCACCTAGATTAGCCAAAATGTGTAAGCTATTTTGGCTAATCTAGACTATCAATTAGGGCCTAAGTCTATAATAGGTCAACAACAAAAGTAGAAATTAATTTTATTCAGTAATAAATCTGTTTAGAGTAAATTATTCTGGTAAAATATCTAAACTCTGACATTCAGGTGTACCTAACTCTACCGCGGCGGGTGTTTGTACTTTTGGGCTACGTGGCATCACCCCGTTGCTTCTCCACCACCGTGGGCCACTGCTGCGGAACACTGTATCCCTCCACTTTTTCGCTACAATGGAAACAAATCCATACAGAAAACTTTCATCTCAATCTCAAAAGTAGGGGAAAAGTAAAAGAGACTAAGAGAAAGAAAAAAAAAATTATCTAGGCATTTAAAAAAGAAATATTGTAGGATTTTAGTACTTTCAGTAAAAAAAAAATTTAATTTGTGATTCACAAATTAGAATTCTGAATTCACGAATTAAAATTTGTGAATTCTCAAACAGAAAAAGGAAAGAAGGGTAAATATGTCCAGAAGTGCTATTATTTGTATTTTATAAAAATTGGTGCTATTATTAATATTTTTAATCTTAAAAGTGCTATTATTTCATTTTTTTTCCTTTAAAAAAATAATATTGATTTAAGAAAAAAATGTTATACATTCTGATTACGACGTGCATATCTATCTAATCGAATTTGTGATTCTAGTTGGCAATGCAAAGCTCGTATAAATTTCTAACCAAATAAATTAAATAGCGTGGAAATAACAAATCACACGTCGGACCACTCCTCCAGCTAACTATCCAGATTGCAGTTAAAATATTAATTAATTTTGTACCAAAATATTACTCCCTCAAATCAAAACACGAAATGAAAGGTGTAACACATTTTCTTTGATAAAGATTTTAAAAATGGTTGATAGATGTTCGTTAAATGGATAAAGGAACCCATCATCTCTGAAGAATAAATCAATGCAGCTACACTATGGTTAGTTATAATTTGATTCAATAACAAAAAAAAATCGGTTTATTTAAATTTTTTTTGTTCTAAATGACTTCTAATATTTAAAATATTTAATTTATACAAATTTATCTTAATATATTTGGATTTGGATGTAACATAAATCTCAAAAGATATAATAAAGCTAATACAAAGATTTTTTCCGAAAAAATAAGAAAGAAATATATTTACACTAATCATGATAGAATTTAAGTCGAAAATATAAATACTAATATAAAATATATAATCATACTTTTTATATGAATCAAATATCTAACAAAATTAGTCTGTTTTCACTTAATTGATCAAATTATGGCTAGCCACATTATGGGCCCATATTGAATTGTTGTTTTATTAATTGTGGGCCCATATTAGACTTTTTTATAAATATGTAGATGAGTTGATGTTTAAAATGTAAAGGGATATGTAGAGTAATATACAAAAATGAATTGATACACTCTTTATGTACGAACGAAAAATAGAACTTAACCAACACTCCCCGAAGCCGTCAATGAGCTCAAAATTTCCCATTTTTTTAGCAAATATTAATTTCATCCACCATTTAATAAGCGCTCGTTCATCTAGTTGACTTAGTTAAAATCAAAATTTAATTATACTGCACCATAACATATACTCCTCCAAAACAACATTAGAGAGAATAATAGTAACCTGTTTGGCAACCAATTTTGTAATATCTTGTAATCTATTACTGTATTAAAGCAAAATAATTGCAATGCATTTTCCTGTCTATTCATGTACTTTTCTCTCTCATTCTGCATGTCACATGCACACTCACCACCTAGCCCAATAGTCTTAATCTCTGCCCACCCAAAATGACCAATCATCTGCTAAAAAAATGTCCATTTATTGATGCCGCCCAAAAATTAATTATCTCGGCCCTTAATTACAATTTTGTGATTTAGTTTCAAATTTAATTATATAATTATCATAAGCAATATCAAGAAAAAAAGACTCCTTGATTTTTACACCTAAGATATTTAGCATTTACCTTAATTTTTTACTATAAATTATGAGGATGATTTGAATTTCAAAATTCAAATTTTATAATTTGCAGTAAAGTTGCTTATTACTATGTTACAATTTTTTTCCGGTAATATGTATTAATATTTGGTGATACTTTGTTTTTTAAATTTGTATGGATGAGTTTCTTAACTTGAAATCTTAAAATTTTAATATTCAACATAAGTATTATCTATATATATAATATAATTGTATTAATAATCAAGTAAAAAATAATTGTATTAATAATACTTGTAGTGGACAAAATTCGTCTTCCTACAAAGTCTGTTAATTGGCCCAATTAGCCTGCTAGACTGGACGCATCGGCCCAGTAAAAATTCAATAAAAATATTGGGTTTAAGGAGCCCATATTCGGATCAGGGGTGTCAAACGGCCTAGCCGTACACGATGGCATGACTAATAGGAGAACGAGTCAAATAACTTAACAAATTAGTTAATTTGACTCCCACAAGAATCGGAACTGTCAAGAAGGAAAGGGCGAGCGGATAAGGCTGGCGGCTAGGGTATGGAGAAAACCCTAATCAACTAAATCGTCCTATTAATAGGTGGCCACTACGTCCGACTAATCCATCCAATCATTCACACTCGAGCTCTCTACTTCATCTCTCGACCTATCCGCCTTCATCTTTTAGCTCTTTCATTATTTTTACACTCAGGCTATCGGATCCAGCACTCATATCGGTTACACCGGCACCACCTACCCTTCGGACGCTCTAATTACTCTCTATTTTCACCTTCCGGATGTACCAGACATCATAAAATCCATTATTAATTTACATCTCCATTATTCATTATTTATTTTATTATTCTCTTATTATTCTGGTTATTCCGATAATTGACTTGAGCGTCAGATGTCCTACGACCGACACCCCCACCGGTGTTCCGTCAGACTCTTACGTGTGCTACTTGTGACAGGTTGCTTTGTGCCCCGTCATCCACGTCTTCCGGATAGTAGGATTTATCCCCTACAATACTAATGAACGTAATTATATAATTTTGGGGATTCATTTAGAATATAAATACATATTGAAATATGTATTAATTTTTTGACATTATAAATTATCACAAGGCACAACGCAACGCGTGCGGATAAATCTAGTTATGTTTTAAAACCATTGTATTCTCATTAGTAGTGAATTAAGGAGATAGTTATACCTAAATTATAAATTTATGAATACACTGAATTAAACGAAAATTTAACTACTCAATTATAATGTTTGTTTAAGTTTTTTTAGATGTAAATTACATTATCAGATCACATTTTTATGATAATCCAAAGGAAAAATGATCAAACAATAACACTTTTTTAGGTAAAAAATAAGAACAAATCTGGATCAATTATTAAGGTCCAGATTAATGAGTGCATTAATATAATGTATTTTGAAAAATAATGTATTTTGTGCATTATTCGACGTAATAAAAATAAATGATTCTTACATTTTTACAAAAAGAATGGTTCTTACCATAACTCGTTAGAACAAAGAATATAAATCGCAGCATAAAACTTGAGCATTAATCAAGCTAGTACTATAACTATTCAAACTAGTATAAACTACAGTACTAAATCCACTAGTATTCCCCCAAAATAATCCACGAGTATTAGAACATACTCATTTAAAATGAGAAGAAACACATTTTTTGATGTGCATCGAACTAGGGTTGTAAATGAATTGAATAATTTTGCTCGGTTCGATATTCGATTCGAATTTTTGATATTTGAATTCGAAATTTTGTGATTCGAATACAAATACAAATACTTTTTTCGATTCGATTAGTTATCAAATACGAATTCAAAATCATGATGTTCGATTCGATATTCGAAAATATTCGATTCGATATATATTAATATATTTATATATAATATATATTTGATAATATTCATACATATAATATAAAATAATAATACATATATATTTATTAGGTAAAATATTGATTTTAAATATTATTTTACAAATTTTATTCAAAAATCGAATCGAATATATTCGAATCGAATCGAATATTGCAAAAAACAGAAAATTTCGAATCGAATTAAATAAATTTGGAAAAAATTAAATCGAATATTCGAATCGAATAGAATATTCGTGAATAATATAACGAATCGAATACGAATCAAAAAAAATATTCGAAACCGAATCGAATACAGAATCGAATACTATGAATTTTTTTCGAATTGAATCGAATATCTTGATATTCGCTCCGATTCGATTCGTTTGCAACCCTACATCGAACTAAAGACATCTAAAAAAAAAGGTACCACTTGACATGGGCTTTTTATACATAATACTCCCTCCGTCCACAATAAATTTGCCACATTGTGAAAAACACGAGTTTTAATAATTTGTTGGTTGATTGTATTGTGAGTGGAATAAGGGTCTCACTTTTATATAATTTTAAATTGTGTTGTGAGTGGAAAAGTAAGTGAGGTATGTGGGATCTATTACTATAAATGAATGTGGCAAATTTTTTGTGAACGGACCAAAAAGAAAATTGTGGCAAATTTATCGTGAACGATTTGTTAAGTTTAAGAATCAAATTGAAAGTTTGAAACAAACAAAATCGAAAAACAAGTAATAAGAATATGAAAACCCGAGAATCTTATGCGATTGCGATTGGCTGCTCAGTCTCTACACATTCACATATTTCAAAGTTACGTATATATAAATAACAACGCAAAATAAGTTGATCACACACGCAAATATAACGCGACGCGAGCATCAATACACCTCCTCAACCACCATTATGAGATTAAGTTTGAAAATGAGTTACACAAATAAAAGAGAGAAAAAAAAAGGAAAATTTAAAAAGAATACTCCACACCAAAATTATTGGAGTCCACAGAAGTACTTCTTGGAATTGCTTCAAAAGGAAGAAGGAGACCTTTTTTCTCAGCTAATCATAGTATTTTATATTGCCAAACGCAGTCCTCTTTAATAAAAGTCTCAAAAATTAGGGGGGATTTCAATTATCCAAAGCTCTCCTCTTGGACTAATAAATAAAAAAGTCCATCCTTTTTTACAGCTAATAATGGAAATAATTTAGCCAATATATATAACTAAAAGGGGAAAATTATTTTTTTTAAATAATCTTTTTTTTTTTTTTTTGAAAAAAAGGGATGCTTATCATCTATAGTTACGAATCCTGTACATCCGGCGCAGACAATCTCCGCCGCTTGTTTTCTGGCTCGGCTTCGGTAGAGCCGGAGCCGGAACGTGAGGCTGGATTTTGGGAGTGGGTGTCGCAGCTAGCACAAGCCGCCGCATCGAGGACGCCGAGGGGACTCGGCGGCGCGACTTTAAGAGCATCAGATGGACACGTGTCCAACAAGTATTCCTCCATTAGTCGATGACAGCTCCTCACCATTTCCTGCCCCCGGGGAAAACACCAAATCAGAAAACATTTCCTTTTTAACCCCCACCACCCTGAAGAATGTGAATTCCATTTTACTACCTCAAATTTATAAGAATATTTCCACTTTACCCCCTACAAACTTTCAATACCACACGCGATTGCGAATCTTACTCTGTTTATTCTCTCATCCAACACATGATCCGGCAGATCTGCACCCGCACCGGCGGCGGAGATCACGGCGGCCGCTGCAATCACCGACGGCGGAAACCTCATGAAATCTATCACTGATTAATCAAAAACAGCAGGGATTAGATCGACATTGATAAAATCTTATCAACAGTTATTGGAGATTGAATTCTACCACGTGCGGTATTGAGGATAATATTGGTGGCGACCGAGTAAACGGGGGAATCGATGTCCGGCGCGGCGGCGGAGGCGGAGGCGGAGGAAGGAAGCATGGAGATGAAGTAATGGAGGTAATCAAATGGAGTGACGGAGCGCAATCTCCATTTGAGAGTCGCCAAAACCAAAAGCTCCATTCTCTGTATCGTCCTTGGCTCGAAAATGTAGGTGCGGTCGAGTGTTTGCAGGTCTAGAAGCCATGGAACATACAATTCCTCCATTTTCGCCGCTAGGGATAGACACGCCACGGATAGAAGCTGAAACGGCCATCCAGTCTCCTATTATACATATCAGGAGAAAATTCTCTAAATTAGAGCGCAATCAGTTCATGGTATAAATACATTAATAAATCGTACCGGAAGCGCATGAGCGGCGAGGAATCGGTCCAAGTAGTTGATGGAGAGGAAAGCCGTGACCGGTTTAAATTCAAAGTGTGCATGTACCTATATGAATATGCAATCATGAGTGTCATTATTTGCTCAACTCATCTCTCCGCCGATATGTATGTAAATGTATACATGAATAAATGTGTGTTGTGGCACTGGCATACCTTGAGGATGGAATTAATGGCGTCCTGGCGAGAAGTGAGGTGGATGGAGCAGTTGCGGCAGAGAAGGATGTAATCTGGGTGGGGCATGTGGTGGGGCTCCGAATCCAGCATTCGGGCGATGAATGGGGATACATCGGGAGACGCAGCGGCAGCGGCATCGGCATCGGATCTGACGACGTCGTCGGCTAATTCCTCGTCGCAGCAGCGGGACATGGCGGCGAAGGAAAGAGGGCAATCAGCGGCGCAATTGGGGGCGGTGGTAGGGATTGAGTGAATATACACATGGCCGTTTATGGTTTGTGGAGGAGTACTGCTAGTGCTAGTGAGGACATGTTTGTTTTTTGTTTTTATTTTTTTTCCTCTCCCGGTTGGTGCGTGTGTGTGTTTCTCTCTCTAAATAAGTAGCAGTGTGAACTGTGAAATGAAGAGAGAGAGAGAGAGAGAGGAGGGCGTGGATGGGATGGTAGATGAGATCAAACATTCAAACCAACACAACATCCATTTATGTATGGGCTCTCAAACTCAACCAAGAGGCTGCTGCTTTCCGAATTACTAGGATTCTATTTCTGGATTCGTTTTTCTCTTGTGATATTAAAAGTAAGGCTTAAGCAGTAGAACCATTCCCTTTTTCCCTAATCTCATTAGAAAAAATTCAAGAGATTTTCTCTCTTCATTTTTCTTTTCTTGGGTCCTACGTACTGATGATGTGGTATTGTCGTACTTGTAAATGAAAAATTTTATGTAAAAATTAATTAATACAAGAGAAAACTACATTTGTTTTTAATTTGAGATTACATAATACTACCTCCTTCCCATTATCTCATTTCTTTTGGGCATGGGTATTAAGGAGAAGAGTGTTTAAAGGGTAAAAAGATAGAAAGTGGTGGAGCCCATAACTTTTTGTGAGAGAAGCATATTTCCTTTTATGAAAACAGGACAAGAATAACGGGACAGCCCAAAAAAGAATACAAGACAAGAATAATGGGACGGATGGAGTAATAAGCATTCAAACATAAACTACGCCAAAGGTAAACTTTACAAAATTTTCAAGATATTCATATTCATAGAGCATGTTGAATTTCTTGCATAATTATCAAAAAAGTTCTAAACGAGACAATTCATCTAAATAAGCACGCCACTTGGAAAAATTAATATTTGATGGACTTGAATGGATTTTGTTCTAAGAGTTGGACTTATGAAATTTAATCATGAATCATATAGAAATTACTAATCACAAACTATTGACCATGATTTTTGTTTGTCACATCGGGAATAATGTACCATTACCTCATATTTGGTAGATACGAATTAATTTGCATACTATAGGTTAAAATATCACATGTAAATAGTATTAAAGTAAAACAAAACGACAGTTAGAGAATTTTCAAATTTCTAGCTGGGTTAATAAAAAACAAAATGACTGTAGACTCGAGAAAATACCATCACTCCTTCAATAGTCAATAGAATGATTTGATTTGACTATGCAATAAAAAGCTACATATTTATCTCTCTATATTCTTGTATGATTATACACGTCGGCTTCTTTATTTTTGTTATAAGTACTACTACTATATATGCTGTAATATAATTTGTACCAGATTTTGTACTTTTTTATTATTATCAAAACGTATCATACAATGATACAATGTTAATATCATATTTATATTAATATTTATAAATAAAATAAAGTATTAGAGTAAAATATATAAGAAAGAGAATATCATAAATTTATACATTTCTTTTGCAGCTAAAGTACAATACAAATTATAGATACGAAATCGATGCAAATGGCTGGCATATCTCTAATTCCATAAACAAATTGGTTTGTGTAGACTTTGTTAATTAAATGATCATTTCCCACCTTTGTGGTAGTGTAGAGGTTCCAACTTTGTGTGGTGTAGAGGTCTCACTTTATATGGTGATGTAATACTTTATTTGATATATATAAATATATATACCTCATGTATTTCCTAAAAAAAATGTGGTACTAGTATAACATATGTGAATACTTGTAATATCACACATGAAAAAATAATTAATATTTAAACAGTTTATATATAAATTCGATGGATTCTTCTAGTGACGGAAGGAGTGTAAAGGATCTCTAATAAAAAACACTCTGTGATGGTTGTACTCGTGTAACCAAACTTATGTTTTTTCTTGAAGCGCGCTCTAGGTATGGCCAAATCCGAGTCATATATACCATGTAACCTATAACACCACACATATATTACCAACTCAATATATGAAACAACTTAAATTATATATTTTTAAAAATTATGACTCACATTTCTTGTAGCACATAGTGGACATTGCTTAGTTGATCTAACCGATCCTCAGTTGGATTGGTGTCTTGGACTGACTCTTTTATTCTTAGCAAATTTTAGGTTGAAATCTTGTTAGCTTGACTTTCTCGGCGTTGAGTTCCTTCACAAATAATTACCGGTAACTGTAGGTATATTTAGCTATATATCGTAATGTAGGTATTAAACAATATATTGTACCGAATATATTATCAAATTAATAAAAATTAATTATAAATTATTAAATGAAATAAAAAGTCAAACTTAAAACTGAAAAGCTTTTCAATATGGCGATAATTTCAGTATATCGTGAAGTTCCACATATAAATTTATAGTTTAAAGTATCATTTGAATTTTGTGGAATAAAAGATGTTACAAATATCAGTTAAATTTTGTGGAATAAAAAATGTTTTGTGGTCTGTTATAGGCACCACGATTTGGCAGACTCGGAGGATTTTGGTTCGTATGTGGTCGAACCTTATAAAGGTTAACGGCACTATAGAGGATTACTTTTTGGCATTACGAGTGAGCAAAACACGACATCTACGACTAATATTATATTTATATACAATAAGAAAAGTTTTAATGATAAGTAGTTGTCATCCAACATTGTTATTTTATTTTATTCTATTCTATTTTATTTTGTTTTGTTTTATTCTATTTTATTTTATTTTAATAGATAAACTTTTGTCTTATGATCTACCTTTTGGGTGCTAGGGTTGTATCTCTCTTCATTGTTTTATTAACACTGTTAGGTGCGCATAGTTTATATTGAGATGTGATTTTATTGCTTGATCTTGAAGCAAAATAAAGCTTATTGCATTTCTTTCATTTCTATATCATTTAGCAATTGTTTCTCATAAAAGTATAATTCGTACCTCTTCAATCTATACGGATCTCTCTCAAAATTTGTAGATCTACTTGTAGTTTTAAAAATTCACGAAATATCGGCTTTATGCTAAGTAATTATAATAGTGATTTATAGTTTACAAGTTGAAATTTATGTCATGGCTTTTATAGTTATTTCCAAAGGACATGATTCCATATGATGTATGTAAGGATTTTAAGTAACGAATTCAATTGGAATAAATAAAATACTCATTACGTGAAATCTAATTATAAAAATCTAAATTTTAAACTAATTATTTACAAGAATTTTTTTTTTTTTTTGAGAGATTTATTTACAAGAAATTGATTTCCAACTATAGCAATAGAATAGGAAGTGTACGTTGATATTCGTGATTGACTGGTCTTTGCTACTTTTCACTAACTCTTTGTTATTCATTTTGATTTTTAATGCTCTGTGAGCCACGTACAACTTTCAATGCAGGGCATGTGCTTTTCTTGGTGCCCAGCTGGTTATTTATTTTTTTTTCTTTTTTTTCTCTCTTCCATTCGTCTAAATTTATTTATTTATTTAATTAGTCAATTGTTTGTGTCATTGTATTTTGATTTGGGTATTTGAATATACATGGTTTTACTTTTTTAGCCTTTTAGGAAAAATTCCATCCTGCTAGACAAACATTGAATGAACGGCCTAAATAATGGTGGTTTCATAATCATGCCATTTTTATTTTTTTTATCAAGTCTTTTTTTAGAATATCAAATTTTAATATCAAAATATGAAAGTAAAAACTTAAATGAATATTAGTATTATTTATATTCAACAGTATTACTTAAATTTTTCATTCTTAAAACTTCTTCACTTCCAAGTTTTTCTTCATATTTTAAACTAGAAATAGCATGATGAAAAGAGGGAGATAAACAAATTAATGGCACAGGCTCTTTATAAATTCCTTTTCCCTGTGGAATTTTAAATTATTATGCACTTGTTGTACTAACAAAAAATGAATGAAATGTATTTCTTGTTGAACTTAATGATCATAATATGCAGTTCATTAATTTGCAATAGAGCCATAGCCTATACCATACTTTATACTCCCCTGTAACTATAAGTATTAATTTCCAATAGAGTCATAGTAGTCTCCCCTATAAGTATTAAAAGACTACTTGTAAATTGTAATATAAAATTACAAATCCTCAAAGCAAACCACCAGATGTAAGTATATAACATCACACACACACACACACTTCTTTCTTTCTATAATACAGATGTCAGTAGAATATGGCTAAAAATTAAAGATGCGAATCCAAAATAATAAAAGATTGCATGTATATATAAGTTTATACAAATACAACACACACTTGTACCAATTGGTAGGTATCTCATGAAGAAAAGAAATGTATGATCGACTAATTAATTCTCAAGGCAACATATATTAGAGGCAGCTAGCTACGTAGTCTATACATATGGGGCAAATGGGAGGAACATTTTCATTTTTCACATATAGCTAGATAGAAATACTTTAGCTAAATTGAATTGAACTTAACAAAGCAAATTCTTGATTCTCGTCTCATGCATGGTATCTATCGAAGCGAAGATGATTTACCATTCGTAATTTAGGAGCAATGAGTGAGGAATAAAGTTAATTAGTAGGAAGGGAAATACTTGGAAAGGCCATATGGAAGAGAGTAGAACTCCTCACTCCTAGGATCTTTATCAAAATACTTGAACTTAGCCCACCAGTGCCTACCACTGTCGCGTCGCGTGTTAGCATGTTTGCGCGCAAGAGTCAGGTCCAGAAACATAGCAACGCCTCCCGCCACCACGGCTGGGGATGTGAAGACAACTAGCACCATTTTGTTAAACTGCACAAGACATGACACGACGAGTTACCCATAATTCCTTCAACTATAACACAAGTTGCAGGAAAAGCATGAGCCGTAAGTATGATGAGTTGCATTGCATGCATACATACCCACACGGAATGAGTGTGAACCGGACCGTGCCCAGAAGTTAGCACGTAGTCGTTGAAATACCTTGGCACCGAAAGCCCCATGAAGAAGGAAAAGCCTAAAATGAACTTGGTTCTGAAACTGTTGAGGTTGCAATATTGCAGTAAGCCCAGACCAGCAGAAGCTGTCATATCAACATAGATTAACATGAATCTAATCGAAGATCGGATGATCAAGCTCAAGAAAGAGCATACTTGTTAAGTAACTTCACATGTTCAAACACCCAAGCATAGACCAAGATAATTTGGTCATACAGAAATTGGGCATGCATGCATGTCTAGTTTCATTTCAACAACATAATTTAATCATATTTCCCTCTAATTTATTAAAGGAAAGAAACAAGTCAGGAAAAGAAAGTAGAGTTACACATGAGAGCGAACAGGACGCAGTACAGAGCTCCTACAATCGGGAGGGGAATGGAAGCAATAACGGCTCCAAACTTTCCTGTTTATAGTTATACAAGAGTTAACTGTGAGTCTGTGAGTATGAAATGCAGATCAACTCAATCATGTGATGGTTAAAGAATATATTAGAACGGGCATCAAATAACATACCCAGTACTGAAAAGAAGAGCATGAAAGCCGCTGATATCTGAACCACTCTTCGGCTTCCAACTCGTGTAAGAGCCAATAGTCCTACATTTTCACTACAATAGGAGAAAATGAAACCGCCATTGATATAAGTCAACCAAATACTAAATTCGAAAGCCAACTTCAATAAAAGTATGTTCCCAGACTATCTAAATATAATTACGGTCCATAATATGCTTAATGAAATTAATAGTTTAAGCATATAGATCCTTAATTAAGTTACTTGTTTCTTCAGAAGGTTAGCAGCATTACACAGATACAGTAGATCCAACTCCCGTGCCAAACAAACCATCCAAGAAAATGCCAAATCCCTGTATCTCACAGAAAGAAAATAGTGAGACTGAAAACTATATAGAAAAACTAATTGAAAACATGTATAGCTGACTCTCTTCCTACCAGCCAGCCGATGCCTCGGCTAAGAACAGAAGATGGTATATGCGTAGCACTCGCGTATCTAGACGCTGCAATTAATGCCCCTGTTGACTGCGGAAAGAAAACAAAAACGAAACCAAATGAAAAACTCATCCTCATTCATGACAAATAGATGTGGAGGAAAGGACTCTTGTAATCAGGCTGAAAAGAAGGATTTTATCAACATATTGTCACTTATTACCAATTTTTATCAATATCATCATTTGACTCAATTATATGCACAATCTACAAAGAGGAAAATGCTAACTAATATTAACTGGTGGAATATTATACTAATAAATATTTCGATAAAAGAATAGAAAGAATTGGTATGAACCTCAACCATAGCAACAAAAGCTGCTGCTAGCATGACAAAAACTTCTCCAATATCTAGAGTGGGTTGACCCCATTGAACTGGATATGGAAAGCTAATCCTGCACATTAAGCTGCGACATAAGCACTCCGAAGCAATCAAGTATCAACTTTCAATCATCAACAGTTTTATATAACGCCTGTACATCCATGATATGCTTGTATATTATGAAAAAGAAATTAAGGGATTTTTGAATGTTTGAAAGGGTTAACAGTAAAGAGATCAACTTGAAAGCCACAAAAGGAAGCATTACTCTTAAGATTTGGACTTAATCTTGAAAAGCAAAAAGTGGGCTAATATTTGTGATCAAACTCTACCTAATTGAAAATGGTGTGGCATCAAATGCATGGAACTATAGAATATGAGTACAGAATATAAAAACTATTACACCACTCTCTACTTACCATGATGATCCACTTACAAGTCCAGAACGATCAACACGGCAACTTAATTGGGTGTTTAAGGGTCTATTCCTGTACGCACCAGCGGCTGTCAAAAGGGCTGCATAAGCCCACACCAGCCCGACAGACAATAGAACAGCAAAACGATCATAAATGGGACGCTTTGAGCTCGTGAAATTAGGGATGAACTGAAACACAAATGTCAATCATGTGTGAGCCGACTTGACGGATTATTTTGTATGAAAGGCATTAGTAGCCCCAGATAATATAAAGTAATTATACTTACATGAGAGAATAATACAAGAATAATTAGCTCTGGCAGCCCAATTTCCACACATTCTGCTAGCTACAAACATCAAATAAAATCAACAAACAAGAATTTGAATAAACAACATTGCTCATATATCAACATACATAACATATTAAGGTTCCAATTCCATGCAGACATCATTAGGGTACTGATAGGTGCAAAGTTATGGTTCACAGCTGAATAGAAATTTATAAACAGCCTCATAAATTCATAATCATTATTACATTTGAATAAAGAACATTGCTCATACCAACGGGAAACCCTGTTCGTAGAGGCCAAGTCCAACAAGAGCTACCAGAGGCACAGCAGAAAGAGGGCTCAAAAATCTGCATAGTCATAATTATATATGGATTTAATTATCAAATTATTTCACAAGATACCAACAAATAGCTGACTTCATGTTGTGGCACCCACCTCACAACAATTCTCCAAATTCCGAGAAAACCAAGTAGCATCGGAAGTACTGAAGCGACCATGAGAGCGCCTTGCATTCCCCTCATTGTTCTTAGAAACCTCTTAATCAATGAATGGGGAAATCATTAATTAACAAATAATGTGGATTCTTAGTGTATAGCAGTTGTATCAAAAACCAAGTAAAGGGGATGGTGAGCTAACCACATTAGGATTAAGATAGATGAAATATCTTTGGGCAAATGCAATATAAAGAGACGGAACTAGGAATCTAAGTGAACCGCCTATCACTACTGGCATCCGGCTTCCAAACCAAGTCTGCAGCAACGTGTTAATACCCGATACAAACAACAGAGTTTGCATCAATTGAGCCTTCTCCACCTAATAATGATTAAAAACTTATAATGTTTAATTCCACAAGAGATTTAAGACGAACCATGGGTGCTCGAAAGAAATCATAAACAGACTAATTAGAAAGAAATACTAACATTGCCGCCACCCATGTAAGGAACAATAATGGTTGGAATTATTACAGTAGTTCCAAGCATTACCAAGTAGTGCTGAAACCCCAGAATAACAGCTTCACCTGCATCAAAAATTTTAGAAAGAAGTTGTATAAAACTCTTGATGCGAGAGTGAAACATTACATGGTCATCACAAATTTTTGAAATTATTTAGTTAGGGATGAACTTCAATTTCAAGAGAGAGAGACATCAATATGCCCTAATTTTGCATGCATGTGAGACAGAGAGTTCAATTTAAAGCTCTGTTTCGTCAACTAAACTAATCGGCACCATTGACGCGCATGCATAAATGTTGAGAGAGTGAGAGAGAGACCCCATGAAGGATTGCTGTTGACACAATAATCAACGCCGGGGAGCTGCTCTTTGACAGGGTGAGGCCCCAATTCAACCACCACCTTCGCCGCCACTGTCATCCTTTCTCTGTACAACCCTCCCAACCTAGAGTACTATCAATTCCCCAATTAATGTGGCCGCACAATTTCAATCCCCTCCCTCTCTGTCTGTCTCTCTCTACTCTATCTATCTATATAGACACACACACACACACAATTGAGCTTTCTTCTTCATCCAGTTACTCGTATTATACATGTATAATTTTGTGCATACCCATGCAAGATTTTCAAATATTTGACTTCCTTCTGCAAAAAAAATAAGAATATTATTTTCGAAGTAGAGAGGCAGGGGCAATCCGCAATTATGCATAATTGATAATTTTCAAGCTCGATTACATTTTATACAATTTCTTCTAAAATAGTTGGTGGCGATTGAACTACTGCTCCTAGCTACCATAATTCTTCATGAAAAATATAAATTTAAATAATTGAAACTGAACGTTAATGCATTCGGATGCTCTATTATCTATTTGTGTGACAGCTTCTATTAATTTCCTTGGATTAATGATATATGTCGATTTGGAGATAATTATAATGCTAATTAGGCCCTACTTACCATACTTTCGGATTTCACATGTCATTAATTCAACAAAAGTAACGGAAAATGTCCCATAACTTTGCAATAGAAGTTTTGGTGTGGTACGGCATATGTGATAATTTATCAAAATAGTACCGAACTATAAAAGTCTATAATGTTTGTATCAATAGTGAAAGCCTCATAAATATTTCTTAACTATCAATTAGCGTAGTATATATTGTGAGACTGCTCGTATAAATATGTTTTGTCTATCTAAAGAAATGTTAGTATTTCAATAATATCCTATTTCAACAACTAAGAAAACATTTTAGGCATGCAAAAGTAGGAGTCGTACGTTAACAATCCATTGGAACAAAATAATTGGTAAGGCTAGTGAACTTGTAATGAAATATCACGAGACTACTCGTATTAATACATTTTAGAAATATTATTAAATGGTTCGTATCAATACTTGTTAAGTTGATCCGTTCAGTATACATGACTTACTTTAATTAGCATGTGTGCTTCTTTACTACTCCCTCCTTTCCGCTCGTACTATCATGTTACTGTTCGGACATGTAGATTAACAATAAGTGTAAAAAGATAGAAAGTGGGTAGGTCCCATAATTTTTGGAGGGTTAATTCTTTTCTTAATTGAAACAAGACAATTTGAGTGAGACAACCCAATAAGAAAAGAAAGACAATATGAGCGGGACGGAGGGAGTATTTTCAAGAAGAGTGGAACACGGAACTACACACAATGACAATGATGGAATTTATATGCTAAAGGAAGAAATACAACACAAATTAAGTCATTTGCAAAAGATTTAGGATACTTTGTCACTTCAAATATATATATATATATATGAAGTAAATATATATAATTTTGAAGTTTAATTTTGAAAAATTATACATATTTTTTATTTAAGTTTTTAATTTCAAATGACGAGAATTTTAATGCTTTGTCTTCTGTGGTAATGTGAAAACCAAATTAATAGGCAAAATATGGGTAGGCAAAGAAGTTGAGAAATGAGAAAGACAGGCAACCAATGTGGTGAGCAACATTAGACTCTTATTATTCTTGTTTGACTTTTCATTCCTCTATAGGAATACCTAATTCACCAAACCAAGTTACCCAACACCTTAATTTTTATTTTTATTTTTAAATTTTTGCGTGTGTGTGAAATGTGAACAAGAATTTTAATACTTATTACATGAGAGATAATTGCTAAATACATACTACCTCCGCTCTACTATAAGTGTAATATTTCTTTTTAGCATAAGTATTAAGGAGAATATTATAAAGTGGTTAAAGTGGTATGACCCACAACTTTTAAAAATATATTTATTTCTATTTTAAGAAATGCATCACTTATTCTGGGACAACCCAATATGAAATATGTGTCACTTATGGTGGGACATAGAAAGCAAAACTTTTTCACTTATTTTACAAATCCAACATGACTGGTATAATGTTTCAATAATACCAACATATTTTAATTTATCGTAAATTCGAAATATTAAAAAAAAATCATCGTTAAAATGGTGTCATTTCAATGGAAAATTGATAGCGGCAGGATTGGGGATGAAATTTTAAAATTTTATTTAATTTTTAATTTTCATGAATCAAAACAACTTGTCCTTTTGATTATTCTAAAGAGTGAAATATTATAATAGCCACTTAAGTTAATAAAAATAAAATAGTAGCCACTAACTTAAAAATATATAAATACTAGTCACTCTTACAAAAATACCCTTTTTCGATTCACATCATCACCGTCCTAACCTTTCCATTCACTCTACTTGCTCCGTTCGCACCACCTCTATCCGCACCCTTCGCTCCACTCGCTCCACTCACACTACCTACATTCGCACCGTTCGCTCCACTCGCTCCGTTCGCTCCACCTCCATTCGCACCGTTCGCTCCACTCGCTCGGTTCACACCACCTCCATTCGCTCCACTCGTTCCACTCGCACCACCTCCATTCGCACCGTTCGCTCCACTCACTCCGTTCGCACCACCTCAACTCGCATCGTTCGCTCCATTCACACCGTTCGCACCAATCACTCCACGACATGTACTAGAAAACGGAAGGCGCGAATGGAGTGAGTAGATCTTATTCGCGCCATTCGCGCCTTTCATGATGGTACGAACAACGCATGAAGATATGCTCGCTCCATGTTCTCATTGCGGGTAAACTTAAAGGGTAAACTAGTCTTTCACTTTCACACAAATAGTGGCTATAATTTATATAAGATTAACTTAGTGACTACTATTTTGTTTTTATTAACATAAGTGACTATTTTACATAATTTCTCTATTCAAAATGTTATATAATACATAATTATTTTTTTCATATGCATTCCGAGTCTTTAGAATTTGCCCACGTCGGCTGAAGTGATGCCAACTCGATGTCTATTAACAGCTCCATCAACAAAAAGTTAACGAAAATCTATTAGTATAAACAATGTATATATATATATATATATATATATATATATATATATAGATAGATATATATATATATATTTCTGGGCCTGGGCAGTTTGAAATATAGTGTTATACTTATTTTGACGAGAAATAGTGTACAATATATTAACCTATTTACTAAATAAAGGTCATTAATTACTTAGTAATTCAAAATTGGGCCGAGTTCATTTAAAAAGTTCTAAGGATTATAAGGAATACTATGCTCCTATACATGTAAATTCGGCCCATTTAATAGGCTTAGCTCATTTAATCGCCCATTCTATTACTCCCTACTTAGTTCCGCTCATTTTATCTACTTATTGTTTGCCACAAAAAATAAAAATAAAGGATAAAAAAAATAAAAAGTGGGTAGGTTCCACCACTTTAAAACGGTTTTGAAAGGTAAATTTTTTACTTATTGGGAAGTAGATAAATTGAATGGAACGTTCATTTAAGGGCAAGTAGACAAAATGAGCGGAACGGAAGGAGTACAAACTAATAGAGCATTTGATCGAATTTGTCGTGGTCCCGAGGTGAGACGGCCCAAAAATCAAAATTCAAATTCATATTAAATTAACGATATAATTGTAATGCATAATTATATACTGTATATGTTATTCCGATCCATGTGAGTTTAGGATCCAGATCTGATACGTTTCACTATGAGAATGTCTCACATAATACACCGCCAATAAATTTTTTTTTTTTTAAATTCATAATTGAAAAAATCCTCTCTTCAATATAGCTAATTATAATGCTCTTAGCTCCATAAATAACAATAATTTACATTAATCAAATAAATAAAATGATTACAGACTTTGTTTTCTCCGTTGGCTCCTCAAAATCTTTGAGAAATTAATCAAATCAGATTCGCAATAACAATTACAGATCATGAGTAATTACAATCAGAATAATCAACAACCGCCGCCGCCCGGTCCCTCCGTCGGCGTCCCTTCTCCTCAAGGCATGCATATCATATATATGCTAATTAACTCATTATTATAATTAATTTTCATGCATATTTGATTCGATTTGATGTTTAATTTCCGATCAACTAATTAATTTAATTTTGCATTGATCTAATGATTTATAATCTGAACGTACAGGATATCCGCCGGCGGCGGCGGGGCAGGGGCCGGAGGGGTATCCTCCTCCTCCGAAGGACGGTTATCCGCCGCAGGGGTATCCTCCTCCTCCCAAGGACGGTTATCCGCCGCAGGGGTACCCTCCCCAACCCTACCCACCCCAGGGGTACCCGCCCCAACCCTACCCACCCCAGGGGTACCCGCCCCCCGGTTACCCTCCCCAGCCCCAGGGGTACCACCCCTACCCCCCACAATACCACCCTGCTCCTCCTCCGCCGCCGCACCACAAACCTAGCAGTGATTCCGGCGGCTTCATGCAAGGATGGTACGCCGCCTCTATTTTAATTATTATATACCTTTTTTTTTTCATGCATTTGGGATTTACATACAAATTTGTTGTTTTGATTTGATTTGCTGGTTCTGGGATGTGGCGGTCTTCATTCTTATGTGATACGGATATGTAGTTGTTATATCACGCACATGGTATGATTTTATCGAGTAGTCGCAGATGATCTTATTGATGCTATACTCCGTGAAATATATATCGGAATAGATTTGTTGGATATTACATTTACTGAATTAGTGTGAGAAAATTAATGTTAATTAAAAATGGAGAGAATCTTGAATGAAACGAAAATCTACTCTTAATAAGAGCAATCCCAACAGAAGGGAGGTGTAAATACTTTTGTGGGCTCTACCCGATTTAAGAGATTTGCTGGATGACTTTTTTATCTCATTTTTTTAATATTATTTTAGCCTAAATCTAGAGTTAATGATGATTTTAAGAGAACTACTGTGAGTGCTCGAATATGTCGTAGTACATACATGCATAGGGGTATTTCGGTATTAAATACAATCTTCATCTAATACAAATTAATTAAGAGTAGTTGGAAAACCACTATACTAATCTTATTCAGTTAACTCATTCCACTAACTTATTAACATAATGAAGGCTTAAGAGCTCGTTTGCTTGATAATATCGTCATGATATGTTTGACTGAGATGTTTGTATCAATAATTATCTTATTTATATTACATATATGTTACATATATATCACATCTGAGAGGTGGGATACATAATATCACAAATATTTATTATACATATCGGGTCATTGATTTTAAAGGACGACCATGTAGAGTGTTATAAATATATTATACATCCTTATCATTCGTAGCTAATGAGCGAGGGCTAGTTTTGTTATTTTGTGATCAAGTAACATTTAAGTAATTTGTTGTTGTGTTGCACAGTTTGGCTGCACTTTGCTGCTGTTGTCTCCTTGATGCATGCTTCTAGTGAAGAAACGTTATCTGGCAGTGAAGGCTAGGCTCTTAAGCCTCTTATTCAATTCCCAATAATCATTGTTTTGCTCTTTGTAACACTTAAATTTTCACTCTGATTTAGTTTTTTGGAATGGTGAGAGATTCTGAGTGTTTGTCTGCAGCTAATGATTAATTTTCTTTGATTTATTTATCAATGTCTCCTGTTGCAATGGGCCATATTTTTTTTTTAAAAAGGCAAAAAATCGTGTAGGAGACTACTGCACTCGCAGTGCGGACCATCCTACTTTTTAAAAAAAAATTAATTAATTAATATTGAATTAAATATCATTAAAATTTATTAATTTTAATTAAGAATTATTGAAATATAATTAGAGTTTATTAATTATAATTAGAATTTATTATTCCAATTAAGATTTATTAATCTCAATTGGATTTTATTAATATTAATTAATTTAATATTAATTAACAAAACAAATAAAAAATAACAATAATTTGGGTTGAGCGCACCAACCATTTGATGTGGTCAACTATATAGGAGTGCATCTCTAATCTGGCAAAACTTTTTGTACGGTGGACCGCACCGTACGCTATAGGTGTGGTCCATCCTATTTTTTATTTTTTTAAAGTCAATTAATTAATATTTATTTAAATGTAATTAGGATTTTTAATCATCAATTAAGATTTATTAATTCTAATTAGTGCTAATTAACTTCAATTAAAATTTATTATTAATCTCTAATTAAAATTTATTAATCTTCAATCAAAATTAATTATTTATTAATAGTAAACAAAATGAATGGACCACATCAATAAGCAATAAACCATACAAGAGTGCATCTCGTGTAAAAATTCGGGTCAGGTCTATCCGTTTTGTACTTCTATTTGGTCGTCAGATGGGGAGGCCAAACTCAATTAGTTTAACAACTATAGAACGATATTTGTGTTGCAATTTATATTCTTTAGTGCTAATAATTTTTTTGTATTATAAAAAAAAAGTGCTGATAAATTTTAGAGTGGCATCCACCACGCACAAAATGTATCAACAATAACAGTCAATAATGGTTTATGGTCCGATGGCTGAGTTTCAAAAATAGCTTGACTTTTAAAATATTCATGTAAAAATTCTGATATTTGGACGAAGTTTTAAATATGACACGAACTCGAGAATTGAAAATGAAGTTCCACATGTACAAAATTACACAAACAATTTTTATATAATTGTTGCACAAAACTCGTGATTCCAAATGAAAAATTTTTGTTCTCGTGCCATGTATCAAAACCTCATCCAAATGCTAGCCTTTTTTCTGAAAATTTTTGAAAATCAAATTATTTTTTAAACTCATCCAAAAAATTAAATCATAATAAACTATAACCCGAACTTTGATAATTATACATTGGCTATCCAATTGAGGCTATCACCTATTTGTTTTCCTTTTCTTACGTTTTTTTTAAAGCTCTTCACACACACACACACACACTCTTAAATACATTATAACTTGTGTATGTCATCATGCACAATATAGCATTATATGTTAGAATTAATTATATATGACGTTTATAAAGAAATAACTATGAACATATTTAATAATACTAACTACATTATTGATTTATTTATAATGTATTGTAGATATAATGAGTAAATATATGAGATAGTAGTATACTAAAATTTAGTAGAATAAACACAATTAATTATCAACGAATACAATGATGCTAGGTACATAAAATTACATTATTGATATATTTAATAGTTAGTGAACAAAATAGTAATAATCTATTGCTAAAATTTATTTATATAAGTAATAGTCAGTAATGCGACTCTTTTTTCTTAAACATACTTTTTTTTTTATTATTTGAGGGATTACGTTTTTTAGAGTTGGAAAAGTCATTATTGAGATTTCAAGATAACTTTGCAATTATATAATAATTAGTAAGTAGCCCGTCGAAATTCAACGGGAAATAACTTTATGTTTTAATTTATATGTATACATTTTAAAAATAATTTTATATTTTATTTGTGATATTGTTCGCGTTAATTATTAATCAAACTTAGAAAATAAATTTTATTTCACATATTTAAATTTATAATTAGGAATGACAATAGAGAGTACTCATTCATTACGTATTTTCTAAATCTAAATTTGTTTAGAAGTTTTGTAGCTATATAAATTCCCTATAGATAGAACTGAAACAGTGCAGTGAATACATAGATAAGATAGGTATGTAAAAACATTTTAGATCACCGTAATACCGTATACATCATTACTACACAATGAATCAAAGTAGCAGTAAACACCATTATAGGATTGGATTGAGCATACTGCCATTAATTAGAGCTTCTTCACAATTTCTTCATTCTGCACCATCTCATTGGTTCATGCTAAATCGATATTCCTAATCATTGCCAAAACGCCGAAAAAGATTTGTTTACATCTTCAAATTTTTTGTTCTTTTTTAGCTATCTATCCCACATATGATTCAATGTATATATTTTCTAGCAAGTACTAATCGAAGTTTTTAGAAAAACATGAATGAAAATGAAGACAATTCCATGTAGACATGTTGATTAAATATATTTATTTAGTCTTCACAGGGATTTTCATTTACAAATTTTCTATTTGGTCTCTTAAAATGCTAATTTATCTTTTGAAAAATTTGTTGCTTTAAATTTAATTATTAGCGCTACTTATAAACTAATATTAACTAAAATTAGCAAAAATCCTTCTTTTCATGTCTGTTTGAATCGTCTCGTTGGTTTATGCTAAATTGATATCCCTAATCTTAGCCAAAACGCCGAGAAAGATATATTTACATCTTCAATTTTTTTTTTTGCTTCTTTTTTAATTAGCTATCTATCCATATATTTGATTCAATGTGATATATATATATATATACATAGGAATTGGGCCTTTTGATGTACGTTTATTAAGGTTTATTAGATTGATTATAAAATAAAGGGTTAATCACTTATGGCCTGAACTTTCACTCCGTGGTGATTTTATGGCCCGACCTTTCGAAATATTAAAAAATGGCCCGATTTTTGCTTTATTGTGACACTTATGGCCTGAGACCGAAAATCCGACGACGGAAAAGTGAGTTAGGCGACCGGATGATGAAGTGAATATTCTTGCCCCATTTTTTAAAGAATATCCACGTCATCATCCGACCCCCCAACTCAGTTTTTCATCGCCGGATTTTCGGTCTCGGGCCATAAGCGTCACAATGTAGCAAAGGTCGGGCCATAAAATCACCATTGAGCAAAAGATCGGGCCATAAGTGATAATTAACCCTAAAATAAAATATATATAAAAATAGGAATTGGGATAGATGTTAATATATTCAATGCAAACTTATAATAAAATAAAAATTATTATTAGATTAGAATAGATGAATATATGAATTAAAATTCAAATAGACTTAAAAAGAAGGATTACAACGGCCGATCGTCTGAAAATAATACAGGGGTCATATTTCAAACATTTCTCAAAATTGAGGTATGTTTTCAAATATATTGAAGTTGGGGCCATAAATCAAAAAGCGCCCAAAGTTGGGGCCACAAACTATGAGTTACCCTAAAAATAATATTATAACTAATTTAATTCGTATTCTATAAATATAGTGGCATGCAAAAAGTTATTGATTAATTAATTTTACTCCCATGATAATGATCTGAGTAAGAATTGAGCACTCGAAATTTGTTGCTTAAAGATATTCATAGTCTTATATTTTTTATTAGATATATGTTTCTTTTATATTTGTAATTATCGAGCTTACCAATTTATTGATTAAATATATATAAGATCGAATTATACTATATGAATTCATGATGCACAGAATAAGGATTTAAGATAAATACAAATATATTTATATGAATATTAAATAATATAAAATAGTATATATGAATTAATATTGCACAAAATACCAGAATAAAGGAAAATCGGAATGGAGCACCGAGGAGGGGCACCGTTTATTTTCCTATTAGTAACCCATAGTAACAGTAATAGATAGATAGATTGGGCGCGCGCAATTATAATAGAATATATTTTATTAAATCTAATATATATATACTTTTTTGGTAGAAAATCTAAGATATATATATATATATGTATTTAATGTCAAATTTGATTTAAAAAATATGATGTTACGATTTACGTCCACAACAATTTTATATAACTATTACATATTTTATATTTACATGTTGACATATCGGCAATCTCAGAAACCATAGAATTAGAATAGATAAATTATCAAGAAAAGATAAACATGACATTAGAATTAGAATAGATAAATATGTATTAATATTGCAATATTAATTATATATAAAAAATTAGAATATATAGAATTAAAATTAGACAAATTACCAGAATAAAGGAAACCGTGGAGGGGGACATCTTTATTTTCGTATTAGTAATAGATAGATAATAATAATAATAATATTTTTTGAAGATCTATATATCATTTCCATCAAACTGCAGAAAATACCGTTAATTCACGCCCATACAGTTACATCTTCGTATCACGAGGTTAGGAAAAAAAGGATTCCTTTTCACATTTTGATTGTCAGATCTCCAATTCACTCTAGCACTCTCCGCCTTCAGGTAATATTTCTTCTACATTTGATGATTACTTATCGATTTCAGCTGCAATTAGAACCCAGTTTCCAGAAATTATCATTTGTTATGCGAAATTAGGGTTAGGGTTCCCGCTTCTGCGGCTCCATCTGTCCCAATTTTTGTGTGCCGTGTAAAAAACGCCGCAGGCTTTGATTGAGTTTCGATAATTAACCTGTGATTTTAATAGGATTTGATCCGTAAAAAATCCTGAAACTTGATGGGGGTGGTAGGTAATCTAATTGGATTTGATCCATGAAAAAGAAGCTGATAACTTATGTTTGTTGTCACGGAGGCAATTTCCCCCATTTTCTCCCCTTTTATAGATGACTGGAAAGGGGCAGTTTCTTCATCTTCAAAGGAGTCGAGCTGCTTTGGCTTATATCAATTGAAGTGAATTCCTTGAGATTATGCTTTAGTGCTCCTTAACCATTTTATGCACTTAATCTCATTTTAGGAATCTGCAAATAATGGGGGCACCTAAACAAAAATGGACTCCAGAGGAAGAAGCAGCTCTTAAAGCTGGAGTCCTTAAGCACGGGCCAGGGAAATGGCGTACCATTCTGAAGGATCCACAATTCAGTGGAGTTCTCTATCTGCGGTCCAATGTCGATCTGAAGGTAAAATTTTTAGTCCCCGATCCATTTGTTGTTGTAATGGCAATTTACATTGCTTTCTAGTTTTAGAAATTTAGATGTTTCTGATTTCATGGTAGTGTTGGTTAGGACAAGTGGAGGAACATGAGTGTCATGGCAAACGGATGGGGCTCACGCGAGAGGGCCAGGTTAGCTCTAAAAAGGATGATTCCTGCCCCCAAGCATGGAGAAGGCTCTATGTCTCTGATTACCTTAAGTCAAAGCGACGATGAACTAGTAGATGCTAGGTCTCTTGATCCTTCTGGCGGTTCTTCACCAAATGATGGGCCAAAGAGATCTATCATGAGGTTATACATTTCCTTTTACAAGGCTTTTCGGTTATATTTCCAACTCAAAGTTACAAGGCGTGGTCAACTGTATGACTGTCCTTTTGTGACTTACAACTGCTTATGGAATAGCATGGCATGCCACCCACATGTTAATGAGCAAGCTTTTTAGGATGCATGGCGACTAGCAGTTTATTTACAAGTTACATCTTGATATGTAGTTCTATAAACACCTGCACACGATTCTGATTAGGACATAAATACTGTGCGTGTTTCTAGTAACTTTATAGTAGCTCTGTTCTAAATGCCAGGGACGACTGACAGTGGATGTTTATGTTTTGTGTTACTGAAGGCTGGATAATCTCATAATGGAGGCCATAAGCAACCTGAGGGAGCCTGGTGGTTCTAACAAGACATCAATTGCTGGATATATAGAGGTGATATTTTTTTTTTACTATGTCATGAAGTGATTTCTTTTTTGTTAGGTTGATGCAAACTTGCAGCTAGTCTGTATGTGCTTCGCAATTGACCTATGTCCACTTGGACCCAAAGTGCGTTTTATATAATACAAAAAGGTACTGCCATATGTTAGTCACCACATTCTTGTCATGCCCTCAGACCATAATTTGCTGAAAAACAGATTTTCTCAACATATATGTATTGGTGGAGATAAAATATTCTTTCTGTTCTTTACTACTTGGGTGAAACTATCAGGTGATATCTTTCTAATCATTCGTTCTGTTCTCTACTGCTTAAATAGGTGATATTCGTCATTCGTTCTGATGAAAAACTGTAAAGGTCCTTATGTGGCTCGGAGACAATCTATAGATTTACTGCATGAGTGTGGTTATGTGCACATTATATTTATTCCACAATTAATAGAGTATCAATTCCTTTTTGAGTAACTGATACGAGTTAATTATGTTTCTTGAGGTCTTGGGGACAATAGTTGGCAAGGGATGTGAATTCAGAGAATTCGTCCTCTTTTTTTCTCATTGTTTCATGCTTCTTGTTGTCGCTATGGGTGTGTCTGGATGTGATTGTTATAGTGAGGGAGAATAATATAAGTTTGGGTCGAGTATGATATGCGATTATGATTTCATATACATTATTCAGTATAAACTGTATTTATTGTGTTTGAGGGAGGAACTGTTTGATAGAACACACACCACTGCTTTTTTTGGAATCCTTAATCTAACAGAGCAATTCTTTTGTCCTGGAGTTGCTCCTTTTTTTTTGGCCAGAAACAAGAAAAGCTTGCATGCATGCATTCTTTTACCTAATACATCTTGGCTTTGTTCTTGCCTTGAGGAATTGATTTGAAATTTACATTTGCTTAGTTAATTTTTCCTATCCTCATCTAATCTCATTATAGTTTTCGTTTTCCCCTAGGATCAATACTGGGCACCTCCAAACTTTAAGAGAATATTGTCTGCAAAGTTGAAGCATTTGGCTGCAACTGGGAAGCTTATTAAGGTCTGTGTCTCTTAATTTCTCCAAATTCATTTTGCTCTCCCCTTCAATTTCTGAGTATTACGATAATTGAAGAAGATCAATGCCTTGAAATCTTTATATAGCTGAACTGCTGTAAATTGACTGAAATTTGGAAGTCATTTTTTGGTTTGCAGATGAAACGCAAGTATAAAATTGCCGTAGCCTCCACATTACCTGAACGAAGAAGGAACCCCTCCATTGCTGTGGAAGGAAGACATAGGATTTCTCCAAAAATTGGCCATGATGACATCGGTCATCTCTCAAAATCTCAGATTGATGTCGAGTTAGCCAAGATGAGGAGTATGACTCATCAAGAAGCTGCTGCAGCTGCTGCTCAAGCAGTTGCCGAAGCAGAAGCTGCAATGGCCGAAGCTGAAGAGGCAGCTCGTGAGGCTGAGGCAGCAGAAGCTGATGCGGAAGCAGCCCAGGCTTTTGCAGAGGCAGCATTGAAGACACTGAAAGGAAGAAACACCCCTAACATGGTGAGATGTTAATGGTATTCTTGTAATCTTGTTTACTTCCACAATAAATGCATATTTCTTGGTACAAGTTTGTAGAAATCCTGGTAGGGACAGAAATTCATGCAAAAATTTGCTTTAAGTTATGCTCTGAACACCTGCATCTGTTTCCTTAAAGACATGGTTTTCCTAATTAATCTGGATAGAACTGTGTGTATATAGTATACCCATTGACTGGTAGATTTAAGTAACCAAACCTCTGTTTCCCGTCACTGACACCAATCCCACTCTCAGACCACAAAAATGACTTGATCGTGTTATATTTACTATTGCACTATGACCCTTGGTCTGGTAATTGGGTGACCAGATTGTTAGTTTTGTATGTATTTCACCATTTTATGTGATCACTTGGTAGTACTTCAGTTATTTACCCATTCATGTTGTGTGAAGCATTGAGTTTGTCCCACTCTGAGGCATATAATGTACGTATATTCTTCTCACATGATTGATTTTGTTATTTACAGAATGTACAGATGATTCAAGCGTGATGGGGTTCACGATCTGGTCACTAGATGCTTACAGATTCTCTCGAATGAAACCTAGTGTAACGTCTTCCATGGCCTTGCTCTATGATGTAAATATAGCAACAAGATATTTAGCCTATATTATTGTGGGGGGAGGGGTGTTCCTCCAGGCGAGTCTGGCTCTCGTCGTCGTCATTTTTTGGGGGGTTAGCTGTATGTTGATTCATTCTACTGTAGAAATTGCTGCTTGTTTGCTGAAACTTTTTCTCTGTATTAGTGGAAGATGGTGTAGAGCCATTGCGCGAAAAAAAAAAAAAAACACCTTTGAGGGAGGTAATAGCGAAAACTGGATGTTTGTATCCAGTGCTTTGTGTTTCTTTAATCGAAGGTAGATTTGGTTCAATTGTCTACCAAAATTGTTGTAGCACACTTTTTTTGTATGATAATAATTATATAATAATATGCTAATCATGTATTCATGATGGAGTGGATATAATAACCAGGCTGAATATAATTTGATTACTGACGTACTGATATTTTTTATTTTTTTGGGGGTAATTGTTAACATTAAATTTAAAAACTGCGTCATGGTGGACTTGAATTCGAGATTTTTTGGTCTCATTTATTAACCACACTACTGGTAGGCTTATATGCATGCTTCCGAATGTACTGATTGTTGATTACTTGGGCATCTGTTTCCTTAGGAGTTTGTTTACTTGTATGATCTGTTGTATAGAATGTTTGATATGATAAAATTAGTAAATCTATAATATGTATACTTTCAAGTTTCATGCATTAGAAAAAAGAGAGTGGTATCATTCCATAAAACAATCAAGAGCTTGTAGTTTTCGACCTGTTTGAAATCAAGAAAAATATGTATTAGATATAATTGAATAATTCCTTGGTTGAATATAAGACATTAATTTATAAGAAATGGTGAGATCAATTGTTCATTTTCCATTGAGGTTTGAACTAATTTAACATCTAAAAACAAGATTAGGTTCGGATTTGTTAATGCTACAAAGTGAATTATATAGCATTTTTTTTTTCCCTTTAATAGTTTGTAAATAACATTATTTTTGGGGAATAGTAGGGATATCAATTATCAATATATTTTGACGTGAAACTTGTCAGTTGTCACACACGACACGATAGTAGGTTTAATATCAATTGAGCTAAGGAATCAGAAATATCCACCTAAGTTACATCCAAGAAAATTGTACTCCCTTCGTCCCGTTATTTATGGCTTATACTTTTTTGGCACAAGAATTAAGAAAATGTGTAAAGGATAGAAAAATGGTAGGGTCCACATTTTTTTTTTCTAATATCAACTATACATAAAATAAAACCGAAATAAAAATATAAAAATTATTAATGGCCGAAAAATACACAGAACTTTAAATTTAATCGCAATTTTTATACAACTTTGATTTTAAATTGATTGTCAATTCTCAATCGGAATTTCTAACATTGGCTGTCAAAGACTCAAAATTTCCACTTTAAATGCATAATTTCAAAATTCATGTATTTTTTGACCTAATTAAAAGTTATATGAAAAAAAAATCATATTTGACCACAATTCGTGAATTTAATCAAATTATTTTTGAGACCCGATACCGAAAAATATCCAAGTGACGAACTTTATTCCTCGTATATATACAAGGGCGAGATATCGGGTTGAATCCCGCTCCTTTCCCTCCCCTTGTCCGATAAATCTAATAAAACTTCGAAGAATATTTATTTCCGTGAAATTGATTGAATTGTTTGAGTGTGAGAGAGAGAGAGAGAACACAATTATTAGTTCATTACGCCTCCTCATTCGGGCTCCAGGGAATCCAGAGCTCCGAATAAAAAATTTGATTTTCCGGTAACTATTTGATGGTTTTATATTATTTGCATATTGGTGTTTGTGCTTCCTGTTTATTTTCTTTACCTTTTCATAATTGAATAATTGATGAGGTTAATTTTCTTGACAAAGTTTATCTTCTAATGCTTGAAGGACCGAATTATTCGCTGACAATGTTAGTTCTTTTGAGAATTTATCCAAGACGATAATCGGATTGGGCTTCGATGAAAGCTGAAATCTTTATTGTTCCTTTCTAAAATTTGTGTTTTAAGTAATATCTGTGGGGTTGCAGGTTTAGTTTGTGTATTGAATTATAGTTATTATGTTTTCTGAAGACATTTTTAATGTTTTATTTTCGAAGTTATGTGAATTCGCGCGTAATTCAATGTGAATTTTCGCTTTTCAGCCATGGCTACCGATTATGAAACGTTGGTTGCTCGCGTTCAACAGTTGGAGAGAGGTATGCATTCATATGTCTTTTATCTACTTAGTTTCACGATTTCTTTCTTTTTTTTTTGGAAAAAGATATTCTTAATTATTAAACTTTTCCTGTTTTGATTGGCTGAGTATGAGTGACAACGGAAACTATTAGCTGGTCTGATCTGATGTTGGATACATCAACTTAGAATAGAAGCTTTAGTATTTTTGTGATAGTACGTGGTATGTCCGTATCTTTGTGTTAACTATTTGTGATAAACACGATTAGGAAATGAGTAGGGATGGGAACCATTCATGAAAGTCTCATACTTTTGTGAATTTGTATATTTTTCCGTGCTGTTAACTGGGAGGAACTCCGCAAATTCATGTTTTCTTGTAAGCATATAAAAATTATGCCAGGGTGGTTGAGCTGAAGATAATTCATTCCATACAATCTAATGTTTGAACCTCTTATGACTTTGATGTTGAGGCTTTGAGTCTATCGGTCGACTAAGAGGACTACAGTTATTGTTGGTACCTTGGACTCAAGTATGCTCATTTGGTGTTATGTTGATCTCTTCTGCAGAACGTAATGAACTGCAGAAAGATATTGAACAGTTGTGTATGCAACAAGCTGGACCTGCTTATCTTGGAGTAGCAACTCGATTGCATTTTCAGAGGTACAATTATTTTAACAATTTCATTTGACTGCCTATAGTTAGTACCGTACCTATGTGTTGAGGATGGATCATGATTTTTTTTTCTCTACAAAAATGATGGCATTCTTGATTTTTCTCAAATTAGGACAGCTGGGTTGGAGCAGGAGATTGAGAACTTGAAAAAGCAGTTGGCTACTTGCACAAGACAAAATCAAAATCTTCAAGAAGAGCTATCTGAGGCTTATCGCATTAAAGTGAGATATGTTCCAATTGATAAACTCCACTTGTGTGGATTTCTGTTATTCTTCCTAAATACATCTTGTCTTACATGTTACTGTTTTCAGAGCCAAATAGCCGATCTACATAAGGCTGAAGTCTTAAAGGTCTCTCTCTCTCTCTCTCTCTCTCTCTCTCTCTCTCTCTCTCATGGCATAAGTACCCTACTTTTTGATGTCTAACTCTTGCAAATTCTCTCTCCTAGCTAGTACCTAATTTTTGTTTTTATAAATTGATATCATCACCATTATATGGGTTCAAACATTCAAAAGGTTAGGGATATTTGTCAATTTCATGTCAGGAGTCATTGACTAAGTTTTGTTGTTTACTTTCTCTACCAGAATGTTGAAGCAGAGAAACAGCTTAGGTTTTTCCAAGATTGTGTTGCTGCCGCTTTTGCTGAACGTGACAATGCAATAATGGAGGTTAAATTTTTCTTCTTCTTTTGTCCTTCCTCTACACTTAAACCCTTCCTGGATCCCTTTATCCTTTAGTCCATCCTATAATGCTTCCTTAACTTTGGTGGATAGCTTAAACCTCAGGCTCTAAGGTATATGTCAGGTGTCTTTGTCAGCAAAGCACGGGGTCTTTTGGGGTTCTTTGTTTGTTATTAAGGTTCTTGACGTGGAAAAGATTTGGTTCCAATATGTGCTAGCTTCTTTTGTACAGGCTGAAAAGGCAAAGGAGAAAGAAGAGGTCCTGCCACAGGAGCTGAATAATTTTCAGAGAAGGTATTCTATGTAATATTTTATTTACCTTTTCCCCAGTACTATAACCATGTTTTGGAGCTCAAGATGTACTACTGATTTGCAACCGTATACAGACACTCAGTATATTATGATATTTGGTTGATATGGAGAGGTGACATGGATAATGGGTGGATTCTGCATCTATGCTCTGTTTAAGGTTGTTTTGTCAGGATGGTAGCTTAGTTTGGGAATTACATCCAGAACTGAATAGGGATGATTTTGTTCTCAACTTCTCACTGCAATCTTCAAGAAAGAAAAAAAGCTATTCACAAATTTTGGTTGAATTCATAGTTCTTAGAGGGGTGCCTGGGGCAAAATGTGCACCTAGCACATCCCGTGCTGCCTTAGAATGTCAAAGGTGGGTGGTCTTTTACAATCATGCACCTGGGTGCCCTTGGGCCTCGTACGAGGCACTCCAAAGGCACGCCTTCAAGACAGAGACTAGGGTGTCGGTTGAAGTTCTGAATGAGGGTCAAGGGGATTCTTTATAAATATTCAGAAATTTCAGATGAGATCAAACTACTATGCCTTTTATGCATATTTAGAAATTTTTTGTATTCTTTGATCTTGGATTTGCACTCTGGTCTCTATTTCGATCCCCAACTGCCATTAAGTCAATTATATATTATCAAATGTGAAGAAACATTAGTGAATGTGAACTTATCGATGTATAATATCTATTTCTTTGTCCATCGACTATATGGCTTCTCTTGGCTGCAAATGAAATAAGAGTCTTGTAGAGGGTACTCTATATTAAAACATACTTTCTATTACCTACAGGGTTCAAGAGCTGACTGCCGAACTTCATGAAGAAAAGGGACTTTCAGCAAGTCGTCGTATTGATTTAGAAAAGCACGAAAGTCAGAAAGAGATTTTCAGAGAGGTGACCGCCTAGAACAATCCATATGAAGCTTGAAACAAAAGCGTCTTTAATTAATCCTCTGCTTTATCACATTTATTGCACCTTGATTATCCCTACAATGTAGTATGTACATCTAAGCATTGTGGTCCTGCCACTTGCAAAGTAATATAAAATGATAATCATGTGTTGAACTTTAGAAATGATACTCTCTTGCTCAAGTCTGTCATTCATAAATTCTCCTTTTAAGGATTTTCTTTCTTCATAATAGGTGATTGATAAATTTTACAACATCAGACAATGTTCCCTCAACAATTCTACCGATGGAAGTTTGGAAGAGAAATGTCAGTGTCTTCTGAATGATTCAGATGAACTATGGCGGTTCCAAAGTGATGAGGATGCTTCGACCTCCAGTTACATTGTAAGTCCTAATAAATAATATTTGTCCATTGCTTATCTGAATTTTGAATGATTACATTAGCTGTTCCTCTGTTGCCTGACATCTGAAATGTACATGAGTTATTTATTTCTTTGGAGCTATTTGAGTAATATTTTCAGCCTGTTGGTCATTTTGCTTCTCTGCCTCTTCTTCCGGGTATTCTCCATTTTATTTCAAACACTTCAGAAATGGTACTCTAACACTGTCCTTTTCTAATACACTTTTACTATATAAAAGCAATCCATATGTTGTGAGGCAGGTCTGCAAGTTCTTTCTCTCCTAAAACATTTATATTCCTATGAAATGATGATTCTTTTCTTTCACTTGAATTTCTTGTCCCATATGTTCAGAGTTCATCCTAGAACTTATTTGCATGTGTACATTTTGATTTTGGTGTCATTCGGCTGCATACGTTAGGGACTCATTTCAGAGACCCTATCTGGTATGAGCTTACTTAATATAGAGCTCTGTGGTATGTGGCATAAGCCTAAATTTATGAATGTTGAGGCGGTCTTGGCTTTATTTCTAGTTATCCTAGGATGTCCTGGGACATGGTGGTTTGGGTAGCAGGATTGTATGTGCTTTGAGAAGGAATTTGTGTTTGGGTGTATAATAACCTGATTTTTCTTGGGAAGACTACCTTTTTACTGTTCTTCTTTGTTTACTTAGTGGGAGAAAAAAATCACGGTAGTTGTCTTGTGGATATATATATATTTATATTTCCTATAACTCTTGAACTTTATTTATTTTTATTGAACTAGTGACAGATCAGTGCTTTGGGTGTGAGTTAAACTGTCTTGCAAGAAAACATTAATGGCAAACATGCTATTTAGATTCCCTTTTTTTTTCTCCTTCTCCTTCTTTCTGATATCACTATTTAGATTCATTATCCAATTCTTTTAAGTGCTAATAAAAATGGTCAACAAAAGGATCAAGCGTAGTGCATGGCCATTAATATTGACTAAGAGCTACATGGAATGTCGGACGTTAACATATCTATTATATGACTTCCTATTTGAGGTTTATTGATTAAATTCCCTTCAGACAGAATTCTCTTGAAGCAGAAATTGAAACTCTGAGGAGAAGTGTAGATAATATGCAAAACAAGTTTCGAGTGGTGAGCTTGCTTATTCTTCATCCTTCTAATGCATGCTGTGCATGATTTCTGCTGTCCCCACGTTGTTGATAGTTGTTGCATTATTATGTATTGATGATTAGGGACTGGAAATTGAAACTCACTTGAAGAAGAAAGTTCGTGATTTAGAGAGAAAGAAAGTAAGAATGCATTTGTTCTGGAGTAAAGATGTACAATTTCCAGTTGCATTTGCTTGCTACTTATTTTCTAACTGTAATCTGCAGATCCATTCAAAAGAGAAAATTAAAAAGCAGATAAAGGCATTATCTCACCACCATTCTCAGTACAGAAATGGTATCAAAAGCTTACTTGATGAGGGATATTCAGAGCTAAAATTAATTAACGATCTGATAGTTGAGAAGATGAAGCAGCTCGAACTGAGTAGAGAATGCAATTTGATATCTTCTCAGATACAAAAGAAAGAATTTGATGAGAGTGAATGCAGGGATGTCCATGTTAGTGCTGATTCTAGTCCAGCTACAATCACAAAGGCACGTTCTTGCTATTCCCTATTGTGTGTACATATCTTTTACCTTTTATTAATATTTTCTCTGTACGAGCTATTCCATGTTAGTTCCTCCTGTCAATTCTCTCCTTATCCGACTCCACTTACACCACCACTTACATGGGGCCTCGTAAATATTGGATCTGTTATTCTGTTTAGCTCACTTACAATTTGTTTGGCCCAAGGATTTTGATGCAGAAATGAGACCGGTAAGATAAAGGAAAATAAACTCAAGAATTCCTATATTTCTTTAGTTGAGTGTGGAAATCAATGAGGATATATGGGAGGCTGGGAGGGGGACTGCAATGTGCAATAACATCGGAATATCACTTCAACATTTTGTCACGAGAGCATTACTTAATACTTGCTGACTTGGTTAACTGTATATGCATAACATTGGATTTTTTTCTCAATACTTTAGAGTAGTCATCCTGGCTTGCCGATTCCAAGTGCTCCTGAAATTGGCGATGCATCTGAAGCTGAAGCCCTCTCTCTGGCATTACATGAGAAGGTTGTCTAGAACATTCCTTCGTTGGTTTTGGCATTGTAACATCATACTTATGTTGTTTTTGTTCTGTTCAGGTTTCAGCGTTATTACTTTTGTCACAGCAAGAAGAAAGACACCTACTAGAGAGGAATGTAAATGCAGCTTTGCAGAAAAAAATTGAGGAACTTCAGAGAAACTTACTGCAGGTGGTTTCGAATATTCATCTTCTCCTATTTATCAACTGTATTGCTCCCAGTTTCTTTATTCCGATAGTCAATCGCCCTCTAAGGGGAGTTAATGCTTAATGTTTTTGATAAAATGATTCTTTCATTCTTTGGCCTTCTGAAATTAACTTGTTGCTGCATTTAATTATGAAACTTATATTCTCCCTTGCCATACCTTTGGTGGATTATCCCGATCTTATGCTACTCCATACTCTTTTGTTGGTCTAGGTTACAAATGAAAAGGTGAAAGCTCTTATGGAGTTGGCACAGCTGAAGCAGGAACATTGTACACTACGAGAGTATGTTCTTTCATTTTATGATGAGCTTTGCAATAATATTTCTTCATATGCATTGCTGTTGAGATGAAGTCTACAGTTGACAGTTCTATCAAAACTGTCAAATTTGGTTGCCAAAGTGATAATTTGATCATAGCCGATATAATCCTTTATTCAATAAAATTAATTTTTCAATCACAAATGTTGTTTTTTGAGGTGGAATAAATATCTTTCACCTCATCCTTGTATTTGAAAACCATGGAGTGTATTTGGTTGAAATGCTCGTCGGTTAACATCTATTGTCGCGTGCTTGTTTAAATATATTATTTCTTTCTTTTTTGCTGCCATAAGTATCATCATTAACATAAGCGACAACCGCTGCAGAAAGATCAGTGAGGACAAGATACGAGGAAATAACTTGGTTGAGACTGCAGAACGAAGAATTGTACCAGAAAAAGATGGGAAATTAAAAAGTCTGCTAAAGAAAAGTTATTTAACACGTTGGGTCGGCAGCTCAGATGGAAGTGATATATCCACACATTTACATCATGAAAGGCCACATCAAGTGGATTTTGCAAGGTTAGAGTGGATATCAAAACGCGCTAGTTACAAGCTTGGTAGTCGTTATATATCTGTGAATCACATCTTAAGACGTAGCTTATAATATTGCAAGTAATCAATTGAAAATAATCTTTGATATTGTTGCAGGATGAAGATTGAAAATGCCACTCTTAAGGAGAGCCTAGACAGTATGGAGCA
The DNA here is from genome assembly GCA_031470985.1 of Agastache rugosa. NCBI lineage: Eukaryota > Viridiplantae > Streptophyta > Magnoliopsida > Lamiales > Lamiaceae > Agastache > Agastache rugosa. The sequence goes on from CM062608.1 coordinate 14,575,254, forward strand.
TCTACTTTCTTCAGTTCGGAGACTCCGTATTTCCCTCTTGAAGGTGACTGACTACTCATTCCAGTTATCTGTTACTCAATTCTCTATCCTGACCTGAAAAGCCAACAACGAAACCATGCCCTCGGCCTAGCTACTTCTTCTCGACTTGATGTTTTCATGCAACGTTTATTACAGGTCAAAGAGTCAAGTGCAGCAAGAGATGTTATAGATCTGGAACAAGTTATTGCAGAAGCAAACCTGGTGAAGACGGCCCTCAGCAGCTCTCTCCCCATTAGTTGGTCTGCTGAAATCGATCGATCATTAGACGAAACAAGTGGGGATGGTGGTCCAGAGAAAGTAGATTTTGTTTCTGCCGCAGGATTCGAGATGGTGGAGCTCTTGATATTTGCTGCTCAGAACCTCAAGGACTGTCGCGGGGAACGGCTGTCGGTGAAATGATGATGCAAGAAGCATTGCTTGTCTGAAGAATCTCACCATGTGAAAGAAGCATTGTTGTATACATTTTACTCTTTAGTTGGGCGTGTTTGGATACTGTATAGTTGTGTGTGTTTGTGTTGTAAATTTGTAAGGCTGTATATTAGTACATTTTTTTTTATTCTCTTTTCGTTCAGTTTACAGTTTAATACACTAATATATACTACTTCCTCCGTCCCGCAACTACTGGCTCAAACCTTTTGGATACCGGTATTAAGGTAAAGGGTAAAAATTGGTTAAAGTGACATGATCCATAACTTTTGAAGGAATAATTATTTCTTTATTTATGAGCCACTTATAGTGGGACAACTCAATAAGGAATACAAGTCACTTGTTTTGGGACCGAGGGAGTACTATATTAGACTACTTGTTTACAGAAAAATAACCCATACTATTTGTATTGCATAGTAATAATTCAAATTATCAATTTTTTACACTAAGATAACTTCCATTAGTAATAATTCAAATTATCAATTCATTCTGTTAATTAATTAATCGAGAAGAAAAACAATTAGGCTCCCAATAAATAAGGCAATGATCTTCTCCTCACAAAATGTATTATTTATAGGTTTCCCAAAAAAAAATCCAAATACACTTTCATCCAAGTTCTAACCAACTATCAAAAATACATTTTTGAAAAACGAATTTCCACAAAATTACTCAGATTAAAACGATATGAACTGAGTTCTTTGTGCCATATTATGAAATAATAGTTTATAGCCAGTGAAAGCATCTGGGTATTTGGTCTAGTGGTATGATTCTCGCTTCGGGTGCGAGAGGTCCCGAGTTCGATTCTCGGAATACCCCTCACTTCATTTTATTTTTATTGCAGTACAAATTTTCTGGAAATTTTGAAAAATAGAGCCAAAAGAAACCAGAGCTGAGTTGACCAGCGGTTGTCACGTTATTTTGTACAATACAAATGCAAAGTGTTGAAAAAACTTACAACACAATTTCCTTCCTAACAATTCACAGCTGATCTCGTAACGAAATCGAATTCGAATCGAACAAAAAAAAAGAATACACCTTGGAAGGGATTGGTTCACATACAAAACACTTTCCCGTAAAAAATGAGAATAATGCAATTTATATATTGTTACAATGCATCGTCTTAATAATGCATTGTTGGGTTACCATAATGCATTGTTATGATAATGCATTCCATGTTCAATTATAATGCATCGGTCAATCACAACCGTAGATCTACAAAAATCAATGGTCCAGATCGCTTCTTAATTCTTACGGGAAAAGTACTTTGTATATAATCTTTCCCCCACCTTAGAATTAGGACAAAGATGCAGAAAACTAATTGTTTGCCGCATAAAAGTTGGGAAGTCCAGAATCTTTACGTGTACATTATGGCTGTGAGAGATTAAAATTGTTACTTAATAAATATAGTTACAGTTGGGCATTTGGTCTAGTGGTATGATTCTCGCTTTGGGTGCGAGAGGTCCCGAGTTCGATTCTCGGAATGCCCCACTATTAATTTTGTTTTTTTCATTTTTTGCACTAGAAGCACTTTTTTTTTGAAAGGGCACCAGAAATACTTTAAAACTTCTATGTTTGGTTTCCTATCTATATAAAGAAAATTGAACTAAACTAACATTACAAATAAATTCCCTAATCTAGGTCCTCTATATCATATCGCACTTAAATCCCGACTTTCAATGCACGGATTAAATCATCATTTTAATACATTATATCCAAGAATTCTAGATATAAACCAAAAATACTAAATAAATTCGTGAAAAAAATACTATATAAATCGCACTTTAATCTTTGCTTTCAATGCATCGATATGCATCGTGTGCATATTATATGCACACGATGCATATCGGTACATTAATGAAATGAATAGCAACGTTGAAGCACGGTAGTGGCAGTGCGGTTGAAGAAGGGCATGATATCTAAGCATCAATATATAAAGAATATGTAAACAAACAAAAAACCAGTGAAGAATATGATCAGGACTCATATTGCCTAAAAAATAATTAAAACTCTCACTTCACCCCATGCATTTGACTTCACGTTTCCTCAATTCATGGCTAACCACAATAAGCTAAAATCAACACCTACTCTGATCAACATATGTGCACATCCAAAAAGATACAAGATCATTCGCTACAATAATTTTAGCATGATTTTTGTTTGTTGTAATTATAATTTTTAGTAGTATCTATAGTCACGAGACTCACGACATCTATTACTAATACGAAAATAAAGCTGCCCCATCCACGGTGCTCCGTTCAGATTTTCCTTTATTCTGGTAATTTGTCTAATTTTAATTCATATATATTCTAATTTTTATTTTTATTAATTTCATATTCTTGAAATATCACATGTTTATCTATTAATCACATCTTATATTTATCTTTCCCTCTATTTAATTAATTTCTTCTATTATACATATTAAAATAATAATTTCGGAATGTATTCTTATGAATCCTTATTTTATACATTCTTAATTCATATATAATAATCTATAGAAAATTTGTAAATGAAAATCACTATGAAGACTAAATAAATATATTTAGTCAACATGTCTACATTGAATCTTTTCATTTTTCATTCATGTTTTTCTAAAAACTTCGATTAGTGCTTTCTAGAAAATATATACATTGAATCAAATGTGGGACATGTAGCTAAAGAAAATAACAAAGAAACTTGAAGATGTAACATATTTTTTTTTTCGTATTTTGGCAAATATTAGAGATATCGATTTAACATGAACTAACGAGACGGTTCAATTTTTCATCAATATGTTTTTCATTTTTACTAATTTTAATTAATATTAAATTGTTTAGATTTTTATCGAGTAATTTAGCATAAACCAACGAGACGGTTCAAATAACATAGAAAGAAGGATTTTTACTAATCTTAATTAATATTACTTTGAAGATGTAAACATTTTTTTTTTTGCATTTTGGCAAAGATTAGAGATATCGATTTAGCATGAACCAACGAGACGGTTCAAATATACTTAAAAAGAAGAATTTTTACAAATTTTAATTAATATTAACTTTGTTTAGATTTTTATCGAGTAATTTAACATAACCCAACGAGACGGTTCAAATAACATAGAAAGAATGATTTTTACTAATTTTAATTAATTTTACTTGGAGTGTTCATATTTTTATCGAGTATTACTCAACGGATTTGAGACGCGTATGTACTATAAAGTCATTATTTTAACCGAGATTAGGACGAACATGTAGAAAAATTATAAACAAATTTAGATTTAGAAAATACATAATGAATGAGTATACCCGATCCATTGTCATTCCTAATAATAAATTTAACTACGTGAAATAAAATTAATTTTCTAAGTTTAATTAATAATTAACGCGAAAAATATCACAACTTTTAAATAAGATATAAAATTATTTTTAAAATGTATACACGCAAATTAAAACATAAAGTTATTTCCCGTCGAATCTCGACGGGCTACTTACTAGTAGTAACAAAAATTAAAATCATCACTATTTCTTTTTAATGATGGCTTTTGCATTTACAGTGATAATAATTGTCGCGACTAAATGTTCTTTTTTAATAGTGATACAAAATTAAGATATAGCCAAGTTTTTAAAAAGAATATACGGACTTACTCACATGGATCAAAAGACAAAATTCTACTCAATTGTTACTCCCAGGACATAAAGGAAATATAATCAATTATAATGTCAAATATATAGAGACATGAACATAGCACAGAATAATGGAGAGCAGTTGCAATAAAGAACCAATATTCCATAACTATGGAGGCATATAGATATATACACTTGACTTTGCATTGCAAAAGATAAAATTAAAGGAGCTAATGCACGGAAACAACAACGATTTAAGACAGAAATTAATGATGCCATAACGCAATTAGCATGCATGAAATGGGATGGCTTAGTAGGAGTGGAGATGTTAAATATTAAGTATTACAGATAAAAAGAGCACGTGATGCATGTGGGCATTTGGTCTAGTGGTATGATTCTCGCTTTGGGTGCGAGAACTCCCGAGTTCGATTCTCGGAATGCCCCTTTATTTACTCTCTCTCTCTTTGCTTTTTTTTTGCCTCTCTTTTTTTTTTTCTCCCTCGAATTTAATGTGCAAATATTGGATTCTTAAGTTGCTGAATGAAATTTCAACAGTGTCGCTGCACTAATTCGTTATTTTTCATACTTTGAAGTCCTTAATTATAAATATATATCATCAATAGACTATTTATTTTTTGGCGCCTCCCCACTTTCTAATTTTAGCCCTCCCCTCCATTCCATCTCTTCCTTTGCATTTGATTGAATTAAATTCAATTCTCCATTTATTCAACACTGCCCCACTTTCGAAGACACTACTCAAATTCAATACCCGAATCGATAACACCAAAACAATGAAAGAAATTGAGACAGAGAGAGATGAAAAATCAAAACCCGGGAATGGAAATGATTCCGCTCGGCCATGTCCATGGCAATCGTACAACACTGTTTATACTACCGCCAAAGCAGGTCCTCTGTCTTGATTTGAAATTTCAAGATTAATATTGAATTTCGCCATTTACTATAAGATTGTTATTTCTCATCTGATTCGTTGATGGCTGTATTTGATTAAGTTTATGGGTCCTTGATTCTTTCTAGGGATGGAAGGTGTGGACAAGGAAAAAGTGCAGAGGGTAGTGTATGAGATGAGCAAGGGATCCAAGTATTTTGAACATGAGGAAAAGAAAGAAGCTTATATGAAGCAAAAAGTCGAGATTTTTCGGGCGCAGCTTGCAAAGCTTACTCAATCAGATGTATCACACCATCAGAAGGTATAATTAGTTAGTCACAAGTGGAAAAAAGATGAAGAAAGAGTTTGAACTAATACTAATTATTATGCGTTGGAGTGTTAATTATTGTTATGCCTTAATATGTCTCGTGAAGTTCCAGTCTCGACTCAATAAGAAGTTTGGGTATATTATTAGGCTTATTCAGACTTTCGTGATTGTGAAATGGAATGTTTAATGATGTTCTAAGACATAGAAGAAGGGAAGAAATGATAGAATTTGCAAATGTGCAAGAAGTGGAGTCTTTTTGGGTAAACTCACGTATCAATTCTAATTGACATTTAAACATCTTTTGCAGATTGCTGATAGGAGGATCGCGGAATTGGAAGCCACCCGTGATCTGTCAAGGATTTGGCTACATGTTGATATGGATGCTTTCTATGCAGCTGTTGAAACACTGTGCAATCCGTCTCTAGAAGGCAAGCCAATGGCTGTTGGTGGCATGTCTATGCTCTCAACAGCTAATTATGAGGTTGGTACAGCTGCATGTGGGTTAAATTGATCATGAAAATCTTTGCTTGAGCTCATTATTCAGTTTGGCGGTTACATGATGAGTCACAGCTATCTTTTTGTAGGCACGGAAATTTGGGGTTAGAGCTGCAATGCCTGGATTTATTGCACGTAAATTGTGTCCTGAACTAATTTTTGTTCCAGTAGACTTCAAGAAATACACCCATTTTAGTGGTTTAACAAGAAAAGGTTAAACATCACTCCTTCCTCTGGGTTGTCTTTGATATGGGATATTTATATCGTTTACTAAATTCCTTTGTTTGCATTTAGTTTTCCAGAGGTACGATCCCAACTTTCTAGCAGCAAGTTTGGATGAGGCTTACCTAGATATAACAGATTTTTGCAATGACAAGGGAATGACTGGTGGACAAGTATGTCAGGATGATTGATGAGACATCTAACTATGCCCTTGAATTACCATTCATTATTATTTCATGTCAGGCTTCTTCTCCTATTGTCATTAATTTGTGGTGATTATGTTTCCTAAGGTGGCTGAAGAACTCAGAGAAAGTGTTCACAAAGAGACTGGACTGACATGTAGTGCTGGGGTGGCACCAAATCGCCTGCTTGCCAAGGTGCTCAGTGACAACACTAAAGACTTACATTTATTTGGTTGCTTATTTCATGCATAACTCAATTTTAAACCCTGGATTATCTGGCACTGGTAAATTGCTGTTCTAGTAATACATTGGATGGTAGTGACCTTTATAATAAGCTCAGTATTTATGAAATCTATTAGTGGTAGTGACTTTCATAACAAGCTCTTAGTTTTTGGGAAATCTATTTTGCACAACTTAATACATCACGTTGTCATTCTTTTGGGGTTATATTTGATATTAAAAAACTATATAATGTATATTTACTCTCCTGGTAAGTTAAATCCAGAATTAGGATCTCTGATGACTGAAAGATTTCTGTTATCTTTCAAGAATGTCTTGAAAGAACGGTCATCTCGGGAGATGTTGGTTTAGTTTGACTTATGGGAACTTGCCCTTGCACAAATAGATTTGTGGTCCTTGTGGATTCTATTAATAGTGAGGATTTGATCTGGTTGCAACTGCAATGATACTTGGGAAGAAAGAGAGTGGAATCTGCTGAAGTCTATATCTGATCTCCAGAAATTAGAGTAAAGCTTTTGAGCACAAATATGACAATGGCTACATAAAATTTTGAATGTTTAATTCCTCAGAGAGCTAATTTAACCAACTTTGATATTATACTCATCCTTTTTATGAGCTTATATACTGTCTTACTATGTATTACATCTAATTTCCTCCTCAGGTCCCTAATCTGTAAATTTTCAAATTGTAAAATTTAATGTTTGCTTACTTTTTACTCAGGTTTGTTCAGATATCAATAAGCCAAATGGTCAGTTTGTTTTGCCAAATGAACGTGTGGCTGTTGTCACATTTATATCTTCACTACCTATAAGGAAGGTACTTCAACTGCTCTTAGTGATACTCTTTGTTGTAAGTTGAGACTTCTGTATCCTTTTTATAAGAGGTCTGTTTGTAGATTGGAGGCATTGGTAAGGTCACTGAAAATATTTTGAAAGGAGTGTTCGGAATTACGACATGTGAGGGAATGCTGCAGAAAAGTAGTTTCATCTGTGCGCTATTTTCTCGTACATCTGCTGGTTCGTAATTTTTTTCCTGTAATACTTAATACAAATTGGATTTGTTTGAGAATCCCCTAAATATTTATTTTAAGCTGTTCATGTGCACAATGATCATACTGAGATGTATATCACATACTTAAATTCTTCATAATCTACTGTATTATTTTTATTATACCATTCTAATGGAAATATATTACAACCTATTTGCTTCCTTTGCAGATTTCTTTTTATCTGTCAGTTTAGGAATTGGGAGGACAGATGCGCCTCCAGTCACCCAGAGGAAAAGTATGAGCACTGAAAGAACATTCTCACCTACAGGGGATGGGACATTGATTCACCAGAAATTAGGTAATAATAATAAATAAATAAATAAATCCCCTCAACTTTTCTTGTTTCTTCTGTGTTAATCGCACTTCTTTTTATCCTGTCTTCTAAATTATATGGGTCTCTGTATGCTCCAATTTATTCTGTTTTCTAATGTTAATAAGAAAATTTGAGCCTGTCCTTGTTCTTAATTGTTACGAAGTACTTTGACAATTTGATGGACATGCAGCATATATTATTTCCTTTTATGTTGAGCGCATGTTGATATTGAAATTTGTCGGTACTATTTACGTCTGAGTTTTAAGGATGGTAGCTTAGTAGTTGCTGATAAATTTAGCTTCACCTTTAGATTTTTTTACGCTAAATTCATATTTTATTGGACTGATATCTGAACCCACCTTTTGACACTCTAGTTTCTTCATACTGTTGTTTTGCCCATACATTATTATATTACTCTGAATATAACCTTTTCCTTTTTGAGTGCCCAGGTATGAAGTTTTCTCTTGCGTTGTATGATTTGAGCTTATACCTTTCTAGATATTATTATGTCTGGGATAAGGATATTACATAAACACGAGTTGGAACTTGAATATCATGCATGAAATCTTAGTCGACAGGATCTGGTGCTCTCGATTACACGATGTGGGAATGCAGTGGCAAAGTATGCCTTGATGTCAGCTATATTATATACTGATTTAAGGACAAAATCTGTTTGCAGTTGATCTTTCAGAAAATCTTTCCTCCGACATGAAGAAAGAAGGCATCTCGGGAAGAACATTAACGTTAAAGTTGAAAACATCATGTTTTGAGGTATGACTTGACACACTGCTGCAATTTCAGACCTATGAGCTGCATTTCTAGAGATTGTGTTATCTATGTATATTTGCTGTGAGTTCTTTCAGACTCCATCTAGCTATCAAGAATGGGGCCAGATGAAATGCTGATTGCATTTGTTCTATATATATATTGAAGTAGTTTAGGAAATAATGGTTGCCTTTTGGTGATCTTTAGGGGGATAGATTTTGCTAGACTGCTTATAATTTGTGGATACTCCAGGTTCGAACTCGGGCATTGACTCTACCATATTATATTTGCTCAAGTGAGGATATTCTGAAACACGCTAAGAAGCTTCTCAAGGCTGAACTCCCAGTATCACTCAGACTTATGGGTAAGATGGTTACGTATAATTTTTTATTCTTTTTTCAGAAATTTTTCATGTGGGATATTATAATATCCCTAATGTTTTATGCTTTATCGTATCGTACCACTGAGACTGATAAAATCCTTTATATGTACTGCAACATTTTTATGAACTATCTTAAGACTACGGTGTAGTTTTTGTTAGGAATTACGGTGACTATTTAACTCCGAACAAGTTAAGTTCTGTGAAATTGCAGCTTATATCACACCATTTTCCGAACATGAGAATCATATTTGAAGTTCTTTGTTATTTTGCTCAATCACTTGGTCTTTGTTAGGCTGGAAGAGCACATTATTATATTTTGACCTAACTCTGTTTTAAAGTGGTGTTTATCAATTTTGATGAACTTTCATTTTTCTTCCGTGTAATGGATAAAGCTTGCTGTCTTCCTGTGCTCGCGGTTCATGTAGTTCGTAATAATGATTTTAAGCTCAGATATGTTGAACTTGGCTATTTATCTATATTCTGCATCAGGACTCCGAGTGTCACACTTGAGTGAATGCAGAGAAGGTGTTGCAGCTGACCCTAAACAAAAGACACTTTCTAACTTTCTAGTAGCAGAGGATGCTTCAAGACGAGGGCTGGGAGCTGAAGCGCAATCGGAGTCCATTATTAGTGATGATGCTTTAGCCATTGGCAGAGAGTCCAGTTTATGTAGCGATGATATACACGAGCCATCCGAATCAATTGATTTTGTTGATACCTATCATCAGATGCCAGATTTTGAACGCACGGGCACAATGCATTTCCACAATGAAGCAGAAACTCAGGAAATTTTTTACAATTCCAACGAAAAGGTGAGCATTCTGACTCTGATCCTTCTCTGAGAATTGATTTTCAGGAAGTTTTAACTGTTTCTGTTGATTAATGGTATAGAAAATGAATATGAATTCTCTTCTGATAGCACAAAGAAAGTTCAAGAAACCAAACTTTATCTTCAAACTTTTTTTTATGTTAGGTTTCTGATCGTGACACAGTTAGAGCTGCAACAGATCTCCTTCCAGCAAGAGCTGGTCCGTTAGTGGAAAGAGATTCGTCGCCTGGGCTGTTTAAGGAGAGCAGTTTTGATGAAACGAAGAGAAGCTTTAGTAACGACGAGCCAAGTTCTTCACTATATCCCAGAGAATCCATCGTTTGGTTGAATGACTACCAATGCTCTGTTTGTGGAGTAGAACTGCCTCCCAGCTTTGTAGAGGAAAGGCAAGAGCATTTCGATTTCCATCTTGCTGAGAGGCTGCAACACGAGGAGTCGAGCAACAGAAACAGACTTCTCAAACCTAACATAAGGTTATTCATCTTCATCACTAGTTTCATACACAATTTTCAACCTCCTCTTTGCCCTTGCTCACGCCCTTGAAACGTTATACTCGTGCCAGGTTCGTCGGGAAGGATGAAACGAGCTACAATCGACAGAAAAAGAAGCAGAAAAAATCTCCTTCAAATGGTAAGCACATTCCAATCGATGTGTTCTTTGCAAAGGCCAGCCAAAACTTCTGATCTTGTATAGTTTATTTATATTTTCACTTGTATATAATCCCAAATCTTTCCTAATAAGAAACTTAAAATATAAGAAAGTGTGTGAGTCATTTTCTTAAATGGAAAAACCACTCTCTTGGTGGATGACGAAAAATGAAATATGATCACATTCTTTGTAGATGGATGGAGTATATATTTTTTTAAAGTGGAAAATATTTTCAATTTTCTTATTGGTAGGTAGTTATAATAACGTACGATATTCATTATTCATACAAAATATTGGCTTTTATTTCATGATATTTTTAGAAAAATTTAAAATTGATATTAAGCAAGAAAGATGTCCATAAAAAACAAAATTTAAAATATATCACGTTTTACAATTAAGTAATGAATTTTGTAAGAAGAAATCATTTCTTAGAATAAATATAGATAAGACCGGTTGTCGCATATTCATATGTTATTCGGCTGTATACGAGCCGAGCCGAGCTGAATACTAGCTTTTCGAGCCGAATATAGGTAAGCTCGAGCTCGGCTCGAAAAAATTATCGAGCTCAGTTCAAAACTTGATTAGTAAACGAACTTTTTTCGAGCCAAACTCTGAATAGTTCACGAACTGTTTGGCTCATATACAGTCCTATACGTTAAAAATTGAAAGTTTGAGACCACATGTGTGGATTTTCATGTCGACAATTTTCTTGGGACAAAAAACCATATTTGTACAAATTACTTTATTTTGGTCTAGTGGTTGACACACAGCTTATCTATAAATAGAGTCAACGCATTTCAAGAAAAAAGAAACTAACACAAAATTCATTTAATCTGTCCGATTCCAGTCCTCTTTTTCGTAAGTTTTTTTTTTCCTTTCTTTTTGTAAGTCTTAATTTAGACTCTTTCTTGGTCGATGAAGCCTAGCCAAGTGGTTAATTAATTATTATATTTAATAAATCCATAATTAAGGTACATATATAATTTTTTAAAACTTTAATTTTTAGTTATAAACTTAAATTATTATTCTTTATATTATAATAAACTTTTATTTTATAATAAATATTATAAAAATGATTGATTTAATTAATAGTGTGATACGAGTAAGACACGTAAAATATTATCAAATGAAGAAGGGAAGTTACATTTATTTAGGGCTTATACATTATTATATCCCATTTATATATATACTTGTTTAACAAGTATAAGTACAAGTACAAAAGGTAGATTTCTTGAAATAGTCATTAACACAATATGCAGCAACAAAACGAGACCCTCCAAGACCACTTTGCTTGCATATATTAGTGCAAGAATATGGATCTGCTGTATTACAAGGTTTATGTAAATCAAATTCACAATTTTTGCCCAAACAACCTGCGCTCATCGAATAAAATAAAATTAACATTTTTTTCAAGTATATATATATATATATATATATGTATGTATATATATATTGATATTGTGAAAAAAAAATTATTTTTTGAAAGAAGAAAACATTATTATGTCCATTGCATATACATATGATTCGAAAATAGAGCGTGTATATGAGGAGAGAAAAAAAAAGAATATAATAATTTATTGAGATATAGAGAGACTAAATTTGATTCTTGGTTTTCCAAAAGAGAAAAGGTATATAGTAATATATATCTAATTGAATTTTTGTGGCCATATTGTCTAATTTATCATTTTTTAATCATATAGTCATATATTAAATGTCGGATAAGTAAATAAAAATAAACTTGTACCTGAAATAAGAGTGAGGCAAATGAAAAACGCGAAGAAAGATACCAAGGGCCTTGCCATTTTTAATGTTGAAATTCAAGGCTTTTAATCAACTCATATACAGTTGCAAATATTTTGGTGGTTTCATTCTTCTGTAAATCATGTTTATATATACTACTGATCATTAACTAATTATTTCCCAATAAATATTCTCTTTGCATGAATTGAGAAAATATATTTAAAGCATGCCTATCCCTTTAAATTCCATTAATTAAATTATCCAGAGGCCACAGTCATTCCTTGACTCGTTAACTGTGACTATTAAATATTAATACACGATTATGTTGAGTTTGTGTACTTCATTACTTACAAATTCCTAGTTGAAATGTTGAAAGTAGATCAAACTTTCAAGTAAATTAATTTTTTGAAACATGAATTCTGCTTTTCTGTAAATTAGAAATTTGTTCACGTGCCATGCTGTTTTTGTAATTTTTTAAAGTTCAGCCCATAATCGTAAGATAGAGCCAAAGTTTTTTCCTTTTTTTTTGGGTAGCATAGAGCTAAAATTTAGGCCATTAAATATAATTAATCCTTTTTTATTACATGTCTTTTTTAGAATTAATGTTGATTTTTGATGGATGGTCTCATTAATTGAGCGCATGTCGTTAGGGAAAAGTGGCAACGAACTAATTATTAAATAGGAATCAACACATAATTTTAACTGAATATGAATAATATACATGTTATTTAATAGATTAATAAATATATGACAACGAAGCGCAGTTTAGTAGTTAGGCCGGCAAATTGTGCGTGTCGGATCGTTATCGCGTCGACATGTTAACGACCCGACCTGTTAAGGTCAAATCTGAACACGACTTGTTAAGGATTTGCTCGACACGACACGAATCCGATCCGAAATATTCAAATTCGAACACGACACGAACACGAAAATTACACGATTTCTATCGTGTTGACACGATACGACACGACACGATTAAAACATAAATTTATACGACACTATAAGCTATATAAACAATAAAAACATTAAAAATTACACTTAAAACCCTAAGAAAAATAATAAATTAATAATTAATTATGAAAATAAAAAATAATAATAAATAAACCATATCGGGTTACACGAACGCGACCTGATAATTTTGTGTCCATATCGGGTTACACAATAACGACCCGAATCCGATAAGGCTTGATACTAACCCATTAATTTCGTGCGTGTTCGTGTCGGATTATCGTGTCGTGTAAAAAATTGTCAGCCCTAGTAGTGGTAAGACGCTTCCCTCCAACCATATGGTTGGAGGTTCGAGTCATGTGTGCGCGTTGAAACTAAAAAAAATAAAATAATAAATATATATGGTGAGAAATTTTAAATCATTTGATGAGTATGATTAATTCTTAATTTTGGTTTAACCATAATACGTGCACTTACAGTAAGAACGAAAAAGTCAAGAGGCAAGAATGCAAAAGTCAAGAGGCTGTTCATAATCACAATATGACCTAATAAAGGGTGATTCTATTCATAACCCTAAAATTTCTCTTCATAGCCTTTTTATAATAATAATAATAACAAATTTACTACTTTACCCCTTAGCCCCCAAATTTAATTCTACTAAACAATAACCCGAAATCTGAAGGAATAAAGCCCCCGTAAATTTGAAGGAAAAAATGGGGTTGGACAGCCATCATTTCGCATTGCAGAACTCAAAAATAATTCTTAACAAACTTTATTCGAAGAATCAGTAATTGGAAGTATTTTCTCCTTTTATAAATCCTAATAAACAAATTCCCAGAAGCTTCAACCATTGTTTTCTTTTGATTCACACATATGGAATGCAGTTCCATAAGTAATTCTCCAGCAATCCGCCTCCATCATCCCAAAAATTTATTATTCGATTGATTTCAGCCCACACCGACATGAATTTTATAACCGATTTCGCATCGTCGGAGTAGTGATAATTGGATCAAATGAGAATTCTGCAGCTGGGAAGGATCGTCACTCGCACATCAATTCTTTATATTGGTTATCGACGGCGTACAAATGACCATAACCTCTTTTACGTTATTTGGTTGCAAAGAAAATGATGAAATCTGATCAGAAGTATGCTGGTTGAAGTTTCCGACATATATTGTTTGTTGTGCATCTTTATTAATAGTTTTGTAATTGGATTTGTAGTCAAGATTCGAGGTTATCTTTTATTCTTGTTCACATATTTGATTTTAAGTTGGAGGAAATAGTATTTGTGTTACTAGTTTTTCGAAGAAAGGGCTATGAAAGGTTATGCACAAAATTGTTTTTTATTATAATTTTAATTTGGGCTATAAGAATATAATAATACATTTATTACTATTTTTATTAGTTATTTTAATAAGAGACTGTAGTGAGCAAAACGGGTCTATGATTAGAATTACCCCTAATAAATTTAGATATGTGAAATTTCTTTACGCAAATGGAATCACAAGGATGAGGGTCTCGTTTTTGGGCCACTTGGGATAACATGGAATATTTGAGGCCCAAAGTTTTGTCAGACTGACCCGATCCGAACACTTTTTTGGGCCAGTTGGGTTCGGCTCGGCCGACCCAAAATTTTGGCACTATACTGTAATAAGTTAACTTCTTTATTTTTAATATTATTTTAAAGATGAAATTTATTAGATGTTTTTTAGTCTAGTATGAGAAAGTAGAATTTACCATTTTCACATATTTTTTTATGAACGGTTTAATTTATTAAAAATCCTATGTGGATACATATGTGATATGTCGGGAAATTCTATTAGGGGTGTACATATAGTACACTCCTTCACATAATAATATTTTATTAATATCACTCTCCAATCACATGATAATATTACATTAATATAATTTATATTAATAAAATATTGTTATGTGAGAGGTGAATGTACTATATGTACACTCCTAATAGAATTTTCAGTGATATGTTTGTGTGTCATTTATCATGACATCGTTAATGGCTAGATCTTCAAGAATAATAATAATAATAATAATAATAATAATAATAATAATCTACATTTTACCTATTAATTCTACTCCCTCCGTCCCTGATAAGTGTTGTCCACTTTCCTTTTTCGTTTGTCCCCCATAAGTGTGGTCCTTCCTTAAATGGATATGACCCCACTTAAAATTTTACCCTTTTATCCTTTAAAAGTAACTAACACTACAACAAACTGGGTCTCATTCTCCACTCACTACACATCTACCTAACATCCTTCTTAAAACTCGTGCCCCTCCCTCCGGACCACACTTATCAGGGACGGAGGGAGTATATCGCATTTTTGGTGTCCCACTTCATGTACCACTATTCTTTTTCAAAGCTTTTTTACCCCTTTAATTTCAATCTCTTGTGTTTTAGTTTAATTTTATGATTACTAATTAGGGCTTTACTAATTCAATTAAAACTTATAATTATTTTTTTATATTTAAATTTGCAACTTTTGAGTAAATAACTGATTATTAGAATTGATTGTTCCATAAATTGGGTAGTATAATTTTTCTAAATTTGATTTGTAGTAATAAATGTTATAATAATTCGTTATATAATACTAATATTTTGTCTTATTATAATTAAAATAATAAAATTAATAGTGAGACACGGTGATGTGACATAGTTGCAGTACAAAGGATCACAACTAATTAATTTGAGATTAAAAATTATTGGGAACAAAAGCATAATGTAGATCGTAAAGTATGTGAAACGGCGTTGAATATACATATTAAAATTCTTAAGTATTCCTCTTTCAGTATTCAATCAACTAGAACTTAAAATAAATTCAATTTAATTAATTTTTTTTCTTTTTTTGATAAATTAACAATTAAATTTTAACAGTGAACTCGAAACCGATTTGGCCTCGGCCTCGGGTATTAACCATCCATAACCGAGATGTATAAAGTTCAGAAAATACAATATAAGATATTAATTGTTTTATTTGATTGTTTTAATATGGTAAGCAAATTGCGACCAGATACAATTTTATTTTATTTTTTTTTTATAAATTATGGTTTAACAATAACGCGTACACACACAAAGAGTGTAGAAGTCCGGTCCCTGCTCCCGATCACAATATGACCTAATAAAATTAACTGGATGAATTTTGGTAAGGCAAAACGCATCACAAGCATGCTCGTCTCCTAAGCTGCAATTTGTGTGATGAAAATACACCTTGCAAACATCGCGATCTCCAAAAGATCCTGCATACAATTAGTCGATTTATATCAAAATTAACATACGCGCATAATCTCAGTCTCAAGTTCTAATCTCACAAACGTCTCTATAGATCATTAATTTTAATTTCAAGTGTGGTTTCATGACTATTGCATAGGAGCAGTGTTTATGCAATGTATACCGAAGGTAGCGGCTATCCGGTTCCCACGATATTATATAAAAAGACATGCATTGTATCCCTTACATAAATAATTTACTTTAATGCATGTAGAAATCATCTTTCTTGAATTATTAGACACCAATCATTCTAATTTAATGATTAATTGCATGTATATTACCATAAAAATTGATAACTAATTTAATTTTGTTAGATGGATACAAATTATATTTTCAATCACAAATTTCACCATATTACAAATAATTCTATATAAACTAGATACAAACTCAAATAAAATAAGGAAGACACGTCACAATTTTAGTGAGACTTTAATTATAGATCTCTTGCTTAAAGAGAGATTTATGGGCCTCAATTTTGCCACTTGACTAGGCTTATCGACGACTAATTTAAAAATTAAGTAAACCTTAATGTATTGAACATAGAATTTGAAGGTGAGAAACCATTAAAAAAAACATACGTGTCATTTCTTTAAACAAGAAAAGAAATTATACCTGGGACAAGAATAAAGCTCATAAGTAATACAGCCAAGAAAGATACAAGAAGTTTAGCCATTTTAACTATTGAAGGATGTAGAAGAGAGTTAGAGAAAAATATTCAGAAAAAGGGTTTCCAGTATAATTAACTTTATCATCGCACCCTTTAAATAGGGACGAGTTCATCAATTATATCTAATGGAATTAATTAATCAGCGATTTAATCTGAAGAATTTGGTAAAATAATATATGGAAACTATCAATTCAGAGATTTCTTCTTTAATTACTATGGCTAGTATTTATGTTATATTTTTTGTATTAGATCTTATATTCCATGTATAATATTGCATATCATGCCTACATATATAATATCACCAATGCAATAAACATGGCGAGCATTAAAAAAAAATTCTGGATTCATTTCATGCTGTGTATTAACAATTTCCAAATCAAATGCCCAGTCCACTTCTTTCTTGTGGCACTCATGATAAAATATTTCATTGTAGTAATTTGATAAATAATTGAAAATTTCTGCAAATTTATATTAAATTTAGTTATAATTTATAAACACGTGCTCTCGACCCGATTTATTTGACAGCCCTACTTGCAATCATTTTGTGATTTAATTTCCACGTTGGTAGCCACAATCGAATACAACCACATCGCAGTGAAGTGGGAATTTTGTCCTTCAAAATGGATTCTATTTGCATTTTTTATTTTTTAGAAAACTGAATAACTTTCATCAAGTAGGTAAAAATAGCAAGTAACAAAGTCCCGAATGATTAAAATTTTTTAGACAGAGGTATGATTTTCAGAGGCTGGCCAGACCCGATCCGATCCAATCCGGACAACAGGCTCAGGTCGGGCTCAGGCCGGTCCAATAATTTTGAATTTTCTCTGACTTGAGCATCGGCAGAGCTCCCTTCGTTAGGGGTGAGCATTCGGATTTCGGTTCGGATTTTTGCTAAATCCGAACCGATCCGAAAATCCGAAATTCCTTGAAAAAAAAATCCGATCCGATCCGAATTGTCCGAAAATCCAAACCGAAAAAATCCGAAATTTGAGACCTAAATCCGATCCGATCCGAATGGGCCAACTCTTTTTAAATACCACACAATAAAAGACAGAAGTTATTCACACTCATTTATAAGAGTAGGAGTTTTTCATACCAAAATCAGTAAAAAGACTAAACTACCCTTATTAAACAAATAAAGGTTAAAACAAATAAAAAACACCTTTATTTGTTTGTCTCTCTTTCTCTCTCTTCAAACTTGTCTCTCTCTCTCTCAAACTCGTCTCTCTCTCTCTCTCAACCCGACGCCACCACCTTGTGAACCAACCCTCGACGGCACCATGAGCGGAAATCGATCGGAAGAGACCTAATTGTTCACACTGTAGCACCAACACACGGTGGCTACCACCGTGTGAACCACCGTGTGGTGCGATCCTGTGAACAATCAAGAGGCGTAATTGTTCACACGGTGGCTACCACCGTGTGGTGCGATCCTGTGAACAATCAAGAGGCGTAATTGTTCACACGGTGGCTACCACCGTGCACACGGTGGTGGCCTGCACTGTGTGCACAAGAACATTTCATTTAGGTCTCTTATCTTTCCACGTGTTATCGATTTAGATGTTTAGCGATTCTCTAATAGCTTATTTCAACATTTATAACCACTTAACACCTCAATCGAACGCGTACATATAACATTTGTGTAATTCACTAGTGTAAGAGGTACTTTCTCAATAACAAGATGTCAAAGTATATTACAAATATCTTCCTAATCTAAGAATTATACACAATACATAATGAATTTCGTTCATGCAATCCAATAATGATACAAATAGACATATTTGTTCATAATAATCGTTCATACGCACTCAATAATACGTAAATTGGTGATTTGTCATGCATTTAATGCAAAATTAATTGTGTTCTTGTGGACACGGTACATGCCACTACCGTGTGCACGGTGGTAGCCACCGTGTGCATGACCGTGTGGTGTAGAACTCGCGAAAAATAAAAAATTTGCGGGCTAAATATAGCTTCATACCTTCTTTATGAACCCAGAAACACTTATCGGCGGTCCTATTTGCACTTCAACTCCTCTTTTTCGAATAATCTTGTGATTTTTACAAGGATTTTGAGAGACCCATTTGTAAAAAAATCGCACGTTTTTTCTTCAATCTTTTTTCTCTTCCTTCTTGTCCCAAATGTAATGTATTTAGTTATTGTTGTGATATTAATGAGAGTAAACAACCTCTCTTACAAAACATTTAATGAATGTTGTTGTAGGGGTTGTGATCGACGACGAATTGAATGTATTTTAGTTTTTAGTTTTTTATTATTATTTTTTATTTGTTGATGAAGATGATGACTAAAAAAAGAAAAAAAGACAAAAAGGATAAGTTAGGGATATTTTAGTCTTTTTACTGATTTTGGTATGAAAAACTCCTACTCTTATGAATGAGTGTGAATAACTTGTATGTTTTATTCTTTGGTATTAAAACATGCATTCTCTCTTTTTTTTATCCCATTAACCTACAACTAAAAAATATAGCAATCTCGATATTCATAAAACTTAAGTACCAATCATACATTTCTCATTACAATCAACCAAAATAAATATTTGATAATGTTCACAAACCATTAACAAAGTATCATCATTCAATCATTCACTGCCAAATTAAAAAAAAAGAAAAAAAAGAGTTTACAAATTAAACTAAGAAGTCAGAAGTGAAACATTAGGGTAGGAAAATTTAGAAACTTAGAAATTATTTAAAGAAAATAAATAAATAATATATATATATATATATATATATATATATATATATGGTTCGGATTTCGGATTTATTCGGATTTTCAAAGTACCGATCTGATCCGATCCGAAAATCCGAAATTTTAAGAAAAAGAAATCCAATCCGATCCGAAAATCCGAACCGAATTTTGAATTTCGGTTTGGTTTGGTTCGAATATTCAGTTTTCGGATATTTTGCTCACCCCTACCCTCCGTCCCGTTTTTACGGTTCAATGACGTGTTTCCGGCAAAAATTGGCAATGCAACTCGAAGCTAGTATCTTTAATACTCATTCTTAAGTATGTTCATTTTTTAGTGGCGGAGCTATAGATATCAAACAATTTTCTTTTCTGTTTTATTGTTATAAAATCATCAAATTATTGACATTTAATGTGAATTATTGTGTAAAGCTCCTAGTATCAAATCAAATTTAAGAAAAACTATCTTTTCAAAATAGCGAACTCCAAATTTAGATAATTAGTACCATCACATGAATTTTTCTGCCTATGCTCATATCTATTAGTCCATAAATTTGTGTACATCTATATTTTATCTCAAGATATTCTTTTATAAAGAATGCACCTAATTCATTAACATTGACATTATAATAGA
The DNA here is from genome assembly GCA_031470985.1 of Agastache rugosa. NCBI lineage: Eukaryota > Viridiplantae > Streptophyta > Magnoliopsida > Lamiales > Lamiaceae > Agastache > Agastache rugosa. The sequence continues at coordinate 14,595,625 of CM062608.1, forward strand.
CTTGTAAAAAAATAGAAATGTATGGACTCGTAAAAGATTAATTAAAACTGCATGTATAAATAGGGCTGTCTAAACGGGTCGGGTAGTGTACCCTACCCAAAATGTCGGGTACTCGACCCCGATTTTTTCAAATTTATAATACCCGATCCCGACCCTATATTAATTAAAAATCGGGTATCCAAATACCCGAAGCAGGTATCCCAATCGGGTATTAGGGTACCCAAATTACCCGATATTCTTTAATTTATATTCTATGTTATGCCTAAAATAAATTATTCATATTATTCAATTTATGTCTTACACTATTTATACACATTAATGTGTGTATAGGCTAATATATATAGAAATAGAATAACACAACACGATATATTCACATTATATCAAATCTAAATTATAAACTATTAAACTCGTAGCAATGACCATAACAATCTGTAACCAAAAGAAACAAAAAATGTATAACAATTTAAAATTTAAAAATTTTACCAACACCATTAATCTATAAACTAAAATGATAAACAACCTAACCAAACGAAACAAAAAATGTATAGCAATTTAATATAAAGTAATATAATGCAGAGTCAAATATATCTCATAGATTTATTTGTATCCTAATTCCTAAAATAATATAATATAAAGTAATATAATATAATATAAATTAAAAGCTCGGGTATACTCGGGTACCCGAATCGGGTGTCGGGTATACCCGATACCCGAAATTTCTAGAAATCTCAATCCGCATCCCGACTCGTTTACCCGAATATGCGGGTATCGGATACCCAATACCCGACCTGTATACCCGAATATAGGGTTGGTACAACACTATCCGATTACCCGCCACCCGTTTAGACAGCTCTATGTATAAAGTTCAGTGACATTGAAATACAATCATATATTGGGTATTTTTCACTCTGGTTTTACTTCCCATCAATCTTGTTGGCTCAATATCCATTA